>JAJVDD010000007.1:0-2460000 GCA_021432725.1 Brachionus angularis
TAGATGTATCTGTAGTAGCAACAATAATTGTTTGTGTTGTAGCACTGGCTGTATATGCAGATGTAAACTCAGGACACAATTCAGTAGTTGTTTGTGCAGAAATAGTTGATGTTTTAGTTGATTCAGTACAATAATCATATTATTGTAGATGTATCTGTTGTAGTAGCAACAATAATGTTTGTGACAGTACTGGTTGTATATGCAGATGTAAACTCAGGACATAATTCAGTAGTTGCTTTGTGTAGAAATAGTTGATGTTTTAGTTGATTCAGTACAATAATCATATATTATTGTAGATGTATCTGTTGTAGTAGCAACAATAATTGTTTGTGTTGTAGTACTGGGGTTGTATATGCAGATGTAAACTCAGGACATAATTCAGTAGTTGTTTGTGTAGAAATAGTTGATGTTTTAGTTGATTCAGTACAATAAATCATATATTATTGTAGATGTATCTGTTGTAGTAGCAACAATAATTGTTTGTGTTGTAGTACTGGTTGTATATGCAGATGTAAACTCAGGACATAATTCAGTAGTTGTTTGTGTAGAAATAGTTGATGTTTTAGTTGATTCAGTACAATAATCATATATTATTGTAGATGTATCTGCTGTAGTAGCAACAATAATTGTTTGTGTTGTAGTACTGGTTGTATATGCAGATGTAAACTCAGGACATAATTCAGTAGTTGTTTGTGTAGAAATAGTTGATGTTTTAGTTGATTCAGTACAATAATCATATATTATTGTAGATGTATCTGTTGTATCTGTTGTAGTAAAATAACAATAATTGTTTGTGTTGTAGTACTGGCTGTATATGCAGATGTAAACTCAGGACACAATTCAGTAGTTGTGTGTAGAAATAGTTGATGTTTTAGTTGATTCAGTACAATAATCATATATTATTGTAGATGTATCTGTTGTAGTAGCAACAATAATTGTTTGTGTTGTAGTACTGGTTGTAGCAGTATGTAAACTCAGGACATAATTCAGTAGTTGTTTGTGTAGAAATAGTTGATGTTTTAGTTGATTCAGTACAATAATCATATATTATTGTAGATGTATCTGTTGTAGTAGCAACAATAATTGTTTGTGTTGTAGTACTGGTTGTATATGCAGATGTAAACTCAGGACATAATTCAGTAGTTGTTTGTGTAGAAATAGTTGATGTTTTAGTTGATTCAGTACAATAATCATATATTATTGTAGATGTATCTGTTGTAGTAGCAACAATAATTGTTTGTGTTGTAGTACTGGTTATATGCAGATGTAAACTCAGGACATAATTCAGTAGTTGTTTGTGTAGAAATAGTTGATGTTTTAGTTGATTCAGTACAATAATCATATATTATTGTAGATGTATCTGTTGTAGTAGCAACAATAATTGTTTGTGTTGTAGTACTGGTTGTATATGCAGATGTAAACTCAGGACATAATTCAGTAGTTTTTGTGTAGAAATAGTTGATGTTTTAGTTGATTCAGTACAATAATCATATATTATTGTAGATGTATCTGTTGTAGTAGAAACAATAATTGTTTGTGTTAATCATATATTATTGTAGATGTATCTGTTGTAGTAAGTACAACAATTGTTTGTGCTGGTAGTACTGGTTGTATATGCAGATGTAAACTCAGGACATAATTCAGTAGTTGTTTGTGTAGAAATAGTTGATGTTTTAGTTGATTCAGTACAATAATCATATATTATTGTAGATGTATCTGTTGTAGTAGCAACAATAATTGTTTGTGTTGTAGTACTGGTTGTATATGCAGATGTAAACTCAGGACATAATTCAGTAGTTGTTTGTGTAGAAATAGTTGATGTTTTAGTTGATTCAGTACAATAATCATATATTATTGTAGATGTATCTGTTGTAGTAGCAACAATAATTGTTTGTGTTGTAGTACTGGTTGTATATGCAGATGTAAACTCAGGACATAATTCAGTAGTTGTTTGTGTAGAAATAGTTGATGTTTAGTTGATTCAGTACAATAATCATATATTATTGTAGATGTATCTGTTTTAGTTATCCATACAATAATCATATTATTGTAGATGTATCTGTTGTAGTAGCAACAATAATTGTTTGTGTTGTAGTACTGGTTGTATATGCAGATGTAAACTCAGACATAATTCAGTAGTTGCTTGTGTAGAAATAGTTGATGTTTTAGTTGGATTCAGTACACAATCATGACATACAGATGGCCTGTTGTAGTAGCAACAATAATTAACAATTGTTTGTGTTGTAGTAATTGGTTGTATATGCAGATGTAAACTCAGGACATAATTCAGTAGTTGTTTGTGTAGAAATAGTTGATGTTTTAGTTGATTCAGTACAATAATCATATATTATTGTAGATGTATCTGTTGTAGCAACAATAATTGTTTGTGTTGTAGTACTGGTTGTATATGCAGATGTAAACTCAGGACATAATTCAGTAGTTGTTTGTGTAGAAATAGTTGATGTTTTAGTTGATTCAGTACAATAATCATATATTATTGTAGATGTATCTGTTGTAGTAGCAACAATAATTGTTTGTGTTGTAGTACTGGTTGTATATGCAGATGTAAACTCAGGACATAATTCAGTAGTTGTTTGTGTAGAAATAGTTGATGTTTTAGTTGATTCAGTACAATAATCATATATTATTGTAGATGTATCTGTTGTAGTAGCAACAATAATTGTTTGTGTTGTAGTACTGGTTGTATATGCAGATGTAAACTCGGACATAATTCAGTAGTTGTTTGTGTAGAAATAGTTGATGTTTTAGTTGATTCAGTACAATAATCATATATTATTGTAGATGTATCTGTTGTAGTAGCAACAATAATTGTTTGTGTTGTAGTACTGGTTGTATATGCAGATGTAAACTCAGGACATAATTCAGTAGTTGTTTGTGTAGAAATAGTTGATGTTTTAGTTGATTCAGTACAATAATCATATATTATTGTAGATGTATCTGTTGTAGTAGCAACAATAATTGTTTGTGTTGTAGTACTGGTTGTATATGCAGATGTAAACTCAGGACATAATTCAGTAGTTGTTTGTGTAGAAATAGTTGATGTTTTAGTTGATTCAGTACAATAATCATATATTATTGTAGATGTATCTGTTGTAGTAGCAACAATAATTGTTTGTGTTGTAGTACTGGTTGTATATGCAGATGTAAACTCAGGACATAATTCAGTAGTTGTTTGTGTAGAAATAGTTGATGTTTTAGTTGATTCAGTACAATAATCATATATTATTGTAGATGTATCTGTTGTAGTAGCAACAATAATTGTTTGTGTTGTAGTACTGGTTGTATATGCAGATGTAAACTCAGGACATAATTCAGTAGTTGTTTGTGTAGAAATAGTTGATGTTTTAGTTGATTCAGTACAATAATCATATATTATTGTAGATGTATCTGTTGTAGTAGCAACAATAATTGTTTGTGTTGTAGTACTGGTTGTATATGCAGATGTAAACTCAGGACATAATTCAGTAGTTGTTTGTGTAGAAATAGTTGATGTTTTAGTTGATTCAGTACAATAATCATATATTATTGTAGATGTATCTGTTGTAGTAGCAACAATAATTGTTTGTGTTGTAGTACTGGTTGTATATGCAGATGTAAACTCAGGACATAATTCAGTAGTTGTTTGTGTAGAAATAGTTGATGTTTTAGTTGATTCAGTACAATAATCATATATTATTGTAGATGTATCTGTTGTAGTAGCAACAATAATTGTTTGTGTTGTAGTACTGGTTGTATATGCAGATGTAAACTCAGGACATAATTCAGTAGTTGTTTGTGTAGAAATAGTTGATGTTTTAGTTGATTCAGTACAATAATCATATATTATTGTAGATGTATCTGTTGTAGTAGCAACAATAATTGTTTGTGTTGTAGTACTGGTTGTATATGCAGATGTAAACTCAGAGCATAATTCAGTAGTTGTTTGTGTAGAAATAGTTGATGTTTTAGTTGATTCAGTACAATAATCATATATTATTGTAGATGTATCTGTTGTAGTAGCAACAATAATTGTTTGTGTTGTAGTACTGGTTGTATATGCAGATGTAAACTCAGGACATAATTCAGTAGTTGTTTGTGTAGAAATAGTTGATGTTTTAGTTGATTCAGTACAATAATCATATATTATTGTAGATGTATCTGTTGTAGTAGCAACAATAATTGTTTGTGTTGTAGTACTGGTTGTATATGCAGATGTAAACTCAGGACATAATTCAGTAGTTGTTTGTGTAGAAATAGTTGATGTTTTAGTTGATTCAGTACAATAATCATATATTATTGTAGATGTATCTGTTGTAGTAGCAACAATAATTGTTTGTGTTGTAGTACTGGTTGTATATGCAGATGTAAACTCAGGACATAATTCAGTAGTTGTTTGTGTAGAAATAGTTGATGTTTTAGTTGATTCAGTACAATAATCATATATTATTGTAGATGTATCTGTTGTAGTAGCAACAATAATTGTTTGTGTAAACTCAGGACATAATTCAGTAGTTGTTTGTGTAGAAATAGTTGATGTTTTGAATTGATTCAGTACAATAATCTATATATTATTATAGATGTATCTGTTGTAATGCTGGCAATAATTGTTTGTGTTGTAGTATGGTTGTATATGCAGATGTAAACTCAGGACATAATTCAGTAGTTGTTTGTGTAGAAATAGTTGATGTTTTAGTTGATTCAGTACAATAATCATATATTATTGTAGATGTATCTGTTGTAGTAGCAACAATAATTGTTTGTGTTGTAGTACTGGTTGTATATGCAGATGTAAACTCAGGACATAATTCAGTAGTTGTTTGTGTAGAAATAGTTGATGTTTTAGTTGATTCAGTACAATAATCATATATTATTGTAGATGTATCTGTTGTAGTAGCAACAATAATTGTTTGTGTTGTAGTACTGGTTGTATATGCAGATGTAAACTCAGGACATAATTCAGTAGTTGTTTGTGTAGAAATAGTTGATGTTTTAGTTGATTCAGTACAATAATCATATATTATTGTAGATGTATCTGTTGTAGTAGCAACAATAATTGTTTGTGTTGTAGTACTGGTTGTATATGCAGATGTAAACTCAGGACATAATTCAGCAGTTGTTTGTGTAGAAATAGTTGATGTTTTAGTTGATTCAGTACAATAATCATATATTATTGTAGATGTATCTGTTGTAGTAGCAACAATAATTGTTTGTGTTGTAGTACTGGTTGTATATGCAGATGTAAACTCAGGACATAATTCAGTAGTTGTTTGTGTAGAAATAGTTGATGTTTTAGTTGATTCAGTACAATAATCATATATTATTGTAGATGTATCTGTTGTAGTAGCAACAATAATTGTTTGTGTTGTAGTACTGGTTGTATATGCAGATGTAAACTCAGGACATAATTCAGTAGTTGTTTGTGTAGAAATAGTTGATGTTTTAGTTGATTCAGTACAATAATCATATATTATTGTAGATGTATCTGTTGTAGTAGCAACAATAATTGTTTGTGTTGTAGTACTGGTTGTATATGCAGATGTAAACTCAGGACATAATTCAGTAGTTGTTTGTGTAGAAATAGTTGATGTTTTAGTTGATTCAGTACAATAATCATATATTATTGTAGATGTATCTGTTGTAGTAGCAACAATAATTGTTTGTGTTGTAGTACTGGTTGTATATGCAGATGTAAACTCAGGACATAATTCAGTAGTTGTTTGTGTAGAAATAGTTGATGTTTTAGTTGATTCAGTACAATAATCATATATTATTGTAGATGTATCTGTTGTAGTAGCAACAATAATTGTTTGTGTTGTAGTACTGGTTGTATATGCAGATGTAAACTCAGGACATAATTCAGTAGTTGTTTGTGTAGAAATAGTTGATGTTTTAGTTGATTCAGTACAATAATCATATATTATTGTAGATGTATCTGTTGTAGTAGCAACAATAATTGTTTGTGTTGTAGTACTGGTTGTATATGCAGATGTAAACTCAGGACATAATTCAGTAGTTGTTTGTGTAGAAATAGTTGATGTTTTAGTTGATTCAGTACAATAATCATATATTATTGTAGATGTATCTGTTGTAGTAGCAACAATAATTGTTTGTGTTGTAGTACTGGTTGTATATGCAGATGTAAACTCAGGACATAATTCAGTAGTTGTTTGTGTAGAAATAGTTGATGTTTTAGTTGATTCAGTACAATAATCATATATTATTGTAGATGTATCTGTTGTAGTAGCAACAATAATTGTTTGTGTTGTAGTACTGGTTGTATATGCAGATGTAAACTCAGGACATAATTCAGTAGTTGTTTGTGTAGAAATAGTTGATGTTTTAGTTGATTCAGTACAATAATCATATATTATTGTAGATGTATCTGTTGTAGTAGCAACAATAATTGTTTGTGTTGTAGTACTGGTTGTATATGCAGATGTAAACTCAGGACATAATTCAGTAGTTGTTTGTGTAGAAATAGTTGATGTTTTAGTTGATTCAGTACAATAATCATATATTATTGTAGATGTATCTGTTGTAGTAGCAACAATAATTGTTTGTGTTGTAGTACTGGTTGTATATGCAGATGTAAACTCAGGACATAATTCAGTAGTTGTTTGTGTAGAAATAGTTGATGTTTTAGTTGATTCAGTACAATAATCATATATTATTGTAGATGTATCTGTTGTAGTAGCAACAATAATTGTTTGTGTTGTAGTACTGGTTGTATATGCAGATGTAAACTCAGGACATAATTCAGTAGTTGTTTGTGTAGAAATAGTTGATGTTTTAGTTGATTCAGTACAATAATCATATATTATTGTAGATGTATCTGTTGTAGTAGCAACAATAATTGTTTGTGTTGTAGTACTGGTTGTATATGCAGATGTAAACTCAGGACATAATTCAGTAGTTGTTTGTGTAGAAATAGTTGATGTTTTAGTTGATTCAGTACAATAATCATATATTATTGTAGATGTATCTGTTGTAGTAGCAACAATAATTGTTTGTGTTGTAGTACTGGTTGTATATGCAGATGTAAACTCAGGACATAATTCAGTAGTTGTTTGTGTAGAAATAGTTGATGTTTTAGTTGATTCAGTACAATAATCATATATTATTGTAGATGTATCTGTTGTAGTAGCAACAATAATTGTTTGTGTTGTAGTACTGGTTGTATATGCAGATGTAAACTCAGGACATAATTCAGTAGTTGTTTGTGTAGAAATAGTTGATGTTTTAGTTGATTCAGTACAATAATCATATATTATTGTAGATGTATCTGTTGTAGTAGCAACAATAATTGTTTGTGTTGTAGTACTGGTTGTATATGCAGATGTAAACTCAGGACATAATTCAGTAGTTGTTTGTGTAGAAATAGTTGATGTTTTAGTTGATTCAGTACAATAATCATATATTATTGTAGATGTATCTGTTGTAGTAGCAACAATAATTGTTTGTGTTGTAGTACTGGTTGTATATGCAGATGTAAACTCAGGACATAATTCAGTAGTTGTTTGTGTAGAAATAGTTGATGTTTTAGTTGATTCAGTACAATAATCATATATTATTGTAGATGTATCTGTTGTAGTAGCAACAATAATTGTTTGTG
Source organism: Brachionus angularis (assembly GCA_021432725.1). Classification (NCBI taxonomy): domain Eukaryota; kingdom Metazoa; phylum Rotifera; class Eurotatoria; order Ploima; family Brachionidae; genus Brachionus; species Brachionus angularis. The sequence goes on from JAJVDD010000007.1 coordinate 7,613, forward strand.
TTGTAGTACTGGTTGTATATGCAGATGTAAACTCAGGACATAATTCAGTAGTTGTTTGTGTAGAAATAGTTGATGTTTTAGTTGATTCAGTACAATAATCATATATTATTGTAGATGTATCTGTTGTAGTAGCAACAATAATTGTTTGTGTTGTAGTACTGGTTGTATATGCAGATGTAAACTCAGGACATAATTCAGTAGTTGTTTGTGTAGAAATAGTTGATGTTTTAGTTGATTCAGTACAATAATCATATATTATTGTAGATGTATCTGTTGTAGTAGCAACAATAATTGTTTGTGTTGTAGTACTGGTTGTATATGCAGATGTAAACTCAGGACATAATTCAGTAGTTGTTTGTGTAGAAATAGTTGATGTTTTAGTTGATTCAGTACAATAATCATATATTATTGTAGATGTATCTGTTGTAGTAGCAACAATAATTGTTTGTGTTGTAGTACTGGTTGTATATGCAGATGTAAACTCAGGACATAATTCAGTAGTTGTTTGTGTAGAAATAGTTGATGTTTTAGTTGATTCAGTACAATAATCATATATTATTGTAGATGTATCTGTTGTAGTAGCAACAATAATTGTTTGTGTTGTAGTACTGGTTGTATATGCAGATGTAAACTCAGGACATAATTCAGTAGTTGTTTGTGTAGAAATAGTTGATGTTTTAGTTGATTCAGTACAATAATCATATATTATTGTAGATGTATCTGTTGTAGTAGCAACAATAATTGTTTGTGTTGTAGTACTGGTTGTATATGCAGATGTAAACTCAGGACATAATTCAGTAGTTGTTTGTGTAGAAATAGTTGATGTTTTAGTTGATTCAGTACAATAATCATATATTATTGTAGATGTATCTGTTGTAGTAGCAACAATAATTGTTTGTGTTGTAGTACTGGTTGTATATGCAGATGTAAACTCAGGACATAATTCAGTAGTTGTTTGTGTAGAAATAGTTGATGTTTTAGTTGATTCAGTACAATAATCATATATTATTGTAGATGTATCTGTTGTAGTAGCAACAATAATTGTTTGTGTTGTAGTACTGGTTGTATATGCAGATGTAAACTCAGGACATAATTCAGTAGTTGTTTGTGTAGAAATAGTTGATGTTTTAGTTGATTCAGTACAATAATCATATATTATTGTAGATGTATCTGTTGTAGTAGCAACAATAATTGTTTGTGTTGTAGTACTGGTTGTATATGCAGATGTAAACTCAGGACATAATTCAGTAGTTGTTTGTGTAGAAATAGTTGATGTTTTAGTTGATTCAGTACAATAATCATATATTATTGTAGATGTATCTGTTGTAGTAGCAACAATAATTGTTTGTGTTGTAGTACTGGTTGTATATGCAGATGTAAACTCAGGACATAATTCAGTAGTTGTTTGTGTAGAAATAGTTGATGTTTTAGTTGATTCAGTACAATAATCATATATTATTGTAGATGTATCTGTTGTAGTAGCAACAATAATTGTTTGTGTTGTAGTACTGGTTGTATATGCAGATGTAAACTCAGGACATAATTCAGTAGTTGTTTGTGTAGAAATAGTTGATGTTTTAGTTGATTCAGTACAATAATCATATATTATTGTAGATGTATCTGTTGTAGTAGCAACAATAATTGTTTGTGTTGTAGTACTGGTTGTATATGCAGATGTAAACTCAGGACATAATTCAGTAGTTGTTTGTGTAGAAATAGTTGATGTTTTAGTTGATTCAGTACAATAATCATATATTATTGTAGATGTATCTGTTGTAGTAGCAACAATAATTGTTTGTGTTGTAGTACTGGTTGTATATGCAGATGTAAACTCAGGACATAATTCAGTAGTTTGTGTAGAAATAGTTGATGTTTTAGTTGATTCAGTACAATAATCATATATTATTGTAGATGTATCTGTTGTAGTAGCAACAATAATTGTTTGTGTTGTAGTACTGGTTGTATATGCAGATGTAAACTCAGGACATAATTCAGTAGTTGTTTGTGTAGAAATAGTTGATGTTTTAGTTGATTCAGTACAATAATCATATATTATTGTAGATGTATCTGTTGTAGTAGCAACAATAATTGTTTGTGTTGTAGTACTGGTTGTATATGCAGATGTAAACTCAGGACATAATTCAGTAGTTGTTTGTGTAGAAATAGTTGATGTTTTAGTTGATTCAGTACAATAATCATATATTATTGTAGATGTATCTGTTGTAGTAGCAACAATAATTGTTTGTGTTGTAGTACTGGTTGTATATGCAGATGTAAACTCAGGACATAATTCAGTAGTTGTTTGTGTAGAAATAGTTGATGTTTTAGTTGATTCAGTACAATAATCATATATTATTGTAGATGTATCTGTTGTAGTAGCAACAATAATTGTTTGTGTTGTAGTACTGGTTGTATATGCAGATGTAAACTCAGGACATAATTCAGTAGTTGTTTGTGTAGAAATAGTTGATGTTTTAGTTGATTCAGTACAATAATCATATATTATTGTAGATGTATCTGTTGTAGTAGCAACAATAATTGTTTGTGTTGTAGTACTGGTTGTATATGCAGATGTAAACTCAGGACATAATTCAGTAGTTGTTTGTGTAGAAATAGTTGATGTTTTAGTTGATTCAGTACAATAATCATATATTATTGTAGATGTATCTGTTGTAGTAGCAACAATAATTGTTTGTGTTGTAGTACTGGTTGTATATGCAGATGTAAACTCAGGACATAATTCAGTAGTTGTTTGTGTAGAAATAGTTGATGTTTTAGTTGATTCAGTACAATAATCATATATTATTGTAGATGTATCTGTTGTAGTAGCAACAATAATTGTTTGTGTTGTAGTACTGGTTGTATATGCAGATGTAAACTCAGGACATAATTCAGTAGTTGTTTGTGTAGAAATAGTTGATGTTTTAGTTGATTCAGTACAATAATCATATATTATTGTAGATGTATCTGTTGTAGTAGCAACAATAATTGTTTGTGTTGTAGTACTGGTTGTATATGCAGATGTAAACTCAGGACATAATTCAGTAGTTGTTTGTGTAGAAATAGTTGATGTTTTAGTTGATTCAGTACAATAATCATATATTATTGTAGATGTATCTGTTGTAGTAGCAACAATAATTGTTTGTGTTGTAGTACTGGTTGTATATGCAGATGTAAACTCAGGACATAATTCAGTAGTTGTTTGTGTAGAAATAGTTGATGTTTTAGTTGATTCAGTACAATAATCATATATTATTGTAGATGTATCTGTTGTAGTAGCAACAATAATTGTTTGTGTTGTAGTACTGGTTGTATATGCAGATGTAAACTCAGGACATAATTCAGTAGTTGTTTGTAGAAATAGTTGATGTTTTAGTTGATTCAGTACAATAATCATATATTATTGTAGATGTATCTGTTGTAGTAGCAACAATAATTGTTTGTGTTGTAGTACTGGTTGTATATGCAGATGTAAACTCAGGACATAATTCAGTAGTTGTTTGTGTAGAAATAGTTGATGTTTTAGTTGATTCAGTACAATAATCATATATTATTGTAGATGTATCTGTTGTAGTAGCAACAATAATTGTTTGTGTTGTAGTACTGGTTGTATATGCAGATGTAAACTCAGGACATAATTCAGTAGTTGTTTGTGTAGAAATAGTTGATGTTTTAGTTGATTCAGTACAATAATCATATATTATTGTAGATGTATCTGTTGTAGTAGCAACAATAATTGTTTGTGTTGTAGTACTGGTTGTATATGCAGATGTAAACTCAGGACATAATTCAGTAGTTGTTTGTGTAGAAATAGTTGATGTTTTAGTTGATTCAGTACAATAATCATATATTATTGTAGATGTATCTGTTGTAGTAGCAACAATAATTGTTTGTGTTGTAGTACTGGTTGTATATGCAGATGTAAACTCAGGACATAATTCAGTAGTTGTTTGTGTAGAAATAGTTGATGTTTTAGTTGATTCAGTACAATAATCATATATTATTGTAGATGTATCTGTTGTAGTAGCAACAATAATTGTTTGTGTTGTAGTACTGGTTGTATATGCAGATGTAAACTCAGGACATAATTCAGTAGTTGTTTGTGTAGAAATAGTTGATGTTTTAGTTGATTCAGTACAATAATCATATATTATTGTAGATGTATCTGTTGTAGTAGCAACAATAATTGTTTGTGTTGTAGTACTGGTTGTATATGCAGATGTAAACTCAGGACATAATTCAGTAGTTGTTTGTGTAGAAATAGTTGATGTTTTAGTTGATTCAGTACAATAATCATATATTATTGTAGATGTATCTGTTGTAGTAGCAACAATAATTGTTTGTGTTGTAGTACTGGTTGTATATGCAGATGTAAACTCAGGACATAATTCAGTAGTTGTTTGTGTAGAAATAGTTGATGTTTTAGTTGATTCAGTTCAATCACGATAGATTAATGCAGATGTATCTGTTGTAGTAGCAACAATAATTGTTTGTGTTGTAGTACTGGTTGTATATGCAGATGTAAACTCAGGACATAATTCAGTAGTTGTTTGTGTAGAAATAGTTGATGTTTTAGTTGATTCAGTACAATAATCATATATTATTGTAGATGTATCTGTTGTAGTAGCAACAATAATTGTTTGTGTTGTAGTACTGGTTGTATATGCAGATGTAAACTCAGGACATAATTCAGTAGTTGTTTGTGTAGAAATAGTTGATGTTTTAGTTGATTCAGTACAATAATCATATATTATTGTAGATGTATCTGTTGTAGTAGCAACAATAATTGTTTGTGTTGTAGTACTGGTTGTATATGCAGATGTAAACTCAGGACATAATTCAGTAGTTGTTTGTGTAGAAATAGTTGATGTTTTAGTTGATTCAGTACAATAATCATATATTATTGTAGATGTATCTGTTGTAGTAGCAACAATAATTGTTTGTGTTGTAGTACTGGTTGTATATGCAGATGTAAACTCAGGACATAATTCAGTAGTTGTTTGTGTAGAAATAGTTGATGTTTTAGTTGATTCAGTACAATAATCATATATTATTGTAGATGTATCTGTTGTAGTAGCAACAATAATTGTTTGTGTTGTAGTACTGGTTGTATATGCAGATGTAAACTCAGGACATAATTCAGTAGTTGTTTGTGTAGAAATAGTTGATGTTTTAGTTGATTCAGTACAATAATCATATATTATTGTAGATGTATCTGTTGTAGTAGCAACAATAATTGTTTGTGTTGTAGTACTGGTTGTATATGCAGATGTAAACTCAGGACATAATTCAGTAGTTGTTTGTGTAGAAATAGTTGATGTTTTAGTTGATTCAGTACAATAATCATATATTATTGTAGATGTATCTGTTGTAGTAGCAACAATAATTGTTTGTGTTGTAGTACTGGTTGTATATGCAGATGTAAACTCAGGACATAATTCAGTAGTTGTTTGTGTAGAAATAGTTGATGTTTTAGTTGATTCAGTACAATAATCATATATTATTGTAGATGTATCTGTTGTAGTAGCAACAATAATTGTTTGTGTTGTAGTACTGGTTGTATATGCAGATGTAAACTCAGGACATAATTCAGTAGTTGTTTGTGTAGAAATAGTTGATGTTTTAGTTGATTCAGTACAATAATCATATATTATTGTAGATGTATCTGTTGTAGTAGCAACAATAATTGTTTGTGTTGTAGTACTGGTTGTATATGCAGATGTAAACTCAGGACATAATTCAGTAGTTGTTTGTGTAGAAATAGTTGATGTTTTAGTTGATTCAGTACAATAATCATATATTATTGTAGATGTATCTGTTGTAGTAGCAACAATAATTGTTTGTGTTGTAGTACTGGTTGTATATGCAGATGTAAACTCAGGACATAATTCAGTAGTTGTTTGTGTAGAAATAGTTGATGTTTTAGTTGATTCAGTACAATAATCATATATTATTGTAGATGTATCTGTTGTAGTAGCAACAATAATTGTTTGTGTTGTAGTACTGGTTGTATATGCAGATGTAAACTCAGGACATAATTCAGTAGTTGTTTGTGTAGAAATAGTTGATGTTTTAGTTGATTCAGTACAATAATCATATATTATTGTAGATGTATCTGTTGTAGTAGCAACAATAATTGTTTGTGTTGTAGTACTGGTTGTATATGCAGATGTAAACTCAGGACATAATTCAGTAGTTGTTTGTGTAGAAATAGTTGATGTTTTAGTTGATTCAGTACAATAATCATATATTATTGTAGATGTATCTGTTGTAGTAGCAACAATAATTGTTTGTGTTGTAGTACTGGTTGTATATGCAGATGTAAACTCAGGACATAATTCAGTAGTTGTTTGTGTAGAAATAGTTGATGTTTTAGTTGATTCAGTACAATAATCATATATTATTGTAGATGTATCTGTTGTAGTAGCAACAATAATTGTTTGTGTTGTAGTACTGGTTGTATATGCAGATGTAAACTCAGGACATAATTCAGTAGTTGTTTGTGTAGAAATAGTTGATGTTTTAGTTGATTCAGTACAATAATCATATATTATTGTAGATGTATCTGTTGTAGTAGCAACAATAATTGTTTGTGTTGTAGTACTGGTTGTATATGCAGATGTAAACTCAGGACATAATTCAGTAGTTGTTTGTGTAGAAATAGTTGATGTTTTAGTTGATTCAGTACAATAATCATATATTATTGTAGATGTATCTGTTGTAGTAGCAACAATAATTGTTTGTGTTGTAGTACTGGTTGTATATGCAGATGTAAACTCAGGACATAATTCAGTAGTTGTTTGTGTAGAAATAGTTGATGTTTTAGTTGATTCAGTACAATAATCATATATTATTGTAGATGTATCTGTTGTAGTAGCAACAATAATTGTTTGTGTTGTAGTACTGGTTGTATATGCAGATGTAAACTCAGGACATAATTCAGTAGTTGTTTGTGTAGAAATAGTTGATGTTTTAGTTGATTCAGTACAATAATCATATATTATTGTAGATGTATCTGTTGTAGTAGCAACAATAATTGTTTGTGTTGTAGTACTGGTTGTATATGCAGATGTAAACTCAGGACATAATTCAGTAGTTGTTTGTGTAGAAATAGTTGATGTTTTAGTTGATTCAGTACAATAATCATATATTATTGTAGATGTATCTGTTGTAGTAGCAACAATAATTGTTTGTGTTGTAGTACTGGCTGTATATGCAGATGTAAACTCAGGACATAATTCAGTAGTTGTTTGTGTAGAAATAGTTGATGTTTTAGTTGATTCAGTACAATAATCATATATTATTGTAGATGTATCTGTTGTAGTAGCAACAATAATTGTTTGTGTTGTAGTACTGGTTGTATATGCAGATGTAAACTCAGGACATAATTCAGTAGTTGTTTGTGTAGAAATAGTTGATGTTTTAGTTGATTCAGTACAATAATCATATATTATTGTAGATGTATCTGTTGTAGTAGCAACAATAATTGTTTGTGTTGTAGTACTGGTTGTATATGCAGATGTAAACTCAGGACATAATTCAGTAGTTGTTTGTGTAGAAATAGTTGATGTTTTAGTTGATTCAGTACAATAATCATATATTATTGTAGATGTATCTGTTGTAGTAGCAACAATAATTGTTTGTGTTGTAGTACTGGTTGTATATGCAGATGTAAACTCAGGACATAATTCAGTAGTTGTTTGTGTAGAAATAGTTGATGTTTTAGTTGATTCAGTACAATAATCATATATTATTGTAGATGTATCTGTTGTAGTAGCAACAATAATTGTTTGTGTTGTAGTACTGGTTGTATATGCAGATGTAAACTCAGGACATAATTCAGTAGTTGTTTGTGTAGAAATAGTTGATGTTTTAGTTGATTCAGTACAATAATCATATATTATTGTAGATGTATCTGTTGTAGTAGCAACAATAATTGTTTGTGTTGTAGTACTGGTTGTATATGCAGATGTAAACTCAGGACATAATTCAGTAGTTGTTTGTGTAGAAATAGTTGATGTTTTAGTTGATTCAGTACAATAATCATATATTATTGTAGATGTATCTGTTGTAGTAGCAACAATAATTGTTTGTGTTGTAGTACTGGTTGTATATGCAGATGTAAACTCAGGACATAATTCAGTAGTTGTTTGTGTAGAAATAGTTGATGTTTTAGTTGATTCAGTACAATAATCATATATTATTGTAGATGTATCTGTTGTAGTAGCAACAATAATTGTTTGTGTTGTAGTACTGGTTGTATATGCAGATGTAAACTCAGGACATAATTCAGTAGTTGTTTGTGTAGAAATAGTTGATGTTTTAGTTGATTCAGTACAATAATCATATATTATTGTAGATGTATCTGTTGTAGTAGCAACAATAATTGTTTGTGTTGTAGTACTGGTTGTATATGCAGATGTAAACTCAGGACATAATTCAGTAGTTGTTTGTGTAGAAATAGTTGATGTTTTAGTTGATTCAGTACAATAATCATATATTATTGTAGATGTATCTGTTGTAGTAGCAACAATAATTGTTTGTGTTGTAGTACTGGTTGTATATGCAGATGTAAACTCAGGACATAATTCAGTAGTTGTTTGTGTAGAAATAGTTGATGTTTTAGTTGATTCAGTACAATAATCATATATTATTGTAGATGTATCTGTTGTAGTAGCAACAATAATTGTTTGTGTTGTAGTACTGGTTGTATATGCAGATGTAAACTCAGGACATAATTCAGTAGTTGTTTGTGTAGAAATAGTTGATGTTTTAGTTGATTCAGTACAATAATCATATATTATTGTAGATGTATCTGTTGTAGTAGCAACAATAATTGTTTGTGTTGTAGTACTGGTTGTATATGCAGATGTAAACTCAGGACATAATTCAGTAGTTGTTTGTGTAGAAATAGTTGATGTTTTAGTTGATTCAGTACAATAATCATATATTATTGTAGATGTATCTGTTGTAGTAGCAACAATAATTGTTTGTGTTGTAGTACTGGTTGTATATGCAGATGTAAACTCAGGACATAATTCAGTAGTTGTTTGTGTAGAAATAGTTGATGTTTTAGTTGATTCAGTACAATAATCATATATTATTGTAGATGTATCTGTTGTAGTAGCAACAATAATTGTTTGTGTTGTAGTACTGGTTGTATATGCAGATGTAAACTCAGGACATAATTCAGTAGTTGTTTGTGTAGAAATAGTTGATGTTTTAGTTGATTCAGTACAATAATCATATATTATTGTAGATGTATCTGTTGTAGTAGCAACAATAATTGTTTGTGTTGTAGTACTGGTTGTATATGCAGATGTAAACTCAGGACATAATTCAGTAGTTGTTTGTGTAGAAATAGTTGATGTTTTAGTTGATTCAGTACAATAATCATATATTATTGTAGATGTATCTGTTGTAGTAGCAACAATAATTGTTTGTGTTGTAGTACTGGTTGTATATGCAGATGTAAACTCAGGACATAATTCAGTAGTTGTTTGTGTAGAAATAGTTGATGTTTTAGTTGATTCAGTACAATAATCATATATTATTGTAGATGTATCTGTTGTAGTAGCAACAATAATTGTTTGTGTTGTAGTACTGGTTGTATATGCAGATGTAAACTCAGGACATAATTCAGTAGTTGTTTGTGTAGAAATAGTTGATGTTTTAGTTGATTCAGTACAATAATCATATATTATTGTAGATGTATCTGTTGTAGTAGCAACAATAATTGTTTGTGTTGTAGTACTGGTTGTATATGCAGATGTAAACTCAGGACATAATTCAGTAGTTGTTTGTGTAGAAATAGTTGATGTTTTAGTTGATTCAGTACAATAATCATATATTATTGTAGATGTATCTGTTGTAGTAGCAACAATAATTGTTTGTGTTGTAGTACTGGTTGTATATGCAGATGTAAACTCAGGACATAATTCAGTAGTTGTTTGTGTAGAAATAGTTGATGTTTTAGTTGATTCAGTACAATAATCATATATTATTGTAGATGTATCTGTTGTAGTAGCAACAATAATTGTTTGTGTTGTAGTACTGGTTGTATATGCAGATGTAAACTCAGGACATAATTCAGTAGTTGTTTGTGTAGAAATAGTTGATGTTTTAGTTGATTCAGTACAATAATCATATATTATTGTAGATGTATCTGTTGTAGTAGCAACAATAATTGTTTGTGTTGTAGTACTGGTTGTATATGCAGATGTAAACTCAGGACATAATTCAGTAGTTGTTTGTGTAGAAATAGTTGATGTTTTAGTTGATTCAGTACAATAATCATATATTATTGTAGATGTATCTGTTGTAGTAGCAACAATAATTGTTTGTGTTGTAGTACTGGTTGTATATGCAGATGTAAACTCAGGACATAATTCAGTAGTTGTTTGTGTAGAAATAGTTGATGTTTTAGTTGATTCAGTACAATAATCATATATTATTGTAGATGTATCTGTTGTAGTAGCAACAATAATTGTTTGTGTTGTAGTACTGGTTGTATATGCAGATGTAAACTCAGGACATAATTCAGTAGTTGTTTGTGTAGAAATAGTTGATGTTTTAGTTGATTCAGTACAATAATCATATATTATTGTAGATGTATCTGTTGTAGTAGCAACAATAATTGTTTGTGTTGTAGTACTGGTTGTATATGCAGATGTAAACTCAGGACATAATTCAGTAGTTGTTTGTGTAGAAATAGTTGATGTTTTAGTTGATTCAGTACAATAATCATATATTATTGTAGATGTATCTGTTGTAGTAGCAACAATAATTGTTTGTGTTGTAGTACTGGTTGTATATGCAGATGTAAACTCAGGACATAATTCAGTAGTTGTTTGTGTAGAAATAGTTGATGTTTTAGTTGATTCAGTACAATAATCATATATTATTGTAGATGTATCTGTTGTAGTAGCAACAATAATTGTTTGTGTTGTAGTACTGGTTGTATATGCAGATGTAAACTCAGGACATAATTCAGTAGTTGTTTGTGTAGAAATAGTTGATGTTTTAGTTGATTCAGTACAATAATCATATATTATTGTAGATGTATCTGTTGTAGTAGCAACAATAATTGTTTGTGTTGTAGTACTGGTTGTATATGCAGATGTAAACTCAGGACATAATTCAGTAGTTGTTTGTGTAGAAATAGTTGATGTTTTAGTTGATTCAGTACAATAATCATATATTATTGTAGATGTATCTGTTGTAGTAGCAACAATAATTGTTTGTGTTGTAGTACTGGTTGTATATGCAGATGTAAACTCAGGACATAATTCAGTAGTTGTTTGTGTAGAAATAGTTGATGTTTTAGTTGATTCAGTACAATAATCATATATTATTGTAGATGTATCTGTTGTAGTAGCAACAATAATTGTTTGTGTTGTAGTACTGGTTGTATATGCAGATGTAAACTCAGGACATAATTCAGTAGTTGTTTGTGTAGAAATAGTTGATGTTTTAGTTGATTCAGTACAATAATCATATATTATTGTAGATGTATCTGTTGTAGTAGCAACAATAATTGTTTGTGTTGTAGTACTGGTTGTATATGCAGATGTAAACTCAGGACATAATTCAGTAGTTGTTTGTGTAGAAATAGTTGATGTTTTAGTTGATTCAGTACAATAATCATATATTATTGTAGATGTATCTGTTGTAGTAGCAACAATAATTGTTTGTGTTGTAGTACTGGTTGTATATGCAGATGTAAACTCAGGACATAATTCAGTAGTTGTTTGTGTAGAAATAGTTGATGTTTTAGTTGATTCAGTACAATAATCATATATTATTGTAGATGTATCTGTTGTAGTAGCAACAATAATTGTTTGTGTTGTAGTACTGGTTGTATATGCAGATGTAAACTCAGGACATAATTCAGTAGTTGTTTGTGTAGAAATAGTTGATGTTTTAGTTGATTCAGTACAATAATCATATATTATTGTAGATGTATCTGTTGTAGTAGCAACAATAATTGTTTGTGTTGTAGTACTGGTTGTATATGCAGATGTAAACTCAGGACATAATTCAGTAGTTGTTTGTGTAGAAATAGTTGATGTTTTAGTTGATTCAGTACAATAATCATATATTATTGTAGATGTATCTGTTGTAGTAGCAACAATAATTGTTTGTGTTGTAGTACTGGTTGTATATGCAGATGTAAACTCAGGACATAATTCAGTAGTTGTTTGTGTAGAAATAGTTGATGTTTTAGTTGATTCAGTACAATAATCATATATTATTGTAGATGTATCTGTTGTAGTAGCAACAATAATTGTTTGTGTTGTAGTACTGGTTGTATATGCAGATGTAAACTCAGGACATAATTCAGTAGTTGTTTGTGTAGAAATAGTTGATGTTTTAGTTGATTCAGTACAATAATCATATATTATTGTAGATGTATCTGTTGTAGTAGCAACAATAATTGTTTGTGTTGTAGTACTGGTTGTATATGCAGATGTAAACTCAGGACATAATTCAGTAGTTGTTTGTGTAGAAATAGTTGATGTTTTAGTTGATTCAGTACAATAATCATATATTATTGTAGATGTATCTGTTGTAGTAGCAACAATAATTGTTTGTGTTGTAGTACTGGTTGTATATGCAGATGTAAACTCAGGACATAATTCAGTAGTTGTTTGTGTAGAAATAGTTGATGTTTTAGTTGATTCAGTACAATAATCATATATTATTGTAGATGTATCTGTTGTAGTAGCAACAATAATTGTTTGTGTTGTAGTACTGGTTGTATATGCAGATGTAAACTCAGGACATAATTCAGTAGTTGTTTGTGTAGAAATAGTTGATGTTTTAGTTGATTCAGTACAATAATCATATATTATTGTAGATGTATCTGTTGTAGTAGCAACAATAATTGTTTGTGTTGTAGTACTGGTTGTATATGCAGATGTAAACTCAGGACATAATTCAGTAGTTGTTTGTGTAGAAATAGTTGATGTTTTAGTTGATTCAGTACAATAATCATATATTATTGTAGATGTATCTGTTGTAGTAGCAACAATAATTGTTTGTGTTGTAGTACTGGTTGTATATGCAGATGTAAACTCAGGACATAATTCAGTAGTTGTTTGTGTAGAAATAGTTGATGTTTTAGTTGATTCAGTACAATAATCATATATTATTGTAGATGTATCTGTTGTAGTAGCAACAATAATTGTTTGTGTTGTAGTACTGGTTGTATATGCAGATGTAAACTCAGGACATAATTCAGTAGTTGTTTGTGTAGAAATAGTTGATGTTTTAGTTGATTCAGTACAATAATCATATATTATTGTAGATGTATCTGTTGTAGTAGCAACAATAATTGTTTGTGTTGTAGTACTGGTTGTATATGCAGATGTAAACTCAGGACATAATTCAGTAGTTGTTTGTGTAGAAATAGTTGATGTTTTAGTTGATTCAGTACAATAATCATATATTATTGTAGATGTATCTGTTGTAGTAGCAACAATAATTGTTTGTGTTGTAGTACTGGTTGTATATGCAGATGTAAACTCAGGACATAATTCAGTAGTTGTTTGTGTAGAAATAGTTGATGTTTTAGTTGATTCAGTACAATAATCATATATTATTGTAGATGTATCTGTTGTAGTAGCAACAATAATTGTTTGTGTTGTAGTACTGGTTGTATATGCAGATGTAAACTCAGGACATAATTCAGTAGTTGTTTGTGTAGAAATAGTTGATGTTTTAGTTGATTCAGTACAATAATCATATATTATTGTAGATGTATCTGTTGTAGTAGCAACAATAATTGTTTGTGTTGTAGTACTGGTTGTATATGCAGATGTAAACTCAGGACATAATTCAGTAGTTGTTTGTGTAGAAATAGTTGATGTTTTAGTTGATTCAGTACAATAATCATATATTATTGTAGATGTATCTGTTGTAGTAGCAACAATAATTGTTTGTGTTGTAGTACTGGTTGTATATGCAGATGTAAACTCAGGACATAATTCAGTAGTTGTTTGTGTAGAAATAGTTGATGTTTTAGTTGATTCAGTACAATAATCATATATTATTGTAGATGTATCTGTTGTAGTAGCAACAATAATTGTTTGTGTTGTAGTACTGGTTGTATATGCAGATGTAAACTCAGGACATAATTCAGTAGTTGTTTGTGTAGAAATAGTTGATGTTTTAGTTGATTCAGTACAATAATCATATATTATTGTAGATGTATCTGTTGTAGTAGCAACAATAATTGTTTGTGTTGTAGTACTGGTTGTATATGCAGATGTAAACTCAGGACATAATTCAGTAGTTGTTTGTGTAGAAATAGTTGATGTTTTAGTTGATTCAGTACAATAATCATATATTATTGTAGATGTATCTGTTGTAGTAGCAACAATAATTGTTTGTGTTGTAGTACTGGTTGTATATGCAGATGTAAACTCAGGACATAATTCAGTAGTTGTTTGTGTAGAAATAGTTGATGTTTTAGTTGATTCAGTACAATAATCATATATTATTGTAGATGTATCTGTTGTAGTAGCAACAATAATTGTTTGTGTTGTAGTACTGGTTGTATATGCAGATGTAAACTCAGGACATAATTCAGTAGTTGTTTGTGTAGAAATAGTTGATGTTTTAGTTGATTCAGTACAATAATCATATATTATTGTAGATGTATCTGTTGTAGTAGCAACAATAATTGTTTGTGTTGTAGTACTGGTTGTATATGCAGATGTAAACTCAGGACATAATTCAGTAGTTGTTTGTGTAGAAATAGTTGATGTTTTAGTTGATTCAGTACAATAATCATATATTATTGTAGATGTATCTGTTGTAGTAGCAACAATAATTGTTTGTGTTGTAGTACTGGTTGTATATGCAGATGTAAACTCAGGACATAATTCAGTAGTTGTTTGTGTAGAAATAGTTGATGTTTTAGTTGATTCAGTACAATAATCATATATTATTGTAGATGTATCTGTTGTAGTAGCAACAATAATTGTTTGTGTTGTAGTACTGGTTGTATATGCAGATGTAAACTCAGGACATAATTCAGTAGTTGTTTGTGTAGAAATAGTTGATGTTTTAGTTGATTCAGTACAATAATCATATATTATTGTAGATGTATCTGTTGTAGTAGCAACAATAATTGTTTGTGTTGTAGTACTGGTTGTATATGCAGATGTAAACTCAGGACATAATTCAGTAGTTGTTTGTGTAGAAATAGTTGATGTTTTAGTTGATTCAGTACAATAATCATATATTATTGTAGATGTATCTGTTGTAGTAGCAACAATAATTGTTTGTGTTGTAGTACTGGTTGTATATGCAGATGTAAACTCAGGACATAATTCAGTAGTTGTTTGTGTAGAAATAGTTGATGTTTTAGTTGATTCAGTACAATAATCATATATTATTGTAGATGTATCTGTTGTAGTAGCAACAATAACTGTTTGTGTTGTAGTACTGGTTGTATATGCAGATGTAAACTCAGGACACAATTCAGTAGTTGTTTCAGTAGAAATAGTTGATGTTTTAGTTGATCCAGTACAAATAATCATATATTATTGTAGATGTATCTGTTGTAGTAGCAACAATAATTGTTTGTGTTGTAGGTACTGGTTGTATATGCAGATGTAAACTCAGGACATAATTCAGTAGTTGTTTGTGTAGAAATAGTTGATGTTTTAGTTGATTCAGTACAATAATCATATATTATTGTAGATGTATCTGTTGTAGTAGCAACAATAATTGTTTGTGTTGTAGTACTGGTTTGCATATGCAGATGTAAACTCAGGACATAATTCAGTAGTTGTTTGTGTAGAAATAGTTGATGTTTTAGTTGATTCAGTACAATAATCATATATTATTGTAGATGTATCTGCTGTAGTAGCAAACAACAATTGCTTGTGTTGTAAAGTACCGGTTGCATATGCAGATGTAAACTCAGGACATAATTCAGTAGTTGTTTGTGTAGAAATAGTTGATGTTTTAGTTGATTCAGTACAATAATCATATATTATTGTAGATGTATCTGTTGTAGTAGCAACAATAATTGTTTGTGTTGTAGTACTGGCTGTATATGCAGATGTAAACTCCAGGAGGATAATTCAGTAGTTGTTTGTGTAGAAATAGTTGATGTTTTAGTTGATTCAGTACAATAATCATATATTATTGTAGATGTATCTGTTGTAGTAGCAACAATAATTGTTTGTGTTGTAAAGTACTGGTTGTATATGCAGATGTAAACCCAGGACATAATTCAGTAGTTGTTTGTGTAGAAATAGTTGATGTTTTAGTTGATTCAGTACAATAATCATATATTAATGTAGATGTATCTGTTGTAGTAGCAACAATAATTGGTTTGTGTGTTGTAGTACTGGTTGTATATGCAGATGTAAAACTCAGGACATAATTCAGTAGTTAGTTTCTTGTGTAGAAATAGTTGATGTTTTAGTTGGGATTCAGTACAATAATCATATATTATTGTAGATGTATCTGCTGTAGTAGCAACAATAATTGTTTGTGCGTTGTAGTACTGGTTATATATGCAGATGTAAAACTCAGTGACATAATTCAGTAGTTGTTTGTGTAGAAATAGTTGATGTTTTAGGTTGATTCCAGTACAATAATCATATATTATTGTAGATGTATCTGTTGTAGTAGCAACAATAATTGTTTGTGTTGTAAAGTACTGGTTGTATATGCAGATGTAAACTCAGGACATAATTCAGTAGTTGTTTGTGTAGAAATAGTTGATGTTTTAGTTGATCTAGTACAATAATCATATATTATTGTAGATGTATTTCTCTGTTGTAGTAGCAACAATAATTGTTTGTGTTGTAGTACTGGTTGTATATGCAGATGTAAACTCAGGACATAATTCAGTAGTTGTTTGTGTAGAAATAGTTGATGTTTTAGTTGATTCAGTACGAATAATCATATATTATTGTAGATGTATCTGTTGTAGTAGCAACAATAATTGTTTGTGTTGTAGTACTGGTTGTATATGCAGATGTAAACCTCAGGACATAATTCAGTAGTTGTTTGTGTAGAAATAGTTGATGTTTTAGTTGGATTCAGTACAATAATCATATATTATTGTAGATGTATCTGTTGTAGTAGCAAACAATAATTGTTTGTGTTGGTAGTACTGGTTGTATATGCAGATGTAAACTCAGGACATAATTCAGTAGTTGTTTGTGTAGAAATAGTTGGATGTTTTAGCTTGATTCAGTACAATAATCATATATTATTGTAGATGTATCTGTTGTAGTAGCAACAATAATTGTTTGTGTTGTAGTAACTGGGTTGTGGCTAAGTGCAGATGTAAACTCAGGACATAATTCAGTAGTTGTTTGTGTAGAAATAGTTGATGTTTTAGTTGATTCAGTACAATAATCATATATTATTGTAGATGTATCTGTTGTAGTAGCAACAATAATTGGTTTGTAAGTTGTAGTACTGGCTTGTATATGCAGATGTAAACTCATGGAGCATAATTCAGTAGTTGTTTGTGTAGAAATAGTTGATGTTTTAGTTGATTCAGTACAATAATCATATATTATTGTAGATGTATCTGTTGTAGTAGCAACAATAATTGTTTGTGTTGTAGTACTGGTTGTATATGCAGATGTAAACTCAGGACATAATTCAGTAGTTGTTTGTGTAGAAATAGTTGATGTTTTAGTTGATTCAGTACAATAACTCACTATATTATTGTAGATGTATCTGTTGTAGTAGCAAACAATAATTGTTTTTGTGTTGTAGTACTGGTTGTATATGCAGATGTAAAACTCAGGACATAATTCAGTAGTTGTTTGTGTAGAAATAGTTGATAAGTTTTTAGGTTGGATTCAGTACAATAATCATATATTATTGTAGATGTATCTGTTGTAGTAGCAAATAAATAATTGTTTGTGTTGTAGTACTGGTTGTGATATGCAGATGTAAACTCTCATGGACATAATTCAGTAGTTGTTTGTGTAGAAATAGTTGATGTTTTTAGTTGATTCAGTACAATAATCATCATATTATTGTAGATGTATCTGTTGTAGTAGCAACTAATAATTGTTTGTGTTGTAAAGTAACTGGTTGTATATGCAGATGTAAACTCAGGACATAATTCAGTAGTTGTTTGTGTAGAAAATAGTTGATGTTTTAGTTGGGATTCAGTACAATAATCATATATTATTGTAGATGTATTCTGTTGTAGTAGCAACAATAATTGTTTGTGTTGTAGTAATTGGTTATATATGCAGATGTAAACTCAGGGACATAATCTCAGTAGTTGTTTTGTGTAGAAATAGCTTGATGTTTTAGTTGATTCAGTACAATAATCATATATTATTGTAGATGTATCTGTTGTAGTAGCAACAATAATTGTTTGTGTTGTAGTACTGGTTGTATATGCAGATGTAAACCTCAGGACATAATTCAGTAGTTGTTTGTGTAGAAATAGTTGATGTTTTAGTTGGATTCAGTACAATAATTCATATATTATTGTAGATGTATCTGCTGTCAGTAGTAGCAAACAATAACTTGTTTGTGCTTGTAGTACTGGTTGTATATATGCAGATGTAAACCTCAGGACATAATTCAGTAGCTGTTTGTGTAGAAATAGTGCTGAGATGTTTTAGTTGATTCAGTACAATAATCATATATTATTGTAGATGTATCTGCTGTAGTAGCAACAATAATTGTTTGTGTTGTAGTACTGGTTGTATATGCAGATGCAAACTCAGGACACAATTCAGTAGTTGTTTGTGTAGAAATAGTTGGATGTTTTAGTTGATTCAGTACAATAATCATATATTATTGTAGATGTATCACTTTTGCTTGTAGTAGCAACAATAATTGCTTCTGTGTTGTAGTAACTGGTTGTATATGCAGATGTAAACTCAGGACATAATTCAGTAGTTGTTTGTGTAGAAATAGTTGATGTTTTTAGTTGGATTCAGTACAATAATCATATATTATTGTAGATGTATCTGTTGTAGGGTTAGCAACAATAATTGTTTGTGTTGTAGTACTGGTTGTATATGCAGATGTAAAACTCAGGACATAATTCAGTAGTTGTTTGTGTAGAAATAGTTGGATGTTTTAGTTGATTCAGTACAATAATCATATATATTATTGTAGATGTATCTGTTGTAGTAGCAACAATAATGTTGTTTGTGTTGTAGTACTGGTTGTATATGCAGACGTAAACCTCAGGACATAATTCAGTAGTTGTTTGTGTAGAAATAGTTGGATGTTTTAGTTGATTCAGTACAATAATCATATATTATTGTAGATGCATCTGTTGTAGTAGCAACAATAATTGTTTGTGTTTGTAGTACTGGCTGTATATGCAGATGTAAACTCAGGACATAATTCAGTAGTTGTTTGTGTAGAAATAGTTGATGTTTTTAGTTGATTCAGTACAATAATCATATATTATTGTAGATGTATCTGTTGGGTAGTAGCAAACAATAATTGTTTGTGTTGTAGTACTGGTTATATATGCAGATGTAAACTCATGACATAATTCAGTAGTTGTTTGTGTAGAAATAGTTGATGTTTTAGTTGGATTCAAAGTACAAAGTAATCATATATTATTGTAGATGTATCTGTTGTAGTAGCAACAATAATTGTTTTTGTGTTGTAGTACTGGTTGTATATGCAGATGTAAAACCTTCAGGACATAATTCAGTAGTTGTTTGTGTAGAAATAGTTGATGTTTTAGTTGGATTCAGTACAATAATCATATATTATTGTAGTATTGTATCTTGTTGTAGTAGCAACAATAATTGTTTGTGTTGTAGTACTTGGTTGTATATGCATGATGTAAACTCAGGACATAATTCAGTAGTTGTTTGTGTAGAAATAGTTGATGTTTAGTTGATTCAGTACAATAATCATATATTATTGTAGATGTATTCTGTTGTAGTAGCAACAATAATTGTTTGTGTTGTAGTACTGGTTGTATATGCAGATGTAAACCCAGGACATAATTCAGTAGTTGTTTGTGCAGAAAATAGTTGATGCTTTTAGTTGATTCAGTACAATAATCATATATTATTGTAGATGTATCTGTTGTAGTAGCAAACAATAATTGTTTGTGTTGTAAAGTAACTTTCTGGTTGTATATGCAGATGTAAACTCAGGACATAATTCAGTAGTTAGTTTCAGTAGAAATAGTTGATGTTTTAGTTGATTCAGTACAATAATCATATATTATTGTAGATGTATCTGTTGTAGTAGCAAAACAATAATTGTTTGTGTTGTAGTACTGGTTGTATATGCAGATGTAAACTCAGGACATAATTCAGTAAAGTTGTTTGTGTAGAAATAGTTGATGTTTTTAGGTTGATTCAGTACAATAACTGCATATATTATTGTAGATGCATCTGTCAAGTAGTAGCAAACAATAATTGTTTGTGTTGTAGCAACACTGGTTGTCATATGCTAGATGTAAACTGCTAACAGGACATAATCCAGTAGTTGTTTGTGTAGAAATAGTTGATGTTTTAGTTGGATTCAGTACAATAATCATATATTATTGTAGATGTATCTGCTGGGTAGTAGCAACAATAATTGTTTTGTGTTGTAGTACTGGTTACATATATGCAGATGTAAACTCAGGACATAATTCAGCAGTTGTTTGTGTAGAAATAGTTGGGATGTTTTAGTTGATTCAGTACAATAATCATATATTATTGTAGATGCATTCGTTGGGTAGTAGCAACAATAATTGTTTGTGTTGGTAAAGTACTGGTTGTATACATGCAGATGTAAACTCAGGACATAATTCAGTAGTTGTTTGTGTAGAAATAGTTGATGTTTTAGTTGATTCAGTACAATACCAATCATATATTATTGTAGATGTATCTGTTAGTAGTAGCAACAATAATTGTTTGTGTTGTAGTACTGGTTGTATATGCAGATGTAAACTCAGGACATAATTCAGTAGTTGTTTGTGTAGAAATAGTTGATGTTTTAGTTGGATCTCAGTACAATAATCATATATTATTGTAGATGTATCTGTTGTAGTGAGCAACAATAAATGTTTGTGTTGTAGTACTGGTTGTATATGCAGATGTAAACTCAGGGACATAATTCAGCAGTTGTTTGTGTAGAAATAGTTGATGTTTTAGTTGATTCAGTACAATAATCATATATTATTGTAGATGTATCTGTTGTAGTAAAGCAACAATAATTGTTTGTAAGCTTGGTAGTACTGATTGTATATGCAGATGTAAACTCAGGACATAATTCAGTAGTTGTTTGTGTAGGAAATAGCTTGATGTTCTTTAGTTGGATTCAGTACAATAATCATATATTATTGTAGATGTATCTGTTGTAGTAGCAACAATAATTGGTTTGTGTTGTAGTACTGGTTGTATATGCAGATGTAAAACTCAGGACATAATTCAGCAGTTGTTTGTGTAGAAATAGTTGATGTTTTAGTTGATTCAGTACAATAATCATATATTATTGTAGATGTATCTGCTGGGGTAGTAGCAACAATAATTGTTTGTGTTGTAGTACTGATTGTATATGCAGATGTAAACTCAGGGACATAATTCAGTAGTTGTTTGTGTAGAAATAGTTGATGTTTTAGGTTGATTCAGCAAGCAATAATCATATATTATTGTAGATGTATCTGTTGGTAGTAGCAACAATAAATTGTTTGTGCTTGTAGTAACTGGTTGTACATGCAGATGTAAAACTCAGGGACATAATTCTAGTAGTTGTTTGTGTAGAAATAGTTGATGTTTTGAAGGATTCAAATAATGGCAACTATATTATTGTAGATGTATCTGCTGTAGTAGCAACAAACAATTGTTTGTGTTGTAGTACTGGTTGTATATGCAGATGTAAACTCAGGACATAATTCAAAAGTAGTTGTTTGGTGTAGAAATAGTTGGATGTTTTCTGAGTTGATTCAGTACAATAATCATATATTATTGTAGATGTATCTGCTGTAGTAGCAAACAATAATTGGTTTGTGTTGTGTACTGGTTGTATATGCAGATGTAAAACTCAGTGTGACATAATTCAGTAGTTTGTTTGTGTAGAAATAGTTGATGTTTTAGGTGTTGGATTCAGCACAATAATCAATATATTATTGTAGATGTATCTGCAGTAGCAACAATAATTGTTTGTGTTGTAGTACTGGTTGTGGTTATGCAGATGTGTAAACTCAGACATAACTTCAAAAGTAGTTGTTTGTGTAGAAATAGCTGATGTTTTAGTTGATTCAGCACAATAATCACATATTATTGTAGATGTATCTGCTGTAGTAGCAACAATAATTGTTTGTGTTGTAGTACTGGTTGTATATGCAGATGAAAAGTCAGGACATAATTCAGTAGTTGTTTGTGTAGAAATAGTTGATGTTTTTAGTTGGATTCAGGTACAATAATCATATATTATTGTAGGATGTATCTGTTGTAGTAGCAACAATAATTGTTTGTGTTGTAGTACTGGTTATTGTATATATGTGCAGATGTAAACTCAGGACATAATTCAGTAGTTGTTTGTGTAGAAATAGTTGATGTTTTAGTTGATTCAGTACAATAACTCATCATATTATTGTAGATGTATCTGTTGTAGTAGCAACAATAATTGTTTGGTGTTGTAGTACTGGTTGTATATGCAGATGTAAACTCAGGACATAATTCAGTAGTTGTTTGTGTAGAAATAGTTGATGCTCTTTAAGGTTGGATTCAGTACAATAACTCTATGATATTATTGTAGATGTATCTGTTGTAGTAGCAACAATAATTGTTTGTGTTGTAGTACTGGTTGTATATGCAGATGTAAACTCAGGACATAATTCAGTAAGTTGTTTGTGTAGAAATAGTTGATGTTTTAGTTGTTGATTCAGTACAATAATCATAAGGTATTATTGTAGATGTATCTGTTGTAGTAGCAACAATAATTGGTTTGTAAAGTTGTAGTACTGGCTTGTGAACATGCAGATGTAAAAACTCAGTGACATAATTCAGTAGTTGTTTGTGTAGAAATAGTTGATGTTTTAGTTGATCTCAGTACAATAATCATATATTATTGTAGGATGTATCTGTTGTAGTAGCAACAATAATTGTTTGTGTTGTAGTACTGGTTGTATATGCAGATGTAAACTCAGGTGAACATAATTCAGTAGTTGTTTGTGTAGAAATAGTTGATGTTTTAGTTGATTCAGCACAATAATCATATATTATTGTAGATTGTATCTGTTGTAGTAGCAAATAACAATAATTGTTTGTGTTGTAGTACTGGTTGTATATGCAGATGTAAACCTCAGGACATAATTCAGCAGTTGTTTGTGTGCAGAAATAGTTGATGTTTTAGTTGATTCAGTACAAATAACTCATATATTATTTGTAGATGTATTCTGTTGTAGTAGCAAACAATAATTCGTTTGTAGTTGTAGTACTGGTTGTATATGCAGATGTAAACTCAGGACATAATTCAGTAGTTGTTTGTGTAGAAATAGTTGATGTTTTAGTTGATTCAGTACAATAACTCATATATTATTGTAGATGTATCTGTTGTAGTAGCAACAATAATTGTTTGTGTTGTAGTACTATTGGTATAGTATAATGCAGACATGTAAACCTCAGTGACATAATTCAGTAGTTGTTTGTGTAGAAATAGTTGATGTTTTAGTTGATTCAGTACAATAATCATATATTATTGTAGATGTATCTGTTGTAGTAGCAAACAATAATTGTTTGTGTTGTAGTACCTGGTTGTATATGCAGTGATGTAAACTCAGACATAATTCAGCAGTTGTTTGTGTAGAAAATAGTTGATGTTTTAGGTTGATTCAAAAGTACAATAATCATATATTATTGTAGGAGTGTATCTGTTGGGTAGAGTAGCAACAATAATTGTTTGTGTTGTAGTACTGATTGTATATGCAGATGTAAACTCAGTGACATAATTCAGTAGTTGTTTGTGTAGAAATAGTTGATGTTTTAGGTTGATTCAGTACAATAATCATATATTATTGTAGATGTAAGACTGTTGTAGTAGCAACAATAATTGTTTGTGCTTGTAGTACTGGCTGTATATGCAGATGTAAAACTCAGGACATAATCTCAGTAGTTGTTTGTGTAGAAATAGTTGATGTTTTAGTTGATTCAGTAGCAATAACTTCCTATATATTATTGTAGATGTATCTGTTGTAGTAGCAACAATAATTGTTTGTGTTGTAGTACTGGTTGTATATGCAGATGTAAAACTCAGGACATAATCTCAGTAGTTGTTTGTGTAGAAATAGTTGATGTTTTTTGAAGTGCTGATTCAGTTACAATAATCATATAATATTATTGTAGATGTATCTGTTGGGTAGTAGCAACAATAATTGTTTGTAGTTGTAGTACTGGTTGTATATGCAGATGTAAACTCAGGGACATAATCTCAGTAGTTGTTTGTGTGTAGAAATAGTTGATGCCTTTTAGTTGATCTCAGTACAATAACTCATATATTATTGTAGATGTATCTGTTGGGTAGTAGCAAACAATAATTGTTTGTGTTGTAGTACTGGTTGTATATGCAGATGTAAACTCAGGGACATAATTCAGTAGTTGTTTGTGTAGAAATAGTTGGATGTTTCCTAGTTGATTCAGCACAATAATCATATATTATTGTGAGATGTATCTGTTGTAGTAGCAAACAATAATTGCTTTGTGCTTGTAGTACTGGTTGTATATGCAGATGTAAACTCTCAGGACATAATTCAGTAGTTGTTTGTGTGTAGAAATAGTTGATGTTTTGAAGTTGATTCAAAGTACAATAATCATATATTATTGTAGATGTATTCAAGCTCGTTGTAGTAGCAACAATAATTGTTTGCTGTTGTAGTACTGGCTGTATATGCAGATGTAAACTCAGGACATAACTTTCAGTAGGTTGTTTGTGTAGAAATAGTTGATGTTTTAGTTGGATTCAGTACAATATCAATCATATATTATTGTAGATGTATCTGTTGTAGTAGCAACAATAATTGTTTAAAAGATGTTGTAAAGTACTGGGTTGTATATGCAGATGCAAACTGCAGGACACAATTCAGCAGTTGTTTGTGTAGAAATAGTTGATGCCTTTTAGTTGATTCAGTACAAATAACTCATATATTAACATTGTAGATGTGTAATCTGTTGTAGTAGCAATCAATAATTGTTTGTGTTGTAGTACTGGTTATATATGCAGATGTAAACTCAGGACATAATCTCAGTAGTTGGTTTGTGTAGAAATAGTTGATGTTTTTAGTTGATTCATGTACAATAATCATATATTATTGTAGATGTGAATCTGGTTGTAGGAAAGCAACAATAATTGTTTGTGTTGTAAAGTACTGGTTGTATATGCAGATGTAAACCTTCAGGTACATAATTCAGTAGTTGTTTGTGTGGAGAAAATAGTTGATGTTTTAGTTGATTCAGTACAATAATCATATATTATTGTAGATGTATTCTGTATAGTGGTAGCAAAACAATAATTGTTTGTGTTGTAGTACTGGAAGTATGATATGCAGATGTGTAAACTCAGGACATAATTCAGTAGTTGCTCTTGTGTAGAAATAGTTGATGTTTTAGTTGATTCAGTACAATAATCATATATTATTGTAGATGTATCTGTTGTAGTAGCAACAATAATTGCTTTGTGGTTGTAGTACTGGTTGTATATGCAGTGATGTAAAACTCAGGACATAATTCAGTAGTTGTTTGTGTAGAAATAGTTGATGTTTTAGTTGATCTCAAAGTACATATAATCATATATTATTGTAGATGTATCTGTTGTAGTAGCAACAATAATTGTTTCGTGTTGTAGTACTGGGTTGTATATGCAGATGTAAACTCAGTGACATAATTCAGTAGTTGTTTGTGTAGAAATAGTTGATGTTTTAGTTGGATTCAGTACAATAATTCATGATATTATTGTGAGATGTATCTTTGTTTTAGTAGCAACAATAATTTGTTTGTGTTGTAGTACTGGTTGTATATGCAGATGTAAACCTCCAGGACATAATTCAGTAGTTGTTTGTGTAGAAATAGTTGGATGTTTTAGTTGATTCAGTACAATAATCATATATTATTGTAGATGTATCTGTTGTAGTAGCAAACAATAATTGTTTGTGTTGTAGTACTGGTTGTATATGCAGATGTAAACCTCAGGACATAATTCAGTAGTTGTTTGTGTAGAAATAGTTGATGTTTTAGGTTGATTCAGTACAATAACTCTATATATTATTGTAGATGTATCTGCTTGTAGTAGCAACAATAATTGTTTGTGTTGTAGTACTGGTTGTATATGCAGATGTACGCTCAGGACATAATTTAGTAGTTGTTTGTGTAGAAATAGTTGATGTTTTAGTTGATTCAGTACAATAATCATATATTATTGTAGATGTATCTGTTGTAGTAGCAACAATAATTGTTTGTGTTGTAGTACTGGTTGTATATGCAGATGTAAACTCAGGACATAATTCAGTAGTTGTTTGTGTAGAAATAGTTGATGTTTTAGTTGATTCAGTACAATAATCATATATTATTGTAGATGTATCTGTTGTAGTAGCAACAATAATTGTTTGTGTTAGTAGTACTGGTTATGTATATGCAGATGTAAACCTTCTGTGGACATAATTCAGTAGTTGCTTTGTGTAGGAAATAGTTGATGTTTTAGTTGGATCTCAAAGTACAATAATCATATAGTATTATTGTAGATGTATCTGTTGTAGTAGCAAACAATAATTGTTTGTGTTGTAGTACTGGCTGTTGTATATGCAGAGATGTAAAACTCAGGACATAATTCAGCAGTTGCTCTGTGTAGAAATAGCTTAGATGTTTTTAGTTGATTCAGTACAATAATCATATATTATTGTAGATGTATCTGTTGTAGTAGCAAACAATAATTGTTTGTGTTGTAGTAACTGGTTGTATATGCAGATGTAAACTCCAGGACATAATTCAGTAGTTGTTTGTGTAGAAATAGTTGATGTTTTAGTTGATTCAGTACAATAACTCATATATTATTGTAGATGTATCTGTTGTAGTAGCAACAATAATTGTTTGTGTTAGTAAAGTACTTGGTTGTATATGCAGATGTAAACTCAGGTGACATAATTCAGTAGTTGTTTGTGTAGAAAATAGTTGATGTTTTAGTTGATTCAGTACAATAATCATATATTATTGTAGATGTATCTGTTGTAGTAGCAACAATAATTGTTTGTGTTGTAGTACTGGTTGTATATGTGCAGATGTAAACTCAGGACATAATTCAGTAGTTGTATGTGTGTGAGAAATAGTTGATGTTTTAGGTTGATTCAGTACAATAATCATATATTATTGTAGATGTATCTGTTGTAGTAGCAACAATAATTGCCTTTGTGTTGTAAAGTACTGGCTGCATAGTACATGCAGATGTAAACTCAGGACATAATTCAGTAGTTGTTTGTGTAGAAAATAGTTGATGTTTTAGTTGATCTCCAGTACAATGTAATCATATATTATTGTAGATGTATCTGTTGTAGTAGCAAACAATAATTGTTTGTGTTGGTAGTACTGGTTGTATATGCTTAAGATGTAAACTCAGTGACATAATCCTCAGTAGTTGCTTTGTGTAGAAATAGTTGATGTTTTAGTTAGATTCAAAGTACTAATAACTCATATATTATTGTAGATGTATCTGTTGTAGTAGCAACAATAATTGTTTGTGTTGTGGAAGTACTGGTTATATATGTGCAGATGTAAACTCAGTGGGACATAATTCAGTAGTTGTTTGTGTGTGTGAGAAATAGTTGGATGTTTTAGTTGATCTCAGTACAATAATCATATATATATTATATTGTAGATGTATCTGTTGTAGTAGCAAACAATAATTGCTTTGTGTTGTAGTACTGGTTGTATATGCAGATGTAAACTCAGGACATAATTCAAGTAGTTGTTTGTGTAGAAATAGTTGATGTTTTAGTTGATTCAAAGTACAATCAATCACATATTATTGTAGATGTATTCTGTTGGGTGTAGTAGCAACAATAATTGTTTGTGTTGTAGTACTGGTTGTATATATGCAGATGTAAACTCAGGACATAATCTCAGTAGTTGTTTGTGTAGAAATAGTTGATGTTTTAGTTGATTCAGTACAATAATCATATATTATTGTAGATGTATCTGTTGTAGTAGCAAACAATAATTGTTTGTGTTGTAGTACTGGTTGTATATGCAGATGCAAACTCAGGACATAATTCAGTAGTTGTTTGTGTAGAAATAGTTGGATGTTTTAGGTTGATTCAGTACAATAATCATATATTATTGTAGATGTATTCTGTTGTAGTAGCAACAATAATTGTTTGTGTTGTAGTAACTGGCTTGTATATGCAGATGTAAACTCCAGGACATAATTCAGTAGTTGTTTGTGTAGAAATAGTTGATGTTTTAGTTGGATTCAGTACAATAATCATATATTATTGTAGATGTATCTGTTGTAGTAGCAACAATAATTGTTTGTGCTTGGTAGTGACTGGTTGTATATGTGCAAAGATGTAAAACTCAGGACATAATTCAAAGTAGTTGTTTGTGTAGAAATAGTTGATGTTTTTAGGTTGGATTCAGTACAATAATCATATATTATTGTAGATGTATCTGTTGCAAAGAGTAGCAACAATAATTGTTTGTGCTGTAGTACTGGTTGTGGCTATGCAGATGTAAACTCAGGACATAATTCAGTAGTTGCTTTGTGTAGAAATAGTTGATGTTTTAGTTGGGATTCAGTACAATAATCATATATATTATTGTAGATGTATCTGTTGTAGTAGCAAACAATAATTGCTTTGTGTTGTAGTACTGGTTGTATATGCAGATGTAAACTCAGGGACATAATTCAGTAGTTGTTTCTGTGTAGAAATAGTTGATGTTTTAGTTGATTCAGTACAATAATCATATATTATTTTCTGTAGATGTATCTGTTGTAGTAGCAAACAATAATTGTTTGTGTTGTAGTACTGGTTATATAATATGCAGATGTAAAACCTCAGTGAGGACATAATTCAGTAGTTGTTTGTGTAGAAATAGTTGATGTTTTTTAGTTGATTCAGTACAATAATCATATATTATTGTAGATGTATCTGTTGTAGTAGCAACAATAATTGTTTGTGTTGTAGTACTGGTTGTATATGCAGATGTAAAACCTCAGTGACATAATCTCAGTAGTTGTTTGTGTAGAAATAGTTGATGTTTTAGTTGATTCAGTACAATAATCATATATTATTGGTAGATGTATCTGTTGTAGTAGCAAACAATAATTGTTTGTGTTGTAGTACTGGTTGTATATGCAGTGATGTAAACTCAGGACATAATTCAGTAGTTGGTTTGTGTAGAAATAGTTGGATGTTTTAGTTGGATTCAGTACAATAATCATACATATTATTGTAGATGTATCTGTTGTAGTAGTTAAACAATAATTGTTTGTGTTGTAGTACTGGTTGTATATGCAGCATGTGAAACCTTCAGGACATAATCTCAGTAGTTGCTTTGTGTAGAAATAGTTGATGTTTTTAGTTGATTCAGTACAATAATCATATATTATTGTAGATGTATCTGTTGTAGTAGCAACAATAATTGTTTGTGTTGTAAGTACTGGTTGTATATGCAGAAGTGTAAAACTCAGACATAATTCAGTAGTTGTTTGTGTAGAAATAGTTGATGCTCTTCTTAGTTGGATTCAGTACAATAATCATATATTATTGGTAGATGTATCTGTTGTAGTAGCAAACAATAATTGTTTGTGTTGTAGTACTGGCTGTATATGCAGATGTAAACTCAGGACATAATTCAGTAGTTGTTTGTGTAGTAAAATAGTTGATGTTTTAGGTTGATTCAGTACAATAATCATATATTATTGTAGATGTATCTGGTTGTAGTAGCAACAATAATTGTTTGTGTTGGTAGTACCTGGTTGTATATGCAGATGTAAACTCAGTGACATTAATTCAGTAGCTGTCTGTGTAGAAATAGTTGATGTTTTAGTTGATTCAGTACAATAATCATGATATTATTGTAGATGTATCTGTTGTAGTAGCAAACAATAATTGTTTGTGTTGTAAAGTACTGGTTGTATATGCAAATGTAAACTCAGTAGATAACTCAGTAGTGATTGGTGTTGTAATAGTTGATGTTTTAGCTTATTCTTTACAATAATCATATATTATTGTAGATGTATCTGTTGTAGTAGCAACAATAATTGTTTGTGTTGTAGTACTGGTTGTATATGCAGATGTAAACTCAGGACATAATTCAGTAGTTGTTTGTGTAGAAATAGTTGATGTTTTAGGTTGATTCAGTACAAATAATCATATATTATTGTAGATGTATCTGTTGTAGTAGCAAACAATAATTGTTTAGTGTTGTAGTACTGGTTGTATATGCAGATGTAAACTCAGTGACATAATTCAGTAGTTGTTTGTGTAGAAATAGTTGATGTTTTAGGTTGGATTCAGTACAATAATCATATATTATTGTAGATGTATCTGTTGTAGTAGCAAACAATAATTGTTTGTGTTGTAGTAACTGGTTGTATATGCAGTGATGTAAACCTCAGGACATAATTCAGTAGTTGTTTGTGTAGAAATAGTTGATGTTTTAGGGGTTGATTCAGTACAATAACTTCATATATTATTGTAGATGTATTCGTTGTAGTAGCAACAATAATTGTTTGTGTTGTAGTACTGGTTGTGGTTATGCAGATGTAAACGTCAGGACATAATTCAGTAGTTGTTTGTGTAGAAATAGTTGATGTTTTAGTTGGATTCAGTACAATAACAATCATATATTATTGTAGATGTATCTGTTGTAGTAGCAACAATAACAATTGTTTGTGTTGTAGTACTGGTTGTATATATGCAGATGTAAACTCAGGACATAATTCAGTAGTTGTTTGTGTAGAAATAGCTTGATGTTTTGGGGGTTGATTCAGTACAATAATCATATATTATTGTAGATGTATCTGTTGTAGTAGCAACAATAATTGTTTAGTAGTTGTAGTACTGGTTGTATATGCAGATGTAAACTCAGGACATAATTCAGTAGTTGCTTGTGCAGAAATAGTTGGATGTTTTAGTTGGATTCAGTACAATAATCATATATTATTGTGTAGATGCATCTGTTGTAGTAGCAACAATAATCTGCTTTGTAGTTGTAGTACTGGTTGTATATGCAGATGTAAACTCAGGACATAATTCAGTAGTTGTTTGTGTAGAAATAGTTGATGTTTTTAGTTGGATTCCAGTACAATGCCAATCATATATTATTGTAGATGTATCTGTTGTAGTAGCAACAATAATTGTTTGTGTTGTAAAGTACTGGTTGTATATGCAGATGTAAAACTCAGGACATAATTCAGTAGTTGTTTGTGTAGAAATAGGTTGATGTTTTTAGTTGATTCAGTACAATAACTCATATATTATTGTAGATGTATCTGTTGTAGTAAAGCAACAATAATTGTTTTGTGTTGTAGTACTGGTTTTATATGCAGATGTAAACTCAGGACATAATTCATAGTAGTTGTTTGTGTAGAAATAGTTGATGTTTTTAGTTGATTCAGTACAATAATCATATATATTATTGTAGATGTATCTGTTGTTGTAGCAACAATAATTGTTTGTGTTGTAAGTACTGGTTGTATATGCAGATGTAAACTCAGGACATAATCTTCAGTAGTTGTTTGTGTAGAAATAGTTGATGTTTGAAGTTTATTCCAGTACAATAATCATATATATTATTGTAGATGTATCTGTTGTAGTAGCAACAATAATTGCTTGTGTGTTGTAGTACTGGTTGTGGCATATGCAGATGTAAAACTCAGGACATAATTCAGTAGTTGTTTGTGTAGAAATAGTTGATGTTTTAGTTGGATTCAGTACAATAATCATATATTATTGTGTAGATGTATCTGTTGTAGTAGCAACAATAATTGTTTGTGTTGTAGTACTGGTTGTATATGCAGATGTAAAACTCAGGACATAATTCAGTAGTTGTTTGTGTAGAAATAGTTGATGTTTTTAGTTGATTCAGTACAATAATCATATATATTATTGTAGATGTATCCTGTTGGTAGTAGCAACAATAATTTGTTTGTAGTTGTAGTACTTTGGTTCACAGTATATGCAGATGTAAACTCAGGACATAATTCAGTAGTTGTTTGTGTGGTGAAATAGTTGATGTTTTAGTTGATTCAGTACAATAATCATATATATTATTGTAGATGTATCTGTTGTAGTAGCAACAATAATTGTTTGTGTTGTAGTACTGGTTTTATATGCAGATGTAAAACTCAGGGACATAATTCAGTAGCTGTTTGTGTAGAAATAGTTGATGTTTTAGTTGGATTCAGTACAATAATCATATATTATTGTAGATGTATCTGTTGCTGTAGCAACAATAATTCGTTTGTGTTGTAGTACTGGCTGTATATGCAGATGTAAACTCAGGACATAATTCAGTAGTTGTTTGTGTAGAAATAGTTGATGTTTTAGTTGGGATTCAGTACAATAATCATATATTATTGTGCAGATGTATCTGTTGTAGTGCAGCAACAACAATAATTCGGTTTGTGTTGTAGTACTGGTTGTATATGCAGATGTAAACTCAGTGACATAATTCAGTAGTTGTTTGTGTAGAAATAGTTGATGTTTTAGTTGATTCGAAGTACAATAATCATATATTATTGTAGATGTATCTGTTAGTAGCAAACAATAATTGTTTGTGTTGTAGTAACTGGTTGTATATGCAGATGTAAACTCAGGACATAATTCAAAAAGTAGTTGTTTGTGTAGAAATAGTTGATGTTTTAGTTGATTCAGTACAAATAATCATATATTATTGTAGATGTATCTGTTGTAGTAGCAACAATAATTGTTTGTGTTGTTGTAGTACTGGTTGTATATGCAGATGTAAACTCAGGACATAATTCAGTAGTTGTTTGTGTAGAAATAGTTGATGTTTTTAAGTTGATTCAGTAAACAATAACTTCATATATTATTGTGAGATGTATCTGTTGTAGTAGCAACAATAATTGTTTGTGTTGTAAAGTACTGGTTGTATATGCAGATGTAAACTCAGGACATAATTCAGTAGTTGTTTGTGTAGAAATAGTTGATGTTTTAGTTGATTCAAGTACAATAATCATATATTATTGTAGATGTATCTGTTGGTAGTAGCAAATAATAATTTGTTTGTGTTGTAGTACTGGTTGTATATGCAGTATGTAAACTCAGGACATAATTCAGTAGTTGTTTGTGTAGAAATAGTTGGATGTTTTAGTTGATCTCAAAGTACAATAACTCATATATTATTGTAGATGTATCTGCTGTAGTAGCAACAATAATTGTTTCAGTGTTGTAGCACTGGTTGTATATGCAGATGTAAACTCAGTGGACATAATTCAGTAGTTGTTTGTGTAGAAATAGTTGATGTTTTAGTTGATTCAAGTACAATAATCATATATTATTGTAGATGTATCTGTTGTAGTAGCAACAATAATTGTTTGTGTTGTAGTACTGGTTGTATATGCAGATGTAAACTCAGGACATGTGAATTCAGTAGTTGTTTGTGTAGAAATAGTTGATGTTTTAGTTGATTCAGTACAATAATCATATATTATTGTAGATGTATCTGTTGTAGTAGCAACAATAATTGTTTGTGTTGTAGTACTGGTTGTATATGCAGATGTAAACTCAGTGACATAATTCAAGTAGTTGTTTGTGTAGAAATAGTTGGATGTTTTTTAGTTGGGATTCAGTACAATAATCATATATTATTGTAGATGTATCTGTTGTAGTAGCAACAATAATTGCTTGTGCTTGTAGTACTGGTTGCATATGCAGATGTAAACTCAGTGACATAATTCAGTAGTTGTTTGTGTAGAAATAGTTGATGTTTTAGTTGATCTCAGTACAATAAATCATATATTATTGTAGATGTATCTGTTGTAGTAGCAAACAATAATTGTTTTTGTGTTTGTAGTACCTGGTTGTATATGCAGATGTAAACTCAGGACATAATTCAGTAGTTGCTTCTGTGTAGAAATAGTTGATGCTTCTTTAGTTGGATCTCAGTACAATAATCATATATTATTGTAGATGTATCTGTTGTAGTAGCAAACAATAATTGTTTTGTGTTGTAGTACTGGTTGTATATGCAGATGTAAACCTCAGGACATAATTCAGTAGTTGTTTGTGTAGAAATAGTTGATGTTTTAGTTGATCTATCAGTACAATAATCATATATTATTGTAGATGCATCTGTTGTAGTAGCAAAACAATAATTGTTTGTATTGTAGTACTGGTTGTGGATATGCAGATGTAAACTCCAGGACATAATTCAGTAGTTGTTTGTGTAGAAATAGTTGGGATGTTTTGTTGATTCAGTGTTTACAATAATCATATATTATTGTAGAGATGTATCTGTTGTAGTAGCAACAATAATTGCTTTGTGTTGTAGTACTGGTTGTATATGCAGATGTAAACTCAGGACATAATTCAGTAGTTGTTTGTGTAGAAATAGTTGATGTTTTTAGTTGATTCAGTACAATAATCATATATTATTGTAGATGTATCTGTTGTAGTAGCAACAATAATTGTTTGTGTTGTAGTACTGGTTGTATATGCAGATGTAAACTCAGGACATAATTCAGTAGTTGTTTGTGTAGAAATAGTTGATGTTTTAGTTGATTCAGTACAATAATCATATATTATTGTAGATGTATCTGTTGTAGTAGCAACAATAATTGTTTGTGTTGTAGTACTGGTTGTATATGCAGATGTAAACTCAGGACATAATTCAGTAGTTGTTTGTGTAGAAATAGTTGATGTTTTAGTTGATTCAGTACAATAATCATATATTATTGTAGATGTATCTGTTGTAGTAGCAACAATAATTGTTTGTGTTGTAGTACTGGTTGTATATGCAGATGTAAACTCAGGACATAATTCAGTAGTTGTTTGTGTAGAAATAGTTGATGTTTTAGTTGATTCAGTACAATAATCATATATTATTGTAGATGTATCTGTTGTAGTAGCAACAATAATTGTTTGTGTTGTAGTACTGGTTGTATATGCAGATGTAAACTCAGGACATAATTCAGTAGTTGTTTGTGTAGAAATAGTTGATGTTTTAGTTGATTCAGTACAATAATCATATATTATTGTAGATGTATCTGTTGTAGTAGCAACAATAATTGTTTGTGTTGTAGTACTGGTTGTATATGCAGATGTAAACTCAGGACATAATTCAGTAGTTGTTTGTGTAGAAATAGTTGATGTTTTAGTTGATTCAGTACAATAATCATATATTATTGTAGATGTATCTGTTGTAGTAGCAACAATAATTGTTTGTGTTGTAGTACTGGTTGTATATGCAGATGTAAACTCAGGACATAATTCAGTAGTTGTTTGTGTAGAAATAGTTGATGTTTTAGTTGGATTCAGTACAATAATCATATATTATTGTAGATGTATCTGTTGTAGTAGCAACAATAATTGTTTGTGTTGTAGTACTGGTTGTATATGCAGATGTAAACTCAGGACATAATTCAGTAGTTGTTTGTGTAGAAATAGTTGATGTTTTAGTTGGATTCAGTACAATAATCATATATTATTGTAGATGTATCTGTTGTAGTAGCAACAATAATTGTTTGTGTTGTAGTACTGGTTGTATATGCAGATGTAAACTCAGGACATAATTCAGTAGTTGTTTGTGTAGAAATAGTTGATGTTTTAGTTGATTCAGTACAATAATCATATATTATTGTAGATGTATCTGTTGTAGTAGCAACAATAATTGTTTGTGTTGTAGTACTGGTTGTATATGCAGATGTAAACTCAGGACATAATTCAGTAGTTGTTTGTGTAGAAATAGTTGATGTTTTAGTTGATTCAGTACAATAATCATATATTATTGTAGATGTATCTGTTGTAGTAGCAACAATAATTGTTTGTGTTGTAGTACTGGTTGTATATGCAGATGTAAACTCAGGACATAATTCAGTAGTTGTTTGTGTAGAAATAGTTGATGTTTTAGTTGGATTCAGTACAATAATCATATATTATTGTAGATGTATCTGTTGTAGTAGCAACAATAATTGTTTGTGTTGTAGTACTGGTTGTATATGCAGATGTAAACTCAGGACATAATTCAGTAGTTGTTTGTGTAGAAATAGTTGATGTTTTAGTTGATTCAAGTACAATAATCATATATTATTGTAGATGTATCTGTTGTAGTAGCAACAATAATTGTTTGTGTTGTAGTACTGGTTGTATATGCAGATGTAAACTCAGGACATAATTCAGTAGTTGTTTGTGTAGAAATAGTTGATGTTTTAGTTGATTCAGTACAATAATCATATATTATTGTAGATGTATCTGTTGTAGTAGCAACAATAAGATCTTAAGTTGTAGTAGTAGTTGTATATGCAGATTTAAACTCAGGACATAATTCAGTAGTTGTTTGTGTAGAAATAGTTGATGTTTTAGTTGATTCAGTACAATAATCATATATTATTGTAGATGTATCTGTTGTAGTAGCAACAATAATTGTTTGTGTTGTAGTACTGGTTGTATATGCAGATGTAAACTCAGGACATAATTCAGTAGTTGTTTGTGTAGAAATAGTTGATGTTTTAGTTGATTCAGTACAATAATCATATATTATTGTAGATGTATCTGTTGTAGTAGCAAACAATAATTGTTTGTGTTGTAGTACTGGTTGTATATGCAGATGTAAACTCAGGACATAATTCAGTAGTTGTTTGTGTAGAAATAGTTGATGTTTTTAGTTGATTCAAAGTACCAATAATCATTTATTATTGTAGATGTATCTGTTGTAGTAGCAACAATAATTGTTTGTGTTGTAGTACTGGTTGTATATGCAGATGTAAACTCAGGACATAATTCAGTAGTTGTTTGTGTAGAAATAGTTGATGTTTTAGTTGGATTCAGTACAATAATCATATATTATTGTAGATGTATCTGTTGTAGTAGCAACAATAATTGTTTGTGTTGTAGTACTGGTTGTATATGCAGATGTAAACTCAGGACATAATTCAGTAGTTGTTTGTGTAGAAATAGTTGATGTTTTAGTTGATTCAGTACAATAATCATATATTATTGTAGATGTATCTGTTGTAGTAGCAACAATAATTGTTTGTGTTGTAGTACTGGTTGTATATGCAGATGTAAACTCAGGACATAATTCAGTAGTTGTTTGTGTAGAAATAGTTGATGTTTTAGTTGGATTCAGTACAATAATCATATATTATTGTAGATGTATCTGTTGTAGTAGCAACAATAATTGTTTGTGTTGTAGTACTGGTTGTATATGCAGATGTAAACTCAGGACATAATTCAGTAGTTGTTTGTGTAGAAATAGTTGATGTTTTAGTTGATTCAGTACAATAATCATATATTATTGTAGATGTATCTGTTGTAGTAGCAACAATAATTGTTTGTGTTGTAGTACTGGTTGTATATGCAGATGTAAACTCAGGACATAATTCAGTAGTTGTTTGTGTAGAAATAGTTGATGTTTTAGTTGATTCAGTACAATAATCATATATTATTGTAGATGTATCTGTTGTAGTAGCAACAATAATTGTTTGTGTTGTAGTACTGGTTGTATATGCAGATGTAAACTCAGGACATAATTCAGTAGTTGTTTGTGTAGAAATAGTTGATGTTTTAGTTGATTCAGTACAATAATCATATATTATTGTAGATGTATCTGTTGTAGTAGCAACAATAATTGTTTTGTGTTGTAGTACTGGTTGTATATGCAGATGTAAACTCAGGACATAATTCAGTAGTTGTTTGTGTAGAAATAGTTGATGTTTTAGTTGATTCAGTACAATAATCATATATTATTGTAGATGTATCTGTTGTAGTAGCAACAATAATTGTTTGTGTTGTAGTACTGGTTGTATATGCAGATGTAAACTCAGGACATAATTCAGTAGTTGTTTGTGTAGAAATAGTTGATGTTTTAGTTGATTCAGTACAATAATCATATATTATTGTAGATGTATCTGTTGTAGTAGCAACAATAATTGTTTGTGTTGTAGTACTGGTTGTATATGCAGATGTAAACTCAGGACATAATTCAGTAGTTGTTTGTGTAGAAATAGTTGATGTTTTAGTTGATTCAGTACAATAATCATATATTATTGTAGATGTATCTGTTGTAGTAGCAACAATAATTGTTTGTGTTGTAGTACTGGTTGTATATGCAGATGTAAACTCAGGACATAATTCAGTAGTT
The DNA here is from genome assembly GCA_021432725.1 of Brachionus angularis. Taxonomy (NCBI): domain Eukaryota; kingdom Metazoa; phylum Rotifera; class Eurotatoria; order Ploima; family Brachionidae; genus Brachionus; species Brachionus angularis. The sequence continues at coordinate 45,898 of JAJVDD010000007.1, forward strand.
GTTTGTGTAGAAATAGTTGATGTTTTAGTTGATTCAGTACAATAATCATATATTATTGTAGATGTATCTGTTGTAGTAGCAACAATAATTGTTTGTGTTGTAGTACTGGTTGTATATGCAGATGTAAACTCAGGACATAATTCAGTAGTTGTTTGTGTAGAAATAGTTGATGTTTTAGTTGATTCAGTACAATAATCATATATTATTGTAGATGTATCTGTTGTAGTAGCAACAATAATTGTTTGTGTTGTAGTACTGGTTGTATATGCAGATGTAAACTCAGGACATAATTCAGTAGTTGTTTGTGTAGAAATAGTTGATGTTTTAGTTGATTCAGTACAATAATCATATATTATTGTAGATGTATCTGTTGTAGTAGCAACAATAATTGTTTGTGTTGTAGTACTGGTTGTATATGCAGATGTAAACTCAGGACATAATTCAGTAGTTGTTTGTGTAGAAATAGTTGATGTTTTAGTTGATTCAGTACAATAATCATATATTATTGTAGATGTATCTGTTGTAGTAGCAACAATAATTGTTTGTGTTGTAGTACTGGTTGTATATGCAGATGTAAACTCAGGACATAATTCAGTAGTTGTTTGTGTAGAAATAGTTGATGTTTTAGTTGATTAAGTACAATAATCATATATTATTGTAGATGTATCTGTTGTAGTAGCAACAATAATTGTTTGTGTTGTAGTACTGGTTGTATATGCAGATGTAAACTCAGGACATAATTCAGTAGTTGTTTGTGTAGAAATAGTTGATGTTTTAGTTGATTCAGTACAATAATCATATATTATTGTAGATGTATCTGTTGTAGTAGCAACAATAATTGTTTGTGTTGTAGTACTGGTTGTATATGCAGATGTAAACTCAGGACATAATTCAGTAGTTGTTTGTGTAGAAATAGTTGATGTTTTAGTTGATTCAGTACAATAATCATATATTATTGTAGATGTATCTGTTGTAGTAGCAACAATAATTGTTTGTGTTGTAGTACTGGTTGTATATGCAGATGTAAACTCAGGACATAATTCAGTAGTTGTTTGTGTAGAAATAGTTGATGTTTTAGTTGATTCAGTACAATAATCATATATTATTGTAGATGTGTATCTGTTGTAGTAGCAACAATAATTGTTTGTGTTGTAGTACTGGTTGTATATGCAAATGTAAACTCAGGACATAATTCAGTAGTTGTTTGTGTAGAAATAGTTGATGTTTTAGTTGATTCAGTACAATAATCATATATTATTGTAGATGTATCTGTTGTAGTAGCAACAATAATTGTTTGTGTTGTAGTACTGGTTGTATATGCAGATGTAAACTCAGGACATAATTCAGTAGTTGTTTGTGTAGAAATAGTTGATGTTTTAGTTGATTCAGTACAATAATCATATATTATTGTAGATGTATCTGTTGTAGTAGCAACAATAATTGTTTTGTGTTGTAGTACTGGTTGTATATGCAGATGTAAACTCAGGACATAATTCAGTAGTTGTTTGTGTAGAAATAGTTGATGTTTTAGTTGATTCAGTACAATAATCATATATTATTGTAGATGTATCTGTTGTAGTAGCAACAATAATTGTTTGTGTTGTAGTACTGGTTGTATATGCAGATGTAAACTCAGGACATAATTCAGTAGTTGTTTGTGTAGAAATAGTTGATGTTTTAGTTGATTCAGTACAATAATCATATATTATTGTAGATGTATCTGTTGTAGTAGCAACAATAATTGTTTGTGTTGTAGTACTGGTTGTATATGCAGATGTAAACTCAGGACATAATTCAGTAGTTGTTTGTGTAGAAATAGTTGATGTTTTAGTTGATTCAGTACAATAATCATATATTATTGTAGATGTATCTGTTGTAGTAGCAACAATAATTGTTTGTGTTGTAGTACTGGTTGTATATGCAGATGTAAACTCAGGACATAATTCAGTAGTTGTTTGTGTAGAAATAGTTGATGTTTTAGTTGATTCAGTACAATAATCATATATTATTGTAGATGTATCTGTTGTAGTAGCAACAATAATTGTTTGTGTTGTAGTACTGGTTGTATATGCAGATGTAAACTCAGGACATAATTCAGTAGTTGTTTGTGTAGAAATAGTTGATGTTTTAGTTGATTCAGTACAATAATCATATATTATTGTAGATGTATCTGTTGTAGTAGCAACAATAATTGTTTGTGTTGTAGTACTGGTTGTATATGCAGATGTAAACTCAGGACATAATTCAGTAGTTGTTTGTGTAGAAATAGTTGATGTTTTAGTTGATTCAGTACAATAATCATATATTATTGTAGATGTATCTGTTGTAGTAGCAACAATAATTGTTTGTGTTGTAGTACTGGTTGTATATGCAGATGTAAACTCAGGACATAATTCAGTAGTTGTTTGTGTAGAAATAGTTGATGTTTTAGTTGATTCAGTACAATAATCATATATTATTGTAGATGTATCTGTTGTAGTAGCAACAATAATTGTTTGTGTTGTAGTACTGGTTGTATATGCAGATGTAAACTCAGGACATAATTCAGTAGTTGTTTGTGTAGAAATAGTTGATGTTTTAGTTGATTCAGTACAATAATCATATATTATTGTAGATGTATCTGTTGTAGTAGCAACAATAATTGTTTGTGTTGTAGTACTGGTTGTATATGCAGATGTAAACTCAGGACATAATTCAGTAGTTGTTTGTGTAGAAATAGTTGATGTTTTAGTTGATTCAGTACAATAATCATATATTATTGTAGATGTATCTGTTGTAGTAGCAACAATAATTGTTTGTGTTGTAGTACTGGTTGTATATGCAGATGTAAACTCAGGACATAATTCAGTAGTTGTTTGTGTAGAAATAGTTGATGTTTTAGTTGATTCAGTACAATAATCATATATTATTGTAGATGTATCTGTTGTAGTAGCAACAATAATTGTTTGTGTTGTAGTACTGGTTGTATATGCAGATGTAAACTCAGGACATAATTCAGTAGTTGTTTGTGTAGAAATAGTTGATGTTTTAGTTGATTCAGTACAATAATCATATATTATTGTAGATGTATCTGTTGTAGTAGCAACAATAATTGTTTGTGTTGTAGTACTGGTTGTATATGCAGATGTAAACTCAGGACATAATTCAGTAGTTGTTTGTGTAGAAATAGTTGATGTTTTAGTTGATTCAGTACAATAATCATATATTATTGTAGATGTATCTGTTGTAGTAGCAACAATAATTGTTTGTGTTGTAGTACTGGTTGTATATGCAGATGTAAACTCAGGACATAATTCAGTAGTTGTTTGTGTAGAAATAGTTGATGTTTTAGTTGATTCAGTACAATAATCATATATTATTGTAGATGTATCTGTTGTAGTAGCAACAATAATTGTTTGTGTTGTAGTACTGGTTGTATATGCAGATGTAAACTCAGGACATAATTCAGTAGTTGTTTGTGTAGAAATAGTTGATGTTTTAGTTGATTCAGTACAATAATCATATATTATTGTAGATGTATCTGTTGTAGTAGCAACAATAATTGTTTGTGTTGTAGTACTGGTTGTATATGCAGATGTAAACTCAGGACATAATTCAGTAGTTGTTTGTGTAGAAATAGTTGATGTTTTAGTTGATTCAGTACAATAATCATATATTATTGTAGATGTATCTGTTGTAGTAGCAACAATAATTGTTTGTGTTGTAGTACTGGTTGTATATGCAGATGTAAACTCAGGACATAATTCAGTAGTTGTTTGTGTAGAAATAGTTGATGTTTTAGTTGATTCAGTACAATAATCATATATTATTGTAGATGTATCTGTTGTAGTAGCAACAATAATTGTTTGTGTTGTAGTACTGGTTGTATATGCAGATGTAAACTCAGGACATAATTCAGTAGTTGTTTGTGTAGAAATAGTTGATGTTTTAGTTGATTCAGTACAATAATCATATATTATTGTAGATGTATCTGTTGTAGTAGCAACAATAATTGTTTGTGTTGTAGTACTGGTTGTATATGCAGATGTAAACTCAGGACATAATTCAGTAGTTGTTTGTGTAGAAATAGTTGATGTTTTAGTTGATTCAGTACAATAATCATATATTATTGTAGATGTATCTGTTGTAGTAGCAACAATAATTGTTTGTGTTGTAGTACTGGTTGTATATGCAGATGTAAACTCAGGACATAATTCAGTAGTTGTTTGTGTAGAAATAGTTGATGTTTTAGTTGATTCAGTACAATAATCATATATTATTGTAGATGTATCTGTTGTAGTAGCAACAATAATTGTTTGTGTTGTAGTACTGGTTGTATATGCAAATGTAAACTCAGGACATAATTCAGTAGTTGTTTGTGTAGAAATAGTTGATGTTTTAGTTGATTCAGTACAATAATCATATATTATTGTAGATGTATCTGTTGTAGTAGCAACAATAATTGTTTGTGTTGTAGTACTGGTTGTATATGCAGATGTAAACTCAGGACATAATTCAGTAGTTGTTTGTGTAGAAATAGTTGATGTTTTAGTTGATTCAGTACAATAATCATATATTATTGTAGATGTATCTGTTGTAGTAGCAACAATAATTGTTTGTGTTGTAGTACTGGTTGTATATGCAGATGTAAACTCAGGACATAATTCAGTAGTTGTTTGTGTAGAAATAGTTGATGTTTTAGTTGATTCAGTACAATAATCATATATTATTGTAGATGTATCTGTTGTAGTAGCAACAATAATTGTTTGTGTTGTAGTACTGGTTGTATATGCAGATGTAAACTCAGGACATAATTCAGTAGTTGTTTGTGTAGAAATAGTTGATGTTTTAGTTGATTCAGTACAATAATCATATATTATTGTAGATGTATCTGTTGTAGTAGCAACAATAATTGTTTGTGTTGTAGTACTGGTTGTATATGCAGATGTAAACTCAGGACATAATTCAGTAGTTGTTTGTGTAGAAATAGTTGATGTTTTAGTTGATTCAGTACAATAATCATATATTATTGTAGATGTATCTGTTGTAGTAGCAACAATAATTGTTTGTGTTGTAGTACTGGTTGTATATGCAGATGTAAACTCAGGACATAATTCAGTAGTTGTTTGTGTAGAAATAGTTGATGTTTTAGTTGATTCAGTACAATAATCATATATTATTGTAGATGTATCTGTTGTAGTAGCAACAATAATTGTTTGTGTTGTAGTACTGGTTGTATATGCAGATGTAAACTCAGGACATAATTCAGTAGTTGTTTGTGTAGAAATAGTTGATGTTTTAGTTGATTCAGTACAATAATCATATATTATTGTAGATGTATCTGTTGTAGTAGCAACAATAATTGTTTGTGTTGTAGTACTGGTTGTATATGCAGATGTAAACTCAGGACATAATTCAGTAGTTGTTTGTGTAGAAATAGTTGATGTTTTAGTTGATTCAGTACAATAATCATATATTATTGTAGATGTATCTGTTGTAGTAGCAACAATAATTGTTTGTGTTGTAGTACTGGTTGTATATGCAGATGTAAACTCAGGACATAATTCAGTAGTTGTTTGTGTAGAAATAGTTGATGTTTTAGTTGATTCAGTACAATAATCATATATTATTGTAGATGTATCTGTTGTAGTAGCAACAATAATTGTTTGTGTTGTAGTACTGGTTGTATATGCAGATGTAAACTCAGGACATAATTCAGTAGTTGTTTGTGTAGAAATAGTTGATGTTTTAGTTGATTCAGTACAATAATCATATATTATTGTAGATGTATCTGTTGTAGTAGCAACAATAATTGTTTGTGTTGTAGTACTGGTTGTATATGCAGATGTAAACTCAGGACATAATTCAGTAGTTGTTTGTGTAGAAATAGTTGATGTTTTAGTTGATTCAGTACAATAATCATATATTATTGTAGATGTATCTGTTGTAGTAGCAACAATAATTGTTTGTGTTGTAGTACTGGTTGTATATGCAAATGTAAACTCAGGACATAATTCAGTAGTTGTTTGTGTAGAAATAGTTGATGTTTTAGTTGATTCAGTACAATAATCATATATTATTGTAGATGTATCTGTTGTAGTAGCAACAATAATTGTTTGTGTTGTAGTACTGGTTGTATATGCAGATGTAAACTCAGGACATAATTCAGTAGTTGTTTGTGTAGAAATAGTTGATGTTTTAGTTGATTCAGTACAATAATCATATATTATTGTAGATGTATCTGTTGTAGTAGCAACAATAATTGTTTGTGTTGTAGTACTGGTTGTATATGCAGATGTAAACTCAGGACATAATTCAGTAGTTGTTTGTGTAGAAATAGTTGATGTTTTAGTTGATTCAGTACAATAATCATATATTATTGTAGATGTATCTGTTGTAGTAGCAACAATAATTGTTTGTGTTGTAGTACTGGTTGTATATGCAGATGTAAACTCAGGACATAATTCAGTAGTTGTTTGTGTAGAAATAGTTGATGTTTTAGTTGATTCAGTACAATAATCATATATTATTGTAGATGTATCTGTTGTAGTAGCAACAATAATTGTTTGTGTTGTAGTACTGGTTGTATATGCAGATGTAAACTCAGGACATAATTCAGTAGTTGTTTGTGTAGAAATAGTTGATGTTTTAGTTGATTCAGTACAATAATCATATATTATTGTAGATGTATCTGTTGTAGTAGCAACAATAATTGTTTGTGTTGTAGTACTGGTTGTATATGCAGATGTAAACTCAGGACATAATTCAGTAGTTGTTTGTGTAGAAATAGTTGATGTTTTAGTTGATTCAGTACAATAATCATATATTATTGTAGATGTATCTGTTGTAGTAGCAACAATAATTGTTTGTGTTGTAGTACTGGTTGTATATGCAGATGTAAACTCAGGACATAATTCAGTAGTTGTTTGTGTAGAAATAGTTGATGTTTTAGTTGATTCAGTACAATAATCATATATTATTGTAGATGTATCTGTTGTAGTAGCAACAATAATTGTTTGTGTTGTAGTACTGGTTGTATATGCAGATGTAAACTCAGGACATAATTCAGTAGTTGTTTGTGTAGAAATAGTTGATGTTTTAGTTGATTCAGTACAATAATCATATATTATTGTAGATGTATCTGTTGTAGTAGCAACAATAATTGTTTGTGTTGTAGTACTGGTTGTATATGCAGATGTAAACTCAGGACATAATTCAGTAGTTGTTTGTGTAGAAATAGTTGATGTTTTAGTTGATTCAGTACAATAATCATATATTATTGTAGATGTATCTGTTGTAGTAGCAACAATAATTGTTTGTGTTGTAGTACTAGTTGAATATGCTGAACTATCAACAGATGATAAATCAGTAGTTGTTATTGTAGTAATAGATGATGTTTTAGTTGAATCAATTGATAAACTTGTAATTGTAGATGTATCTGTTTTTGTAGATACAATAACTATTTGTGTTGTAGTACTAGTTGAATATGCTGAACTATCAACAGATGATAAATCAGTAGTTGTTATTGTAGTAAAAGATGATGTTTTAGTTGAATCAATTGATAAACTTGTAATTGTAGATGTATCTGTTTTTGTAGATACAATAACTATTTGTGTTGTAGTACTGGTTGAATATGCTGAACTATCAACAGATGATAAATCAGTAGTTGTTTGTGTAGTAAAAGATGATGTTTTAGTTGAATCAATTGATAAACTTGTAATTGTAGATGTATCTGTTTTTGTAGATACAATAACTATTTGTGTTGTAGTACTAGTTGAATATGCTGAACTATCAACAGATGATAAATCAGTAGTTGTTATTGTAGTAAAAGATGATGTTTTAGTTGAATCAATTGATAAACTTGTAATTGTAGATGTATCTGTTTTTGTAGATACAATAACTATTTGTGTTGTAGTACTGGTTGAATATGCTGAACTATCAACAGATGATAAATCAGTAGTTGTTATTGTAGTAAAAGATGATGTTTTAGTTGAATCAATTGATAAACTTGTAATTGTAGATGTATCTGTTTTTGTAGATACAATAACTATTTGTGTTGTAGTACTAGTTGAATATGCTGAACTATCAACAGATGATAAATCAGTAGTTGTTATTGTAGTAAAGATGATGTTTTAGTTGAATCAATTGATAAACTTGTAATTGTAGATGTATCTGTTTTTGTAGATACAATAACTATTTGTGTTGTAGTACTGGTTGAATATGCTGAACTATCAACAGATGATAAATCAGTAGTTGTTATTGTAGTAAAAGATGATGTTTTAGTTGAATCAATTGATAAACTTGTAATTGTAGATGTATCTGTTTTTGTAGATACAATAACTATTTGTGTTGAAGTACTGGTTGAATATGCTGAACTATCAACAGATGATAAATCAGTAGTTGTTATTGTAGTAAAAGATGATGTTTTAGTTGAATCAATTGATAAACTTGTAATTGTAGATGTATCTGTTTTTGTAGATACAATAACTATTTGTGTTGTAGTACTAGTTGAATATGCTGAACTATCAACAGATGATAAATCAGTAGTTGTTATTGTAGTAAAAGATGATGTTTTAGTTGAATCAATTGATAAACTTGTAATTGTAGATGTATCTGTTTTTGTAGATACAATAACTATTTGTGTTGTAGTACTAGTTGAATATGCTGAACTATCAACAGATGATAAATCAGTAGTTGTTATTGTAGTAAAAGATGATGTTTTAGTTGAATCAATTGATAAACTTGTAATTGTAGATGTATCTGTTTTTGTAGATACAATAACTATTTGTGTTGTAGTACTAGTTGAATATGCTGAACTATCAACAGATGATAAATCAGTAGTTGTTATTGTAGTAAAGATGATGTTTTAGTTGAATCAATTGATAAACTTGTAATTGTAGATGTATCTGTTTTTGTAGATACAATAACTATTTGTGTTGTAGTACTAGTTGAATATGCTGAACTATCAACAGATGATAAATCAGTAGTTGTTATTGTAGTAAAAGATGATGTTTTAGTTGAATCAATTGATAAACTTGTAATTGGAGATGTATCTGTTTTTGTAGATACAATAACTATTTGTGTTGTAGTACTGGTTGAATATGCTGAACTATCAACAGATGATAAATCAGTAGTTGTTTGTGTAGTAAAAGATGATGTTTTAGTTGAATCAATTGATAAACTTGTAATTGTAGATGTATCTGTTTTTGTAGATACAATAACTATTTGTGTTGTAGTACTAGTTGAATATGCTGAACTATCAACAGATGATAAATCAATAGTTGTTATTGTAGTAAAAGATGATGTTTTAGTTGAATCAATTGATAAACTTGTAATTGTAGATGTATCTGTTTTTGTAGATACAATAACTATTTGTGTTGTAGTACTAGTTGAATATGCTGAACTATCAACAGATGATAAATCAGTAGTTGTTATTGTAGTAAAAGATGATGTTTTAGTTGAATCAATTGATAAACTTGTAATTGTAGATGTATCTGTTTTTGTAGATACAATAACTATTTGTGTTGTAGTACTGGTTGAATATGCTGAACTATCAACAGATGATAAATCAGTAGTTGTTATTGTAGTAAAAGATGATGTTTTAGTTGAATCAATTGATAAACTTGTAATTGTAGATGTATCTGTTTTTGTAGATACAATAACTATTTGTGTTGTAGTACTAGTTGAATATGCTGAACTATCAACAGATGATAAATCAGTAGTTGTTATTGTAGTAAAGATGATGTTTTAGTTGAATCAATTGATAAACTTGTAATTGTAGATGTATCTGTTTTTGTAGATACAATAACTATTTGTGTTGTAGTACTGGTTGAATATGCTGAACTATCAACAGATGATAAATCAGTAGTTGTTATTGTAGTAAAAGATGATGTTTTAGTTGAATCAATTGATAAACTTGTAATTGTAGATGTATCTGTTTTTGTAGATACAATAACTATTTGTGTTGTAGTACTAGTTGAATATGCTGAACTATCAACAGATGATAAATCAGTAGTTGTTATTGTAGTAAAAGATGATGTTTTAGTTGAATCAATTGATAAACTTGTAATTGTAGATGTATCTGTTTTTGTAGATACAATAACTATTTGTGTTGTAGTACTGGTTGAATATGCTGAACTATCAACAGATGATAAATCAGTAGTTGTTTGTGTAGTAAAAGATGATGTTTTAGTTGAATCAATTGATAAACTTGTAATTGTAGATGTATCTGTTTTTGTAGATACAATAACTATTTGTGTTGTAGTACTAGTTGAATATGCTGAACTATCAACAGATGATAAATCAGTAGTTGTTATTGTAGTAAAAGATGATGTTTTAGTTGAATCAATTGATAAACTTGTAATTGTAGATGTATCTGTTTTTGTAGATACAATAACTATTTGTGTTGTAGTACTGGTTGAATATGCTGAACTATCAACAGATGATAAATCAGTAGTTGTTATTGTAGTAAAAGATGATGTTTTAGTTGAATCAATTGATAAACTTGTAATTGTAGATGTATCTGTTTTTGTAGATACAATAACTATTTGTGTTGTAGTACTGGTTGAATATGCTGAACTATCAACAGATGATAAATCAGTAGTTGTTATTGTAGTAAAAGATGATGTTTTAGTTGAATCAATTGATAAACTTGTAATTGTAGATGTATCTGTTTTTGTAGATACAATAACTATTTGTGTTGTAGTACTAGTTGAATATGCTGAACTATCAACAGATGATAAATCAGTAGTTGTTTGTGTAGTAAAAGATGATGTTTTAGTTGAATCAATTGATAAACTTGTAATTGTAGATGTATCTGTTTTTGTAGATACAATAACTATTTGTGTTGTAGTACTAGTTGAATATGCTGAACTATCAACAGATGATAAATCAGTAGTTGTTATTGTAGTAAAAGATGATGTTTTAGTTGAATCAATTGATAAACTTGTAATTGTAGATGTATCTGTTTTTGTAGATACAATAACTATTTGTGTTGTAGTACTGGTTGAATATGGTGAACTATCAACAGATGATAAATCAGTAGTTGTTATTGTAGTAAAAGATGATGTTTTAGTTGAAACAATTGATAAACTTGTAATTGTAGATGTATCTGTTTTTGTAGATACAATAACTATTTGTGTTGTAGTACTAGTTGAATATGCTGAACTATCAACAGATGATAAATCAGTAGTTGTTATTGTAGTAAAAGATGATGTTTTAGTTGAATCAATTGATAAACTTGTAATTGTAGATGTATCTGTTTTTGTAGATACAATAACTATTTGTGTTGTAGTACTGGTTGAATATGCTGAACTATCAACAGATGATAAATCAGTAGTTGTTATTGTAGTAAAAGATGATGTTTTAGTTGAATCAATTGATAAACTTGTAATTGTAGATGTATCTGTTTTTGTAGATACAATAACTATTTGTGTTGTAGTACTAGTTGAATATGCTGAACTATCAACAGATGATAAATCAGTAGTTGTTATTGTAGTAAAAGATGATGTTTTAGTTGAATCAATTGATAAACTTGTAATTGTAGATGTATCTGTTTTTGTAGATACAATAACTATTTGTGTTGTAGTACTAGTTGAATATGCTGAACTATCAACAGATGATAAATCAGTAGTTGTTATTGTAGTAAAAGATGATGTTTTAGTTGAATCAATTGATAAACTTGTAATTGTAGATGTATCTGTTTTTGTAGATACAATAACTATTTGTGTTGTAGTACTGGTTGAATATGCTGAACTATCAACAGATGATAAATCAGTAGTTGTTATTGTAGTAAAAGATGATGTTTTAGTTGAATCAATTGATAAACTTGTAATTGTAGATGTATCTGTTTTTGTAGATACAATAACTATTTGTGTTGAAGTACTGGTTGAATATGCTGAACTATCAACAGATGATAAATCAGTAGTTGTTATTGTAGTAAAAGATGATGTTTTAGTTGAATCATTCGATAAATTTTTAATATTGATACATTTGTCGTTTTCTATATCTTCGTAAATATTTGTGAAATTATCATAAAAAATGCAATTTTCATATTCTGTCAATTCTTTTATATTTTCACTATATCCATTCACTTTTTAATTTTTTTAAAAACTTTATTTATTTTAATTTTTTTTTAATTTTACTTTGAATTGAAATTATTCTTAAGTTTGTTAAATATCTTTTATTGTATTCAATTAGACTTTCATTTAAATTATATAATATTTTTAAGTTTTTTAATATTAATTCAGCTTTATATTCCGTTTCATCTGAAATAATTTTAATATTTTTCTCATAAATGATTTCTAAACCATTTTCCCTTTTTAAATATGTGAAAAGTTTTTTATTCAAAAAGTTTTTTTTTCTTTTTACTTGCATGTTCTGTTTATAAATTTTTCTTCACCTAATTTCAAATCTTCCTTAAACTCTGTTTTATTTTTTAAATATTCATTTGTCTTTATTATTTAGAATTTTATTTTATTTTTTAATATCAATTTTATAATTCTAATTACTTTATTTTTTATGTATTCAGCATCTACTTCTATATTGTAACAAATCAAAAAAGCATCCCGAAGTGTAATTTTTTTTGTTTTGAAATTTATTTCAATATTTAATATAATCGAAACATTTGTTGAATTTACTATTAAAATTTTAAAAATACAAGACAACTTAATTATTTAAAATTTTTTTTTTACATTTTGTTTTTTCTGTTACATATTTCGTAGATATTTTTGTGCTTTTAAAAGCATCTTCACTTGTATTCTTTTCATTATTTATATATGAGGGTATTAATCCAATTATAATTGCGATTATAAATATTAATGAAAAACAAGTAAAAATAAAAATTATATTCTTTTTTTTTCTTCTTATATTCATGCTTTCTTTCTTAGATATTTTTGAAATATTTTTAAATAACTAAAATCATTTTTTTTTTAAATGAAAATAAAATATTAAAAAATTATTTACCTAAAATTTTTTGTTTTTTTATATATTATGATTATTAAAAAAAGTTCAACAAATTTTTTTTAATTTTAAAATTTTTCTCAAATTTTTTTAAAAAAATTTCTAAATTTTTTTTCATAATATATAATTAATATCAATTTAATAATTTTAAAATAAAAAATATTATTTTTTTTATTTGATTATATCATAAATTAATTTTTAAATATTTATTCGTTTTGATTTTTATTTAAACAATGTCTTCAAATTTGCAAGTTTTTAAACAATTAAAAACAATCCAAAGTTTCACAGAAAAATAAATATGGTTTATTTCTAATCTATCTTAAAACAGAAGCAGTGTATTCTGAAATTAAGATAATTGTTTTTAAGAAGACTACAATCTCTTTTTTTTAGACCTTTATAAAAAATTTTAGAATCTTTTTCTTAAAACTCGATTTTTGTATACCGCATCAATGATTTAGAATTTAATTTTCAATTAAGTATTTTTTTGGTTTTTAACTGGTATTGTTATACAATTTCGATTTCGAATCGATAATACTGAACGATTAATCGATATTGTAATAGAAAACTAAAAAATTTCAATTTAGATTAATCTAGAAATTTAGCCTTATTAATCTAAATTATCTTGTAATACTTTATAAATAGCTTATTCCGTCTAATTTTTAGTTTTTCAAGATTTAAAAAAAAAAAGACATATTCAAAAAAAAATTTAAAACACAAACAGTAAAAATATAAAATTCTTAAAAAATTTAGTCTTATTGTTTTTTACGCATGCATGCGAAAATATATAAATTAACTTATTATCAAAATTTACTATTACATATATACCGTATTACCTTGTTAAAAAATTATTAAAAGATGTATAGCATATAACAATGTATTTTGTGTCCCTTAGATTCCAACGTGTTCTAAATATATTATAACTTTTTTATTATCTTATACAAGTCTACTTTAAATTGCGCCAATAAAAGTCTTGAAACACGTTGGAATTCGTTTTTTTTCCTTAAAAAACAAGGTAATACGGTATATATAAATAAAAGTAAAAATAAACAACATGTATTTATAGTAAATAATATCGGTGCTATATGTTAAAAAAATTCTTAACAATTTAATTACAAAATCGTAAAAAATATAAATTTTGATTAATACATAACTAGTAAAAAAAAAGTTCTTTTATTAAATTTTCGAATGTTTCGATTTTGAGTCGTAATTTAATCGATCGAACGGTTTCTGTATTCGGCTACTGTGTCGTAATTCAAGTATCGGTAAATTTTTTAAATATTGTGAAGGTTTAAATACATCTTCATCAATATTCGGCTTATTCGCGTTTACACTAGCATCCTCAATTTCCCCAAAATTGTCCAATACGTTAATAACTCTTCGTATTGTCATCGGCACGATATCATTTGGGTCTTAGACCTTAATCCTATTGTATTTAATCATTCTTTTCTTTCCGTAAAGAAATTTTATCTTGGGTCTCCCTACCGGTCTTTTTGGTCCAATGAATCTTTTATCATTAACATACTTAACATTATCGGTCGAGTTCTCGACTCTTTTCTTTTAGTGATCGGCTTTATTCCACTGTTTAACTCACCAAAATATCGTTTAACTCCATTGATGTGGACAGAAATTAGTCTGGCATTAAGATTATCAGCTCTTTTAATTTTATCTAGTTTAGGTTGCTCTTTTTATCCATAACAAAAAGACCTTCCCATTTATGGGATAATTTTATTGATAAACCATTTCTAATTTTTACGACATTTCGCATTTCTAAATCACCCTGAAAATATTCTATTTGCTTAATATTTCGGTTACCATATATGTGGGATTTATTCAAATTGATATCTCGTCTCTGCGTTGAATTTGTAAATACTTACTGTAGATTCTCTTTTAACTCTTTCATAAAGTATCCAACTTCTTGCGATATCAACTTCTATTTAGTCTGAAGGATCATAGTTTTTAATTCAGTATCCGTTTGTAGAACTAAATCAAGTGGAATTTTCGGTTTTCGGCCATAAGTTAACTCAAAAGAGTATATCAAGTCATCTCGTCCACAGAGACGTTATATGGGAATCTAAATTTCTTTAAGAAAACGTCCAAATTATTTTCTAAAAACAAGCAATCATTTTCTTTAACGTTCGATTAAACATATCAGTTATTCTAATGCATTGCGGCTGATATAGACTCGTCTTTAGCTGGTAAATATCAAACAATACATAAACTCGTTTTATATAGTTTTTCGATAGTTTTTTCCCAAAATTGTTAATAAAATGGTTGGTAATTCATAAAAAAGCATAAAATCAATTATTTAGTCAGCCGTAGAGTCAGTGATTTTTAAATGCGTAAGCTGCGATTAATTTCGAAAAATGGTCACAAATGACTAATATGTATTTATTTCCCGCTTTGGATGTCGGTAACCGTCCTATAGTATCGGCAGTAATAATCTGTAACGGATAAGAAGTTTTAATAAATTTTAATTTGGCTTTTGGTTGTTTAATAAGGGCAATATACAACCTTTGGACATTCTTTTATGTACCTTTCAATCCTCTTGCGAAGATTCGGCCTAAAAAAATCAAGTCATTAATTTTTCTGTTGTACGTTTGACTTCAAGGAGCCAACCGAGAATGCAAGAATGAGTAAGATGATTGACTTTGTCCACAGCTTCTATTGGTAGAAGCAGAAGCTTGTTTGTCTTCCCAAGACTGTCATCCTTAATTAGGTATAATTGATCACCCTATAAAGAATCGAATGTAAAAGAAGTTGACGTTGTAATTTATTCTCATAATCAATAGCAGGTTTTCCACTCGATGTCGGCATCAGATTTCTGATTAATAAAAATCATCATTGGATCATCCAGATTTATCGAATTCGTTTCTTGATTGTGAATAAAGTTTATGGAATAGCTTTTTCACGAATAACTCATCGATATATTATTAATAATCAACAGAACATCCTCCTCGAAATTTTCGTCTTCAGAAGGTATGGACCATCTTGACATAGCATTAGCATTACTTTGTTGTGTACCGCTTCGTTGTGTGATTTTAAAATCTTAATTGTTCAATCTAATTAGCCATTTTAACAGCCTAGCATTCGGTTTTTTTACAGTTAATTAGCCATGATAAAGTTTAATGATCCGAAACAATGTCTACCAAATAAATATTGGTGAAAGTGTTCTATTCCTAGAACTATTGCAACAAGTTCCTTTTCCGAATTGTGTAATTTTGTTGAGATCGGGAAGTATTAAAACCGTATCGGTAGTTAGACAAGTACGTAATGACATATAAGATTGCTCACATTTTTCGTCCCATATTAATTGACCATATTCATCCAAACCTTCTTTTGAAGTTAATCATTATGGTTGAGCTACTATGAAGTTTTTTATAAATTTTCGGTAGTATTGCGGTAAGGTCGTATGGAACTATCTCGTTATTTATCTTACATAAACCTTTATCGGTTTAGAATTAAACAAATTGTCTTTTACGTGCAAAACGTTCAACTTAGAAAGATCTTCATCAGCTTTGGACTGCGATCCTTCTTTCTGACAATTATTTCGATTAACTTGTGCATCAGTTCGGTAATTAACCAAATCTCTTTTACAATCGTTCAGTTTGTGTCTTTCTTACAGCCTTTGCACTACCTAAAACAAGTAATCCTGTCAATATTGTCTTTCCATCTCTTGTCCTCCAAGTGGCCTTGCATTGTGTCTAAATAATGTAAAAGACCATGCTTCACTAAAATTGGATTTACTACTTTTAGAATCATTTACTCCAAAGTTCTCTTGATTTGTGGGAACATCTTCAGACGGAAAAGATTTTTGAAAATTGTACTCCTTAAAACTGAGTTTGTAATAATTTTGTGTTATATCTTCCTCTCTTGTTTTTATATTTTATATTTTTTCATATTTTTGAGATTAATAAAGTATTAAGAAGCTTAATTGTTCTTATTTTTTATTATTTGGTATAAAATAGCCACGCTATTAGATTGGTGGCAGCGGCTAAAAGTTTTTTTTTTTTGTGTGTTTTTGCCGTTTCTTTTTTAGTTTTATATTTCGTATTATTATGACGTTCGTCGTTATTTTTGGTGTTTTTTTTGTTGCGACTGGTGCATTCGCTTTGGCTTTATCGTTTTTTGCCCCTGCCCCTGTCGGGTTTTTACTCGTCGTTGGGAGCGTGGTCTTAGTTTTGTGTGGCGTTACTGTTTGTGGACGCGATTCTTGCGTCGGATTGTCGGTGGTTTTATATGGGTCGGTGGATGTCGACGCTGGTTCGTTACCTATTTCCTTCCGGTGGTGGCGGGCGTCTTCGTGGGAAGCACGCACGTGCTGCACGAAGCGAGCTCGCTGGTCGCGAACGTGTAACAGCATTTTCTTCGCTGTCTGATGCGGATTCAAACGTTGACAAAGCATGTTTCAAGTGTCTTAGACAAGATCAGAGCTGCCAACTTAAAGCTAAAATGGTCGAAGTGTTTTTGGTGCGTAACTGAGATCGAATTTTTGGGGAATATTGTTGCTGATGGTGATATTCGACCGCCTCCGAGTCAGGTTGAGGTGTTTTATCGTTACAAGTGACCTACTAGCATTAAACCAATGCAGAGCTTCCTGGGATTAGCGAACTATTATAGACGCTTCATTAAAGGTTTCTCAGAAATAGCAGCACCCTTGATTCGGTGTACAGAAAAGGGTAGTGGTTTCCAGTGGACAACTGACTGCCAACATAGCTTCGAGACATTGCGAACGTTTTTGACAACCCATAAAGACGATGGTATACTTACGTTACCTGATTTTTATAAGCCGTTTCGATTAGAGACAGACGCTAGTAAATTCTCTATTGGGGCCATACTTTCGCAGCCAGTTGTTAGCCATCATAAACCAGTCTCGTATTGGAGTATGACGCTAAACAGGGCCCAGCGGAATTACTCGACTGCCGAGCGAGAACTATTAGCTATCGTTCTGTCGTTTCAACAATTTAAGCATTACTTGTACGGCAAGAAGTTCACACTTGTTACTGATCACAAGCCTTTGGTTTGGCTTAATAACATGAAGGAACCAGCACCCAGGCTCGCTAGATGGATAATCGAACTTCGCGCATTCGACTACGACATCGAATACAGAGACGGAGCCAAACATGGGAATGCTGATGCCCTCTCTCGCTGGTTGGATGAGTCCGAACCAAGTAGTGAACCTGAAAACGATCCAGGGTTCATCGTCAACCACCTGATATTACGGGATTTGGACTCAAATAAGAAGCAGCATAAAGACCCAAACATCTTTAAGTTATTGCAATGGCTTAAGTCTGGCGTGAGACCGGCTAAGCTGCCTGATGCTGTTTCGGTGACCAAGATTTAGAATCATATTGGAGGCAGTTCACAAGATTTAAGGTTTTTGGCAGCAATGTCTTCAGGATCTGAGACAGCCTTAATTCGGGCGTTATATACCAGTACGTTGTACCTTCGTTTAAGAGAGACAAAGTCCTTAAAAAGATACACGATGATGAATTCGGTGGTCACTTGAGTTTTGATAAGACATTGACAAAATTGAAATCACGGTTTTATTGGCCGAATTACGAAAACTATTTTTTTTCAAATTATGGTTTGCTTTTTACGTAATTTTACGCAAAATTGTTTTTTTTTTATTTTAATAATTAAATTTCATGAAAAAAGAAAATTCCAAAAAAAGTCAAAACTTGGTCTAAAAATGGCCTTTTTTTGGCTTTTACAAAAATTTTCATTATTTTTCGTAAAATTACGTCTTTTGATGATAATTTAAAAAAGGGTCTAACTAGTCACCACAATTAAAAATTTTACAACCACATATAAAAAACTTTTCTCCACATAAAAAAACTTTAAAACAAAAAAAAAAATAAATTGAAAAACTTTTTAACACAAAAAAATTATACAAATTTAAAAAATATTGCAAAACTTTGAAACAAAAAAAAATTTTATATCAAAAAACTTTACATTATTATTATTAATAAACATAATTATTATAAATGTTTAGAAAATGCTTTTAAGAAGCAAAAAGCTTACTTCAGATTTTTTGATCAAAGATAAACCAAAACGAAAAGCCAAAAAAAAGTTGAATCAAGATAATTCACTTTGTGACGCGGAACCAATCGAGCCAACAACTAATGAAGTTCCGTTTGAAACGCAACAACAACAACAACAACAGCAACAACAGCAACAAAAACAGCAACAGCAAGTATTTGAAAATAAAACTCCTGAAAATTTTAATGAGGATAATAGTGAAATGCCCTTATCCAGTGACAGCATCATTTCTAAGAAAACCAAAACATCAAATATTTCTAGTGGTACAAGCACTTATTCTTCTAATTCAAAGTCTAATCACTTATCAACAGCTGACACAGAGAATAATACAAATTCAATTGATTATAAAAATTTTGTTTTAATTAAAAAATGTCAAAATGAAAATGATTTGGATGAATACAAACAAACCAAATATTCTTACAAAAGAGTTACTCATAGCCAGAAAATATTATGTTCAGTCGAAATTTGCCAAAAATACGAAAAACATCAGATGAGATATTTAAAAAAAGTTTGCAAATGTAAAAAAGATTCTTGCAAGCTTCAAATTAAAATATTAAAATGCGAATTTTGTGAAGAAATATTTATTTACAAAAAATCTAAACACAAAGGTAAAAAACATATTTTATCTTAAAAAACAAATAAAACTTAAACTATTATCTAATTATAAATAATTTAAAGGTAAATTAAATCGAATAAAAAAAATTCGGGGATTGAGCAAAGAAATAAAGAATTACGTAATAAATATAATTAATGAAGATGATAATATACAGCCAAAAACTATTTTTAAACGTCTTTTGATTAACTCAGGTATAAAGTTTTTAATTAAGCCGAAACTAAAACAGGTAAAATTTAGTTTTGATCTAAAAAATATAACATAACTGTTAATTATTATGAATAATTATTAAAAGTTATAATTTTATCTATTTAGAATCAAAATATTGTATTTAATTATCGAAATAATTCAACGAAGTCGAATTCTGTCTCAGCAGTGAAAGAACTGATGGAAAAAAATTTATATAATGATCAAATCAACGAAAATAAGCCTTTTTTTTTTTATGTAGATTTTGATTCAAATGGACTAAAACTAGGCAATGGGTCAGATGATAATCATCTGCATATATGTGTTACTACATTAAAGCTACTTAATTATTTAGATAGCAATTTACCCGGATGCTATCACATCGATGGGACTTACAAATTAATCCGAAATATTAGGTTGTTTAATAAGTTTTTTCGTCGATTTTTAAATGAAAAAATCTCATCCAAGTTTAAATTTTTTTATTCAAAATTGTACATCATTTGAAAGAGCAGCTCTTCCTCTTTTAAATGATGTATAAGATTATATATTTGCTTTTTAAATTTCTAAATACTTAACTAATTAAAAATGTATTACGAAAAAATGCATTTCCGCCATTGCAAGTTATTTAAGTTTAACGAAGGAAAAAATTCGGCAAAAGCTACCAAAACGATTTATTAGGTATAAGGAGATAATGCTCTTACTGTTCGCACTTGTCAAAATTGGTTTGCTCGATTCAAAGCTGGAGATTTTGACCTCAAGCTGTCGAAGCCGATGAAACGTATTTGGAAGAGCTGCTTGAGAAAGACCCGAGGCGGATGACTAGACAGCTTGCTAAAGAGATTTCTGTAACAAATGGCATGGTTTGGAATAGATTTGGAATATTTTATTTTTCATGAGAAAATAAAGTTTTGAAAAAAACGAAAAAACTTATTAAACAACCTAATAGATTTCCTCTTATAGTATTCGGAAGAACTCTTATAGTATCACTAGTCATGAAAAAGAAGAAGATTTTATTCGCTTTTATAATGGTTTAATTAAAATTGCAGATCATTTAGATATCGAATTCAATCCAAATTATTTTTTGCAAGATGCTTGTGAAGCCTCTTTTAATGCCACTAAATATCTTTTTCCTGAATGTGAGGTTTTAATGTGCTACTTTCATGTGGTTTTAAATTGTAAAAAGCATAAAAATTTGATACCAGTTGAATACCATGATTTTGTATTTAGAACATGTCTTCGTCGTTTGCATTTGACAAGTTCAAAAGAACACTTTTTAAAATATTATAAACAATTTGTAATGTTTTGTCGTTCTAATTGTCCAGAATTCATAAAATATCTCTTTAAAAACTGGCTATCTAGTAATTATTAATATAAATTTAAAAATTTTAAGATTGATCTAAATATTTTATTATTTAAATAATTGTAGTGCCGATATCAACTAGTAAGATTAAATAATATATTTTATTCCCACTCTTCAGCAGGAAATAGTCAAAGGGGAATCTGCTTTATAAAGCAGAAATTTGGAGATTATTAATTATTCTACCAAAGTAGAATAATTGGAGGAAAGTTCCACTGTTCAGCAGAACTAGGAAATTAAAATAAAATTTTAATTAATACTTCTTTTATTAGTTATTTCTTTATATAAAAATTTCAAAATAAATGCAAAAAAATTAACAATATAATTAAAGTAATGTTAATTTACTTTTAACATTTGAAATTTGAATTTTCAATTTCAAATGTCAAAATATTGTTGAGACATCTATAAAAATAAAAATAAAAATTTTAAATTTTTAAATTAACTTTATTTTTATTTTTATCTTTTTGACATCTCCCCATCAAAAAATAAATTTTTATAAAAATTTAACAAAAATAAAACAAAAATAGTAACAAACAAAATAAAATAAAAATAACAAAATAATAAAATACTAAAATAGAGTTTATTCAAATTTAAAATCGATGTAATCTCCTAATTCATCCTCGATTGTTTGGCTGGTTGTATTTTCATCTTCGGAATCAGCCACATCAAAGAATTCGTACAAAGATTTAATCCAATCATTCACTTGTTTTTTGGTTTCTTCTGGCGATTTTCCTATCTTCTTTGACTTATAATCTTCATATGAAATTTTGACTTTGTCTCTCGGTTTGACCTTTTCTATCGTGATGGATGATTTTGTTAATTTTGGTTCTGGCTCTGATATTGGTACTGGATCTCGTTGTGGTATCATATGTTTTAATTTCTCCGATATTTCTGGAAAATATAACATCGGAGAATTAAAATAATTGAAGTAATACATCAAGTCGTATCCTCTTGATAGCAACCTAGCGTTTCCATAAGTTTCTTTTACTAGTTGCTCACGATTTTGTCTTTCGAGTTCCTTTAATTTTGTCATCTGAAGACGTTGTTGGCGGCGGAAATAACAAGCGTTGTATTTAGGCATTTTGTATCTCGTTTAAAATTTAATTGTTTAAAAATCTAAAATAAAAATTTAATAATTAAAATATCTTATCCTAGGAATACTTAATCTGCCTGACTTAGTACGTGCTGGATAATATCTAATATTTTCACTAAATCTTTTCGGCTCTCTTAACTTAACATTGTTCATATTTCTTATTTTTCCGTAAGTCTACTTCAATATTATCATTATTCAAAATTTTTGTTATCCTGAATGGCTCACTCCATACATTGTTTCGAAGTTTTTTCTTAAGACCAATTTTTGTCTGGAAATTTTTGACTCTAACCTCGTCACTTTTAATGGTTTCATATCACGCTTATATTTTTTATCATAATACTCCTTATTTATTAAAGCTTGTTTATTGATACATTTCTTAGCCTCTAACCATCTTGCATTTAGGTTTTGTATAAATTGGCAAGGTTGATAACCATTGTTGAAATTATCTAAGTCACCAATTCTTGGTTCTCTACCATAAAGAAGTGCAAACGGAGAGTCAAGACTTGTTGTTTGTGCGATAAGCAAATAAAACTAAAGGCAAGTATAAATCCCAGTTTGTTTGGTTAGAATTACTATAAGCTGAAAGCATTTGGCATAAAGTTTTGTTGAAACGTTCAACTAAACCATCACATTGTGGATGATATGGTGACGTTTGTATTTTATTAATTTTAAAATACAAGCAAATATTTTTAACTAAATTTGATAAAAAATCTTTGCCTTGATCACTCAGTAATTTAGATGGTGCAGAATGTCTGGTAATAATCTCGTTGATAAATATTTTAGCAACTGTTTCAGCTGTCATATCTTTAATTGGGAATGCTTCTACCCATTTAGTTAAATAGTCCGTGAAAACTACGACATATTTATTACCAGAATCTGTTCGAGACAATTCCAATATATCGACAGCAACCATATCAAAAGGCTTCTGGAAATCAGTAACTAGATTTAATTTAGTTCTGTTAGCTGGAGGATTTTTTATTTTTGTACATGTTTCACAAGATTCAACATAATTCATTGTGTCTTTATAAGAGTTTGGCCAATAAAATCTATTATTTAGCTTTATCCAAGTCTTCTTTTGTCCTAAGTGAGCACCAGTGAAGTTATCGTGACATGTCTCTAAAATATTTATTCTTAACTCCTTTGGTACCACTAATTGTTTATACATTCTTTTGTTTTTACCTTTTCTTATTTTTAATAAAACATTATTTTCCAATTTATAACCTCTGAATTTTCCGCTATTAACTTGGTCGACCATTTTACTAATTTCTTCATCTTTTTTCTGTAAACGTCTCAAGCTATCATTCATAGATAAACTTGAGTTTTCTTCAATTCCATTTAAAGTTTCAGTTTCAAATTGTTTGGTAAAGACTGTACAATTAACACCATTATCAATGAGAATTATATTTATTAATTGTTTAATTGTCTCCCAATTACATTTGTCTAAACCAAAGCCATACTTAGGAAAAGCTAATTCTTTGATTTTATTTTCAGAACAATACTCAGCCAATTTATAAATACATTGTCGTAATTTATCAATATTTGGTTTGTTTGATATATTGTTACGTGTAAATAAGTATATAATGATGCGTCCATCCTTGTTAACTTGTATACCTAAACAATCATTATCTTTCCGATCTATGATATTTGATTTTCCATAATGTTGAATCAAGTCATAAACTACTCCATATTTAATGTTTAAACATTTAGGTGCACATAAAACAATAGTTTTATTGCTATCGAAAATTTTACCAACTTTATATTCAATTTTATCATTAATTTGTCTATAATTATTACCAGTGATGCATAACAAAGATTCCATTAACAAGTCTGAATTTATTGATTTGTTTTCATCTTGCTCTAATCTTGCATTTGTATTATGTTTACCTTTTTTATATATTATATTAAAGTTGTATTCTGCCAATTTTAGACGCCATCTTGTCAATCTTGCTGAATAAAAAGTTAGATTTTGTAAATAAGTTAATGGATTATGGTCTGTAATGATGGTAAATTCAGTACCATATAAATAATATTTAAACTTTTCCACAGCGTAAATTATAGCCAAAAATTCTTTTTCTATAGTGCTATAATTTCTTTCTGCTTGGTTTAATGATCGGCTAGCATAATATATAACTTTTTCCAAACCTTGTTGGTTTTTTTGACTTAAAATAGCACCAATACCAGTGTTGGATGCATCAGTTGTTAAAATAAATCTTTTGGTAAAGTCTGGAAAAGCTAAAACAGGTGTTGTTGTTAGATATTTTAATAATGCTTCAAAAGCCGATCGACATCTATTGTCCCATTTAAATCTAACATTTTTCCTAGTTAAGTTGTTAAGTGGTTCAGCCAAATCAGCCAAATTCTTGATAAATTGTCGATAATAACTTGCCAAACCTAAAAATTGCATATTGAGTCGAACTATGTTATTTCAGGAAATTTAAAAATGGCAAAACAAATTTAACATAAATAAAATTTTTGTCTCATTTCGAGTTTTTATTATTTTTTAGAATTAATTATTATAATTTTTCATAATTTGTTCATTATAAACACATGACCTTTACAGTAATATTTTGTATGCATATTTTTTCTCAACATTTATATGAATTAATAAGTATGAATTAATATGTAAAATTATGACCTTGACTTTTTCCCGAAATTTCCTAATTAAACTCAATATGGTTTGACTTGTTTACTATTCTTTGGAACCGGATAATTTTTGATAGTTTGAATTCTTCCATCGTCAATGCTTACTCCATGTTCTGTAATTTTGTAACCAAGAAACATTGTTTCATGACAAGCTATTTTGCATTTAGTTGTTTTAACTTTGATATTCGCCATAATTAATCTTTTAAATAATTCTTCAAGATGTATTAAATGGTCGTCAAAATTTGCCGAAAAGGTTAAAATATCATCAATATATGCTGTCGAATTTTCGAGCCCATTTAATACATTTTCCATAATCCTTTGAAATGTCGCCCCAGCATTACATAAACCGAATGGCATAACTTTGAATGAATATAATCCTTTATGGCAAATAAATGAAGTTATTTGCTTAGCTTTTTCTGTTAATTTAATTTGCCAATAGCCTGAAATGCAATCCAAAGATGAGAATATTGTCGAACCATTTAATTTATTTAATTTAGCTTCTATATTTGGCATTGGATAACTGTTTTTGATTGTAACATTATTTACTTTTCTGTAATCAACGCAGAATCTTTCACTACCATCTGGTTTTTTAACCAGAACAATTGGTGAAGCCCATTCGCTATTAGATGGTTCAATAATGTTCATTTTAATCATCTTATCAATACACTCTTCTACAACTTTTTCTTTTGAAAATGGTATTCTGTACGGTTTTTGTTTAATTGGTTTTTTGTCATTTAATTTAATATCATGAAAACCGTATTGTTTACTGACTTTACCAATATCCTCATCATTTTTAGAGAAACATTTCCAGTATTTGTCAACAAGACTTTGTAATTTCTTAATTTGGATGTTTTTCAATTTTATGTGGTCAAATTTAATCAAGGTACTTGGTTTCCAAGCTTCCTCATTTATACATTCCTGGATATTGTATATTGGTTCAATATCAATTTGAGAATTTAGAAAACTTTTGAACTCCATATTATTGACAATCTTATCTTTGATTTTACACGATGAGACTTTACATAAAATCGTATTTTAATTAATTCTTTTCCGGATATTTTCTAATAAAATATTTATTATGTTGTTGGTGTTAGACATTAGACCATCTACCACTATCTCTTTATTTATGTTTTCGACAAGAATTAAATCATCGTTTAAACTAGTATTTGTTGTATATAATTTTTTGCTAAAAGGTTCAATTATTATATCACTAATTGCATCGACTATTTCATGATTTATAATCTTATTGGTATTAATTTTTATGATGTCTTTGCCATAAGAGGGTGGTTTGTCCACATAACTCTAGTGGTGAACCATTAGCCGTAACCCAATTTTTCATATGTGTTATATTTTCTTTACTTAAGTTACGATTTATGGCAAATTCGTTACTAATAAATGATGTATAAGACAATTTGTAAGGAGACCATTTATATATATATCGACTGATGTAGCGCCTTTTTTAGAAGCATTTACCGTACGCGCGCGTTTAGAGCGAACGAGTAAAAATTTTTTTTTGTTGTTTTCCCCATCTTAATAGCATTGAAGAAAACTCCTCTTTTTAAAGATTTTTCGCTCATTTAAAGCGAAAGATTTAGATAAATTATAATTATATTAAAATACTATTTTTATTTTATAAATATACTTTGTCAATAAAATGTAATATCAATCAATTAAAAAATAAGACAAAAAAAAAGTCTTTTCTATATTTACAAAAACAATTTCTTTAATTAATTTTTCATTGTTATTTATTTCTTCCATATTTCTTGTTTTCTCTTTATTTACATTAAATTTGAGGGAATTTTTAGATTTAACCAACTCTGATCCCTCGTTAGAGTCGGTCTTTAATTGTTTAAATTGCATTCTTTAGCGAAATGGCCATTTTTGCCGCATTTAATGCAGAGACAAAGTTTCAATCTGCATTTGTCTGAGCCATGACCAAGCTTTTTACAATAAGAACAGGCGTTTTCTGTCTTGTTATATTTTACTTTAGTGTTGTTCATTTTTAACGTTTGGTAAACTTCACAATTTATTGAAAAATGATTATTCTTACCACAAAAATAACATAATTTTTCGATTTCGTCTCTTGTAAATTTTGGCGAATCTCTGACATTTTTATCAAACGAAACATTTGGTTTTTTGTTTATAGCACTATCATCTGCAGGTGTGCGTCTTTCCATTTCTTTTGCGTCTCGCCATAAATCATAAAATGACTCGCTCTTATTGTTGACTAATAATCTTCTTAAGTCTTCTTCACAGCCGTTTTTAAAAACAGCTATCAAATCTTTTTCCATGGTTATTTTTATTGGTTTTTCTTGCTCGCCAGCTTGGTTAACATAGCTTAATAATCTGTGACCGAATTTTTCTATGTTCTCATCAGGCCTTTGTTGAGCAGAAAAAATAAAAGTTTTGTTTTAAATGAATGCTCACTGTTCTTAAAGCTATTTATCATGTGATCTTTTATGGACTTGTAATTCAAAACATCTTTCTCCATTAATTTGTAATTCTGAAAAGCTAAGTCATCAAAGTATGTTATGACTTCAGTAGCTCTGAGTTCATCTGGCCAATGAGCTGTCAATAACTCAAACCTTTCAAACCAGTTTGGTACGTTTTGATGTTGATTTTTCAATGATTCTATTCTTAAGGGTTTATTAAGAATCATTGATTGAGCCAATGTATTCATGGTTTTCAAAAATGTCAAATTATCATGGGCATCTTCGAACTCTTCAGTTTCCGAGTTCGATTCTCCATCATTTGATTTTTTAGCTTTTAAATTTATTACTCTAGCTAATATATCTATGATTTCGGTATTATCTGATTTTTCAGCATGATGGATAATGTCTTATATCCATTTCTTGCTATCATCAGTATCTACCAATTCAGTAAGCTTTGCAGTAACAGCTGGATTTTTGTATTTGAAGTTTTTCAAAAAGGTATCGATGAAACCTCTTTTCTTCAAACATTGTTCAATGTTTGAAAGTGCAGCGGACAGTGCACTATTTAGATCAATTTCTAAAGTTGATTTATTCATACTACTAGCACTGCTTTCACCAATTATGTAGTGCCGATATCAACTAGTAGTATGTTGTGGGTTTGTTGCGATTGATTTGTTGTGGTTGTTTGAACACTGTGATGAGCCGGAATGACAGGCGTATTCCTAACTTAAATTTACAACAAGAATTTTTCTTAAAATCCTACTTAACTTAAAAGGTAACCTTATGCGCACTATTCAGCACGGTCAGGCGAAGTTAAAGATAATTAAAGATATCTCAGGAATCGGTTCCAGAGATATGAAATGAAAGATTAAATAATATATTTTATTCCCACTCTTCAGCAGGAAATAGTCAAAGGGGAATCTGCTTTATAAAGCAGAAATTTGGAGATTATTAATTATTCTACCAAAGTAGAATAATTGGAGGAAAGTTCCACTGTTCAGCAGAACTAGGAAATTAAAATAAAATTTTAATTAATACTTCTTTTATTAGTTATTTCTTTATATAAAAATTTCAAAATAAATGCAAAAAAATTAACAATATAATTAAAGTAATGTTAATTTACTTTTAACATTTGAAATTTGAATTTTCAATTTCAAATGTCAAAATATTGTTGAGACATCTATAAAAATAAAAATAAAAATTTTAAATTTTTTAATTAACTTTATTTTTATTTTTATCTTTTTAACATAATTAAGATAAAAGCAAATTTACTAAATGGAAAGCATAAAATTCACTACCAGGATATGCAGCTACAAATTCTCCTATAGAATCATTCAATGCCACTATTAAAAGAGATTTCACTTTCAGGAAAAAGTTAAGTGTGATGGGTTTTATTCTTAAAAGTATGGAAATAATTAAATATTATTCAGTCGAATCAAAGCAGTTTGAGACATTTCCTAAACCACAAGTTAGACATATAAAGTCAAAATCAATGGCAAACTGGAATAATTTTAAACGTTTTGGTAAAAAAATGTATGAATATTTGACTAGTTATAGGATTGATGTTCAAAAATCTGAATGTGACTGTAAATATTTTATTAAATTGGGGTATTGTTCACACTTGTTAGCTTTGCAATCGCTTTTGAAGAGCGAACATTTTGTAAATAAGGCAAAAAAAGGTCGTCCAAAATTTTCTGAGAAAAGCCTGGTTTATGAATCCTTTGATTAATATTTAATAATTAACAAATTTTAACTTTATACTATTTTTATATAACTAAATTAAATTATAAAATATATATTTTTTTAAGAAAATTTATTTTTTTAATTAGCCACACATTTATTGTGCTAAAAAGTGATTTGTGTGGAAAAGTTTCTTGTTTGTGGGTAAAAGTTTTTTATTTGTGTTTGTAAGTATTTCTATTGTGGTGAATCAATAATCCCTTTAAAAAATTTTACAAAGCGATTTTACGTAAAATAATGAAAATATTTGTAAATTTGCGTAAAAAGGCGTAATTTTACGTCAAACTACGTAAAAACCTTAGAAAAAATCATCACTGTAAGCACTAAAACTTTGCAAAAAAGGTTGCACGAAGCTGATTTTAATGGAAGAGCACCACTCAAAAAACCACTATTGACAAAGAAACACATCAAAGCAAGGTATCAATTCGGTTTAAAGCATCAAAGTTGGACGGCTGATGACTGGAATCGTGTTTTGTTCTCTGATGAGACAAAATTAAACAGAAGAGACAGTGATAGAAAGGTTTGGACATGGAGAACTTCTTAAACCGAAACATGTCAAACAAACGGTAACGTTTCACGACTTGGGGATGCTTTAATTCGAGTGGTGTTGATAATATACATATATTGGATGGCATAATGAACGCAAACGTGTATATTAGGATATTTGCAGACCATATGATCCCATCATCAAGACGTTTATTTCAAGGGAGTTTTATATTTCAAAATGATAATGACCCGAAGCATACAGCTAAAAAAGTAAAAGAATATCTAACTTCCAAGAATATTTTGGTTTTAGACTGGCCAAGTCAAAGTCCTGATCTTAACCCCATATAAAATCTTTGGCACAAACTAAAGGTGATGTTAAAATCGGAGGAAAAAAAAATCAGACTTATCTGATGCTATTAAAAGATGTTGAGAAAAAATATCCGAGGATTATTGTAAAAAGTTAATTGAGTCTATGCCTCGTAGAATGGATCAATTAGTTGAAAATAAAGGCTTATGGATAAAATATTAAAGTTTAAAAAAAAAATTTATATTTTTGAATAAATAAATAATTTTGAGCGAATACTTTTGTCTCTCAAGTTTTTTGTTTCTAGTGATTAATAATTTACAAAGCTTAATAAAACCTAAACTTTAACATGTTTTTATATAGATCTTTAGACGTAGTTTTATAATATATATGGTTATTAGATAAATTGATCTTCTGATTCTGACTCAAAAAAAATTAAAAAAGAAACTGAGAAAATACATTTGTCTCTAACTGTATATAAAATAAAGTTTTTTTTTATTTTAAAAAGTTAAAATAGAATTATTTAAAATTGAGTTTTTTCAAACTGAACAAAATCTAAATAAATGATGAATCTAAAATAAATTCATTTTAAATATTTTTAAATGAGTTTTTAAATTTTAAATTTAAATTTATTAATTTTTCTATAATTAAAGATGAGGACTTTTTTGCATAATTAACTAATTAAAATTTTTTTTTGCATTAAAAATAATTGAGCAAAAACGAGCAAATTGAAATTTGAGCAAAAATTTTACTTTGCCAGATAGGCAATAAACGTAGATTTTTATATATTTTGTAATTTAAGTAATAAATAAATTTTATTTATTTTTTATTTCGATTTGGAATAAAAACGTGCTTTTTTAAAAAAAATTTTAAGATATTTAAAAATCAATTTAAATAACTTTTTGTTAAAATCAATAAATAAAACCTTTTAAAACCTCTAAAAATTTCTATTTCAAAACAAATTTATATAACATAATAAAATAATTGATTTTAGCATTATTTTGAATATTTAATTTTTTTTAATGTTAATTCAAGTCTAAATTGTGTTTATTAAAAAATATATAAAAATTAAATAGATCTTAATTAAATATTCAAATTTATCTTTTGAATTTAAAAACTTATTATATATATATATACTTGGTTATATATTTAACTTGGCTTATATTAAAAAATACTAATTACATTTTATATATATTATAAAGATTTAATTTTTAACGTTTTTTTGTTTCTTGTAGATTTTCTGACAATTTAATTTTACAGTATCAACCACTGTTTCTTCTAAATTTTTTTGTTTTTTTGGTGTTCTGTCTCTCTTTTTTGCAACTATATGATTTTGTTCTGCTGGTAAAATTTAATTTTAAAAAATTTATTAATTTAAAAAAAAAATTCAAAATTTAAAATAAATTAAAATAAAAAAAATCTTAAATTACTAGATTTTAACTTTTATTTTGATCTTTTAAAAAAAAAATTAATTGATATGATTAATTTAAAAAAAATTTAATTTTATTCCAATTCCATTCATTTATTTAAAATATTTCTATATTAAAAAATAACTAATCTTTTTCAAAAAATTAAATAAATAAATCACCAAAGTAAAAAAAACTCTATCTTGGAAATAACAACACAAATGATTAATTTTAAAATAAAATAAAATTCATAATCAAATAGATAAATCATTTTTTTATTTAAAAAAAAATTATATTCTTATAAACACAAACTCGTTATAATGTAACCATTTATTTTCTTCATTATCAATCATGGCTTTGTTATCTTTATCATAAGAAGAATTAGTTCCAGTCGCAGCGGCGCACTTAAGTTGAAAATTACACTCAATCAAAGTATCAAAAGCTTGCTCAAGAAAAGTATGCTTTAAAAAAAATCTAGACGTATATCTATCACTAACGCCATGATCAGGATCCCGGCTTTCATTCAAAGTATCCCCGAACACCTCTCGGCACAACTGAACTCTACCGCATATTAATATTCTTGATATTTTTCTAAACTTTACATCATTCAGTCCATCCCTGCCATTTGAAAACGTACCTCGATAACCAACTACGATACATCCACTGTTTGTCTTTCTGCGTCCAGACACGACAGGTGCTGAGCTTATTAATCTTTCTGGCTTTATGGGCAATAATTGATTACTCGATGAATCTGGCTCATCGATAAGTTTAATCATGTTGTTGAGCCTATAAAATTCGGCTTCACTTCTAAGACGTTTTTTTTCGTTGAAATTCTCTGGCAACATTAGTTGTTTATTTCTCAAATAGTCTAATATGTATCGAAATAATAAGCCATCACGATCGATGAAAACTTTGTTTTTTGAATCTTTTGCTTGCGACTTGGTCTGAAATATTTGGTTAAAATAGCTGTTCTCTTCTAGACATAAAGTTTTTTGAGTTGTAGTGTAATAAACCCCGCCGACATTAAGCTCAATTATGGCTTGCTCTTCAGTATTCATTTTGAAGTAAATAAATTTGGTTATGTAATAGAATTATTTTTCAAATTTCTTTCTAAATAAACATGAATTTAATTGAAATTTTTTTAAATTAAATTATATTTAAAATGAACAAATATTTTTAGCTTCCGTTAGATTTTTATTTTTTAAATAAAACTCAACTATTGATTTTTTCAAATATTGTTTAAAAACAAAATTATCAAGTTACTTTAAATAATGAAAAAAATATACATAAAAATCTTTTAATCTTATTGATAAACTCAGACATATGTTAGTTTCCTAGTTATTTGAAATTATTTAACTAATCATTCAATTCAATTTTCCAGCAGGTTCATTTTGAAATAAAAGAACAAATTTTATTTTAATTAAAAAAAATAAAAAAAAAAACTTGTTCACAATTAAAGGAAATCCTTAAATTATTTTGAATTAAAACCATTTATTTGAAAATTTGATTTATTTTATTAAATTTTTATCCTAGAATCGAAAATAAATAAATTTAAAAAATCCGAAAATAAAAATCGATTTTCTTTATTTTGATAAACTTTTTTTCTTGAATAATCTTCTTGAATCTGATTTAAGTAATTTTCAAATTAATAAGAGAAACTCATTCTCTTATAAAAAAAATTTTTCCACCTCTTGAAATTGAACGCGTCATATTTGCGATAATACTAAAAATTATAGGTTTAATTATTCTTTTACAACAACAACGACATAATATTAGATAAGAAAATCATTTATTAGCAATTTTTTACACTTAAATTAAATTTTTTGTTTCAATTCTATGATTCTAATACAGTCACTAATTTAATTAAGTATTAATAATCTAAATTAAAAGTTACGAATCTATGAAGTGAAATGAAATTAAAATATCAGCAAAGGGAAATTAATCTCTACTCGATTATATTAATTATATTGCATCATACACGACAAGTACCTGAAATTTTATTTATTTATATTTTTATTTTCTAGTTAAATTTGATATTTAGGAAAAAAATGACATTTTATTAAAATTTGAGTATTTAAATTTAAATATAGTTTCGTGATTAGAAATTCTTTAATAAGATCAAATGAAAAAATACAACAAAAAGCTTAAGATAGCTTGAAATTGATTGAAATCTCTAAAATTAAAATAAAATACATCTCAAAAAAAAATTATTAATAATAAGAACGAACTTATTTTAAATAATTTTTTATTTCAATAAATAAATTGACTGAATAAAAAAAAATTTCAATTTTTGATTAATTTGAATTTTTGTTTTAATATATTTTATTTCAATATTTACAGTATAAAGAATTTGATTTAAAATAAAATTTCTAAACATAACTTTCTTCAGTCGAGGAGCATTTCAGAAAAGGCTCCCCGGGCTTTAGTAGCTGTTGAATGTCGGCCTCGAGAAGCAAATTAGAAGATTCAAGAGACTCTGAAGAAATCGCTATTTGCCTTAGAGCAGCCTTGATAATAAAATTTTAAAATAAATTATTATTATTTTTCCTCTCTAATTCATTTTCAAATATTTACCAGACATGCTACCAATACAGAATCACTGTTATTTCTTTCACTAGGATTTCTACACAAAAAAGAAATACGGGAAACAACTTTAATAAAAAATAAAATAAAATTAATTTTATTTATAATTATTAATAGATGTAAAAACATGAAAAAAAAAATCAATAAATTAATAATTGAAATTATTATTATATTTTTAAATAAAATTCATATTTATTTATAAATAAATATTTGATATGATAAATGTAATTACCTCCTAAATCAATTAATTGACTAGTATATTTAGACTCTTTACAAAATCTACTAATAGCAATAGCTGCTTTTTGTTGAACTCGTTCACAAGCGTTCAACTCAGACTCGACAGCCGAGTTTGGCTCATTTCCTAATAAGTAATTAATAGGCCTCTCATTTAGAAAATCTATTAACAAATTTAAGCCATTAAACTCAGCTATATCGTTTCTACAATTCTCTAATAAGGCCATATTCGCCAATATGGTCGTAATTTGATCTTTAACAAATATTGAATTGTATTGCTTTAAATAATAATT
The DNA here is from genome assembly GCA_021432725.1 of Brachionus angularis. Classification (NCBI taxonomy): domain Eukaryota; kingdom Metazoa; phylum Rotifera; class Eurotatoria; order Ploima; family Brachionidae; genus Brachionus; species Brachionus angularis. Next base: position 80,246 of record JAJVDD010000007.1, read on the forward strand.
TTCTATCAGAACTTGAGCTGTGCTAAACTGATTTAAATATTCACATGCAATTTTATCTAAAAATGTTATATTTGCCAGAGCAGCTGTACCAATTAGAAATATTTCTATATCGCTTGAATCTCGGCATAAAACTTAAACAAAAAAAAAATAAAAATTACAATTAGTTAATTGTAAGCTAAAGTAGAGGGTAAATTTACTCGTTAAAGCTCGTGTCAAATCTTCTATGTTATCCAAAAAACCATTCAAATTGTCACAGAAATCCAAGTATGGTGATGTTATTTGAGCTTCGTAAAGAAAAGAATATATTTAATAATGAAAGTAAACATTTTATTTTGCACAGTCTTGATATCATAAATAATGTTTATGATATGTTTGGATTTAAAAAAGTTATATAAAAAATCAATCTTTAGAACAAGAGAATGTTTTTAATGAAATGTGAGATATCTTTTAAAAAATATCATCAAATTTTTTTCATAATTTATTACTTTTTAAAAATGCTAAATTTTTTAATTATTCAATTTTTTCAATAAAATTAATTGAGTAAAACATTAAACTTTGAAAATAATTAAAATCATTTTTATAATAATTATTCGTTATTTAAAATAGAATTTTATTTTTCTTTCTTTAATAGATAGTAACTGTTTAAAATTTGCTATAAAATCAGGCTATCAGAGATTCTAAATAAAATATTTTTTTACCAACAAATCTTTAATAAAAGGTATTTTTGCTCTGAAATTAAAAATTCCGGTTCCGGTTGTATTTCTCTAGAAACTAGATCTAATAATAAATGATATATGATTTTTGAGGTTCTTTTATTACTTTCCTTTTTTTTATTATATAATATTTACATTGTTATTCTATTTTTTATTTATTTGAAACTATAAATAATTATATTATCGGTATGTATATATAATTATATATAATAACTAATTAAAAAATATCTAGTTAGCAAAATTAATAAATAGATAGTCAAAAAATATATAGTAAACATGATTAATTAATAAAAGCAAAAAATTAAGCTTATCAAAATAATACATATTAAGCTAATATTCTATTTTATAAACCTTTATTCATGATTTTTTATATTTGTGATGTTTATTTTAAAAAATAGAAAAACATGTTTGAACAGATTTATTAGTTATTGAAAAATAATTTAGAACTAGAGAAATTCTATTTACCAATACAGCCAGCACACTCAGTCCGGGTCCACTCAAGGGCTTTTTCATCACAAAGAATATCTGTTAAAATTCCGAAACAGTCGATTTTTTTCAAGCTCTTGAATGAGTCCAAATGACTGCATAAAATACTCAATGTCCTCAAAATCAAGTCTAAGACATTCTTAAAATATGGATCTTTAAGAGTTGAAAACAAAATAAGGATTCCGCTCTCCTTTAAATAAGTATGAAAAAAACTAATAAAAATGTTAGAAAAAAAATTTGTAAAATTTTTATTACAGAAATGATTAATTTTTTAATCAAATCGTTCTTTAGACTTAAATCTAATATTTGATTCAATACGTTTTTGATTGTCTCTATCGATTCAGTTTTGCAAATTTTATTTAATTGATTTTTGATGCTTGCACTAGTCAAAACTTGGCTATGGTTGTTGAATAAATCTTCTAAATTTTTAACTATCTCTATTAAAAATTTAGAATCTATTTTATGTGTATTTTCTTCGCTCATACTTTGAAACAACCACAGTTAAATATTTAAATAGTTTTTAAATTTAAGTTTGAATAAATTACTTTTGAATGAACTTGTTAAGGATGTTTAAACTAGTACAAAGCTTATCTTTATTTTCCTAATAAATAAGATAAAATAATATTAATTTTCTAATTTTTAAAACAAAAAGAAAATAAGTTTTCCCAACTTTTATTTGATTATAAATTAGATCTTCTTTGACAATTAAATTTAAATTATTCGTTAAATCGATTATTAATTGAATATTAGCGATTAATTTTATTAATATAGATTTAACATTGAACCAAGCTTTTTTTTCGATTTTTTTAAACAAACGACTGAATTCTTGCTTAATTGTTTCTTTTTTCTCTATTAACAAATCCAAATATTCAGATACTGAAATCTCTGGGACAGTTTTATTTGATAAAAGCTCTTTATTGTTGTTGTTTGAATCTGTTTCAGTGTTGGTCAATTTGAAAGAATTCATTTGATTCTGTTAATTAAAATATTATAGCCTATTATAATATTATTTTTGCTATTTTTAAAAGAAAAATACCAATTTGCTCGACAAAGATTTGGCTTGAAGCACACATAAGCATTCGTTCTCGCTCATCATTCTTAAGTCTTGCAGCCATTTTGCCACAGAGTTGTTATTGGTGAATTTTGAACTTTAAAATTAAATTAACCGGATAAATTTATAGATTTTTTATATTTTAATTGTTAGTTTAAACATGCTTGATTGTTAGGTACTCATTTTTTTTCTGTCTAATAAGTTAATTAAAATCTTGAGAATTAGTTTATGATACATAGATCAGATAATAGGTTATATATTAATCACATTCAAAACACATACAATAACATTTTTATTAGATTATAAATAATAATTTCATTTTTTTCAGCAAATGATATTATATATTACTACTTCTTAACTAAAAAACTAAAAGCTTTCGTAATAAAAAAAAACAAAATTTGTTATACTTATAAAATAATTTAAACTAATATTTTATACATATTTACGTGAGAAAATGTTTATAAAAATGATCAAGCTTTTGATTATTTATAACTTGTAAATCAGCAAATTTTATATAAGCTTGAGTAGAATATTTGAATTTTTAATTTTTGGATTTTTATAAAAATTCATATAAAAATAAAGACATGTTTTAAAATTTCTTGTTCCTATAAGTCTAAGTTAATAAACCTAAAATTCTAAAGTCGTATCAAGTTAATAACAAGTATAAAATAGTATAAGAAATAGTAAAAAGAAAATCAATTTTTCTTCCTATAAAATAGGCAATTAAAATTTTTTTAAAAATTAGTTTTAAATGTTTTGCTTTTTAATGAAAAACTAGAAAACGGTACCAAAAATCAAGCCAAGATAAAATTTATATAACAGAAATTTGCATTTTTACCAATTTATAAACATTTTTATGATTTAAAAAGAAAACAAAAAATACATTTCTTATCAATCATTTTATTTTAAACATCTAATTGGTAAAAAAAATTGAAACTTTTTTCAAATATCAAATTTTTAAAACCAAAAAAGGTTAGATTATGAACAAGAAAGAAAAATGTATCAATTAACTGTCAATTTTTTGTGATTGTCTAAAAATTTCACGGATTTATCTGATTAAATGATTTATTTATTTTATTTAAAAACAAAAGGCTATTAAGTGTATAGTAACACAGCCAAAAATAATGAATTTGAAATTTATAATTAAAAAAATTAAACGTAAATATCAATAAAGTAAAATGTTGGACGTTAATTGTAAGCCTAAAATAAACAATAGAGAAAAAAAACTATGTCTTTATCTTTCGATTAAAAATAAATAATTAGCTTGATAAGTATAATCCAAATTTTATCACATACTTTAACACTGATTGCTTCAAATACTGAGCCAAATAGCTTTGATTGAAATTTTTAACATATTGAAATTTAGGGTTAATATGGTCTAAACTAGTTTGCAATTGTAGTTTAAATAAATTTTTGTTATATTCCATATTTGACTTAAATTTCATGCTATATTTATTTGCCATACTTTTTTATTTTTTTTTTAAATCTAAAAAAAAAAATTTGGACTTTAAAAAAAAATAAATATTTCAATAAAATAGAGTATTGACACAATTACTTAAACCGCTTTAAGATATTTATTTAACCTTAAAAAACTGGAACATAAATTTTAGAAGCCTGTTTAAACTGAAATAAAAAAAATTCTTTTAATTAATTTTTTATTAAATCTCAGGTAAATTTAGACTCAAAACCAAATTTCCATTCAAATCTTTACAAACAGGCAATTGTTTAAACCTAACAAAGTCGTAGCCCTGAATAGATACTGGAGTCTTTTCAGATCTAGTCAATAGACTAACAGTTGAAGAAGAATCTAAACTTAGACTCGAACGAGTTCTGTTTGCGCTTTTTATACTACAATTTTCGAATGGGTTGAATTTGTTTATTTTATATACCAGATCATTCAAATTTAGATCGGTCTCGCTTTTGTACTCTGGGTCGTTTTCTCCATTGTTTGTGATAAAAAAACTATTTCTGAATTTTAAATTATTAACACAGCAAATTCTACGCTTAAGTTGATCTGTTTCGTCAAGCGCGTAATTTTTTAGCAAAAAAATAAAGTCATCTTCTAAATCTTGGAGCTGCTCTGACTGGGGTATAGAAATTAAAAAACTTTTCATGTTTAAAACTAAATTTGAGATCAAATCTTTCTCAGTTTTGGAAAAATTTGATCCACTTGACTTTAAATCCTGTTTGTATAGGTTTATAGAATCGTTAAGATTTTTTGTTTTAATAAAACTAGTCGAGGAGCTAATTGAAAATGTCGAATTTGGTTTTAAGCTCTTAGATACTGATATTCTATTTTCTAAATTTCTAAATTTAGATTTTTTACTCCTATTACTACTACTCGTTTGACTAAGTCCATCTGAGTTATCAATCATTTTTTTTTAAACTAGTTTTTATGTCAAATTTTGTTTTAAATATATTTGAAATATACTAAGAAAATTATTAAAAATAAAAATAAAATTGTATTTATTTTGAAATTAAATATAATATAAATCTCTATAGAAACAAATTTTTATTTTGTGTTAATATTAGATTTTTATATTTTAAATGGTCAAAGATTTATAATTATTAGTTAGTCATGAAAAATCGATCAATAAATGGAATTAAAATATTTTCATTTTTGAGCTAATCTCATTCCCAAACGTGCAGTTTGTGCTAAAGACAAAACAGTCATTAGACCAGCCGGCATGAATTTACCACTCCTAAAAAATCTAAGACCCATTACAGTGAGTAAAGCACCACTAGTTACCAAAGCTAGATGAAAATTTCTCGGGTTTTGAGATGTTAATACAGCGCCATATGAAGCAGCAGCCCCGAAGAGTAGACCGGCTGCTAGAGACGGAACACTGCCAGCTTTCAGGTAGCCAATCAAACCCCCGGCAATCACTGCTAATCCATAGCCGTAGCTCAAATAATCAGTTCTTGATATTGATTGATTCATGTTTGATTTAAATCTAAATTTTAATTTTTAAGGTTAAAATTAAAATTCAAATATTTAAATAGATCAAGACTTGATTTATTTTAATTTATGACCTTTTTTTTATTATTAAAAATGCTTTATTAACATTCCAATTAAGTGCTAAAAATACTTATTCAAATATTTTAAATTGACAAGAACTTTTATTTATCTGTATATTTATTTTTTACTGTCAATACTCAAGATATAAGCCCTAGGTCTATAAATTTAATACTAATTTACTCTTAGACATTGAAATATTCAACTTTTTATTTTATTTTTATATAATTTTCAATAATTTTTTAAAGCAAAATATTAAAATTGTAATCAAGTTAAGTATCATTTTGGTTTTGAATGTCAGGTTATAAAAGGAGAATAATCTTAGAAATAAAAACAAAAGATTAAGGAAATATTCAAAAAGAAGCGCTTCCTATGTATCGTTTTAATTAAACTAAGATAAAGAATATTTATTTATTTGATATATTTAATATTACTAATTAGATATTGTAAACTAATTTATCTATTTAAATTTAATCTTTATATTTTATCTTAATATATTACAAATAGTTGAAATAAATCAAAATCTAGACTAAATTATAAATATTAGCAATTTACAATTTAAATATTTATTACGTAAATAAAACCTTTTAGTCGTATTATTCGATTAATTATCTTATTAATTATTCTAAACAACATTACAACATGTTGAAAATTTCTAATTTAAAATAAAATTTTATCAAAAAAACTATTAAATGATCATTTATTTTAAGTTTTATAAAAAAAATCTCAATTTCAATTAATATATTACAATCGATTCAATAATATAAAAAAGATTCTACAAAAATTAAGGTAAAATTATTTATCAAAAATATTCGAACAATTGGCTATCATCAATTCAGTTATTTTCTGTTCTTTATGTGTATTTTTAAGAGCTAAAACAGGGTCTGGGTTTATTGATCTCATCAAAGTAGGCCCAAACACTATTGCAAGATTTTCAAAATTCATTTGGTTTTTTGAACTAAACTTTGATACTCTAATAAAATATATTAGTTTGATAATATTAAATATTAAATGTTTATTAAATATTTTTTTTTACTTTACTAAATGTTCTATTAAATACTTTAAAGTTAAATAATGAGCTGGTGGTAAATCTTGAACACATAACTTAATAATTTGAATGATATTTGAATTTTGACTAGCTGAATCTTGATTTTATGTAAAATTTATTTTAAAAAATAATTAGTAAATTAAAATCAAATTTCAAGAATTACTCAAAGATTCAATCAATTTATTATAAACTTCGAAGGTAATTAAAGGTATAGGCAACTGTCTTAAGTAAAGCTTCAATACACTACATATAATATGTATATCATTATATTTAAACTCTCCAAAATCGACATTATCGCCTCTATCGAAGGCAAGCCTGAGTTCCTCAATTGCATCACTAAAGCCCGAGACTCGATACAAACCCTCCGACTCGATTGCACCTTTGCGTCTCTCAATTTCTTCTATACACTTTTCAACTACTATAGGTCTAATCGAATTAGTAGCTTTAACCAAAGTGGTCAAATCAACTCCAAATATTCGTTTTATGTATCTCATTTGAGGCTCACAATCGGCCGGAGTTCTTTCCGAGCACTTTTTATGAGCTTGAAAACCACAATCTTGACACTTAACTCCTTGTGAGACTAAACCCCACATAAAATTTAGACAAAAATCACACCAATGTGGACCTTTGAAATTTTGCTGTTTAAAACGATGAGGCTTTTCTGAATTCATAATATTAAATCTGTCTATAATGTTATTAGATTTTAATCTCGAACTGTTTGTATCCATATCTGTGGTAAACATTCGATTCTCTTTGTCTAATTGAGTTAATGTGTTCGAGGTAGATTGAATTGGTTGTTGGATCAGATGATGTTGATGAAGCAGCGAAAATTGAGGCTGTTGTAGTTGATGTTGTTGTTGAATGTGTTGTTGAATTTGTTGATGAATATTAGGCTTGGCTTGGAAGTTTAGCTGTTGTTTAGTAGTTTGAGCAGGTGGCAACGACTGTCTGTTTTGTCTGGCTAGTAAAGCAGTACGAGAAGCAACATAAGGTGATTCGGAATAGTTGTTCTCTTCAGCCATCATGGCAATATAATTAGAAGCATGTTTTTCAATATAGAACGAGATTAGGCCATCGTGAACAAGATCTGCAATAGAATCGAAGCGTTTCTCTCCAACATAAAAAGCTCCGTCATAATAAACTTTATAATTTTTAGTCTCATTATTAAATCTAATAGCCAAAGTACACGAGCTTGGCGGGTTGTTGCTTTCTCTAACTAAAAAGTTGCCATCTTCATTTCCGATTAACTGTTCAGATTCTTGTCTACTGATCATACCATGATATTCAAGTCCGTAATATGGCGGCCGATTGGCCACATTTTTTTGGCTTAAAACCGGCTTGGGACACGGTGCTTGTAGTTGAAGTTGATATACTTAAATTAGATGTATTAAAAATAAAATTTTTATTCCTTTACCAAGTTAGAATAGTTACAATAAGTTTTCCAGACAGGAATTGAATGATTTCTTAAACTATCTTGATTTAAAAAAAAAATAAATTTAAATGGATTTAGAAAAAAAAAACAAGTTTTAAAAGTTACTAATTCCATCCATTTTGAAAAATTTTATTTTAACTTCTAAATCATTATTTTTGTATATCTAAATAATTAATTGAAATATTTAGTCAGAAAAAAGAAGAAGATATTTAAACATCCGTCGATTAATTAAAACAGGTTTTTGAAATAAAACAGATTATGATCAGGTTTATTTTTTTGTTTATTGGATCCATATGGTATTGATTGATGATGTGAATAGACTGAGTGATTTAAAAGAATGTTTAGATATCAAACATGTATTTGTGAATGAACACAAAATTTGAAATTAAATAAATAATTTTTTAAGAAAAAAATTGCAAATTTTAATAATTTTTTGTTTCTAAATGTTAAGTTCATGAATCTATCTAGCCATATAAATGAATGTATCAAATTTTTAAAATTGATCTAGTTTCAGTTTTTAATTAATCAAATTAAGATTAATTGGAATATAAATAAGCGAATGAGTTTAAGTTTATTTTGGAGCTAAAATATTTAATATTATTAATTAATAATTGTAATTTTTTTTTGAACTTTAATAATTTATGTTTGGAATTTTTAATAAACAAAAATCAATAAAAAATCAAACTGGTTTTTTTATTAATGGTTTAGTTCGATAAAGAGAGAAAAAAAATAGAATTTGTTTTTTTTTAACAAAATGACTCAGTCTACGGAAGGCAATGGATTGTAAATCATCATTTTTTTTAAATATGATTTTAAAATTTAAATCCAATTCATCATAGTCATTAAAACACGAGATTAATTTTAATTTTTAATTAAACTAAACATAAAAGCATCTCTTATTTATAAACTTATCTTAAATCCTTCAACTCCAAGTTGATTTGCTTTTTTAAATTGCAAATATATAAACTGATTTAAATGCAGTCTTTTAAATAAATTAAAAAGAGTATAAAATAAATTTTATTTTAATTAGATAAAAAAATTACTTAACTTTACTTAATTAAACAAAATTTACTTATTTGAAATTGAGTCTATAAACTTTTGTTATTTTTTTTTTTATAAATTTAACTTCTCCTACAATTTTAAATAATATTTTCCGCTTTCTTTAGAAATATATTTAATAACAATTGTTAAAAATATGTTGCTTTATTTAAGTAAATTTTCTCAAAATCGATTCTTGGTTAATACTGATTGAGAATAATTTTTTAAATTTAATCTGATTTTATTATATTTATGTTTGCTTTTTCTAATTCAATAAAATCAAACAAACTGTAAGCAATAAATTTATTTATATTAATTTAATTACTAGAAATGTAGATGTTTTATTCAATTAAATTATATAATATAAAACAGAAACTAAAATATTGGAATACAAACTTTTAAAAATTATGTTACCAAATATTTTCATTAAAATATTTCAAAATTGTGTACTGTTATTGAAAATTTCTTTTTGCCTCATTTGAAATTAGTTCAAGTTGAAAATAGAAATAAGCCTGTTCGTAATTAACTATGGTTATTTAACTTGATGTTATAAATAATTTAGAATATAAGTGTAAATTAACAGATTAGAAACTAGATCGAAGCATATTTTATTTGTGAATACATTTTTTTAACTGTAAACTATAAATAATTTTAATGCTTTTATTTAGAAACATAAAAGCTGTCAGAACTTAATCTATAATTTATTCAACTCTTTTTATGGCTTATTTCATTTCTGAATTTAAAATCAAATTCAATGCTATAAAATAATTTAATATAATCTAATAACATAAGATCCTTAATTAAAAATAAAAATAAAAAAATTTTTATTTTATTTTATTTTTAATCTATGGAGAATTTTTAAAAATGATTACACTTAAATTCTATAAAAATTTCAGCCAATTTGAAATAATCGGCATAATAATAAATTAAATTTTTCAATTCTTCAAATATTTTGCTACAAAAATTGTTTGAATATTGTTTTTAAGAAAACAAATAAATATTTATTTAGCGACAGAATTTAACAAATATAAAAAAAAAAATTCAATTAATATAATAAAAATTAGCAAAGATCTCGTGGCAACATTTGCACATAGGTCTTTTATTGAATATTAGCAATAATAGTTTTTTCCACAGTTACTTTTTTATATGTGATTATTCTATAGATAAAACTTTTTTAAGCAGAAAATAAAATCTAATCAAAATATATATTTTAATTTTAAATTTTTAAATATTTGGTATTTTTGTGTGTATAATTTAAAACTGATTATAATAAATTTAAAAAAAAATTTTAAGGTGCTTAAAGGAAAAAACTCTAATTACAGATTACATACAAACTATTTCAAAAAAACGCAAATAATTCGAATAAAATAAGAAATTAATAATAGAATATTGATTTTTTGTATGATTATAGAAATTATAAAAAATTATCAATTGTTAGACTGGCAGAATGATTGTTTAAATTTTTTTTCAAATAAAATATATTTTTCTTTTTTTTTATGATACTAAATGAATAATGAATATAATCTTTAGATAAATAATCGGTTGAATAAAATTTATTCAAAGAAAATAAAATTATCATATAAAATTTACTTAAAAAAACAACCACATATCTAAATCAATATTTGAGCACATCTATAAAATTTGTAATTGTAATATACCTCTTTAGGTTTCATAGATAATAATTCATTCATAATTAAAATTCTTTTTTAAATATTTATCTATATATTTCAAATAAAGATTAAAATAAACATTTATAAAATAATAAACTTTATTTTAAATATTCGTAAAATGACTTTAAACCTGCATGAATTCAAAACGAAATTTGATATAAACTAAAATTAGGCTAATAAGATTAATATATATATATATACATATATATTTTTTTTTCAAATTTTATTACTTCTTTTTCATCTCCGACAATTCGTCACAATTAGAATAAGATTTTTTTTTAAACTCACATGACTTGAAATTTAATATAATTATAAAACTGATAAAATTGAAGCTCTTTTTTTTTAATATAAATATTATGATTATTATATTATTATTATTCATTCTAGATTCATAATAATAATAATAATCAAATTTATTTATTTGAATTCAACAAAAAGTTATGTAATATCATCTTTATGAAATAATTTATGAATAAAAGATACGAAAAAATTGGATTATCTAAAAACTTTTGAAACAAATTTAAATAGTTTTTGAATATAATTACTTTAAATACCTATAACTAATATTTAAACAATTGTTTAAACTATTATTGTATCAAATTTCAAGGTATTTTATAATCAAATCGAACTAATAAAACATATTTTTGAAATCACACCACTTTTTAGCATGATAACTTAGTTCAGCTTTAAAAATAAGATAAAAATTTTAAAAAAGAACATTTTTTTTTAATTATTATCTTAGATCCTTATAGCCTCAAATAGTCAAGGCTTTGACTCATATAAATTTTTAAAAATCACACGATTTTAAATTAATAAAAAAGAAATTTATTTATTTATTTATATAATTTTTTTAAGATAAAATTTTAGAAAATGTTTCGGTCGGTTTTTATTAAACTTCGAAACGTGTATAATACAATAAGCAAGCATTACACTTCGTTAATAGTCGAACGACCGCTCACAACTATAATATGTTATTTAATTTTAACTCTTACTTTTCATTTCGGCCTATTGCAAATAAACTTAGTAAAAAATGTCGAAAATTTAACATTAGTTCGTCAAAGTCAGAACTGGGTCGATTCGAACGAACTCAGTTTGTTATTTAAACAAAACCAAAACGAACGCTATTTTCAACAACGTCTTCTAGATCTCGGCTACTATGTTGAATTCATTCTTCGGCTAAAGCAAAAATCTAATTTTATAAATCAAACCATTTTGGATAAATACAACTCATTTTACGACTCAGTTTTGTTTAATTTAACTCTTAATAATTTGACATATATTAATAATTTGTGTCCTAGGCGTCTAAACAAGTGTGCCATTGAAGGAAGTTTGATGAGAACAAAGTCTTTTCAGGAAAAATTATTAGATCATAAAATATTTTATGAAGAAAATGACCCAATGACTTTGTATATCAGTGCTGAAGAAAGTGATGGAGTTTGTTTTGATTTTTTGTTTGGTAAAAACCGAAACGAGACTTGTAAATATGATAAAGCTGAAAAAAAACGAAAGTGTTATATACAATCGGTCGAGTTGATCCGAAACAGATTCGATTTGTTGTCGACCAATGATTTAGAAAAAAACCAGTCAGTCGAATATATGCATAAGTTTGTAGACCACATAGAAAAGTTGAAAAACAGTTCAGACTTTGATTTGTTCGATGTGTCGTATCATGGTTCACATCTTTTACAACCTGAAATCGAAAAATATTCTAAAATAGATTTCAATTATGTTCTAATATCTCTAGTTACCTTCTGGATAATTTATTTCATGTTTATGTGGTTTGATTTGGGTTTATTTAAATACTATTTAGTAGATAAACTTGATTCAAATAAGAATTTAAATGGCAATAAAAAATTATTGTCAAAATTTCTCAAACATCATTTGTTTTGGATAAAAAGCTGTGGTTTTTTAGTATTGGCAACTTTTTTACAATTTAGTCTTACCATAACATCTACGTTAGGTATTATGTCTTTACTGTCTATTCCAATCAACCAATTTTTGTACTCAATAGTGTTTATTCTAATGATCATAAACTGTCATCAATCTTTAATGTTATATAAAAATGTTAACGATTTCAAGCTAAAGCAAAATATAAGAAATTGGATCGGTAACAAAAATAATGAAAGTAATTATTCAACTTCTGTTACAAATGAAGCAGAATCATTCGATTCAAATAAATTAAATTATTTAACCGAATCCGACGATGACCAATCTTTGTTTGATTTAAATGTTAAAGACAAGCTTACAAAATCAATTCAAATCATAATGGTGCCTAGCTTTTGTACATTATCAACTTCTTTTTTCGCTTACTTAATCATCGGATTAACTAGCACCTTCGATGCTGTTCGATATTATTGTTTTTTTCTAGGTAAATTTATTTGATTAAATTAATCATGTAATACAGAACTAAATCTAATAAGAGCTCTGCCTAATTTATTGAATATTACTAACAATCGAAGAGTATCTGGTGAGACAATCTATTTTCTATTTAAGATCTAAATTTATTTAATATAAAATTAAAACAAATGATAGGAGATTTTAAAGCATTTTAAGTTCGTAAATTGAAATAACTAATTGAGTAAATCTGTTTTAGTTAATATTTTTGAAATAACATAATTTGAAAAATTTAAATAAATTTTAAAACTTATTTGGCTTTTTTTATTAAACTAAAACACTTTTTTTTTATTTTCTATCTTAAATAAACAAAATAGTTTCTATCTTTTTATTTTTAATAATATTTAAAATTTTAAAGTTGCAAGTTTGGTCTTAAATTTTATGGGTCAAATAGCTTTTTTTTGTCCATGCTTAGTAATTCATTTAAAACGAGTAAAAGCTAATCGAAATTGTTTATTTTTTTGTTACAAATACAAAATCCCAAAAGAAAAATCCGAATCGATTGAGAACAATCAAAACAAATATTCACCGAATTCAATTACTGCAAAAAACAACGTCGATTCTTCTTGTTTAATAGAAGACAATGGCGAAACGACAAATCCCAAAACCGCATATAATGTAAAAAAGACAAAACATAAAAAAATATTTAAATTTTTATACAACATCTATTTTAACAAAACAAAATTTTTGTTTGGCACCAAAATAAAATATTTCATTTTCGCTCTCTTCCTGGCCTATTTTGTATTTAATATTTTCATGTGTTCCATCAAACTAAAAATCGATCTACCACTGAAACAATTAGTTCCAAAAGAATCATATTTAAAGCAACATTTAGATAATCATTTCAATTTGTTTAATTTAGGTCCAGTAGCAATGATGAATTTTATTAAGCCATTGGATTATTGGAATGAAGCTACGTATAAAAAAGTAAGATCATTACTAGACAAATGCAAAAGCTTGAATGGAATGACTTATTTTGAATTGGGCTGGTTAGAAGAAACTCGAGACAAAATAGAAAAACTGAGAGATTTCAATGAAGATTGTAGGTCTAATAATACTTTCATCTGCTTTTTATACGCACTTGAGCAATCGGCAAGTCAAGATCAATATAAAGACGATGTTAATATAAAATTGTTCAATAAAACTGCAACCATTGAAGAATTGGAAATTTATTTAAACAATCCGAACAATTCAGCGTTAAACGAGACCGATTTTGAAATAAGTTCAAGCAGAATTTATCTACAATTTGACAACTTCAATGGATCAATGCAAAATTTGGCCACAATGTTAAAATTAAAAGATTTAGCCGAAGAAGAGTTTAATTTTACTCGGCAAGATTTAATCATATTTTCACCAGTTTATTCTTATTTAGAACAATTGAACGAAATTCATCCAGCTTTTGCTTCAATGTTTTTGCTTTCTTTTGAATGCATATTTTTTGGAAGTTTAATACTTATATTTGATTTAAGAACAATATATTTGTTATTGTTAATTGAAATATCTTTTTTTGTATCAGTTTTATCAAATATGTTAATGTTTGATATAAGTCTAAATATAGTTACTTTATTACAATTGATCATAATGCCATCGTTTTTGTTTGAATATTTTTACCATCAAGCTTATTTGTTTTTATACAAATCAAATAAATTAGGAAAAAAAATCACAAACAATAATAAAACAGCAATAAATAGAAGTTATTTAGAATCAGGAACAAGTCTAAACGAATCAAATGAAAAACAAGATTCAAATGAAAACAATAGACTAAAAAAGATAAAACTCAAAAGACTTAAATTCGCATTCGATAAAAGCTCAAAAACTTCAGCTTTGTTTTTCTTGTTTATATCTATATTTAGCTTAAATTTTATGTACTTTTGTACCACTTATAATTTTCACACCTTATACATAGTCATAATGAGCATTAGTTTAAATTTGTTCATTCATTTATCTCTTTTTTATCCTGTTATTCTAATTTTGTTTGGTCCGTGTTGGGTAAATCCCAGAAAAACGCAATCGATTGAAATTTAAGTTTGTATTTAAATGACATTGTGAAGCGAAGTGTTGTATTTAATTGAAATTTATTTTTATACTCATATCCTGGTTATAATTTTATTTTCTTGATTTTTTTTGGAAGAGTTATATAAATTATAAATTGTCAGATTTATAATTTAAAATTTATATTTCGATTTAGGCAAGTTTACATTTTATACTTTAAGTATAAAATAAACTTTTTTTTTTAAATTTATAATTCCATTTTATTTTTTTTAAATAATTTTGAATAAAACATTTAAAAAAAATAATAAATTTAAATTGATTTAAACACTAATACATATCTTTATATCGAGATTTATTTAATTATTACCTTGATTTAGTAATTAAAAAAATATCTTATACCGAAATCATTAATAATAATTAAAAACTACCAAAACTCTAACCAGTTTTATAGCCTAATGTTTTGAATTATTGAATAGTTAGTTTGTTTACTTTGATTTTTAAATTTGTTTTAGAGTTTACCTTTTTAAACATTACTGTATAGCAAAATATGTTTATATTTGAAATTTTAATTTTACCATGTTTTTTTAAGATGACTTAATATTTTCTTAATGATTTCATATTCATGTTTTAATGATTATATTTAAATAAAAAAATTGTCTTTTAATAATTAACAAAAAACATACCACTATTATTGCAAGTTTAAAGCTTGAGTAAAAGTAGTAGATGAGGTTGTATTATACCAAGCTCTTAAAGCAAAGTTATAATGAGATTTTTTATAAAATATATAAACGCTTATTTAAATTAAAAATTTAAATTTAAACTTCTTATTTTTTTTAAAAGAACCTAGAAAACTAATAAATAAAATTACTAATTTTAGAGTTTTTTATTATTTTATTTTATTTCTTTTTTTAAATTTTCATATAATTAAATAAAAAAATATCTAAAAATAAAATATTTTCTTTATCTTTTTAATAATAATTTTTTTTAAATTTTGAGCTTAAATGGAAATTGAAAAATGTGTTGAAGAATTGAAAAAAATCTACAAATCACCAGAAAATTATTTATCTAATCACTTCGAAGAAATAAAACTCGAAGTTGATTTAATTGTTGAGTCTACTTTATTAACTGAATATTTAAACCTAGTTGAGCAAGACTTAATAAACCAAAATAGAAACAAAATAATTCAAGAGCTAGAATTATATCGATTGGAATGTATAAATAAATTAGATAAAATTAAACTCATAAACGAAATATATCCGAATTTGCAAAAACTGTTAGAAAAACATGAGAAAACCAAACATAATACAATCAGTTACAATAATTATAAATTCAAAAACATAAACCCAAATGTAGATAGATTACATTCTGAGTTGGAGAGGATTAAAAAAATTTTGTTTTTAAACAAATTTTATTGTTTTATCAAAAACCCAAATAGGTCTAAAAATAACATTGATTTTGGCAAACTTTTGCTGATTGACGGCGTTTATAATGAAACTTTTTGGAATTTATTCAAGTATTTCATTAAGTTAATTAATGAATTTATATGTTTATTAAAATTTATTTCTAAAAAAGAACAAATTCTTATTATATAAACAAATATCAATTGATTAATTCTCTGGTAATAAGAAATTCATACTTTTCTAAATATATTTAAAATAATAAACATTATTGGAAGGAAATTGATGTAAAAGAAGAGCTAAATGAGCATATAATCAAAATAAAATTGTTCAAATTAGAGTACTTGAAACAAACAGAAATTAATTTATTTGAAAACCAAGAGCCAATAATCGAGCTTTGTTTGGATCTTTTAGAAAAAAATGAATTTTTAAGCATATATCATCAAGGATTTAAGGCAATCGATTCTTTGGCGTTTAAAAGAATGCTTAAATTAAAACATATAGATTTATCTTATAATCATTTTTCCAAGCTAGAAACCAACTTGTTTAGCAATCTTAAAAATTTGACAAATTTAAATTTGAATAAAAATTGTTTAGAAAATTTACAAAACGGCATCTTCAATGGTCTATATAATTTGGAAAACTTGAATTTATCTTGTAACAAAATTAACTTAATTGAACCGAAAACTTTTATTGGATTAATTAGATTAAAAATTTTGAATCTAAGTCAAAACAATTTGGAACAAATTCAACCAGAAATGTTTGATGGTTTGAGCCAATTGGAGAAGTTAAACTTAGAGTCAAATAAAATAATAAATTTTCGCTTGATCAATCTGAATTTAAAAGAACTCAATTTAAAAACAAATCGACTGAAATTGTTAAATGACCGATCATTTGAAGGACTCGATTCTCTAAGAATTTTGGATCTTTCATCTAATAAAATAGAAATTTTAACTTCGAACTGTTTTTGTTATTTAAAAGATGTTCAAAATTTGAATTTGACGGACAACAAAATTAAATTATTATATAAAGAGCAGTTTAAAAATATGTATCGATTAAAATGTCTAAAATTAAAAAAAAATTGCATCTTTAGTTTAAACCAGGACTGTTGGTTAAATTTACATAAATTAGATGAATTAAATTTAAACCAGAATAGAATAGAAAAAATTCAAGATAATACTTTTTTGGATTTGATTTGCTTAAAAGTATTAAACCTAAAAAACAATCAAATAGAAAAGATTGAATCAAACGCTTTTAAAGGTTTGGATAAATTGAGCATATTAGGACTAGACTCTAACAATATAGAAAAGTTAAACAGAATAATTAAATTTAAAAGAATTTTCATTCAAAAATAATAAAATTAAAACATTAAAAGGAGAAACTTTCAAAAACTTAGCAAACCTTGAGATTATAGACATTGAGAACAATCAAATTTCGGTTATTGAAAAATCAGCTTTTATGGGTTTAAATAATTTAAAGCAAATGAATATATCCTCAAATTTGTTGACTACAATAAAATCTTATACTTTTAATGGTCTTGATAACATAATTTGTTTGAACTTAGACAAAAATTTGATAGAGAAAATTGAAATTTTATCTTTCATTAGTTTAAAAAATTTAAATTTGTTGAGCATAAGATCCAACCATCTGGCTGACATAAATTCAGATACGTTTAATGGATTAAATAAAGTGGTAAAAATAGATTTAACCTTGAATAATTTGATTAGAATAAAGCCAGAATATTTTAATCGACTAAACAACATTTTACAAGTAATTTATACAGAAAATAAACATATAAAGCATAAAGTTGATGAAAAATTATTCATACGAGTGTCAAGAAAAAAAAATAAAATATATTACTTAAAAAAAGATTTTTCTTTTTAAATAAAGTTTTCTTCTAATTTGTCACTATTTTAAAATTTATATTGATTAAAAATTAAGGAACTTAAAAATGGGACCGTGTAATTTCATCGAAAATATTTTCATGGAAAAATATAATTAAAAAGAGAAAAATTATTTGTAACTAATTTGAAATATTGTATGGCATGTTAGAAAATTTTAAGATGAATTAGTTTTAAATTTTGAAAAAGATATTAGTATTTTTGTAGCATAAAATTTTGAAGAGATGTATAAAAGTTTAGCTTTTGAAATCTTTTAATCATTTTAAATTATTTATTTACCTTATACTAATGCTATGCAAATATCAAATTATCTACAAAATGAGTTATTTGACATTTCTGTAACTGGAAAAATAAATGAGTTATCTCAAAGTTTAAGTTTATGTAATATTTTTGCAATTTATCGTTTTAATAAATATTTTTATTTTAAAAAAGCTATAACTAACTACGTACATCTGTGTCGCTTGCTTTGACCATCACGGAGTATAGTAGGTTGGGAACGATCGCGGGAGCTTGTTTTGTAACGCTGGCACTTTGCACATACTTTTAATAAGGCAAGGTAAAGTCGAATTCAATGCTTGGTTTGGGGTTCCAAGCTATATGCCAAATAATGATCGGTTTGCAGCTTCGGCTCAGATGAGTGATTGTTATTTGTGCTTAACTTAATTTAATATCTTATCCTATTTACTAAAAAAACTATTTATTATATCCTATACTTTTTATTTTATCAAAACTCTCATTTGAGACTAATATGTATTCTATTACGTTTCCTTTTTTAAAAAATAATAAACATTTTAATTATTTAACAGGCTCACAGGGCAGTAGGTCAATTTTATTTTAAAAAATTCTTTTTCAGGTTTGATGCTTAAAATTTTTTTTCCCAACTGCATGTTTTTAATAAATAATTTAGCAATTTAAAAAAATGTTTTTGATACACTTAATAATATTTATTAAATAATATAATTTAACAATAATACATTTTAAAATCTATTTAATTTCTTAAACTTTATATTAAATTATCATTTATATGCAATTTATTCAAATTTTTATTTTTATAAAACACATTTTCTTGAATCGATTTTATTTTATTTGAAGCCAAATTTAATTCTTTTAAACAAGATAAATCATCAAAACATTCATTTTGAATTATTTCAATTTCGTTAAATTGAAGATATAGTTTTTTTAATTTGTCTACTCCTTTAAATGTTTTTTTCCCTAAAAATTTAATTTTATTGAATTGTAAGTCTAAAATTTTTAAATTTTCTAATCCATTAAATGAATCTGGTTCAATCAGCATTATTCGGTTTGAGGACAAGTCCAAAATTTCTAAATTAACTAGACCAGTAAAATAATTACTTCTTATACAATCAAGTCTATTACCGCTTAAATTTAATACTTTTAATTTTTCGAGTTTAATAAATAAATTAGATGGCAATGAGCTGAAAAAATTAAGTGTTAAATTGACTTCTTTAAGCTTAATTGAGCAATCAAAAATATTTTGGTCAATTTTTTGAAATTTGTGGTTTATCGAGTTAAACAGCTCAGCTCTTTGTGTTACTTCAGAGAATAATTCAATTAAAATTTCAGACGAATCTAGTAAAAATTTTTCTTTGTTTTTTAAATTATCGAATAAAATAAATTTAAAACATTTTTCATCCAGAATTTTCATTCTATATTCATCATTGTTTATAAAATTTGCAACAGTTAAATCTATGTCCTTGCTAAAAGTAAAATTGAAAAAAAAAGCCTAAATTCAATTAAATATAAAATACTTGTATAAGTTTAGAATATTTTTTAAATACAATTCGTCTATGTAGACCAATTTTCCAAAATTTGGACTATTTTTCCAGATGTTTTTATTTTCTATGAAAAAATGAAATTTATAAAAATAAAATAAGCTTTTCAATTTATCAAGTTCGCTCATAATGTCTTCCGAGCTTGATAGATTTTTGCTATTTTTAAATTTTAAAATGCACTCTTGTTGTTTGATCTCAATATATTTTATCATTGTTTCACGTTTTTGGTTAATAAGATCAATATTATCTATATCTAGTTCTAGTTGATTTAAAATTTTTTCTACGTATAAATCAATTTTGTTTTTGGTTTCATCAAAATGTTTCAACAATCGGTTGATATCTGACTTATTCACTAAATTTAAGTCTAAAAAAAATTCAGCCATCTCAAATTTATTTAAATTTTTATTTAAATTATTTTTACGTTTGTTTTTTATAATATTTAATCTAGTTTATTTAAAAAAAAATCATTTTTTCTATTTTTAAAAATAATTTTTTTTTGGATTCCATTTATAGTTTTTTAGATTTTTTGCCAAATTATATTTTGTTTTTGCATAAATTACTTAAAAAAAATTTTCAGACATTTATATAATTAATTAATTTCAAGTATATTTTTGTATTCTAAAAATTCCAAAAATTTTTATTTAATAAAATTTATCAAATGAGTTAAATAAATTAGTAATTTCAATAAAACATAAAAAGACAATCGTATTGTTAGCTTAATGGTTTAGCTGCAGTAAAGTTTCAAACCTTGACTTTACAAAATTGGTGTAAAAATTTAAAATCTATGCTTGTGTTCAATGTAAAAGCTAATAAAGTAACAACAATAAAATATAAAAGTTTCAATTCTTTATTTTTCTTTCATAAAAATCCATAAAAAATAAATTACTTTAATCAAATAGAAAATCTTTAAAAAAAAATGGAACCATTTTTAACCAAAGACTCAACTAGATTACATCTATTTCCAATTAAATATGATGATATATGGCAAATGTATAAAAAAGCTGTAGCTTCGTTTTGGACTACAGAAGAAGTAGACTTATCAAAAGATTTAAAAGATTGGTCAAATTTAAAAGAACAAGAAAAACATTTTATTAAACACGTTTTGGCTTTTTTTGCTGCAAGTGATGGTATCGTGAATGCGAACCTGATTGAACGTTTCACCGACGAAGTTCAGATTTTAGAAGCTAAATATTTTTACAAGTGTCAAGTTGCCATGGAAAATATACATTCAGAGATGTATAGTTTATTGATAGATACTTATGTTGACAACGAAGTAGAAAAAAGATATTTGTTTAATGCGATTGAGAATTTGCCATGTGTTAAAAAAAAGGCGGACTGGGCCCTGAGATGGATCCGAGACGACGTAGCTACATTTGCTGAACGTATAATTGCATTTGCTGCAGTTGAAGGAATATTTTTTTCGGGCTCTTTTGCTTCAATTTTTTGGCTAAAAAAGCGTGGTTTGATGCCCGGTTTAGCATTCAGCAATGAGCTTATTAGCAGAGACGAAGGACTCCATACTGACTTTGCTTGCTTGATGTACCGTCATTTAAATAACAAACCAACTAAAGAAAAAATTTATGAAATAATCAAAGACGCTGTCAAAATAGAACAAGAGTTTTTAACTGATGCTTTGCCATGTGATTTAATAGGCATGAATTCAAGATTAATGGTTCAATATATAGAATATGTAGCTGATCGTTTACTAGTCGAATTACAATGTCCAAAAGTAAATTGAATTTAAAAAAAATTCTTCTATTTTTGATTAATTTAAAAATTTTAAACAAAAAAGATATATAATAGGGAAAATCCATTTGACTTTATGGAGAATATATCATTAAGTGGTAAGACAAATTTTTTCGAGAAAAAAGTTGGTGAATACCAAAAAGCAGGTGTAATTAATAAAATAAATCCACAAGAAAACTTGTTCACTTTGGATGCAGATTTTTGAATTGAAATATTTTCTAATTTTCATTTATTTGTTAATTAATAAATAATAAAATTTAATTAAAATTTTGTATTATAAAATCAATTTGAATTTAAATTGAACAAGACTTTTTTTAAATGTTTAACAATTTGTAATAATAAAATTTTTTCTAATTAAAATTTAAAATCATTTAAAACAATTTTTATCTTTATTTCAACTTTTTTTGATGTTTTTTTTTTTTGATCAAGACCATGCTTATTAATTCTGATTTTTTTAAAAGTAATTCTTGTTGAAAATTACTTTTAATTCTTTAAAAGTAATTTAGTTGAAAAATATAATAACTAGTAATTCTTGGAGTAACTTAAGAAATAAAGAAACTTTATTAAGTAATTTCTTTATTAACTTTTAATGATTAATAAAGGCAAGGTAAAATTCTTTTCCAATTTTCAATTTGTTATTTATTAGAGTTTAAAAACTTGCTTTCCTCAAATTTACAATTAATTACGTATATGAATATTTTTGAGTTAATGTTTTGCTTTGTCAAAATGAATTAATTTAAAGTTTAAATTACCAAATTAACTTTATCCAGAAAAAAAAATTGAGCCTGTTTTTAATTCAAATTTTATTAAATACAATATATATTTTTTAAATTTTAATTATTAAAAGTTAATAAAATTACTAAGTATTTATAACCTGGTTTAATTTTATCACAAAAAATATATAAAAAATTAAAAAAAAAATCAAAGTTTTATTTATAAAATTCGGTATACATAAGTTTTTTTTTCAAGTCAAATCAAATAAAATAAATTTCAATTAAAATAATACAATTTTTAAGAATTTTTCTTCAACGAAACTATTTCAAATTACATCGGTCTTCAAATGATAATATATGTATATATATATATATATATTTATTTATTTTATTTATATATTTATTTATTTTATATATAAATATAAAATATTTTTTTAAAGATATTATCTTTTACTGTTAACTTCCATATTTGTCACTGGTTGGGGTAGTTGAGTTTGATTCTGATTACTATTAACCCGATTTGAAGAATTTATAGAAGATGTAGAAGAAGACAAAGAAGAAGATGCTGTTAATGGATTTATATTGACGCCACCGGTTAAAGATGGTCTTTGACTACTACTGTTAACACCATGGTTATTATTATTGTTTAGATGAGGTGGAGATGAAGCATTAAGAATAGAATGACTTATTTGCTTTATCTGATTACAAGCTGGACACCGGTCTTGATCGCCATGTAAACCACTCGACTGAGTTGGTTTTGGTTGAGTAAATAATTGAGTTTGATGTGGACCTACCGGATTATGAACCACATAAGCTGGTATTGGGCTCGATATGGTTCTTACTCTGCTCGATTCGTTGAAATGTCTCTCATCATCCATTTCAAGACTTGACTCACTCTCAGACAAATGTCTGCATAAAGCTTCCCGACGGTCTACTTCCATCTGTAGCCTGCGCTGTAATCGTATATTTTCTTCTTTTATTAGCTTTTCCTCTCTAGCTAACTTAGCCATATTTTCTTTGTTATCACGCTCAGCTTTTTCTAAATTTGCTTTTAATCTGCTCACCTCTCGTCTTAGATTGATTATATGCTCAGTCAAATTGGCTGCTTGGTCATTACATGGTGGTAGACCAAGCAAAGCTGAATTTGAACTTGATAGAGAAGAGTTAAGAGCTGGTGTAGAACCTATAGCTTGTTGTTGTTGTTGTTGAGCTTGTCTAGGCGACAATGGTGCCGAAATCGGTTGCTCTAATTTTTCTTGCAACAAACGCTTCTCGGCCTCTAATCGTTCCATTCTTTTCCATAAACGATTTACAAGTGATTCTTGCTCTTGCTCAAGAGTATTCTCCAATTCTATCTTTTCTCTTCTTAACTGTTCCAAATTGGACTGTTTAGCCGATGTTTCGGCCTCTAATTTTTCTATTTTACGCATTAATTTGTTAACCATATGTTCTTGTTCTTGTTCGAGTGTTTGTTCTAATTGTACTTTTTCGTTTCTTAATTGGTTCAATTTGCGAGATAGATCATTAGTTAAGAATTCTTCTTCACGCTCGTAATTGTTAGCAAGAGTTTCTTTCTCTTTTTTAAGAGATTGTATCTTTTTTAAAAGCTTATTAGAAATATATTCTTCTTCTTGTTCGGCTCTAGCCTGGATATTAACACTTGCTTTGCGTAATTCTTTGTTTTCTTCTTGTAATTGCTTTACTCTTAGCTTAAATGTATCTATTTCAATTTTTAGCACTCGATTCTCTTGAATGAGTGAATCTATGCGTTTTTCAAGTTGCTCCCGAGACATTGGCAAGCTCGGATTGTTATTGTTTATTGTAGTTGATATAACAGACTCATTTATCGAGCTAGTATCGCTTTCAAGTTCTGAATCGGTTTGCATTATTTTGCTCTAAATTAGTCTTATTTCAAATTATAAAATTTTTATGTTTAAAAAATTAAAATTTAAGAAATATTTATTTAATAGGAATAATTTTTCAAAATAAAAGCATGTTTTTTTGCATACTATATGTTTCTTCTTATTAGTATATATACACATAAATTTAAATAAAAATTTCAAACATTCATCTTTTCTATTATGAATAATAAAAAATTGTTGCATTAATTGAAACTAGTAATAATAAATAAATTAAAAAAAATAAATAAATAAATAAAATATGGCCTTTTTTTCTATTTTATTTGAGTTGAAAAATTAAAATAGCTTGATTTTCCATTTTACATTGTTTAGTTGAAATTTTGAAATTAGAATTTAAATACTACAATATAAAGAAGAAAATAGAACACTACACTCACAAGCATAAACACACACGAACACAACACACTTACACTCACACACCCGCTTTTGAAAAGTTTATTTTTGTTTAAGCTTAAACTATCTTATACGAGCAAATTAGGTCTTAATAGATATATTTCAAATTAAGTTTTCAATTTATTTTTATGGTTTTTATTTTTTTAATGATAAGAAAAGAATTTAAATTAAGCTACACAGCTGGTATTAGATTTTGAATAAAAAAGTTTCAAGTTTTTTTATTATTTTGTTCAAAACATTCTAAAATTTGTGTTTATTTGAATTTCAAATTCAAATTTTTCATAATTTAATTTTTAAATAGTAATAAAATCAGATGATTTTTTTTTTAATTAAAATAGAAATTTTATTAATGTATGAAATAAATTTTTTTACTTTTATCCACGATTTAAAGGTATTAAGTTACTAGCGACATAATCATATGTATTTTAAGTGAAAAAGATAAAATTAAGAATTCTAAATCAAGTTATACATTATAAAAATAGCTTAAAGTTTCAATTTGAATATTTTTTCATATGTTTTATTGGTTTCAAATATCTAATTAATATAATTTTCTTAATAACATAAACTAACTATTAAAAGATTTGATAAAATTTAAAAGTCAATAAATGTGTGGGTCTTTGAAGCTAAGCTTCTAAGCAAATAAAAACAAAAACATTTTATTAAAATTTTAATTCAAGCCTTCTTTTATACAATTTATAGCTTTTCATCTAATTGTTAAGAAAATTTTTTTTTCATCTAAAAATTGTATCTAATCTTATCTTATATTTTTATTTTATGAGATAAAAATTATTTTGGATCAAATATAAATAATTAACCAAGATTAATAATTAATAGTAATAAAAAATAGCTGAAGAATAGAAGGCCATGCAGAGCGCATCAAGGAATAATGACACACTATTGCAACTTGGGAAGACATTCATCTAACTTTCTTTTGAATAATTGTATTGTTTTAGCTAAAACTATATGGAAAATTATATTATATTTTTTATACTTATTTGGACATTGTATAATATTTTTTTTGAACACATTTTGTCAAATCAAATGTAATTTATTGTCTATTTTATTCATTTAACCATTTTATAGACATGTCATTAAACTAGGGTATTCGGTTTTAAGGACATGTGTTTAAGACAATTTTTTCATAATTTTAAGTCTAATTTGGTCACATGTTCTTTAGCATTTACTGGCTTGTTACTAACTTAGACTCAAAACTTAGAAATCTTTTTGTGTCTATTTTCGGGTTTAAAGACATGTCATTATAGCATTTTTAAAAGCAGCAAAGTCTATTTATAGTGACATGACTCTCAAATTTTTCAATAATTTAGTTTATTTAATAATTCTAATATTTAAATCAAAAATAAAATGCTTGAAATATAAAAAATTTAAATATAATTGATTTAAATTTATTCTAAAAGGATATCATTTTTGAAAGATTAATTAAATAGCCTAAAAAGCAATTAAAATTTTATTGACATATTTTTATTTTAAACATTATTCATTTTTCGAATAAAAATTCATCTATCTTCAAAATGAAAAATTTGCCTTTATTTTAAAATAATATATTAAAAGGATTAATTATGAAATTGTTCATAAAATTAATTATAATACAATTTTTAATGTAAATTTCCTGGAAGAAGGCAACCATAAGCAAGTCATTTGAGCATTTTAACATGCTTAATATTGAAACCAAAAAATTAGCTATTTATCTATAATTTTATTGTCTAGTATGTTTAAAACAAGGAATTAAATTTCAGACGTTTAAAATAAAAAATAATTTTCATTTTAAAAAATCAAAGGCTAAAAATTTATTTAAATTTGTTATTATTATAATATATATATATAAATAATTTAATTTTTAATTTTTTTAAAAAAAAAAAAAATGAATCATTACATGATTAATTCCCAAAACAAAAAAAAACAAATAAATATTTTATTTAAACTAAAACATTAAATTAAAAGCATTTAAAAACAAAATTTATCAACTAATTTAAACAAAATTTTAAATACTAAAAACAAAAAAAAATAATTATAAAATTATTTAAACAAAAAAAAAAACACTGGTAAAAAAAATTGGCATTTAAAGGCTCATCTAAAATTATAAGAGACTCTCCTTTTCAGCAAACGATCTGAATTGAAAAAAAAAATAATTTCTTAGAAAAATTTAATAATCAATTTCTTTTATTAAAAAAAAAATTCAGAATGTATCCTTTTTAAAATTGATTTTAAATAAATATTTTTTTTCTTTTTTTGAAATTTTTTTACATAAAAAAATAAAAAAAAAAAAAAATAAAAAGAAAAATAAAATTCCGTTTAACTACATCCACAGCCTGTTATGATCATGTTCGGTATAACTGTGCTCACAACACTACCGTTGCCGGCCATATACTTAACCATCAATGAATCCATACTGATCGGATGACAACAAGTCTCAAGCATTTCATTAGCATCAAAAATGTCTTTGGCTCTCAACTTTTCATTATATT
Source organism: Brachionus angularis (assembly GCA_021432725.1). Taxonomy (NCBI): domain Eukaryota; kingdom Metazoa; phylum Rotifera; class Eurotatoria; order Ploima; family Brachionidae; genus Brachionus; species Brachionus angularis. The sequence continues at coordinate 107,431 of JAJVDD010000007.1, forward strand.
TGAGCTTAATTTCTGAGTTTGGATTACCGCTACCATATTTAAAACCTTAATAATTAAAAAAAAATTTTATTTTCTATTTATTCAAATTCAAACAAATTTTAATCTTACTTGCATCTTCGTTACATTTACCACTACAATAATTAGCTACAAAACCACTTGGACTAAGAATCCAAGACGACCATTTCAATGAATTAAAATTAATAAAATAAGTAACTAAACAACATTCTTTGTCTTTGTCTGGATAGTTTTTATAGCACAATTTTGGTTGATAATAATCCTTGTCGATTCCATGTGCTTTAAAATTTCCTCCAACGTAATTGGGAGCTTTTCTTTTCGATCTTTTTATCTTATCGTCTTCAATCTCTTCTATTTTAATGGCCAACAAGGGCTTTTTTCCAGCAGTATTACTAATTAGAATATTAATTGACTCATCATACTGTTCTCTAGTATCAGTTATTTCATTATTTGTAAAACTGATAGTGCATCTAGAGCATTTCAACATAAGCGATAGACTTAGACTAGAATCTTTACTTGTACTGTCTTGATTCAAAAAAGATGGTAGTTTAAACAAATCAGCTATATCAATCGTATTCCAGCCATCTATAACTTGTGCAAAAACAACATTGTTTTTGCTCTGCTGTTTATGTTTAAGGTTATGAATTTCAAGAGCAAAATTGTCCTCATTAATCATTTCAGAATTAGTCTTGACAAATACCCATAAATGTATAGATCTTGCTTTTCGGTAAAACGAAGGATTACTGGCAACAAAATTCTTAATAGGTACCTCAAAATAGACGCATAGTTTTTCCAAAATATTTGATGAAGAGCCACATATTTCACTTATTTGTGATGCTTCGTGCATCGAACTAATTATTTTGTTATTATTTTTTATGTTTAAATTTGAGTCTTCCGAGCCGTCTGTTTCTTTAAGTATTTTGTTCTCAAGCTGATCTAAGAACGAAAGTGTTCGCTCATTTATCTTTATATGTGGCTCATGCTCCAAATTGAGCCTTCTTAGAATTAGTTTTCGAGTCTCTTGAAGACTCTTTTCGTAACCATCTTGATCAAAATAGTATTCTTTATGGCACAAAATGTTTCGGTTTTTCTCGTCTTTTAGATATAAACACGGCGAACTGTGATTGTTTAAGTCTTTATAAGCTATTTTATGAAACAAATGTTCTAACATCGGTATGTCTAAATTTTTATTGTTTAAATAATCCATGTACTTTTCATACTCATTTTGATTTTGATATTTACTCAAATACTTGTGGTTTAAATTGTTACTATTACTATTATAAGCATTCAAATCGCCTTTTGTCAAAAAGGCCAAATTTATCAATATAAAAAATAAAATTTTTTTCATTTTTAAAAATTTATTTTATTTTTTTTATTTTTTCTAAAGGCAAAAGGTATTAATAATTTTAAATAATTTTATTTTTCTATTTTAAAATATGTTTTTAATTAATTTTTGCAAGGCTTTATCCTTACGTAATAGAACAGAAAAGATAAATTTTAATTTAAAAATTAAAAATAAGAAAAAAAAATTTTTAAATCCCTTTTAAAAAAAACAAAAAATGATAAGCGAGTAAAATGATATTATTATAATAATAAAACTGAGTATTTTAAAAGGTTTTGTATTTTAATAGAAAAATATCTTATTCCAGGCTGAAAAAATCGAAAGAATAAATTAAAAACTGATGTTTATTATTTCTTAAGCATTGACAAATATTCCAAAGTTCATATTGGATTATATTTATTAAAAATAAAAATATATATAAAAAAAAAATATATATATTTATTATATTTATCTGTTTATCTTATCCAGTTCAATAACAATTCGCTTGAATGATTCTCAGATTACTAAAGTTCAATTATTTATTATATTCGAATAACCTTAAAAAATAATTTATGAAAATAAATCTAATCTACATCTTAAGAACTGCTAAATTTGAATAAAACAACAGCAATCATGCTTTTTCTTCCTGATTAACAACTCAAAACATAAACATCGGAAGCAAATTTTTTTTTTTTACATATTTTAAATTCAAAATTGATTTTATTTTGGGCTATTTAAATATAACTATAAAAAATTATTTTTTTTAATATATATTAAATATATTTATTTTTTTTTAATTAAAGACATCCGCTTTTAATGCAAAATATGATATTTCTTTTTATCATCCATATTCAATCTTCTGAGACCTATTTTTAAAATTATTACCCAAGACGGAAAAAAAAAATTTTAAATTTTAAAATTTAATTAAATTTTACAAAATAGTACCGGAATTCTTATATGGCTCAAAGTAGAAAATCATTTTGTTTTTCTCAAACCCATTCAAACTGATTTCAAACCTAAATTATTGTGATTTTAATAATCGCAATTTAATTATTATTAGCTAATCTATTATTTTATTTATTTATCATGAATAATAATAAACTATAGTCTATATTTTCAAACTGCAAAGAATAATTAATAAAATATAAATTTATATAATCTTAATATTATATATATATATATATATAGTTTTGGTTCGTGCCAATATTCACCAATAATCTATTATATATTATAAAATATCACCAAAATCTAATAAAATATTTTAAATTTTAAACTTAATAAAAATAAAAATTTTATTTTCCAAGCTTTTGAAAAAATCTGGACAAAAAAATGAACTGCTAAATATATAACTGAAATCTTATTAATTTATTTTTTGCTATTAAACACTGCAGCTAGTTAAGATTTAGAAATTCTTTTAAATATTTATACTAAGAATAGATTTTATTAAAATGACAAATGTTTAAACTAAATTTTAAACAAATTTATAAAATATTTTAAATGTTAAAAAATGTCAAATCTGAAAGAAATCGAATCAAATAAAAAAAAAAACAATAATTCGTCATCTTTAACAAGAACAACAGAATCATTAACGTCATCTAAATTACCATCAAAAAAAATTATTAATATCAACTCTTTTCTAGAAGAACTTAAATGCTCAATATGCTTAGATTTTTATCACTTACCTCGAACACTTAGTTGTCAGCATTCATTTTGCTCAAACTGCCTTGAACGTAATTTTGAAAAACAAATATTGGTTAAAATGTCAATTTTAATTGAAATTTTTTAAATTTTAAATCATTTCAAGCCCTAGTTAAAGGTAAATTATTCAGCTGTCCTCAGTGTCGTCATTCGTGCATTTATGAATCTATTGAAAAAGTTCCTAAAAATACCTTATTGACTAACCTAGTTCAAAACATCAAGTCGTCTTCTAAAGCAGCTTGCCCTGATTGTAAAGAATTAAAAGAATTGGACATATGTGAACATTGTTCTCAAATATTTTGCGAAGAATGTTTAAATGTTATTTCTCTACTAAATTTTAATAATTAGAAAAAAAAAATAATAAATTTTTTATGTTTCTAATAGAAACACATGAAATGGACTTTAGAAAAATTAGACAACCGTTTGTTAACTATAGAAACTCTTCCTCAAATATTAGAAAGCCTAAAACATAATATTAAAAAATCCGAAGAAGAAACCACGCTTAAACTAATAACCCAAATGGATAAAATACAAAAGCAAATTTTAAATTTATGGCAAACTAGAAAGCTTATGATTATAGACGAAATAAATAGATTTTATACTAAAAAGACCGAGTAAGGAAGGAATTTTTGAAAATTTTTTTCTAAATTAGTTTAATTAATATTAATTCTTTTTAAAGAGAAATAGAAATAGCCGAGTTTAGGTTAAAAGTTTTGGAAAAGAAGATAAAAGAGCTGAATAAAAGAAAAAACGAACTCGATGGAAAATTAGTAAATGAAGCTCATTTTTTAAATAAACTAACACAGTTAGAAATCGATCTTGTTGATTTAGAAGCTAAATTTCAAGAAGCTTTTTCTAATTTCGACATAAACAACAATGAAGTAAAAAAATTTATTAACAACTCTTCATTAATATTATTTAAAAAAATTTAATTTTATTTTATTTAAATAAGCTAAAGCTTCAGTTTAACGAAATAAACAATTCAGAACTATTCAAATCAATTTTAGAAAATGTAAAATTAATTTCCTTTTCTTCTAAAGATGATGAGCTTTTAAAGGCTGCCTTAAACCCTGAACAAACAAGGTATACTAGAAAAAAAAAATTATATTTTAATTTATTTTGATTTAACAATTTATTTCAATTAATTTTTAAATTTAAATATAAATTAAAATATAATTAATCATTTCTTTTTTTTAATTGGTGCCAATTGATCGGTGCCTAAAACGAGATATAAACAAAAAACGTAATTTACTTAAATCTTTTTATAGAAAGCAGATACCAGTAAAGGATTACTTCGGCAACACTGTTGTAATTGAATTAAGCTCTACAAATCATAGGATAGAAAATTTAAAAGAAAGGATTAAATTTTTGGTGGGAGTAGAGCCTAAGCTGATTAATATTGTAGACAAGAAAAAGAATGAGAAGCTAGATGATAAATTAGAAATAGTTATTCATAAAGGAAAAATATATGCCAAAAAATCCGAATCAAAAGAAGACGATAATTCGATATTTCAATCAGATGATGAAATTGAATTATTTGTATCTTACAAACATTAAAAATAAATATTATTCAAAAATTTATAAAAATAAAAAAAAAAGAGATAAAATTATTTATTTTGTGACAAAAAAAGAAAAAAATTATTTATTTTTAAATTCTATATAATTATAAATTGCATTTAAAGGTATTAATAAAATTAAATTTGAGATAAATCAGTAGGAGTGAAAATTAAAAATGATAACTTGAGAAATTTTTCTATATTTTTTTATATTGAAATTTTTTCCTATAATATTTTTTTTTATTAGAAATTTTTTTCTATTTTAATTGTCTAAATTCATTCCTTTGAGATTATTGACTATGATTGATTTTTTAACTAAAAAATATCAAAAAAAAAAAGAAAAAAATATTTTATTTTATTTTAAAATCTAAAATTTTTATTGATGATAAGTCTTAGATTTGGATGAAATATTGCCTAATTTTGTGCGATCAAACATTATCAAGTTTCAGCATTTGTTTCTATCTCTGTTAAATTTAATCTTATCTATCTGATATTTTTTAAAATAATCTAATACATTATTAGATTTGTATTTTAGTTAAAACTTGTCTTTCCAAACGTGTCAAAAACAAAAAATATTATTTAATTTTAGAACTTGATAGTATTAACTGTCTATTGAGGTAATTATATTATTTAGCGATATTATATCATATTCTGAAAATTTAATTTAATATAATTTAATTGTTTTCTTGAATGATTCATATCAAATTTTTGGAAATTAATATTTATAGCTATTACTACCTAATCTCATCTAATTAAATTGTTGGGCATTTATGGAGGCTTTAGATTATTTTAATTTGAATATTTCAATTTTTAGTTAAATTAAATTGGAAGAAATTCGTCCGTCGGGTATATACCGATTTATCTCAATAGTCCGATAGTCTGCTATTTACTTTATAAAAATATAAGAAACCTTTTTTTAGGAATTGATTAATTCAACAATATACAGTAATTTCCGCCTATAATAAATTTTATTTTGAGAACAAAAAGATTTACAATACGATTATTTTCTTCTTTAATAAATTCATTCAATGTCTATACTAAACAAATTCTCTCGCAAATTTAAATATTTTTGTTCTGAGAAAATTTATTATAACCAAATTTTCTATAGACGAAAATTACTGTTAATATCTTCTTCAGTTAGGTATCTTTTATAAAAATCCAAAATAAGTGCTGTTGCACGTCTTCGGAATAAAAATGCTTTAGACATAGAAACACTTGATAGTTGAGAACATCCCGATTTTTTATTATTCTAGATTGAAGATTTAAATTCTAATGAATATGTAAAAAATTATAGAATCCTTAATAAATTTCTAATAGTCATTAAACCAATTGGTTATATAGAAACTACTTGAAATTTGTTAAATTTTAGTCTCTAAATCTAATGCATTACTATGAAATTTACTATTATTGCTAAAAAAAAAACCGGAACGCTTTTTGGAATCTCTACATTAAAGAAATACCAATAAAATTTTATTCATGGTTAATCAATACTTTGCTTTCTTTTAAACAAATTTCAAAATGCTTTATAATAAAACCTATATATGTATATTATTCTGTTTGTACACATATATCGCTTAATTAAAAACTTACCAAAATTGCAACTTTAATATTTTATCAAAGCAAAGCAACAAAATTTAAGATATCAATGTGTTAATTATTGATAATTATTTTAAAAAAAAAGAAAACAATTGTTTCAAGTTGAATTTCAAGAGTAAGAGTTAATTAAGACTATTAGCCATTGGATTTAATTTTTTTCATAAATAAAATATTTCATTTTATCTTAAATTCAAATTGTTCATTCGAATAAAATTAATTCTATTTCCTGTTGATAAATTATTTTTTTTTTTTATGTTTTATAAAAAATAAAATTTAAAATGATTAAATTTTTTTTAAATAATTTTTATTAACCAGCACAAAATTAAAATTAAATTTTAAAAATTAAATTAAAAAATTTTATTTTTCTTAATATATTTTTTCTTTAGAATTTTATTAATTAACAATAAAAACGACTACGACAACAACAATTTTCAAATCAAATCAGGTTTCTAATTAGGTTTTTATATATTTTACAATTTTAAATTGTAAATTAAAACTGGCACTTTTTTTCTTCTTCTAATAATCGACAACAAAAAAAAGAGCTAAATGAGAAAAAAAAAAAAATTAGAAATTATTACATTAGGCCTGAGTTTTTGGTTTTTTGTTTTTTTTTTTCTTAATGGCTTTTAAAATATTGATTTTTAATTATTTTAAAAACCGAGTTTAGATTTAGTAAAAAAATAAATTTTTTTTTCAAAAAATTTTTTTTTGATAAATAAATAAATTACTAAAACATTTAAAAAAAAATATATTAACTTTAAAAAAAAAATTTTCTTATAAAATAGAAAAAAAAAAAAAAAATTAAGAGTCTAATTGTTCTGCTTGTTGGTTAACGGATTGAGCTTTTTGTTTTGCTAAAGCATTTTTTTTGGCTTCTAATAAACGCTGTCTGGCTGCATCACGAGATGCTTTGATGGCACTATTGGCCGGTGTACTTGTACTAGTAGTTTTAGACGGTGTTGTCGAGACTGGCTTCTTCTTGATTTGTTTCGATTGCTCCAATTTGCTCTCTGTTTTCCATTCGTTTTTCCTCAGCTCATTGAGCTTAAAAAACATTTTATCTATATCTTCCACTTGTAGATAGACCATGTCCCAGAAGCCGGCCAAATCGTCATCTCTAGTAACAAATTCTCCTTCTTTTAAAGGCTCAGTGCTGGTTTTATCATTCTTAAATTTTTTCCATTTTATAAATAATTTAAATTTTGATTCGAAATTAAATCAAAAAATTACAATATTCTTTTGACATAGTCCTCGGAATTGTTTAAACTTTTGATTGATAAGTAATTGGCCTTTGCCAATAGCAGTCTGAATTTGTCCTAGAATTTCTTCGCTCTTGACACACTGCTCGCTTGTCTCGTCCGTATAAATCTCATATTCTTTGCATAAAGAGTTTATATGGTTCGTGTTTTCGTCTAACAGTTTTATATAGTAATTTCCATCCTTTTAATATTGGAAAAAAAAATAGTTTAAATTCTGCTTTAAATCAAGTTTAAAATTGAGCTTAATTTTAGACCATTTTTTATTTCAAAATAAATTTGAATACATTTTATTATTTTTTTTTTTATTGTTTATTTTCTATTGAAAAGAATATATCACGTGAATATGATAAAAAATAAAATAAAAAAAAAATAAAAATAGAATTATTACTTTGGAGACAAAATTAGATTAATTTGAAATTAGAAGAATATTAAAAAGAAATAGAAAAACTATATATATTGTATTTTAATTGTTTTTTCTTTCCGAGTTTAAAAATTGATCTTAAATGTTAATTAAAATACATACTAAGTCTTATACAATCGTTAATAGAGTAGTAGATTAAAGTTTGAAATAAAATTTCGAACTTAGAAGCCAAAATTTTATTTTTATTCTTTTTTTTTTATTATCTTTTTGTTGAAGGGATTAAGTTTCAAGATTAAATTAAAAGATAAAATATTTTATTTTATTTTATTATTGTTTTCTAGGGTCTTACCAAAATTCGATCTTAATTATATATTTTAATTATTATTTTCGAAACAATTTTCAAAATAAACAAAAAATATCCTTGAAGCATGATTTAAAATAAAATTCATTTTGCTTTTTATTTTTGTTCTAGTTTAGTGACATTAATGACCAAGTTTTTATTATTTTTAAATTAAATTAAATTAAATTTATTTAAAAAATAAAACAGCTAGAACTTGATTGAATTCTAGACTCAGTATGTCATTATTGCAAATTGTTTGTGCTAATTTTTTTTTTAATAAAATTTTACTTGAATTTTAATTATTTTTAACAGTAGTATTCAGTTATTTAGAAATTATTTAAAATTACTATTATAACTATTTAAATCTTAATTCGTTTAATTTTTAAATTATATTATTTATAATTTAATTTAAAGTTCTTTTGAAATAAAATAGAAGCAAATATTGGTAAAATAATCATTAATAACTGTGAACGAGCTTGAACGATAGTTAAAGAAATTTACAAAAAGTAAGGTTTATTAGTTTAAATGATTAGATCACATTCGAAATAATAAAACGTAATTATTTCACTTATCTATTTATCTAGTTTAATTTTGTTATTTTTAATTGAATAGAATTTCTAATTTCTAAAATGCAAATATAATTATATTTCAATAATAATAATAATTATTATTATTCTTAGTACGGCTAGAGATTAAACAATACTTTTTATTAATATTAATAAATTCTAAATATCAAAAAATTTCAACAAAAATATCACTACTATTAGTTGCAAAATTAATTGCGTTTTATAAAATATTATTATATTATATTTAAACGTAATTAATTTTGCAACAACCTATTAGTATTATCAACAACAATAACTAAACTTTTTTAATTATTTTATCATTTAATTAAATACCTAATAACCTATTGAATATTCTTTTTTTTTTCGTTTTATATTTTTTGGTTTTAAGCTCATAAATTTTTTTATCTTTTTTATTTTTTTAAATAAATTAATAAATAAAAAATCTAACTTGAACAATTGACAATTGTTTAACTTCTTGTTTAACAGGCAATACTTGTTCATTTGAACAATTACTAACACTATTACTAACACAATTACTATTAAAATTATTAACATTAACATTATTATCAATATTGTTCGAAATCTCGTTCAAAGGTAATTTAGTATTTTGATCATCGTCCGATTTAATCGGTTCTATTAATTTTACCAAATTTTGATGCTCAATTTCAGCAGCTTGAGTACATGTGTTCGACAAATTGTTATTCGTATTTATTACAAGCTCACTTTTATAACTCGGTTTAGCCACAAATTGTGGTTTCTTCAAATCATAATATCTATCTGTATTATTCAAAACGAATTTAGAAGATTTTAAACAATTCGAATTCGAATTCGAATTATCAACAACTTGATCATTTAAACTTTGATCATCATAACCATTTAAAAGACAAGTAAGTTTCAAATAAGACAATTGTCTCGATTGATTACCACTTCTCGGACTAATATTCAATAATTTTGAGTCCAAGTGTAAATTTTTGTCAATTTTAGAACAAGACGATGAGGAACTTGAAGAAGACGATGAAGACGAAGAGTCCGATATAGACGAGGTATAACTATAAGTTGTCGTATCTTTGTTCAAATTCAATTCAGTATCGTTTTTAATCGGTATTACTAGCGGTGTTTTAGATTCTAATTTGTTGACAATTATTTTATTACTATTACCACTAGAACTAGAACTAGAACTAGAACTACTATTACTATTACTACTATTACTATTACTATGATTATTAATATTAATATGATTATTACTGGTATTGTTATTATTATTAGTAGTATTATTATTCTTTATAAATATATTGGTATAATTTTTAACCTTAATAACAGATTTATTGTCGTTCTCGGTTCTATTTAGTGTCGAGTTTAAGTCCGAATTATTCGAGCTTGTTAAGCTTGAATTAAACAAGAGTTTATCGCGGCTTTTTGAGCGCCACTTTCTTATCTGAAACGGTGAAAAAGTGTTTTTAAACAAGTTAAATATGGAAGATTGAGACCTAGATTTAGAAAGATTAGAACTATTTAGTAAATTAGAAGTATTATTCTCTGATGATGATGAATGATCTGCAAGTTTAATCTCAATAGGTATTTCAATCTCGTCAAGATTATTCTGTATTGTCAAGATTTCTTTTTGGTTTGATTCTATAGTTGATGTAGATGAACTGGTTGACGATGACGATGATGGCAACGACTTGGGCTCTTTCATTGCTTCTATATAACTGTAATTACGCTCCAAACGATTCAAATGATGATTTACTGAAGGTGCTTTCGGAGGCTCAATTAAAATTCGATTAGTTCGATAAGTTTTAGACGAATTCAAACCCGATTTTAAGCTTGTATGTTGCTGATTTTTGGTATAATAAAACATACGCGATTGGTTCACTTGTTGTTGTTGTTGTTGTTGTGGTTGTGGTTGATAAGTTGTAGTTTTGAGTATATTATTGTTGTTATTGATGGTTGCAGGTTTTGTACTTGTTGTGGTAGTTGTTGTTGTTGTTGTTGTTTTGTATGAAGTAAAAGAAGTAGCCATTTTTTGTTGTTGTTTTTTTTTAAGAAATTTAAGAATTTGTTTTATTTTATTTCTATTTTATTTGTTTGTTGTATTTCTTGTTTGTTATGTTGTTTTGTTTCTATTCAATATGTTTATTTGTTGAGTTGTTATTATTTTATTTTATTTTATTTTATTTTATAAACAAATCTTTAACATTTTATTTTTTAATATCTTAATATTTAATTGAAATTTTCATTTTAAAATTAATTACATAACAAAACCATAAATTAGAATGAATAATGAATATTGAATATTTATTTTTTTTTATTTATTATTTATTAATTAATTAACAATGATTTATTTTTTATAATTATTTTTATTTTATTTTAAAAAATTAACAAATAGTAAAATATATGAAAAAAAAAAAAATAAAAATAAAAAAATATATTCAATTATTCAAAAAGATTAAAATTGGGTTACAATTGTAAATAAACAAAATTTTGTTTTGTTTTTTTTTATTCTCTAAAAAACTGAAAAAAAAAAAAATAGAAAAAAAAATCCAAAGCTAATAAATAAATTGCAGCTATAGACAAATCGGATTAAATTAATGCAAAATTAATTTCGTTATTTGCAATGTTTATTATTTACTTTAAGCCGCAATTATTTTTGCAACTAATATTTTGCCAACACTTAAAAAGTAAATTAAAATTGTTTAAAAAAAATCGACTTTTTTTTCCTAAATCACTAAATTAACTAGTTAAATTTACAAGTTTAATAGAGGTTTTTTTTTAAGCTTGGTAATATTATATGTTTGACTTATATACAGTTAATAAAAGCTTAAAAATTATTTTTATTTAAATTTGTTTTGATTACATCATTAAATAAAAAAATTATTGAACAACATTAAAAATAATACTTATACGAGAGTTTGATTAAAATATCTAATAATAAAATTTTTATGGTAATTAATTAACAACAACAACAAGAACAAAAACAACAAAAATACTAAACTATAATCTAATCCTAGAAAATTTCAATTGAAAAAGATCCTTGCTAAATTTATTAATTTAATTTAAATGTAAATAAGCTCAAATAATAAAACTTTTATTTCTATTCATCAAAATAAATCAAAAAGAGTTTTAAAAAAAAAAATTTTAAATTATTAATAACATAAATTCATTTCATTTGTAATTGAGCTAATTAATCATATTTGAAGTAACAAAAAAAAAAATTAAATCAATTCACTAAATTCCACAAGTACAACAAGATTACATGATTAATTTATAACTTAAAAAATTTTTAAATTAAATCAAAAATTTCTAAAAATAAAAATAAAATAATTTTTGTTCAGCTATAATTATATTTTATATAAATTTATTCTCCATTTATTTATTTATTTATTTATTAAGATTTAGAAGATATATTATTATTTTTATAATTATTATTATTATTATCCAATTCAACACAAAGAAACACTTTATAAATTAAAATTATTTAAATAAACATCAAAAAGAAGAATTCATTTTTTTCTTGTTGTTTTTATTTTTTCTTCTTCTTCTTCTTCTTCTTGTTCTTTTTCTATTTTACATAAACCCAAATATGTCATATATATATATATTTTTTTTTTTTTAAAATTAATACAAGTGATTAATATTAAAAATAAAAACTAAAAATCTATTTTTGTTTTTTTTTATATTTTTGAATAGATAATAATAAAAGTAAAATAAAATAAAATAAAAAAAAAGAGAAAATCTAAATATTATAATAATAAAAAAAAATATGTCAGACAATTATTTATTTTAAATTATATACATACCCAACCCTTAGTTTAAACACATAAAAATAAATCAAAATCTCAATTGTTATTCATATTTTTAATTCATATTCATATTCATATTATTATTATTATTATTATTGTTTCAGCTAAACAAGAAAGATACAAGAAAACCGTATTAATTTTGATGATAATGATAATGATGATTAAGAAAATATATATAGATAAAAAAAAATTTAGAGATTTTAAAGACCTTTTTCTTTTTTGAATTTTTTTTTTTGAATATATCTTTATAAACTTTAAAATCTATAAAAAAAAAATATAAAAATAAAAAGAATAAATACATAAATATATATTCTATTTTATTTAAATGAATTAATGAATGAATATGTAGAAAAATAAAACAATTGTAGGTTAAGTTAAATTTTTCATTATTTATGATGATTAGATTTAGAAAATTTATAATTAATTTGAAAATTACGGTACCGTAGGTCTGATTCACCCAGAGTGCTTACTCTATGTATCACACACACACATGTATATATATCTAACTTTTTTTATATTTATATATATAAACAGTATATACATACTCGATCAAAGTTTTACTTTTCGTTTTTTGTTTTTGTTTTTGTTTTATTCATCGATCAAAACTACAAATCGAGCTCTTCTTTTAGTCTTTTAAATAAATTATTAAATAAAACATGATTTTATGCTTTATTAGCCGGATAATAATCGCAAATTTTAACATGATCAAACATATTTTTTCTATCTTCTTGTTTAAATAGTTTAAATAGATAATGAATGATTTTATTTAAACATACAAGATTAGAAACATACAAAAAAAAACTAAAAAAAAACTTTTTTAGTTTAAATTTTCTATTTAATAGGAAATATAAAATAAATAATAATAAAAATGTATAAAATGTTTGATTTCAAGTTTAATATTAAACATGTTTGCGACTTTTTTATTTTTTTTCTTATTTAAATTTTTGAACAAAACAAAAAACAAAAAAGAATATTATTTATATTTTAGTCTTCTGTTTAACACTACTTCTGCGCAATTAGAAAGTAGATTAAAGCAGTTGCAAAAATAATTACGTTTTTTATTTCCTCCAAAACGCACTCAATAATCATTTTGAAACAAATCTGATCATTTAATTTTTTTTTATAAAATTTTAAAAACGAAACTAATTTTGCAACACCTATAAGAACTTTAATTTCTTTCAAAAAGGAAGCAATCTTTAACAAACTTTAAATTTAAACTAGTTCGAATTTTAACTATGTCTTTGGTAATCAGTAGTACATCATAAGCCCAAGTTTATTTTAGATTTCAAATTTTACCTTATGAGAAATCTTAATTCTTAGCTTGAAAAGGTTTTGTTTGCTTTTAAAAAACCAATTATTCACATTACATCTAAAATTACAATCTATCTTATTTATTATTATTTCTAAATAAATTAAATTTGATATTTTATGTAACTTCTTTTTTTTTTTAAGCTTATTAAACTATAAAATATACTTTAATAAAATTTTTTTTAATATTAGCTCTAAATAGAAATAAATAGAATTGAGATTGAAACAATTGATGAAATTTAGCTTTAAACAGTAAGCTTTTAATAAATATCTTTTATGCACATATTACTTTGATTATTTTAATTATTTTAATTAATTGCCTTACAATAATAGCCTATTAGCTAGAAAAGCTCAATCTCTTTGAAATATTTTTACTTAAAAAAAATTTTATTTTAGTTAATAAAAAAAAAAAAAAACAACTGATAATAATAAAATTTAAATAAAATAATATCGAAAAAACCTAGTGCTTGTTTTTAAATAATGTAATCTAATCTTTAATTATTTAAATTATTAATTCAAATCTTTCAATAAATGCTTCTACTTATCGTTAATAATATTCTAAGAATGCCTAAAAATTAAACAACTTGATAGATAGAAAAAAATATACTAAAAAATTTAATTTATTCAAAACCTTGTTTAGATTTTTAATAAATTAAATAAATAAAAAAAATTCAATTTGATTTCAAGATTTTGTAAAATTTCAAATCAATAAAATAATAATAATAATAATAATAATACAAATAAAAATTCATTTGATATAAATTCAGTGATGACAATAGATAAAAAATAATAATATATTAATCAAAATCTTTCTAAATAATTTTTTTTTTTTTTATTTTTGTTTAAATAAAATAATTTATCTCTAAAGTTTTTCTAGAACTAGAGAAAAAAATAAGATAAAACATTTCATAATTTTTTGTTTTTACTCAAAAAAGATGGTTACAACGATTGAAAAAAAAAACATAAAATAAAACAGTAACAGTCAAAAAAAAAAAATTTAAACTATTAAAATCAATATATGTTATTTTATCGATTAAAAATCAATAATCGATTCCATCTTAATAAACCATAATTTAAAAAAAAAAAAATCAATAAATATTGATTATTGATTATTTGGAATATTTAAAGCTAACCATAAAAGCATAGAAATTAAATTAAAATACAAAAATTACAACTAAAAAAGACTTGTTGTTCTTTTCTTAAATTTTCTCATTTATAAGTATAAAAATTATGAAACAAGATTAAGTAACACTATTTTTAATAAGTATTGCATCATCTTCCGTTTAAATATATAAAATAAGGCTCAAGTTAGTTAGTTAAGTAAATATATCCCGAAACAAATAGACTAAAATTTCAAATTAACAATAAGGATATAATCTTGGTATAATATGATCCTTAATTTTACTTAAATAAGGATATAATAATACAACTTCTTTTATTTTAATGAGTTATTTTTGAGATTTACAAAGAAAAAAAATTGCCAATTTAAAAAAAGCAAATTTAAAATCTAACTCACTTATTGTTTTCAATTTTTAAAATTAAATTTTACAAAATTCCAAGAATAGAAAATAAATTGAAATATATATTTTTTTTTTTTTATTTATTTTTGAATATAATATTTTAAAGACCAAAAAACTTAAATTAAATAACCATGACAACAAACTTAATAAAATTAATATTTTTTTTTTTTTAAATTAAAACCAAACCTTGGAGTTGTATCATTTGAATGAATAAGTAGTAGCGGTTGGTTTTTATTTTTCAAGTTTCCAGGATTTAAAAATTTAATAATTAAATTTGTTTTCCTGTTTTTCTACCTCAATTATTTTCTAGTCCAATTTTAGAGATTAACACAAAAGAAAGGAACTACTCAAACTGTTACACTTTTTGTTGTTGTTGAAAAATGTTAATCCTACAAAGATTAACCTAATTTACAATAAAAAAAAAAAATAACTAAATAAAAAGTAATTAAAATATTTTAAAATTTTTTTTTTCTTTTTGAAGAACGTGTTAGTGTTTTAGTTTTTTTTTTTATATAAATTGAGTAATAAACCAGCTCGTCATTAACATTTATTAAACAACCATAAAATTGGATATTTTTGACCGATAAAATAGAAATTTAAGATTTTAATTCAAACCAAGAATAATTGCAATAAAATAAAAAATTTCTATAAATTTTTTTTATTTTTGTTACTCTCGAAACACAATTTAAAAAAATATAAAATAAAATAAAATAAAATAATAAAAATAACTTATAAAGCTTATTAACTTTTGTTATTCTTGTTCATGAAATTTATATATAAAGAAATCTAATTCCAAATTAAAAAAGAAATGATAAAAACTGGGTTGAATATAAAATTTAATTTTCATTGTTATATGATATTTTTTTTTTTTTTTTATTATTTGAAAAGCCTTTTAAATTAATTAGCTTAGGTTAGTAACCAATTTGTGTTTAATTTAAAATTGTTTTCGTAGGTATCACAACAACAACAACATCGACGATTTGTGTATTTTTCGAATTTCAATTGAACTGCTTTGAAAATATATAGACCTGAAAAATTATTTGAATCGAATCGATTCTTACAGGCTATTGATTTTAGCTTTTTTTTTCCTCTCTTTCTCTTTCTCTCTCTCTTTCTCAAATATCACTGATCTATTTAAAATCATTACCGTTTATTAATTTAAAAGTCATCGCTAGAAAAAAAATTTTTTTTCTTTTTTTTTCAAGGCATTTTGTTTATTCAATTGAAATTGTAAACCAATTTATTTGAATTTGAATGAAAAAATTTTTTTTTCTCAGAATAAATTTATGTTTTAAGCTTAATTTTAACATTTTCACAAAGAAATGCGATTAATAATGTAAAAGCTTAAAGTAAATAAACTGTATGAGAAAATTGAAAAAAGCTTAATTTTTTTTTTAAAATTATTTAAATACTAGTTAATTAAATAAATAAATTTCAAATGTTTTAAAAGTTAAAGGATTAATAAAATATGTTTGATTAAATATTAATTTTTAATTAATTAATTATCAAAATAAATTTTAAAGTTTTTGTTTCCAGTCAAACTTTGAATAAATAAATTAAATTGTTGCAAAATTAATAGCGGTTATTTACATATAATTACAATTACAACAAACGTAATATTTTTTGCAATAATCTAGAATTTGATTTAAAATTGTATAAGACTAACAAAAACTATCTGATTTCTCATCTATTATGCTCTTAAGATAAGAAAATTTTATTTTAATCTAAAATGAGAGCCTATATATAATTTATTTAAACTGTTATTTATAGATCTTATAAATCTCTTAACTACTAGTGGTTATAAAGCAGATTGTGTCTGCTCTGGCAAAATTTAATTTGGCAAAAAAACATACCAAAAATTTGTATTTGTGATTTTGAAAAAATTCAAAAAATATAAAAACAATATTTAAAATTTATTTGCATATATTAATTTTAAATATAATAACTTTTTCGTCTTTTAATTAATTTTATATTTGAATTCTTTTACTAAAAAGATAATTGACTAATTAAGCGAAACTAAAATTGCAAAAGCATATTTTAATGTTTTTGCTCTCAAATAAATTATAAATATACATATATATATATATATATGTTTTTTTTTTGACTAAAGAAAATTGTTTATGAATAACAACTAAAAATAATTAAAAAAAAAAATAAAATTATTTTTGGCTTACTCATGCTCAAAATATGAATAAGTAATAATATTTTTTTGTACTATTTCTTTGTAATCCAAATAAAAAAAAAAATTTTTTTTTGATTGTTTATTTCAACCGTAAACTAAAACTAAAATGTCAAAATTTGAAACAAACAAAAATAAAATTATAAAAAAAAGAGAGAGAGAGAAGAAGAAGATTATACAATTCAAATTAAAAGAAAAAGAAGACATATATGTATCCAAAATCAAAATAATATTCTAATTAGATATCTTACAAATAACTTTGAATCAACAATAAATAATTTTAGCTTTATTTGATAGAATATTTTATTTTAAAATAAATTGATGATTACATTTCTTTTTTATAAAGCTTTGAAAAATTTGAATTTATTCAAACCAAAATAATGGTCTTATATTAACTAAAAGCTTTAAAAAAAAAATAAATTTTTAATAACAAGCTCAAAAGCTTACCTATTAAAAACATCAAAATCGATATATAGTTTCTTAAATTCTTATCCTACTTTAAGCTCAATTATTATTTTCTTATTATTAGTTAAGAGTCTAAAAATTGTTTTAAAACACATGATTCCTGATTTTATTTATTTTTTTTTTGAAAAAGTCAAACTTGCTTTTTTCTTTATAAAAAAAAAAAAAAATCAAATTAAAACGAAATTCAAAATATCTGAATTTCTTCTAAATTCATTAAATAAAGTAACATTTTGAAATTAAACTGGACAAATTTTTGAGTTTTTATTTTGAAATTTTAATTTTTAATAAAAAAAAAAAATCTATACAAAAATAATATAATTTAAAATATTAATATTCAAATTCTTTTTGTATAAATTGCTTTAAATTTAATTGAAAAAAATCAAAAAAAAAAAAAATCTTTCATTTGCAATGAATTTGAAAATTAGAAAAAATATTAATATATTTTTGAAACAAATTAGTCCAATACAAAAGAATCAAAAAAAATGATTTATAACTTATATTTATTAAGTAAATTTCCTTTTAAATTTCAATTCTAAAAGAAAAACATAATAAAATTTATTATTTTTTTATTTTATAATCACCTTTTGAAACTAATCATTTCAAGTCAAATAAAAAAATGAAAAAATCATAAAAATAAACTTCAAGTTTTAAAAATTAAGAATAAAAATCTTAGCAAAAAAAACACACAATTTTATTTTAAATAAAAAAGAAAAGAAAAAATTTAACTTTGATTTTATTTTCTTACCTTAACTTTTAAAAGAAGTGTTTAAAATTAAAATAAAATTTGATTAATGACTAGCTATTTAGAAGAAAAAAAAAATTTTTGATTTTGTTTAATAGAATTTATAGCAAAATTTTTCTTAAAATTTATAAAATTTATATTGCAAAAAAATAAAGAAAAATTAAAACTATAAAAACAAATTTTATTTTTAATTTTGTAATATTTTTTATTTATTATAAAAATTAAAAAAAAAACAAAAAAAAAAAAAATAATAAAAACAATAACTATACTGTATACCTATTTTATTATTTCAACTATTTAAAAAGAAAAAATAAAAAAAAAAAACTAGATAAACAAAAATAAAATCTTATAAAAAGTTTTAAACACAAAAATTATATTAAAATTCCTAAGGTTGTTATGAAAGTTAATTTTTATATTTTTAATCAAGAATTTTTTTTTTTCTCGCTTTTGATTTTAGCTTTGAAATGAAAAGATAAAATTAATTTTAATGTCAAATCGATAAAGACTAGTCGATAAGTTAATGAGAATTATTTTTTAAAACCGATTTTAATTAAATTTGATTTAGAAAAATAAAAATAAAAAAGAAAAGAAAAGTCCTAGAGCTAAGAAAGTTAAATTTAATTTAGAAAAATAAGCGAAATTAAACATTTTCTTTGTAAATATCGGTTATTGTTTTGGCTTGGTTGCTAAGCCTGTCCAAAATGTTCATTAGCTCGGTGTAATGAAATTTTAAATTATCTAATGTCTCTTTAAAGTTTTTGTTCTTGTTCAGCTCCGAGTCTTCTGTGTTCTTAAAAGGATTTGTTTGGAAAAATTGACTGCGCACCAATAGCAAAAATTTGTAATGATCAAGCACATCTGAGTTTATAATTGTTTTTGATGCGTCTTCGTTTGATTGATTCAAATTCGTAGACGATGCTTTTTCATTTTTTTCTTTTTCTTGGTTTAATTAATAAATTATTATTATTATTAATTAATAAAATCTTTATATAAAATTTTTAAAATAATCTCTTCTTTTTATTAGTCTCATAATTAATTATATTTTCTTTCGTTCTAATTGCAAGATAATTTATACTTAAATTGATTTATTTTGGGATAACAATTTTGTTTTTTAATTAAAATACCTAATGAGCCGTGTTAATAGAAAACTTAAATAATATATCAAATTTTAGTAACTTAGTTTTTTTGGAAATTTGAGCCAAAAAGAAGATCAATTTTAAAAATTATTAAATTCTTTTATTTTACCTAAAAGATCTATCTAAATTTTTTTAAAAGTCTGCGATAGGCTTAGCAACAGTTTTTATTTGTTTATAATTTATAAATATTTTACAAAATATTCTTATTCTCTATTAGCTCATTATTAAACATTTTTACTAAAAAATGCTATTGAATAATATATATACAAATTGAGAACTGAGTCAAGCTTTCAAAGATTTACGGATAACTGCTCTATTATTCAAGTTCTAACTAGCTTAAATAAGATAATTTACCATTTTAAAGTTAAATAAATAAAGAATTAATACATAGTCTATCTTTTTTATTTTCAAAAACGATTTCTGAATATAATTTATAAAAATTGAATTGTAAATGATTGAAATGATTCGTAATCAAGTTATACTGTATAAGCAAATACCTTTAATTCAATTAAATCTATAATATATAAAATATTTCAAATGAAAAATTAACTTAAAATAAATTAGAATTCTGTTTAGTTAAAATTTATATTTTCTTAATAAGAATTGTGTTTAATCATTAGAAGTTAGAAAAATTTTATGTCAAATTTTATTAAGCTCAAATAAAGGTTTGTGATTCTATATACTGCTAATTATCAAGTATAAATTAAACCTAGTAATTTCCGTTCCATACGCTCAAGTTGAAATATTTTAATAAAACTTTTTATTTAATTAATATTAAGACATTGAATCTAATTAAATAGAGAATTTGAAATTGATTTATAATCTTAGAATACAAATTAAAAAAATTAATTTTATCATAATTTCTTATATATATATATATATATATATATATTTGATCTTATATTTTTATTAAAATAAATTATATATTTTGTAAATTTTTGGATCTATTTTATTTGCTGGAAATATTTATGAATTAATTAATAATAAACTTAAAATCTAAAACATCAATTATTATCCTAATAACTAATAGAAATGGTACAGCTGATGGACAATTATATAAACAATTTTACTAAAAATCTTATCTTAAAATTTAATCACAATATAATGCCTATTTTGAATGATATTCATTTTTTTTATATTACAACTTTAAGTATCAAATTAAAATGATACCTTTTTAAAATGTAACAAAACCTACTCAAATATTTTTAACATTTAATGTTTTTAATTAAAAAAAAAACAAATTATAGAAAAAAATAATTCATGGCATAATAATAGAAATTCAATTAATTTTAATTAAAAAATAATTTGTTGTAATTGAATTCATAAAAATAATAATAAATATTACCAAAAATTTTATCTTTTAGTTTGCATGGAACCATAATCTCATCTTGCATTAGTTTAGTCAGTATCATAAAATTTTCCAAGCTGGAAAAGCTATTCTGGAAATGATTCTGATCAATGTTAAAACTACCACTAGAACTTTGTCTTTTATGAGAATTCATTTTTTTATTTTTTATAAATAAATAATTAAATTTTAAATAATTTCTAAATTTCTAAAATATAAATAATTTCTAATTTGCATGAATATTTTATATTGCTTAAAACATGTCAATTCAAAAGTCTTGGTTTAATTCAAAAATTTGAATAAATTTCAAATTTAAATTTTTTTTTAAATAATTTTTTTTTTTTATCTTTTTTCCTTTTTTTTTTAAATTTTAAATTAATTTCAATTTTGAAAATAATTTATTCTTTCAATCAAAATATAATATATATAACCTTGATGTGTCATATTTTAGCTAAAACTGCACACGTGTAATTGTCGAAAATTTGAAATAAAAATTTTTGAATTTTGCAGTTTTCTTATTACTACTTGTTTATAAATTTTGAATTCAAATATTTTTTCTTAAGAGCTTAAATAAAAAAATGAAATAAAAATTGAAAACAATTATTAGCCACATCGACACTTATTTTTAGATATAAAAACTAATAATTTTTATTCTTATTTTGAAACCTAGAAATAAAACCTCATCCAAAACAATAATAAAAAGCAAACTCAATATGGGTACCGGAATTCGAAAACGACCAGGAAGCAAACAAGTGCCATACTTGAGCCACGAATTCATTATTCAAAATCACGGCGATATAGCAACATGTGTTTGCATGGTGTTCATAGTAGGGCTCATGTTTCAGACAACTTCGCCTTTAGCCAGCTCATTCATAGCTCCTAAACACAACGTTACTGAACTTGACAATTCAACAAGTCCTATTTTGTACACCTATGGCCTCAAAGATTTGTGTCTATTATTTTTTTATACCATTACAGCAATCATTTTTCATGCCATTATCCAAGAATATGTTTTAGATGTAATTTTTTTTATTTTTTTTTATATATAAACAAATAAAAATTATTTTATTTTTTTTTCTAATTGTAGAAATTGATGCGTAAAGTTAGACTTTCTAAAACCAAAGCTAGTAAATTTAATGAATCTGGTCAGTTACTGTCTTTTTATTTACTTTCAGCTGTTTGGGCTATAATGATTTTCAAAGAAGTAAAAAATCTAAATTTTTATTCAAAATTTTAATAAACAAATTTTTTTTTAAATTTTTATTTTGTAATAAATAGGAAGGCTATTTTCAAACATTAAGTTTTTTTTGGACTGGTTATCCACATGTTGGTCTAACCTTTATGACAAAATTTTTTTTTATTATTCAAGTAAATATTTAGTAAATGAAAAAAAAAATATAAATCATTTAATTTGAATGTATTATAAAAAAAGATGAGCTATTGGGTTCATGTTTTGCCTGAATTGTATTTTCAAAAAGTGAAGAGAGAAGAAATGAGCTCTAAAATCGTATTTGCTGCGATCAATTTTTTAATTTGCGCTTTTATTTATTTATTAAAGTAAGCTTAAATTAATATATTAAAATGAACTAAAAAAATAAAATAAAAACTTTACTTTTAAAAAGTTTGACTCGTATTGGTCTAACACTTATATTTATAGATTACACAATAAACATCTTGTTCCATTTTTCGCGTTTGTTGTATTTTTCAGGAAATAACAAAGTTTCCAAAATAAGCTTTAACATTTATAATGTTTTGTTCGTATTAGCTCGCTTAACAGCTATAATTCTATCCATATTTGTTTTCTGGTTTGGCTTAAAAGGCTCAAGTGTAGATAGAATCAACTTTGAAGAAAGAAATTTTAACACTCCACTCGTAAGAACTATTTGCTTGGCAACAACTCTTTTACTACAGGCTTGGATGTTATGGAATTTTATAATATTCCAATGTAAAAAAATTAGAGAAACTTACAGACCTACTACAAACAAAACTGTAATTAAACCACTAACAAAAAAAAGTATAAATTTATAAAAAAATATTTATTTTATTTATTTAAACTTGATTTAATTATTTTTCTTCAAGCTAAAAAACAAGAAACAAGTGATTCAGAAGTAGAAAATAAAGAAGCGAATGGAGATGTTGATAAGCTCAAGACTAATTAATACATTTTCTTTATACCAAAAGTAGTGAATGTTTTATTATTTTTTTTTAAATCAATTAAATTTTAGTCTATCTTCGTTAAATAAAAAATTTCTAAAAAAAAATTTATTTTAATTATTTATTTATTAATAAATTTATTATTAATTAGTTGTAGGTAATTATATTGAAAAATTAACTGTTTTACTTAAATTAAGTATTTTCCAGTTGTTTTAGCTACTTAATATCCATCTTTCTTCTACTTTAATAGTATTAACTACCCATTAGAAGTCACAAACTCGATTATTATTCGTCAAATTCATTAATTTTAAATATGATTTGATTTGTTCTAATATAAGAAGGTTTAGAAGCGTTGAAATTTCTCGAAGCAGAGCATTTTTTATAATTTATTTATTTATTATTTTCTGGAAAAAATTTTTTTAGTTTTTCTTTTTAAAAGATTAAAATTAAAATTAGAATTCATCAATTTTCTTTTCTCCAAAAAGTGGTCCAAGAATTAAGAAGCTCTCTTGATTGTTTTTATATTTTAATGTTTTTTAGTTCTCAAAGGAAGTATTTATCTTAAAATTTAGCTAAATTAGAGTATGGAAGATTTGAATTCGAAAAAATTTTGAAGTTTTGTTTTCAATTATTAAAGCAAATTAAGAATTTAATTAAATACATTCAGGACTTTTAACTTAATTTGAAAAGTTAGTTTAGCATAAAAGATTAAGCTTTGTCTGTTAGAAAAATTTGTAAGCATGATTAAAATAGTTTAAATTCTAATTTAAAGCATTCAAATTTTAAATATTTAAAATTGCTCTATTTAAATTGAATTACATTTAATTTATTGTTTAATCGAATGCTTTAAAAAAAATGTTTAAATTAGTTTTTATTAAATTAAAAAATGTATATAATTTATTAAGTAAATATTACACATCTTTAGTTTATGGACATACATTCAAATCAATCATATTCTACTTATTGATAACCACAAGCCTAAGTTTAGGCATTTTTAAAATGCAGCTAGAGATGGATACTGAAAAATTGACTCTTGTTCATCGAAGTGAAATGATCACAGATTCGTACAGACTTAACAAAACCTTTCCCATGAAAAGCACAAATTATTTTACGCATAAACTACTTGATCTAGGCTATTATGTAGAATTCATACTCATGTTAAAAAACAACTCGAATTTTTTATCAAATCAAATATATCTACAAACTTATAACAATTTATATGACAAGACTATTTCAATAAGATTAAACAATAATTTGACATATGAAAATTTATGTCCTAGAAGATTTAAAAAATGTGCTATCGAAGGCAGTTTAATGCGGAGTAAATCCTTTCAGGATAAATTATTGAATCATAATATTGATTTTGATAGAACTGATGCGACTGGTTTGTACTTCGATTTAGATGGAGGCATAAGCCTCAACTTTTTGTTTGGCAAAAATCTTTTTAAAAACTGCAACCATAACTCGACTAAATGTGTCATCAAAAGCATAAATGTGATCCGAAATAGATTCGATTTGTTGTCGAGTACGGATGAAGAAAAAGCTCGCTCAATAGATTTTATGAATAAGTTTGTAGATTTTATGGAGAGTTTTAAAAATAGTTCAGAAATTGGCGATTATTTCGATGTATCGTATCATGCTTCACATCTTTTACAATCCGAAATCGAAAAATATTCTAAAATAGATTTCAATTATGTTCTAATATCTCTTGTTAGCTTCTGGGTAATTTATTTTATGTTTATGTGGTTTGATTTAGGTATATTCAAGTGCTATTTAGTAGACAAGAGTTTGAATAAGGCCAAAAATGTATTGCTAAATTTACTTAAACATCATTTGTATTGGTTAAAAAATTCTTTTTTTATGGTATTGGTAGCTTTTTTACAGTTTAGTCTAACCATAACTTCTACATTAGGCATCATGTCTTTATTATCAATTCCAATCAATCAATTTTTGTACTCAATAGTGTTTATTCTAATGATCATAAACTGCCATCAATCTTTAATGTTGTACAAAAATGTGTATGATTATGAACTTAAAAAAAGTTTAAGAAAACTTAACTCAAACTCAAACGAAAAATCTATAGATTCTATTAAGACTGAAGGTTCAATCGTGACAGATGAACAAAGCTCATTTGAAATAAATATCAAATATAAATTAACCAAATCAATTCAGCTGATTATGGTTCCTAGTTTTTGCACATTGTCAACTTCTTTTTTTGCTTATTTAATAATCGGTTTAACGAGCTCGTTTGATGCTGTTCGATACTATTGTTATTTTTTAGGTATATAAAAAATTTTTATTTTTTAATTTAATAGTTATTTTAATCAAAATCACTGTAAAACCAATTTAATGTCAGTTTTAAAGCTCGAATCAAATACCTAATAGTTTCAAATATTTAGATTTTATTAAAAATACTTATCTTATAGCTTTTTATTATTTTTAAGTCAGATACCAACCATTTACTTAAATGCAAACTAAATGCTACAAATATTTGAGGTATCTAGCTGGTATCTTACTGATAAGTTCCTTAACTTTTAACAGTTTATTTCATAGATACATATTTCTCAAATTAAATAAATTCTTATTTTTTTTTAATTTAAGTAACAAGTTTAATATTGAATTTTTTTGGTCAAATATGCTTTTATTTTCCGTGTCTAATAATCAATTTAAAACCATTTAAAACAACCTTAAATGTGTGTTTAAACAGCAAAAACAATGTAATTAAAAAAAGTACTAACGAATTTATCCTAAACAAGCCAGATTTGCTCGAAATGGTTGAAAATTTCGATTTATGCCAAACTAATATTTCAACTGAGTCATCAAATCAAGAAGATACTAGTACAAGCCTAGTGGAAAATCAAATAACAATTACAAGACTTACTCGAAAGGATTTAATTAATTTAAATTCAAAAAAGTCTAAAAGTTGTTTTGCTTACAAAATATTGTTTAATAAAACAAAAATTTTGTTTTACAATCGTAAAATAAATTATTTTATTTTATGTTTATTCTCTGTGTATTTCGTGCTCAATATATATGTGTGCTCAACTAGATTAAATATAAATCTACCAATTTTTGATCTCGTCCCACATGAATCATATTTAAAACAACATTTGCAGAAACATTTCGAACATTTCAACCTGGGTCCGATTGTGATGATAAATTTTATTAAGCCATTTAACTATTGGAACGATGATACTTATAAACAAATTAGAAATTTTCTAAACACTGCTAAAAGTCTACCGGGCATGAGTGGTTTCGAATTGAACTGGCTTGAAGAGAGTAGAATAGAAAAAAAAATATTCAAAAAGTATAACGATGATTGTGATTTAAAAAATTCCTTAAGCTGTTTCACCAATTGTATTACAAAAGTGCTAAGTCAAAATCAAAACAAAGATGATGTTAATATAAAATTATTTAACAAAACTGTAACTATAGATCAGTTGGAAATTTATCTAAACAATCCAAACAATTCAGCGTTAAACGAGACCGATTTTGAAATAAGTTCAAGCAGAATTTATCTACAATTTGACAACTTCAATGGATCAATGCAAAATTTGGCCACAATGTTAAAATTAAAAGATTTAGCCGAAGAAGAGTTTAATTTTACTCGGCAAGATTTAATCATATTTTCACCAGTTTATTCTTATTTAGAACAATTGAACGAAATTCATCCAGCTTTTGCTTCAATGTTTTTGCTTTCTTTTGAATGCATATTTTTTGGAAGTTTAATACTTATATTTGATTTAAGAACAATATATTTGTTATTGTTAATTGAAATATCTTTTTTTGTATCAGTTTTATCAAATATGTTAATGTTTGATATAAGTCTAAATATAGTTACTTTATTACAATTGATCATAATGCCATCGTTTTTGTTTGAATATTTTTACCATCAAGCTTATTTGTTTTTATACAAATCAAATAAATTAGGAAAAAAAATCACAAACAATAATAAAACAGCAATAAATAGAAGTTATTTAGAATCAGGAACAAGTCTAAACGAATCAAATGAAAAACAAGATTCAAATGAAAACAATAGACTAAAAAAGATAAAACTCAAAAGACTTAAATTCGCATTCGATAAAAGCTCAAAAACTTCAGCTTTGTTTTTCTTGTTTATATCAATATTTAGCTTAAATTTTATGTACTTTTGTACCACTTATAATTTTCACACCTTATACATAGTCATAATGAGCATTAGTTTAAATTTGTTCATTCATTTATCTCTTTTTTATCCTGTTATTCTAATTTTATTTGGTCCGTGTTGGACGAAATGAAAATTTTTAGTACGTTTTTAAATTTTTAGTATTTTTTTTTCTTTATTTTTTTTAAATCGAATCAGAAATATTAATTAAAATATTTGAAGTAAATGTAAATTTTTTGATAATTTTTTTTTTTTGAAATCAATAAAATATTTAGAAAAATTTAAATTTTTTCAAAAAAAGCTTAAGAACAATTATTGTTTAATAAGGAACACAAAATGTTATAAGTGTGAAGGTTTACTTCAATTAAATATTTATCTAATCGAATGATACTAAACCTAAAGCTTTATAATGTTTAAAACCTTATGATCGTAGGCTTTGAAATTTTTTAAAAGTAATGTTTATTTTGTTCTCTAGAATAACTTGCCCATTCTAACCTTATAATTATAAATTTGATAAAAATTAAATTCTAATTTATAAAATTCACCTATACATATTTTATTCAAGTACTGAAAAATATTTTAACAAGTTTTAAAATTATTTGAATTCAAAATGGATAAAAATATTTTGAATATTCAAAATATTGCTAAAAAGAAAATAATCGATTATACTCAGATAGAAAGATTTACTGAATGCTCTGTTTGTCTTGAGCAATATAAAGAGCCTAGAATATTACCTTGTATTTTATTCATATATTAATTTAATTTATATAAAATTAAAGTTGCACTTTTAAACTTAAAGGCAGTCATACATATTGCAACAAATGTATAAATGCTTTGGTACAAAACAACGAAGAACTACCTAATAAGATAGTATGTCCTGAATGTAGCTTAGAGCATAAGTTTACGAATAAAACTGAGAATTCGTTCCCAAGAAATTTAGCAATACAACAGTTATTAGATTTGAAGCCTACCGATTTAATTAGTGACAAAAATTGTGATGTTTGTATGAACAATTTTTCATTTTCTACTTGCTTACATTGCTCTAAATCAATTTGTGGCGAATGTAAATCAGCACATTTAAAAGAATTTAAAATTTCAATACAACAAAATGCTTTAAAATTGAACACAAAATTTAACAATTTGATAAGTAATTTTTAAAATTGATTATTAAAAATAACTGAAAAAAATACTAATTTTAAATTTTTAAGAAAATTTTAAGAAAAAATTAAAAGAATTTTTGCTAAGTTCTTCGGAAGCTAAAAGTTTAATTAAAAAATGTTTTGATGAAATTTATGAAGAGCTCAAAAAACAACAAGATTTATTACTAAAGAGTTTAGATCAATTAATTAAAGAAAATATTGAGTAAAATTTTAAATGTAATATCTCAATAATGTTTAACTTTTCAATTTTTATTTAATTTTTAGCTTTTTTAGTCAATTTCAAGAAAATATTTGCAAAAGTAATTTTAATATCAAATCATTTGTATCTAATTTGAACAATTACTTAATTAAGTAACTATTTTAAATTTTAATTTTGATTCGAAAATTTAAAATCTTCATCTAATTTCAATCTTATTTTGTAATTTATAATTGATATTTTTATTTTAAGAGATTCTATTAATGATGAAGATTTATTAAAGTATGATTTAGAGCAACGAGAACATGAATCAACTTTTAAAAAATTCGAATCAACTGGTCTTGATATAAAAAAAATAGAAATTGAATTATCTTCAGATAAAATATATGAAATAAAAAGTAGGATTATAAGTCTAGGTAAAATAAGCTTAAATGATTTATCTCCAACACAAACAATAAATAATAAAAATAATCATGAGACAATTCAACACACTTCAGAAACAATATACTGGTGTCCATCAGGCTTAGTTTATAATCAACTAAAAAACGAAATAATCATATCAGATAGTTTTAATCATGAAATAAAAATAATTGATTCTAAAACAAATTTATTAAAACGTTTTACATCGGTTCTTAATAACAAACATCAAGAAATAATAAATTTAAAAACACCTCGTGATGTGTGTTTTAATTTAGAAAATAAATTAATAATAGCAGATTCTGGCAATAAGAAATGCTTTCTAATCGATGATTCAAATTTTGATCTTTATTTCGAATTCGGGTCAGAACAAAATTTAAAAGATCCAAGAGGAGTATGTGTTGATTCTAAAAACAGAATATATGTTTGTGATAGACTAGACAATAGTGTTCATATTTATGATTGTAAAGGCCAACATCTAAAACAATATAATTCAAAAGGCTCTTTGAATAAAGAGTTTTTAAATCCTGAGTTTATTTGTATAACTAAAAATGACAATATAATCATATCAGACACCGGTAATCATCGAATAATGATATTTGATGAATTTTTTTCCAATTTTATAACTAGCTTTGGTTCTTTTGGTACAGACCCAGGTTGCTTTAGATATCCTAAAGGTCTTGCCATAGATTCAGAAGGATTCATAATGGTATCTGATTCGAAAAACAATCGCCTCCAGTTATTTGATCCGAATGGTATTTTTATAGCTAAAATAAGAAAGCATGATAACAGTGTAACAAATTTTGAAAAGCCAGTTGGGATCTGTATTTTAGAGAATGGAAGTATTGCTTTTACAACTTGGGGTAGAACTCAAAATGTACAAATTTTATAAAAACTAATTTTTATTTTATAAAATCAATCAAAATTTAAAAAAGTTTTTTAATTTTATTTCGTTTAAAAAAATTCACATTGATTAACAGCCAACAATTTATTTAAAAACTAACCATTTTTATTTCAACAAAGAAATCATTATTATTTTCAAAATTTTTTGAAAAAGCTTTAAAAATTAATTATATTTTGAATTTCTTGTCATATTTGAAAGTTTTTTAATTAAAAAAATTTGAAAAAAGTAAAAATGCATTTATTCAATTAGACAAAACTCAAATATTTAAACCTGGATTCACAAAAACTGGATATCTGGTATTTCTACAATATATAGAAAACTAGAGCCAAGAAATTAAAAAATTTTAATTTTATTAATTTAACATGTAAATATTTAGTTTTAAAATTTAATAATAAATAAAATCATAAATTTAAATTATTATAAAATTTCAAGAATTTTTCATAAATTATGGCGATTGAATATTGAATTTTTCCAATTAGAAGATAGAAAAGCTATTTTTAATTTTTCGTTTATATTTTATAATTATGTATAAACTTATGAATAAATTTTATTAAAAATCTTAAATTTAAAAATGATCAGAATTATAAATTTCACTCTTTTTAAAATAATATCTTATTTGAATGCTTTGTTCATTGACTTCAATATTACATAACTTCCATTTATAGCTCATATTGGATTACTTAGATTCAAAAGCATCATTATTGTGCTTAGGCTCATTTAAAAGCTTTAATTTTTAAGCGGTTAATTGTATACTGAGTAATCTACTTTTTAAAATTTACTTTGAATTCAAAATAAAAAAAAATTTACATAATTTTAATAAAAAATAATCTACATTTTTAAAAAATATTTTTCTTATCACAATTAGAGCAAAACAATGCTTGATTGACTTTTACATTCAAGGCATAATTTGGCTTAGCTAAGTTTTTTGCTGATTTAACACTGGATTATTCTTTTTCCTCGTCACATTACTTTCCTTTACTTTTATTATTTTTGATAATTTTCTTATTTTATATTGTCAATTTTTTAATAAAATTTCCAGGCAATCTTTATAAAAATAAGTATAGAAAAATATTTACGCTTTTATTAAATATTATTTAAAATTTATTTCTAAATATTATGAAATGTTTTGAAAATTTATAAAAATAAACTTTAGATTTTTATGAAAATTATTTCAAAAAAAGAGTTTTTCAAAATCTATTTTAGGTTTCGATAAATCCAAAAAAAATAATTTGGAACTCTTTCAAATAAACTGACACTATCAGCATTGCATCTTTTTAATTCATCTAATTTATTAACGCCAGAAAATAGTCCATACAAATACCATTTCTTATTTATTTTATAATACAAACCACCACCTAGATCATAGTAGCAAGGAATTGATCCTTTATTTCTGGCATCAACACCACAATAATAGAAAGCTTGGTAATTTTGACATTTTGTATAATTATCCCAATTTCTTATTTTCACTGTTGTTTCTAGTAATTTATTAGACACCGAATCAGAAGCACCAGTTGTGCTTCCCCTTTAATGAAAAATTGTTATTCTTTAAAATTTTAATTAAAATTTGATTTGAAAAAAAAAATTAACCATCCAACAAATACTAGTTCTTTTTTATAAACATTAATTAAGTCACTTGATGGTGGTAAACAAACCAATTGAACATTGTTTGATAAATATACTTTTCGAGATAGTTTAATCAGAGCAATATTATCTAATCTTTTCACTGGATCGTAGTTAAAGTGTCTAATTACTTTTGATATTTTGAATAAATCATTAATTGAAAATTTCTCATTTAAATCATTATAACCAATTGCAATATAAGTATCAGATAGATAATTATCAACAATACAGCTAGCTAAAGTAAGAACATATTCTAAATCAATCAAAGTTCCAGAGCAATAATGAACAAATTTTGAATTTTGTTTATGACGAATTGAAACTACCCACGGCCATGAGTTTTCATTTGCTTCTTCTCCATTTAAAATTCTTGAAATAAATCTTGAAGACTCAATAGGTGCATTAGCTTGTTCTCCACATTTCAGATTATTTGGTCTTTTAATATCAATTATAATTGGCCCAACTGGTGGAAGTGCTGGTACAACTTTAATATTAAATTCAATCCAAGCCTTGAATTTTGGAACTGTGACATAAAAACCAGGCTTCTTGTTATCACAAAAATCATTTGGATCTAAAGAACCAAAACTAGCTATACCATATAAATACCATCTACCATTCATAAAATACATTAATGGACTTCCTCCGTCTCTAAAACAAATATTTGATTTCCTGTCTGATGGATCCAAAACACAATAATGATCTTTATCGTGTCCATCACATTTTGATATATCCGTAATAATTTTGGTCTTTGCCTGATTCAAAACATTTGAAGGCTTTTGATTTTCTGTAAAACCCCTATTAAATAATTTTTATTAATTTAATATTCGGTCTTAATTAAAATAAACTATAATTTATTTTACCATCCAATCATAACAGCAAATTTATTATAAATCATTGATATGTTAGATGATGGTGGTAAGCACAAAATTTGGACTTTATCTGAAAGTGTCACTTTTTTTGATAATTTTGCAACAGCAATGTTATTTGCTTGATTATCAAAATTATCATAAAAAAATACTTCTTCTATGTAAAATAAATTTCCATCAGAAAGCTCAATATTATTATTATGCACACCAATGACTGCTACTATATTTGTTATTTTTCTATTGTGTAAACAATGAGCAGCTGTTATCACAAATCTTTCAGAAACAAGTGAACCACCACAAATGTGTTCATATTTACCATCATTAAATTGCTGTAAAGATATCATCCAAGGCCATGAATGTGGAACAGCTTCATCGCCATTGATAATCCTATTCAAATTTTGTCCGTTTATTGATGGTGGTATTTTAGATTTACCACAATCAATCTCTTGAATAGAATTTAATCCATTTAAAGCTCTCTTCGTATTGTCTTTTAAAGTAATTATGGTTGAAGTACAAGCTTTAAGTGTTAAAGCAAAAATGAAAAATTTTATAATGTTCAATTTTGCCAAATTTTTTTTCATTTTAATTTTAAATAAAATTTTATTCAATGTTCAAACTCAAAAAAATTTTTAATATTTAAATATAATAAATAAGTTGCTTTAAAGAAATGATGCTTAAATTTAACAATAGAGCAAATAATTGAACATGATTTTTACTTCAACAATAATTAAAATTTTTGAAAATAATTTGACATTTAAAATATTTAAATGCAACTTATTAAATATACTTGATTCTGAATCATTTAAACATTGTGAGTTTGCTAAAAAAAATGGCTTTCATTATTTTTCCAATAGATAAAAAAAATTTTAATTAATGTTAAAATTTTTAATTAAAATATAAGAGCATTTCTAGTTTTATCATAAAAAAAAAACAAGTTCTTTTAACCATTATCCGTCCAAAATAGAATAAAAAATGAAACAATAACATGTTACCTTCCGAAATGGGTAATTTTTGATCCGAGCTAAAATTTTGGATTATTTAAAAAAGTAATATAAGATTAAGTTTATAAAATCAACATATCCTTATAATGATTATCATATACATTAATAAAGAGCAAATTTAAAAAATTAAATCCTCATAAGATAAGAATGTTTTTTTTTACTGAGAATTCTCCAAAGCCCAAACAACCTTTAATAATATTTTTAAACACGCAAATCTTAATAGACTAATAAATATTTAAATTAAATTAAAAAAAAATTTCTCTATTCATGCTCTATTGCTCAAAAGTTTTAGGAAATCTTATATTAGTGAATCATTTTAATTAAGCCATTTTAAAGTATTTTTCAATTTTCTATATATCAATTGAAAGCTCTTGAAATGCTGAGAATGAATTTTATAGTCGTTACCTTAGTAGTCTTGACTAAAATTTTTTTAATAAGTCAGAGTAAAATAAATGACAAATTCGAAATTATCGATGTTTTTTTACCTTTTCAGATTAAATAGCACATTTGTTATATTTTCATAGATTTAAGATAGATTTAAAACTTTATTTAAAGAAAAAAATAGATGACCAAATAATATTTTTATTCTAATCAGCTTATCAAGTGCTTTCGATTGATATATAGAAAGTTGAAAAATACAATAAAATTGCTAAATCCGGTCGATTCTTGGATTACGTGCCCAAATCAACTATTTTATGTAAATTAACAAAAGTTTAATCACAATTGCAGTATTTATTTGTACTTGTAAGTCTTGTCTTTAATCCACAAGTTAGCAATCAATTATTAAAAAAATTAGCATTAAAATCAAAGGGCATTTTAAAAATGAAAAAAATAAGAAATGTATGAACTGCAATCGGATCAATATCTGATGTTCAAATCTAAATCGATTGCAATTAATCCAGAATTAGAAAATTTGAATTGATTGAATTGAATTATAAGTAGAATATTTACATTTAAAATAATAATAAACTTATGTTCTTATAAATCTTAGTAATAAATATCTAGCTAGTAATAATTATCATATAATAAATCACGAGTAATTTTTAACTCGAAATTTCTAAAGTATTTAAGATTTAATAGCTTCAAGAAATATTTATTTATTCGATCTTAAAAATAAAGTATAAATAAAAAAAAAAAAAAAAAAAAAAAACAATTTTTTCAACTAATCTTTTTAATTTATACCCAATTATACAAGAAATATTTTCATTTCAAGTTTGTCTAACCTTAATAATTAATGCCAATAAATAGAAAAATATCTATATATAATACTAATTTTCAATTAATAGTTTTCTAAGATTGATTTTTTTTTATTTTTATTATTTTTTTGCTTTTTTATTTTTAAATATCTTAATAAAAATACTTGCAACATATGCTTTCAATTATAATCTTGAAAAATCGAAACAATTTTTTATACAATATCTTTTTTAAAAGTAAATTTATGTATTAATATTATTTTTATCTCCAATTATTCTCTCACACTTAGAAAAACCAGATTTTTGATTTGTTTTTCAATGATGTAACAAAAACATGTTTGAAAGAATTATCATGAAAATAGAAATTAATGAAAAACGAAGCTGTTAAATTTTAAAAAACAATTTCTATCAGTTTCAAATTTTCATAATCGACGGGTTAATCCTTATCAAATAAATAAACAAATTTCATGTTCTTTAAAAACACGTTTATTTTGTATTTTTATTTTTTTAATATTCTTTGAGCAATAGATTACTAAGCTCTGAAAGATTAATATTTTCTTTTTTTTTTGAATATAAATTATTAATTTTCTTTTAAAAAATATAAAAACTAGGTAGCAAAAATACAAAGAACTATATTTGAATTTAATTATTAATAAAATATTTTTGCTATTTGTTTATTCCAGGATTTTTCAGATTTTTTTTGTTGTAATATCATATAACTTGAGTAATAAAAAAATACAAAAAAATTTTAATTAATTTTTTTTTTTTTAATTCTAGGATCATTTAGAAAAATAAAAACATATCATGGATAATTAAATATTTTATTGATTAATTATAAAATTACAATATAAATTACAAATTAGAAAAAAAAAAGTTTTTTTTTCTTCATATTTTTTGTTTAAAAGATGCTTGATTTGGGCAGAAAGTTTTTGTTTTTTATCAACAAAATAGAAAACAATACTATACACATAACAGAGGTACTGCAAGATAACTCTACTAGTTTAGAATATTCCAATTATAATCCTTTATGTGTTAGTAATAATGTAAATAGTACTTTGCCATTAAACATATCTTCACCGAGCTCAAACTCGTTCTATGATAGCTCTGGTGCTGCTAAGTATATCGTTGTTGTTGTGCTTGTTTACGGCTTTGGAATTATATTTTTTATTGGTTCACAAGTTAGATCTACAAAAAAATTTTCCGATGATGTCGATGGTATAAACGCAGAGAAGATTTTAAGATCTATGGAAACAGAAATATTTACTAAAGAAGTTTTAGGTAGTTTTTATTTTAAATTAATAGATTAAAGAAGTCTTTGAATTTTCTCAGGTTTCTTAACAACAAAAAATCATACAATAACAGCAAATTTTGTTAATACAACTTTTAGTTTTATTCATTATAGTATACTTTTGTTAGTAAAATTTCAAAGGGAAATTTTTTCTTTTATAAAAGATTTAAACGAAGAATATTTAAATTTCGATTTCAATTTAAACAAGAGATAACATGTTATATAACAAATGCATGGAAATGTAATTATTAGGTTCTTTCTATTCAATTAGATAAAAAGAATCTAGAAAAGATTAAAATTAATTTAAATTTTTTTTTTGGTTATTAAAAAATCAAAAACTTAAATTTGGAAATTCAAATAATTTATTATTATAATTAAATTAATTCAAGATTATTATCTAATAGATCATTACAAATTAGATTCAACATATTTTGTAAATTAGTTTATTATTAGAAAACAAATTTAAAGAATTAATATATAACTCTAAAAATAAGCCAATTTTAAGCATGTTTTTTTTTACAAAATTCAATGTATTCTAATCCGATTAGAATTGATTATTAATGATTGAATCATTACACACATATATTTTGGATTTGCCATAAATTAAGGTTTTTTACAATATCAACTTCAGAATATATCAGTTTATTTTCTTTTATCAAATAATATTTAGTTAAAACATAAAACATGAATTTTTTGCTAACAAATTTTAATTTTAAATAAATATATTAAAAATTTTATTTTTTAAAGAAAAACTGTCGAACAAAGAACATAGAGAAAAAGCATGGAAGATTTATTTGACAGACAATCAAAGTCAAGCAGATAAAATAGCAAGTAATAACAGTATAAGCCATTTGTCAATCAATCGAGAAATAACAGATACAAACGTAAAAGAAATAGACAAAGAAGCATTTGAAAGTATAGAAAAAAAACTTAAAATATTGCACAAAAATACACCTGATTATACTGAAGAGATTGAAACAATTAAAGAAGTGCCGTCGAAACAGCCTAAACCGAAATCTAGCTTTAAAAATAACTCAAAGAGTAAAAAAAAAAATTCTAAAAATGCCAAATCCGGAGCACCTCTATTAATCTTACAAACTGACGTAGAAGGTTTAATTAAATTAAAAGAATCGAAATTAAAAAAAAATCAATCTTCAACGGGGAAGGAACATGTAAATAAGTCAATCCTGTCTCTATTAACTACGAACGAGTATGAAAATGATTCTTTAAGTGTTAACTCGAGTGTATCATTTGATTTATGTGAAATCTCCGAACAAATTACTTCTGTTTGAACAATTCAAATTATGTAAACATTTTTAATAGTTTATTATCAATTTAATTTTAACTTAATAAAAATTAATAAAAATTTTAATTCTTATATATTTAAAACAAATTTCATTACTTAAATTCAAAATTGGCAAAGCTAATTGCGCTTAATGTTATATAAATATATGTAAAAAAGGCGCAAATAAATATGCAACACTAAAAATTTATTCAAAATTTTAATTTTAGAAAACTTGGAAAAAAATTTAAAATTCTAACACAAAAAAAAAATTTTAAAAATTTTATTTTATTTAAATGTGTAAAAATATTTATGAAGGCTCTTTTTTAAATTTAAATCTATTAAAATTATCAAAGCATACAAAAGAATAATTATTAAAATGTTTTCAAAATTTTTGATAAAACTTCAAAAATTGTTTTTATTAATTCATTAATTAATTAATTAATGAAACTTTAAAATAAAATCCAAATAAATCCAAATCTCTTAAATAAAAAAAAAAAAAGAAATTACTTAGTAAATTCTTATCGAGTATTTATATCTTCTAGAGATTAAGGATAAAAAAAAATAAGTATTAATAGTTTATAGTTTTATATATAAAGTTTTATAAAATTATTTCAAATAAAATTAATATCAATAAATAAATTTAATATGAATATGAATAGTTAATTTTTATTTTGAATATTTTATCTCATAAATAAATAAAGGTTTATCTTTAATAATTAATAATTTCAATAATAATTAGCGAGCGTCTCCATGAGCTTTAAGCTCATTGGACATTTGTAAAACAGCGCAAAACGCACAACTATAAAAAAAATAAAATTTTTTTTTCAGTATAAAATTTGTAAATTTTTAAATAAAAATTTTATAAAAACTTACAAATACATAGTGCAAATATCTTTCCATAATGCTCCTTCGATTCTGTAATGAGCTCTTAACTTAGAACGTAGCATTACCACTGATCCTGGACATAAGAACGGTGTACATAAGCACTCACCAGCGTCTTTAAACAAATCGCACAAGAAGCTTAACAATTAGGAATAAATAAAGTCTAAAAATGTTTTTTGATTATTTAAAAAATTTAACAAGGCATACAAAAATATGCACAAATACAGGCCTTACAATCAGTACAGCATTCGAACAAACCAGCTGAAAATTCATTTGTGTAATCAAATCCTTGTCCTGGTTGATTAGTGATGCTTAAAAAAATAAAAAAACATTATTTTATATATTAACTTACCGTATTTCCTTGCTCAAACCGGCGTGTATTAATACCCAAAAAAACAAATGAAGCGCATTAAAGTTTTTTGACTATTAACAAGACACTAAACTTTAAAATTTAATTGTAAATGTCTTGTTAATACCCAAAGTTCCATATATGGCGAATCGCACTTAATAATAAATTTTTTTAAACATTACGAGGCCTATGTAATTGCAAATGCGCATCATATGTTTCTTTGGGTATTAATGCACGCACGGTTCAGCAAGGAAATACGGTATAAGCCTAAATACTTCTTTATATTAAATTTCTTACCTCATTTTTAAGTAATTTAACTTAAGAAAATTATGTTTTTTTTTTTTTTTTCAAAGTTAAAATAAAAATAAAAATTGAAAAGAATTTGTATTTATACCCAAAGTAAATTTTTTTTTAAAAATCGATTTTTTTTTTTTTTTTAACTTTTATAAATAATTAGTTATGACTGTAAATTAAGATATTTTTATATAAATTTAATCAATAATAAAATATTTTTTAAATTTGTAAATCTAAATTTTAATTTTTAAATAAGTAAAATAATTTATCACGAACATGGAATTTATTTTTTAACTTCTTTCAAAATAAATTTTTTCTTTTTTTTGAATTTGACTATTTCAATTATTTCAAATAGTTGAGGTTTTTATATATTAATTATTATTCTTAAACAATGAAAAATTGTTCACAAAAAATAATAATTTAAATAATTACTTGTTTTGAAAGAAAAAAAAAAGATTTTTTAAAAAATAAGTTTGAAAATTTTTAAGAATTACATGATTTTAGTTAAACAGGCGTAATACAACCCTAAGTAAAATATTTAATTATTTAAAATTATATAACTTAAAAATGCTCTTGTAAATATGTATAAGACATGCATATGCCAATTAATTAGTTCCAATGAAATTTTTTGTTCATTTGAGCTTATAAAAATTATTAAGCCAAAAGTTCTTTTAAAATTTCTTGTTATTTTACAACTTTTTTCGTTTATTTTCAGTTTTTAATAAAATTAAAAAATAAATGAAATTTAAAAAAATTTTAGTCAAATGAATAAATTTTAATTATCAAATTAAAATAAATTTAAAATCTTTTTTGTTATTAAAATATTTTATTTGACAATACTGAATTAATAATAAACTTTATTAGCTAGAATCTTTTTTTTTAAATTTTAAATTTTAATTTAATATGTATTTTATGTAAAATTAAGTCGCTAATTTCAATCAAAAATATACTTCAAGTATCAAGGAACAAGTATCAAGAAACTTTTAAAAACACAGTTTTTATTAGATCACTTGTTGATTTTGCAACTTCAGTTTCGAATCCATATTTAATTTTACATATTAAACGTGTTCAAAAAGTCAAAAAGAGATTTACAAAGATTTAT
The DNA here is from genome assembly GCA_021432725.1 of Brachionus angularis. Lineage (NCBI taxonomy): Eukaryota > Metazoa > Rotifera > Eurotatoria > Ploima > Brachionidae > Brachionus > Brachionus angularis. Next base: position 147,490 of record JAJVDD010000007.1, read on the forward strand.
CCTAAATTAAGAAAAATTAAATATGAATAAAAAGTTGACGAATGCAAACTACAATATCTTTACATGATACAATAATTCAAGTTTCAAAATAGAGCTTCATATTACTCTCAATTCGATGGATCAGTTGGTTCAATTCTTGGTCATAAAAATACAAAATATGTTATTTGAATTTAATCAAGAGAAAGCACAAGTAATATTAATAAAAATTTTCTTAAATTTCAGATTTTTTTTTTATTCAAAAATTATTTCTTTTTTTTCATGAATTTTTTTCGAATTTTTCAATTTTTAATTGTTTTTAATGTCGCGTTAACTCTCGAAGCTTGCGAATTTTGTGTGGCATTAAATATTGAGATTCCATGTTTAGAGCATTCAACAACCGATTCATCTAAACTTTGAATACTGCAAAATCTAGCAAGAGAATTGGCAAAAATAATTTCGCTTATTGTTTTATAAATATATTTAAAAAAGCGCAAATAATTTGAAACATTAAAGTTTATTTAAAAATTTTTATCATCAAAAACTTGAAAATAAAATTATGTAACAAAATTCTAAAGCCTTAACAACAGAAAATTAAAAAAAAAATTCATCTTGTTAAAATAAATTAATTCAATAAAAGTAATATATTTAAATATTGAATATAAAAGCATGCAAGATTGTTTGCGCTTGATATTATATTATTTTTGTTATAAAAACGTAAATAATTTTGATTCCTTTTGATGTTTTATTTAACTGTTGACGAAATCCTAAAAGGAATTATGCAAAAATCTAAAACCTTAGCAACAGGAAAATGTAAATTTACAAAGAATATATAATCAAATGCTTTGAAAATTAAAATTTTAAATTAAAAAAAAAAATATTATTTAATAAAATAATCAAATACTGTATTTTTGAAATTTATTCTTTAACAAATAAAAAATAATTATCAAAAAATTTATAATAATACATAATCAACTATAGTTTTGTTTTTCTGAATCCTAGAACATTTTTAGATGAAAAATTCATAAAAATATCTTTGCTATAAAAATTTTATTTAAATAATTTTAAAATATAAATTGAATATGGTTTATTCATTTTGAAAATTTTTCATCTGATTTAAATAAATAAGATTTTATTTTAAATCATCAAAGTGAATTATTAGTCTTATTAAATTAATTGTCTCCATGAGCTTTAATTTCATTAGCCATTTGAATAATGGCACATAAACGACAGCTGTAAATAAAAGATACAAAAAATTATTCTCTTAAAAATGAAAACATATATTTTTCTATAAAATATTTACAAGCTCAATGCACAAACATCTTTCCAAAGTGCTCCTTGAATTTTGTAATGAGCTCTTAATTTAGCACGTAACATTAAATCTGATCCTGGACATAAGAAGGGCGTACATACGCATTCACCAGCGTCTTTGTACAAATTACACAAGAAACTTTATTTATTTATTTAGAATTTATAAAATTTTATTTTTTAAAATTATTGTTTGTTTGATTCAAAATTTACCAAGGTCCGCAAAATATTGCACATAAACAAGTGGTAAAATCAGTACAACATTCGAACAAACCAGCCGAAAATTCATTTGGATACTCGAAGCCTTGACCTCTGGGTTGATTTGTGACACTTTTAAAAAATAATTTACTTAGGCCTATTAAAACTTTGTGAATATTTGTATTAAATATTTTACCTCATGTTTCGTGATTTAGCTTAACACAATTAAAAATTAGAAAAAATTTTTCCTAGTTTAAATAAAAATGAAAAAAATTAAAAAAGAAATATTATTTATACCCAAAGTAAATTTTAATAATTTAGAAGTTAAAAATCGATTTTTTTTCTATTTTAACTGTAAATTAAGATATTTGTTTTATATAACTGAAAACTCATGTAATAGAATTTATTTATTTTAATAAATTTAAGCAGTTTCCATAACAATACAAAGTAAACGGACTTATAAAAATTCTAAAAGGTTTTTTAATTAAAATATATCAATGATTTGCGTCATTTGCAAAAAGAAAATTTAATTTAAAAAAAAAAAAAATTTTGTTTTATTTTATATAATAACAATAGTTTTAGTAAGTTTTCTAAAAAATGTTTGTTTATTTTTCTTGCACTTATTGATTCAGGTAAGAATAGAAAAAAACAAGTTGATGCTTTCTAAGCTTCAAACTTTAAATTTTTTATAGTCAAATTAAAAATAATTTTGATTATGTCATCGGATGTGTTTAGACGAACTTTTTTTTTATATTGTTACTATTAGTTTCTGAATATTAAAAATATAAAAAAGGATTAAAGTATTTTATTTTAAAATTATTAAAATTTAAAATTGTTCAAATAAATTATTTTATTTAATAACAAAAGATTATAATAATATTTTTCCAAAAAATTACTTTTTCTTATCTTATACATTATCAAAATCAAATAATAAAAATGTCAAGCATTTGCATAGTCAAATAAAATTTCTTTGGAAACCAATTTTTTTTATATAATATTCTGAATTTGAAAATTTAAATTTAAAAAAAATATATAGACTATTGGATAATTCAATATTTAGTTGTTATTTTTATTTTAATTTCAAGTTTTTTTTTTCTTAAAGTCAAATTGTTCTTTTTTTTTCAAATTAAAATTTTTTTATTTGCTTTTACCTTCAAATACAAAGCTTAAAAGTGTTATTGCTTGTTTAAAGAATTTTCAAAAATTTTTATTTGAAAATAATTTAAAAATTAATACAATTTTTAAAAAATTTTTTAGAATTTTTTTTTTCATATCAAAAATAATTAGATTGAATACACTTCAAATTATGTTTTTTACATTTGATTTTAGAGATTATTGTCCAATTTTAAAATTAATTGATTATTGAAATTTTATTTTATTGAATTTGTATTTTAAAATCTATAATTGATATTAGAGTTGTCAAGACTAGATACAAAAAAGAGCTTTTATTTATAATATTCTGTTAAGTTGATTGAGGTTATAATAGCTATTCTCAGTTGGCTATTATATTTATAATTAGCTTATTTATTGCTTGACGTTTATTTTATAGTTGATTATTTGTGATAATTTGATTTATTTTCTAATTTATATAATTTCTTATGAGGGACTATATTAACTAATACGATATCTACAGTCTTTATTAGCAAACAAAGTAGAATTATCAAATATCTTGCTAAAAATATTATAGAATCATTATATAAAAATTAATTTTGCTCTCACGAAAAAACCTGATGATAATATGTTTATTTTCTGTTGTATAAAAGAAAAGATATGATAATTTTTGTCTCTGACATAAGCTACAGCCTGCAGTGCCAATATTTTTACCAACTACCATCAATTTGTTAAGACAATCATTAATTTTAAAATATTGAATAACATCATCTCGCTTTCTTCTCACTCTTCCAATCAGGCTAGACCTAAATGTTTATAAAAAAGCTTATATTATTAGATTTTGAAATATAATAAATTAAAGTTCCAGCAATTCAAAACTTTTAAATAAATCATTATTTAGCTTTCTATAATCTAAATTTCCCAATCTTCTTATTAACAATCTTGAAAAAAGTAATCAATTAATTTTCTTAGTTGAATAAGCATTTTGCATATTAAACCATTCGCTTCAAGAATAAATGGCTATTATATATTTTACAACAGCATTTAGACGAGAGTCTAAAACATCAAAAAAATTTGGCTTTTTAAAAAAAAAGCTGTAATTGGTGTTACCATAGCCGAAACTTTAAAATATAAATATTTTATAATAAATTAATAATAATCGTTTTTACAGTTTGTATTAATTTTACATATTTTTGAAATAAAATTGAAATTATTACTTTTTTTACTACTAAAATATTTTATTTGATGATGCTTAATTAATAATATAGTTAAATTTTTTTTTTTTTAATATTTATTATGAAACATATTAATATGTATTTTATGTAACATTAAACATTTAATTATAAAATTGTAATTCAAATTTTATATATATTTTTTTTTATATAATGTTAAACAAACAATTTGCAAAAATATTTATAAAAAAAAAAGAAAGAAAAAATTCAAACTAGAAAGAATTAAACATGTTTTCTAAATAATCAATAATCTTTTTAATATTTAATATCATTTATTATTTAATTAAATTTTTAATTTTTCTTAATTTAAAGCTTTTATTAACTGAAGCCTTTAATCTTGTTTAAACAAAACCTTTTTGTATTAAATTTCAAAAACTTTCAAGGAATCGATACGCTTAGAAAAAAACATGTATAAAAAAAAAATACTTATTAAGGATTTATTATATTGTTATATTATTTAAAACTCAAGAGAAAGAGAGCTGAAAAAAAAACATTTATATTAAGATCCTTTTCTTTGCAATTTATTTACCTAAGATCTACAACCAAATATTGTTTGTTTATACTTAATTAATTATAATGACTAAATTATTAAAATTATTAATAAAACTTAGAATTCTTGATTCTTAAATTTATTTTATTATTCTAATTTGATTTTTATAGTTATCAATAAGTCTATTATTATTAAATTCAATTAATATCAATATTTATTGTTCCAATTTTATTTGTAAAGAAAATTATTTTTTAGTGCTTTTATAAACTAGATATTTATCTTTGGTTAAAACACAATATTAAAGTTTATCACTAATATGCTTTATTAAGAAATAAATTTAATGATAAAAAATTTAAATCAAATTAAAACCACTTGGTTTGAATCTAAACATCAATTATTTAATAAGATCAATTTTTTCCAAATGAATTTCGAAAAATATTTACAAAAGTTTAAAGTTATTAAGCATAAAAACTAAGAATAAGGTTAATAATAGATGAAGCGAAGAGTTTAAAAAAATAAATTTATAGTATAAAGTATAAATTGTTAAAAATTTTCTACTAATTAAATTGAGAACAAGAGACAACAAGTTTCTAAAAAGATAATCCCAAAAGAGAGACTAATTTAACTTTAACAACAACAAAAAAAATATATAAATTTTATTATTTTACTTGGAAAATTTTATTAAAAAAGAAAATTCTAAATTCTAAATTAAAAATTTCAATAATACAATTAATTATAAAAATATATTTCAAATTAAACTCAGTCTCAAATGACATGATTTTAATTTAAATTAAAGATTAATAAATGATTATTAATTGATACTTATTAAGGATATGATAAGCTTCTATTCATTCATTCATTTTTTTTTTTTTTTTTTACTTTAAAAGGGTCAAATCAATGGGTCGATTGATTTTTATTTTTTGATCTATATATTTTTTAATTTATATATTTATTTTCTATTTGGTCAAATACAAATTAAATTAAGCAGAAACAAAAAAAAAAGAAAAAGAAAAAATAAAAAATTAATTTCGGTCGTAACGCCTTTTGTTTTGTGAATTGAAATAAAGTTAAGCCTTTTATTTTAAATTAAATACAAAACAAAAAAAATTTCAATTTATTTGTGACCTAAATATAATTTGAAATATATTTAAAAATTAGATCTGACAGATATGAGTACGAAAGCAAGCGCGATTGAAAGAGAAAGAGACAAAAATAAAAATAAAAAATAATAAATAAAAAAAAAAAAACAAAAAAATTTGTTTATTATACTTTATATATATTATATTTAATTTTGACTCTTTAATATTTACCAAATCTTGCTTAGGCTTTAATGTTGTTTACATTTTTCTCTTTTGTCTTAAAAAACTAATATTTGTGATTAGATTAATAACAATAACAATAACAATAATAATAATAATAATAATAATAATAAAAAAGAGTTTAAATCTTTCTTTTATTTCAAATAGAAAAAAGACAAATTTTATGAGAATATTAATCTCTATTTTGTTTCAAATTTCAAAACAGAATATTTCAAGTTTCAATCAAAAATATTTTATTTTTTTTTAATATATAAACAAAAAAAAAAATAAAAAAACAAATAGGCGCGTAGGAATTAGAATTTTGATAAATAAAAGCGCCTGAATTGTTCACAGAGAACTTTGAATTTAATTTCAATTTATTTATCTCTTTTTCTTTCTTTCTTTCTCTTTCTCTTTCTCTTTATCTTCTCTTTTGAGTTAGTTTATTATTATACAAGATAAATAAACAAAATTTCAAATTTTAAAAGGTTTAACTTAAGCTAAAAATTTTTTAATTATTTACTGGATTATAAATAATTATTTATTATCATTAGAAAAAAATAAAATAAAATATATATTTATAATAAAAAATAAAAATTTCAAATTGTTTTATATAGATAGATTAAACTTTTCATTCATTCATTCATATTTTTTTCGCCTTTTTAAAACAACAATTTCAAAAGTATAAAGATATGTTTAAACTATAAATTGTAAAAAATAAAAAGAAGTAAAAAAAAAAATAATAAAAATAAAAAAAAAGAAGAAAATAGAAGATAGAAAATAGAAGATGAATAATAATTTGCATGAAGATAAAACTAGTAATTTTATTAATTAACCGAAATTAATTTAATGAAAAAAAAAATAAAAAAATATAAAATTGATTTTATTTAAATAAAGTCTCAGCTCTGAGCGGACATTCAGTGTCCAAATCGACTAGTAAATTCAAAAATGTAAGCGACTTCATTTGGAGCAAGCTGAAGACTAGCTCTAAAAAAAACTCCTCGTTGAATATAAGTAAAACTGCTGATTCTAAACTATTGCCAAAATCGACTTGTTTAATTGAAACCAAATGTGAAAAAGGCGAAAAAAAGCAAAGACGAAATTTGTTCAATATATTCGACAGGTATTTAAGTTATAAAAAATATAAACTTTTTGGAAGAATTTAAAAGAATTTATATTTTTTTTTTTATTTTTCAAAGCTCTTCTAATAAAATCAAGCTCAATTCCGGTGCTAACAAAAAGAATAAAAACAAAAATATAAATGTAATTAATTAATTAATAAATAACTAATGCTTAAATTGCTTAATAATTAGACTATTGATTAGATGAATAAAAAAAACGAGTTGAGTTGTGTATTGCAATGTTCGAACGAGTCGAAACCTGCAGTATTGAAAATTGAAGAGGATATTATCAAAAGCAAAATAGAGCCTCAGCAAGTATGTTTATATTTTTCTGAATATATTCTTTAGATTTGATAGATTTGTTCAAATTAAAAAGGACTTAAAAATTGATTATCATTCTTATTTATTTATTTTTTTATTTGTATTAGACTAACATTTTTCTAAATTACATTTGAAATTTTACTTTTATATTTAAACAAGAAACAAAATTAAGAAAATAATAAATATAAATATCAAATAATTTTTATACATATTTCGGTTAAAATTTTTTATCCAAGCAAAGTATTCAATTAATAAAGTTTTTTTCATTAAGTTTAAAGAAGGTATTTTATTTTTCCAAATTTGTTTTTTTTTAAAGATTAATAAACTTGATAATTATTTATTTTTTAAAAATAAATACAATTTTTAATTAAGATATTTTGATGAGTTTGAGTCTATTTAATTGTTGTAAAATTAGTTGCGTCGTTTTTAGCATAATTGATTGCAAAACACCGCAATTTATTTTTCAACGATCTAAAAATTGATTTAAATTAGTGAAAGTTTTAGATATTTTTGCTGCTTTTAAGCTCACAATGATTTCATGGAAACTTATTAATTCCCATTACCAGAACAACTATAAAATTAATTAAATTAAAAAATTAAAAATTGTTTTAAATTTCAAGATTACAAATGAAAATGATTCAATAGGAACAGGTAGAAAAAAATTTAAAAACAAAAAGCTTAAAATTGAATAAAATTATAAGTAAAGTTATTCTTAATTAGAAATTGATAGTTTCAAAGTTAGCTTGATGGACAACTCGATGTTAAAATCCAAAATACAAGCTGCATCGAGAAGAAACAATCTAAGAAATAAGCCTTCATCAACAGCTTCAATTTCAACTTGCTCTAATTTATCTATAAGCAATATTTCTAATCTAAGTAAACTTTCAACAAGCAGCTTAAGTCAAAAAATGGATGTAATCAGTGAAGTACCAAGCAGTAATTTAGCAAATTAATTCAAATTTAACTAATTACCTTTATTGATTTTTTTGTTAAAAGATTTAGAAACAGACAACAAACTAGATGTGTCTTTGTGTACAAAGACCGAATCGAAAAATAGCTCTTTGATAAAACTAAACTCAAATGACAAATCTACTAGCTCAATGAAATCAACGACCGAAAATAACTATTCAGATTATTTAAACGAATCGGTTAAATCTAAAAAAGATAATAGTGTCACTTCTAATTCATCTACCTCGACTCCAGTTCACAAGCTAAACAGTCTAAGCGAACAAGAATCGAAAACAGAAATTACCAAAGAAAAATCGCAGACCAAAGTTGCTATTTATGATAATAATATAGTCGAATGTACAAACTTGTATAATAGAAATATATTTAACTTTTTTCGCAATCATTCAAACAATTATAGTACTCATAATCCAAAATTCAGCGAATCTAAATCCAAATCATGTGAACGAATCGATTTGATTAAATACAAAACTAATTTGAGCTTAATAACTGACAATAATAATAATAATAATAATAATGAAAGTAAAACAAGTTGTTATGACTTGAACAATAACAAAAACAAAACACGTCTTTCGACTTCTTTACTCGAACATGGCAAAGAAGAAATGAAAGAAAATTCGATTAAGCCCAAAAGTAAACTATTGAATTATAGCAAAAGTCTTAAATTACAATCTAAAAATACTTTGGAAAATAATGTTTTTAACAAAGCTGACAATCAATTATTGAAAACTAATCAAAATAATGATAAAAAATTTGATAAACATTTAAACAACAAGTTAAATAATTTAAATAATGCATCTTATACTAATTCGTACAAAGTTATCAATCATAAAAATTCAAATAATAAAGATAATTTCTTAAACATAAACAATTTATCATCTTCTTCTTCATGTTCTAATAATTCAAATAATAATTCAAATAATAATAATAATAATAACAATAATAACAATATTAACAATATTAACAATAGTACTCAAGAGCCTGTTTGGAAAGAACTTGCTTTCAAAAAACATAATGCTTGGTATGTTATTTTTTTATTTTAACCCAAAAGTTTTGATCTTCAAACACTTTTTTTTAAATTAGGAAAAAAGCTATTTTGTAAATTTATATAATATTCAGCAATTAGGTTTGTTTTTATTTATTTCTGTAATATACAATTAAGTTAAAATGATTTAATCAGTTTCAATTTTCTTTTAAATTAAAACTGAATATTTGTAAAAAATTTCTATAATAATATTTAATATTAAAAAGATAAATAATTTTTTTTTAATTTTTCAAATGATAATGATAATCAATAAATAAATGTTATCATTTAAATTTAGATGTTGCAAAAATAATTGCGGCTTTTAAATTTTTTATTTAAAAAGATAAATTTCATCAATCATTATCAATTGAATATTTATTAAATATTTTTTGAAATTTGAGTTGAAAAGAAAAACGCAATTAATTTTGCAACATCTAAATGATATCAAATTATTTTTCGCTTTGATCTTGCTTTATAATCTTTCTTTTTCATGATGCTTTTCTGATTAAGTAATCAGCGAAAATATTTTTAAAAACTTCAAATTTTTCAACTCTAACTTTCTTTAAAAGATAAAAATTGTAAATCAATTGAGTTATCGAATTTATAATTTTATTCTAATTTTTAAAAATTTTATTTCTTATTCTTAAAATTAAAATTATCTTTATTTTAATTTTTATTTCAGGAATCAAAAAAATTTTGAACAATTAAATATGACCATAAACGATATACCATCACTTGAAGATAAATTAAACCAAACTACAGTAAAATTTTGCCAAACAAATTTCAAAATCTTAATTTTAGAAACTGATTTTTTTTTATACAAGGAATCCTGTAAAAGCGAAAGTAAAATAAAATCAATCATAAGAGATTTACACAAAAAGAATTGATAAAAAATTTTTTTCTTTTTTTTTTTAAATATTTTTTAACTTAAATTTTTTTTATAAACAATAAAAAAAGACTTAAATTTTTAACCGGTATACAAAAAAAATTGAAAAAAAAAAAAATTTAATTTAATTTAATTTGTAATTTTAAAAAATTTTTTTTTTAATAAAAATCTAATTTAAAGTATAAATTTATTTGCTAAATGTTTTTTCTTATAAATAAAACCAGCTTCTATAAATTAAAATCAAAATATTAAAAAACTAAACCATTATATATAAAAACAAGTGTGTGTTTCTATTAAATTGATTTTTATAAGCATAAAAAATGTCTAGCGCTTTGTTTGGTTCAAGTCAGGCTAGGTCAAAACACCTGATCGAAATTAAAGCAGGTAAAATGACTTTAAAAAACAAAATGGTGCATCCTGATAAACGCAAAGGTCTTGTCTATGTATATCAATCCGATGACTCATTAATGCATTTCTGCTGGAAAGACCGAACAAACGGAATTGTCGAAGACGTATTATTTTTACTTTAAACTTTAAAAAATAAATTTAATAAAAAAAAATAAAAAAAATCTCTTTACTTAGGATTTATTAATATTTCCAGATGATGTGGAAATAAAACGTGTAACTCAATGTACAACTGGTAGAGTCTATTTGATGAGATTCAAATCAAATAAAAAGAAATTCTTTTTTTGGATGCAAGAGACTGATGCAGATAAAGATGAAAAATTGTGGAAAAAAGTGAATGATTTTTTAAATAATCCACCAGTTCCGGGATCGTCTTCTACATCAACAAGTGGCGTTGAACGTGGAGCAGGATCTTCGGCTGGCGGAGCTTTGGCTAATGTACTTGGACCTGAGTTCAGTGGACTAGAAGGTAGTGAACTACAAAATTTAATTGGTTCTATGAGCGAACAACAATTACAAATGTTCTTGGGTGGTTTCATGCCTGTAAATTCGCCATCGTCAAACAGGTCTGGTTCTTCTAATTTATCAAGCAATCAAACCTCTAGAGTTCAAAGCACTGTGCCTGGTTCAAGAGCTGAGCCTGCTGCTACAAGTACAACTGAAACTGGCAAACAAGCCCAAACAACCGAAGCAAAAAAAGCAGACGAATCTGGTGCAGCAAAAATGCAATTTAGCGAATTCCAAAATATTTTGGGAAATTTGAATAGACATCAAGAAATTGACTTAGCTGAACTAGTACCATTAGATGTGATGGCTCCAATATTGAGCAATAAAGACATACAAGAAAGATTAATGCAACATTTACCCGAGTCGGATATATTACCAAAAACAGAACATGAAATAAGAACAACTTTGACTACACCACAGTTTAAAAAAGCTATGAGCTCATTTGGTCATGCTTTACAGTCAGGACAGTTGGGACCTTTGCTACAACAGTTTAATTTACCAGAAGATGTTTCAAATGCTGCTGCACAAGGAAATTTAGAAGCTTTTGCCAAAGCTATGGAAGCTTATGCAGCGCAACAAAAAAAGGAAAAAAAGTCCGATGATGATGCCATGGATACTAAATAAAATAATTTGAGAATAATTTTTTTTTAACTCATTTTAAAATCGAACATAAATTTAAAAACATAATTTTTTTTGATATTAATTTATAAATTTATTAAAAACTATAAATAAAAAATATTAAAATTAAAATTCAATTTTAAAAAATTTAATTAATAGCATATCATATAAAAAATTGAATAACAAATTAAGAAAAAAATTATTCAATCAATTCAGATTATTAGGTACAATATTAAGAGTATTTCACTTCTTATAAAAGTCTATTCTTATAAAATTTCTACCCGGAAAAAAGGAATTCTCCGGGTAAAAATCAGCATTAGCCGTAGCGGTAAACAAACTGTTCAGCGGTTCCAATTCAATTAAAAAATTTAAAAAATTGAAACATTTCAAGACAAATTATTTTTAAAGTTTTATAAAAAATGAATTTAAATTTTTTTTAATTGAATGTCCCAGCACACTCGTAAGCTCACCAGTTTTAAGTGGTTACTCGCTTTTTTATCCTGAAGACCTACTGTTAAATTTCTTCCGAAATCTACCGGTAAGACATCTCCCGCCAGCCAACAAAAATTTAAAATTTATTTATCTTATTTTATACAATATTTTATTAAAATCGTAAAAAAATATAATATTTTTATTTAACATATTTATGAAATAAAATCGTCTTAAAAAATTTATTAAAAAATCTCCGGTGCTTCAAGTGTTAAATAGAATACATTCTAACAACAATTCCGATTATTTAAGGTCATATTTTCTTGAGCCATAGACAATATTTGTTTTATTGTTGAATGATTTTGTGGTATTTGATTATTTATAGGCGGATTATTCTTTTTTCTATTTTCAATTACTTTACATACTGTTTGCATAAACAGTTTGTCTAAATTTGTATTGTTCTTGGCACTTACTTCCAAAAATTCAATTCCACATTTTTTAGAAAACTGAAAAATTATAAAATATTAATCAATAATATAGAAATATGAAAAAAAAATTATATAATTACTTCTTTTATATGATCATAATCTACAGCTCTTATATTTAAATCCAATTTGTTACCAGCTATAAACTTATAAACATTTTCAGTTCCATACTTAAAATATCAAATAATTAAATTTAGTTTAAAGATTATTTTTTTAATTAATAAATTCTTACTTCTTCTATATTTCTGATCCATGTGGACATATTTAGGAATGATTTAGCACTGTCTATTGAATATATTAGCAATACAGCGTCGGCATCTCGATAAAAACTGGGAGTAATTGTGTTAAATCTTTCTTGACCAGCAGTATCCCAAATCAAAAGTTTTATCTTTTCCTCGTTTATAATCAAATTTTTTATCTTAAAATCAATTCCTATTTTTTATGAATATAAAAATCACTAAATTTTGAACAAAAAAAACATTAAAATAAATCGAGTACAATACTCAACCTATTGTGCTCATATATTTTTGGCTGAAAATTTCTTCGGTATATCTCAACAAAATTGATGTTTTACCAACTCCAGCATCTCCGATCAGCAATATTTTAACTACATGTTCGTAATCTTTTTTAGACATATTTTTTTTATTTTGACACAACAACACAATATACGCTTTTTTTCAATTAACTTTAAGAAAATATAAATGTTTAAATTAAAATTTGTTTTTAAAATTTAAATAAAAATGATATAAAAAGGTATATTTAAAATAAAAGATTATTTTTTCATTATTTCATTCGTATATAAGTCTTGTAATTATGTAATTTGACGTGTATATATTTGAGCAATTATTATTTAATACCTAACAAAAATGAGTAATGAAAGATTTTTATTTTCATTAGACTAATAATAGTTGTTTAATTGTCAATCAATTAAATTTAAGTTTCTTAGAATGTTCTAATACGAGAATTATGTTTATGACAAAAAAAATAATTCAAATTTAAAATATCCTAGTACTTATAAAATAAAAAAATAAATATATTTTCAAATATACAAAAACAATAATATAAAAAGTTGGTAGTATCTTTTGAAAAGAAATTAAGCCGGATTTTTACTATCAAAAGAAGATTTATTATAAAAAAAAAATGAAACTTAGCTAAATAAAAAATGGACTTGATGAGATTAATATGAAAAGTAACAGACCACTAGAAGTGCTATGGTAAAAATTGGTTTTTTGAATAAATCAGTTCTCAATCTAATCTTAAATCATATTTATGTCCTAAAAATTGATCCCGATGCTTCTAGTGTTAAATTTAGCTTACAAAGATTAGTTTAATTAATAAATATTAGAACAGAATTTTACCAATTCTCAAACGAATTTCAAACATATAAAAATATTAAGCATAAATAACCAAGATGGAAAACTTTCATTTATAAAGATAAGCTCTTAGAATTATGATAATATTTTGAAATTTTTTTTTACTTTTATGTCTTTATAAGAAAATATATTCTATAATTCGTGTAAACTTTGATTTCAAATTAAACATTAAGTAATATATCATTTGATATGTTTGGCATTTTAAATTAAAGTTTATTTTTTTAATTTTTGTTTGTTTATTTTAAATAATTTTAAAATTGAAACACAAAATAAATTTTGGTAAAATCAAAAATTTTTTTAAATACGCTTCTACATCAGAAAATTAATTTAAAAAAAAAAAGAAGAAATTTATTAAATCCCAAAACTAAAATAACTTAAAAATTTTTTTTAACAATTCATTCTAATCTATGATTAGGATTCAGTTTCCAAGCCCCGAATAAATATCTTAAACGAATTGATAAGAGATCAAGACCCATTTGAATATAGCTACCAAATGTTATTTTTGAGCCTTCACATTCTTTCCAATTTATATCAACTTCATAAATTTGAATCTTAAACTTTTGGGCAATATATAGCAAGTCTACATCGAAAGCCCTTTTTAGTATTAAAATCAAAAATACAAAAAATTTTACTTTTTATTAAAAATAAACTATTTTAAACCATCTTTGCACATGTAAGTTTGAAAAAGTCTCAATTGCAGCACATCTGGTGAGCAATTTGAAACCACATTGAGTATCTCTAATACCTTTTACGCACAAGAACCAGACCAAAAAATGAAATCCATACATCAAAAAAGTTCTAAATAAAGATCTCTAAATTTAATAAAATAATACAATTTTGAATAAAAACCAAAATTTTTTTTTTGTTAAAAAACTTTTTACTTTAGCTACTGAGTCTTGTTCTAAGTGTCTTCTTGATCCGCAAGCAATCATCTTATCAGTCTTTAAAAAATTTGTTTTAAAAAAAAATTAATTTTTTAAAAATAATAAATCTTAATAATATACATCTAAATTTGATGATTTTTTTAAGCAAGCAGACTCAAGTTTTTGAAAATCACTAAACTTAGAAGCGCCATCAGCATCAGCAAAAAGAATAAATTTACCTCTGCATTTCATAACACCCTTAGTAAAAATTTTTTATTTTAAATTATTTTTCAAGCAAACAATTTAAAAAAATTTGAAAACCATTCGAACAGCTCCACCTTTACCACGATTGTAGTCTTGTTTCAATACTCTAATAACATTCGAAGTGTATTTTTTTGAATATTCTAAACCTACTTTACTAGTAGAATCTTTACTACCATCATCTACAATTATAATTTCATAAGTAAATTCAGCTTCATTCTTCTTTAAAAAAAAAATTAAAAAAACTAAAACTATTAATTAGTCTAATTCAAAAATAAATAAACTTTTCGCTTTTCCAAGTATTCTAAGGCCTCGTCAAGCATTCCGGGTACTAGTAGGTTTTAAAAATTATAGTTTATTTAAGAATTCAATTTAAAATTCTAGTTAATACATCTCTTTTCTTCATTGTAACTAGGCACAATTACAGATAGATAAAGACTAGCTGGTGATAAAATGGTCGGAAATTTTATTTTTTGATTTGTATTTGGGTCTAGAAAATATTTTTCATTTTCAGTTTGTGGCATAAATGAATATGGCTTTGAAACTGCTTTTAGAATTGCTTTAAACTTAAAAATTTTTTAAATTAAATAAATTAAAAAAGCATGTTCTAATTTATTTTATAAGTTACTAAAAAAAAGACTATTGTAAAAAATAAAAGCGCCCATGCTAACCATTTTGTAGCACAACAATCAAACATTTTTATTTATTAAATTTAAAAAAAAAAATTTAAATTTTGATTTATTTTTAAATATAAAATGAATAGATTTAAGTATATATAAATATATAATTATTAGCTAGTATATGCTTATATTATTTCTTTTTTTTCTATTTTTTATTATTATTTCAAAGTATAAAAATATAATTGAAATACGTTTAACTTAACTGACACATAGGCAAAATAAATGAAGAACTTTTTGTCTCGAATATTGGTTAATTTTTTTTTTTATATCTTTTCTGTATTTTAAAATATAGAAAACATTTTACCAAAACTTTTAGTGTTCATTCACGAAAAATAAAGCTTAAAATTGCATATAAATTAATACATATTAATAAGAAACATCAAAGAAATGATTTAATCACTTTTGAATAGTTTTAAAATTGATTAAAGATTTCTAAAAATATATGTAAAAATTTTCGATCAAAGAATTATAACAATAAATTACAGCAGATCTCAATTCAAAGTAGAATATTAAAGATGGTATTACATATAAATTATCTTTCATTAGGAAATCTACTGCTTTTATTCTTATCATGTTACACATCTATAACACTGTCTGTATATAGAAGATTGAGAAACTACAGAACTCTTTATATACTTTATCAGCTATATATCAAATAACAATCGAATTTGCAGCTTCGACTCAAATAATTTAACTCTTCTAAACTTCTCTGGTTTTTACCATAAGTGGTGATGGTCAGTAGCTATCATGACAAGAGTAAGAGTGGTATCCTAGTACTTAACCATAATCAAAATAATTTCTATTAAATCAATTTTTAATATTATTTTGTAGTATACATGTAGTATATATAGATTATTCAGTTTATTTTAAAAATTAGATTCAACTCAAATCATTTAATAATAAAATAAATTAAAAACATTTTAAAACTTTAAATTAATGTTTTAAATTAATACAAAAACCTAATGATAAAATTGTTTATTTATTTAAATCAAATTTTGTGTTTATAAATTTAAAAAAAAAATGTATATATAGTAAAAAAAAAAAGCTGTAAAAATTATTCTTATTTATAATCAATATATTTTAAATTAAAAAAAAAAAAAAAATAAAAAATTTTATAAAATAAACTAAATGTTTTAAATCATTTGTCCAAGGCTTGTTAAAGTTTTATCCATAAATCTCTTCTTTGCAAAGCACAACCACCACTTAATAATGATAATAAAAATTTTTTTTTTTAAAAAACTTCAAATAAATATAAAATAATGAATATGATTTAAAAAATTATACCTTTGAAGGTTTGTCACCGTGTTCTTCATAAACTTTATTACAAATTCTCAAACCTGTTTCGATACGTAACTGTTTTATGTAAGCTCTTAAATCTTCCACTTCTTTTGTATTCGATGGTTTAGCATATACTGCATTCAAAGGAAATCCAGCTTCGCCTGGTATGTCATATTTCGAGTTGGCCAATGCGTCTAAATCTTTCAAAGCTTGATTTTTATTTTGACTTTTAAGCAAAGTTCTTAAACACTCGCTTATGTACAAAGTAATGTAAATAAGAGTTCTATCAGCATCGCTTTTTATTTCAAAACTTTTGAAAAATATATTTGCTTTAAAATATGTTATTGCTTCATCAATTATATCTATTTCTTCTGGATTAGTCTCTCTCGGCGCAGGACCTCTAACTTGTGTTCTTAATGGTAACAAAGCCATATTAGCTATTTTCATTTGGTTATTAACAAATTTAGAATGATATGCCTTTTGATTTTAAACATGTTTTAATTAATTCTTTTTTTTTTTTCTATTCTAGTTAAAAATTCACTTACTGGCATTTTGAGTTTAGTTTTAATCAAAAGTTTGATAAAATATTATATTATCTAATTTATAATTAAAAATTTTTTTTCTTATTAATAAAATTTTTTTTATAATTAAAAAAATTATTAAAGATCTGCTGACTAAATAAAAAAAAATGTATAAATATTTGCATGAGTTGAAGAAAGTTTCAAAAATAAGAACTGCTTTTAGCCTAATTGACAAATTCAAAATAAACTCAACAAAGTAATTCAAATATTTCTTCAAACTAAAATATTCTTCTTAATTGAAATGTGTTTTAAAAAAATTAATTTAAGTCTATTTAAGTTTATTTAAGTTACATTGTTACTAGTTTAATTTGAAACTTTAATAGATTTTCTTTATTTTCTTTCATTCAATTTGATTTATAATTTGAAATCAAACTTTGATTTATTAAAAATTCTATTAAACAAATTAAAAATTGAATAGAAACAAATTTTTATTTAAAATCAATTAAAATTTTTTTTCGGTCTGGTTTTAGTATTTTTTAGATGAAGTTTCTTTTGGGCTAAGATTAAAGCTGAAACATATTTTAAAATGCCTAGGACCATATCACGTTGAATGCACCGGTTCTCGTCCGATCACCGAAGTTAAGCAACGTCGAGCCCGGTTAGTACTTGGATGGGTGACCGCCTGGGAATACCGGGTGTTCTAGGCCTCAATATATATATTTTTTGAATAATGATTATTTTTTTTAAACAATACAATTTAAATTTAAAAAGAAAAAATATTTTTAAATTAATTTTTGGCAGCTTTAATCTAATTTAAATCATTTTGACTATTGTCAACTGATTAATATAGTTAGCCTTTTTTTTAAAACTATTTGGACTTCTGTTTCAAAATCTGTTGTAAATACTTAAAACTCAATTTGTTAAATAATTTTCTACTACGAACTCAGAATTAAAAAACTAAAAATATCTATATTAGAAGAAAGAAGAATAAGAGGCGATTTAATTCAACAGTACAACATCGTGCATGGATATGACAAGATAAATTGGTATAAAAAGCAAATTTATTTATCAGATTTAGAATCAACAGAATTAAATACAAAACCTAGTACTAGAGGTCACAAATACAGACTAATCAAGGAAAAAGCTAAAGATTCAATTCGAGAAAATTTCTTGAATAATAGAATTGTAAATGATTGGAACGCGCTACCAAGTGAAATTGTAGAAGCGAAAACAATAAATTCATTTAAAGCTAGAATAGACAAAATATTCGAAAAAAATAACACTTATAAAACACTTAAGAAGACTAGATAGATTGTAAAAGAAAATGAAATTTCTTCCCAAATATTTGGGCTTTCAATCTTATTATTATTACAAATCTTTCTAAATAATTTTGACAAAATTTTCCTAGTTTTCTTATTCAATATTTCTTTTGGTTCATTTTGATTGAAAATAGTTAAACATTGCTTATTTAAAAATTACATTTATTTTATAATTTAATTAATAAAACATTTGAAAAAAATTTTTTTTTTTAAATTTTTATTTTAAAAATTAATTAAGAAAAATATTTAGGCATAAACTGTTGATTAGATTTAAATATAAATTTTAATTTTGATAAAATCTTAAAATTTAAGACTAACTCTTAACTTTATAATATAATAAAATATATTAAAAGAATAAATTCAATTTTCTACACATTTTAACATATTTTTTAAAAATAAAATAAAAACAACAAAAATTCATAAATGTGTATGAAATTTTAGTTTTTATTTTTTTAATCTTGGATTAGTTTTTAAAATTAAAATAAAAAAAAAGAAAGAATTCTCAAATATGATTGCTTTGAACTAAGAAAAACTTTGAAAAACATAATGTTATCTTCTAAAAGAAAATTGAATCAACCAGAAGACTCGGACTCGAACGAATCTGAGCCAAAAGTTAACACTGAGTTAAACCAAAGTATACAAAAAGAAAAATCTTGTACAGAGAATAAATTACGCAAAATAATCGAGACACATTTCAACGAAGAAATAAACTACAAAAAGTATGAACTGGACAAAATTAACGAGAGAATATTCGAAGCACAAAACATGCTTGACAAGTTACGAGTATGTATAGTATGTAGTTACTATTCTTTAAATGGTCAATTGCCTTTGAGTGATTACATAAATCATCCAGCTGTTTCTAGTCTAAAATGTGAACACTTGGATTTAGCTATAAACCATTGCAAAGATTTGCAATTGAATACTTTGAATTCAAACCTAAACGATGATTTGAAAGAGTCAAATCAAAACGATTCAAACAACAATTTTAACAATCAACAATTCGATATTAAAATAAACGTTGGTAATGTGTCGAAATATTTGAATAATTTAAATAATCAAGTAAATAAGAGTAGAAACGATGAAGTAGAATGCTTAGAGTCATCTCAATACAATCAAGAATTAATCACTCACAAATGGATGATTTATATAAGATCTCCGAATTGTCCAAAGTTGGATAATTACATTAAAAAAGTTATTTTTTATTTACATTCAAGCTATAAGCCTTACGATCTGGTAGAAGTTAAGTAAGTAAATTTTAGAACTTTAAGTCATATACATTAAAAGTGGTTACATGCTTTATTCAGAAATACTTTTACTAGTATCTAAATGCATTTTTGAGCAAGCCAACAATGTTAACCAATTAATAATTATTAAATATCTTACAAAAGTTATATCTATCTATTGTTACAAAGATTAAATTAAAACATAGTTAATTTGAATATTTGAATTTACATTTTTTTTTAATTATCTTATAGCAGTATAAAGTTTTTTTTTTTTTATTTCGTATTGGTTTTATTATCAATCATACTAATATTTTGTTCTTAAACTAATACAAAAAATTTGAAATTAAATATTTGATATTATCTAGTTAGTCAACTAATAAAATTAATTAATTTAATAAAATTTTCAAAACTCTTTATCAGATAACCATGTAATCATTCAACTTGTGTTTTTTAAACAAATTTAAATTTCAAAATTTGTGTTTTAAGATCTGCTCCATTTCAACTGATTAGAAGAGGCTGGGGCGAGTTTCCAATCCATGTACAGATACACTTTAAAGATGCTCGCAACAAACGCATTGATTTGACTCATAATTTAAAACTAGATTGGACTCAAACAGGTCTGCAAACATTCGGTGGTGAAACTCCTGTTCAAACCAAATTGGTTATAAAGCCAACTGATTATGTTGCTGATAATACTAGAGAGAATAAACAAAAGCAAGAATCACAGACTAGTTTGAACACAAACTTAAATGAACAATCAGTTCTAAACGAAAACGAGTCTTTAAAGAGAAATATTTCTTCTTCTTCGTTATCATCATATTCTAATCTATCTCCATTTCCAGTCCTGAGCTCTAAATCATTATTGTTGAATTCTGATTTATCGCCTTCGAATTTTATATCTAGTGAATTTGATCTTAATCAAAGCATTGCTCAGACACAACCAATTAATCCGACATTTGATGAACTAATCATGAACATATCTACAAATCAAAATCAAGCACAAAACTCTACTAGCAATTCTAAAAAAGTGTCGAGTCCAAGCTTAGATGAATTGCTTAATCTTCGACCTAAAACAATCCAAGTTCCAAAACAACCAATTAAACAAATCAGTTCGATAAAAGCCGTTCTAATTCCAGAAAAAAAAGATACTTTAAACAAATTGCCTCAGATTGTTAAGCCTCTTATTCCGACCATAGTTCCAAGCATGCTAAACAAACAAGTTTCTGTTTCAAATCCAAACAAAGTAGTAATTTACAAAGTAGGTTCTGATGATGTATCCAAAAAAGAAGCCGCCGCCGTCGCCGAATCAAGTAAGAGTTTTATTAAAAATATAAATTTTATTTTAAAACAAAAATTTGGTTAAATTAAAGATTTAAAAACTAGGCCTGAACCGAATCAATTGAATCAATCTTTGAGTAGCAAAAAAGTAAAATTAAGCTCGGATCAATTGACTAAAATAAAAACAAAACAAGAGCTTACCTCGATCAATGTAATTAACAATAAGCCTAAACAAGAAAATGTCTACTCGATAGAATATTTAATTAATTTTCTCAAAGAAAAACCTAAGCTAAATATAAACTTTGAAGCATTGATTAAACAATGTTTAAAATCATGTCCAATTGTACTTAATGAAAATGAAACTTGTAAAATTTTAAAAAAGAAAAAACCCGTATTTACAGCTAGATCAATACACGAGTTTTACTCTTGGCCTTATGCAAAACGCAAAGCTAATGAATGGATCCGAGCTTGTTATATAAAACGAAAATGTGCCCAGTTGATTGAATATTTGAGCAGGTTTTATAATACTAAATTATCAGTCGAAATATGGTCCACAAAATCAGTGCTACTCTGGCTCAGATCACATGGATACACACCGCTCGAATACCAACATATGCAGACTGCTCTTGTTTACCAAAATTTGAGCTATATCGACTCGTTTACTTCACTTGATTTCGACTATAAAATCGACTTGATTCAAGAAGATTTTTTGATCGACGTTGAAACAGTTGAAGCAAATGAGCACAAATTAAGAACAAATTCTAAAAAGTCAATTCAAAATAATGAATTAGATCAAAATATAGACGAGCTTAATCAGATTGAAATGTGCGAAGGAAGTAAATATATAAAAGAGCTAATTGATTCGGTAAATATTAATTCTAATTTATTAAAAAAGCTAACCAATTATTGATAGATGATGATTTGTTTTTCTAAAGCTAAATTTGAGAACTAGTCCAATATATTTGGCGCCAAGACAAGACACCGAAATGAACCAGTCGGACCAGAATGTATTTGCGTGTAATTTAGTCGAAAAATTCATGTTTGTTATAGCAAAACGTTTCGCTGAAGATTTGGTGCGTCAAACTTGCTCAGATTTGTATTACAGCAACACTAATAAACAACTAATGGATGTAAATAGTAGAAAAATAGCACAACAACAATTGTCACACAATCAAAAATTTCCAAATAGTCTAAATGTTTTAGATGTGTTCAATACAATTAATATGCACGAAAAATACGATTTTCTAACTAATAAGCACATGGCTAGAAGTTTAAATAAAAATTGCAATGATAATTTAAAAAAAAATATTTCTGAAATTTAAAATAAATATTTTGTTAAAATTTTATTTAATTTGTTTAAGTTTATTTATTTATTTTAAATAACTAGTTTTTAGAAAATTAGTAGTTTTAATTTCTTGCATTAATTTTGATGCGATTTTAATAATTAGATTTCAAATTCGAGATGAATTTAATTCTGTTTCATTTATTAAGTTTATCTATTGTATATCTATTTGAAGTCTTAGTAAGTTTATCTAAAAATCAGAGTTAGTTTTGAATCGCATCAATTTCTTGCTTAGTATTTTATTAAAAAATTAATTTGAACTATTTAATTTGAAATTCAGAAATGAGACGAGGTGTTGGAATCGGAGCAATAAATAAAAAAGTTTTGGAACAAGTAAAACAAACATAGAAATATTTTTAAAACAACTTTTGAAAAAGCTAATAAATTTAAAAACCAAAAGACTAAGTTTGAAGAAAAAGGAACACAAATATCCGAAAATGAGGTGGCACAATTAACTAAGCAAATGGAATTGTTCAAAAAAAATTTAGAAGAATTTGCCTATAAGCATAAAGACGACATAAGACAAAATTCGAATTTTCGTAAACAATTTCAAGACATGTGCGCCAATATTGGTGTTGATCCATTGTCTAGTTCTAAGGGCTTTTGGTCCGAAATGCTTGTTAGCAAAAATTTCTATTTTCTCATTATTTATTGATATTCTTTTTTTTTTCTAAATTATAAAAATCTTTCAAGGGTGTAAGTGATTTTTATTATGAACTTGCTGTTCAAATAATCGAAATTTGCAATAGTATGCAAGATAGAACCGGTGGTCTTATATTTTTAGGTTTAAAAAATTAAAATTGTTTTTGATATTTAAAATTTAAAAAATAATAAGATTCTATTAGATCAAGTTTTGGAAAAAATAAAAAAAGTTAGAAACAGATTTGTTAATGAAGTATCATTAGACGATTGCCGAAGAGCAATAAAAAAATTGAATATATTCGGAAACGCATTTACATTAATACCAATGAATAATGGCAGATTTATGATACAGTCTTTACCAGAAGGAATGAATGTAGATCATACACAGATACTAAAGCTAGCCGAGAGTAACAACGGTATAGTTGATCTAAAATTAATCCTAGAAGAGTTAAAATGGGATGTGTATAGAATCGAAAATGTCATCAATTTAATGCTCAAAGAAGGCATAATATGGCTGGATACATACAATGATGGTATTCAAAAAAAAACTTCTTATTATTTTCCTAGCTTTTTTATCAATTAAATTAAATTAAACACTAGAATTCTTTTCTAAATTTAACTTTCTATATTTAATAAATTATTTTTAAATCTAAAAGAGAAAATTTTGATTTTAAAAACCAAATAAATCTTGTGGTGATTGGTGATTTAAATTTGTTTTAAATAAAAAAATTTCTCAAACTTGATACACTATTACTATTAGGTTAAAGTATTAGAAAAAGTATATAATAGAAAAAATCTATTAGATGATTAACATCAGTGATTTACTTTTAGATTAAAACAAGTTTAAAGCTTTTTTTTAAAATAAAATTGAAGCTAAATTTTAATCCATTCAAATAATATAAACAACAAAAGATATTCATTCAACTATCCATTAAATTTTAGTTTCTAATACAATAGATTCTTAAAACCAAGATCCGAGGATCGGTTTTTTCAAATAATAAGCAACAAAAAGCATTTAAAAAAAAAAAAACTATTTTCTTTTTTCAAAATGTATCCATTCAAAAAGCTACGTTTAAACTATAACAAAAAATTACAAACACTTCTTAGAAATAAACTTAATATTTTAAAATACCCAGTTGGATTTGATCAATATGGAAACGAGTATTACGATAATGGTTCTGAAATTAAATTTTAACATTTAAAAAATTTTTTTATATTTTCTTAAATCAATAAAAAAATAAAGGTATTATTAGACAAGTAATAAATTGCAACAAGAATAAATCTTCTTATTTAACAGTTAAACCTGTTTATTCAGGTATAAATAATTCTAAATATACTCAAAATTTTTTTTTTAAATATTTTTCTAATTTCATTAGAATGGCTCAATTATAAAACAAATGTATTTCCA
Organism: Brachionus angularis; assembly: GCA_021432725.1. Lineage (NCBI taxonomy): Eukaryota > Metazoa > Rotifera > Eurotatoria > Ploima > Brachionidae > Brachionus > Brachionus angularis. The sequence continues at coordinate 172,052 of JAJVDD010000007.1, forward strand.
AAGTATATACCAGTAGAGAACATGCACATGATTTGTATAATATCAAAGATTATTTTAATCAATATGATAATCATTTCATTTAAATTTTTAACTCTAGTCTTTGGCTAAATTTAATATACATAATAAATATACAATTGTTTAAAAAGTTTAAAAATAGAAATAAAACAATTTAATAAAAAAGAAAAACTTTTGTTTTATTTTATTTTATTTTATTTTTAAATCGATTTAATAAAAAAAAAAAAAAATTTGTATTGAAAATGCAAATTTTGAATGAATTATTATTTAAATTTAAACAAATTTTAAGAAACGTGTTTGGTATAAAAAAGTATCCAATCGGTTTCGACAGAGTCAAAAACCAGTACTATGATAATGGTTTAATTAGAAGAGTTTGTAATCCATCAAACTCGAACTCAATTCTTCCGATTCGAGTCAATCAAGCTTATTCATGTGATAATTTATTGAACATTTATTTAATATTTTTTTTAATAACTTTACAAAAATAATACTTAAGATTGGCTAAACTATGAAACAAATCAATTTCCGTACTACAAAAACTGTTCATATTATATGACTTTGCTTTATAGTTATCAATACGTAAATATTTTTGCTTAAAGCAATTGTAAAAAATTCATGTTTATTATTGAAATTTTTAATTTCAAAGGGTTGTGTAAAAAATTCTGTTCTTAAAAAAAGAAGTGAAGAAATTCATTTGATTCAAAGATTGGCTTATAAAGAACTAAATCGAGACAATGTTATTTATAATCCATATATGGCACACAAAACTCAAAAACCAATGTTTTAAAAACTTTTTTTTTCTTTAATTTTAAAAAAATTATCAAAATAAAAATTTAATATTTCAATTTTGTTTTAAAAAAGTTTAAATTTGTATTAAAATATATATCATGAATGTACAGCTTCACATCCGGGCTAAGTACAACTTTAAGTGTTTTTTTATAAGAACAACTGCTTAAGAATATCCCATATTCTAATTCTCCGAATTGAAATTATAAAAGATTAATAAAGAAGCACATTTATTAATTATTAGTGGCTGTTTACATGTGTAATCCATTCAAATAATTTACAAAACTATAATGTGCAACTTTTAATTATTAAAAATTTGAAAATTTTTTTAATGTTTTTAAATAAATAAACAACTAAGCCGTCTTAATATGTGTTTTGTTAAATTTGAAAATTTTCTTATATAAAATGTATTTTTTTCTTTATCTTAAACAAAATTGAAATATTAAACTATCTTTAAGGTTTGCCTAAAACTAATCATATTCTGGTTTTGATTTATTGTTTTAGTTTATCATTTAATAAACTCCATAAATTGTATTTGTTTCTTTTTTAATAGCTTATGATTTTATTCTTAAAAGTAAAAAATAACAATTCAATATGAGTCTGATAAAGTCATAATAACTAAAATAACTAAAAACTTTAAAAAATAACTTTATTTATACAAAAAAATTTATTTTATACCGGAATTTTGTTTAAATTTTTATACAAAAAGTAAGAAATATAATCAAATTTTTTTGAGTTTAAATTAAAAAAAAATAAATCATTTTTCAAAAATTGAGGTATATTCAAACATTTGAGTTTATTAAAACCATAATTTTTAATAGATTTGCGAATAGAATTAGCACAATGAAATTGTAAAGACAATATTTTAAGAGATCTTTCTTCTATGTACAAATACATGTCCAAATTTTTGCTTTTCAAGTATTCAAACTTTTTCATTTTTATTCTAAATTGTCCACTTTGATGCAAACAAATTACCAGGTTAATATAATAATTTAAACAAATCGATTTATAATCTTTGAGCACTTTGACACATATTGTATATAAATTAAACAAAAACTCATAAATCATTTCTTCTAAATCAATCTCTTCTTCTGTTTCGTCAAACAACTCGTTTAGTTTAAAGTTAACAATAAAATTACAACAATATAAATAATTTATCAAGTCTGTATGCTTTCTTGAACCAGTAAAAACCTGTTCCAAGAGTTTGTTCAAACCATTATTTAAAATGAATGTTTTGGAAAATTTAGCACCATTTTCAATTAACAAATTAATTAAATTTTTATAATTATTTAACTTGATTTCCATTTCTGGATTTAAATTGTTGAATGTATCGAACATAAAAAAGCCTTTAAATGCTTCTTCCAAAGCTGTACAGTCTCTGAACTCGTTCAATTTTGAATTTACCAAACTCTCAATTAAACATTTATCGCTTATATTCAATATTAAATAGTCAATTAAACTAAAATAAGCTTTATAACAAGCAACATGAAACGGATTTAGTTCTTGTTCAAATTCTAATATAGACTCAGTGCTGAGGCTAAAATTATCAAACAAATATTTAACTATTTCTAAATTTCCTGTACAACATGTGTGATAAATAGCCCGTCTGATTTGTATCCAAAATTTATCCGAATTTAAATTCGAATCTTTCAAATAAACTACAAACAATTCTAGTATATTAAAATAGTTTCTTTTTGCAGCTAAAATAAACGGTGTTTGTCTATAATTGTCCTCGGCTAAACAATCTGAATTGAATTTTAACAACAACTTGCACAAATAATAGTCCTGATTTTCGCATCCAAAGTGCAATAATGTTTGATTTAAACAATTTTTAATATTATTTACATTTACACTTTGACTGGAGACTAAAAACTCGTTCAAAAAGTCGTATTTTTTGTTTGTGTTTACTCTGAAATCGTTTAGTATAATGTCAAATATATAGTTTCCAATTTTAGCTTCGTCTTGTTCTTGATTTTCTATTAATTCTTTTTTGCCGTGTTTTCTCAGTAATTGATTCAAACAAGATGATTTTTGATTTTTCGTAATTTTAAAAAAGTTAAAACAATTCATTATTATTTTTATTATTATTATTATTATTTTAATTTAAAAATTCATTTTAAAATTTTAAAATTTTAAAGAAAAAAAAAATTATATAATTTAATATAAGTATCTAAGTTACTTTGAAAAAAAAATTTTTTTTTTTTTAAATTAAAAAAGATTTAAATTAAAAAAAAAAAGGTAAAATTTGATCATTTTTAAATTATTTTTATTTTAACCTGGTTGTTTTATTATTTTTTTTATTTGATACTATTTTAATATTTAAATTTAAAATTTTTTTTTTTTATTTTTTTTAAATTTATACCTTTTTGTTGAAATAAAAATAAAATATAAAATATATACATAGAGAATATGTAATTTTTATTTTCTATTTTATCTTTTAGTTTTGTTTTCTCGGTATTAATGTTAATACAAAATGTATTAACCATTTGATCTCGGTTCTTAAAATAAAACAAATTTTTCTTAATTTTTTTTATTATTTTTTTTTTATTAAATATGTCATATATGTAGTTTAAATTTAGCCAAAATTTATTTAATTACAAAATTTAGATAAAACTCGAGCTTTGTTTAAACAAAATACAAAATAGAAATAGAAAAATTAGAAAAAAAAAAAAAAAAATTAAAAAATTTCAGGTAAAACTAAGATTTTAGACGTCTTAATTAGACATTGGTAATTATTTATTACTTTAGAGACTAAATTATAATATTGGATAGTACAAAAAATTTAAAATTAAAATTTTTTAAATAAATTTTAATTTAACTTGGGTTGGTGTTTGTTTTAATAAATAAAAGATAGTTCTATTTTTTTTTTATATGATTTTAAATTTTGATAAAAAATAAATCTAGAATTTTTTGTTGTTGTTGTTGTTAAATTTTTTAGTTTTAAAATATCAAAAAGTTTTTTTCTATATCGCCAAATTATATAATTGAAATTTTAGAGAAAATTTTTTTGAAACCGAATAAAATATATGTGTTTTTTATCCCATAAGTCATAGAAAAATTTTATGTAATTAAAAATCAAGTGGATTTTATATTTTATTTTTCTATTTTAAGAAGAATAAAATGTTTACCAATTTAGAATAACCAGTTAATTGTTGTATTTTCTATGGTTTTTTGTTTCTTTTTAAATATATATTATATATAAATTTTATAATATTAAAAAAAGAAGAAGCAGGGGTTGGCTTTATAATTAAAAGAAAAATATATTTTTCTTTACCAGAGTCAAATCTTGTTTTATTATGGTTTTAAAATATGATTAAATAAATTAAAAAATTTTCAAACTTGATTTATTCTGAATATAATAAAACACTTTTATTTTATGAATAAAATATTTTGATGGATTTTAAATTTTCATTTTAAATGTTCATTTTAAATTCTTAAAGTGCATTTTAAAAAATTTGAAAAAATAAATTTAATAGCATCACTGTTTATTTTTAATATATATTTTTGATCAAATATTTTTTTTTAGTAGCAGAGACAAGAAACTTAATCTTGATTAATCTTTGAATTTAAAAAAAATTATAGATCAAAGCTTTTAAAAGATATACCATGTTTTATTTAAATAAAGCTATGGATATATGGATAATTGAACATTAATAAAACTATTAAATTCTAGCATGTAAAAATATTTGATTGTTAGTCAGCAATATAGGCGAAATAAGTAAAAGAGATAGGCCAAGAAAAGCTTAAAATAATTTAATTTATAGAAAAAAACTGAAACTTTTTTAGCTGATATAACCGAAGTTTACAAACTTTTTAAGGATCGAAAAATACTAGTCATTCACTTACTTATTGTAAATTAAGATTAATTCTTTAAGCCAAGATATACAATTGTACAAACAATATTTTTAAAAGTTTTGAAATTATTTGTTTATAATAACAATAATTTGTATATAATAATTAACCCTTCAAGAGTTTTGATTTTTATTATTTTTTTTAGTTTCAACCTTAAATTCAAGTTTTGTTTTTTTTTTAAATTAACTCAAATTGTTAGTCTTTAAAACAATTTAATGTGTAAAATAAATGCTTGATTAATCCAAATATCAAAAGTTAAAAACAAAAATAAGAAAATATCTATCTAAAAATTTGATTTAAAATATAAAATATACAAAATAGAATTAAAAATTTTGTGTTGGGAACCTTCATAAGTAGAAGCTGTAGTAGTATTTGTAGTAGTAGTAGTAAAAGCTGCAGCATGGTAAGACCATGCAGCTTGGGTAGGTAGATATCTAGTTTGCATTTGAATAGTTCAACTGTTTTTGCAGAGACTACATCGTCCGGGAGCCAATTCCACCAGTTTGCGGATCTGCTAATGCCAGTTGACAATATTTGTTTTTTATTTTATACATTTGAATTAGTTTTTTATTTTATACCTCTTACTCTTCTTTTGCTTAGTCAGTAGAGCTACTTTATTCTATTAAATTGAAAAAATTCTCTCTCTTGAGCTTTTCAATAGTTATTTCTTTTATTTTTTTATCAAGCTTTCAAGAAACTAGTCCAAGACAAAACAAATTCCAATAAAATAGAAATTTATAATATGAAATGATGGTTCAGCCTTGTTCTAAAAGATAAATAAACTTAATTAATCAAAATATGTGTTTTTTAGGTAACTAATTAAATTTTAATAGTTATCTTAAATAAAATAAAAATTTTAATTTTCTTTTTATAATCTATCATATGCATTCTTTATTCGTTTTAAAACAAAAAATCATAAAATTAGAAAGAAAGAAAAAAAGAAATTTTTCAATTGATTAAAAGACCTATATATATTTGAAGTATTTTTGTTATAATCATAATTTAGTTTTTGTTTTTTAAATAAGTTTTTAAAAAATACAACAAAAAATGTGTTTTTTTTTTTTACTTTTTTTAAAATGTTTTTTTTTTTTTTGATATAAATTAAATAGAAAATAATAATAAAAATTAAAAAAATTTGTTTAGAAGTAATTTATTTAATATTAACAACAATTTGGTTTGTAAGACATGCCGGAACCGGAGCCAGATGTTGGTTGTACTAAATTAGGCCTATTTTGTAAATTGTTCTGAGCTTCAGGTTTCTTCTCTGGTTGCTAAATATTAAAGTAAAAATGAATCAAGTTTTTGTTAAAACTTTTTAATTTTTTAATTTTACTAACTTTTTCAAGTATTCTCATGGTCATATCGTGAAACGCTCTGGTTATATTTACATTCGTTTTGGCGCTTGTCTCTATAAATGGAATATTATGATGTTTAGCTACTTCTTGACCACGTTCGGTTGGCACAATTCTTTTATCTTCCATATCGCACTTATTACCAACTATCATTTTAACAACATCTTCATTTGCGTTCTATTTATACATATATAAATACAAACATATATATTTTTTAATTAATGATTTTAAGAATTTATTTACTTCTTCTATATTACGTAACCATTTTCCGATGCTATCAAAAGATTTGCAATCAGTGACATCATAAACTAGCATAATGCCCATAGCACCTCGGTAATAAGTCGAAGTTATGGTATAAAATCTCTCTTGACCAGCTGTATCCCTAGTATAATTTAATATTAAAAAAATTTTAGCATATTCGACATGCATAGCTCTTTATAAATTTACCATATTTGAAGCTTGATCCTTTTTCCGTTTAATTCGATAGTTTTCATTTTAAAATCAATACCAATGGTCGAAATGAACGATGAGTTGAACGAGTCGTCTGAAAATCGGCACAGAATGCATGTTTTGCCTACACCCGAGTCGCCGATTAACAATATTTTAAACAAATGATCATAGCCTTGTCTTGCCATTTGCCATTTAAAGATTTTTCTAAACTAATTTAAATTTTTTGTTGTTGTTGTTGTTTATTTAAATTAATAAATAATAAAAATAGAATAATTTTATTTTTTTGTATTTTATTGTGGTTTATTTATTTATGTTCTAAAAATTTTTAAAATTGGTCAAAAAAAATTTACAAAAAAAATAACAAGCGATAAAGCTAGTTAATTAAATTTTATCTACAAACCACAATTTACCTTTGAAACTTTGAAAACTTTTTATAAAGTTGAAATTTAGATAAGAAGAAAATTGAAAAAACTTTCAAGTCTATTAATAATTCAAAAAGATAAAAATTGCAATTATGATGATTATTAAATGGCGCAGATTCATAAAAATTTTTATTAAAGTTAAATTTTCTCTCTTTTCTAGATTATTTTACAGAATTTTTTAAACAAAACAAAGTATTACAAGAATTTGAAAATAAAAAAGTTATTATAACCAAAAGCAATAAAAAAAAAAAGTAAAAAAGCAGAATATTCTCCATTTAAAATTTTATTTTTTTTTTAATATTTCACAGCAAATTCACCCCTTCCTTTCCGCTTATGTGTATAAAAAACAAAAATTTCAAATTTTTATCAATATTAATAATAGTAAGTAAGTAAGTAAGCATAATTGCATTTTGCATGCATTCAAGTAACTTTGATGCTTTTAAAATATGCGTATTTTGCTTTTATTTTTTTTTTATTTTATAAATTATAAATATATATATATAGAAAACTAAACTCTGTGTGCAAATTTTGATGATAAAACTGTATTTTTTTGTTAAAAAAATCTAGATATAGAAAATTTTAGTCTCTTTTTATTTTTTTATTAAAAAAAGAGCTAATTTATGATGATAAATTTGAACATACTATAAATCTTCTGAATTTGAATTATTAAAATTAATTTAAATTTAATGATTATGATTTTTATTTTTAATTTAAAATTAATCTGAATTATTTCAAAAATTGTTTAGTTTGTAATAATAAATCAAATATTTTTTATACAGTTAAATCATAATTCAATTTTAGTATTTTAGTTGCTTGCTCAATCGATTTTAATAAAATTTCTTTTGAGTTATTAAAGTCGGAAATGAATTTAAACTTTTAAAGTTTGATTTACAATTAATTGCAACTTAAAACTTAAAAAATTTACAATTAAAATTCTGTTTAATAAAGTTTGTGGTATTTTTCAGAACTATTTGATTTTTTTGTTTAAAATTAATTCTTTTATTATTAATTACAAATTAATTTTGAATTTTGATGTTTTGCAATCTGAAATTAAAATTTATCTCTATTAAAAGAAGATTTAGCTTTTTGTTTAAATTTATCTAAAATTAGAAAATTTTAACAGATTTATATTTAACTGTTTATGGCAATTATGTTAATTACAACTGAAAGAAACATTCAAGTTTATGGAAATCTTTTCTTTTTATAATGGTAAATTATTAAGTGAAGTAAACTGATTTAATTGTGCTGAATTCAAGTATATTTTAGCACAAGCTCTAAGCCTTTTCTATTTTAATTAATTAGAAAATTCAACTCTTTGACTAATAAAATAATATTTATTCTTTTTCTTTACAATTTCAAAAGCAAATCAAATAATCAAAAATATGATAAAAATATGCTATGAATTGAATAAAATTTCCAAAAAAAATTGATTGGTTCCAATACCAAGTTTTACATATATAAATATAAACTTGCTTGAATTTTTATTATTTCTAGTTTGCATTTTTGAATATTGATATTTTCAATTTGAAATATTTACCAAAATCTTATTTTTTCTATAGTTTATTTTCATACTACTTAATAACAATAAGGCTCTTTTCATTAAGCATTACGAAATTCAATTAATAATTATTCAAATTCATTCTATTGATTTTTTTAAAACTCAAATTTGAAATTTGAAAATTGAAACAAAGACAAGTTAAATACTGTATCTTATAATGAAATGTTCAAGACATTTAAATAAATATTTCATATAAAAATATATATAAATTAAAATCTACACGTATATATATGGAATATATATATTAGCAAAAGCACGAATCTACGTAGACAATTTTCTACTATTTAAATCTGCAGTCAAACATTCAAATAGAGCTAAATTTTAAGTTTTTTATGACGATGACGATGATGTAGTTTATAATTGTGATGTGTTGTTAAATTTTGCCAAAATTTCAAATTATTTTTTCATTTAAATAGATAAAAATTTTTAGTTAAATTTTAAAATTATTTATTTCTACATTTATATTTGTTCAGATTTTTGTTTGTTTAAAAATAATAATAAAACAAAATAATTAGAAAAAAAAATGACTATTTCACCAAGCGCTACATCAACAGGCAAAGGAGATGCTGGAGCAAGATCAGCCGGTCCAAGACCAGGAGCTGCTGGTTTGAGACAAAGAAAACCAACTGGTGGAGCTACAAGAACCAGTGCTAGAACAAATAACGCTGGTGGTGGCGCCGGTATGTGGAGATTTTACACCGAGGACTCACCAGGACTTAAAGTGTAAGCATTCAATAAAAACAACAATAATACAATACATGTTAAATATATTTTAAATTTAAAATTTATTTTAAAAATGTCCAGTGGTCCAGTACCAGTCTTGGTTATGAGCTTAATATTCATTGCATCTGTTTTTGTTCTACACATTTGGGGAAAATACACAAGAAGCTAAATATTCAATAGATAATCGAAAATTTTTTTAAAAATTCTTATTTTTTTAGTCTCATGATTCTTTAAAAAAAAAACAACAACAACAAAACTTAAAAATAATAATTCAATTTGAATGATTTGATTTTGAATATGTCTATTTATGTCTTTTAAATTCGTATTTCTTTTTTTTTTAAATATATTGTTATTAAAAATATATTAAATAATCGTTCTTATTTTGTTTCTTTCTTTTTTTTTTTTTAAATTAAATAAAAGTTTAACAAATAAAATTTTTTTTTTTTTACTTTCTAAAAGAAATTAAAAGTGGAATCATTTTAATTCAGATTTGAATGAAGCTTAAAAATTATGTAATATTTTTAACAAGAAATTTTTCAAGTTTTTTTTTTTTAATTTCATTTTGAAGAAAAAAAATTAAATTAAATTGATTTTTTCTTATTTTTAAATAAACAATTTTATTTTTAAAATATTATAAAAATGAATCTAATCATATTTAATTAATGAATTAACTTTATTATAATAATATTTTCTTAAGATTTTCTTAAGAATTGCCTTTAATAAGTTTTCATTTTTGGTAAGATTTTTTGATATTAGAAGATTTACAGTTCAGTATTAAATCATATATAAACATGTACAAATATTTTACTTAAATAATTTTAATAAGGCATATACCGTATTTCCTTGCTCAAACCGGCGTGCATTAATACCCAAAGAAACAATTAAAGTGCATGCAATTACATAGACCTCGTAATGTTAAAAAAAAAATATCATAAGTGCGACGCACGATACATCAAACCTTGGGTATTAACAACACATTTTAAAACTAAGTTTCAAATTTTAACGCCTTGTTAAAAGTCAAAAAACTTAATTAAAAGCCGCTTTATTATCTAAAAAAATAAATAATATTAAAATTATATATTTAAAAAAAATAAAAATATTGAAATTTTATTTCAAAAAAATGGATAAATTTTCGATTATAGGTGCAGCTCTAAAAAATATGAAATTAAATTAAAAAATGTTAAAAAAAGCTCTTGTTTAGATATAAATGCAGTGATAAAATCCAAGGCTTAGCTAAAATTACAAAAAAAGGTAATTATTTTTTGGCTTATTTTTAGGTCCTCGATTTTAGAACCTACAATAGTTTTCTAACAAAATGAAAACAGTTCTAAACCTGAGTTTTTTATATAAATTTAAAATCAATTATCCACCACACCAACTATTGTTTATAATAAAGATGGTGGCATTAGAAAACCATTAGGAAGAAAAAATGGATCTAAAATCGAGGACCTAAAAATAAGCCAAAAAATAATTACCTTTTTTTGTAATTTTAGCTAAGCCTTGGATTTTATCACTGCATTTATATCTAAACAAGAGCTTTTTTTAACATTTTTTAATTTAATTTCATATTTTTTAGAGCTGCACCTATAATCGAAAATTTATCCATTTTTTTGAAATAAAATTTCAATATTTTTATTTTTTTTAAATATATAATTTTAATATTATTTATTTTTTTAGATAATAAAGCGGCTTTTAATTAAGTTTTTTGACTTTTAACAAGGCGTTAAAATGTGAAACTTAGTTTTAAAATGTGTTGTTAATACCCAAGGTTTGATGTATCGTGCGTCGCACTTATGATATTTTTTTTTTAACATTACGAGGTCTATGTAATTGCATGCACTTTAATTGTTTCTTTGGGTATTAATGCACGCACGGTTCAGCAAGGAAATACGGTATATCTACTAAAAAATTATTAAAGTTTTAGATTCAATATTATATAAAACAATAATATACATTTAGATTTAGTAATCATTCTAAAGTATATTTCAATTGGTTTCATAAGTTTTTATTCAATAATAAATATACTTGGACTATTTTAATTAATAACTTTATTGTTGAAGAAAATTTTATTTAAATTTCTAAATCCAATTAGAATATACAAGACTTTATGTGTGATTTGTTTGGCATGTATCATAGAATTACCGTAAACCCTTGCAGACAAGAACGTCCACCGAAACCGGGAACCTGGCTAGTATCAAATTGGAAAAAATTGGACTCTATACCATGTCTTGGTCTTTGGTGCACCTTCTTATCTGCAAGAGTTTACTAAATTTATTTTATTTTTGGCTTTAAACTAAGAGGATTTTTTTTCATGACTAGTTACTTGGTTAAACAATTGCTAAAGCTAAAATTTTTACACGAAAATCATTCTTACATACTTTACAAGATTATATGATGTAACAAGCTCTCTTTTATCTATAATAATTAGGATTAAAAAATATTCCATACAAATTAAATTTTACTAATAAGCATTAAGCATAAATTAAGATTGCATAGATTTTATTTAGCAAGAGTAAGAACCAAGAAAAATTTTCCAAATACCGAATTTATTTACATTAAACTGTATTTACATTAAATAGACTAAATGTAGAAAAATATAAATTGTTAGCAAAATTATTAATTAATATAATAAATTTCAGATAAATATTAAAGAGCACAGTCTTAAGAGGCTTTCTTTTATGTTTGATAAAAAAAACTTTAATCTAATTAGTGAAAATTGATAAAAGCTTACAAAAGATTATAAAGATATTTTGGCAAATTCAAATGCTAATCAAAGATTGAAAAGATTAAATTTTTTAAACCAAAAATATAGAAGAGAAATTCTATTCCTTCTCATATATTTGAAATATTTAATTTTATATATTTATTTTTTTAATAATAAAGTAAAATTAAATAATGATTTTTTTGAATTTATTTATAAATAACAGTTTTGTTTAATTTCTTATGTTTCTTAGATTCTTATGCTAGATTATATTATATCACAAGTTCTGGGAAGAAAAATAAAAACAATTTTGAACTAATACAAGTTCTTTTTACATAAAAAGTTTTTTAAGTATAAACAAAAATATTTTCAAATTTTTTTTTTTATTTAGGAAAAAACACTTAATAGGTTTTAACAAAAGGAATTTTATAATAAAATTATTTTAAAATCACTTAAACAAGACTGCTTTCAAGTTAAATAAATAAAATAATAGAACAAATTATTTTTGTTTAATTTTAAAAAAAAACTTTTGCATGTTAAGCAAAACTTAATTTTAATTTAAATTTCAACATTAAATTATTATAAAATGAATTAATGAATTAATTAATTAATCAAATATATTTTAACAATCAAGGTCTCATCATCATCATCATCATTAAGCAACGTTTATGCCGCTGGTATATTTGCTTATAAAATCATGTTTTAAAATTAAACTTTGTCTTGAATTTTCAATCAAATATTTAAGCAAAATTTAATTTTCTATTATATTTAATTTTTAGCTTTAGCTAAAAAACAAAAAAACATTTATAATTAAACAAGTTTCAATTTTCAAATATTTTCTTTCTTCTTTTTTATATATTTTTTTTTTCGAATTAAAATAATATTATATTTTTACCTGATTAAATTTTGTTTAAATTTAATTTCAATTTTAAAATTTTCTACTTGCGTATTATGTTTTCTAAACCTTAGAACACTTAGATTCACATATAACAAAAATATATAAATAAATAAATAAATAAATAAAGCAAGCAAAATGACTTTGAGGTCTTCTTTTAAGTAAATATTGAAGCTTAGACTAGAAATTTTATTTAAAAATTAAAAAAGGAAAATTTTTTTTTTTATATTTAAAGAAAGAAAATGAATCAAATTGATTACGGCGATGTGATAAACAGCGACTGGACCATTTGGTCGAGCAACGAACTGCTTCATTTTCCTAAAATAGAACCATTTTTGAGAAATGAGAAAAAACACCAGCATGATTTGTATGTGAGTTTGTTAAGCGATTCAAAAAGACGTAAACAACAAGAAAACGAAATAAAAATAAAAAAAATCGATCGCGACATGAATCTAAATCGGTTGATGAACAGCGATCAAAAGTATATGAGCATAGGCCGTAATAAGCCAAAGCCGAACTTTTTCAGTCCAAATACAATGAACCGAATCCTGGTAAATGCATCCAAAACAGTTAAAAAGTTAAACAAACAGAAAAACTCATATTCAAATAATCTAAACGAAATTGATGACTCATTTGAAAATTTCAGTATGAATTTTCAAGTTGAAACAAATTGTCCAAGATATGTGCGCAATAAAAAAAGGTTCGAAAACAGAGAATATTTAAAATTAATGTCTTTAACTGATACTTCGAATATGTTCGAAGAGTCGACACTTATATTTCCGTCTATAATTGATAATGTTCAAAATAGTAATACAAATATTATCGAAGATTTAAAATTAAACAATTCCGGTATTAAATTAGAAAGTATTAGTTTGCCAAAGATAGACAATTTAAGCAATGAGCGCAAAAATTTAAATGAATTAAATAATAAAATGTCGGTTAGTTTACCACTGATTAAACCATCTATTTCAGTTTTAAGACCTAAAAATCAATTAGCTAGTTTAAATTTTAAAAATATTTAAATTTATTTTTCTTATTTTTTTTTTGTTTTAATTGTTATTAGTAAAAAATGAATGTAAATTTCTCATATTTTTTTTTATCTTATTTCAAGTACAAAAAATTAATTCTTAACAAAAAATAACATGTTGTTAAACTCGATTAACTCAGTCAACTTTAAATTTAGAATTTTTTTTTGGAAATTAGGAAATAATTTTATTTATCTGTTTATAAAAGCGAATGGAACAATATTACTGAAATTTTTATTTTATAAAAAGAATTTTTTAGATAGAATTATTGCTATTTAATATTTTAATATGAGTGTAAAAGAATCAAAGATTTTATGAATTAGTCTTTGTTTTATATTTAAATAGAAGCAATTAAAGCAACTAGAATATTGAGCCTTATCTCTTAATTGAAGTTTTCTTTTCATTTCAAAGAAAATTTGAAATTTTTCTAGTTTAAGCCTAGAATATATTCTAGAGATATTAAAAACTATTCAAAGAAATTCTGATTCTAAAAACTCATATCTACTTACAACAGTAAAATAATCAGATCAAAAAATTATACAAACTGTTCTATATACTTTTATTTTTGCAAAAAGAATTTTAAAATTTCTTTTCAAATCAATATTTTCTAAATTATTTTGGAGTCAAACATATTAAATTTTGTAAAATTCAAAATCTATATCAAATTAAAAGATAACAGAATTTTTTTCTATTCTGATTGTATTAGTTTTTGTTGAAAAATGTTTAATTTAAAAATGTATAAATTTAAAAAAACATTTTTAATATTTTTTACGCCAGAAGCATCAGTTGAGTCATTTTGACTTGTTTTAAAAAATTCAACATTTTATAAATTTTTATTTAAAAAATGCCATATTTACTATTTTAATATTTATGTAATTAATAAGTCGTAAATATTGACTAAATTACTGATGCTTCTAGCCATAAGATTACTAATATAATTTAAAAGCAAAAAAGCTCAAAAATAAAATTAAATTCCTAGAAATCAAATTAAAATAGAAATTCATGAAATTTGTTTGAAGTTTTTTAAAGTTAATGTAAAAGAGTTTTTTAATAAAATTTCTAAAAAATATTATTTTTTTAATTACCGTTTTGCCTTAAGAAAAGTGGCTGACAATGAATATATTGCATCCAAAATTATAAAACACTTGTTTTTTTCTCTTTCTAAAATTGAAGTTTATATGATGTTTTTATTTGAAAAATTTATTTTTTGCAAGTGGACTTGTTCCCAGATTGATGTATTTACCGATCTAATCACGGCAATATAATTTTTTTAAAAATAATTACTTGAAAATTAATATTTATTATAATTATTATTATTATTATTATTAATTATTTAATTTTAAAATAAATGTTTTAAGAACTATTGATTTAATTGTAGAAGAAAATTTAACTTTTTGGGAAACAATTTAGAACTGTTTTTGCTTAGTTAAGTTTTTAAAAATTTATGGATTCAAGAGGTTCATAAAGCAGAATTTTAAGAAATAACTTTAAATAAAATTTCCAGATAATATAAGAAAAATAAAATTAAAATATTTTAACTATAATAATATGAACCCTTATAATTTGGTATAAAACTTAAAAATTAGTAAAAATTGACTTTAAATTTAATAATTTTTTGATCTTTAAATTAAACAGACCTTTTTGATTTGAAATAATGACAAATGAATTTTAATAATTGCAAATTAATATTTTAAAATTTTTAAAAGAATCAAAAATAACTATTTGATCGACTATTTAAATCCATTTGTTTATGTTTAGAGATAAACAAGATAAGGTCTTATCTAGAATCAGATTAATTTGAGCATAAGGTTTAAATGATATAAACTTGGTTTAAGTAAAAGTAAGTTAAAATTATTGATAATGATCATTAAATGTTGTTACTTTTTTTTTAGAACAAATATTGATAACTTTACTAAGCATTAATTTCAAAGCTAGAAGAAATAAATTGTAGCAAAAAAGATATTTGATGCATATAAGAAAATAAATATCCTTATTTTGTGTAAATAAATATTTAAAAAATCTTAAATTTCTTTAATTTCTTTTTTTAGTTCTAATCTCCATGGAAATGGAAAAATTAATAAAGGTCGTTTAAAATTTTAATTTCAAAAAGTATTATTCATTTTTATTTTTCTCTAGAGAAATTTCAAAACTTAAAAAAAAATATGTTTGATTCCGAAGAAAGAGCTTCTAGTGTCAGCGATATAAGGATATCAAGTGTTAATGATATTAGAATAGAAGTTAGAAATTTATTATAAATTTTATTTTTTTAAAATATTTTGGTATAAGTTTTTTTTTAAAAAAAAAAAGGAAAATGAAGATTTAAAAGCAGATGAACTTCGTAAGTTGTCAGAATATTTTGTAAAGAGTAGAGATGAAATTCAAAAAAAAGTCAATTCACTTCTTTCATTTGATTTTGTGGCTCATAATCCTAAAAATATTCTCAATTCAGCTTCAATTTCAAGTCCAAAATCAGAATCTGCTAAAATAATTAAGAATTTTAGACCAATTGATCTTGAGACTGCCATTGTAAGTTTTAAAAAAAAATTTCTTAAATCTATTGACAATTAAATACTTAAATTACAGATTGAATATTATTAAAAACTTAATTAAATATTGATTTTTTGATTGATTCTAAAATAACTAAAATTGTTGTTTTAATTAGCTTAAGAAAGCTCAAAAATTTCAATACTTACTTTAGAATAAAACCTGTTGAACCAAAAGCAATTATCTTTTTAGTTGATAAATTTATTAAATGCTTTTGAAAAGGAATCAAAAACTTTTATCAATATTATAAACAAAAAATTTCTTGGTTGGTTGATTTCTGAACTAATGAGTCTTATGAGTGATTCATTTATAACAGAATGTTCAGCAACTATAAACTTATTTTAGATTCAGTGATAAAAGCTTTAACACAATTTCTTTATATTCAAATATTTTAAATTGTATAAAAAATATTATAAACGGATAAAAAGGTTTCTTTCTGATTATTTTACGCTCAGCTGTAACCCGAATAAAAATATGCTTTGATTAATTTCTTTAAAAATTCAATATTTAAAAAAAAAATTATTTTAACATAATATTTTAGAGCTTAAGAGAGTTGACTGTAGGTAGTTGTGTACATACATTTAGCAGTGATTGGAGAAAAGCTAAATTTATATTCAGACCAGAGAACAATGATTTATCTTATGGTCTTTTAGCAGAAAAAAATGGTTCTAAAGGTCTAATTTTAAGCGTACAGGCAGTCTTGTTGAAAAATTTAATCTTAGCTGGACACAAAGACATAATTGGTGAAGAAGTGAATAGTGAATGGAGAAATAAACGAAAAATCTTAAAACCTAACGAGTCAGAGAGAAGAGATGCTTTTGTAAAAAGTTTGACCGAAATCTTGTGGACAGCTAGCGACAAAGAATATTCGTGTGTGACTGTAAATAGTACTTTAAACTGTTTTGATCAAAATTCTTCTTCAAGTGATTTAAAAAAAAAGTCAAAATATTTTCCAGATGGTTTAACTGAAAGAGTAATAAAAAATTATTCAAAAATTTTATTTTATTAAAAAATATCTATTATTTTTCTATATCTTCTAAAATTCAAGCTTCATCTGTACGAGTTTAATTCAATCAAAAAATTAGAAGAGTTTATAAGGAAAAATTTGGAAATGGTAATACTCTTTTTAACAAAACTTTTTATAAATCTTTTTATTCAAATTAAATTATTTTAAAGTTTCAAAAAGAAGATGGTTGCGTTTTATTTTTGTATAGTTTGATTCTATCTCGTAGAGTTGAAAAGTTTGTTTAAAAAAAAAATATTTTAAATTTAGTTGAATTGAAACATTTTGAAAAGTGTTAAACAAGACTTGCAAGGCTCGTGCTTAATAGGAGATATGGAAGAATGTAAATTAGGCTTGTATAATTTAATTTTATCTGGTTTTGCTACACCATATGTTCATAATGGAACTGTAGTTTACAATTCAGAAGGCGAAGCATTAGTAGCTTATTTAAATTTTTTTTTATTGATAAATTTTAATAAAAAGGATTAAAAAAAAAAAAGGAAAAACCAATGATTGGCTTTAAGAATAGAAACGAAATCGGCATTTTGTACTGGGATATCAAAGAAGATGATAAAAAAAGGACCGAAGTAGGAAGCATGCTTAAAACACCCAAGTATCCGATTTGGCTGACTATAATGGGAAAAAATTTGATATCAGTTCTATTCAATACTAATATAGAACTTATGAACAATTGGAGATTAGAGCAAAAGTTTAATCTTCATTTTTATTCTGGTCTTAAAAAACATGAACAAGAATGTATGATTGGAATAAGTATTAAAAATTTTTATTCAATTTTTATTTGAAAGCATTTTAAATTTTTTAAATGTTAAAGTAAGTCGCGATTCAAATGATATTATTTTATCAGAGAAAGAAATTTTAAAAGCTAAATATTCAAAATTTAAATTTTCCGAAGATGAAAAAGAATCGGAAATTTATGAAGTAATAAAAACAAAATGGCCAGGATGTCAAATAACAGGATCAGATCCTAAAGAAATAATGACTCTTCTTTAAATTTTAAATAAAAATAACACTTTTTTTCTGAATTCTAAATTATTAATAATTTTATAAAAAAATTTTCTTTCGTTAATAAAATATGAATATTAGTTTAATGATTAATTTTAGGTATTATTGGTTAAAAACCAAGAACCAAGTTAATTATAATTGAAAAAATTTTCAATTTTTAAGAATAATCTGTACTAGGGAATATAGTTATTCTAAAATTATAAATCCTTAAAATAATAAGCGCTGGATTAATTATTATCGATTTTTATTATTAATAAAATATAAAGAATTTAGCACTGTTAGATAATTAAAAAATCTATAGATAAACAATTTGTTTGTATGCATTCATGTTGGATAAATATTTTGGACAACTAAAACTTTAAAAAAATTCTATGCAATAGATCAATAGATTTCCAATATTTTGAGTTAAATTATTAAACAAAAATTAAAAAAGATATTATAAAAATTTTAATTGAAATTATTCCTCTTAAGATTGCATTTTTCAAAAAAATGTTGCAAGACATTTCTACAAAAGTCAACTAGATGATTTAAAGAGTATGAGTATATGCTTTCTTTGTGACAAGAATGTTAAATCATGATTCAACGTTGCTTAGTTAAATGGTAAATTAGATTATATAATTAAAAAGTATGACAGCTTCATACAAATATGCTTTTGTATTGAAATATTTATATTTAATGTTTAATAGAAATACAATAATAAAAATTAAGTTACAATGAATGGAATTATTTTTTATTAAGGAAAATCGATTGATTTAGTTTTAAAATTTACAACTATAATCACTATTTTGATGATTATAACTTTGACGCAAATTATATAATTATATTTCTAATAGAGCCATGTCCTATATTTAACTTTATATATATTATGTTGATATTTTTTTATCTAAAGCTATAACGCAAAATCGCGACCAAAGATGTAATTCAATTTATTTAATAAGATTATTTAATATAATATTATTAAAAAAAAAAAAACGACAAATTTTAAATGTCCCAATCAGCAAAGTTAAAATATTTTTAATTAACAAAACAGTTTTAACTAAGCTTATCTGAAAAAATCATAATAATATAATAGTTTAATATAATTATCTAAACCAAAAAGATAATTACTGTTAATTAAAAAAATAATATTAATTATAAAATAAATATTAATGATCAAAGGTAAATATTTTTTTTTTTTTAAAAATCATTAAATATTAAATCGGATTTAGACGAAATAGAACATATATATATGAAGATATATTTTATTTTTCTAAAATTAAATTAAATTTTTGTTAAAGAGAAACGAAATGGATGTGGATATCTATGAAGATTATAATGAAGAAGATTATCAAAATCAAACAAGTTTGAATTCGTTTCAAACATGCTTAAACACTGATAGTCGAGTGTGCTTATATTCAATACTCTTAGTCGAAATGACTCGAAAGACTACTTTATGGATAAATTTTGTACTTATTCTAGTTGGCTTGTTGGTAAATTTACTAGTTATTCTAGTATTTATGCGACCTGAGCTAAGAAAATTGTCTATATCAATTCATACGGTGGGTCTTGCTTTATCTGATATAAGCTTATTATCTTTTCCAGTGTTTTTCAAATGGCTTAATGAATACAAACCAGATTTTGTCTTATTTAAAACCAATTTTTGGTGCAAAACGCACGGTTATTTCGATATAGTGTTTTGTTGTTGGTCTGCTTGGAATGTTGTTTCATTGTCCAACGAAAGATGGATGGCTATTTGCAATCCAAAAAATGTAAGCTTAAAAAAGCCAAATAAAAGATCTTCTATAATTGTGATCATGACGCCTATAATTTGCTTTGCTTTATTTTCTTGGTATCCAATTTTAATCGAAACTAATGCGGCTTTCAGAAATATGACCAATGTTAACAACATGTTTGGACAAGCATTCTGTCAACCGAATAACAATAATTTATTGTTGTTATTCGGAACTTTTGGAATTATTCTAACATACATAGTTCCATTTAGTTTAATTACATTTTACAATTCAAGAATTATAAAAACTTTAAATCAAAGAATAGCAAAAAGAAAAGAATATTTTAGTAAATTTTTAAATAAAAATAAATAAACAAATTTTTTTTTTTCAATTTAAATAAAAATTAAATTCAAGATAATGGTACTTTTACAAATAGAAATACTTCAATTGCATCCTCACAAACATCTAAAAAAAAATGTTCTACAAAAATAAAGATATCTTTCTCGGTCGAAAAGATAAGATCTAACACACACGATTGTATTAATCAAGACGAAAATTTGTTAAGCTTAAGCAGAGCAAATAGTAAAAGAAACGAATTTCGAAGATTTTCGAGCGAACTAAAACAAGTGCCAAGTCCTAGTTCTTCAAGTACGACTACTGCTTTAGATGATTTGGCCAAAAGAAGAAGTAGCATAAATTTAGACGCAATTTCCAAAGCTCCAAATGATTATCAATCATATGATAATATCATAGATTCTTCAAATAAGAAATCATGTGGAACAAACACTGAAATATTGTGGCTAAGAGAAAAACTCAATCAGATTCAAAGAGTAAATAACGATCGGTCCATAAATATCATGCTAATAACCGTCTCCATTGCGTTCCTGATTCTTACATTTCCCTATCAATTTGTTTGGATAATAGACCAAATATTCAGAGTTTTTACAAACCACAAGCTAAATTCATTGGCCATGAACGAGCATCCAAATTATAAAATTAATTTTTTCAAAAACGTATGGATTTATCATTTGGTTTCGTACTCATTAAAAGATATAGCACTGACTATAAGAAATTTAAATTTCTCAATTAATTTCTTTTTATATTCAACCATGTCGAATTTGTTTAG
The DNA here is from genome assembly GCA_021432725.1 of Brachionus angularis. NCBI lineage: Eukaryota > Metazoa > Rotifera > Eurotatoria > Ploima > Brachionidae > Brachionus > Brachionus angularis. Next base: position 193,236 of record JAJVDD010000007.1, read on the forward strand.
AAAAGAATTAAATACATTATTTCAAAATATTGGATTTAATAGTTTTACATTATTTAAAAACTCTGTATCAGGCACTAAATCGCTTACTATTTACAAAGTTTCTAGTCAGAAAGTTTACATGAATCGAACTCCCGTACCAAGTAATGCAGAATTAAATGAAAACAAATACCTACCAATCAACTAAAAACATAATATTCATTACTTGGATTTTTGTTCTTGAATGTTTGTTTTTTTTTTTAATTTATGATATAAATTCAATTGAATATTATATAATTACTTAGTTTCTATTTATTTAATAAACCAATTGATCAAATTTAAAGCCCTAATGATTAAAAGACACATTTTTATATTTATTAAGATATATAATGAATAAATGAAATAAAACTGATTAAAGTTTATTCTTTGTTTTTTATGTTTTACCAATACCAATATTCTTCAAAGTCTTAGATAACCTCAAATTAAGAATTTCATCTAAAAAAAAAGTATTTATTTAATTATTATACCACAAAACTGTATTAGAAGTATTAGAGTTATTAAAGCTACTCAAATCAGCAGTTTAAATGAAAAATTTCAAGCAAACAATTTTGTTTAACTATTCAGCTTGGTTCTAAATTTTAAATGAATTACTTTCATTATGTTAAGAAAAGCAAAAATTTAAATCTTAACAGTCAACAAATATTTTTACAAAGAATAAAGTTAAAACTTTATCGCTTTAATAATAATGCTAATACTTTATTTTACCATGAGGTATACAAAACATTTGTTTGTAGTTCTTTTTGATGATAAAACATTACATAATTAAGTAAAATAGTTGTGCTTGTTTTTTATTAATCAAGAAACTTTAGATAAGAAGCTATATATCTTGAACAAGTTTGATTCAAGAAAACAACTAAACATGATGCTATTTGTTGTTGGTTTAAATCAAACATAAAAACTTGAAATTAAATTTAAATCTAGATAAAAATTGAAAAAAAAATAAAAAAAAGCAACTCTTAACTTAGCTTTTAATTTCATTTTATATTTAATAAAACAAGATTTATTAAATCAAGTTTTTATTTTATTATAACTTAAATTATTATTATTTAAACAGACATTTATGAAGTCGATTGACAAAACTTTTCCAATTTTTTTTTTATTTTTTTATTTTTATAAATTACAAAAACTAGAAATTAGTTGCAATTTTTCATAATTTGCAATTTTTTGTTTAAAAAAAAAATTTTTTTTTTTCTATTTCTAACTAGAAAAGAAGAAAACAAAAAATTTTGAAGTATACAGAAGAGAGCTCACATTTTTTTTATTTCATACACAAACACACATACACACGTACATATATTTAAAAGCTAAATATCTAATCCAAACATCATCAAGATGACGAATTTAGAAAATAATATAAAATTCATATTATTTCGTTTTAGTATAATAAGAAATATTTAATAGGCAAAAAAAAAAAAATCAATTTTTTATTATAATTTTTCCAATAAAATATAGATTTTTTGTTCCTTGTTTTTTAAAACTCGAAATCATTGTATATCTATAAAACTAAAAACATCTTTTTCATTTTCTAAATTGAGTTCTGTATCAGTTTAATGTTTAATAGGCTTTTTTTTTTCTCCAAATTTTATTTTAATTGATAATTAAACACGAGTGTAAACACCTATTAGGTCATTTAAAGAATTGGACTAGATTATATTAGATTAGAACTAGATTTATTTGTTTAAGAAAAATTCAAATTTGTACCAATCAGAGAATAAATTATTAAAATTTAAACTAACTTGAAATATCTTGTTTTATTTTCTAACTTAAAAATAATGATAGTTTATCAAGACCTAACCGTCTTCTCTTTCTTCTACTACCTGAAATTTTCAGGTTTAAATTTCAAAAATTATAATTTTAATTTTAATAAAAAAAAAATAATAAGCTAAAACTGGTTTTTTTTAATCATTTTTTTAATATTTAAATAATAAAAATTTTTTTTTGAAAAAAAAAAAAAAAAAGTTTAGATATAATTTTTATTAAAATAGAATCTCAAATTTGAATAAAAGAGAAAAAAAAATGTCTTCATTACCAACCACAGATAGATGTCCAGCATATAGTGCATTTTTTGGAGTTATGGGAGCCACTTCGGCAATGATATTCAGTGCTTTGGGAGCCGCTTACGGCACTGCTAAATCAGGCTGTGGTATTTCAGCTATGGCTGTTATGAAGCCAGAATTTATCATGAAATCAGTCATTCCAGTAGTCATGGCTGGTATCATAGCCATCTACGGTCTAGTAGTCGCTGTTTTAATCGCTGGTAATATTGATAAAGATCAATACTCATTATACAAGTTTGTATTCTTTTTTTAATAAGCCAAATTCATAAGCTTTGATTAATTTTTGCTTTTTATCTAAAAGGAGCTTTCACCATTTGGGAGCTGGTCTAAGTGTCGGTTTGTCTGGTCTAGCTGCTGGCTTTGCTATTGGTATTGTTGGAGACGCCGGTGTCAGAGGCACTGCTCAACAACCACGTTTATATGTCGGTATGATTTTAATATTGATTTTTGCTGAAGTTTTGGGTTTATATGGTCTTATTGTTTCTCTTATCTTAACCACTCGACCTGGTAATTCTGTATGTTAGAAAAAAAAAAATAATCAACCAACAAAAGCAATCTTATTGATATATACTTTTCTTTTTTTTTCTAAATTAATTTATAATTCCTCAACCATTTTTTTTTTATGATTTTTTTTTCGAAGCAAAAAAGATCTAAAGTTTTTATTTATTTATTTATATTGATTGTCTATTTTTTAAAATTATTAACACTGAATTAATAAAATAGAATCTAAAACAAAATCAAATCAATCTTTATTCTATTAGTCATTTCCAAACATAAAAAAATTAAAAAAAAAATGTATTTAATTTTATTATTCGAACAAAAAATTATTTAAAATAAAATATTTTTTTTTAAAAATAAATATAAATGTTGTCTTTTGTTCATTTATTTATTAATTTAATTTTTTTTTCAAAATACTGTAATTGTTTTGTTGTAATATTTTAGAAATTTTTGAAAAGAAACAACAGTTCCATTAGATGGTAAACACAGCAATATTATTGTTATATGAATTTATTTATTTTTTATTAATTTGTTTAAAAAAAATTTTCAAATTTATATTCCATTTTAAACCCAGTTTCAAAAATAAATTTGTTTTTTTTTTACAAGTTTAGAAATGGTTTTAAATTAATTAAAATAAAAAAACAAAACTTATAAAAAATCAATTTTTTTAAAATTGGGAATAGAATTAAGTTTTTTACAAATTTTAATAGTTTTAAGTGTATTAGTAAAACAGCTAGAAACAAAATCCTCGTTTTAGAAGAATTTAAGTTAAAAATATGTAAGCTTATTATACCAACAAATAATAATAATAATAATCTTTATTAATTTATTGCATAAATTGCTTTAGCAAGTGGTAAATTTTGCAGAAAGATTTGATCTTTGATTTTATGAAATAAAAATAAATTTGGATTTAGACTTGTGTTGTTACGAACATGGTAAATTATGATTAATCGATCATTAAGATCGATTCATAATTGAAATCTTAATCGTAACAACAATGTTTATAAAAATTTTGTTATTAACTGTAAGCTTTTTATGATAAGGAAAATTATAAAAAAAACTAATTAAATTAGCTTCATATGTAATTTGGGATTAAAATTTCATTTATAGCTTAAACTATTTATATCTTAAATATAAAAATTAATTAATCAAAAATAAAAAACTTAATAATTATTAAAAGAACAAGCAAGTATATTATTAATAAAAAATAGATAAAATTAAGTCTTTAAATTGGGAAGATTTCAAATTTCTATAAACATTAGTCATTTAAAAGCTATACGAATATCATAGTATTAGCATCATTGATATGATCTAGTATTAGCATCTTTAAGGCTTAAAACTAAACTAGTTGTTTATAATTTACTCTAAATATGTTCTTTTTTAAAGATTCTTTTCTTTTCCAAATCATTTAGTATCTAAGATCAAAATTTTATTTAGAAATTGAATCTTGTTTTAAACATTTTTTTGATCAATAATCAATAATCAATAATATTGTCCAAATTAATTAATAAAATTTATTTTTAATTTTTGAAAATATTTAAAAATAAACAAACAAAATTAACAGGCATCGGAACTATTATTTTAAATTGAAGCTTAAATAAAATAAAATTCATGATTTCATATTCAGTATTTAAATTTTGTTTTAGCATAAATTATATTATTATTTATTATATATAAATTAAATTAACTTTAAGCTATTTTTATTTAAATTTTAAATTTAATTAAATATACATAAAATATTTAACTAAATTATCTAAATAGTTAACGTAAGAAAATTTAAAGTTAAAACATTTGATTAGCCTGATAAAAATATCAAATCTCTTAAAACTTTTTCAATTTTTTTTTTTAGTCTACATTATAAATAAGCCTTGAGATGCTAAATGAAATTGAAACAACTTTTTATAACTTGGAAGATGGTTAATTTTTTTTTGTTAATTTATTCATATTATGACAAAATAAGCCCAAGTTGTCATAGATGGCGATAAGTTTATTTATATGATTATTATTATTAAATAATAGAGATATCAAGCTTTTATTCCTTCAACTCATACTTTTTGATGTATTTAGAAAAAACTGAGTATCTAAATAATGTGAGCTTTAGTTAGCATTTTCTAGATTTTTTAGACAATTTACAGTGTTTCTCCTTGATGATGATCATATATAAATTAATTGTTGATTACAAAATTTTTAATACCGTTGTTTCCATAGTTAAACTGACAGAGTATGCTTTAAAATTTTCAAAAAAATTTCAGTAATAATTCAGTATAGCTTCAATAAGGTTGATTATGCTATTCAATTACTTAAATCAGAATTCATAAAAATTCAATAAAATAAGTTGATTAAAATTAAAACTTAAGTTGTCAGTTAATTTAAAAAAATTAATAACATAAAGAAAAAAAAATGAATCAAATATGTCTCAATCTTAATATTAAATGGCTCACATTATTCTAAAAGCTAGAACAATCTTAAATGATTTTCGTTTTGGGTAATTTATTTATTATTTATTAATCAGCAACATTCTTGGCTAAGTTCGTCTTAACTAAATAATATGAAAGGGAAAAAAAATTAAAGAGAGTTAACTTTAATTTTTCAGTTATAACATTCAAATTCAAACTATAAACTAGGATAACAAGAATTTTAACAACCTAGTTTATTTTAAGTATAAATATATTTAAACATAAATTAAATACATATTACCGTAAAGTTTGGAGAAAATTTTAAGCAATAAATAAACTTGATCTCAAATAAAAGCTGAACATCTTTGAAATTCCATTACCCAGAAATTCTAAAAAAAACTATTAGTCTTAATTCTATTTTATTAGTAAAATCATTGTGTTTTTAATCGAGTCTGGTGGTATTTGACAAAATCAATAAGGAGATAAGTTAATTCAAAAAAAAGAAAAGATTTTTATTAAAGTTTAAACAAAATATTATTTTTTATTAAATTAAATTTAAATAAACGGTTCTAAATGATGAAATAACAAATTAAATAAAGTAATACAATTAATAAACTTGCTTGTTGTATTTAATTTAAATAACATTATAAATTTAATCAATAACCAATATAATCTTTAATAAATATTATTTACACAAAACAAAAACAAAAAAAAACGAATGTTGTAACAAAGAAAAAAAATATACCTAATTTGTAAAATTTTTCTAAATTTGCTCTCAAATTAAAAAAAAAAAAAAGTCGCCCTAAATTAAAGAAAAAAACAATGTAACATTAAATTAAATTAAATAAAGCGCTTAACAAAATGTGGAGTTATTTACACAATTCTAATAAATAATTAAAAAAAGCTTAATGTTTAACTCTTTTAGCTGGAGTACTAGAACGATTTATTTGCTCTGTTTCATTTGATTCAGCTTCATCAGATTCGTTGTTATTATTCTCGTCTTGAATTTGTGAGGTCTTTCTTTTTGGACTAGTCTCCTCTTGTTGATTAGAACCAATTTGTTCTTTTTTTGCTTCTTTATTCTTTAATAAATTGGGATGAATAAAGGGCACAGTGCCTGATTCAGCTAGTGTAGCATCTTTTAACAACAATTCCAACTCTTGGTCGTTCTCAATTGCCAAGAATAAATGTCTTGGAATAATACGATGCTTTTTAAACTCTATTGCAACATTACCTGCCAATTCTAACATTTCGGCAGTTAAATATTCCAAGACACCCGCTAGTAGTACACCAGAAATTTGGTAAACGCGTCTGTTTGGATTGAGCTTTTTTAACCGCTTTAAAATTGAATTTACAGGAAAGTAAATTCCGGCTTTTTGTGACTTGTTCTTGTGCTTTTTGTTGCTTATCTTAAGCTCACCCTTTTCTCGCTTTTCTTTCATTTTCTCAGCTAATTGTCTACCACGTTCTTTGGCTGCTTGTTTTTTAGTCGGTTTGTGTACAATCTCGTTTGTAGCTGGTGTTTGTGGACTTGATTCAGATATAGACACTATTTGACGCCTGTGACGGGTCATTATTGTCGATTGATCGGATTGATGCGATGTTGGCATTTGAGAACTCATTATGTTAATTAAGTCAATATGTGTTAAAAGTGCTTTCTAATTTTAAAAATTTGAATTTTATCAACTGAAATTTATTTTTTAAAATTTTACAGTTTTATTTATAATCGGTTTTGGTTTGAATTTAGAAAGGCAAAGGTTAAAAAAATTGAAATTTTAAATCTTTATTTTTATTAAACAATCCTTAAATTATGTTTTCAATTGATTCATAAAATTACTGCGTGTTTTAAATCAAAATTTAATAATTATTTTAAATAGTGTGTTTATTTATTATTATTGATTGGTGTTTTTTTTTTTTTAGTTCTTAGTTTTTGAATAAATTTAAAAAAAAAAAAGAAAAATTAACCAACCACATTTCAACTTTTTGAGGATTTTAAAGTTTTACTGGAACCAGTTCAATTATTTAATTAAATTTTTATAAAATAAGTTGGACTTAATTTTGTTAAAATTTTCATTTGAAGAATAGCACACTTGTGTAATTTATCTTTCACCTTCATATATTGCAAATTTTATTCACAAATACTTTAACTATCACAGTCTTTAACTGCCTTTAGATAATGTACATTAATTTCCTTTACCCAATCATAGTGAGAGAGGGATAATTAGTGGAGAATTAAAAAAAAATCATATCTTTTTATCTCTTATTGACTTACTTTAACTAAATTAAATTTTCATATTCTTTAATTTTGGTAATAATATTATTAAAAAGATTATTATGCCAATATTGAAAGATAGAATAATTTAATATACAGCTTTATTTTACTCTTTTTTTTTTATTGTTTAATCAGGATATTGTATATTCGTGTTTTAAAATTCACTTTCAAAGAATTCACCCAAGAAAACTAAACCCCCACACTTTTCTTAATAATAATATTATTACTATTGCTTTAAACAAATTCACTGTTCTAAATGCTAATGGATCAACCTAAAACAAAATCTTATTTACATTATTTACATTTTTATATATAAACAGATTCATTCTCTTATTGTATTACCTTGAATCTATGAAGATCAATAATTGAGTTAATATTTGGTTTTTAAGTAAAAATTTAAAATTGAAAATTTCTAAACTTTTGCTGCATATTGAAAAATATTGTGAATTTTTCAATTGGTATTATAATTAAATTATTTTTCAAACCTTTTAAGAAAAAATTAAATATTTTTTAAATTAATAAAAAGATGGCTTGACTATTTTAAAAGAGAAAGTTAAAGCCATGTAATTTTGGTAATTCATGGAAGTTTTTTTTTTTTTATTGGATCATGTGTATGGATTTTTTTAAACCTTAAAGTTAAATTGATTAAAAATCTAAAACAGAAAAAAAAATTTTTTTGTATAAACGCAATTTATTTTGCAACAAATTAATTACTAAGCACTGGATGGAAAATTATTATAACTCAATTTATTAATCATTTTTATTTTTCAAATTTTTGTTTATTTTCATTCAAAAACTTGAAGGTGAAATTAAATTATAGCTAGAAATTTTTCTTATTATTTATCTTACTTTACATTTACCAGTTAGTCAGTCAGTCAGTCAGTGAAAATTGAAAAAATCAGCTTAAATAAAGTACATGCCTTTATGAATAAGCCCAGCACTGTATTTTCTTCTTTTTTTTTTTTATCAATATATAAAAAAGTTAAATAATAAGCTTTTTTTTGTTTTTTTTTTATATTTTATCATTTGGATGTCATTTGAAACTTATATTCAAAGTAAATTACAGTTAACACATTTCGTTTGAAACCAATTTTGATACCAAAAATTTAATTATTCAATCATCAAAATTAATATATACTGTATATCATCATTTGGATTTTGTGCATTTTTTTTTTAAAGTATTTAGAATAAATTTTATATTAGAAAAATAAAATTAGCTTGCATCAGCGTTTTTAATTTTGAAAATTACTGTACAATTGAAAAATAAAAGGAAATTGATCTAAAATTGAATTAAAATCTTTAGATCTTTACTTTTATGATTTGTTAGTTTAGAAATTTTATAAGAAAAATAATGCCATTTTAAAATTTGAAAAGTAATTGAAATTTTTGGGTTCAATTTGAAAATTACTTATTAAAAATAAAATTTATTGAATAAAAAAAAATTTATAAATTTTGAGTCTATTAATTGAAAAATCCACCTTGTTGTTGTAGCAAACATATTAAAAAAACTTTAGCTATTAATAATAATTTTAAAAACTACGCTAATAAAAATAAGCAATAATATTAATATTAATCACTAAAATTAATAATTGACGACGTTTAAGCTTCTTAATTAAAACTTACATATTTTTTCCAATATTGTTTTTAAATTTACATAAAATAAAAAAATTTATATAAAAATTATACTTTTTTTAAAAAAACATTGATTGAATAAAATCGCGAATTTTATTATTAAATTTTAAATTTAGAAATTTCATGAGTTTATTTCAAAATGTATTTTTTAAAAATCAATAATGTTAATTATAAATTGGTTTTAATTTGAATATACATTATAGTATTTTAAATTTATCATCATTGAATAATATCATAACCAAACTCTTTCAAAATGTTCTCCAAAGATTTAATTGTATTTGGATTAAAATAAATTTTATCTTTCCACTTACCAATTGAATCTTTATAAATTGGATTTTTAATTTGTTCTGTGGACCATTCTGATTTGGACACAACTATTTTAGAACCAAAATATTTTTCATGATTTAAAAATTCATCAGTCCATGTTAAATTTAAAAAAATTGTTACATCTTTTAAAACTTCTTTTGGATTTAAAACCAGCTCTTCATATTTTACTATTTTACAATATTTATTTCCAATTTTTAAGCACTTATTTTTTACATTTTGATTATATTGCTCCCATGTTAGTAAATATTTATTTGCATTGTTAGTATTCATATTTTCTTTGTAGACATTTAATAATGAATAAACCACTGATCTCGGATCTCTTATCATGTATATAAATTTTGACTTTGGAAATATTCTGTGCAAATATTCTATGTAATACAAAATGTTTGGATCTTTGGTACAAAGTCGATGAGCTTTTTTATTATGCTCTTGTAAAATATTGGAAATAAAAAGTCCAATTGAGTTATCAATTAATGAAATATTTATCTTGGCATTCCCGATTTGCTCTAAATTATGTCCATTAGATAAAAATTTGGTCATAAACTCTAGCATTTGAGGTATAATTTTTGTTTCTGGACCACAATTTATTGATTCATGAACATCTAAAAGAGCTCGCATTAGAGTAGTGCCAGATCGAGCATAACCACCAATAAATATAATATTTAAGTTTTTGAGATCCGTATTGTTTTTTTGATCATTTTCATATTCAGTTTTATAATAGGATTTCGAGTTTAAATAAAAGCTTATAAAAAAGAATAATAATAAAATCAATAGAAACAGTTTTTTTATTCTTAACATTTTATTTTTGTGCTGATTTAATTTTTTTTTTAGTTTATTCTATAACTTAAACAATAAAATAATTTTTCTCTTATAAAAAGTTTACATAAAGGAAAAAGTCTGATTCAGAAAAGTAATAATGACTTGTTCAATAATTTTTTATTCAAAAATTAAAATTTCGATGTTTTTTTTTTATTAATGTTTAAAAATTTAAAAGCAATTTTATTAAAAAAAATATAAATAAAATTAAAACATCGAAAAATAATTTTTAATATTAAAAAGCAACTAATCGATTAATTTCAATACAACAGGTTTCTAAAACTTATTTTAAGACAATGAATCTATCATAGAAAGTTTTTAATCAAAGGTTGATTTGTTTGTTTGTTTAAATTATAAAAAATTTGAAACTAACTTAGTTAAAATTAAAACTTTTAAAATTTTGTAATTGTTTGATCCAAAGACGATTTATTTGGTTTACTAAAGTTTAGGCTACATCATATATTTGCAACAAACTTGCATACGCTTTTTAGAGTCTAAAATCTAGTCTATCTACTCTTGTTTAAAGTAAAAGATTTTATAATCCACTACCAAGATCAAATAAGCTTTCTTAATTGAAAATTAGAGCTTAGCTTAATTATAGATTTCTAATAATTTAAGAAAAATCTAAATTTTGAATTTTTTATATCTTTTGATTACTATATATTGAAACTTGTTAAAAATTAAATTAAATTTTTAAAAAAGTAATTAAATAGATAGTCTGTTGGAATTATCTTAGTTTATCATTTTAAAAAAAATTTCTATCTATTGAAAATAAAAAGGAAAAATAAAATTGTTTGTAATCGTATTTAATAATATTTTTTTGAAATTGTTAATAAAATAAATAAAATTAAAGATTTTTATAAAATAATAAATTTTGTTGAACAAAAAAACAATAATTTATATTGAATAATAATTAAATTATAATTTAACATTGAATTGCTGTTCTTACAGTCATTAGCAACGAAACAATAAGACCATAAATAGCTAATACTTCAGCAAAAATCAAAATTAAAATCATACCGACATATAAACGTGGTTGTTGAGCTGTGCCTCTTACACCCGCATCACCGACTATACCAATAGCAACACCAGCACCCAAACCGGACAAACCAATACTCAAACCAGCTCCTAAATGCAAAAATCCTCTTTATAAAATAAAAATAAAGAAAAATTATTTTGTGTTTTTGTTGTTGTTTAATTTAATCAAGTTATTTTATTACGCTTGTAAACTGTATTTTTCATCTATTCTTCCTTGAATTAATACAGCAACTACTAGGCCGTAAATGGCAATAATACCAGCCATAATTACTGGTATAACAGATTTCATAATAAATTCTGGCTTTAAAACAGCAGATGCTGAAATTCCAACACCGGCTCTAGCTGTTCCATAAGCAGCACCTAGAGCTGTGAATACCATAGCCGATGTTGCACCCATAGCTCCAAAAAACGAGCTATAAGCTGGACACTGATCTGGATTAACCATTTTATTTTCTTTGTTTGAGTTTAATTTTGAAAATAAATTTAAATTCTTTTGAATTTGAAACTCTATTAATAAGAAAGAAATTTTTTTTTATAAAAAAAATTTTATAATGATTTGGTAACATTTTGAGAATTTATTTGATAAGATATATTAGCTAATGCGAGTTAATCACGAGTTAATTAATTAATTATTATTAGAAAACCTAATTTAATATTTTGAAAAATTTTGCTTAATATTTATCATATGATTAAAATTTTTAAAAATTGTTTAATGTATTTTTAAAATAAGTATAAATTTTTTATTTTATTTAATATCTTATGAAATAAAATAAATTTCTTATCAAATTTACAAAAGAAATAAAGTAAATTTATCAAATAATTTTATTAAAAAAAAATTTAAATAGTTTAAAATCTATGTTAATTAAAATCATGTCTTTTTTATACCTAATTGATGTAATCCAAAATGTAAACAAAATATAAAATTTATTATTTAAAGTAACAAACAAGATACAGTTTTTAATTAAGTAGCCTTTTATTTTATAATTAAATATTAAATAGATACTCAATAAGATTTTTACTTTATTAATGTCTTTTATTAAAAACCTTCATCTTTCTTTTTTTTTTGATGATATTCCAAATTAAGTTTAACTTTCGAAAATAAAAAATAAATGAATATTTCCAACTCTTGTTTCTTTGCTTAACTCAATCAAAATTTAAAGTAAGGTTATTATTCGCAAAAAATCAAATGAATATTACTTTTGTAATTAAAAAGATTCACAAAATATTAAAATTATATTTAATGTATTTGATTAACTATTATACAGCTTACAAAATAGTTTACAAAATCGGTTTTTATCACCAACTTGTCATGACATTGCTAATCACATTTTTTGGTCAATATCTGATTACATAATCGTTATGACCATCAATTTTAGTCTTAGTAAATGGTTTTAAAATTAAATTTGAAATAATATGTTAATGCACAATATTTCAATTGGAATAAGATATTTTTTTTTAATGCAAGAGTTTGAGCCAAAAATACTACAATAGTTAAAGTTAAATAAAAACACAAAGTGTATACCTAGAACTCATTTTAGTTTGAATATCTGTAAAGTATGAAATTTAATACAATTTTTAATTTTTATTATTAAAAATATATTTTATGGCAAATAGAAAAGCTGCCAAAGCTTCGAATGGCTATGTTCTAATACATAATACATAGTGGTTTCAACCGATTAGTTAAGCATACATAAACTACTAGTATTACTACTACTTTATTGAGGCATAAGAAAAAAATCATTTTTAATGATTTTAAAAAATAGGAATTAATTGGTATTGTTAACATTTACATATTTATATTATATAATTGTAAAGTTTTCTCCAGACTGTTTAGGATAAGTTTTTGTTTGTTGATGATTTATTGTTAATAAAAGCTTAACAACAAAGTCACCCAATGAGCCATAATATAGTTTATCTAAAAAATACAATTAGATATTCAAAACTACCATTAGACATGTCTAAACTTATTATCTAAAAGTTATTTTAAAATATTTATCTGATTTAAATATTTTATTTATTTACATTTATAAATAAACATGATTAATAATAATTATTATTAAATTAAATTAGTATTTTTTTGCTCTGAAGTAACATATTTATCCAAAAAACTTTTACGATCAATTACATTTTCACTTATTTGCGTATATGGCTCATTCAAGAGTTTGTTTTTAATCATTGACAAAAACTCTTTGGACAATTCTTCAAATTTCATTATATTTTCTGGTTCTTTGTAAAACCAGAAATCATTAAACTCAATAAATATGCTAACTAGTTACATAATAAATTAAAATAGATTTTACTATTTTACAAAATAAAAAATTTTTACTAAAAATGCGGTAAAAATTTTCAACTTGTATTTTGTTAACTTTTAAAAATTCGGAATAATTATAAAAATGAGTTTTTAGATCACCATCTACTAATAATTTATAAACCCAAGCAACTATGTTTATGCCAACAATAGCAAATGAATATCCGTATTTTGGATGTTGTGATTTTAGAAATAAATTTTTAGCTATTTCATTATGCTTGGTAACCAAGTAACTAGATAGAAAAGTATTCAAATTTAAACATGCTAAAAAATACTTAAAAAACTTAAAATGTACTTTAACGAATGTAAAGCAAGCATTCCCATGCCTCTAAAATCAGTTGACGGGTCATCGCCTTGAAAGCCGATATCTCTCCATTTTTTGCTTATCAAACTATCCGAGTCCAACTCCTCGTTCACAAGTCCTTGCCATACATCTTTTAATAAACTTTTGTGTATTAAATCTTGGTGCGAATATTTTTCCAAACGAATCAAATCAATTTCTTTTATTAACAAATTATAAGCATTCATTTTTATTAATGCATCTTTCATTAACAATTGAAACCTGTTTTATACATTTAAAAAAAAAATTAATACATTAATTTTATTTTTATTATTATTATAATTTTCTTTGAATTTACGTCACGTTTTCTTTTGGTATGCTTTTAATATTCATTATGTTAAAAACTATATTTTCTTCTTTTTCGCTTAACAATTTAACAAGTGAATTAAGATAAGAGTTAGATGAATGTTTAAGACTGGTTTCTAATATTAAAAAATAAATTAAAGTTATTTTAAATTAAAGCTTCAATAAGTTATTTTGTTTGCGAACCTATTTTTTTGATGCGAAGCGATTCGACTTTTTCATTGCTGCAAATACGTTCAAGTTCTGACTGTCTGGTCACTAGGTGCAGTAGAAATTTTGACATTCGTTTTTTTAATGTAATTAATTTAACAAGCAAAATTTGAAATAACCAAGTCAATAGAAGTAGAAATTTTTTTAAAAAATTTTGTTTTTTTTTATTTGAATTATTCATTCGAAATCAATCAGAATAATATTTCTAATTAATTTAAAAATGAATAGAAAATTTATTAAATAACAACGTAAATAACTATTACATCATTTACGGTTAAATTTAAATAATAATAATAATAATAATAAATAAAAGAAAAGCCATAGTTTCAATTTGAATTAGAAAAAAAAATAAATTATTGCTTAGTTCCTTATTATTTAATAAAATATTTTGTCATCAATAAATAAAAAAAAATTTTAAATTTTAATGCATAAATTGTAGCTTATTTTTTTAATTAAAATTTCAAATTATGTATTTTTTTTTTTTTAAATTTGCTTTATTTAAATGTTGACTTGAATTTTAGACCTTGTTTTTTTTTTTTTTTTTAATTTAAAATAGCTAATTTTTAATTAAAAAAAAAAAGGTAAATGCAAATTTAAAATAAAATTTTTTTAATTTAGTTTAATTTAAAACATGGGTTTAAATTAATTAAGCAAAAAATAAAACAGGTGTTAACATCAAGCATGGTAAAACAGCTTTTAATATTTATTTTAATATATTTATAAGAACAATATTTGAAACTTTAGGCTATGTTACGTGTAACACAATTAATATACAGTAGATTAATTTATTTGAAGAATTTGTTAATAATTAAATTATTTTCTTTAGTTTTATAATATAAATATAAATTTTTCTTTTTAAATCTTTACTACTTAAAAACGCAAGAAAAAAAAACCTCTATCAAAAAAGTGAAAATATTTGCTCTTGAGATTTCCAATATTTGATAATTTTAAAGACTTGCAAATTAACAACTAATCAATTCATAATTTATTAAACTAAAACTTATCATTATCATCCTTAGATTAATTGCTAATTTTTTTTTATACTGATAACTTGATTGATCTTTACATGAAATTGAAACACTTTTGAAATATACGAAATGAATACAAATTCAAGAGTAAATGTGTTTTGTAGGATTATTGGGCATTTTTAAATAAAATTTCTAATCTGAATGAATCAGGAAATAAAACCAAATTATAAAAAAGCCTTTGAAGAATAAGTCAAAATTAGTTTTTTTTCAGACATTCGTTGCTAAGCAACCAGTAAAAGGTCATTTTAAATTCATATACATTAATATAATAAAAATTTTTGTTTCAAAATTAAAAATTTGAAAATAAAGAAAAAACAAATTCAATAAAAAAGAGATGTACAATTTTTTAAATAGAATTTTGCTTACAATTTTAGGTAAAAATATATTTAAAAGCTGATTTATTAATTTAAAATTGCTTAGTTTTCTATAAAAAGTATATTTAAAATTAACAAATGGAACTAATCTGAATGTTCGGTTTGATATTTTGGACAAAAAAGGAATTACCAATACTAGAAGTTTAATTTATTATTGGCCTTCGGCTGAGCAAGATGCTGAACTGAGAAAATTTAAAGTAAAATTATCGCTTGAAATCGATGGTTTAAATAACACATCTATTACATTAAATCAACCAGCTTCAGTTACAATTCAATGCAAACAAATACCAATCTCTGATCCGGATTTTGTTGCTTTAGCTTTTTCAAGCAAGACTATAGAGCTATCAAATACTAAAATAGAAGAAATTGAATTCAGGTTGATATTTTTTTCAATCAAAATTTAATAAATGATAATTGTAATAATTTAAAAATTAAAATTATTAGAATTAATAAAAATGGTCAGCCTTGTTTGGTTAGTTGTAGCGGTAAAACAAACGCTTTTACTACTCAAAACAATTTGAATTTTGTATTAGATAATATAAAATTTTTTGAATCTTCAAATGTGTAAGTTTTTGAAATAAATTGTTGAATTATTTTTGTGTAAAATTTAGTTAATTTTTTTTAAATTAAGAAATTTTATTTTACAAAATTACCCGAGCATTTCATTTGATAAAAATCAACAAGCTACATCTAATTTAGAAATATCTCCATTTAGTGATTCGTTTTTGGTACTTTTTTTTCGAGATCAAAATGAATACAATTCGATTGTTACATGTTCGTTAACGCCAGGTTTTATACTTTTAAAACTTAAATTTAACTTTTAAGAATAAAAAAATTTTAAATTTATTAAGCTGATTCTAAATTTAAAATAACATCAATAACACAAACCAATATCGGAGCCATCACAGCTAGAGTATTTTTAAATTTTTTTATTTAAAACTTTATATTTGTAATGTTAACAAGTGACAAATTACAATTCGTTAAAAATATTTACTTTAAAAATTTAAAAAATTATTATAGATTTAAGATCATATATATTTTAAATTAGTTATATTATTTATATAATAAGCAATAAATGATGTAGTAGGATCTAGAATTAATAACTTAAACTACTTTCATAAAAAAAAAGATTTTAAGTTTTTCTAATTTTAAATTATAGATACCTTATACAATTACTCCATCAGGTAGCTTTACATCTGATTCGTATCAAATAAACTGTAATGCACAATCAACTGAAGTAACTGGTATTAATCAACAATACCAGCCTTCTAAAGCTATTGGTAAGCCATTTTTATAGATAAAAATTTAAGTCTTAAAAATATCAAAATTATTTTGAATAGCTAATGCAAAAATCACTTTCAAAAGACCAAAAATAGACTTTTTATTCAATACTAAAACCATCATTGGATCCAATACCCGAGTAAACATTTAATATTTTAACTTGATTCAAATTTTTAATAAAAAATAAATAATAAAATTATTTAAAAGATTCCTATTAAACTAAACCCATCGAAACAACAATCAGCAAATATCACAATCGAATGTGATTTAAGGACTTTTTTAAATTTAAATGATTTAGAAAATTTTCAATCTGGTATAACAGATTCAACTTGTCCTAACAATCTACCAAGTAAATTAAAATAAAAACTATTTTGTTTATTATCTAAATAAAATTAAATTTTTCAAAAAGATCAAGTAAACCTCAATTTAGCCGAATATTCATTTGATAATAAAACATTTGATTGGTATTTTTTGGATGAAAATAATCCGAATTCAACTTTGAAAAAGAAAGAGTTTAAATTTGATGTAAAAAGCATTTTATATATTAATTTTTTTATACGAAAAATTTATAAAAAAATTTAAAAGAATGTAGAAACTATTGACTTTGTCCAAGTTGGGCGTAGGCCTTTTGGCTCCTTAAAAAAAGACTTGAAAGTTTATTTATCTTTATTTTGCTGTGATAAAACTGTAACATCAAGACAATTGAATAATGTTCCAAAATACCAAAACTTTTTGGGATCTATTTCAATGTTTGCATCCAAAAGTTCTGATCCTTCTTTGAGTAAGATTAAATTACAGAAATTTTAATAATTTTAATCTCTAAAATATGAAAAATAAAAATTTAATTAAGATTATCCCAAAGCGCCAACAACAAACGAATTACTTGATCCAAATTATAATCCTTGTGGATGCGATTTGACTGTAAATTCATGTGATTTAAATTGCTGTTGTGACAAAGATTGTAGTTCAGACGATAGATTTGCAGCCAATTTGGTTTGTCCAAATAGAGTCAGAGGCATATTCGAGAAAACTATTGATAAGTGGACTTGCAATGATATTTTTAATAAGCCGAGAAAAAATCAGGAAGATTGGTTTCCAATCATATGTATTCAAGTAAGAAACAAATAGAACATTTTATTATAATTAATAAAATACTCAGTTTGAATAAATATTGTTTTGAGAATAAACTTTTTATCTTGTTGAAAAATTAGTTGCGTTTTTTTCTATAATATTATTTTATTAAAAGCGTAATTAATATTTCAACAATATTTGAAATTGATATTTTATTGAATTTTCTATAAAAAAAGTAAAATAATTTTTAGTTTGCAATTTATTATTATTTTTTAATAATTAAAGTTTAATACAACTGTACTTCTCGGTAATTTTTACTCACCAAAAACACTAGAAAATCTGATTAATAACGAAAATGCTAAATTTATGCAAAATGTAGAAAGCTCAATTCAATCGTCTTACAACACTCGTTCTAAATTTTTGAGTAATTTAAAAAATAATTTCAAAACAAAAATAAAACTTAATTAAAACTTTGATAAAAAGATGATCCGCTTTACAGTAGAGAGTCTGTAACAAGCTCTCAGTTTTGCATTTTAGACACAAATTCTGAATCGAATTACAAATACGGCTCTTGTTTAAAACTCACCGAGTCTTTAGCTGACAGAGAAGCAATTGATTTTTTCAGATTTCCACAATCTTCTGGCTCTTTTTCATCATGCTATTATGATTCTCCTGTTCGATATCTATCATCTAAAGGGCGAACTTTTTGTCCTATCCGAATAACCAAAGATTCATGTCAGACTGGTTCAACATTTGATTCAAATTCTTACATCAACCAAATAATTATATCAAACCTTTTAAATAGAGATAAAATTCAAATTTCGAATATAGAATATTACAAATGCACCAATTATCTGTCTGGTTCATTGGAATCAACACAGTCTTCAAGTGTTCAAAACCAGTGTCAAACTGGAGAGTCAGAAGGATGCAAATTTGAGCTTGATACAAAACTATTTGATAATATATTGAATAATTTATGCTCAAATGATTCTTGGTCTGGTTCGGATCAAGATATTAAGAATGAAATAAAATCTAAAGTAAACATGGATTACTATCTAAAACCAGATTTGAATAACAATTGTAGAAAGTTAACAAATTCTGAATTAGATCAATTTAAAATTAAATTAGAGGTAAACAAGTGTCTAAATTTAGTAGCTGGTGTTAAGCATGTTCTATTTTGGAATGGAGGAAGTTTAAATAAAACTTTGACTCGGGTTATATTGACTGATTCACTTTTAGACTCAGAAATTAAACAAATGTTCGAATTAAAATGGGTTTATTTGCCGAATAAAACAAGTGATGTATTGAATTTTGATAGTTTGACGTCAGTAAGTGATTATGATAATTTAATACAAAATCAAGACTATTTAAAAACAGAAAAATCGGGTGTATTAGGCTACGAACTTGGAAAGCCAATTATTTCTGGTTATGGAGATGGAAAAACTTATCCAGATATTGATTACAATCTGCGCTTATCTACTTTTAGAATTTTAAATGGGAAATTATGTGGAACTTTGTCAAAACTAGAAAGAGATTTAATCAAATTTGGTAAAAACACATCTTCAAGTTGTGTAGTTCGAGTGACTCAAACTGATTTTAAAAATACTCGAACTTGTAATTGTTTGAGAAGAGTTTTATTCAAAAAATTAAACGACTATTTTGCGCCTTCAAATTTTGTTTCAAAAAATGGTAATCCCAATTTTACCAAATTTGATGAGTCTGACTGGATCAATGTTTATCCAGTTATAAGAAATTTAAAATTAAATCAATATACAAATATTTTTAATTCGAGTATAGACACATGTTCAAATGTTCCTTATAAAATAAGCTTATTTTTTTTCTATTCTCAAAATGGAAAATTAAATGGTAAATTAAGCAATGAAATAGTCGGAGTATACGCCAATTATTCTTATCAAGATTGGGTTTATGCTTGTAAAACAAACAGACAAAAATGTTCTCAAGGTTTTGATTCCGCTCAGGATTTCAATATTGAATTTGAATCTTATTTTATAGATATTAATAAGTACTTTAAAAAAGATTAAATAATTTAAATTTTTTTAAATTTAATTTTTTAAAAATTTTCAAGAAAAAATTTGACTTGGTTCGAAAAGTGTAAATATGATAAATATCCGTCGCAAAGTTGTATTGAAGAAGTTTTATGGACTTGGCCAAGAGATTTCAATGATCCAGATTTTTTCTATTTATACACAGTTCATTTGGGGCTTATATTTGGTATTTTTTCTACGCTAGTTGTTTATTTTATGATTTTTGGACCTGTTTGTCCTTGTTAAAATTATAATTAAAATTATTTTATTTTTATTAATATTTAAAAAAAAAATTAAATAAAAAAAATTCCAAAAAAGTATTTAATGCTTGATTTAAATTTGTTAAAATATTAAAAAATTTAAAAAAATTTTTTTTTAAATAATTTATTTGAATATATTTTATTAGTTGTTTACAAAAGACTTTGGTGCCAATATTACTATTTATCTGGAGAATAAAAAAATATTAGAAAAAAAGAAAGAAATTTATCCAATTGGTTTAAATAGCGATGTGTTTAGACTTGCTGAAAAATGCTTTTATTGACAGTAAGATAGAACTTATTATTACTATTTTAGAAAAAGTTGACATCAAGTACTTCTAGATACTTGAAGGCTTTTAAAAAATCAACAAAGACTTCAATCTTTAAAACTAAAATAGAAAAGACGTGATTATTGCTTTAAAAAATTCTGCTTCATAATTGTTTGGTTTTAGACTTAGCTACTAGATTTGGTGTATTATTAATTTCTTTTAAATGTTTATTATTCTAAATAAATAATATTGAATTTACATTTTGAACTTTAAATAATTAAAATGTTAAACCAAAGTAAAACAAATTAAGTTCTAGTATTTAAAAAAATTAAATTAAATGGTTGTTTACAATGAAAACTAACTATTTAAATTGAAAAATGGTTCGATTTTATATTTAATCTTTTTTTTTAGTAATATGAATGTTTTTGATTGATAACTTTAAAATTTTTATTTATTTATTTTTTTAAATTTTGATAATTTTTATTCTTTAATTTAATTTAAATTTCAATTAAAATAAATTTCAATTTTAATACACCAGTTATAAAAATGTATTTAAATCCAACATTCAAAATTAGTATAAAAGTTTAAAAAAATTTTCAAATTTTTAAAACCTTAAAAAATAAAATGAAAACAATCATAAGTTTAACAGTTTTTTTACTAGTTTTATTTTATGAAGCTAGAGCTTCTTTTTTACATGAAAAAAAGTGTCCTAATGTTCGACCAGCTGCAGGTTTTGAGAATAGTAAATTAGGAGGAACATGGTATTTAATGGCTGCTAAAGTTTCGGAAGACCCTAGTGAAGATTTTATTAGTTGTTTTAAATCCGTAGCTACCCTAAAGGCAGATCACCTAGATATACAACAAGAATGGATCAAGTTTGTATTTAAGATTTATAAAGCTTCTACTAAATAAAATAAAATTTTTTTGTAAAGTTTTTTGAATGAAAAACAAACTTCAAATTTTAGTATAAAGTTAAATAATTCACGACAAGGTGTTCTCGAATCAAAAACTGAGGTAACTGTTCGTGATATCTTGGGTAAACCTCATAAAAAAACTCTTGACTCAGAGCTTACAGTTTTATATGCTGATGATCAATTAAGATTGTTATATAGTTGTGCTGAATATGACAATTTCTGGAATTCAGACATTTCTGAAACATATATAATACTTAAAAAAGATCGTTCATTTGATAGTCTTTCAAAAACGTTGCCTTTAATTGGTCGCCTAGCTCGTTTAGATCAAGATCTGAACAAATTAAATTTTATAAAAAATGACCCATCATGTACCAACTAGATTTTTTTTATTTAGAACCATCTCTTTTATTAATCATATATTTAAATTTTGCTTATTTTTTTATCAGATTAGTTCTATTTTATTATTTAAGCTTTTTTAAAAATATCTATTATAAAATTAATTATACAATTTATTCTTAAATAAAAATAAAATTCAAATAATTTTTTTATAAAATTAAAACTCTATTTAATTGCTATTTTTTGATTTATACATATTCTATAATCATACAAAATATTAATTATTAATTGTTAACTATACTATTTCCTCCCATCCAAACGATCCATTCTTGCAATTTTTCATCAAAAGTCTCAAAATCATTCAAAAGCGTTCTTAAATCAGTTCTTCTTAATAACAAACAATTTGTTTCATAATCATTTTGTTTATCTTTTTGTTTACTTATAAAGCTTGACCAATCTTTAAAATAGTTGGACAGCTGTTTAAATTTATCATTTAAAGAATAAAATTCTTGGAAAATTTCGCCTAAATTATTCTCCTGTTTGAATTCATCAGCAATTAAATATGGATTAGACTTGTCAGTTTCATCTTCTAATATTGCATTAGTTTTAGCTTTAAACTCATCCAAGTAATTGGTAATTTCAGTTAAATCGTTTTTTAACTCTTTATTTAACTCTTGAAACTTGTCTTGTTTTTCATATAATTTGATCAATACATTTTCGTCAGATGAAGAACTCAAAATTGTTTTATTCAACTCAATTTGTTGCTTTAAATCAACTAATTTAAGTTCTAAATTTGATAAAAAATCTTCTTTTTTAACCGATTTGCCATACTGAACATCTTCTAAATAATTAGAATTAGAATTTATATTTTTAATTACTCTGATCAAATCAGAAGGTATTAAAAACGAAGATCCATGCTGAATCATGTTTCTATATTCATTAAAAAAATTCTGATCTTCTAAAATTTGAATTTTTTTTGAAAATAATTCATCAAAATTCTCGTTTTTGTTCAACACAGGTTGTAGGAAACTGTTTGACGAAGCGTTCAAATCGAAAGACAAAAAATCATCTATATTATTTAATTGCTTTTGAACTGGTAAAAGTGTTACGTTTAAAATTAGAATTAATTCTTTGTAATTTTTAGCATTTGTGTTTAAAAGTTTTTCTTTTGGAAAATCTGAAGGGTCTAGAATGCCAAGTATAGATAAGCAATCGATTATTTCTTTAATAAATAAAAGATTTTTTTTTTAAAAAGTAGTAATTTTAGGTTTTAAAGGTTTTTTTAAAGTACTCTTTGCTTTAACTTCAGTTGGAAAATATTCTGAGTCAACAAACTCCGGAGCGAATCTGGGCTCAAATCTTCAAACAAAAACACATGTTTAAATTTCAAATAATTTTTGGTTCAAGTTACTTTAAATTTACTTAAAAATGGACCATATGAATAAATTCAATTTTTCTTCGACAAAAGATGGATCTAAAATAATATCTTTTAATTGAACGTTTTGCTCTATGGCAAGGATGTTTTTAACTGGTGTACATGAGTTATTCTTAAGAAAAAATTTAATAAATATTAGGTTTAAAAAAAAAGGAAAAAAAATAGTTCAAAAACTTTTAAAATATCAAACAAACTTTGCTCAATTTCAACTAGAGTTTGAAACATTTTCTATTAAATTTAAAATTTCAATTTTTTTTTTTAGATTTTATTTATGCATTTATATACTTTGTATCATAATAAAAAGAAAAATTATTTTAAAAATTTTAAACAAGTTTTGTTTATTTTTTATTAAGCAAAGAGAAAAAAAATATAATCGTCCCTAGGTGGATTCGAACCACCAACCTTTCGGTTAACAGCCGAACGCGCTAGCCGGTTGCGCCATAGAGACATACAACGCATAATTTAAATTATTTCCAAATCATATTTTCATATTTTATTTTTTTATACTTTTTAATAACAAAAAGGCTGTTGATTGATAACAGAGTTGTTGCAAAATAAGTTTTTAAATTTTTTTTAAATACTAGCTATTTGATTCAAAGGGTAAACGAAATAATAGCTGAAAATAAATACATTTAAAAACTAATTGCACAATTCAGCATTTGAATGGAATTTTGGATTAGTAGGTATCAAATTACATAAGATTTTAAAAATATATAATCTATAAGCTAAAAAATTCTCTTTATCTAAAAGCAACTAATAAAACGTATATTTTTTTATTTCCTTAGTAAAAATCCAAACAACTTCCTAATTAGATTAAATTTCGTTTTTTGCATGCTAAAAGCTTAGTAAACATTTTATGTCTACTTAATTTAAAGCATGATATTCTATAAATAAGCTAATGAAAATAGATTACTTTTATTACACTTGCAATAAATAAAATATATCAAAAAAAATTTTAAAAATAGTTCATTTTTTTTATAAAATAAAGTATAATAAATATAGAAATGAAAAATTCAACTAAAAATTATTGTCTGTTTAATGAGAAACAATTGAATATCGATTTTGAATGTTTAAAATATTTATATAATGATAATTATACAATATTTGAAACTTTTATGATTCTTTCGAACATCTTTGAAATATTATGTTTATATTTAATATTTAAAGCTAGAAGAAATCTAATTAAA
Source organism: Brachionus angularis (assembly GCA_021432725.1). Taxonomy (NCBI): domain Eukaryota; kingdom Metazoa; phylum Rotifera; class Eurotatoria; order Ploima; family Brachionidae; genus Brachionus; species Brachionus angularis. The sequence goes on from JAJVDD010000007.1 coordinate 217,666, forward strand.
ACCGAAAAATTAATTCTCATCTTTCAAACACTTTTATTATTTTCAATTAAATTATTCACAAGTTTAGAATATTTCAGAAGAAAAATTGCTTATTGGACTTTCGATATTTATACTTGTATATCATATAATTCTTTGGTGGTTTTGTATAATACATTTTATCTGGTATTATATTATTATTCTTTATTTCATTTATCAGCTTTGAAAAGATCAAATTGGTTTTTAAAATTGTTTAAATTAGTTAGGAATTATAAAGTATTTGTTTTTTACTTTATTTTTATCAGTGTTTTTTATTATGCTTTGGATTGGCTATTAATTAATTTTTATAAGCATGATATTTTCGAGTTTGGCAATCAAACAACAACATTTAAATGTATAGCTAATTTTCAAAAAAAGAATTCAAATAATACCTTGATTTACTTTTTATTTTTAATATCAATTATGTCCGTGTTTATCAATTATATAGTTTCGATAATTATTTGTTTGAGCAAGTATTTTAAAGACAAAAAATTGAAATTGAATTCTCAAAATAATTCGAAACATTCAAAAAAATATTTAAAAATTTCAATCAAATTTTTTTTTTATTCAATTATATCTTTTTTATCATGTTTGACATTTTATTTTGTTATAATACAAGAATATCTTTGTAAAAATCAGTGTTTGGACAATTTTCAACCATTTATTTTATATTTTTCTCAATTTATTTATATGATTCAATCAATACTTTTGATTTATATACATGAAAATTTAAAAAAAAGTTTTTTAAATTTAACAAAGTTCTAGCATATTCAAACTTATCATCAAAAAAATTTCAATTAATAAATTCTAATTACCAAAACCATCACAGATTTCTCAAGCTTAAATTAAATTAATTTAATTATACTAAAAGAACTAATTTTTTATGTAATGTTATTTACTGAATATATACTATGATTTAAATGATTTAAACTCTAACCATCTATTGGAAAGTGATCCATTAGATAGTTGTATAAATGATACTAATAGTCGCCTAAACGAATTTCATATAAACAAATTGTGTACAAATAAAACCTTTGAAAAAAGCTCATGTTTTATATTTTATGTTAAAATCAAATAAAACTATATAGGTCTATTGCTAATAAATTCAAAACGTCTCTTTAATTTAAATATCTTAAATCAATTCAAATGAATTAATTTAAATTTTATAAAAATCTTGTAATTAATAAAGCATTATAATTTTCCAAGTATTTTTAAAATCATTATCAGCTATTAAATAAAAAGCTTTTCCCTATGAATAATTATTCTCTTAAGTAATGTTTTATTTACTATACCATATTTGTCTGAATTAAATTGGGATGCGTTACCTATTGTTAAAATAAGCTTTAAATAAACTATTTTATAAATGAGACTAACAATTATTAGAATTCTTAAATGATAATTTTTTATTTGCCAAATTGTAAAATTTAAATCATAAGAAGGAATAATACTAAAACTAATGCTAAGATTAGAGAAAAAAGTCAAATATCTCATACTTAAACATCTTTTGTTTGTGTTTGTCAGATTTTTCTTATAATTTAGCTTGTAAATTTTTTTTTAATTGAGATAAATAATATTAACTATAATAAATTAAACTAAGCACATTTTTTAAAAAATCTTTTTTATTATATCATAAAAAAATAAAAAAATATTCTAATAAATAATATTTTAAGAAGTAAGTCTCTATGGCGCAACCGGCTAGCGCGTTCGGCTGTTAACCGAAAGGTTGGTGGTTCGAATCCACCTAGGGACGATTATATTTTTTAAACATGTTTTTTGTCTTCTTCAAATAAAGCCAAACACAGAAAAACAAAGAATCCATAAAAATCTAGCTAAAAAATGATTAAATGTTGCTCCAGAAACTTGCACATGATATTCTTTTAAACAAATTTCATGCTGCTCATTAAACGAATAAATAATATCTGACTTTTTTAGCAAATTTGCTTCTTCTCTAATTCTACCACAATCAATTTCATCATTACACAACTCTTCACAAGACGGACAAACTATATTACCATAATAAATAGAAAAATTTTTTTTCAAATTTTTTCTTATTTTAAAATTAACTATTTGATCTTTGAACGAACACTTGATAAATTCCTGATCGACTAAAATCAACAAACCCAAATTGGTATCACATTTGTAATTATAACAACCTACTGTTTTAGAAACTGTTGTTCTCGAATGGCACTTGTCCGAGTATATTTGCCAAGATCTTTCATGCAATATACATTTGGACTGTGCAGTGTATTCTTCAAGAATATAATTCTTAAACTCATCAGGTCTATTTTCTTCATAAGAACATTTACTGTCTCTTATTTGATTATTTATGGACCAGCTTACTTGTTGCATGAATGGACAATAATCAGCCAAAGTTACAGAGCCGCCTAAATAATGAGACAATTCGTATTTTGTACTAATATTTAGGTTTGTTTGCTTGGCTACATTTTGATGATGATTTGAATCGAAATTTCTGTAATTTAAAGGTATATGATGATTGTATACTACCAAATTGCATAATAGAACTGCGTCTCTGTTCTGACTACATTCATATTTTGGATTTAAACTTTGTCCTAAAGCTGGCACATTGTTACAAAACGGTCTTATTGATAAATTTCTTAAACTCTTCTCATCTATCCAACTTTTACAACTCTTTTTAACAAAATCACATCCCAAGTCTTTGCCCCAAATCAACTCCTCGGCATTTGAATAATTTGCATAGTACCAACCAGTGTCTTCTAAAAATGCAAAAGTTATTCTAGAAAATACACTATTTTGAGTATAAGTGCCTGTCATGGCTTCATTTTCAAATATACGCTTCTCCCAGTGTGTTAACCTTGTTCCTATTTCGCCCTGGTCTTCTAATTCGGCACCCTCTAGGCTTGAACAATTAAAATGCTTTCTAACTTCTTCGACAACTCTAGGAGTTACCAACATTGTTACATTTCTCTTTATATAACCATCACTTATTTTCCAATTTTTTCTTGTTACAATTTTAACTACTCGTTCACTTGGCTCATACATGTTAGCTAGTGAGTTATAAGCTGGCTTGCCAGTCTTCGCTTCTCTCTCTGTCAACGGTTTTCCGTTCTTGTCCAAAAAAAAAGCGTACAAACCAGCCGAAAAGCCGAGAGCATGAAGTATCTCGTGTTTTAAAGTAGCCAAAGCAGAATGAAAGTCACTTTGTCTAGCCGAGACCGATTGTGGACAAATATTAACATAACCAGCCACAGGGCGATTATACTTAGACTCTAGCTGACAATAAGAAGCAAACGCAACTGTATTACTTTTGTTACAATGTTCAGTATTAATAGCAGATATGTACAAAACAAAGTCAGCATTAATGCCAGGTTTTGGCGAGCCACGTGTTCTACAATCAGATTTATTCAAACAATATCGACAAATGTCCAAATGTTCTTCTGGTATAATTATATAATCACCACATTTGGTATCTTTGGCGCAGTCTGTTTCACACGAAATACTTTTTGTTGATTCGGAATAGTAATGGTTTTGAGTAAGACATAAACGGCCGAGAAATATTGGTGAATAGGAATATTTTACTCTTAGACTAGTTTCCCAATAGGATATAGCTTCTGGTATTAATTTTTGTTTGTACAAATCGTAAACAGCAAGTGGTAAATGCTCAAAACTTTCATGATAAAATGGATATATGGTAAAAGTTTTATTTTGTTTGTGTATTGAGCTTCTTTTGGCTTTGACTGTAGATGATGAATTAAAATATGAAAATACAATTTGGTTTTTTTTTGGTATTAAATGACATGTGTCTGATTTGAGTGAACGATTTTCAACCATAGAAAACACAAAATAGAATAGAATAAATGTAATCAATAAAATTGATTTTAATTGTTTGAAGCTTAAATTCTTTCTATTATTATTATTATTATTATTCAAAGCATTATTTTGATAAAAAAACATTTAAGCTTTGTTTTTGAAACAAAAAAAAATTATAATAATAATAAATTTTTATTTTTTGAGTTTTGAATTTTATCGAAATCGAAGAGCAATCAATGAACACGAATGGATAAATAAATAAACAAATAAATAATTATATTAATCAATTAATTAATCAATCAATCAATTGATTAAAGAAGATAATCAATTTTTAATCATTTATATCAGATTTGGTTTTATATGTTATACTATAAAATTAATATATATTTTATTAATATATACTATAACTATAATATATATTTGGAAAAAATGAAAATGTTCTGAAATAAAAATAAATACATAAAATCAATAATAAAATTATAGAAACCAATTAAAATGTCTTATCAAGTCTAATTATAAAAAAAATGTTTCATTTTTTTTTCACCAAGACAAAATTCGATTTTAAAATCGATTTATATAAATAGTAAAATTTTATCTTGGCAAAATTGAGAAATTAATAATCTTGAAGATAGATGTTTTAATCTTTTGAATGTTAAAAGAAACAAAAGATTAAAAGGAAAATAACAAAAAATTCAAGTCCTTAATTAATAGAGCTGTAAATCTGTAGAAAAAGCAATCAATAGAAGCTATAGAACCAACTTGAGTAGAAAAAAATTAAAGAAGAAATTGATTCGGTATGGTCAATACGAAAACATATACTATAGCCTAACAAAGCTATGCGCTAATGCGCAGTTGAGGTGAATCTCTACCACCATGATTAGCAGAGATTACTACTAATTAGATACCAAGATATAAAAAAATTAGAAAAATTATTTTGAAAAGTATTTATTTATTCGAAATATGAGTAAAAAATAATTTTTTGCTATGAGAATTCTATTATATTAAGTGTCCAGAGATTTAATTTTAAAATAAGTCAAAGTTATTTCAAAGAAACAAACTCTTCATTTTCTGAATTTTCGAGCTGCAACAAAATAATTTTTCTAAGAATCTTGATCTTCAGACAATAAAACTTAATCTTATTTAGCTGATTGCTTCAGTTGTAAATACACTTAAAGGTGCATTGAATAAATATACTAAGCGCTAAAATCATTGAAATGAATTTTCGTTTCATTTATTTAGACTGTTATTGAATATAACTAAGTATGAAATTAGATGGTATATCAATTATGAAAGAAAATTTCAAGTTCTTTCTAAACGTATCTCTAATTATCCTTTATTAATATCTTAAGTAATGCTTTTAATTGTATGATTGCTTATTTTTTGATTAATTTAATTTTTCTAGCTTTTTTTTTTTTAAAGAGCAAGCGTTGAGAATTACCTTAATTTGATTTTCTTCTAGAAATACTAAATAAATACTTTGTGTTGTATAAATTAAATTTTTAATATTATCAAGAAATTATATAGTTTTATTATTTAATTCTTGTTTAGACAGTATACAGTAAAAATAAAGTAAAAAATGGAAAATAAAATTAAAAGCTTCAAAAATTTGAAATTATATATTAAAATAAAACATTTGATTTATTATTTTATTATCGAACATATAATTTAATTCATGTAACAATAATTATTTATTTAATTATTAGATGAAGAAATCCTGGTTCTTTTCTAAACTATATAATAATAACTAATAATTATTAACTATGATAAAAACTAAAATATTTCTAAATAATAAGCTAATTAATTAAAAAAACAAATTATCTTTATAAAAAAATTCGAAAATGAATAATACCACAAATAATTCTAACTTTGAAATTGATATTAATATAGGCGGATTTCCTTTTATACTCAAATTTCTATCTATTTATATACCTTACTCACTTTTATCTTTTCTTGGATTTTTAATCGGTCTAATTGGTAAGTCAACCAAAACAATTAATTACTACTTTATTAAAAAAAACATTTAAGCTTTTATTTTAATTTTAAAAAGGAAATTCTTTAATAGCTTCTGCCATTTTTGCTAATAAAGAGCTAAGACAAAATTCGACATGTATTTTAATATTAAATTTAGCTGTTGCTGATTTGAGCATTAGTATAATTGTAAACTCGTTTACTGTTGTTGGTAATTTTTAAAAAATTAAAATTTTGTTATCTAAAATTTTTTTCACTAAATTATATAAACATTTACAGGGACTTTAGTTGGTAAGAATTTTTTTGATTCAAACCCAGGCTTGTGCGAGTTTATTGGTGCCACATGCTTAATCTCGTGTGGAACATCCCTGGTAACTATGGGTTTTTTGGCCTTAAACAGGTTATAACAAATGATAGAAATATTAAAAATTAAAATCAAATAATTTATTTTAATTCTAATTCTAGATACATTTGCATATTTTATTTTAAAAAATATGATCGAATATTTTCACCAAAAAGAACTTATGTTTATTGTGCGTTGACATGGTTGATGGGTATGATTTTTGACTTGCCAAACTTTTTGGGAATTGGAAGTCACGTATTTGATAAAAAAGCGCTCAGTTGTGTTTTTGACAGGCTAAAAATTGGTTATACAATTACATTTTCAGTTATGTGTATCATTCTGCCATGTGTCAGCATTGGATATTGCTATTTAAAAATATTCTTACATGCGTTTAAAATAAGAACTAAAGTTAGCGATAAACATATTAAACAAAATGGCACTTTAGAAGCTGTTAAAATAGCTAAAAGCTTATTTGCATCTTTTTTCTTATTCTCCGCATGCTGGATTCCAGTAGCTATTATATTTATAATCGATATCGAAGATAAACTGCCAATATCAGCTCACGCCTTTACTAATCTTTCGGCGCATTTAAACTCGGCACTCAATCCTGTTTTATATGCCTTGTTTAATCCTAAAATAAGAGATGGTTATTTAAAAGTAATTAATATATTGACTTGTAATAAATTTAAATATATAAAAACAAGATCAAATGATTTGCCAACCACTTTTACCATAGCTAAAACTTATTAAAAATAAACTTTTTTTTTGATTATAGTTTATAATCTATTTTGTTTTTATATTCTAAATATACATAAAAGTTTTTTCTTTTATAAAATTTTAATTATTTAATAAATTTTATTAAAATTTAATTACTTGATTTTGTAATACCTTCTAAACCTGGAGTTCAGATATAGCTAGAAACACTGGATTTTTCTCTTCAATTTTTAAGAGAATCTTATTTCTTATCACAATCAGATAAAAAGTTGAAAGATTTTGAATTTTTAAGAGCCATTATAAAAAAAAATTTTAAAAAAATGGCTAATAAGCTTGATGTTTTGTAAACTTAAATAAAGTTAATTAATTTAATTTATAAAAGTTAAACAATTGCATTAAGACTAAAATGTCCATTTTACATTTTTCTATTAATTCTTATTTCTATGGTTACCAATTTTTTTCAACCTTCAAAAAAATCAAAATTTGAATTAAAAAAAAAATTTACTATCTTGTTTAAAATATATTTGAAATGAGCGAAATGAATCAAAACTTATTCATAGATGAAAATGGAGTAGTAAGTCTTGAAATAGAAGAAGATTATGATTTAGATTTAGCATTAAAGCTAAATATTAAAACATCGAATAATTTAAAATTGGAAATTAAATACCCGAATTTGAACAGATTAAATGTTTCTTTCTTGCGCGAAAATGGCTACTTAAAACAAATTTACTTAAACATAAGACCAAGTAAATCGAGATCTAACAATTTGTGCAATTCAGTTTTGGGTCTTTATCCGAACTTGGCTTACGACTCGATTTCAAAAGAGCATAAAATAATAATACAAGGTTTTGTTCCCAATAAACCTTTGTTTAAACAAGAAACTCTTAAAATCGGAGATTTAATTATATCCATAAACAACACAGATGTAAACTCGTCTAATATAGAATCAATATTGTCTAATATTCAAAAACCAACAAGAATAAAAGTGGTCGCATTAAGCCCAATCACTTATGCTAATTTAAATACAAATGATCAAATTTTAAACTCTTACACATCTGATTTGACTTCTAAAGAAAAAAAGTCCAAAATAATTTCTCAATCCAAAGCAATAAAAGTTGTTAAAGGCGATCGTGCTAAAGCAAATAATCAAAATTTGATTTCGAATGATGACTTTTTTATGTATGCTATGATTCTTTCGCTTGATCAAGGCACTTTAAAACGTAAACAGAGTCTCAAGGATAATAAGGTTACATTTTCAGAATTTTAATTTTTTAAAAACTTAAATTTCAAATTCAAAATTAGATTAAGTTAAATACTTCAAGATTTATTTAAGTAAATATCCTATTTGATTTTGTGCTATTTAAGCTTAAATGGTCTTTGATATCCAAACAAAATTAAGAATTTGAAAGATTTCAAACTAAAATTATCAAAATTTAAACTTTTTAATTTATTTTAAGCTAAAGCTTTAAAAAAATATTTATTTTTATAGAATGATCTTGTTTACAAGTATCCAAACAATGCGACTCAGTTTGGTTATAAAAAGCAAAATAGTATTTTATTAATACAATTAATTGAACAAATAAGAGGTTTATTTATGACACTTAGTTATGCGATTAAGGATATAAATAAAGACGATGAAGCTGTTTGTTCAACAATTGAATATCAAAATGAACAATTCAATGTTTGCTTTTTAAGCGAAAATTACGGCAACAAAGGCCAACTAGTTCTAATAGTTCCCAGCAATAAAATAAATTTAAATTATTTAAAACAAATATCTAAAAATTTAAATCAAACATTTAAGTTTTTATTTAAAAATTCTTTAAATGATTTGTTAAGCAAAAACGAAAATGATCTAACTTCTAGTCCGATTCATTCAAACTTAAATGAATCGTATAATTTAAAAAATCAATTAGATATATTTTTTAATAACTTTCATAAACGTCTAATTACCTCCAGTTTGTTTAAATTGTTTGATATGGATCAAAATATTCAAGAGCAAAATTTAAATGCTCTAAATCGATTTAGAATTTATTCTGATATGAAATTGGCTTATTTTGATTCAATACCGTTCTATGAGTTACCAATTAATTTAAAAAATCGTTTGGAAAGTGCTCTAAGTGAGATTGAGAGCCAAGAGTTTGTCGATTTGGAGAGCAATAATTACAAGTTTAAGCGACATTTTTTTGTAATTGGATCATGTATTTATTACCAAGTAATATAATTTAAAATATCACAAATAAAAATCCAAATAATTAAGAATTATTCATAAATAAATTATTTTGTAGTGCCACAATTAATTAACCAAGCTAAAGCCTAGTAAATAACTCTTATAATAAAAATTTTTAGAATCAAATTTAAGCCATATAATTTAATTTTTTGACTAGTTCTCAGAAATTATTTTAAAAAATTCTACTTATTTAGAACTTTATTTTACAGACCATTCAACAACTTTTAATTTCTTTAGCAAATAGCTTTACAAAAATATTGAAGTTTTTCCAACATTAAAATATCTAACCATTTTCTGTTGTTTATTTAATTTTTTTAATAAATTTCAAGAGCACTTTGTTAGCAACACATTTGAATGAATCAACAAACAAAAACATATTCAATTACTGCACTCATTATGATTTGTTTAATTTAATTCGAAATGGCAATACAAATCAGTTCAATATATGGAAAGAAATCGAGTTAGATCATAAAGAAAACTCTTTGATTCGTCATTTCTTAATAATAGTTGGTCTTGTAAGCAAATTTTTCATCCCTAATATTAAAACAAAAACTTGAAAAAAATCATTTTTTTAATAGAAAGAATTCATGACTTGTCTAGTACTAGAAACAGGTGGTCTCATGTCCAGAGCTTATGATAGGACTAAAATAATTGAATCAAATCCAGTTTTTATTCAAAAAATATCATTCATGTTATACGATTTAGACAAAACTGGTCTAATGGACCAAATAAACAAATATTTCCAATTTGGCTATTCCCAAATTATTTTCAATTTAGATAAATATTTGACTTTACCAAAAAAAAAGTCTAAAACCACAAATAAAAAGAGATCTAACACAAGAAGTCCTCTTAGAATTAAGATAGACAAAATAGCAACTAGATCGAGATCCATTAATGAACGCGATGGATCTTTGAATAGATGTAGTCCATCACCAAGTCGTGGGTTAGCTTTAGAAAATTCAGAAGTTTCCGAGAATGAGGAAAATGAAATTCAAGAATTACCAATAAACGAAGACTTGTACCATTCTAAAAAACTATCTCGTTATAGCTCTATAAAGGAGTTGAATAAGGAAAAAGAATTTCTAAACACACTTGAATCGGAGCAAAGATATTTTGCTGATTTGTCGCTAAACAACTCTGTTATTTATTACGCTAGTACTGATAGTAGAACAAATGGAATCTTGTTCACGCCAAAAAGATACAATTTAAATTCAAATTTGTTTACTCGATTTTTTTACAACTATATTCAGACATGTTTTAAAATAAAGAGCTTATTTGATAGTTTTAAATTTTTAGATTTTGAAAGTAAAGATAAAAATTATGAAGTATTAGAGCAAGGAATTTTATTTAAATTATTGGTTGAAGATAGTTTAAAGAATAAAAATACGGATCGAAGTGGTAAACTAGATAAAAATAAAATGAAAGAATTCAATTTTTGGGTCGTAGGCAGAAGAAAATATCAAAGAGTAAATCAAAACTCATCAGAATGGCAAAGTATGGGTGATTTTTACATTTGTTTTCATGATTCTTTAGAAGATATTTTGATCGAAATGGCATTCGATATTGGTTTCTCTAAACTAAATTTCTAGATTTTAATTTTTAATAAAAGTTTTTTAATTCAATTATAAAATAAATATAATTTAAAAATTGATTTTTTTTTTTTTATTTTTATCAAATGTTGATTAATATAAGAACAATCTATGAAATTAAAGCTTATTCCTACTAATTCTTCTGTAAATAAACTAAACAAGTAGAAAATTTTATTTTATTTTGAGCTAATTTATAACTTAAATGCTTAAGGTCTTATTAATATTTCATATTCTAAATAAATAATAATTACTGTTTGCTGATATATAAAACAAAAAGCTTCAAATCAAACTACATAAAATTTTTTATAATTAAATATTAAATTCATAACAAGATCAAAATTTAAAGCATTTATTTTTGCATTCAAAATAAAATTTCTAAATTGAAAACTTATACTTTTTGACACTTAGATCAAGTAAATATAAATCAAGCAAGAATGTACGAATTGAATTCTTTCGAAGAATTTGGTGTTAATTTGACTAAAAGTGGTGATTTAATTGTTTTAAGCATTATATTTATTGAGATAGATCAAAATAAACTAGAAAAATTAACTAAAGATTTAGTTTTAAAAGGACTTGGTTATCTTCAAAAAAGACATCCATTTTTAAGAAGTTATTTAAGATTTGACGAAAGCAAACAATCATATTATATCGATATTAAAGATGATTTAAGAGATGAAATTAAATTAGATTGGGAAGACTGGACAAATCAAGAATACGATAGAGCCTTTTTAATTAAATATTTAGAACGTTTTAATCAAATTTTATTCGATTATGAATCAGAAATTCTTTGGAAAGTAAAACTAATTTCATACAAAGAAGATGATAAAATAAAATTTGTTTTAAATTTGTTATTACCAATATTTATAACAGATGGAATTAATGTAACAGCCATATCGGTTGAATTATTAAATATACTAAATTCTCTGATAGAGAACAAAACATGTGATGAAATGTTTAGCATTGTTGAACCTGCTCAAAGTATTCTTGATTTATGCAAAAAGTATGATCTTGTTAAATCAAATCATTTAGAGTATATTAAAAATTTAAAAAATTCAAAGCCTAATAAATTTCTACTCGATCCAATTTTCAAGTCAGGCCAAGAAAATTCAGGTTACAAATTAGATTTATTAAAGGTAGATAAAGCCATAACCAAAAAAATTATAGATAAATCTAAGCAATATGATATAAAATTAACTAGTTATTTAACTTCAGTTGCTGTTCATTCATTAAAGAAATTATACGAATTGAACAATTTGAAGTTACAACAAAGTATACTGGTTAGTATAGCATTTAACATGAGGATTAGATATAAACCAGTTCTGGATTTTAATAAAATGAATTGGCAAGTAGGCACCTTTGGATGTGAATATGAACCTACTCAAGATTTATGGAAAGATGCTGTTTTATTAAATAAATTAATCATACAAAACTCTAATTTAAATTCCGATTCATTATTTTCATTTACTCATTTTACGGAATATCATGAAAAAGCAAAAAATGCTTTTAGAGATTCAAAAAATATCAAAGAAGCTTGTGAAAAGTTAAAAGATACTAAAACTACTGATTTGTGTATTAGTAACATTGGAAAATATGTTGATCAAGATTCAAAATTAGTTGATGGACCTTTAGAAATCAAAGAGATGTATTACACAGATTCTTTATGTTCTAATCCAAGTTTTTTTCCTGCTATTATATTTCATATATCATTTTGGAAGGATCAATTGTTTATTCAATTATCAAGCAACACTAGTTGTATAGACTCTGACCATGTTGATCAATATTTTAAATTTTATGAACAAGAAATATATAATAGTTTGAATTGATTTGAAATCTAGTTAATCAAAATTTTATTTTAGATAATTAGTTGAATTAAATAATAAAATTCATATATTTTAATCGATTTAAATTTAAACCAAAAAATGATTTTTATATTCTAAATAAAATTAATTTTTTGGTAAAAATGGTATTATTATTAAGCGTAACAACAGTCATTTTATACTTTACCAAATTTATTAAGCCAAAAATAATGTTAAGTCTTTAATCTTTAAGCTGATAATAGTTATTTTGCTATTGAAAACAATATTTCATTCTTAATTTAAATTCTTCCTTTTATCTTTTTTTCACGCTTTTTTCTTGATTTTAATAGTTCCTTCTATATCATCTTTTTATGTGTCACCTGTTTTATTTGTAATCGTTTTCTTCATTTACTAGCAGGTTATATTAAATAATAATAAAGAATTGTAGGATTTAAAATAAAAACTAAACAAAAACATATTTTTATTCTAAGCAATAAACAAATTTAGTTAATTCAAATTGTAAACAAACATACTTTGGAAAACATGATTAGACATATTTAATTAATAAATATCATAAACCTAATCTCAATAATTAAAAAGTTAATCTAGCATTATTAAATCAATTAAATATAACGTGACTTAGAATTCGTGTATAAAATGCTTTCATTTAAGCAATAATTTAGGATAATAATTTTTGTTATATAAAAATTTTTGATTAAAACAAAAAAATTAGAATTTCAAATTTAAAAAAAAAAATGCAATCGAATTACACAAGTGAAGAAAAAGGACAGTTAAATACAACAAGCTACAGATTGTATATAAAAAACAAGCAAACAAATTCTTATATAAGTCCTTTCCATGATATACCATTATATCATGATAAAGAAAATAAAGTATTCAATGTAATAATTGAAATTTCGCGTTGGTCAAATGCTAAAATGGAGATAAACAAAAAATTACAATTAAATCCAATAACACAAGATGTTAAAAACAATAAACTCCGATTTGTTAACAATGTGTTTCCATATAGAGGTTATATTTGGAATTATGGCGCTTTGCCACAAACTTGGGAAGATCCAAATGTCAAAGATGAAACTACTGGTTGCATGGGAGACAACGATCCATTAGATGTTTGTGAAATCGGTTCTAAAGTACACGAACGAGGCGCAGTAGTTCAAGTCAAAGTTTTAGGTGCTTTAGGTCTTATAGATGAAGGCGAAGCTGATTGGAAAATAATTGTGATAGACATAAATGATCCATTGGCTCGAAATTTAAATGATATAAGTGATGTTGAGATAGCTTGCCCTGGCTTGTTAGAAGCTACTCGCGATTGGTTTAAAGTTTATAAAATTCCTACTGGAAAACCAGCAAATCAGTTTGCTGAAAATGGAAAATTTTTTAATAGAGAATTTGCTCTTAAGCAAATCGAACATGATTATAAATTATGGCTAAATTTGGCTCAAGGTGGTTATGAGACGATGCCAGAGAAAAAAAAAAGCTTGCAACAAGAAAATACAACATTAAATTATTTACCAAAATTTAAACTAAGTGAAAAACAAGCTAAAGAATTAGTCGATTCCTATGAGCATAAATTTAACTCAATACCAGCGCAAGTAGATCAATGTCTAACTGATCAAGTCCATTACATAGATAGAAATAAATTTTAATTTAAATCTATTATTAAAGCGTTTATATTTTGAATTTTAGGATTATTTCATTTTAAAATCAATTAGAAAAATTAGAATTAACTATTAATATTAATAAAAATGATCAAATTAAATTCTAAAACTAATTTTTCTTGAATTAATATGCTTGTGTTCATATTATCATTTACAATTAATTAATTCTCTGTTAATTTAAAACTTATTTATAATTTCAACGAATTGCACATTTTTGAAATATTTGGGCCAAAAATTCTCTAAAAAATATTTTTGAATTTTGGATATAAAATCTTATAAAAAAATTTTGTGCTTTTTTAAAAAAAAAAGGAATAAAAATGAAATATTTTAAATTAAAAATTTTTGCATGTTTATTAATTAGTAATGTTATCCCAATTTTTAATTCAGAAGAGACGAACCAGTTACTTTTACCATTTAATGGACCAAATATTCAAATGAATAAATTATTTCCTATATCAAAAAAATGTAAAAATGATCTAGACATTGATGAAGATGATAGTAATGATTATGATAAGGAAGATTTGTTAAAGCAACGAGCAAGATTTTATGTAAGATAATAAAAAATTTTAAATTTAGAATTTTAAAAAAATATTTTTCTTCTTCTTAAAGCCTCGTCCAAGAAACGAAAATTTGTTGTTATTAAGATATTTATTATCTTAAAATATTTAAAATTTTTTTAATAATAATAAAAATATTTAAAAAATAAAATAAAATTCTTTTCCTAAAAATAAACCAAAATAAAAAATTATAAAATATCAAATTTTGGCTTTATTTTAATTATTTAAAAATATTAAAATAATGAAATTTGAAATATTTTTAATACCGGTTTTCTTGATATTATATCAAAGTAACTATATTGAAACTAAAACAATTTGTAAAGTTGCCAAACAAAGCCATACTGATTTGTCGATTAGAGTAAATTTATTATCATTGTTTAATTAAATATTTAAAATTTGATTAAAAAGTGTAAGAGACAAAATGAAAAAGAAGTATCTAAAAAGAAAGAAGCCGATGATGCTGGTGCTGGTGGCGGTGAAGGTAAGAGTTAATTTAAAAACTTTTAATCAGGCTTTTAAATATTTAAAATATGACTTAAAGTTTGATAATATTTTTTTAAATTTTAATTGAATTCTTTTTTTATAGAAGAGCCACCTCCACCGCCTCCACCTCCACCATCACCGCTACCTAAACCACAAACAAAACCAGGTATTTATAAAATTTCTTTTGATAAAAATGATGATTTTTTGTAATTTGAAATAAATTAATTAAATTTTTTGTATTTTTTTAGTTGTTGCCAGTGGTGGTGGAGGTGGCGGTGGCGGTTAGTAATAAAAACTTATTTTTTATAATTTTATCTGAAAATAGCTTTAAATTTATATATTTTACCAAACCAAAACATAAATTATATTTTATTAGTCTTCTAAATAAAATTAAAAATCATGTCAAAAATATAATCAAATAAGATAAATGAATATAAAAGTTTTCAAATTATATAAAAAAATTTAAGCTAATATTTATATTTTTCCAAGCTTTAAAATTTTTATTCTTTTTCTTAAGAAAATTTATATATAAAATATTAAGAACCTTTTCTTTAAAGGCGGTGGTGGCCGTGGCGGCGGAGGAGGAGGTAATTTTGTTCAAAATCAATTGTAACTTTTACATTATTAATAAAATGTTTTGAAATTTTAAGGTGGTGGTGGCGGTGGCGGTGGCGGAGGAGGTAATTTATTAAATTACCTTTTAAAGCTTTTCTAATTTTAAATAATCATATACAAAATATTTTAATCAATAATCATTTCATTGTTTTCTTTAATATCGAATTTATTTTTATTATAATTTTCAAAGGTGGCGGCTAAGCTGTTTTATTGAATAAAAATTTAATTAAAACAAAAATTAAAAATTTTAAACAATAGAGGTATAGTTTTACTTCAAAACATACCAGCTTGTATAGTATTGTATGGTATATAATAATTACCAAAATTTTTCTTATTAAATAGCAAAAACCTTTAATAGAAATTTTAATTCAAAATTTTTTAAAATAAAAAGGTAATTGAAAAAAGATTGTTCAATAAATAAATAAATATTAAAATTATTAACCAAAATATTGACATTATTTAAAAATAAATATTAAACTAAAACTAAGAAGTATAAGGTACAAATATTTAGGTATGAGAAAAATTCCAGATTGTAATGAATAACACATTTTTCGCGTAAATTACAAATACATATCGTTAAAATAAAAGTTAGAGTCTTGTTTAAAGGCTTAAAAAATATTACTAAAGTATTTTTTATTACTTGAATTTATTAATTTATTTTTTAACTACCAAACATTTTACTAAAAATTTAGAAAAATATTATTTTGAATTTAATTGTAAAAATCTTTAAAAAATCAACAATAAACCTATTCTAGCATTAAAATACAATCAATATTTTAGTTATCTGACAAATAACAATTCTTTGGCTTATTGTTTTTTTACTTTTTTCACTAAATATTATATGTCAGTCTATTTTGAGTTTTAAAAGATAAATATTTTTAAATAAAAAGATACAAAATTTTTTAAATTTTACGAATTTTTTTAGTCTTATAAATATAATTCTTTTAAATTAAATTTTAAATCAAAACAGAGAAAAAACAAAAATGAATATTTTAAGATTTGTTTTAGTTGCCTGCATGTTATTAGTTGCTGTAACATTAACATTAGTTAATGCACAAGGAGCAGCGGCCGCTGCTGCAGCTGCTGGTAGTGCTGCTGCCGCCGCCGCTGCCGCAGCAGCTGCTGCTGCTGGCGGAGGTGGAGGCGGTAAGTAAACTTATAATTTTAACTTAAATTATAAGAAAATATCTTAAATTCTTAATAATATTATTAAATATTATTGTAAATAAAATATTAAGAGATTTTTTTTAAAGGCGGTGGAGGTGGAGGCGGTGGCGGCGGAGGAGGTAATTTTATTTTTTAAATATAACTAGGCTTTATTGAAACCTTCAAATCTATTAAAAATTTCAAAATTTTTAGGTGGTGGTGGTGGTGGTGGAGGCGGCGGCGGTGGTGGTGGTGGAGGTATTTTCTTAATAATATAATGAAAATTTATTTTATCCAAAAAATTTTTAAAATAAAGGTGGCATTTAAGTTTTTCAAATTGAATAAAAATTTTAAAATAAAATAAATTTTTTTTGAAAAAATAATATATCATTTTTTTACTAAATAGTTTAAATGTTTTACATATATATTTTGAATTAATTTTTAAAAACTCTTGTTTATTTGTAGTTTTATTAAAAGTATCTTAATTCGTTTTTTAAGTTTTTGTAAAAAAATTATTCTTTTTATTATATTCAATAACTAAAAATAAAATTTTATTCAATTCGATCAATAATGCTCTTTTACTTAAAAAAAAATTAATAAAGATGAAATATTGAAGATTGTTATATTCAGACGTAATAAAACGTAAAACTACGTGTTTAATCTAGTAATGGCTTTAGCAAAGGAATAGATATGTCACTTAACAATAATAATCTGCATATTCATCATTTTTTTAAGAATATTAATTTTTTTACTAAAAATATTTTAAGTCTTTTTAAATAATTTAAAGTCATTATCGATTTCGTTAATCATTCGTTAATTTTCATTCATAAGCCATCATTTTTATATGCAAAAGAGATAATTAAATTCAATAAAGCTGATATAAAAATATTTTTGTGTGCTTTTTTTTTTTAATTTGTTTGGCTTAACTTTTTATTTAATAAATTTAAAGTTAAAATAACAAGCATTTCAATTTTTAAAATAGTTAAATATTAAATAAAATAAATTATTTTTTGAAAAATGCAATTAAATTTAGTTCCTGGGTTTTTAAAAAAATTAAAAAGAATTCAAATTCCACTTAAATTTAAAAATAATATTTAAAAAAATTCACTTACTTAATTTCTTTGTTTTAAATTTTTTAAAAAATGAAAAATACATTTTTTAATTTTTCAATATTTATTTTAATTTTATTTTATAAAATCAATCTTATCAAATCACAAGGCTTTCCAGGTCTACCTGGTTTGCCAGGAGGAGGTCTTTTTGGAGGTTTTGGAGGACTAGGTGGTTTAAGTGGTGGAGCGGTTCAACCACCGCCTTCAAGAATTGAAATACCTGGCTTACAAACTTTACTAGGTGGTGTTACTTATATTCCTCAGCTAGCAGGATTACCAGGATTACCAGGCTTGCCAGGTGGAATAGCAGTTCAAAGTCCAACTGGTACTGTTCTACCAGGCTTTCCTGGCTTGCCTGGAGGCTATGCTTTACTTCAAACTCAACCAACTACCATGCTATCTGGTATCGGTGCTTCAAAAGCTCCAGAAGAAATGGAATCTACCAAAACTGCATCATTTGTTGAACCTGAAACAACTCCTGTTATTACTGTATATCAACCACCAACACCATCTACGCCTCCTCCTTTATACTATTTTCCTCTTCCTATTTTTCCAATTTATTCTGGTCAAGGCTTACCTGGATTACCTGGTAGTGGTAAATTTTTTAAATTATGAAAATATTGTTTAAACTTATCTAAGATGTTTTTTTATTTCATTAATTAAAGGTGGCAGTGGTAAATTGTTTTTTGATATTAAAAAATTTTATTTTTAAATAATGTATTGATCAATTAAATAAATAGGTGGTGGTGGTGGAGGTGGAGGAGGCGGCGGCGGTGGCGGAGGTAATTATCAATCTAATTGTACTGATTTATTATGATATTAGTTAAATACAATAAATAAAGGCGGTGGAGGTGGTAGAAAAAGAAAGAGAATGGCTTTTTAACCAATTGTTGCTATAAAATTTTAATAAAGTTTTTAAAAAGAAAATAATAAAACTTTTAAATGTTATTTCTAAATCGCTTAAATTATCTTTTCATCTAATTTTCATTATAAAAAAATTAATATTAATATTTAATTATTGTAAAATGAAAAAATAAATTTATATATTTAAAGTTTGATGCAGCTAAAAATTAAACGATTACAAATTAAGCCTTTGGTTTTATCACATCTATCAACATTATGAATTGATTTTACATTTGGTTGACAATACGAACCAACACCAAGAGCTTTTTAACAATTTTTAATACTTAAAAACTATAAAATATTTAATAAATACCGCAAAAATTTGATAATGGATTCCAAGTAGATCCTGAACTACATCTATAAGGATATAAGGTTATTTGAAATTATTTTATAAATGTATTTTTTAAAGCATACTGGCATTTTCCAATCTTACAGGTCAATCCAAGATATTCAATGCATTCTTTTGGTGAACTACAAGGTTTACCGAATGTACTTTGTGTTTCTGAATATGTAATTAACTGAATCAAGATAAAAACTATTATTAATAATTCTAACTTATTAGCTAGTTTTGGTAATATTAATTTCTTATTATCTAATACAATCAATTTAATTTTACTCATTTTTTGAAAATTTCCAAGTTCTAATAAAAAATAATTCTTTTTTTTTTATTTAAATAATTTATTCAGATTTAAATTTTTATTTTAAGAAAAAACATATTTTAAATTTTTTGTTTAATTTAAAATTTAGTTAAAAAGAAAAAAAAATTAGTTTTTAGTTTTAATTAACAACAAAAGAGAAAAAAAACTTATATAAAAGACATCTATATATTTTTTAATGCTTAATTTATAATAAAAATAAAATAAACTTTTTTTAATGTCACAATTGTAATTCTAATTGTGAATAAAACCATAAATTCTTCAACAGCTGAGAATCTATTTATTTTCTTCAATATTAAATAATTAAAATATATATATACAGTATATATATTTTTTTTTTGAATCGTAATAATTTAATAAAAACAGATTTACAATGATTTTATGGCGAAATAACTGTTTGAGCTTTGCCTGGATTACTCAATCAAAAGCAGCAGTTCAACTTGGAATTCTAAGTGGAATTGTAGCATTCCAAGTTCCAGTGACACCTGCTTCAAGTTTGATTCGACTATCAGATTTACCAGGCTTTACTCTATCTATCTCAATTTAGTCAAGTTCTTTTTATGACTGTCATGCCAGCATTATCAGAACAATAGAAGCCATAAACTGGGTATCTGGAATATTTTCTAAAGGAAGTGGGTCAACAGCTGCTTTTGCATCTGGAGCAGTAGCTAAATTTAATTTAAATAAATAAATTTTATGAATTCTTATATTATTCTATTTGAAAGATGGTGGTGGTGGCTGAGAAGGAGGAGGTAATTTTCATATTTAGTTTCTAGTTTAAAATTAATTTATACTTGTGTTTTAAAAGGTGGTGGTGGAAGGACGAATTTAAAATTTTTATTTATTTTATTTTTAATAATAAATATTTTATTAAATTTAAATTTAAAATTTTTTTTAATAATGTTCAAATTTTTCTTTTTGGTAACAATATTATATCAAATATTTTACCCAGTTCTCGGTTCTAATCAAGAAAAAGACATGGTCAAAAATAAAACTCAACAATTGTTTTTACCTTTGTATTTACTACCTACAGATCCAAGAAATATATTTGTAAATTTTTTCTCTACTAAATTTTTTTCCAGATTAAGAAAGCAAGACACAAAAACTGAAGAACAAATAATGATCAAAAAGGTCTAAATTTAAGCCTAATTGTTTTAACTCACACGATTTAATTCTTAACTATTAATATTTTTGTATAAAAATAAAATTTAAATTTAGATTAAAAAATTTTTTAAATTGTTTTAAAAAACTAATTTTACATTTTAAAGAATTTCGAGAGAAGTATAAAAGATATTTTGAAAAACTTTCATTTAAACAAAAAAAATGAGAAAATTTATAACTATATCTTTTATTTTAGTTTTGATATTTTATAAAACTTTAGCACAAGCTCAAACATCAGTTCAACCACCGGTTTCTCCTCAGACTACAGGCCCTGTACCAAGTGTTGTGCCAACTCTTAACTTACCTAAAAATGTGACTATAGTTCGTGTATTTGGCCCTGATGGAAGATTACTCGGATTTGAAGTTGTTTCTGCAACTGGTGGAAGAGGCTTCTTTTTTGGAAATAGAGCTGGATTAAGAGATAGCTTTGGTGACTGAGTCTCTTCCTATTAAAATAACTTGAAAATTTTTTTTAAATAAATTAACAAAAATTCAGATGAAATAAATTCTTAGAAAATATTTTTGTTTAAATTTTAAGTTTTAGAACTAGTATTAAATCAATTAGTTAATAGTTTTAAAAAATTAGAATTTTGAGATTAATTTTACTTGTTTGTATTGTTAGTTGCTTTGGCGGTGCCATTTTTTTTTTAATTTTACTTTGAGTTTCTAAACACATGATGAATCTGGACTAACAAAGCCTTCTTTTTCTATTATTTAACTAATAAAATATATATATATATATATTTATATATGTAATAGTAAATTTTGAAAAAACGTAAATATTAAAAAAAACTGTCTCATGCGTAAATTTTGAAAAATAATAATTTTTTTTTTATTTATCAAATTTTACTTAGTAAATTTGTAAAGTTACGTATGTCAACGTAATTATCAAAAATTTAAAATGTATTCTAGTTAATAACTAAAAATTATTTCAGTAAATTTTGATAATTATTCAAATTAAATTTAAAAAATTAAATTAAAAAAATAAAATTAAATAATTTAAATTAAAAAATGTTTGGTTTTAAATTGAAAAACTTTATATTATTATTAATTTTATCTATGGTAACTGACTTTGAGAGCCCTGTTATTGAAGTAGATATTGAACGACAACAAAAGAACAGTTTTATGCTGCAATCGAAGCCTTAAAAATAGAAGATGATTTAAAAAAAGAAAAAAATAAAAAACAAGAACTTATACAAAACAAAACGAATACGATCAACTTATATTAACGATCGAAACAGCAAAATCCAAAAAAGAAACTAAAGAAACGTTTGAATATAATTTACTTCGTTCGTATGATATTTATGTTGTCGGGCAAACTAAAAAATCATCGAAAAACAAGAAAGAAAAACAAGATGATCCGATAAGGTTTTTAGTTCCTTATGAACAATTGTTTGAAACAATTCATCGAATACATTTACAGCTTGGTCATAAAAAAGAGAGATCTAATGATTCAAGCATGTAAAAAAATCATATTAATCTAACAGTAGATATGATTAACAGTAATATTTTTACCTTTTACCTGTTAAATTAATTTACTAATTAACCAATAAAATTTTTTAGTTTATCTTAATTGTTGTCAACAATGTTTAATGAATAAAAAAGAAATAAAACAACAGGTTTAACAGTAAAGCCAATTTTAAGTCACACATTTAATAGTCGTGCACAAATGGATCTAATAGATATGCAGACACTACCAGACGGTGAATTTAAATGGATTTTGGTTTATCAAGACCATTTTAGTAAATTTATTCAACTCAAGAGCTATCAAAGCCAAATCAGCTATAGAAGTTACAAATGCGCTTTTCGATATATTTACAATACTTGGTGTTCCTTTGATTCTACAATCTGATAATGGTAAGAATTTAGGAATCAAATAATTCTAGCTCTTAAATCAATGTGGCCTGTATTATCATTGAAAAATGGTAGCGCTATCCATCCTCAATCACAAGGAAGCGTCGAAAGAGCAAATGCTGACATAAAAAAATGTTGGCTACTTGGATGAGAGAAAACAAATCAACCAAATGGTCGATCGGAATAAAATTTGTCCAGTTAAAAAAGAACCATTCGTATCATACAGCAAACAAATGTTCACCTTACAAGGCAGTGTTTGGTATTGAAACTCCGCTTGGTTTTACTTCAACTACAATACCAGTTGAAGAATGGTCACAGCTTGAAACTGCTAAGCAATTATTTGATGCTGTTGGTTATGAGTATAGCCCTGATGAAATTGGATGCGAAGAAGATGAAGATGATGGTCCCATAGATATATTTGATCCCAAAGAGTATGAGTTGTTAGAACTTGTAGATCAAAATAATGTAAATGAAGACCAAAATACAATCAAGAATGCCGATTCAATAGAAAAAGCTGCCAATCAATTATTGGGAATAAGAGATAATGTACGACAAAGTCAAAAAAACAAGCTGAAGTCATGAGAACCAGAAGTAAAGGTATTTACCCGAAGTAAATATTGGAAATTTTGTTAGTTTACCTATTCCAGACGTTGATAGAGGTTTAACTGAAGCCAGTAACATAATTTGCAGAGTAATTGATATCGATTATGATTTTAGTTTGTATGAGCTTGCATGTGAAGTGGGAGTTTTTTCTGATTTATTTTCCCGAAATGCATTCGATTTATTACAAAATTGCCAAGTTGAAGTCAGCATTAGAACTGATAAAACAATTAAAAGTATTAGACAAGCTGTAAATGAAATGTCAATTGGTGGTGGTCAAGGTATGGTCAAATGTAATTGTACAAGTCAATGTATGACAAATCGTTGTGGATGTCGAAAATCCAATCTTTTATGCAATTCAAGATGCCACGGATCAAACTTGTTGTGTACTAACAAATGATCTAAAATAATATTTTATTTAAATATTTACGTATATTTAGAAATTTCCTAAACTTTTTTAAGTAAAAAACTAAAAAAAAAAATAAATTAGGAAATTTTGATAATTTTATTTTTGTAAATATTTACGGGTAACTACGTAACTTTTGATATTTACGTATTATCAAAATATACGATAACATATATATATATAACGGGTGTTCAAAAAGTAATGACCGCTTTTATTTTTGAATAAAAAAATAGGAAATAGTTATCCAAAACAAATGAAATTTTGTACACATAATCTATAGACTCTCCTCTTTATAAATCACTATTTTACTTAATACTGAGTTATTAAGCTCTTTAACATATCAGTCATCTTCGGATGTTACTCAAAACGTAAAATTTCCTCCTAGATTAAGATCTTTTGTATGTAAGTATTTTAGTTAAAATAATTAAATTTATTTGATTCCTAACATTAAAAATAAGACTTGAATGTCATTTTAAAATTTACCTTTTTTTCTATCTAAAACACTGTTATATATTTATTTGAATCAAATATTCGCGGAAAAAAATAATATTTAATGATAATTCAATAGTTTTAGAATTTTGAATATATCTTTTGAACCAAATAACTTGAAATGATGATCTTGGTATTATTTTGATCCTTATCAAAATCTCTATTTAATATACTAAAATACTTACATACAAAAGATCTTAATCTAGGAGGAAATTTTACGTTTTGAGTAACATCCGAAGATGACTGATATGTTAAAGAGCTTAATAACTCAGTATTAAGTAAAATAGTGATTTATAAAGAGGAGAGTCTATAGATTATGTGTACAAAATTTCATTTGTTTTGGATAACTATTTCCTATTTTTTTATTCAAAAATAAAAGCGGTCATTACTTTTTGAACACCCGTTATATATATATATATTAGTTATTAATATATGTTGATAGTAAGATTATTAGTTTAATTTATAATCATTTATAAAAATGATTAGAAAATATTAACAGACTAAACAACTTGGAATTAGTTTAGAATTATATATAGTTTATAACTTTAAATGACAATATCAAACCAAAATAGTTTCATCTAAATCAAACAGAGTTGATTTCGCAGCTCCAACTTGAAATCCGTTTATAAAACCAGACATTAAAGTCGTCGAAAAGATCCACAGGATTTACAAAAATGTACCCAAAATTTAGAAATATAAAAGTTTGAGAAATTTATTGGTTGAAGTGTGCTGAATGGTTTATATGGCTCTGCCATGCAATATTTTTATAAATATTAAGTATAAGTAAATAGTAAGGTACAAAATTGTAGGCTTAAGAGAAAATCCAAAATTCATTGAAGAACGTTTTTGTAAGATAAAATTAATTACACCTAATATATAATGATTACTTAAATAGTAGCAATCATTTAAATTTAATATTTTAAAATCACCAATAGACTCAGACAAGGACTAAAATACAATCAATATTTTAGTTATCTAAAAAATAATAATTCCTTAGCATTAATTTGAATATTTATATGGCAGTCTATTTTTTGTTTTAAAAGATAAATTTTTTTAATTCTATTTTTTAGATTCGAAATTTTTAAAATTTTAAGAATATTTAAAACTCTTATAAATATGTTGCTTTTAAATCTAATTTTAAAATTAAAAACAAAGTGAAAGCTTAAATGGATATTTTAAAATTTGTTTTAGTTGTATGCTTGTTGTTAATTGCCGTAGCAGCTGCTCCAAGAAGGAGTAGTAGCAGTAGTAGTAGTAGTAGTAGTAGTAGTAGTAGTAGCAGTAGTAGTAGTAGTAGTAGTAGTAGCAGTAGTAGTAGCAGTAGTAGTAGTAGTAGCAGTAGTAGTAGCAGTAGTAGTAGCAGTAGTAGTAGCAGTAGTAGTAGCAGTAGTAGTAGCAGTAGTAGTAGCAGTAGTAGTAGCAGTAGTAGTAGCAGTAGTAGTAGCAGTAGTAGTAGCAGTAGTAGTAGTAGCAGTAGTAGTAGCAGTAGTAGCAGTAGTAGCAGTAGTAGTAGTAGTAGAAGAAGAAATTAGTTGAAACAGCAACTACGGCAGCAATAATTTTTGAAAAAAATATTTTTTTTACTTCGACTTATTGTACTCTTTTAATAAATCTCTGAATTTTCTGAAAAAAATTTACCAAACCCAGGACTTATAACAATAATTAGAGTCTTTTTTAAAAAAAATTTTTTAATTTATATTTTTAATATTAGAAAAAAAAGCATTATTTTATTTCAAAATATTACAATTCATAAACAATTCAGTATCTCTTCCATTCATTTTCAAACAAAAAGTAAGATATCCTAAACTTAGAAAATCTAGTTTTTATTTCTAAATATATTCAATTATGCTAAACAAAAATATTCTAACACAAATAAAAAGATAAATTTTTTAAATTTTATACATATTTTTTATCCTTATAAACACTTTAAAAATTAAATTTTTAAATTAAAAAGTAACAAAAAAATAAGAGACAAAAACAATTAAAATTGAAATGGATATTTTAAAATTAGTTTTACTTGTGTGCATGTTGTTAGTTGGTTTAACAGTGCCATTAGCTGATGCACAAGCAGGATACGGTAGGCATGGCGGATACGGTGGGCATCACGGATATGGTTTGTAAACTTATATTTATATATTTTTAACTAAAGACAAAGTGATAAGAAAATAAGTTATTTTAATTTTTAGACTTGA
This sequence comes from Brachionus angularis, assembly GCA_021432725.1. Lineage (NCBI taxonomy): Eukaryota > Metazoa > Rotifera > Eurotatoria > Ploima > Brachionidae > Brachionus > Brachionus angularis. The sequence continues at coordinate 243,957 of JAJVDD010000007.1, forward strand.
CTTAAGTTTTTAAAAAAAACTAAATTGAAGCTTAAAATCTATTTTAAATTTTTACTGTAAAAAATTTAAGGTGGTCCTGGTGGTATATGGGGTTGAAAACGTGGTGTTAGAAGAGGTATTTTATTAATAATAGAATGAAAATCAAATTAATATTAATTATTTTTTATTAAGGTGGTTAAATTTTTTAAAATTGAATAAAAATGTTTAAAATGAAGATTAATTTTTTTTTTAATTCGACCAATTGTACTTTTAATAAATTTATGAATTCTCTGAAAAAAAAAACAGATATTTTATAAAATGATATAAACTTAATATAAAAAATGCCTAAAATATTATTTTTAATTTTATCTTGCTTAATTTACTTCTAATAAGCTCAAAAATTGGAATTAAGGCTTTTATTTTAAGACTCAGATGCTAATTTTGATAATTTCTCAAAATAAATCAGATTTATATTATCTATTTCATTTTCATCGATATCAATATTATATTTATTTGAAAAATAATAATCTTTTTCCGTATTTAATTTGTGGTTTTTTGAATAATTCCATTTTTCTTCATTTTTTATATTATGACGATTATTCATATCTATCTTTGTGAAATCAATGCAAGAATTTGCGTAATGTTGTTTGAATTTCATTAACAAATAATTGTAATATGGAGTGATTATTTCGCTTGGATTTAATCTTTTTATTTGTTTGATTCTTTTGTTAATTTTTAAAATTCTATTCCTAAAATAACCGAACCAAGCTTCTACAGAATTGTTTGTTAATCTATTTGACAATTTTCTATTAGGAAAATTATTTAATTCAGTTGAAACTATAATACCACTCCATAAAGGTGCTAAATGTAACCTTTTAATCATAATATTAATCAAATAGGATAAAAATATTCATTTTTTTCTAATAAATCTGAGGAATTTTTAGTCAAAATAGTCGGAAAAAGGAGAATCCCGTTGATAATTGTGTTGTAGGGTGATTTTTCCTCGTTTACTCATTTCTTATTAAATAAATATTCTAGTTCCAAAGTCTGAATTGAATTTGTATTTGTTTGAATTCAAGTTTCTAAAATCTTAATACTTAATTGTATTCATAAATCAAGTCTTATAAATACTATTTCTAAATTATATTTCTAAATTATATCTCTAAGTCACCAATTTTAAGTTTAAATTATAAATTATAAATTATAACTAAGATATAAAAAGAGTTATGTTTACAACTAACCAAAGTTAGTTCTTGCCTATAACAATTGTTGCCTAATTGTTTGAAAAATCATTTACAAAAACAACTTCTTTTCTTAAATCTTCGTTTTTATCTATATAGCATCTATCTTTGAACTGGAAAGTATCTTTAAGCCAATTAACGTTTCTTGCTTTAATTTTAATTTTCATTTTAATTAAAAATTTTAAAAGAGACTGATTCGGTTTTTGTTGAGAAAAGATATTATGGAAATGATTATTAAACTCGTAAATTGATTTTGAATTTTTCAATATTGTAAAGCAAAATATAGACATTATCTGGCAATTTTTTTTTCATATATTTTTTTCTATCCAAGTCATCGATTTAATTTTTTAAGAAATGTGTGGAACATATATAGATTTTAGTTTTTAAAACTGTCATACGAATTATCAAATAAAACCGATTTTTTAAAGCAAATTTTTAAATATTGAATTATATCGCAATTTAAAAAGTTCTCAGAACAGCATGTATACTAGCCCAGCTCAAATCAGTAACGATAATTGACGGATTATAGCTAAATTTATATTTTTGTAAAAAACCTTGTATTCGCATCAGATTTAATTGTATATTTAATGAATCATGTGATGTACTAAAGAAGTCTAAAACTGGAATAATAGATTTTAAAACTAGATCATAAGATATGATAGAAAATAAAAGCGGCTTAAATTGGTCGTTTATTTCGTTAAGAAACAAGCCAGAGGCATCAAAATGCCAAACAGGGTTAGGCTGAATCGTGCCCCACATTCGGATCTTAAATCAAAGATAATCAATTAAAATTTTTTTTTTATAAAATTAAAATTGAGTCTTGGTTTACTTGAATTTCAGAAATTAAAACCATTATGAATGGATCAATTCCTACATCCTGAATAAAATCATTTATTCTATATAGAATTGATTTAGGAATCAACATATCAAAAGAGTTTTTTATTGCGTCACAGTCTATTCTTAATTCATTAAATAACCTATATCTTTTAGTAAACCCACTTGATATTTTTCTAATCTTTGAATATTTGATGAAGTTTGCTTTAAAAAATAAAAAAAAAATTTTTAATATAAACTTTTTTTGAGGTAAAATTATTACAATTATCTTTCGAAAAATTTTCTGCTCTAAAATTAGAAATGCCTTTTGAAACTTTTTCTTGTCGATCAATTTTCTTTTTTCGTCAGTTATACGATTTTTTGGTTCAGGAACATTTTTTTGATGGAAACATCTCTCTTGGCCTTTATCTATTTGAATGAATTCCATTTTTTTTGTTTTTTTATTAATTTTTAAAATGCTTTTGCATTCTATACAAGAATATTTTCCATGCCAATAATCACCGATTTTTCTACTATTTTCTTTTCTGAACCAATTATAATTGGCTTTAAACCAGCATTTATTAACTAATTTTTGCAACTTTTTAGATAAAAAATGTGTGAATTCGGAAGAGAAATATTTTCTTTCATCTTTTAACATCAAAATAAACGATTTTATTAGTTCAGTTTCATCGGAAGATAATTGTATAATAATATTTTAATTTTCGTTTCAAGTTTGAATATCAGAACAAAGAGCATTTTTAATAAGAGTTTTATATGAGAACTTATTTCTTTTCTATGCTGTGGCCAAATACATAGAGCCTTTTAAACAATAAGACCCAAAAAATTTTCTACTTAACTTTCCCCAAATATTATTTTCACCTCTAGCACTACCATTATTAAGATCAAAAATAGTTAATTTTTCTGATAATATAAACTAAATTGTTTTTTGAAATAAATCTTCAAAACCAATATATCTAGTTGTTTTCATTTTTTTATTGACTCGGCTTTTGAATTTTATTTAGAATTTTTTTTTTAAATTAATTAAAAAAAAATAATTAAAGAATAAATTAATTTATAGTTTCAAATTTTAATATAAATTTTAATTTAAAGGTGACAATTTATTAAAAGCAATACAATTAGCTTTTTATTTAAAAATAACAGTTGATAAAAGTTTTATGATAATACCCTTAAAAATTTCATATCAAAAATGCTTATTTAATATTAAATAAGATAAATATTAAAAGAGAATAATTTTTTTTTGATATTTTATTTTAAATTTAAATAAAATTTGGAAAAAAATAAATAAAAATAATCTAATTTTTTAAATTTTTTGGTCCTTTTTAAACCAAACTATAAACATGATCTACAAGGAATTTTAAATCTTATGCTGCTACCAAATTGCAAGTAATCGGTTTCCTTTTTTGAAGAAGTTTAATTTTTTTTCTAAATATTTTTTGAGTCTGGAGCACTTAGCAAAGAAAGTGATTCACATGTACCGTATTCCCTTGCCATATACTGCAGCACCCAAAGTTAAAACGCGGGTTTGGAGCATGCTCCAAACGACATCTCACCAATGTCATAATTTATTTGACTGTTGATGCATGCTCTATACATGGAATCTCAGGGTTCAATGCTGCATAGATGTCATAAATTCGGCATCTAATAAAATTTTAATTTGGAAAATATTTTAAAAATTGAAAAACATTTTCGAAAATTTTATATTTGGTGCGTCATTAAAAATTAAGAAAAAAAAGGCTAAAATTTTTTATAATGACTAAAATAAATTGAAAAGTTGACTAAATATAAATAAATATTGTGACTAAATTTAAATTAAAGAATAGACTAAAATTAAATTAAATTGATTACCATTTTATTTGTTAAAAGGAAAAAAAAATATTTATTATGACTAATTAAAATAAAAAAATTTACTAATAAAATTTAAAAAAAATAACTAAATTAAAAAAAAAAGTGACTAAACAGTTATTTTTTCAATCTTTTTGATCTTCTTTCTGCTACTTCCACCAAAGCATCAGGAATATTTGTTTTGTTTTAGGTGGACGACCACGATTTTTTGGTGCAGTTGAAACTGATGGGATTATAAACTGTTGGGTTGATTCTATAAGATTTTCAATAACCTGCGGTTGAATTTCTTTTTCTGAATCGATTTGCGCTGATTCAACTCCTGTCTCTAATTGATAAAATCGAGCCGGTTTAGTTTTGCATGGTCTACCTTTTTTTCTTTTTTGGCCGATTGGGATATTTTTAGCATTTTCAGGAATTTCAAGAAGCTTGTATCTAAAAGCCAATCCAATTATATGATGACATATATAATTCTTTTGAAAGGATTTACAATTGCATGAGCTTAATTTCCAATCAGATCTATTTAAAAATGTCTGAAATATATATAAAGATAAACAATAATCAGAAAATGTAAACCAGTTCATTACTTTTTTTTTGCAAAGATAATTTTCAACTTCTGCTTTATTTAATTGATAATTAAGGTCTATGTGCGTAAAATAAAAGACTTTATTGTCTACTTACATTTTTATTATTTGATCAATTTTTAATGAAGAAGTCCATTGAAAAGCTGACGTGAACAAACATAAATCAACTTTGAATTAATTAACAAAAACAATTTCATTAACATTATTTGGATTTCTTTCATTAGACCAACACTCTATCATATCAACTTTTTCAGTATTTAAAAAAGATGAAAATCTCTCTCTTTTCATACAAGTTATATCCTTTTTAATAACTCTAGTCCAAGCTTCTATAGCGTTATTTGTAGATGGGATACCTAGACAATAACCTTCAAACCAACCTTTCAAGCTTCCGAGCCATTGTTTATCAAAATATCGAATAAAATCATTGATAAGCTCAGAATTCAAAGCAAATCACTTATTTCGAAACAATTCAACGGCCTTGTCAAAAATTATTTCAGTTTCACATAGCTGTAAAGTTATCTTTACGAATTTCTTCTCTGATTTTTTTTTGACAAGGATTACTAAAAACATTTAAATTGGCATCAATCATATTTTATGCAAAAAGCTTCATCGATGTCTTGCGGTAACAAATATATTGATTTACACCAATTTTCAAGTTCTGCTACATTGATTTGAGAATGCTTAAAATCTTTTTTTCTTATTTGTGCCAAAAAATTTACCAGTTGAGTTTTTAATGGAGCTTCTATACCTTCTTTCTCTAATGCTTTAATAATTGCTTTTGGGCTTCTAATTCCCAAATCAAAAATTCGTTTTATCTCTGTTTTAACTTTTTCCGATATGCCTCTAATATTTTGGTTTTGATGATTATGTTCTATATTACATATATATAAAGATACTGTATTTTGATCGAATTTTAAATAAAGAAAAGATATTCAAATTAGATAAAATAATAGATGATCTAAGATTGACTATAAAAGTAAATGAAGAATTAATCCAAAATCCAAATGAAATAGGCAACTCGAATGAATATGACAAATTGCATAGTAAATACGCTCACTTAATAGAAAAATATACTTTGAAAAAAAACAAACTATAGAATTGGTAAAAATTTATATATGAAATTGAATATTTTTACTTAAAGGCCAAATTTAAAATTAAATTAAGATTCGCCGAATTGAAGAGCTCATAGAAGAAAAAGCAGATTTAGTGGAAATCAATGAAAAGCTAAAAAAGGAATTAAATGATCTTTTAGCTTTTTAAAGGTTATTTTGATTTTTTTGCTTTATTTTGAAAACCTTTTTTAATTTAATTTTTGGTTTAGAATACTGTAAAAGATACTAATATTTTCACAACAACTAAAAATGATCAAGAAAAAATTATTCCAGTTGGCATCTATAAGAGTAAAGGCTCAAGAAATCGAAGAATTGTTTATAAAGGGCCTTATGGCGGTTTATTTTTGTATAATCCTGGAAAAACAAAGTCAGCGATTACCGGGTAAGACCGTGAAAATATTATTTTTTTTGATTGCTTTTTTTATTTTATTATTATTTTTTTTTTGAAATTAAAATCAGATTTATAATAATCACAAAATTTAAAAAGAAAATTAGTTTTTAATCAGAATTCTTTATTTTTGTTAAAATACTTGCATTAACCCAGAAAAATATCAAAAAAATAGTTTTTATTTTTTAACCATAATAAAATACAATCTTAAGATCAGGTAAACCGAATTTACCTTTTAATTCTAATTAAGGCTGTAAATCGGCAAATAAAACTACTCATTTAACCTTAGTTACAAAGTGAACTTTGTATTAGATTTGTGGTTTTATTTGTCGATTTATAGCCTTATTATTAGAAGACCGCCACTTTAGTCTGGTTAAGCTGCTCCGCTCTATCATTCATAATGCTTTTCAAAGAATTTCTATTTAGCATTACAAGAGGATGATCACTTTTTTGGCTATTATATTATTAGAATAGTCTTAAACTAAGATAAACTTGTAGATTGAGGTTTTAGATTTCGGAGAAAATAAACTAGGTGCTGTCTGGGAAATATTTCCTTTTAAGCTTTGTTTGGTTTTTTCTTTTTTAAAAATTTAAAAAGAATAGTACCTTGTTTCAATTTAAATTTAAAGACCTGAGTATTTATCTTTGGATCAAAATTTGATCAGAATATCCAAAAAGGATGTAAAAACTAACAGAAGAATATTTTCAGATATTATTTATATTTTAACAAGAATATTCATTTTAGTAATCTTTTGATAAATGGAAGAATTTTCAAATTTAAACTTATTTAGGATGATTTCCAATTTGGAGAGCTCTGTTTAGATTTTCCCTATTGATTCTAGAAATCAATTTATAAGAACATCTTAGCGAACTATTGCAGATAATATAAGAGAACTAGAGTAGTGATATGTGTTAGGTGATGTTAAACGGTATTCTCTGGAAAGCATTTTAAGTATGATTGAAGCGGAGTAGTTTGTAAACCCGATAAAAGTGGCGTTGATAGAACTTAACTCATTAATAGGCTTTCTGTCACTGATTTGAAGATTAGAAAACATTATGGTTAAAAAATTTAAATTAAAACTTTTATGTTTTTAGTTTAAGACAATTAGTTCAACTGGAATCAAGAAACTTTGATTAATTTTTTTTTTTATCTTTTAAATTTTGTTTTTCAAAATGTTTGTCATTATATAATTTTTATTAAATTTATAATTTAAATACAATTTTTAAAAAGCCTTTTTAAAAGGCTTATAATTCTAGTCCTAGCAAAAATATTTTTTTTTGTAGCTAAATTTTTTATTTTATGGACTAATCTATTAAAACATAAATTATTTTTATAAATTGATAAATTAATTTAATTAATATCTAATATTATTTTTATAATATACAAATACTTTTATCACCTAACAAATATAATTAACATCTTTTGATTAATTCTAACCATGTTATAACAATTTTTATAATTTTTATTAGAAAAAAGTTTGAATTCAACAAATTTTCTATTAGTAATGATCAATTTTGGGCTTTTTTCTAGTGAAATTTTTTATATAATTCCAAAAAATATAGAAAAAAATTATTTAAGTCTAAAATTGAAATATTTTCTAATTTTTAAAATAACTCCAATATAAAATATCGATTTTAAATATAGATTTTCGACGTCTTTTTGTTTGTTTTGCTCTCGTTTCAGAGTTTTCTACCCGAAAAATTAGGTATTAGGTTAAGATGGGTATATTTAATCATTAAACTCGCTTTTAGGTACCAAATACTTCTAAGGAAACAAATGTTTTATGTAAAAGCTAATTAAGATAAACCAAAACAAACAAAAGGCGTCGAAAAAATATTTGCTGAATTCAAACTTTTTTCTAATAAAAATTATAAAAATTGTTATAACATGGTATCGATGGGAATATTTCAAATAGAAAAAAACTTGACTTCCACTTTTATTCTTAGAGTAGCAGGCAAAAGAATACGGCATTTTATTTTATGTACTAAAAAAATTATTTTTTATTTAATTTTGAAATATTTTATGTATTTTTTTTATGTATTAACAATAAATAGATTAGCTACAAAAATAATTATTTTTGCTACATACTAAATTATAAGCCATTGATTTATTATGGATATTAAATATTTAATTATAAGTCAAACTATGTTTATCAAAAAAAATCTTTATTTTTCGATATAAATATATTTTAACTAAGAAATAATAAAAAAAAATTTTTATTTTTCATTATAAATATTTTTTTAATAAAAATAAAACTTAGTAAATTTTCCAAAAAAAAAGATCCCAGTTCAAATCCAGCCACCCCAACTTTTTTTATTAGACAAATTAAACTTAAGAATTAATCAGTTCTGGAAATAATTCCATAACAAAAAAATTTTGTAGATTTAGCAAAATTGTTACATTTTGTAGCAATTAGAATTTTTATAAAATCAATTTTAGATCAAAAGTTATTAAGGTTTTTCCGAATTGAAATATGCGAATTGAAATGAACTTCACATACCTTTGATATTACCAAATAAGGTGATGATTAAGAGATTTAAATATCATTTGCTTAATTAAGATAAGGTATTTCACCATACTAGTTAAATGCCCCATCTAAATAGATCAAAATAATTCAAAAGACATCATCTTTATTGCAAAATTTTTATAAAATAATTGATTGAAATTTAATAGATTTTTACCAACCCATATTTGTTTCTCAAAGATAAAAATTAACCAAAGAAGCGTTAACAATTCAATAAAACAAAATATTATTCTTAGAAGCTTTTAGCTTTTGAAAAACATCATTAAATAAGATTGTATGATATTTTTAATAAGTTTATTAAATAAAGTAAGATATCCTAAACTTAGAAAATCTAGTTTTTATTTCTAAATATATTCAATTATGCTAAACAAAAATATTCTAACACAAATAAAAAGATAATAAAATTTTTAAATTTTGAACATATTTTTTATCATTATAAATGCATTATAAATTTAATTTTTAAATTAAAAAGTAAAAAAAAATAAGAAACAAAAACAATTAAAATTGAAATGGATATTTTAAAATTAGTTTTACTTGTCTGCATGTTGTTAGTTGGTTTAACAGTGCCATTAGCTGATGCACAAGCAGGATACGGTGGGCATCACGGATATGGTTTGTAAACTTATATTTATATATTTTTAACTAAAGACAAAGTGATAAGAAAATAAGTTATTTTAATATTTAGAATAGAACTTGACTTAAGTTTTAAAAAAAAACTAAATTGAAGCTTAAAATCTATTTTAAATTTTTACTGTAAAAAATTTAAGGTCGTCCTGGTGGTATATGGGCTGGAAAACGTGGTTTTAGAAGAGGTATTTTATTAATAATAGAATGAAAATTAAATTATTATTAATTATTTATTATTAAGGTGGTTAAATTTTTTAAAATTGAATAAAAATGTTTAAAATGAAGATTAATTTTTTTTTTAATTCGACCAATTGTACTTTTAATAAATTTATGAATTCTCTGAAAAAAAAAACAGATATTTTATAAAATGATATAAACTTAATATAAAAAATGCCTAAAATATTATTTTCTTTAGAAGTTTTTTCATTTTAATTAATTTGAAAAAAAACAAACTTCTTAGAAATTTATTTGAACGAAATATAGAGATACTTAATATAGAGATTAAAAGATCACAATTTTAAAAATTTAAAAAAACAACTCTCGATTTCTAATTATCTAATTATTACCTCTAATAAGCTCAAAAATGACAAAATTGGAATTAAGGCTTTTATTTTAAGACTCAGATTCTTTTTGAATTTTGACAATTTCTCAAAATAAAAGAGATTTATATTTTCATTAAGAAATGTTTCGTATTTTTCTGTCTGAGATTAATTTTAAAAATAATGTCTAAATGACTAAAAAAATGTTTCATTTTTGTTTTTTTTTGCAAAAATTTTAATAATTTTAAATTTTCAAAAATTTTTTCTAAAGTAATAAATTTATTATATTAAAATTTTAAAAAAAATAAAACTTAATTTAATAAAAAATTAAAATGTTAAATAAAATATTTAAATTTTTTTGTTTTTTTAATTTTTTTATGTGCAATTGCTGCTGCTCCAGCACCCTGATTAAACAAGCCTCCAAAAATAGGCGAATAAATTATTTTTTTCTGTCTGAGATTAATTTTATTAGTTATTTTATTTTGAATTTATTTTAAATTTTCAAAATTTTTTCATTTTCTTAGTATAATAGTAGTAGTAGGAGAAGAAATTAGTTGAAACAGCAACTACGACGGCAGTAATTTTTGAAAAAAAAATATTTTTTTTACTTCGACTTATGTACTCTTTTAATAAATTTCTGAATTTTCTGAAAAAAATTAGCAAACCCAGGACTTAAAACAATAATTAAAGAGTTTAATTCAAAATTATTCTTAATAAGAGTTATAAAAATTATGCTAAAAATTTTCGTAATTTTTTCAATAATATAAAAATGGATGTCATTCATCATCACTTTAAAAAATCTCTTCATCACATAAAAAAAACTTTCTGATATAAAAGGTACTTCAAATCAAATATTCGTTCCAAATCACGTAAAAATTTTTCAATTTTTGAAAAAAAGTAAAATAAACATATAAAAATATATCAGACCATTTCTAGTTTTTAACTAATTCGAATTAAGTTAAATGTCCCATCTAAAAAAAATAAAAACGAAGAAAAACAAAAACGATTATTTTGAGATGGTGTTAATATTGCTGGTTGGTCAAGCAGTAGTCACTGCAACCCCTGGAAGTATGATCTTTACCAACCCATATTTGTTTCTCAAAAAAAAACATTAACCACGGGGGGCTTCAACAATTCAATACTACGGTTTCTCAAATATTATAATTTATTTTGATGATGAAAAAGTAACATATTTCAGATCATTAATAGGGCCAAACAAGGTGATAATTAAGAGATATTTTTAATATTATTTTTAGTAGCTTTTGGCATTTGAGAAACATCATTAAAAAAAATTATATAATATTTTTGATATTATTAAATAAAATATCCTAAATTTAGAAAATCTAGTTTATATTTCTAAATATATTCAATTATGCTAAACAAAAATATTCTAACACAAATAAAAAGATTATAAATATTTTAAATTTTGCACATATTTTTTATTCTTATAAATACTTAATAAAATTTAATTATTAGAATTAAAAAGTAACAAAAAAATAAGAAACAAAAACAATTAAAATTGAAATGGATATTTTAAAATTAGTTTTACTTGTCTGCATGTTGTTAGTTGGTTTAACAGTGCCATTAGCTGATGCACAAGCAGCAGCAGCTGCTGCAGCAGCCGCCGCTGGTGCAGCCGCTGCTGGTGCCGCCGCTGCCGGAAAAAAATAAACATACAAATAATTCAAAAATTCATTTTTAAAAAGTTAATTAAATAAAAATTTTAAATAAAATTATTGTTTAAATTGAATTTATTTTTAAAAAAATAAAATTTTTTTTAATCAATTAATATGCAGTTTAAATTTAGCTAAATTTGAAAAAAAAAATTCTTTTAATTTTACTTTTGAGTTTTACTAACAAGACTATCTTTATTTATTTATAAAAAATAGATTTTATCGAATCAAATTATTATATATAGACTATTTAGGTGGAAATATCCGTAATAATAGCCATTTGGGTTACCCGAAACACCTGGTATTTCTGAATAATTACTTAAAAGAACTTGATAATGGAAAATTTTTAAATTAGATAAGCCTCCTCAACTATCTTAGGCTTCAACTCTGCTCAAAATTAAAGACATAGCCATAAACATTATTTTTTCATTTTTTTAAAATTTTTGTTTAAAAATTTAATTTTTTTAATAATCTATATAAATATTTTTATATAGATATTTATTTTTTTTTCAAAAATTTGTATAAAAAACACAAAATTTGATCGCATTACTAATTTAAAACTATTATTATTTGTTTACAATTTCATAAACTCGTATCCTTCTATCAGGTTCAATATCAAATGAATCATTCTCATGTTTATAATTTGAATTTCTTTTTAAATCATTCAAATTTGAAAAATTTCCAAATTTTGAGAAATTTTTTTGAGCCTTATTTAGCGCAAAAAAGGTTATTACAGTGGTGGTACTGAAGCATTTTTTAACGTAAATTTACGCCTAATTACGTAAAATAACGCAATTTTACGTAATTATACGTAATTTTACTAGTGTAAATTTACTGTATGAAAACTTAAAAAAAAAGCATCTCATCATTCTAAAAATATTAAAAAATAGATTTAATTATTTTTAACAAATATTTGGGTCTTGTATTTTTTTTATTAAAAAATAAATTCTTAAAAAATTGACAAAAAAAATGTAAAGAAATTCATAAGCTAAGTTTTAGAATTCAAATAGCAGATTTCATGAACCAAAAATATCAAAAAATAACTTAAAATTATTTTTAAATATTTTATTAAAACTAAAAAGAGCATAAAATTAAATTATTTTTTGCTCAAAATAATTTTAATCATTTTGTCTTTTTTTTCTACCAGCAAAAGCAGCAGCTCCGGCACCATCACCAAAGCCACCAAAGCCGCCTAAACCAAATCCAATACTTTGAAATATTCTTGAAATGAAATTTTTTGCTTCATCAGTTCCCATAAAGACTGGATAACCTTCTGATGTTTGATATGCTCCAACTCCTTAATAATATTCTTTTATAAATTTTTGATATATCTTATACATTTATTTTTATAAATTTTACCTCCGCCACCTGTTCTTACTCCTCCAGCATAACCTGGGCCATAAAAATAATACTGACAATTTATGCTGTTAATCAAAACTGCAATTAATAAAACACAAATAGCTTTATTCATTTTTTTTTTATTTAAATTTTTAATCTGAATAATTTTATTTAAAAAAAGAGCTTAATTTATAAAATTAGAAATTATTTCAGAAACATTTTTTCCCTAGTTTAATAATAAAGAATTTAAAATTTATTTATAGGAACAAAAATTACTTATTAAATATGGAATTTTAAGAATTTTTTTTTGTAAATTTTAATTTTATTATCGGAAAATATTATTATTTAAAAAAAACGGAAAAGATATTAAATACCATTAAATGATATTGATGATGATTTGAAAAAAGATTCTAAATGTTCGCCACATTATACCATCAGCAAGTCGGATAGTACATTAAAAAGCTTATCTCTAAAAGAATAGAAAAAAAAAAATTATTTTAGATTCATTAAGGTATTCGACTAAACAAGTGAATATGTTAATTTTTTAAGTAAGTTTTAGAACAAAATCAATTTTTATAATAATAATTAAAGATTGAAATTAAAATATAAAAATTCATCAAATAAAAAATATTTTTCTATATTTAAATCTTAGAATAAATTTTTTTTAAAAATATTTTCAAACTTGAATAATTTTCAGTTCCAGGTAAAGCTAAAATATGTTAGCTTCAAATATTTAGGTTAATATCTGAAACTTTATTTAAAATTGCTTTTCTCATTTATTATTCTTCTTTAAAAAGTAAAAATTAATTTTAAATTTAATTTAATAATATTTAGAAGATAATGAATTTCTGGAAATTAATAATTTTTGTTTGTTTAGTATTAAGTCAAACAGTTATACTAGCAAATGCAAGACGTCATGGTGGCGGAGGTGGTGGAGGTTTTCTTTTATGTTTTTAAATTATTTAGTTTTTAATAATTTTAATCAAATTTTAAAAAGGTGCAGCAGCTGCTGGAGCTGCCGCTGCCGGTGGAGGAGGAGCAGCCGCTGCTGCTGCGGCTGCTGCAGCAGCTGGAGGCTCTGCGGCAGCAGCAGCGGCTGCCGCTGCAGGCAAAAAATAAACAAAATTTGCATTAAAATATTCTTTATTAAATAAAGCTTTTAAAATTAGCGGTTTTTTATATCTTTTCTTCCTTATATTTTTTGATTCCAAAAATTTATTGACAAAGAAATATATTAATTTTGAAAATATTAAAAAAACAAAAAATCATATCAATTAAAAACTGTGGTAATTCTTAACGAAAATAATTTTTACATAAGATTATATAATTTTTTAGAAATTCCTTATAAATTATTCAAACAAAAAAAGACAATATAAATAGATGATAATTTAATTTTATAAACTAACTTTCGATACTTAATTCGCAGACATGATTAGACAGCTTTTTATATTATGGATATAAGAATGAGATAATTAGATAAATATTAAAAAAAAAGAGATTTTTATTTTTAAAATTGAAAACTGTTTCTTTTTTTCTGCCCGAGATTAATTTCATTATTTATTTTATTTTGGATTTATTTAAATTTTTCAAAATATTTTCATTTTCTAAAGTAAAAAATTTCAAACTTAAGTTTTAATTGTTATTTTAAAAAAAAATATTTTATTAGACTAAATATATACAAAAATATGTTAATTAAAATATAATAAGTTTTTGTTATTTTGTTTGTTAACCTGCGATAGCTGCTGCCCCAGCGCCTTGATTAAACAGTCCTCCAAAAAAAGGCAATTGAAAAATACCAAAAGCTGGCATAGTTTTCGTGGTAAAATTACCACTTTGCATGACACCTATTCCTGTTATTTAAATTTTTAATTTTAAATCGTTTTTATATAAAAATATTTTAGATAATAAAAACCTCCTAGATTAGATTTAAAAACGTCCGAAAACCCAGGACTTGTAACAAAAATTTGAGAGTTTACTTCAAAATTAATTAAAATAAGAGCTATACAAATTATGCTTAACATTTTCGTCATTTTTTAAAAAATAGTAATAATAATAATAATCTAGTTTTTTTACTAAATATTTATATATCAGACTATTTCCAGATTCCAGATAAAATATAAATATTTTTATTTTAAAATAGAAAATTTAATTATAAAGATTGCAAATTTTTTAAATTTCATAAATATTTTATAAACATATTTAAAATTAAATTTAAAAAAAAGTAAAAATCAACAATAAATATTTTAAGATGTGTTTTAACCGTCCTCATATTGCTGATTGCTTTAACAGTACCATTAGCTATAGTCATAACAGTCTCTATAAACAATTTAAGTTCTTTATACAAATACAGTAATGATTAAAATGCCTATGTTGAATATTGTTAAAGATAAAGATGCTGATAAAAATGTAAGTGATTTAGAGGTCTTTTTGATATTATTTTTAGTTTATTTTTGACTTGGAAAAGCATCAGCATTACTTAAAATTGTATTAAAAAAATTTTAAAAATATTTTTAATGCATTTATTTAAGAAAATATCATAAACTTAGAATAATCTAGTTTTTATTTCTAAATATATATATTCAATTTTGGCAAACAAAAATAATTTTTAACATGAATAAAAAGATTAAAAATTTTTTAAATTATACAAATATTTTTTATTCTTATAAATACTTTAAAATTTAATTATTAGAATTAAAAAGTAGAAACAAAAACTATTAAAATTAAAAATGGATATTTTAAAATTTGTTTTACTTGTCTGCATGTTGTTAGTTGGTTTAACAGTACCATTAGCTAATGCTCAAGCAGCTGCAGCAGCAGCAGTAGCACCCCCGCCACCGCCACCACCAGCAGCCGCTGCTGGCGCCGGCGCTGCCGGAAAAAAATAATTCCGCAAATAATTTTAAAAATTCATATTTAAAAAATAAAATCAATTAAATGAAATAAAAAATTTTTGTTTAAATTAAATTTATTTTTA
This sequence comes from Brachionus angularis, assembly GCA_021432725.1. Lineage (NCBI taxonomy): Eukaryota > Metazoa > Rotifera > Eurotatoria > Ploima > Brachionidae > Brachionus > Brachionus angularis. Next base: position 259,610 of record JAJVDD010000007.1, read on the forward strand.
ATTATTTCATTATTGAGTCTGAATTAAGCCAAATTGTAAAACTTGTTGAAAAATTTTTTTTAATTTTAGCTGAGTTTCTAAACACATAATGAATTAAGCAGGCCAACAAGGCCATCTTAAAAAAATTAATTTTATCGAATCAAATTAAAATGTATTGTAGAATTATTCTTCTTTAATGCTTTTACATTTTGGCTTTTGAATTACTTGGATTTTATCAAAACTAACAAGTGTTCAAAAAGTAATGACCGCTTTTATTTTTGAATAAAAAAATATGAAATAGTTATCCAAAACAAATGAAATCGTGTACACATAATCTATAGGCTCTCCCCTTTACAAATCACTATTTTACTAAATACTGAGTTATTAAACTCTTTAACATATCAGTCATCTTAGGATGTTATTCAAAACATTAAAAGTCCTCTTAGATTTAGATCTTTTGTATGTAAGTATTTTGGTATATTAAGTAGAGATTTTGATAAGGATCAAAATAATACCAAGATCATCATTTTAAGTCATTTGGTTCAAAAGATATATTCAAAAACTCATAATTATATAATATTATTTAATTTAAAAAAAATATTTTATTAATCAAAAATAAAAGCGGTCATTACTTTTTGAACACCCGTTATTTAAATAAGATATTGTTTAATTGGCCATTTTTTGAGCTCGTAATCTTGGTAAACCAGACTGACTCCATAAAAATATGGAACATAATACATATAAAATGAAAATATATTACTAGGTGAATAAGGATATCCGTAATAATAATAATCACCTAGTAATCCTGATTAATTAATTAAAAGAACTTTTCAATGATAAGTTATCAATTGAAAATTCAAAAATTGAATCAAACCTCCATTACCACCGTCGCATTTGTCAAAAACAATTTAATATGAAAAAAATATATTATTCAGTGTATCAAATTTACCTCCTCCATCACTTAGGGGTTCATTTTGGCTCACAATTAAAGCTACGATTAACAATAAACATAAATTTTTTTCTTACGGTTATAATTTTTTTTTTTTAATTATTCAAATTTGAAAAAATTTCCAAATCTTAATTAATTAGCAGATATCATTAAACCAAAAATATCAAAAAATAACTTAAAATTATTTTTAAATATTTTATTAAAACTAAAAAGAGCATAAAATTAAATTATTTTTTGCTCAAAATAATTTTAATCATTTTGTCTTTTTTTTCTACCAGCAAAAGCAGCAGCTCCAGCGCCGTTACCAAAGCCACCAAAGCCGCCTAAACCAAATCCAATACTTTGAAATATTCTTGAAATGAAATTTTTTGCTTCATCAGTTCCCATAAAGACTGGATAACCTTCTGATGATTGATATGCTCCAACTCCTTAATTTAATTATTTTATAAATTTTTGATATACTTTATAAATTTATTTTTATAAATTTTACCTCCACCACCCGTTCTTACTCCTCCAGCATAACCTGGGCCATAAAAATAATACTGACAATTTATGCTGTTAATCAAAACTGCAATTAATAAAACACAAATAGCTTTATTCATTTTTTTTTTATTTAAATTTTTAATCTGAATAATTTTATTTAAAAAAAGAGTTTAATTTATAAAATTAGAAATTATTTCAGAAACATTTTTTCCCTAGTTTAATAATAAAGAATTTAAAATTTATTTATAGGAACAAAAATTACTTATTAAATATGGAATTTTAAGAATTTTTTTTGTAAATTTTAATTTTAATATCGGAAAATATTATTATTTAAAAAAAAAGATGATTAAAATTTTAAATTCAATTTTTATTTTGTTATTTTTAACACAATTGAGTTATTCTCAAATAACCTTAAATAGTCGATGTGATCCCGAAGGTGATTGTAGTGATGATCAGGGCTTAATTTGTGTCATGGGAAAATGTGTGTAAGGCTATTTATATTATTATTAGATTATTTAAAATAACTTTTTTTTTAAAATTTTAAATACCATTTAGATGTGATCAAGGCTCCAATTGGGTCCCAGCACTAAATTTTTGTGGTAATTTATTTTATTTAAAAAAAATTTTAGCATTAAATAATTTTAACTAAAATAAATATATTTTTAAGCTTTGCCAAATAATGCTCCATGCGAACCGAACGAAAGACCAGATGATGACAACGACCGATGCGACAAATCGATTGGTTTGTTTTGTAATTCACAATCAAGAGCATGCGTGTAAGCAATTTTTATTTAATAAAACAAAATCAATAATTTATTTAATTTATCTTCAAATTTAGTTGCAGACCAGGGCTTAATTGGTCAAATAATTTTAAAAAATGTGCTTAAAAATGTTTAATTTTAAATTATTTTTAAAAAGATTTTATTAAAAATAAAGATATTAATAAAGCAATTTTTCAATTAAAAAGCAAATTTACTAAAATTATATTTAATGTTTATGGAATTTAAATTCTTCCTAGAATAAATTAATAATCATTAAAAGGAATCTTGTTAGTAAAATAAAAAATTCATAAGAAAAATATTTCTGTCCAAAATGACTTTATCTTGCTAGTATAGTCAACTGAAAATCAAAACCAAGAGACAATCAAGAGACCCTTTTTTTAGATACTTTAAATTTAAAAAAAAACAAATTTTTCTAAGTTTTTTAATTGGCATTAAGGGTTCGTGACTGAACTATTCCAATATCAATAACTTTTGAAGAAACCACCAATAAAGTTATTAAAGTTAACCATTATATTCGTGAGCTTACAGTATTCACACATAAATAAATAAAAAACACAAATAAATATTGAAGAATGTTATTTATATTTTAATTTTTAGCTCAGAATTTATTTTAGCATCTTGAATAATGGCTAAATGATGACTTATATTCAATTACAAATTAATTTTATATTCATTAGATTAAAATATTATCTATTTTTGATATGCCTTGAACTAGTTTAAATAAGTATTTAAATAATTAAAATTCAATTTAAATAGTTAAGTTTATAAATTTAAAATAATTCAATACAAATTTTAAAATGAAAATATTAAACAAGTCAATTAGATTATTGCTAATAATAATTTTTCTCTTATTTTATATTTTGAATTCGGTCTACAGTGTTAGTGATGAAAGTATTAATAGTGAATCAATCAAATGCGAATATAACATGGATTGTATTCTAATTAGAAAAAGAAGAGACTTGTTCTCTTTAATAAATCTTTTACCACTTTTGCCTAGTATAACAAAATTTGTTAACACGACCCAAATTAATGATTTTATAACAAATTTTACAGATAAATTTAAATCTTAAATAAAATTTTTATTTAGCTAAGCTTTTTTGTTTTTTTTTGGTTTAATAAAAAAAAAATTCTATTTTTGAGCAGGTAACCCATAAATTCTAAAATAAATTTTCATTTTTAAAAATTTTAAATTTTCTCAAATTATTTATTAAAACATCTTTTTAATTTATAAATAGTAAAACAAAATTAAAAATCTTTAATACGATATAATAAGATATAAACTTTTTAAAAGTTAACCAGAAGAGAACTCTTCCTGAAAACTGAATCAGCAAAATTATTAGGTTTAAACCAAACTACAAACACAAACATTTATAAATTTAAAAAAACACTATTATTTTTGCAATAAAATAGAATTTTTTCTTTCTTAATTCGCAAGAACTTTTTTTTAAACATTAGGCTCTTGTAACAATATTTTTAGAAGCAGACTCTTAAAAAGATGATAAGTTTTACAATACATTAAATATAAAAACAAGTTGGTACACATAAGTTTTATTTTTTAAGAAAATTTATTTTTATTTTTTACTAATCGTTCATGAATAACTCTTTTATAGCTTTAGTCATTTCAAATTGATTTGGAGTTGTTAAATTGGCGTTTGGTCTCTCGGAATCTTCTAATTTCTCTACTGACTGCTCTTCTTATTTTTAAATTAAACTATGTTCATAAAGCAGAATAATATTTAAAAAAAAACTTGGTTGTTTGGTAAGATAGAGTCTAACGGCATACAAATAACCATCCTTTCCCATTTCTCGACCATATCCTACTCTATAAAAATAATCTGGATTAATCAAGCTACTTTCGCAAGACACATTAAAATTGTGTATTTTTTTATCCACTTTTTTTAATATATTATTATAACAAACTTGGCTTCCAACTAAAATTTTATTTAAAAATAAAATAAACCTTTAATAAATTAAATTTTATTAAAATACTGTAAAGATTATTTTTAAATTTTCCTTTATATTTAAAACTATTTCCAACATAACTTTGGTTTAACTTTAGATTAGGAATTCTTAATTTTTTCATTTTGGCTAATTTTGATGCTTCTAATTGAGCTATTTTGATTAATAAATTATCAAATTGCAGCTTATCTAAACCATGTTCAGCTCTTTGCTTATTCTCTCTTTCAATATCACCGATTTCGTCTTTGTCATAGATTTTAGGTGTCAATTTCAAAATTTTATTTTCTTCTTGTCCAAACGAGTTTGAAATTGAGCTATAAATAATCAAAAGTAATAAAATTTTTTTGAGCATATTTTAAGTCTTTAAATTATAGTTTTTTTTTTTTTTTTTTAAATAATTAAAAATAAACCTTAGTAAAAGCTATTTTTATAATAATAATAATTTTTTATTAATTGAAATAAAATTTTTAACATTTTTTCATAAAATTTTGTTTTTATGTTAGAAAAAATCTAATTCTTCTAAAACCGAAAAAATTTTATTACTAGTAATAATTAGCTTAAGCTTATTTCTACTACTTGGTATATTGATATAATTTCAGATGTATTTTTTGAGACTAAAATGCTTTACAATTATTTTAAAATAGTATCATATGTTAAATAGTTATTTCAGATATCAGATTTTAATTTATTAATTGATAAAATAGTTAATATTTTGAATTTATTTTTATTGATCTTTGAAATATTTTTAAAATTCAAAAATTTAATATCGGTTTGTTTATTAAACAAAATCAAAATTTAAAATAAAAAATTTTATTTTATTTTATTTTAATATTTGCTTATTGATTGATTGGAATATTTTTTAATTTTTTCTTCTATTTTTGAAATTTCCCTTTCAATTTCACTATTCAATGGCTCTGTTTTTGTGTCTTCGTTTTTTTCAGTCTCTGGTATTTTTCTTTCGCCTTTATAGAAAGACAAAACTTATAATGGAAAAAAATATATTCAAAATAATTCAAATTCAACTTTTTTGTTTAGTTGCGTAAATTCTAACACCATAAATATTTTTTTTCTTACTAACTGTTCTTCCATATCCAACACTGTAAGCTAAATCTGTATTTATTTTTGGGCTTAAACAATCACTATTATAATCATAAATATTTTTATCAGTTTTATTAAGGAAATTGTTAAAACATATTTGAGAACCAACTTTGTAAAATTTAAAATTTACAAGAAGTGTTTCATTTGTTTAAGAAAAAAATAGAACTTTACTATAATTATCACCCAAAAGACCAGTTATTAAGTAACTGTAACCATAATAATTTTCATTTAAATCAAATTTTGGTAATTCTAATTTGCCCAATTTGGATAAACGAACCGATTCATTTTGAGCTGTTTTAATCAAATTATTGTCATATTTCAATGGCTCTAAATGTTTCAAAACTCTTTTTTTATTCTCATCACCAATATCAGAAACTTCATTTGAGTCATAATCTTCAATTGATAGTTTTTTCAATGTCAAATCGTTTTGAGACGTATCTTCTTCTCCAGTTTCTTGATTATTTTCTTGTGTTAATATAAATCCGAAAATAAAAATCAAAACAAAATACGATTTAGAAATTAACATCTAAAATTAAATTTTTATAAAAGCCTAGAAAAATAAAAAATAGATAATTATATCTATCATTAATTTAAAAACATTTAAAAAATATTTATTTATCATTAAATAAAAAATTTTTCAATTTTTCAAACACCAATTTGTCTAAAAATTAAAAATGTTTCTTTTAAGCCCTTAGTTGAAAAGAACAATTGCCCTGTTGGTATATTAGTTGTTTTAATAGTTTCTGCTTTTGTTGGGATGTAAGCTGCTTCAGTTGTTTTTGATTCAGCTTTAAAAGAATTGAAGAAATTTAGAATAAGAATTAATAAAAAAAAAATCATTTACTAGTTTGATTGGTAAAATAAATTCGAACTGCGAATATATTACCATCTTTGTCCATTGTTCTGCCGAAACCTACTTTGTCTAATAACTTATAGTCGATTCTTGGATCTTCACAATCTGCGTTGTAGTCGTATACTTTTGTATCTTCTTTAAATAAGTTATTAAAACAAACTTGTTGACCAGCTTTACTTGAAAATTAATAATAAAATTTCTTTTGATTTTATAATATAAATAAGAAAATACAATAAGTATCATCTAAGCGACCAGTTATTTTATAACTATTACCGACATACTTCTTAGACAGTTTGAACTTAGGAAGTTCTAATTTGTCAATATTTGCCAACCGAAATGACTCAGCTTGAGAAAGCTTTATTAAATTTGGATCAAATTCAATCTCTTTTAAATTAGCTTTTATTCTATTTTTGTTATTTTCTAATATATCTTGTATTTCTTCCACATCGAACTCTTTTAATGGTAGCTGAATGTTTTCACATAAAGCAATCATACATAAAATGTATTTTAAGATGATTAATTTTTTAAGCATATTTTAAAAATTTAAAAAGAAAATCTGGTTTTGTTTCTAAAATTAAATAAAATTTTTTTGATAATTTTTTTTTTAAACTTTATTTTTAAAATTTCAAAAAAAATGATAAAAATTTTTTTTTTAGTTATTTTTATTCCGGATTTAATTTTAAATCAAGAAGATGAAGCTGAATTTACAATTCCACCGTTTCCAACTTTACCTTTGTACACTGGTCCGATTAAATTAAACATTATTGGTGATTTACCACCTCCCATACCAGGTATTGCGGGTGTTGCCGGAACTCCAGGTTTAATAGAATCAGCTTTAAAAATACCTGGCTTGCCTGGTCTACCAAGTTTAGAAGCTTTGACTGGAATACAAAATTTAAGTTTTTTACCAGGAATTCCGGGGCTTCCTGGTTTACCTGGCTCTTTTAAAACAAAAAAATAAATTAAACTGAAAATATTAAAAAGGTCTTTACCTATTTAATTTTATAAATAATAAATTTAAAGAATTTTAAAATTGAATTAATCAAAGTTTTTAGTACAAAGTACACAATTTTTAGTTTTCAAAAATAGAATTTTATTATTGAGTCATTTATCTTTTTTGTTTTGATTTGCATTTTCTAATATAATTTATAAAAATTGGAATTTATTGGTTAAAAAATGAAAATCGTGTGTTAGGTTTCAAAAATGGCTAGGAAAGATTAGAGAAGGTTTTTTAAAAAACTAGAAAACTTTGAACATACTCGTCTTTGAGTAAGTGAAAGCTTTATGCAAAATTTGACACTTTTTACCGAAACAACTATTCTCCTATTCTATAAGATTATCATATTTTTTAAAAAACCTCATGAAGATATAAAATTTTTAAAAAAAAAAGCCTTATCTTTATTAATTTTTTTTGAAAAATTTTAATTAAATTTGCAATGAAACGCTTGTTATCAAAGAAATATTTTTTTTTCTAAAGTATCAAATCATATTAAACTAAAATAGCAAACATATATAAATTAAAACCAAAAAAAGCTTTTTTTTATTTTTATAAAATTTTTATTCTTTATTTAAAAATGTCTTCAGCGCAAGGAAAAGTAAGGCCAAGCCCAATCAAAATATTAAAAAAATGTAATTAATTTCAATTAATTTAAAGGTAATCCAATGTAAAGCAGCAGTAGCTTGGGGTCCGAACGAACCTCTCAAAATTGAAATGGTTGATGTAGAACCACCCCGAGCTGGGGAGGTAAGAATCAAAATAACCTCTACTGGTGTTTGTCATACAGATGCTTATACACTAAGTGGTCAAGACAGTGAAGCTGTTTGGCCGGTTATATTAGGCCATGAAGGAGCTGGTGTAGTCGAATCAGTCGGAGAAGGTGTAACGTCAGTTCAACCAGGTGACCATGTTCTACCATTATACATACCACAATGTAAACAATGTGAATATTGCAGAAACTCAAAAACAAACTTGTGTCAAAAGATTCGTGTTACTCAAGGCAAAGGTTTGATGCCAGACGGTACAACACGTTTCAGTATAAATGGTAAACCAGTTTATCATTATATGGGTACAAGCACGTTTAGTGAATACACTGTGGTTTGTGAAATATCTGTTACTAAAATAAATCCAAATGCAGATTTATCTAAGGTCGGGTTATTAGGATGTGGTATTAGCACTGGTTATGGTGCTGTTTTAAATACAGCTAAAGTAGAACCAGGCTCAACAGTAGCAGTATGGGGTCTAGGTGCAGTTGGTCTAGCTGTTTTGATGGGTGCCAAAGAAGCAGGAGCTTCTAAAATTGTCGGTATTGACATAAACCCAGTAAAGTTCAAATCAGCATTTGAATTCGGCGCTACTGAATGTTTGAATCCTTTGGATTATCCTGATAAGCCTTTTCAACAAACTTTAGTTGATAAATATGATGGCGGTTTTGATTACACTTTTGAATGTATTGGAAATGTAAATACTATGAGATGTGCTCTTGAAGCTGCTCATAAAGGCTGGGGTGTTTCGGTAATTATTGGCGTAGCTGGCGCTGGACAAGAAATTTGTACCAGACCATTTCAGTTAGTTACTGGTCGCACTTGGAAAGGAACTGCTTTCGGAGGTTCTTTTTTGATTACTAGTTATTTTTTTTTATAAAAACTAATAAGTAATTCTTTTTTATTAAAAGGTTGGAAAAGTAGAGATCAGGTTCCAGAGTTAGTTGAAAAATATTTGAAAAAAGAGCTTAAAGTAGACGAGTTTATAACTCACAGAATGAGCCTAGAAGAAATAAACAAATCTTTCGATTTGATGCATAATGGAGATAGTCTAAGATCAATGATAAATTTTTAAATTTAGATTTTATTTTCCAAAAGAAAATTAACTAATATTATTAAATAATTTAAATATTTAAATAAATAAATAAACTAAAATTAAAATTAAATTTAAAAATATTGAATTTTTTGCTAAGTTAGAACCGGAGTTTCTACCTTTAATCGAAAAACTATGAACTTCAACACCTTTTGTAGTTATATATCTTAAATCCATTTTATTTTTATCTGCTTTAGCCAAAACAAGAGCTCCAGAACATTTTTCACAGTTTATATATTGTTCTTCATAAGTTTTCCAAAAAAATTTAAGCCCTGATTTATCTATTTTATCCAAATTACTCGGATTATCATCTACAAAGTTAGTAGCACCAGATACCAAATATTCTACGGTTTGGTTTAAATGTGAATATGTAAAATGCTGCATTACATGCTCATCACCACAAAAATAACCATCTACTTTATACTTGTGTAAAATAGGTCTCAATTTTTGTACTAAACATTGGTTTGGACCTTTAACTCCAGCAGACCAAACTGGATAATGACCTAAGACCAAGAAATAAGAAGCTGTAGTATTAGAGTTTAGTCTGATTGTTTCATCGACTAGTTTAAAATAAGCTTCTCTTTCTTGTACAGCTCCTTCATCACATATTAGTTGTGTATCAATCACAATTGATTTTATTAAAAGATCAGATTTTAAGTAAACATCTAAAGTGTATAAATGATTGGGTAAGATCCATCTATTGGATTTATAAGTGTATTCTATCTGAGCTGAAACATTTCCGGGCTTATCACCGCGATAATCGTGATTTCCCAATGCCAAAAACCATGGAGTGTTGTTCAAGTTTTGATCCAAAAAAGCGTCTTCAAATGTGTCTTTAAAACGAGCATCATTTACACTTGTTATACCATCAAAGTAAAAATTATCGCCTAAAGCAAACTGAAACTGGGTCTGTTCCTCGTCGGCTAGTTTGGACATTAATTGAGATGTATAATTTAACATATGAGTTCGGTATGGTGGATCTGGAATACCGCCTTGGTCAGCTAAAACAAAAAAGTTTGCTATATCATCATCTATAACCAATTTCAATGAACTATTCGAATTAAAAGTTAATTTGGAATTTTTGAATTTTCTAATTATCGGAAATTCGATACTATTTATGCTAATAAATATTGAAATAAACACAAAAAATTTTGTTATTAAAAGCATTTTTTCTACTTAAAAAAAAATTATCTTTATTTATTCTTCTTGTTATCGCAAGTCTAATTTCAAAAGTTAATTTATTAAATTCTTAAGTATATAGCAAAATTTAATTTAAAATTAGCACAGTTATTTGTTTTAGTCTAAACCTTTCCTAAAACGCCAAATTCATAAAGTTATTATTTTCTAATCTTAAAGCAAACGAAGGCAAACAATTTTATAACTAAAAAATTTTGCTTTTTAGATAAAAATTGAGCATAATAAGTAACTACTTTAATAAAAAAGATTTTAAATTAACTACGTATGACTCTATTATTAAATTTTATTGCCATTTTTGAATGGTTTTTAAAAAGATCTAAGTAAAAATTTAAAGTCTTTTTTTAAAATTTATTTAAACTTTATTTTTAATTAAATAAACAATATAATATTAAAATAATTCTAACAAATTTACCTTTATCAAAGTTTAAATTTTTCTTATTTAAAAGAATAATATATTTTATAAAAGAATTTTTTATTTTTATCTTCAGATACAAAAATTTAAAAATTTTGTAAAATATTTAATCTTGATTATTTTAATTTTTTCATTCTTTTGAAAAAAATTTGTTTCAAGTTATATAAAAGAATGAAACAAGTGTTGATAATTGTCTAACCTTTGTTAATGGCGTATTCTTTTTTTATAAAAAAGCAATGTTATAGTGCATTGGTTATAGAACTATTGTTCCAATAGAAAATAAATACAGTATATATAAATATGGTTATCTTTAGTTATTACATTAAAGCTTAGGTTTTAATTAAAATCTTTTTAAAAAGCTAAAAATCGATCTTGTCGAATTTCAAGAATATAGTTTGTTCATTAAAAAAACAAAACATTAAAGAACCATCTTTTGAATTTAAATAGAAATCACTGACTCTTTTAATTGGTAACATCTGTAAACTAAAACTTAAACTATTTCAAATTTAAAGCTGATACTGCAATCTTTTAATAATTTATTCAAAGTAAAATAACTATTTTGAATATGGACTTTAAATAAAATTTTAAATTTTAAATAAAATCTTGACTTGTAAAAATTGATAAAACTGGTTTTTGTTGATAATATAGCTTAATGGTAATTCCGTGAAATTAAAATTATTATAAATTTGGTTTCATGAAAAGTTTAAGTAGCCATTTTTTAAAAAGTCTAAGAAATTAATTTAAATAAATTTATTAGTTAAATTTTAATTATTAATTATTTAGTTAATAATTATTATAAAAAAAACTTTTAAATTATATATTAAGCTAATTAAAATAAAATCTTGTTTAATTCAAGAAAAATACCATCTAAACTTTTTTGCTTTTCGTTTAATTTTTTTCTAAAAACTTGTGCAGCTTTTTGTTTAAAGAGTGTTGAATCTCTTTTCTGTTCTAGAAAGTAATTATCTTTTGGTGTTTTTTGCTTACGACCGTCTCCAAAAGCCTCAATAATTTCATTTTCTTTATCCATAAGCCAGATATTGTTTGTTGATACAATTTCTAAAGCTCTGAATCTAGCATTAGCAGTAGCACCAGTATTTGTGTAAAAAACAAATTCTAATAATTCATAGAACAAAAATTCGTTTTCAAAAGTCTTGGTAATATCCAACAACATTCTACCTAATCTTGGATCATCTTCACCGTATTTATCGCTAAAATCTCCAAAATTAATTCTCATATAATCCCAAGAGATTTCTCTACCCAAAGGATTTTGACTTAATAGTCTTATTGTTTCGAAAAAATCTAATCTTTCTAGTTTATCTTCGCTTTGAACTTGTAATAGTCTGCTTAATAACCATGGTAATCTAGTAAATGTTAAAGATTCTAATAATCTTCTTTTCTCTAACATATCATTCAATGACTCATATTCTAATAGAATCAAATCCCATTCTTCCACATTATAAGTATTTTGTATATGATAATTGAACACAATTTCGCGTACAAATGGTGGCAATACGGATGTATTGTAATTACCACTTAATAAAGATGGAATAGCAGTAGACCATAATTCAGTTGTTTTTCTTAAGCAATAGCTATCTTGTAATCGACATGCTAAGCTCAAAATTGTCTCTTTTAACAATTCTTCGGTATGAATACCACTTGGGCTCCACAAATCCATATTTTTCTCAATTTCTCGCATCAAAGCACTAAAGAAAGTCTTTGAATATTTAGTTTAGTTTTTTCTTTAAATTAAAAATATAATGTATATAGATTTTTTTAATTTACCGAAACTTCATAGAATGATTTTTTATAGTCCAAAATTGAAATCATGTCTCCCAAGTGTTTGTAAACAGTTCTCCATGGTAAATAGTCGGATTCACGATTTAAGTAAGATAAAACATCAACTACTTGTACATATGAGGTTCGCTCAGTAAAACCGTTTACGAACAAGTTGTGGATTATATTTGCACGATCTTCTGGTGAGAATTCCAAATTTTTTACTTTTAAAGCTTGTCCCAAGTTTTCCCAGTTTTCGGCTGAGTAGTCTGTGGCATAATAGCCTGAAAATTTACGATCGCAATGAACCCAGATATATTTTTCTGAACCTGTGTTTAGTAATTCAGCAGTAACTATTTAAAAATTTAACTTTTAAGAATTTTTAAAAAAATTTAACAAAAAAAATCTTAATTTACATTCTCTTTTGTCTATGTAAAAATCTTCTTCGTGAACACGACCGTCATTTGAAGCGTTAGTACCAAATGAACAAGTCAATGGAACAAACCATACCCAACTTAAAGAAAATTTTTTTTTTTAATTTAAAAAATAAAGTAGTTCAATTAAGTTATATTCAATTTGGTTATTTTTAAACTGTGTCTTGGTATATTTAAAACTTATTTAGTTTCAGGTTTTTTAATAAATTTTTTTTTTTACTCGTATGGAGATGGATATAAAAGATCACCAGCAAAGACAGTAGCATTTGAATTTAAAGCTCTGGATTGTCTAACTTTAATAACTTGTTTGCCTTGTTCTTCATCTAATCGAATATTTAACAAAGGATAATTGGCTTGTTTGGTCCATCTGTCGAAAAAGTCTTTTGCTTCCCATTTATCAACTTTATTCAATTTTTCATAAAATACGTTAATGTCGGCAACACCCCAAGGATGAGCGTTAAGATAGGCAGTTAAAGCAGCATACATTTCGGCAATGTTTAATTCGTCTTCAACCATTCTTAAAATAGCTGCGGCTTTAATAGTTTCGACATCATCAAAATATTCTTCTATCTCATATGGACTATTGATAGGTTTAGAAATTGGATGTGATGATGGATAACCGTCATCTACCAAAGCATAAATTAATTCTTCAGTTATAAATTGGTCAAGCTAGTTTGGCTATTATTATAATTAAGCTTAATTTAGAATTTTAATTATATTAAGCTTACAATATTCCATTCTGGATAAGCTTCCTCAACAGCTCTGTATTTAATATAATCACCTAATGCTTCTTGTAGCCATAATTCGTCCCACCAAGAAAAAGTAACATAATTACCAAACCACTTTTAAGTATTAAAATATTCTAAATTTAAAATAAATAGATAATTAATAGTTAATTTTCTTTAATTTACAAATTCAGATAATTGTTTAGCTATTAGCAAAGCAATATTTTGTAAATCTCGTTCACTAGCAGTTTTATATTTGAACAAAACTAAATTTTCTTTGAAAATTGGTAAACCAAAATGAGGTATAGCATCATACTTTTATAAAAGTTAAAAGTTAGTTAGAAAAATTAACATATGTTTTATATTCAAATAAAGATTATATTACTGGATATTCAGGGATGGCGAAAAGATCTATTTTAGGAATTTGGAAAGAATTGTCAACATTTCTAAAAATATCCAATAAAGCAGAAAAAATGTTAACAGTCATGTTCAAGGCGTCATCAGCAAGTCCATTATCTATCAATTCAGTACGAGCCCATAAACTAATTTTGATATCACCAACAGTGGTAGCAGAAAGTTTATCAAAATCTTTAGTATTAAAAACAACAAAACCAATCAAGTAACTTGGCATTGGAGGTGTTTGTGAAAAAATAGTTTGAAGAGTTCCGTTTAAACCAGGTATTGGCAAATCGTGTTCTGGTGGAGTGTTACTCAAAGCAATTGTATCTATTGGATGATCAATAGAAATGTTATAAGTAGCTTTAAATCTCGGTTCATCGAAGCATGGATAAGCTTTGCGAGCATCAATTGGTTCGAATTTTGAAGCTAGCATAGTTCTTTGAAAAAAAATAAATAAAAAAAAAAGTTATTTTTTTAAATTCAATAATATTAAGAATTTACGATTCGCTGCCTGGTTTACCAAATTGAAATTCAAATATACCACTTTCGTATTCAGGTAGAATAGCTATGAATAAAAATCCAATTTTAATAGGTCCGTCACTTGGTTGAATAGGCTTTGAGGTTTTAATTATGAAATAATCGTTTTTAAAATAAGAAAATTCTCCAACACATTTAACATCTACAGTATTGTTTTTCGAGTCTCGGATCTCTTGTAACAACGGTATTTCAAGTGCAGCATGAACAAGTATGTATTGAGTTGGTTTAGACACATTTACATGCATATATATAAAACCATCATAAATATCTAATCCCCATTTTGGTACAAACAATTCAAGGTCGTAATGTAAAGGTGCTAAATTTTCAGGTAATTTTTGGCTATACCATGGATATTGAACACCAGGTTCTGGTTGTAAAATTTCCGGACAAATATCAAAGCCATCAGGAGCTTTAGAAACTCCTTTTCCTTTTGATTGATATCTTTTTGATATTTCTTGTATTTTACCTGGATATTTTTGTGAAAAAGAAGAAATTCTTCTATTTATATCTGGTTTTTGATCTTGAGTTTGCTCTGATTGTTCTAAAGATGATACATCACGTTTATTTAAATTCAAACTGTGTTCTATATTTGCATGTTCGATATTGTTGTTGAGTGCTGTGTCTACGCTTTTGGAATCTTTGCATGTTGGCAAATTTACAAGTGCTGGTAATATACCGACTAATAGACAAGATGTAACTACAAACGCTGCATATACTCCTATAACAAAATACGGTACCCTTATTTTTTCTCCCATTTCTAACTAAATTTTACTCTTTAGAAATTTAGAAATATAAATTTTTTCTTGTTATTATTATTTTAATATAACTTTTAAGTGTTTGCTGCATTTTTATAGATTATTTTATCATTTTATTTTTTTTATAATCTTATTTAACAGGTAATAAAAAGTTAAGTTTTGTATTTTTGCTTTAGCAATAAAAAATTTGAATTTATTGTTTGATTTGAAATTGTTAAAAATAATATTTTTCAATTATTATCAAAAAATTTATTTTACAATATCGTTTAAAATAATATATTTATTATACATCATAAAATTAAAGAAAAAAAAAGAAAAAATAAATTTAAAATTAAAGAAAAATTATTTTTGAAATAAAATTTAATTTGATAGTAATTAATTAGATTAATTTTTTTTTTATTTGTTTATTAAATTGAAATTATTGTTACTATGTCTATAATCAAGCGTTTTATAATTGCTAAAGTGAATTAGCAATTTTAAATTTTAAAATTTAAATAATTAATAATACATAAATATTGGTATGATTTATTAAAAAAGCTTTTTTCATTTTCAGTTGGTCATCATATTCAAGCCTATTAATTCAATTTTTATTTCATTTTTATATTCTGATTTAAATTGGAATTAAATTTTAGATATTATCTATTATTATAAAAATACAGTTGCACGCAGTAAAAAAGTTGTGTACCTAAGGAAAGTTAATTGGATTATCAAAGGTATTATTTTATAAAAAAAAGTGTGTGTTTGACCATTATGAACCAAAGAACTTTTGGAAGGATTACGCGAGTTTTTTTTGTAACACGGTAATTAGCACATAATTTTAATAAATGAAAGTTCGGCTTAAATAGATCAACAAGAAAAGAAGATGCTTAAAAAAGAAAAGAAAAGTAAAAAATTGTTCAAAAATGTATCATTCGACAAAACAATGTTTTTAAAACACATACAAATAAAGACCAAAGATGCCAAGACATAAATTTAAAATTTGTGATTACTAGTAAAAAAATGGTAAAATAGCACAATTTCAAACTAGTTAGTTATCTTAACAGTTTTCAAGGATGGAGAACTTGGAGGCAAAAATTTTCGT
The DNA here is from genome assembly GCA_021432725.1 of Brachionus angularis. NCBI lineage: Eukaryota > Metazoa > Rotifera > Eurotatoria > Ploima > Brachionidae > Brachionus > Brachionus angularis. The sequence goes on from JAJVDD010000007.1 coordinate 275,883, forward strand.
TCATAGAATCCAGATTTTTATTTTAAAATGGTTAAATTAAAACCAAACTTGGCTCAATTATTAAATCTATAAATAAAGACGGTTATTTAAAAAAAACAAAAAACTTTATTTAAAACTGTTGACTTTTGAATTGTTTTTAATAGATATGTAAAATAAATGTAAACCAATTTCTAAAAATTCAACAAAGCTTAAAAAACTCATTCCGAGAAAGAGACCTAATATACCACCAATACCCGAAATTAGCATATCCCAACTCATGCTAATCGATTCGGTTATTTCAGTCTGTTTTAGATCTTCATAATAAATATTTATAGCTAATATACTCTCTCTTAAATCTTCTAAACTTATATTACTCTCATTTCCAAATAAATTTCTAATTTTTTTACTTTTAATCAAATTATTAGCATATGATTTGGATGGATACTTTCCATATGATATACTGTAACTATAGCTAGCTGTGCTGCATTCTAATGGACATTTTTCTTTTACATTCGATTTATACTTGTCTTTAATTGCTTCATAATAAACTTTATAGGTACAAAGCATGTCATCAGGGCCATTGCATCTTCTTAGTGTCGAATTTGTAATTATTGATAGTGTATCTAGACATTTACATTTTTCAAGGATGCTTTCTTCTAAAAATAAATCAAAACAATCTGATTGTCTATATTTTTTATTTTTGTTTAAATCAAACGTTTTTCTATATAATTCTGAATCGAATGAATCAATTGAATCTAAGTTTTTGATACATTCTGAATATGGTGTCTCCAATTGAGTTTTTTCAGATCTTTCTAAAACTATGTTAGTTTGTTTGCCAGTTTCAACATCTATCCCATTCCACGTATTAGGCTTATATGATTCATTATGAATAAATATATGTGCTCCAGAAAATGTATTTAAAGTAAATGGAATATCCGGCTCTTTGACAAACAATTCTAGCATGAGTCCATATATTTTTCCTGTTTGGGTTAAAGTTTTAATCGGAATCTTATTTTCATCAGAATCCAAACCAGAATTAAATTGAAAACAATTACCATAGTTGTAATCATAATACGGAAGCCAATCTGTCTTATTACAATCTACAGTAGTAAATAAACAAGCCAAAAACATTTGGTCAAAAGAATAACCAAGATTTTGCCTAATTTCAGATTTAGGATGCTGTTCTGAAAGTTTAAAAGATACGATTAATTTGGCAAAGATATAATTATAAAACAGCTGATTTATATCTGATTTAAAATATGTTTCTAAAAGACTGGAATTTTCAAAATCTGTAATATTATTTTCAATTAGAAATTTCTCAACAAACTCAAAAGACTTATTGGTCACAAATAGGTTCGAATTGCAGACAGTCACTGTTGGAAATATCAAAGAGTCTTTATCTATTATTCTTATTTTAGTGGTCACTTCAAAGTTGAGATAATTTAAAATTGATGATACTATCAAAACAAAGCATAAACTAGTTGAAACTAAAAAGCTTATAAACCATATAATTTTTAAGCTTTTGAATTCAATCCGAAAAAAATTTGGTAAACCATGAATAGAAGTTGTATCAACCCATTCTAGAAATCTTTTCTTATAAATTGATTTTTCCATTTTTGGTGATGTTTTTTTTTTTTTTAATTTTGAAATAGAAAATTAACTTTTAATAAAAAAAAAATTATTTTAAATTTTGTTATTTCAAGCAAACAAATAACATAAGGAAGTGAATCAAATTTTTTTTACTAGATTTTATTTTTTTTAGCAAAAGAATCAAAATTTTTTTTCTTGTAAAATATAAAAATTTAGACAATCATTTATAACAGATTAAGCTTGCTCAATAGTATATTAATTTGAAAAAAAAAATTATTTAAACAAAGTAAAAAATATAATTTCCTATACATAAATAAGTAAATTTCGATGTTTCAAGAAAATTTTTATTAAAATTTTTAATTAAAAATATTATGAAAAACAAAAAATATATTAAAAAATGAAATATATTTTTTGCAAATAATCCAAAAAAGTACCATCAACTGAGCATTTTATTTTAAATTATATGCATTACATATAATAATAATAATAATAATAATAATAATAATAAGCTACGACAAGTTAGAAAACTTGTAAAACGAAATCCTTCGGGATTCGCTATAGTAGCTGTCACTGTTTATAAATATTGTTCCAAAAAGTTTTTATGAACTTGTTTCGTTTCTATATTGAGTTGGTCAATCATTCTCTTAAACGCATTCTTTGTCCTAGCATGGAGCATATCAGGTGGTAGCTGATTCCAATTATTAACAATATAACTTCTTAATTTTCTCTAATATTCGAAATTTTTTTAAGCTTATTGTTATTATTATATTTGATTATACTGGTTCTCATCTCATACCACATTTATTCAATTTAATCGATTTCAAATTATTAATTTTAATAATTATGCTAAGAGATAAATTTCAACTTATTAATCATCAAAAAATCTAATAATAAGAATTATTATTAAGTTTTTAGTAAAAAATAATTTAAACTTGAATAAGTTAAGTTTCTAAAATTATCTAAAACAGTTATTATACTAATTTTTTCATATCAATAAGTATCAATTAGCTTATTTTTTTTTACATCCTTTTAAAATGGAATCAATTATAATCAAATTATTTTATTTTGGAAAAAAAAAAATCAAGTTTGATGGTAAGATTATAAATAAAATTCTTTTAATGATTAGAGCTATAGTTCTTTAATGAATAGGAACAACTCTATCTAGAAAATATTTATTTGTGTTTTTAAAATTTAGCTAAACAATTTTATTTTTCTATTTAATGAGCTACAGTATTTACAGTGAAAATTCGATTATATACAATTCGACTATGTAAAAATTCGATTTTATAGAATTCAAAAAATGGGTGTTGTATAATATTTTGTCTTGGTTTTGTAATAAAAAAAAATTTTTTTTTACTTAAAACTCTAAATTTTTTTTTTTTCAAATGAAAGCTAAAAAGTACCAAAATCATTAAAAAGATAGATATCTTAAACTATTTTTGCTTTGGAAAATAAAAAAATTTATTTTAACCAATCATATTGTGTAAAAATAAGACAATATGTTTGTCATTATACCAATTCGATTTAAGAGAAAATTCGATATTTTCAATACTAAAAAAATTTTTCATTATATATAATCGAATTTTCACTGTATTTAAATATTAATAATACCATAATAATAGATCAATGAAAAGTTTTTAAAATTTATTTATAACTTTTTCTAAATCAAAATATTTAATATTAAATTTTTACAACAACATTATTTCTTATTTAATCACATCTATATTTGAAAAAACATCTAAAAAATAAAATACAATTGACTAATTTTTTAAAAAATGTTGTTACTATTTTTTTATATTTTTTCTTAAACACTGGTTTGTTTAATAAATATAATAAAAAGTTGATCGAATAGTTAAGAATGAATAAAACCTCAAGCAAATTCAAAAATGATTTCAATAAAATAGTTTTATTTAAATTGTTTAAATGAAACATTTGATAATCTTGTTTTATTTTGTTTGCAGCCAAATAGGAATTATTTTTATTATTATTAAATTCAATCAAACTTAAACTTCTATTATTTTTAAATAATAAAAAATTCAAACTTTCTTTATTTAAATGCAAATAAAATGCGGACCAGCAAATAAAATATGGTAAATGAAGCAATATGAACCATTTTGAGAGCAAAACTAGAAGATAAGTAGTCCGGATTGAATAATTACTATTCTTTTTTTGTACACGTAAGCTTGTATTGAATCTCGGCCTGTGCGTGTTGGTTTCAAATTTGGAAAATTTCCTATTCACACTAGTTGGACTATTTAAAATTGTATTACTAGCTCTTTTAGCCGAGTGTTCTGTCAACATTATATTCTGAGTTTTATATAAACTAATAGTTTCTTCTTTATATTCCGAATCACTTGAAGATCCACTTGTTACATATTTGTTTGTTTTTTTCGAGCTAGCGCAACACAAACAAAATGAATATTGTTCGCTTACATTTTTTCTAATTGTTTTAAATAGAATAATACTGAAAATAAAAATGAGTATTATTGGTATTAAAACGGTAATCAAAATGAACAATAATTCGAATAAAAAATTAATTTTGATCATCATATGATCGATGTTGCAGTAAAGCTCACCATTATGCTCATTTTTCACGAGTTTATTTGCGAACAAATAATTCATATTAAATGCAAATGAGAAAAAGATGAGAATGTATAAAACTTTCTTGTTAAACAGATTCGAGTTTAGTTTTGATTTAATATTGGGAAAGTATAAAAGCATATATCTTTGTAGAGTCATTAATAGAAGAGTATAGATAGAAATAGTTCTAAAAATGTTTCTTAAATATGGTATTAGTTTACACAAGAGCTCATATTTGTCTACAATATTAAATGTGGATGTGTAAATTTCCAACAAATTAATCCAAGATCTAAATGTGAAATCAATATAATGTAGAGTTAAAACTAGCAAATCACTGACTGAGAGCAATGTTAAATAATATTTTAATGGTTTTAAATTTTTGTACGATTTACTATTGAATATAAATATTGATACCAAATTTCCATGTATACCAAATAGAGCTATTATGCTTATTAGGATAACATTGAGCCATTTAGAGAATACGTAAAATTTGTCTATGAAATCGACATGCTTTTCTGATTTGTTAAATATTATTTGATTAAAATGGTTCTCTTGATTTAGAAAATTTTTCTCTTCACTTGAGAAATAGTCTATTTTCATTAACATTTTTATTTAATCATTTATTTCTAATTTTAAAAGAGAACAAAAAAAAAAGAATATTAAAAAATGAATTGCATAACATTACAAGGTCTGAAACTTTGAAAAATTTCCAAAAAAAATCTTTCGGGTCTTCTGTTATTAAATAATTCAATAATTCAACAGAAACTGAGCCTTATATTAAATCTTTAAATCAAAAAATAAAAATCAATTATAGACAAATTGGAAATGAATTTATAAAAAAATTTTAATTTTTCATAGAGGTAAAAAAATAAAAATGTTCGAATCCTAGAATCACTTTAAGCCTAATTTTCTAGTTTAATTAATTTTTTAATAATTTTTGTATTTAAGACTTTGAATTCTGATATTGCCAAAAATAATTACTTTTGTTTAGAATCCTTCAATTTAAAGCTTTTAAATTTAAAATTTATTTAGTAAATTAATTTTATTAATAAACCTAAAAAAATTTATATATTACATAGAATCTTAGAAATAATTGAAATTTTTAATGCTTATGTATATGTGTCTTAAAAAAGGTTCATTGGTTAATATTTTTTTAAGCTTCTTTTTTATAATCTTTTTAATACTGTATTTATTTATTTATTTAAATCTGAAGCGTAGTTAATTCCAGTATTCTGCTTAAGACCTAAAAAAAAATTTTTTTTTTTTTTTTTTTTTAATATTTTAAAAAGCTTTTAATTAACAGAAAAATTTTTAAATTAAACAAAATTAATTTTTTAGCTGATTAATTTTAATAATTAGATTTTTTGCGCCATTTCAAAATTTTTTTCTGCCAAAAATTTACTTAAATATTCTCATTTAATGACAGAATCTAAAATGCTTAATTTGCTTTATTCTTAAATTTAAATAATCTCTTATTTGGTCTAATGAAAGAACATGAACATATAACAAATTAAGAAATTGTAGTTATTTATTCTTGACTGAACAAATTTCGAATTAATAATACAACAATTTTGAATTTTGATTTCTAATGATTAATTGCAATAAAATAAATTTTGGTCATTTTCGAAAAATCTGAAGAATAATTTCAGAGAAAAGATAATTTTTATTAACTTAGTAGCCATCTAATTATATGCTAAAAAAATTAGAATATATCCAAAACAAAACTTAAAACTTTTAGTTTATTCAAAGAAGTTACTAAAATAAATATTTTTTAATATGGAATTATACTTTATATAATTTATTCTTAACGTAAAAGCTCGGTTTTAGAGGCATGTGATTATAAATAGAATGGCATATCTTTAAACCCGAAAATAGCCAGAAAAAGACAATTTTTTCTAAGTTTTGAGTCTAAATTAGTAACAAGTTAGTAGATGCTAAAGAACATGTTGCCAAATTAGACTCAAAATTATGTAAAAATTGTCTTTTTGTGGCTATTTTCGATTTTTAAAAGGAGTGTTTATTAGATAAAGACATGTCACTAAACCCAAACATCTGGTTTAATCACATGTCTCTAAAATCGAGCTTTTACGTTAATTGAAATTCTATCAAATTAATTAATATATTAATATATTAGAAATTTATTTTATTGGCTTGAAAATTTTAAACTTTGACAAAATCGAACTGAACCTAAATTTAAAAAAATTTTTGATATCAAAGATTGAAGTATATTTAAAGATGTTTAATAGTAGTACTGCTATTAAAATATTTTACAGTATAAAATATTGTATTTACTATTATTTATAATAACTTTTTTTCGAGGGTTTTAAAAATCTGGTTAAAAAACGTTTTTAAATGAGTTTTTTAGCAAGTTTTTTAAATCTCATAATAAACTGATCACATTTTCAAAAATCATTTTGAATCTGAATTCATTTTTGAAAGCATAAATAAATATCTATATAGTTTACTTTTATTTATGATTTGCTTAATTCAGGTGGAATAGATATTTTTAATATCTATTTTTACATGTTATTTAATAGTTGGAAATCCTTAAAATCTATTTCCTATTACTTAATCTTAATATTTAATTAATTATACAAAATAAATTTTATAAAAATATTTTTTTAATTAATTTATAATAGAGAAAGAAAATTTTTTTGTTAAATTTTGATCAAAAATTAGATCAATTAATATTATTATTATATTTTATAATTTTACATTCTAAACATTATGAACATCCTTAATTAAATTATATAATTTTTTTTTTGGTATTAATTTTAATAAAAAAATTTTTTTAAATTTCAAATTTTACTTTATAGCAAATATTATTTCTTATCTACTGGTAGAAGTATTTATTTTTAAAAGATGTTGACTAAAAAAACCAAAATTACAACTTCTGAAACTTTTTTATTCATTTACCAGCACCTGAGCTTTCAATAATTTTATAATAATTTCACATTTTTCCAAAACATAGTATCAAAATCTATAGAGAGTTATATAAAAATTTGTGAAATTTTTAAAGCATGGAAAGCAATATAGACTTAATTGAATACTACAATATACAAAATAAAATTTAGATAATTTTTCTAATGAAAATTTATATTGAAATTAAAAAAAAATGATGTGATCGATTTGAATTTAGTAGTTAAGCTTTCTTACAAAAAATACAAATAAATAAATTAAAAAAAAAATTAATAATTTGATTCAATATGGAAATATTAAAGTTTCAGAACAAAAAAATTTCATTTAGCTTTTTTGGTGATCATATCTAGCTGAGCTGAGTAGCTCTTATGAATAATATCTTTATAAGCACGCCCTTGTGCATAGATTTAGATAAATCTGAAATACTTTTATTAGGTTTAGATACATGTTCTACATATTTTTGACCAAGAAAAATTTTATTAGCTTTTGTGGCAACTTTTACAATCATATCCTAATTTATGAAATATTTTTAAAGTAAATATATCTTAAATTCTTAATACTATTTGCCTTTTATATTTTCAATGATATAAATAAATATATTAGAACATAAATTTGTTTTTAACTTTTTATTTATACTGTATATTTAAGCATTCATTAAATATATAAATTCATGGTACTTTAAATCCATGCCTATTTTAAATTACTTGCAAACATTACTAAATACTCTCTAGTCAAAGAGATAGGTTCAAGTTAAAAATTAAAAATAATCTAATTATTAGAAGCAACTAGAATTTTTTTTAAAATTGTATTTATATGATATAAAATGGTTAATTTGAAATTTGTTTCTTTAATTAAAAATTAAATTAAAAAGAAAGGAAATTAAAATTACTAAAAACAAGAATACATGATTTCAATAAATCAGAATTCAAGCTTTTTTTTTTATTTTATTTCTATTAAAATAATTAAAATTTTTCATGCTGAAATGTTCGAAATTATAATTAAATTAATTAAATAATACCATTAAGATTCTTTTAATTAAAAAACCAGAAACCTAGACATATCTAAACTTAACTTTGTTTTTTATTCTCTATTCAATAAAAATAAATCCAAATCAAGCATAAAATTTTTCAAATACCTTATTATAAATAAAAAAAATTTTTCAAATATTTTTCTTCCTTGAATAAAAAAATTTAATAAGAAAAAAATTTTTTTAAAATGTTTAAAATTAGATTAATTAAACTATTGTTATTAATCATATTTATCTCGAACATATCTTGTATAGATGAAGAAACAACCGACGAAGCTGAAACAACAACAACAACAACACCGAGGGGTGTTAGACTAAAAAAAATAACACCAAGCGAATATGAAGAATATCAAATAAAAGAATTTGGTGCTCTGAACGAAGAACGAACAAATAGAAATTTACCAAAATTAATCTATGACGAGAATTTGCTTCGTTTTGCGCAATATGAAGCTAATAGGCTAGCAAAATTGAGAAGATTAGAACTTCCAAAATTTACTTTACCAGCCTACTATGAAGGACATAGTTTTAAATTTCGAGGAAAAATATCTGGTAATTTAGTCGGTGAACAAATGTGTATAAATAACATGTTTAAAAGAAAAGATCCGAAGATTTACGATTATAATTCTGAGTGTGATCGTAATATATATAGAGATAAGTTTTATAGAATCGGATTCGGACGAGCCCTGGGCAAAGATGGAAACTTGTATGCCGTAGTTTTACATTACACAACTCAAGAAGGAGATGCTAAACTTCCTACAACAAAAACAACCAGGAAAACAACATCTGAATACTAAATTTTAAAAATAGAAAATATTTTTGGAATTTAAAATAAATATTTTTTGAAAATATTTTTTCTTATTACTGAAAAATTTTTTAATAAATTTCAAAAATGATTTTAAAAATTTTTTTTTTACTATTAAATAATATTGTTTTAATTGTTGCTCAAGAAGAGAATGAGTTTAGTATTAGAAAAAAAATAGATGTTGAAGAGTTTGATAAAATTCAAATAAGAAAAATTGGCGCTTTGAATGAACAGAGAAGTTTAGAAAATTTAAAACCATTGGAGCTTAACGAATCGCTGATAAAATCAGCTCAACAAGAAGCTTTCCGAATGGCTAAATTAGATAAATTAGAGCTACCTCAATTTAATTTTAGTCAAAAATATCAGGGCTATAGTTACAAAATAACTGGTGCTATAAGAAATAATTTAAGTAGCCTACTTATAAAATTTATTTTTAGAAGAAAAAATTAAGAATTTTTTATAATAAATAGTTGGTGAACAGATGTGTCATAATAATATATTTGGAATTAAGAATAAAAAAAAATATGATTTAAATTCAGAATGTGATCGGAATATAGACAAGAATAAATTCTATGCATATGGATTTGGTCGTGCTTTGTCAAAGTCTGGTAAATTGTATGCAGTTGTGCTTTTTTATACAACTCAAGAAGGTATGAGAATTTAAGTTCTTTCCAACATCAATTTATTTTTTTTTTATCAAAGGTACAAAGCCATCTTCTGAAGAAAAATCAATACCATCTGAAAAAGAAAATGAAATAGATAAAGTTGTTGAGTCAATAAAAGAAAGTATTTATAAAATAAGCAAAATTAAAGTTAATCAAGAATCAAGTTAAATTTTAAAATTAATAAATCTAAAATATTTTTAAAAATTTCCATTTGTAATAATAACTTTTTGATATAAACAGTAGTTTATACTTTAGCAATCAATTTGTGACAAAACTTATCATTAAATAATTATATTTTCGAATAATGTGCATGAACAGCTTGAAAACGTCAAGTCTCCTTAAGCTAATTTAATTTACCTTATTAATTAAAAGATTGATTACCAGAGCTTATTAACTACTATTTGACATCTATTACAAAATTATCAGTAAAGAAATCTAGAGAATAAAAGAAGAAAAAAAAATATTGATTTTAATATTATTAATTTATATCAATTTTATTCAATAAGAATTAGTTGAAATAATATACATAAAAAAATACAGAAGATCTTTTAAAAAAGTATATAGCCAGAAATTGAAAGCAGTTACTTGCATTACGCATTTGAAATTTAAAAGTACTTAACTTCTTGATAATATAAGCTTAATCAATAATTTTTATGAATTCAAATACTCTCTTTTCAAATACTCTCTTTGAAAAATTTCATTTTTCAATATTTTAAATGATCTTTTCTTCTTGATTATTATAAAATTAAAACATTTCTTTTAAGCCTTAAATACTGTACATTTACTCAGCTTAATATGCTTTTAGTATTGATTTCGAAAATAAATCTAAATGTTTTTTCTCAAACATTCGCGCTACTAATCTTAGTGAAATATAACTTACAAAATATTTACGTTATCCTTAAAATTATATAATTAAGTAAAATATTTTTTTTTTTGAGAATTCTGGATAAATATTTAAATATTTTGTTTAAAATTTTTCAAGTCAAAAAAAATTCTTTTTCAAAAAAAAATTAATTTTAAAATATAATTTTGCAATTTAATTTAAATTTATATAAAAGAGTATTAAAAGAAAATGTCCAAGAAAATCTTGGTAACAGGTGCAAGCGGCTTTATTGCCATGCATATAGTAGATCAGCTAATAAAACAAGGCCATCATGTACGAGGTACAATACGTAATTTAAATGATCAAGAAAAAGTCGACTCATTGAAAAAACTCGGACCAATTGAGATTTACCAGGCAGATTTATTAGATGCAGAGTCTTGGTTGAAGCCATGTGAAGAGTGTGACATAGTTATGCATGTTGCTTCACCATTGCCAGTTGTACAACCCAGTGATGAAGACCTGATTATAAAACCAGCTGTACAAGGAACGCTAAACGTACTAAATGCTGCTTTTAAAAACAATATAAAACGTGTTGTTCTTACAAGTTCAGGTCTAACCGTATCTAGCTATGATTACCAACCAAAAACTTATTCTGAGACTGATTGGGTACCACTCGAAAATGCTCGTACTGCCTATCAAAAATCTAAAATACTAGCCGAGAAAGCTGCTTGGGAATTTGTAAATGAAAAAAAAAGAAATAATCAAGCTTGTTTTGACTTGGCTGTGATAATACCAGTGTTTGTTTTGGGTCCAGTTTTGAGCAAAGCAGCTGGTTCATCTGTGAGTAGGTTCTTAAAAATGTTTGATACAAACATAGAAAAAATTGAAAATATGCATTTTGCAACTTGTGATGTTAGAGACGTAGCACTTGGGCACATTAAAGCCGCTTTTTTAGAAGAAGCGGTGGGAAATAGAAATATGATTGTTTCTCAGAATAGTTTGCTATCTTTCAAAGATTGGTATGATATATTAGTAAAAGAGTTTGAACCCAAAGGTTATAGAATTACAAAAGTGGTCAGTGGTTCACATGATAAAGATTTTTCTGCAACTAAATTTGATAATTCGAGAATGATTAATGTGCTTGGTATAAAACCAACTGAGTTTGGATCGACTGTAGTCGATATGACAAACAGTCTAATTCAGTTTGGCCTAGTTAAAAAAAATTAAAAGTTTAAGTTTAAATTTGATATTTAAAAAAAAAAATTTTATTATTTAAATTATTAAATTGTTTACTTTTTAAATATCTCTAAGATAATTTTTTCTGTTTAACTTGGGTTTTAGAATATGTCAAATTCAAGAAAATTAAAAAATTTGATGAATAATTAAATCAATTTTTTCGTTTAGAAAAGAATTAAAAGCAAATTGAAACTTATTAATTATTAATCAGTACTCAGATTATTTTTTAAATTTTATTGATTAGAAAATTTTCTTTTCTTTGAATGTTTGTATATAAACAAATATAACTAAAATTTTCAAAGCTTTAAAAATTTCAATTTGATCAGTTAATCAGCAAAAAGATATAAACTTTATATTACTGGATATATAATCATACTTTTTTATTTTTGAATATATTAGCTCTACTAAAAATGATTTTATTAAATTTTATCTGGTAATAACTCAAAGCAATTAATCTTATTTTAATCTAGTTTACTTTGGGTTTTTAACTATTATTAACTTCAATTATTAATATGTGTTTTCAATTCGAACCTATATTCATTTAGCCTATCACATTTTATCAAATTTGTATCATGTTAATGTGTTCGAATAGATTTAGTGTTTTGGAGTCAATTGACTAACTAATATTAAATAAAATAATTTAGAAAAAGTTTTTGATTAATATTAAAAAGTGAGCGATGCGCTTGAAAGATTAAATATATAGATGTTAAGATAAAATTCTGTAATTTTTGTAATAGGAAAATAATAAATAAATAAAATAATTTTGAAATTGAGAAATTTTTAAAAAAAAACTTTATTTAAAAAAAAATTTTGTTATTTTTAATATAATTTTGAAAATTAATAAAAAAAAAATTAAAAATATATAAATAAATATCAAATATTTGTTAAATTTAATTTATAAAAAAAAAGATAATATTTAATTATACAATTATAATTATAAATTAAGAACTGTATCTGTGTTTGAATCAATTTTGTTTGTAAAAGTACCTGTGGTAAAATTCTCAAATGAATGGTTTACAAAACCATTTTCAGTAATTCTGTTAAAACTATTTGAATTTTTTTCTATTGTTTGCTTTTGTTCTCTTCTTAAACTAGTCTTACGAATAATTTGCATAAAAGTAATCATTCTATGCCATAACATAGCCAAATATTGAACAACTAACATTAAAACAAATAACATTATATAACAAAAGTAAATTGGCTCATAGCTTATGGTTGTATTAAACATAGTTATTTTGATATAAACTTTATTTATCAAACTATCTTTTAACAACTGTAAAGTAAACAACAACAAATACCATAAAGAATTGATTAACAAAAAATAATAACAACTTGTATTTCTCAAATCTTTTAAATCCTCAACCATTTTTTCTTTGTCTATATTTTCATTCAAATTAGGATACAAATACTTTTCGATCAAGCTCTCAAAAAATTTTGTCTCTAGATCACTTAAAAATTCAAAATCTGATTTCTTCAAGCAAGCATGCTCAGTCCAGTTTTTTGTTTCACTATTGTTTGCTAAATCTTGTTTATCATTTTCCATCTCGATTATACTCTTAATTAAATCATTCTTTTCTATACCGTTCGATTCTATGTTATTACTCGTTTTGCTAAGTATTAGAATATTGGAAATTAGATTTTTTATTTTATTATTTGTACCTAAATTCTCGTTTTGATTATTACTATTATTATTATTATTATTCTGTTTTATTTCACGTGTACCCCAAGAAACGTTGTTAAGGTTGATTAAGGCATACATGTTTAACAAAATGAAAGCAGATGGAAGAGTTAAAAAGTATAATGGACCAGGAAATAAACACGTGAATTCTCTTGGATGTAGCACACCACCTGACAAGAAGACCAAAAAGAGCGCAAATAGTATAATTGAGCTTGGACTGACTAAAGGACTGTTGAACATACGAGCCAAAGCGCCTATCATAATACCAATCATTAAATAAACATACAAAGTGCTCAACACAGCTGCTATATTTATCTGAGTGTCATTTTTGAAATTAAAGCAAACTATTACAAAAAAAATTGATGGTGCTACTGCTAATGAATATGCTAGCCAAATGTTCAAATCTATAAAATAAAGAAATTATTAAATATAATTTTCTTTTAAATTAAATAATAATTTAAAGAGCATTTACTAAAACTTGCTTGTAAAGTATCAGCAATCATAATTGTGACTGTAGCCGGGCCAAGAATAGATGCAAAAAAGTTAATAACTATGTAAACCACATATAGGAAAGTAACTCTTTGATTCACTTTTAATACATGCTTAAAATCTTTTATAAAATCTAACAAATTAGCCATTGTAGAAGGTATCCAACGTCTACGCTGGTTATAATATTCCTTTTATTTATTAAAAAAAAATAAATTGTTTTTTTTTTATTTTAAAATATTCATATTCTACATGGAACGTTTCTGGCGAATAAGTGTAAGAAGTAGCGGCGGAACAATAAGCAATATAATATCCTTGTTGAATTATTAAGGTACTTAACCATCTGTCTTCGCCTTGATCATATTGAACACAATGACTGGCTTTACTTGATTTTGTTGTATAAACACTAAGAATATTGTCTTCTAAAAGAGTCGAGCCTCTTAACAAAGAAAAACAACCTGGACTACACATAACCGTGCCGAATATGTGCTCGGAGACTTTTTGCAACCAATGCCCTACAGCGTATTCAAAAATTTGATACCATACAATTGGACCTGAGCCGATCGGATGCACGCGACCACATACTGAACCTATTTTTATATTTTCTCTCATTTTGTCTATCATGAGCTTAACAGAGTTTGGTCTAAATTCTACATCTCCATCTAAAGTCAATATAAACGTGTTTTCAAGCTTTGTTTAATTCCATTTTGAATTAAAATAAAATAAATAAAAAAACAAAAATTAAATACTTTTTTTCTTAAGCTTTGGTCAATATTTTTGAGCAAGTTTCCGAATCCAACAAAGTTTTTTGTATCAGCTGAAGAATTGCTGGAAACATAGAATTTTTCCATGTTTTCCAAACTACCAAAGTATTTATAACCAAGCAAATAATACATGTACATACACTGACTCCATCGTTTTTTGTTTCTTATTTTAGACTTGTCTTTCAAATGAACTATTAGGTAATTTCCGCCTGGAAGCTTAAATTTCAATTGTCCTCCGTATGGAGTGATTGCTTTAGTCGGTGGGTCTAGTTGAACTTCTGTTTTATGTGCAAAACTGAATAAAATTAAAAAGCATAAGCAAAAAAATTCAAATATTTTTTAAATTATTTAAAATTACATAGCTGCATCTCCAACTGCTTTGATAAAGTTTTGCACAAAAATGTTCGGTTCTGAAGAACCATTATCTAAATGGGATATGGCATCATCAAAAAATATATGTGCTTCATAATCAAAACAGTCTTCATTAATATTGCTTAGTTTTTTTTTCTCTGACTGATCAATATCAAGTCTTGAGAAAAATAAATTCAGTTTTATATTGATTTTTTTATTTAAGAAATCACTAATATAAACCTCATAATTGATTTTAGAAGTTGTAACATTTCATTTTCATTTTCATGCCATATTGTAGCACATATAAACAAAGTTGTTTTACCGTCATAACTTAAAGTTTGTTTGTCTAATTCATCATCTGATGCTTGAGAATTATTTCTGGCTTTACAAACTGAATTCAGCATGAGTGTATTATCAATAAAGATTGTATTCAAATAGCCAAACTTAAGAGGTCGCTTGACATTTTTAAATTTGGCTGAATTATTGCTAGACCAAATATGGCTTGTTGTCCAAAGATTCGAGACCCACCACAAACACAAACCACATACCAAATGCCACTTGAAGCTGTTCAAGTAAGAAGGACATATGAAATGATTAGTAAAAACATCGAACCAATTAAAGTGCTGATTATTTGGCTTTTTAAACTCGCATATTATCACTGAGGCTATTATTGAAACAGGAGTAGTGAGCGTCAATGGCAGAGCAAAGCTGAATCGATTCATTCTCAATTTAAAAGCCAATGAACTGCATAAATAGCACACTAAGGAGCTTAACAAATGTACCAGAAACGGTGCTAAATAAGTACCAATTAATTCGAACTTTAAACCTTGCGAATTAGCTTCGAATAATGTTTTAATCGAGTTGAATTTTGTTTTTTGATTAAATATATAAAAGAATAAAACAAATATTCCAATTTTCCATATGTTTAAAATTAGGCCAATTTTATGTCGACTTGAGTCAATATTTTTTTTACATTTATTCATAAATTTCCATAAGAAATTCATGCATCTTTTAGATGAATCTTCACCATTACTATTAAATTCAAATGTATTAAACCACAACGAAATTGAAATTAGCAAAATACCAATGGGAATTTTCCATTTACCATTTAAATTGAAACTATAATTAGAGAATATAACCACAAACAAAAACGACAATTGCATCAAAAATGACAACAAGTTTAAATTAAACATAAAAATTTTGTCAGCTCTTCTAGAACGTGTTAATTTAAAAAACAAGGACTTGATTAAACTATAGAAATTGGTTTTATTTTTGAGACAATCTGATACTATGAATAAATTCATCATGGACGGGATCAAACTAACACAGTTCATGATAAGAATAGACCTAATTAGATCCAACTGTGTGAAAATTTCAAATATGAATATGCTAGTTCCAATAGTGTTTAAGGTCTCGAAAAAAATGCTAATAACAAGCTCGACTAGAGATGGATTCGGAATTTGGCGAAAAAGGACTTTTACCAAGCACAAAAAGAACGATATTGAGTATGGAGCACATACCGTTATTAACAAGGTCCATAACCATTTTTCATTCTCTGGTCCATTCTTTTTTTTTTAAATAAATAATTTTTTCTTTTAAAAAACTATTATTATTCTGTAAAAAATACTTTTTCAAAATATTTTGTCTCATTTGTGATTAATAACAGAGTCAATTTGCTGGATACAGCAGTGACTAGAACTATCAAAGCTAGCAGTATGTGCACCACGAATCTGATTGATTTGAGCACAAATATTGATCTAGACTCGTTTGATTCAAAACGAGATTCTTTCTCGATCAAACGAACCAGTTTATTTCGCTTCATGTTGTTTTTAGCTTCTTTGTTTATGCTTTCTAAAATAATAATGTATAAATCTAATATGATATACTTGTAAATAAATATATATGCTTATTGAAAAAAAAAAAACAAGAAGAAATTTGAAATTTTGATATGTTTGTTAAGAAATTAAATTAAAAATCTATAATTGGTATTATATAATTATAAGAACATGTTGAATTTAAAGAAAAAGGTTAGTATAGACTTAAATATAAATCATATAATCCAAAAATGTCAAATTTTGGAATTTTTTTTTTTCTCTTAAAAAGAAATTTATTTATTTTTTTAAAATATTTAAATCAAATTAAAATCTAAAAGCCTATCTATTTAAGGATTGAAAAAAAAATATATATACATATTTTTTTCATTTCATAGACTTGAGTTGAGTGTAAATAAGCCATCATTCATTTAAAGAATGATAGTCGATTAGTTCTAGCCAAATATTTAATTTTTAACATTTTAAATAATCTTTTTTTTTTTTTTTTAAAAAAAGACGAAAATTTTTAAAATATATTTTGCTTTAGAAATTTTTTTGATTTGTTTATGTTTTTAAGGCTTTTAATGTCATTTTTTTTTTCTAATTTTGCTTATTAATTTGAAATTTAAAATTTACTATTTTGAAATTTTTTTTACAATTTAATAATAAAAATAAAAAAACATAATCTTTATTTAAACAAGTTTGTTTTCTGAAGAACTGAATTTATTAATTTTTTTTTTTGTTTTTTGTTTAATTCCTTTTAAAAATCAAAATTTTTAATATTTTTTTTTTAAATTTTTTTATTTTTGATATTAAAAATACTTTATTAACACGTCTTAATGAGAAAAATGTAAATAAAATTAAATTTAAAAACATTTAATAAAAAAAAAAATGTTTTTCTAATTCTTTGAGTTGAAATTTGAAAAAAAAATAAAATAAAATAGAACTCTTTTATTTAATTTTAAATATTATTCTATTCTTGACTTAAGACCTTTAAAAATAAAGCCCACGAAAATTTTTTTTTTTTTTGTTTTATGAAATGTTTTAAAAATTAATTTTTGTTATTGTTTCTAAAATTATTATTCTACAAATAAAAAAAAAAAAAAAAAAACACTTGAAAGAATAAACAATTGGAAAGTATTTCAAAAATGTGTTTAAATGGTCAAGTAAGTAATTTTGTTCTGGATATAAATCATGGTTGAAAATGTGTCACTCAAGGTACGCGATAAGATACTCGATTAACCTCATAAGTCTTTTTTTTAATTAATTGTATCCAATCTGTTAATCTTTTTAAGAATAAACCAAGTAATTAAAATATTTTAAATATTTTAAAATTTTTCAATTTATGATTAATTAATAGCTTAAAAATTTATATTAAGCTTATTATTTTTTCTCAATAAATTTGATATTGTGTATTACATACCTTTAAAATTTTTTATAAAAAAAATAATAATATTATAGAACTTATATTTTGGATATTTCAATCAAAAGTTATCTTAGAAAGAAAACCTTCTACACAATAAAATAAATTAAAATTAATGTTATTGTTATTGTTTGTTTTATCAACAAAATGAAAAGCTAAATAAATATTAAAAGTGGTTTTCAAGCATTAATTTTTGGATATCCTTTTCAAAAGTTGAATTTAATAGATATGCATCGTTAATATGATTAGCCTAGTTTTTTTACTTTTTCACAAATTTTCAGAAAACTGAAACCTTAATAAAATTACAAAAAAAAAAAAACAAAGTCAAAATGTTTATATAATATTTGAATTTGATGTTAATAGAATAAGTTGATTTTATTTATTAGAATCATTAACTTAGGATTGAAAAATTTAAAAAAAATAAAAAAAAAAAAAAAAAATAAAAAGAATATTATTTAATAGCATATAAATATATAATAATATATATGGTCATTAGATAAATATAATAATAAAAATAATATTTTAGTATTAAATAATATTTATTTGAGTTAGATAAATATTGTTTATATATAAATAAATGAACTAAAAAGATAAATAGTCATATTACAAAACCAATCCAATTTGAATCTTTTTTATCACCTATTTCACCAAAATCATTTATCTGTTTATAAACTTAGAGAAAGGATAGAGGTTTTTATGAATGATGATTTCTTTATGATTTATCTTTTTCTTTTTTTATAAGTTTATTTTATTTTTAAACTTTACTTTAGAAAAAATAATTTCTGCTTTAATCTTACATATTAAAAAATCAAAGATTATTTAAAATTTTGATTTTAAATAGTTTTTAATAGTCTTGTCTTGTAAGTTCTATTTGATGATTCAGAATATATATAGTTTATCTATATTATCTGCTAAAAAGTTCGTTTTCGCGTTATTCTATGCTATTGTAGACTCTGTACTTAGGCTTTTATCGGAAAGCTCATTCAATTTGGAAAATATACTATTTGAAAGTAACTTGACCATTTTTATATTTTCCTATAGACATTCTTTGTTGTTTGCTTTTTCATCAAACTTTATTTCGATTCGAATTGTCCAAATAATATATCTGGATCAGCTCATTTTTTAATATCCGATATTTAAAATTTTACAAGTTAAAATAATCAGATTTTTATTTTTGGATAGGTTCATTGCTCTTTCAAGACATTTATGCCAGTTTTGATACAATGATATTAAATACTTTAAGAATAGATTTTAGTATTTAATGTATTATAAAATTTCAGTCATTTGATGTAATTAATCTATGTAATCTTTCTTTTTAAAATTTAAACTAAAAAAAAATTTTTTCCTATTGTAAAATGGATTTGCTGCTTTATTTTTACTTTATTGACTTCTACCTATTCTAAAAATTATATCAATAAAGTCAAAAAGCATATAATTTTATAAGCTAAATTTTATTTTATTTTTAAGCTCAGGCTCTTTGAGCTTATTCAATATTTAATCAATAAAATTTTATTCAAAAAATTAATTGTTTTATTTTCAAAAATTAAAATTTTTTTTTTATTTTATTTAAATTAAAAATAAAAAGTTTCAATTAAAAAATAAAAAATAAAAATAAATGTTTCATTAAATTTTTATCGATTTATGGAATACGAATATAAAATTAAAGCTAAAATTAATAAAAAACTTAATATTATGTTTGAATATATAAATAAATTTAAATTTTTTAATGTATTATTAAAATAGTTGTTTGCAAAAGATACTAAAACGCTTCCAAGTATGATCCAACTCCAAATATAGTTTAATAAGATATTTTTATTATGTCTAAATTTTGACCAAACTTTTTTATTAGCCTCGATCATGTTTACCATAAGAGGCAAAATAGTGCTTAACAGGAGCGGATAAATAAAACTATAAATAAATAATGTATGAAAATTTAGCTTCACGTTAGTGCTTTCTGAATTGTTCTCTTGAACTGGTAAAGAACTGTTTGCACCATAAAAAGTGTTGTACAAAATTAATTTTAAATTTTGTTTAAAATCAACCGATGTTAATTGAAGCAAAGAGATAATGAACAATTTGAATATTATTAAAATAAAAGTAACAATTTTACGATTCAGTCCAAAACATGATTTCTTATTTCCAGTATTTTTTAGCTTTCCAATAAGTCTTTTGGAATTAGAGACATACAAGTTTGTTACGAAACGACCAATTATAAAGCATAGGAAAAAAAATTTGTTTATCAATTCGACTTGGTTAAAATTGTTTTGGCTTAGACGTGATATCAAATAGTTGTCCATGTATAGAATAAAATTGAACACATATCCTCCATACAAAAACAAAGCGAACAAAAATATCCAAAGAGAAAAATCAAACTTTTTTGTTCTATCTATTTCATCATCTTGTTGCTCATTTTCTTCTTCTTCTTCTTCTTCTTCTTCTTTAACTTTATAATTAAAAAACTCAGTCTCTTTGAATTGACTCTCGTTAAGGCTTATTTCTTCTAAATCTTCCTCATTTTTCAATTTTGTAAATTTAAACTTTTCTAATTTAATAGTTTTTGATTTCAATTTTTTACAACAAAATAAAAAATTAAATGTATAACCGCACAGAATAAATGTTTTAGTCAAAAAAGGCATTAACAAAAGTGTATAGAAAAACGATACTATTAAATTAGAAATACCAATTATCAAATAAAAAAATTGTATATTATTTATTTCTGAATAAAAATCTTTTAATTTTTTCAAAGTTTCTTCAACCAGATTTTTTGCCTTGGTAGTAGTAATGATAGTAATAGTTGTACTAGTTGTTGTTGTAGTACTGGTCGTAGTAATAGTAGTAGTAGTTGTTGTTGTTGTTGTTGCTGTAGTACTAGTAACAGTAGTAGTAGAAATCAAAGAAGAGCTAGTTGATTCAGAAGATAAAGTAGTTTGAACTGAAGTAGTAATAGTAGTTTCATATTTTTTATAACAATTGTCCCATTTAGAATAATTAAAATCACAATTAACACTCAAATCACATATTGATAGATAATTTGATTCGTGAACTACAAAGCAACCCTTATCCACTTGATTAAAATCCAATACACCAAGCTCATGCTTAGGATTAAAACAATTCAAATCATAATTGTTTAAATTTTTATTTAATTGAGATAGATTATAACAATAATTATTTTGAGTTAATTGTTCTAAATCACTGATAGTTTTGTTTGTATATGAAAACTTATAGACACAGCTATCCTCTTTGTTTATCGTATTTACATCGGATTTATTCAAATAAATCATTTTGCTTAAATCGATTAAAGTTTGAGTTGTATTCAAACAGTTTGAGATTGAGAATTTGCAATTTTTGTCCAACTCTAGAATACACTCTTGAATTAAACTTTTTTCATTTGTAATTGCTTGAGTTGATTCGGTTG
Source organism: Brachionus angularis (assembly GCA_021432725.1). NCBI lineage: Eukaryota > Metazoa > Rotifera > Eurotatoria > Ploima > Brachionidae > Brachionus > Brachionus angularis. The sequence continues at coordinate 297,432 of JAJVDD010000007.1, forward strand.
AAAACATAGTTGATTTTGAGTCTACCATATTGTCTATATTAGGTTTTGTTATATGATTTTGTTGCAATTGATCTCCATCAGCTATTTCGGGCTTTGGTTTATGTGTTATAGTTGTTGGTAAAATTGTACTTGAGAAAATTTGATCTGATAAAGTTAGATTATTTAAAGTTTCATTTTGTTCTAAATAAGAATCATCTCTTTTAAAATTTATTCTAGATTTATTTGAAATTGAATCATTATCAGTCAAATTCGGGTTGTTTTGGCTAATAAACATTAATAAAACAAAATAGCATAGAAAAAGACCAATATACATTTGGATATATAAAAAATTTAGTTTTAAATTGTTTAAACTTTTTGTTTTTTTCATGCACCATTTGTAAGCAACTTAAATAAAAAAAAATATAAAAATTTTCATAAATTTCTATGTCTCTAATTTGGATAATACTTAAACACCAGAAGCACCAAATGGTCATTTTTTTTCTATAATTGTCATTTTATTTATTATATTAATTGATTAAAAGCTGAGAAAAAAATCAGTTGATGCTTCTAGTTTTATTAAAATTAAAATTTATTATTTAATAAAATTTAAATTAAATCATTAAGTGACAAAAAAAATTTAATTCAAGAGTTTTTTAAAGAAAAATTTAAAAAAAAATTGAAACTTTTTAGCTTTGCCTTAAATTAATTAAAAATTTAATATAAAATATTTGAAAACCCAAGCATATTTATCAAGCAATTGGTGATCGATTGTGAGTTGGCTTCTTTTTTACAAATTACAAATTTTTTACAAAAGTCAAGTATCACTTCTCGATTTATAACTTGGTTATCAAGTCTTTAGATTTTAGAGACATCTCTTAATCAAATATCTCTTTATTATTCAATTTTTTTTTAGGATAAAATCTTAAAGCTAAGAAAAGCAAAATGTAATTTAATAGATGAATTCCCGAAGTATGCTTTATACTTGATGAAGTATTTATAAATAAAATAAATTTTTTTTAGTTACTTTCTGACCAACCGATTGAATGCAATTATTAAGTTTCCAAAACAAATAGTCTAGAGTCATTTTGCACATTTTTACATTAATTAAAAATTTAAATAAATTAAAAAATAATTTTTTTTTATAAAATTAAAATCTTATTTTTCTCTTTTGGAAATCAAATTTTCGAAAATCTTGAAAACATAAAAGATCTAAGATAATTAAATTACGTTCAAAATAAGATCTATCATTTAAATTTCAAATAACAAACAACTCAATATTTATTTCTTTGCTTATAAAAATTTAGAAACAGAATTATAAAGAAATATATTTGTAAACATGTTAAAATCTCAAATAAGAAAAAATTAAACTTGAAAGTTTTACTCACTGAATATTTAGAAAGCTCAAGTATCTATTAAATAAATACCAAGCTTGAAAAACATGCAAAAACTGGATTTAAAATAAAAAATTAAAATATAACACTTACTAGTTTTAATTGTTCCGAATGAAAAACCGAAGAAAAACAACAAAATCAGAAATAATAAAAATGATTTTATAAAAGGAATCAAAATTAATGCGATTGAGCTTATAAATGAAGCAAAAAAGACCAAATAGAACTGGTCATACCTTTAAGAAGAGAATAATTAATCAAATATTTTATTTATTATAAAAATAAAAATTAAATAAGTTTACTTTGATGCCAACAAAGAAGTAAAATTTATTCCAATAAAAATTGAAAATAGACAAAATATTATTGAGTTTGTAATTGATATAAAATTCAAATTTAATAGATCAATAAAATATTGTTTCGAGTTTAACAACAAACAAAATGAAGCACCCTTCGAAGAAAAAAAAAAAAGAAGAATATTTTAAAACATTAATTAAAAAAATTTCAATTATTTTCTTTTTACGTTTAATAGAAATGTTAAATTTAATAAAAAATATTTTAAAATTTTATTAAATTTAGATTCATCGTCATCAGGATCATGTTTGACTAGTCTTATCCGCTTGGATCTGGACAAACTGAATTTTTTTTGGTTATTTTTATTATAGGATATAATCGAGCCTTTGGCTCTGTTTAAATCAAGTTTAATTGAATTTTTATCACTCGAGTTGCCATGGTTATCAATCGCTGAATAAACTAGCTCTTCGTCTTCATCTTCGTCTTCGTTTTTATCTTCTTTTTCTTCGTCGCTAATTAGCAAAATTTGGTCGTAATTTTTCGAATCCATCATAATTGTTGAAGTTGAAATAAATTGAGTTTTATTTTCTAAAATGATGTTTGAATACCTATCTCGACTTTATCTAACAATTGGTAGAAAATTTCAAACAAATTCTCAAAAAAAAATGTAATTATAATAAATTATTTTATTTAAAATTAAAAAAAATTTTTTTTTTTAATAAATTGCAAATTAAATTTTAAATTAAGTTAGTTGAATTCTGTTTATTAAAGAGTCACTAGGTGATTTGTTTTTTTTTTTTTTTTTTTTTCTAATTTACAAGTTTCTTTTTAGTTTTATTTTAATCAGCTCTTTTTATTTCTATTCAGGAATTTTAAAAATTCTTTGTGTGCTTGCTTTTAATAGAAAATAATATTTAAAATCCAAATATAAACTATGTCAATTTTTTTTTCACATTTTTATTGCAATTCTTATTTTAAACAAAAATCTTAAAAACTTTATGTTTCAAAGGTATGATTTTGTTATAATATAAAATAAAATTTACAAAGTTAAATACTGAATAAAAGTAAAATCATGAAAATTGACGCATAAAAATTCGGTGAGTAATATTTTCTTTTGAGTAATTTTTAAATTTTATTTTTAAATTTCAAATGTTCAAAGCAGGTATTAGGTTTTTAGAAAATTTTGTTATAATTTAAATTGATTTTATGTTTCAAATTTTTCAGTTTCAAAATCTATAATCTTTTTTCTTTAAATCTATAATTTCTATAACATAGACATGAAAAAAAGCAAAAACAAGAAGCTAATTAATATTTAATGAAATTCCAAAATTTATTTTTAATCAAGTATGAAAAAATAGAAGAAGATTCACATTCTACAGTATTAAATTTATAAATTTTATTTTAAATAAATAAATTTTAAAAACAAAAAAAATCTTTGAAATTTTTTAATGCTCTTTAAGTAATGAAGTATTTTGGATATACTTGATTACAATATGAGACAATATATACAATATGACAAGAAAAAGGCTTTTTCTTTTTCATTTATTTTAATTGGAATGGTTGAATTGATTAAAAAATTAATGATAGAATATCACAATTGATTAACAATGGTATCTTGATGATTATTTAAATTTAATCAATTATTATTTTCTTTTTTTTTATATTTTAATAATTAATTTTTAAAAACTCTTAATTGAAAAACTTGAAAAAAAAAAATAACCCTTGAAAAATTAAGAACTCATTTGTAATAGATAGATCAAAAATGACCAGAATTTAGAAATTAAATATTTATAATTATAATCCAAAAAATTATATATATTAATCTTATTAGTTTTTTGTTTGACATAGTTTAAGAAAGAAAGAAAATAAATTAAACTAAAGAAGATACAAAATGAAACAACAACAACAACAATAACAAAAATTACTAAAAGATAGATAACCTATTTATTTTAATATTAAAAAATTTTATATAAAAAAAAAAAACTAAATTATTTTTTAAAAATAATTGTAAAAAAAAAATTCTAAAATTTTAAAACATATATTAAATTTTTTATTAAATTAAAAACATATTTTATTCATATTATACTTATTATATTTAATTATCATCAACATCACCTTTTATATATATATTTTATTTGTTAAGACTATATTTCGTTTTTTAACAAATTCGATCTTGAAATTTAAAAAAATTGTTTAAAACTATTTTATATACCTTTTTGTCAAAAAGTATTTTATTATAATTTTTAAATTTCAAAATCACCTGTATGTGTATTTTTTTTTTTAATTTAAAGAAAAAACTTTGATAATTTAAAAGCTATTTTTTATAAAAAAAAAAAAATAAAAAAAAATTTTATTAATCATTTTGAAATATTAAGATGAAACTTTAAAATTAAAATAAATTATTTAAAATAAAAAAAAAATTAACAAATAAACAGAAAAATGTTTGGTAATTTGAAAAACGAGTGCTGTTTGAGTGGTGAAGAGAGAATTCAGATAGAAAGGAGTAGAAAAATAGACCGAGAATTGGCAGCTTCGAAACGACGCTTTAAGGCAACACAAAAAATAGTGCTGCTTGGAGCAGGTGAGTCAGGTAAATCTACGTTTTTAAAGCAAATGCAAATAATTCATGGAGCTGGTTTTAGTCACGAAGAAAAGTGTTTGTTCAGGACTCAGGTATACGAGAATATACTACGTGGTATAGTTGGTCTTATAAATGGCAAAATAGAGCTGAACATATCATGGCGAGGATACAGTCTAAGTAATTTTGATAATGATCATTTAACTGACGTAGCACTAAGAATGAAAAATGTTTTAAACGAATTTAAGATTATTTATAAAACTTTAATGGACGATAGAGAAAAAGAATCGTTGCGTTTAAATAAGCATATAAATATAAGCCCAGAAAATTTTTTACAAAACAATTTAGTCGATTTAATAATTGATATTTGGAATGATTTAGCAATACAAGAAACATTCGAACGAAGACGTGAAATTCCGAGATATTTTGTCGAAAATGTTCCATACTTTATACAAAATATAGATCGAATAGCATCCAGAGTTAGTTTTTTTTAATTAATTAAATTTCAAATTAATTCTTGAAAATTTTATTTAAAAAAAATTAAAATACAGAATCAATTAGATTAAATCAGGTTTTAATAACTTGTTAATGTTTTTTTTTTTTAGGTAAAAATTTTAATCACAAAAATTAAGATTTAAAAAAGAAAAATTTCAAAAATAACATACAAAACTTTGGTATTTTTCTTACATTAATACTCATTATCATTTATTTTACCATTCTTTTTTTATATTCTTAAAATTAACAAAATTATTAGAAAATTATTATTTCTCTGTCAATTAATCTTAAAAATAATTTAAAATTAAGTGTTTTAACAAAGATTCATTGTACAATTAAATTTTGATTTAAATAAAAAATATATATAGTTGGTATTTATTAATAGGATTATATGCCAAATTCAGCAGATATTTTGAGAGCCAGAAGAGCTACAACAAACATAAATGAAGTAGAAATGATAATTGAGAACGTTCCGTTTAGGTTTGTAGATGTTGGAGGACAAAGAACACAACGTCAAAAATGGCATCAATGTTTCTCTGACGTGACAGCAATCTTGTTTTTAGCGTCGTGCAGTGAATTTGACGAAAAGCTAAGAGAAGATAGCAAAATAAATCGTTTAGAAGAATCTTGTAAAGTTTTCGAAACTCTAATCAATTATAAATATTTGAAAAATGTAGAATTTATATTATTTCTTAATAAGCATGATTTGTTAAAAGAGAAAATAAAAAAAGTTAATATAAAAAATTATTGTATCGATTTCGAAGGTAATCCGAGTTCAATAAACGATGTTGAACAATATATGATAAACAAATTTTCTAGTCTAATAAAACACAACTACGATGATAACACATTTCCTAATACTCTTGAAGATCGCCATCATGATGGTCTCAGACAACGAAATGTTGCAAATAGACACGATTTCGATTCAATTTATAATGAGAAAAATCTTAATCATAATCATTTAATGAATAGATCGGGTTATTATATGCGAGAAAATAAATCAATCTATACTCATTTTACAACTGCCATAGATACGAACAACATTAAAACTATATTTGAAATGGTTCGTTTGATGATATTTGAAAAAAATTGTAAAGCAATTATGCTTAATTGAGTAAATAATGAGAATATAACAGTTATAATAAATTTAAATTGAATATTATTCTGAAGCATAAAAATTGCTAAATTTTTTGTTCTGTTTAACTGGTATTAAGCTTGTTTAAGGAACATAACTTTATTATTAATGTAAATAAGTAAATCGTACAAAGAAAAAAAAATCAAGATCAGATATTTATTAGCTATAGAACAAAGTTTATATTCTATTTTTTTAAATTATAGAGCTTATTTAATTGTTTTTATGTTTTTTGATTATTTTAGCTTTTTAATTAATTTATATTTTAATTTTGAAAAAAAAAATGTTTTTTAAATAAATTTTTTTAAAAAATTTATATTTTATCTAATTTTTTTTTAATGATAAAATTGACTGCGCTTGCAAGTTTGTTATTATAAATTGTTAATATATTCATATAATGACTAAAATATGGGAAAATGTTAATTAATATGTTAGAAATTTAAGAATATTCTAATTACAGTTGATCATTTTATTAATTCGACTAAAACATCGAGGTTATTTAAATTCAATTAAACCAATTTTTGATATTGTTTATTAAATAAAAAAAATAACTACAGTTCAATCCTGATTCATTGGAATAAATTTAATATTAAAAAAAAATTCGGCTTGTACAAATCAAGATTTAGAAAATTTTTGCTTTTTTAGCTTCAAAATTTTTTATTTGAAAATTGTTTAGTATTCCTACTGTATTAGATAATGTTTATTATTTATTAATCATCTAAATTAAATATTGATTATTGAAGCAGCTGAATTATTTTTATTTCCTGGAAAATAATTTTGGCCTAATTGATATTTCAAACTTTACACTACTGTATTAATTAAATATTTTTAGAAAAAAAATTGATATTATTAAAAGCTAAAAAATCAATATATTTAAAAACAAGATTAATTTAAAAAATCTTATTTATTAATATAAAAGCTAAGCTAAATAAGAAATTTTATTCATGAAGTATTTATCTTCTTTTATAATAACCATAACCATAATCATATCCATATCCATAATCACAATATGGATCAAGGTATGGATCACAATAAGCATTATAATCATAACCATAATAATCATATGGTGCATAACTACCACCATATCCATATCCACCACCATAGCCTCCTTTTAATACATTTGATTTACTAGCTTGAAGAGTTGTTTTTAGTTTTGATGATGATTCTTTTAAATTATTAGTTGCAGATGAAGCACTTAATACCACTGATACACCAATTATAAATACAACTAATATTAATACATTTTTGGAAATCATTTTTTACTATTCTATTTAATATTTATTTAAATAAATTTTATAATCTTGGTTTTGAAATTTAGAAAGTTTACAAAATATTTATATTAGCTAACTAAGTGACATGCAAAAAAATTAAAAATAGAAAAGTTTCAAATCAAAATTAAAATAAAAATTTAATTTTATCTTGTCCCAATAATTATTTTAAAATTAATAAAACAATAAAATACTTCAATCGAATATATAAATACATCAGTCAAAAATGAAAAAAAGCAAATTATTAAAAAATTTATTAAAATATAATTTTGATAAAAATTGAATAGAATAGTAAAATAAAAAAATGATTTCCAAAAATGTATTAATATTAGTTGTATTTATAATTGGTGTATCAGTGGTATTAAGTGCTTCATCTGCAACTAATAATTTAAAAGAATCATCATCAAAACTAAAAACAACTCTTCAAGCTAGTAAATCAAATGTATTAAAAGGAGGCTATGGTGGTGGATATGGATATGGTGGTAGTTATGCACCATATGATTATTATGGTTATGACTATAATGCTTATTGTGATCCATATCTTGATCCATATTGTGATTATGGATATGGCTATGATTATGGTTATGGTTATTATAAAAGAAGATAAAAAACTTTATTTTTTTTTAAATTAATATTATTATTAGTTTTAGTCAATATTTAAAATTTGAAATATCAAAAATAAAAATATTATTGTAGAGTATAATTTTAGAGAATAAATGTTATTAATTATATTGCTGTTATTTTTTATGTAGCTGTCATTTTTGTAATAATTAAAAACAGGATCATTCAATAAATTATTATCCATATATGGCTCATAATCTCCACAAAAGCTATTAAATATTGGACCAGCTTCTATCCCTCTTCTAAATATTTTATTGAAATTTAATATAGTTAAATTAAATTAAGTTAAATTTTTAAAGTCTAAACCTTAACAATCGACATCTATGTTCATCTAAACGAAATTTTGCTTCTTCTACATTATTAACTTCAGCTACAGACCACAATCTTTCAGCCACAGCGCTTGCTCTAGGCCATAATCTTGAAATGCTGTTTGCGCCATCTACAAATTCTGACCAAATACAAGCTTCACCTATAATATAAATTATATAAAAAAAATTTAATTCGATGAATTATTATCATTTATATTACCACCAATTATTAATTTTTTCTGTTCATCGCTGCCTTAATTCAAAATATTTAAATAAACAAAACTTTGATTGAAAATATTTGTTTTATTATTACCTTCGAAATCTTGTGGCTCAACTTTATAAAAGTCATACCAATCACTACCATATTTAATAAAGTTTAAATACCATGGTGATGACAAGATTACCTAGTTTTTTGCTTATTTATATTTTATAAAAATTTATTTTTAAAGTTTTTTACCTTATAGCCATCTTTAGTTGCTTTTTCCAAATAATATTTGAAATCTTTATCGTTTTTCCAAATCTGAAGTAAAGTTCCTTTAAAAACTTTTACATTATTATCCCATACATCTTGCCAAACAACAATTTTATAGTCTATGTCATTAGCTAAACTTAATACTTTATTCATATAATACTCTTCTAAATCTTTAGTAGAATTTAAAGAATTTTTTTTCATAAATTCTGTTATGTTTGGGTTTGACTCCCAACAACGATAGTAAACTTCGTCCATACCCAAATGAATATACGGATCTTTAAATGTTTGTTTAAGCTCCCTTATTAAATTTCCTATAAATTCATAAGTAAAGTTTTGAATTGGATTCAAAATTTCTTTTTCTCCATGAAAATTATAAATGGCTTGATATGGTTTACCATCTTTCCAACATATTGTAATCAATTCTTTTAAAAGCATATATACATATGTTTGTATAAAAATTCTAAAAATTAACCTATTTACCTGGATAACCAAGGCCCCATGAATAAGTATGCCCTGGTGTGTCTAGCTCCGGAACTATACGTATGCCTCTTATCCTGGCGAATTCTATTAATTCTAGAATGTCTTTTTTGGTATAAATATGCTTGCTCGAATATGCACCCTTACAAAAATAAATATCGTTATTTAATTAGAATTCTAAATCAACTTATTTAAAAATTACTTTTCTGTGTAATTCAGGATAAACTTCAGATTCAAATCTAGTATATAAAACAAATTAGAATATAAATTTTAAAAATTTATTAAATTTTTATTTACGGAAATGACTGATCATCGACTAAATGCCAATGAAATACGTTCATTTTATTATACATCATAGTATCCAAATGTTTTTTTATTAATGGAACTGGAATAAAATGTCTACTACTATCCAACATTATTCCTCTATGATAAAACCTTGGGCGATCAACAATAATTGTTTTATTCAGAGCTAACTATATTTAAATGGTTAAAAATTATAAAATAAAGTATTATACATTATTTTATATGTTTTCTAAATACCTTTTGTGTACCTGGAAAAGTATAAATTAATTGAGAAAAAGTTTCTAGAGATCTCAGAAGGCCCCATACTGTATTAGATTGTAAATGTGCTTCGTTCTTATCAATTGCTAATTCGTCTTAATTAAAAGAAAATAATTAAAAAATAAATTTTTTAAAATAAAATGATATTTTTTATTAAATAAATAACATGATTCTGAATCAGTGTCTTGAATAAAAGGATAATACTTTTCAGCACATTTAGATGTTTCAATAAAATTTAAATTGTTTGCCTCTTTTAGACTAAAAAATATTGTTTTTAATTGATTTTCGTTTTCGTTTGGATACACATAAGGTAATTTAGGAGGAAAAAGAACATTCTTATAATGCAACCAAATTTTATTAATAATTTCTTTTTCACAAATATTCATTGATACATCATATATTAAATTTAAATTTTTTTTATTTAAGAAAAAATGCTCAATATTAGTTTGATATTTAACCGGCATAGGCCATAATAAACCACCCAAATCAGGCGGTGTTCCATTTAGAGGCAAACGAACTGCTATTGGTAATAAAACACTATTTGCATTAATTATATGTAAAAAAAATAACAATGTTAAAAACAATATCTTGACCATTTTTATTGAAAGTTTGAACTTAAATTAAGTCAAAATTAGAAATTTAATTAGAAAATATTTTTATTTATTAATTGTTTTATTAGTTTTATTAAATATTAAATGAACGAGTTGATAAGATATTATTTTATTATTAACATCACACCTTTTTTGTTAATAACAATTCTAATATAAAAAATAAAGCTTGGTTATAAACAAGATATTAGAAAATTTGCATGTAATAAAGTTTAACTGTACAAAAATTATTAAATTTTTAAAGCTCAATAAATTATTAATATCTTTATTTTCTACTTTTAACAAATCAAGTTAAGATTAGTATCTTTTTGAATATCTTAGAAATTTGAGCTTGCTTTAATTGTTCGTACTCATTTGAAACATTTGATCTTTGTTCTTTAAGAAATCCGATTAGTTTAAAAATATTAAGATACCAGCTTATTGAGACCAGAATGAAACCATTAAATAGGAATTATAATAATTCTAAATTTCTAGTTTAACTTCAGGAATTGCTTTTATATATGTTATAGTTGAAGTTGAACCATTGAAAATAATTTGAAATTATTTTATCATGTTTTTTATAGCTTTCTTTTAGCAATTTTAAAATTTCAAAACTTTCTCTTAAATTTTACAATCGAAGGATTGATGAATTTCCATGAAGTTAAAACAAAATTGTTTTTCTCTTTAGGTTTTAGATAAATTTTCTCTAATAAAAACAATCTTTTTCAAAAATAAAAAAAAAAAATGTATGATATGATTTTTAATATTTATTTTAAGGGCTATATGCCAGCAGATATATTAAAAACAAGAAGATTTACAACAAACATAAATGAAGTAGAAATGATAATTGAGATCGTAAATATTGGAGGACAAAAAGCACAAAGTCAAAAATGCCATCAATGTTTCTCTGACAATCTGAAAATTTATTGATATGCAGTTAATTCGAAGAAAAGCATTTTAAGCGACCATTGTGTATTCTGTGGTTTTGTATTTATTTTATTTGTAAAAACACCAATTCCGAGAGCTAAAATATTAAATGTTTCCACTTGCTTCCTGGTTCTAGACTATTCTTAGCAGCAAACAAAATATAAAGCTGTTCTGTTTTTAAATTTTTTGGATAGCGGAAAATCAACTTTTTTTACATACACCAGAGTGCTTTTCTATTAAACCATTTTAATGTAATCATGCACCAAAATGTTCTTCTTGTAGTTTACTAATATACTATTAAATTTAGGTTCTTCCATTCAATATAAGTATTGGAAAAATTATTGAACTGAAGACGACACCCCAAGCACCTCAATATTATTATAAATTCACATTTTCCATTTAAAATAAGGCTTAAATAATTACATAAGTATATTCCGAATTTTCTCTGCTATTTCGATAACTGATAAAAAACATAAAAAAAATATATAATAATAAATCTTCTTTTCGAATGTTTGAACATGATTGAATAATTGAATTAACTGATTTTGATGTGGAATTTGATTAATTTAATTTAATTTAATTTAATAATAATTTTAAATAAAAATTTTATTTTAATATTTAATTTAAATTAAAAAATAAAATTAAGATAAAACACTTAAATTAGATTTAAATTTAATTTTTATTATAGGCTTTTTATTTTTAATTTTAATTAAATTTAAAAATTGATTTAAAAATAGTTTATTTAAACATAAATGAAGTATAAAAGGAAAAGCTTGATTCAATGCATTTAGATAAACAGTTATATAGAGATATAATGTTAAATAAGAAAAATATATTGTATTTCTTTCATTTTGATTAAAAATAAGCATTACAATTAATGTAATATTTGGTATTGAAAATATTATAAACATGAAATTTTTTATTATCAAAACAATGGTTAAATTGAATTCTTTTTTACTTGATTTATTTATGTAATTGTACAATCTTGATTTTTTAAATCTAATTAAACTAATTATTAAATATGTGTTTGTTATTGTCAACATGAAAAATGGTAATAAAACTCTAAAAAGAATAGTAACGAAATCCCGAAATAAAGTCATTCTTCTAGTTGAAATACAACTGAACTTGATCGAATTCAAATCTATGTAATAAAACAAATTTGGAATATTAATTAAATTAAAAAATCCGAACATAAGAATCAAAATGAAGTAAATGCATTTTTTATTTTTTATAAGCTTTATCTTTTTACTTGAATAATATTTAATCATTATTATTCTATCAATTGTTAATAATATATTTAACCATTCTGTATAATGAACAAATACTCTTAAAAAATAATTTAAAAGCTTACAAGACAAATTTGATATTAGCAAAAAATCATTGTTTATCGATTTACCAAAAAAGTAAAAAAATAAAAAAATTAATGTTATTGAATCAAATATTGATATTATTGAATAATAAAAAGCATATGTGCTTCTTTTAAACACTTTTCTTTTGAAGACTCTATAAATTATAATATTAAATAATAAACCACTTGGTATAAATATTATATTCATAATAAACAAAAACCGATTGGCAATATTTTCAATTGATTTTATATTGTCTATAGAAGCTATCATGTTCAAAGTTGATTTATCATAAAATCATCTGTGATCTGTTGGAATAAAATATATTTTTAATAAAAAAAAAGTTTAATTTTAATCTACAAATATTAATTAAGAATTTTATAAAATTGAATTTATGAAAAAAAAAAACTCATTCAAACAACAATCAAACAATACAAATAAAAATTTAATCTCATATTTGATTCTTTAGGCTAAAAAGAAGAACTAAACTCTTTTTGAGCTAACAGTGGAAAACTTCTCAAAAAATTATTTATTATTAGCAGTTTTAAACAAAGAAATTTTAAAAACTAACTGAATCCTTTATCATCAAGATTACTACAAACTTTGATTAATTATTGCGAAATACTTGATACGATATCTCCTTTTTTGGTTTTATGATTGTTACCCAGTTTTTAACCTGAAAAACTGGTCGTATTTCCCTTATTTGTCTTAACTGAACAGTCTTTAAAACGACCTGAGTTGTCTGTTCATGACATGTTAGTTTATTATACCGTAGTTAAAACTTTTCATGTTAAAACTGAAATTATAAAAAAATATACTAGACAAGATTTTAGAATAGAAGTTTTACATTTAAAACAATTTTGATTTTAAGATCTATTTTTAAAACTTAGATTACTGTATTATTTATTCTTTTCTTTTTCCTTAAATCAAATCATTTAAGCCTGTCTTGAAACTATTTTAAAAACTATTCAAAAGATAGTGAGACTTTAAAAGCTAAAACACATAAACTTTTTTTTTAATTATCCAACTTTTTTAAATGAATAAAATAAAGGTCTAAATGATATCTCTAAAATAATTTATTTTAGAGAGATTATTTGCCAGTTATAAGGAATTTTATTTAAGATATCATTTAGACCTTTATTTTATTCATTTAAGATTAAAAAAAAAAACTAGCGTTAAACTGAATTGAATATTTAAATTTTCTTAAGAATATGCCTGAAAAATATGAAAATTTGAAATCAATAATAATTATTGAAAATTAAATCAAAATACACATAATATACTTTAAAGTTTAAACCTATTAACTTTAATAAAGCCAAATTTTTTTTTGAGTAATTTAAGTTTTATAATCTTCAATTTATTTGTTTTCTTTAAAGTAAAAGTATTTATACATAATCGCATCAAAAACAAGGTTTTTTAATAATACAGTTAAACTTTGTATATTTATAACATGATCAAATATGAGGAAACAATGTTGTTTTATTTCAAAAGTCAAAAGAAATGGCTAATTTATTGGGTAAATTGGAAAATAAACTGTAGAAAAGACTCCTTCCTTTCAGTGCTCCTTCTGAATATTTTAATTTTGTAAAGGCTTAAAAATAAAAGGATTAGAAATAAATATAAAAATAATGAAAATAAACTACAGTAGATAGATGTGACAAATAATTTTTATTTTCGTAGTTTTATTTTTATTGCTCCTAAAATTGGAGGTGAAGCTTTCTAATAAATAAATAAATAAATAAATGGTAATGTTAATAATATTGATCCCAACCATCAAAAACACTAAATAAAACAGTTATTTGGTTTAATATTTTTTTATTATTTCAAAAAAAATATTTGACATGATTAATATTAATTGTAAATCTGCTTTTTTTTATAAAAAAATTTAATTACTTGATTTTGCTTATATTTTCAATATGATGAATTCTTAGAAACAAAATATAATAATATAACTTTTAAAGATTATACTAAAAATGCTATTCAATTTCTTTTCTTTTTCCGCTTGTTAATCCATACAATTTTTCAATATTATTATTTTAAATTTTTAAGAGACACGAAATAATTTTATTTCCTTTATTTTTATCTAAATATTATTGAAATATATTCAAATAAAATCTAATAATTTCATGAATAGAATTCAATAATTTTAAAAATTTGTTTTGATTTTTTTTCTCAAAATTATAATACTATTATAAAACTATTATTTAAAATACTAATGAATTATGCTTTTTAAATTTTTTAAATAAATAAGCACATTTGAGTTAATTCTTGATTGACAAATTGTAAAAATTATAAACCAATTTATATTTATAAGCAATTTTGAAATACGCTTAAAATCTTCTTAATTTAATTGAAATTTTTAAATAATAATAATTTTAGAGAATTTGGCTGATTCAAAATTTGATTTGATTATTTTTCAATTATAAAAAAAATTAATAAATTAATAAAATATAATTATATATACAGTATATTCTTAGATTATACAGATTATATAGAATAATATAACAAATCGTATAAGCTCTCGAATTAAATATTGTTTTGTCATAAGTGTTATTAAAAAAATAATTAGGCATTTGAATTATTCTGATTTGTTTTAAGGCATAGCATAAGAAATAACGATGAAAGCAAAAATTCTAAATCTTGAAGAAAAAATACAGATACTGATACTTTATTATCAATTATCTCTTTATAAATTCTTGTCTATTTCTTTAAATAAACTTAATTTAAAAAAAATTATGTTTCAAATTCTTTCCTTATAAAAATTTTTAAGAAAACTGGGGTCTAATTTTGACTGGTTTGGGTCGTTTAGTGTTAAGAATAAAAAAAAAATTAATTTGTTAGTAACAAATAACAAAACTTATTTTTATGATTATTTAATGTCCGATGTTAATAATCAATAGAAAATTTCTTATATTTTTCCTAAAAGAAATTCGACTCTATCATTTATTTTTAGTGTCTTCTAATGGTTCTTTTTTGTGAATTTATTAATTAGCTGAATTGCAATAAAAATTTTATTTTTGGACATTAACAAGATATGGAAATATTTTAGCTAGATTAAACCTCAACTCATGATTTGCTGAATAATAAAAAAGAAGATTGTTAACTAAGGTATATATTTTTTTTTGTTGAAATAAAAATTTTTCAGTATAACTGAAAATATTCAATTATCTAAATTAAATTTTGATTCTTTAACAGCTTGAAATATTTTTATTTATTTGTGAGTCAATAATTATAATTAAGCTAAAATAAAACCTATTATGATTTAAAAAAAAAATTAAATAAAAATATAATAAATTTAAGTAATTTTTTTTAAAAATATTAACAAATTTTACCAGGTATCATTTTTTTTTTTTAATTTACATTGTGATTATGGATATGACTATCATTATACTGTATTATAAAATATTTTAAATCTTTTAAATTAATATATTTGCAGTTATATTCAATATTTGAAATTTTAAAACATCATAGAGAAGAGAAGCAGAGCTTTAAATATATGCGAGTTGGGAACCTTAAGAATAATTCTAAATCTAAAAAAAATAAATCGATTATAGTAATTTATAGTATTTACCAAATGATATTCATCCAATAAAATAAGTTTTTCTGTTTTTTAACTTGGTATTATTAGGCTGTTTAATAAGTTTTTTGTTTTTTTTCGAGACATTATTTATTCATAAAAAATAAAATATTCTAAATCTATTCCAAACGGTGCCATTTGTTACAGAAATCTCTTTAGCAAGCTGCCTAGTCATCCACCTCGAGTTAAAAAAGCTTTCTCAAGCAGCTCTTCCAAATACCCGTCATCAGTTACGACAGCTTGAGGTCAAAATCTCCAGCTTTGAATCGAGCAAACTAATTTTGACAAGCTCGAACAGTAAAAGCATTATCTCCATATACCAAACAAATCGATTTGGCAGCCTCTGTCGAATTTTTTTCTTCGTTAAGTATTTTATATTCAATGTATTTTTTCGACATACATTTTTAATTGGTTAAGTTTTTAAAAATTTAAATAACAAATATACAATCTTATACATTATTTAAAAGAACAAGAGTTGCTCTTTCGAATGATGTATAATATTGCATAAAAAATTTTAAACTAAGATAAGATTTTTTCATTTAAAAATCGACAAAAAAACTTATTAAACAACATAATATATGTGAAGTTACTAAGTTCGTTCCTCTATTTCTTCAAAATCTTTCTTTGATTTAAAAATATCTGATTTTTGCTTTAAAATAAAGTTTGCTTTGATTATTTCTGGGAAGCCAATTTTGTGGAACATTCATTGATTTGAAAAATATTATCATCATTTTTTTTTTAAATTGGATTTAATTTCAGAATAAATATTTTAAATGAAAGCTTAACAATGCTTAAAGTTTAAGTAAACCAAGATAATTGGTAAAAATCTATAACAGATAGTTAATCTTAAAATTGATTTGATTATTGATCAAAATGAAAACTTAGGATACTTATAGTGTGTAACCCAAAATTGTGTTTGGTTGAAAAAAAATTGGGTATTGAAATGGGGTAAAAGTCAATTATTGGGGTTATACCACATGCATTCTTAAAAAAAGATACTTTAAATTTTTATTCAGTTTATTCATGGTTTTAACAAAACGCAAAAATAGGTAAACATGGATCACTATTAAGACCTCCGAAGAATGAATACTCCTGTCTTTAATCAGTTTGGAAAAAAAATTTAATTATTATTTCTTAGCCTCATTTATTTTTTTTGAATTGACGGTAAATAGAGGCTAATGTAATAATATAAAAATCCATGAAAATATATTTATAATTGAATCAAATAAAAAGTTAAACACCAGTAGAAAAAGTGCCTTTTTAATTGCAAGATATAAAATAATTTGAGAATAAATTTATATTATATTATTTGAAAAAAAAGAAAATAATTCCTTTTTATTAAATCAAAATGTTTTTTCTTAATTAAACTGATATGATTAGTAGTTTGTTTGAAAAAGTGACTAAAGATAAGAAAGATAAGAAAATACTTTTGCATATATTTTTGATAAAAAATGTATTTTAACAATTACGAAATTATTAAGTATTAATTTCAAATTAAATTATTAATGAATAAATTTATGTATATAACATGTATACAAGATTTTAAAAAATAAAACCAGAATTTAAATTCAAATTAAACTTCTTGAACAAAAATATTTCTACATTATTAATTAAATCAAAGAATAAGGTTGAAAATTCAAGAAAATTCTTTCAATTATTACATTTTTTTTGAAATGATTCAAAAAGACAAAACAAAGTGTTTTATTTAGATTTCAGTTTTATTATGTTGCTTTTTATATATCAAAATAATTTACTATTTATTATTAAATTCGACAATTATGAAATTATTATTTTTTTTTTACCAATTAAGTTAAAAAAAGATCAAAATTAATTTATTAGGCTTATTTTTAATTAAAAATTCCAATCCAAATTTAATTTAGATATCTTTTAAAAAAAGGATTTTATTTTTAAAATTATTTTAAGATTTAATAAAAAATAAAAAAGATGCAACAACAACAACAACAACAGAATTATTATCCCGGACAAGCTCCACCGCAACCACCACCACCACCAGGTTTTTATCCATCGAATCCAGCCGAAGGAGAAGGTTTTTTTAGCAGCCCAAACTCATTTTCGGATATTAGAATCCGTCATGCGTTTATCAAAAAAACTTATAGCATAGTAACTCTACAATTACTACTTACAATTGCAATTACAGCTGTCATCATATTTGTTCCACCAATTAGTTCATTTTTTGTCTACAATCCATGGACTTTTTGGCTAATATTTTTTGGCACAGTTATAATCATGTTTGTGCTTGCTTGCTGTGAAAGTGTGAGTCGAACTTATCCACTTAACTTAATTCTACTATTGGCTTTTACTTTCTTAGAATCGTTACTAATGGGTTGTATTAGTAGTCAGTACAAGACCGATACTTTATTGATTGCTGCTGGTATAACATGCGCAGTTGTTATCGGTTTGACTATTTTTGCATTCCAGACAAAGATTGATTTTACTGGCTTTGGAGTATACTTATTTGTTTTTGGTTTAATCTTATTCTTGTTTGGTCTATTGGCAGTTTTGATTCGTTCAAAAATATTGCACATGTTGTATGCAGCATTTGGAGCAGGTCTATTCTCAATGTATCTGGTATTCGATACACAATTGATGATTGGTGGCAAGCACAAATATTCAATCAGTCCTGAAGATTACATTTTAGCTGCTTTGAATATTTATGTGGATATTATAAATTTGTTTTTACTAATTTTGCAATTAGTTTCTGGATCCAAAGATTAATCAATTTTATATATGATGTTTCTTATTTTATGTAACTCTATTCGTTTTGAGTAAGTAAAGTAATTTGAAAAATTACTAAAAACCTAATTTAGAAAAAAAAAAAATCTTAACTTTTATTTTAATCATTTTTTTTAAATTATTTTATTCGTTTTTTGTTTAACACATATGTTTTAAAAACACATATTATATTATTTTTTTTTAACTAGAATTCAATAAAATAAAATTTATTAAAATTCAATTTTGAATATTTTTTTATATTGACTCTTTCATCTTAATGAGAAACATGATAAATAATAAGAAATAAATTTCCTTTTGCAATCAATCTAATATATCATATCCATATATTACAGGTTTGTGGCTCATATCGATGCTCTTTTTTTTAGATTCTCTTTAAAGCTTTTTACTCTTTTTTAAATATAAATTACATTCTAACATTCTAAATTCTAATTTTAGTCTTGCGAATTAAATCACAATATTATTGCTTTAATATTTTAAATCAAAGCTCATATCATATTTGCTGTCATCATAAACATATTAACTTGTGCTTAGTGTATTATTATTGGATTTCAAATATTTGATTAGTTTTGTAAAAGCTAAAAATTTAAATTCAAAATTTTTAAGTATAACATTTTTGCTTTAAATTATAGACTCGAATTCCAAAGTTATAAAAAAATTTTTTATATATATTTTTTTAATCTGTAGAAAGTTTTGTTGCATTAATAGCGTTATGTACTTAGCTAAAATGATTGCTGAATTTTTTTTTCTTAAATATCTAAAATTGTTGAATAAAACTTCTAAGCTATAATAAAAGAAAAACCTAATTAAATCAATTGAATATGTTAATAAGTAAAAATTTATTAAAAGCTGTTTTATATTTTTATAAACCTAATTCATTTTAGCTAATTTATTCCGAAGAATTCATATTCAATTTAAAACATTTTTATAATTTACCAAGTTACAATTCAAAAGAGATCATACAAAAAACAATAAAAAATAATTTTATTTAAATTTTTATTTTATTTAGCAGAATAAAAGTTATTAGTTCATTAAAAATAAGCATTTTGAAGTAAGAATTTGAAAATGATCAAAAGCAATTTTAAAAAGTGACTTGATTTATTTTTTCTATAATTTAAAATTGTGTGTTCGTCTATATGTATTACTTTTGCTAAATTTCAACATAAAAAAAAAATTTTGAAAATATTTTAAAAATTTCAAATTTACTCAAAAGCACTTAAAAGACTAAAATTTAAATACAAATATTTTTTCTGCATTTGTGCAACTTAAGCCTATATAAAATAAATGAAAGACACACGCAGACATATATAAAATAAAAATGCACAAAAAAACTCTAATTTTTTAATGAACATAAAATATTAAATTTGTTTTTCATCATCATCAACAAATATATGTTATAATAAATAAATATATATGAATTTACATATATATATATAAACACTAAAAAAAAACAAAATGATGATGATGAAGAATCTTACAGCATCATATATTATAAAAAACTATATAGATTTTTCTCTAACAAAAAAACGCTTTTTTTTTGTTTCAATTTTCTCAAAGAATTTTTTTTTTAATTTTAATTCTTTGGCCACACAAAAATATATAAAATATTTTCTCAAATTTTTTTTTTATTTAAAAAAAATTAAATTTTGATCAAAATTAAAATAATAAAAATAATTAATTTGGTCAATTATATAACTCTTTAGTTTGTGCATGTACTCTATATATATAAAATATATAAACTCACGCGTGAGCTTCATTTTCATTCATATAATATATATATATATATAGGTGATTGATTTATTTAAAAGTTTTGCAATTTTTGCATGAATATCTAATTAAAAATAAAAACATATGATAGAAATAAATATATAGTATAATATAAATAAATAAATAAATAAATTGACAGATTTAGATGTTTATTTAGATAAAACCCGTAAGATTTAAATTTTATTAAAAAATGGAAGGTAAATGAAAATTAAAATTTCAAAAGTTTTAAAAAAAAATTATATTTTTATGGTTAAAGATTTAAGAAGAAGCTGGAAAGTGCCGTATATTGTATATTTTTGTAATTTATTTGAACAAAAATTGGACCTGATCGACCTAAGAGTGGACGAGTTCGAAGAAGCCCTATTAGACGATTGTGGTCTAGAGAGGAACATAATAATAATTCATTTGCTTCAGAAACTGCTTAAACCATTCATAAATCGGTCCATAGAGTAATTCTCAAAAAAAAAATTAAAATTTTAAATTAAATTAACTTTAAAATTAATTAAAATAAGCTTGACTAATTATGATCAGTATTTGTTACAAGTGTTAAGAAAGAATAACATAGATAATTTGTATTTTACTAAAACAAATTGTTCGGTAGATGCCGATGAAAAACTAAATGATAAATGGTCGAATTTGAGTATGCTCACTAAATTGGACATTATTTACCAATTGTGTGAGCTTAGACTACAATTAAACGATATAGAGGCAAAATTAAGCGACTATGAAGCAAACGAGTTGCGTCTTGAACCGCTCGGTATTGATTCGAACGGAAATAAATTGTGGTATTTCGGTGACTTGCGATTGTATGAACAAAAACCAGAGAAAAAATTAATTAAAAAAAAAATTACAAAACCAGTAAAGAAAAAATCTAAGCCTAAGCAGACAAAGAGTGTGCAGAATATGAAAAAAACGCGTCAATCGGCAAGATTGAGAAGTAGTATTAAAACAAGGAGATCTTTGAATAGAAAAGAAGAAGAATTGGAGAGCGAGAGAGAGAGCGAAATAGAATCGGAGTCAGGTCAGGAGTCTCAGAACGAGTCTGAATACGAAATAGAAGAAGTAGATGTGGAAAAAGAGGAACAAGACGAGAAAGATGTTGATGATGAAGACGAGAAAGAAAAGGCTTATAAAAACGAGTTGAATTATTGGTCGTGTTTGTGCACGACACTTGAGGATTGGATTAATTTGAGCGAGAGACTTAAAAGCTCAAAAAAAAAACAGGATCAAGAATTGAGCGATTTGTTAGAGACGCAGTATTTAACCGAGATGCCGGCTCTGTTTCAAAAGGCTGAAAAAGAGAAGGCTCAACGTTTGGCGGCGTTGCAGCCAAAGCGACAATCGGAACGACTTTTAAAGCAGCATAAAACACCCATGAACGAGTCCGATACACACACAGACTCGAATGAGGACGAAGCATTTTTAAAACTGCCCGTAAGCGAACAAGAAAGAATTAAGCGAGAGAAAATAGCGCGTCAAAGAGAAGAACGTCTAAAGCAACGTTTGTTGAAACGCGAGTCGCTCATGAACGACTTTAACGCGTTAGAAGACACATCAAGTCAAGATAATTCGAACAATTACGATCAGGACAATAAAGATTTTAATATAAGAAATTTTTTCTTAATGCACAAAGTTTTAACTAAATTATTACAATGTAAATATGCTTGGCCGTTCAAAAATGCGGTTAGTGAAGATGATGCTCCTGATTATAATTCTATTATTGAGGTATTTTTAAATTTAATTGATTTATTAATTTGAAATTTGAAATTTAAAATTGGCCATTTAATATAATATTCATACACAAGATATACAAATTGGTTTTAATATTTAAATAAAACAAAATAAGTTTTAGGCTTTTGTCTAAGTAAAATTGTTTGATACTATTCAAATTCTTGTTTAAAATTTTATTAAGCAAATATAATTTTTATTTTGGTATACTATTTAATAATGCTAAGAATAATTTAAAATCAACTTGGTACTTATTTTCAATCAGACAATCCAATGCTAGTCTAAGCTTAATTTGAAAAACAGTCTGCTATGACCATAATGGTCTATAAGGCTTCGTCATGCAAACATCTTTACTACTACTACTACTACTACTACTACTACTACTACTACTACTACTACTACTACTACTACTACTTTTAAAAATAGTTTGAAATTAGATTTAATTAAATATTACTTTGAAATTTTAGAACAATGTAGAATCTTCTCAAGTATTTAATTTAGCTATTGTTTATTTTCCAATAATGGTTAACACTATTATACTGCTAAATAAAATCGAAATTTAATTTGAACAAGAGTTTTAAACTTGGTTTTCATTTATAATTTGTATAAAATACTAATTTCATTTTTTTGATAATTATTAGAGCAATTCTCAACTATTAAATTTAAATATCTTTTTATTGATTCATTCCAGTTTTTTTTTTATTTTCTAATAATGGCTTATAAATTACCATAAAACTATAAAACAATATATTAATAATTTTGCTTGTTTTTTTTTTTATATAAATTTTTATAATAATTTTATGTTCTTTACTTATAAATGCTTAACAAAATAGATATAACTGTTCTTGAGCTCTTAATAAACTCAAGTTAATTAAAGTTAAAAAATTAACAAAATTTTTAAAATTGTCATCAACTTTTGGCCAGAGATTTTTATTCTTTAGAGCTATTATAGCAGCGTAATTATTTATATTCAATAATTAGGAACAATATTTCAATTTTTAGGATTTTTAAGTTAATTTGGTAAAAATCAATTCCAAAGAAAATATTAACAATTTAAAGGGAAAATCTATTTTTTATATTTATTTTTAAGTGCTTTTGCTAAAATATGATAACTTTAATATTTTTCTTCTACTAGAATTTTTAAAAATTGTTATTAATTTGTTGCAAGTTTAATATCTTTTCTAATACTTTTATATTTTATATGTTTTACTTGAAAAAAATTAAAAAATATTTTTTATTAAATTTAATCTAAACTTAGATGTAAAATACAGGTAGTTTAAAAAATAAAATTCTTGTCAAATAATTTCAAAAACTGTTAACACAAAGTAAATTAATAAATTTTAGTTATATTATTATTTTTATCAAGCAATCATTTATTTTTCGCTCTATAAATAATATAAATTAAAAAAAAAAAAAATAGTTTATCAAAAAAAGAATTTATTTAAATTTTAAAACCAAAAAAAGAGTTAGAATAAAAAAAAGCCAATTTTTTAAATGATTTGAAAAATAATTTCAATTAATTAATTTTTTTTTGTTAAGACTCCAATGGATTTATCTACGATACAATTGAAAATAAATAATAAAGTTTATAAATCACGAAAAGAGTTTGTTAATGATTTAGAACTAATAACTCAAAATTGTATAAATTATAACGGCGATGATACATGTAAGTAAAAAAATTTGCTTATGAAGTTAAAGGCTTCATGTCTTTGATATTTTGTCCGACCAGTTCACAGTACTGGATCCATTTCAGTAGGGTAGTGTTTATTTCTTTTAGGCACGGAAAACAGGCTTGGAAAGGCATAAATAAGATCCAAAAGCCAGCTAAGAGACCTGCTACGGGCCACATAAAAAACCATAGGATCAAAATCCATATTATAGACCATATTAAGCCAGGGCACAGATTAGCCATATTTTTTTTTAAGTTATTTTGCTTTTTTCTAAATTCTAAATTTTCTAAATTCTAAAAAATTTAATTTTTTATTAAGAAAACCTTAGATAAATAATAAATTTTTTTTTTTAGTTTTTTTTTTTTGTTTTATTAAAACTCTATGACAATGAAACTTTAATCTAAAAAATTCTAAATTTTTACGACTTTGTTTTAAATATCAAATATTTAATTTTATGTTATTACTAATTTTTTATTTTAAGATAAATTTTTTTTAGTTTTTTTTAGTTTTTTTTTTTTTTAGTTGGAGTTATTTGCTTAACTTGAAACTTATCTAAAAACGAGGTTAATCTATTCATAAATTTCTGAGTTGAATCAAATTATAATTTTTGTTAGGTAATAAAAAACAAAAAAGTACTTCTTTTTTTGTTTGTTTGAAAACCTAAAAAAAAAAATGTTTATTAATCAATTTTTTATCTATTATATTTTTATCTAGATAGATTTTGTTTATTTATTAACTAGCATTTGCTTTTAAAACTTGTTATTTATACCAATTATTGATCTATTTAGTAATTGTTGCAAAATAAATTGCGTTTTTAATTATACAATTGAATACAATATAGCGTTATTTATTTTGCAACATATTTATGTTATATTGGTATTAAAAAAAAAATTCATTAAATTATCCTATGGTATTTTGTTTGGTTTAAATTTAGAAGATTAATTAAAAAAACTTATAGATTATATCCTTTTTGGTTTATTTAAAATGCTAATTTTTGTTTTAAAAACCTAAATTCTTTTTTTAAATAATTAATTAAAATAATTGCTTTAATTATTCTAAGGTATTCTAAGTTATCTAATCAAAAAAACTTATAATTTTTTAAAATTAATAAAAATATTTTTGATCTCTAAAAACTATAAAAAAAAAAATTATTTAAAAATTTAAATTATTTGAATTAAAAACATTTAATTTGTTGCGTCAATATTTACCATTAAAAATACTCTGTCGGTTTTGACGCATCTTATATCTTATCATTGCACACATTAAACTTTCTAAAGACTTAATAACTAAAGATAACTAACCTTAATTTTATTGATGAAACTTTTAAAAAAAATGTTTAAGCCTAATAACTTAGAATATTTTAATTTCTTTAATTTGAATAAAGCTTTAAAAAAAAATGTATTCTAAAATTTAAATTATAAAAAGTTTATGGTAAATTGGCCGTAAAGTTTGAAAATTATTTTAAACGCTGGTTACAGATATTTTATCCACGTGAAATTAGCACATCACTGGAAGAGAAAAACCGGCAGTTGATGAAATTGATTCAACGAAATGAAAATTCGAATGATGCTAATTTCGATGCAGACTCGAACACGAATCAGGCACCAAGTCAGACCGATGATCAAATCTCAAACAACGAAAACAGCTTACCAAATAGCATTCAACAACAAACACACAATCAAGACTCGAATCAAGAATTTAATTCACATCCGAACAATATTCTCTTCGATTTTTCCAACAACAATGACATATTTTCCAATACTCAGAGAAAAAAGAGAAAACACGATCCAAACAAAGACAAGTATTTACAAGAGCCGCAATTTGTTACTAAAAGAACATCATCTGGCCGATTGGTTAAGATGAAAATAAGCACAGACTATGATTACACAAGTGATCAAGAGAAAGAGAAGAATGGCTCGGGACCAGGTCGTCGCAAGAAACGCGACGATGATGATGATGGCACAATGGAAGGTATACAACAAAAACATCGCAAAGACGACACGAATCCAATGCTCAATGGTTTCTCGTCTTCGTCCGATCAAAACTCGTCAAATGATTCTTCTTCGAACTCTTCTTCTTCGTCTTCGAATTCAGACGACGACGAGTTTACAAATAAATACAAACCGAAGAAATTGAACAAATTGAAAAAGACCCGAAAGTATGTGCGCAAAAGAGACGAGTTTGGTAATTTAATACCTCGTAAGAAACGAACCACAATTAAACAATTAACAGAGAGTATTCAGCCAAACAAGTTGAATAAAATATTTGAAAACAGCGAAGACGAAAGCAATCAAAGTCTAATGAGCTCCGAAGATATAAAGTCTAATTTGAATATAAAAATAAATCCGATTCAACAATCAATAACTCCTGGAAAATACACATTTGAACAGTATGTGAAAAAATTAAATTCAAATTGTACGGTGGGCCAAGCTCTAGCTGTGGCTGATGCGGTAAAAAAAGCTAGTCTAAATTTACAAGATACAACTACTACTACAATTAATACTACTATTACTACTACTACTACTACCACTAGTCCAGCTATAAATACAACCACACCAGTAGCACCACGAATATCACTAAAAATTAATCCGGCAACAAGCTCTACGAATACACCTACTACTACTACTCCAAAACTTCCGTTGACTGTTCCCATAGTCAATCCAGCCATTAAAGCTGCTCTTAATCGAATTAATCAAAACCAAATTCAAACAATTGTAAATAGTACAGAGAATAGTTCAGGTTTGAGTCTAAACAAAAACCCGATTAAAATAATAGCAGTCAATTCTAGCTCACAGTCGAACGGATCACCGGTTTCTATAAACGGAAATAAAAAGTTTTTGATTATAAACAATTCGGCTAATCTGAACTCGTCCACATCCAGTCCAAACAATGTAGTCAAGATAATAAACATTAAAACAAACAGTTCCAATGGTGGCACAATTACCAAGCCCATCATAATGATTAACAAACCGGTTATAAATTTATCTAATCAGCAAGTTTACAAACAGTCTGAAACGAGCGTAGCGCAGGAGCCTAAACCTGATAAAGTGAACGAAACTTTAGAAAAGAAGGAAGAAATTAAAACTGAAATTGAAGCTAGTAGTTAAAGCTTTTTAAATATAAAAAAAAAATAAAAATAAAAATTTTCTTGTTCATGCTGTTGCTAATGTTATTAATGTATAATTATTGATTATAAATTGAGATATTAAAAAATTTTTTTTTAATTTCATAAATATAAAATTTAAGAAATCACGTCACAATTGTTTGAGTATATAATATAAAAAAATTTTTTTTTTTTTTTTCTTGTTTTATTTAGATTATCATTATATTGTTTTTGTTTTAAAATTTAATATGTTTAGTTAAATAATTTTAACAAAAAAAAAAATTTAAATAAAATTAATTATTAAGTTTAAAATATTGAATTTATTTATTAAATATCTATTTTGTTGCTTGGTTACTTTCTTTGTACAGTTTTTTTTTTTTTAAAGATTAATTTGAGAAATATTTAAACTTGTTATTTCTCATTATATCTCATGTTTTTGTTTAACAAAATAAAATTTAAGAAATTTTTTCAATTTTTCATCATTTTATTTAAATTAAATCAAAATAAAAAAATAATAAAAAATAAAAAAATTTTTTGAAATGGTTTTAGTCAGGTGAAGTCTTCTAAGCATCATGAATAATTTAAGTATATGTTGGAATAAAACAATTTTTAGTTAAAAAAAGCTCAGGATTTATAAACAAAAGTCTCTTCTATTCAGATTTCAATAGATCTCCAGTTATTTTATATTAAATTTACCAACTGGGATTTAGATTTTTTAATCATAATTTTGAAAAATTAAATTAATAAATCATATGAAATTCATGTTGTGGCCTATAAAAAGAAAGAAGTATATTTCAATATAAATATTCACATATTTACTGATTCAATTCTATTTTATTATTGGACCATATTGTTAAATTTATATTTTAATTAAAGCCATAGGATATAAGTAAAAGTATAAGTAAAAATGAAAATCAAAGTTAAGATTCGTTTGAAAATAGAATTTAAAATTTTTAAAATTAAAAAATTTGTTTAAGGCAATTTTCATAAATTAAAATCTTCCCAGATTTTTAACCTTATCCATTTCGAGAGCTATTTGGAATAAATTTCAATATCAATTTAAATACCAAAAATCTTTGATTATACCTGACATCATTGGAAGAAAGAAATGTAAGAGGTGATCTTATACAACAGTTCAAAACAGTGAAAGGTCACTATAAAGTTAATTGGATTAAAAAACTTGAAAAGTATAAATACAATTAAAGCAGTAGAAACTAGAACAGTAAACTCATTTAAAGCAAAAATAGACAGTGTTTATGATATCACTGGTACTTATAGAACTACAAAAAAAGACGAAATAGATTGTTAAATATCTTCCCACTTCTGGGCATATCAATCTTACTTCAATTACTATTACTATACTCGTTTAAAAAATTGATTTTAATTTTTAAATCTAAACATTTTAAATGCTTGCTTTTGCTCTAATGACATAAAAAAATTAAATTTTCTTCTGTCAATCAAGGCTGTTAATAAAAATTTTTAATAGCTCCAAAATATTATTTATTTTTTTATCAAAGAATTTAAAATAAAAGCTTATGATTAAAGTTAACATGGGTTGCTTTATTATCTTTATATAATAAAATATGTCATTTTTTTACCGACGTGTTTTGACAATTTAATAAAAACATGTCAAATATATTTAATGTTGATATTAATATTGATTTATTTATAAAGCTTTACACCCAATTAAAAGCATAAAGATCTAAAAAAATATATAAATAATATCTAACTGAATAATGTATGAAATAAGTTTGGAATCAATAAGGCTTTAAAAGAATTCAATTTAGATAATTATAATTGTTTTATTGTCAAACTTCGATAATCGTTAAAATCTTAATAAAATTTTAATAGGTAATACGCATAAATCAGAGTTAACAGTAATTCTATTCAATTCAAATCTCAATTAAGACATAAAAAATTTAAATTATGGAATTATTAATTTTACAAAAATTAAAAAATTAATTTTTCTTTAAAATTCTTATTTATTAATAATATAAAACTAAGCTAAAAAGGAAATTTTATTAATTAAGTATTTATCTTCTTTTATAATAACCATAACCATAATCATAGCCATATCCATAATCACAATATGGATCAAGATATGGATCACAATAAGCATTATAGTCATAACCATAATAATCATATGGTGCATAACTACCACCATATCCATATCCACCACCATAGCCTCCTTTTAATACATTTGATTTACTAGCTTGAAGAGTTGTTTTTAGTTTTGATGATGATTCTTTTAAATTATTAGTTGTTGATGAAGCACTTAATACCACTGATACACCAATTATAAATACAACTAATATTAATACATTTCTGGAAATCATTTTTTTATTTTTCTATTCTATTTTCTTATTTATTTATTTAAATTTTTTAATTTTGGTTTGAAAACTTAAGTAATTTTCAAAATATTTATATTGAAACAAGTGATCTATATATTTTTTAATTATTTATATAAATTTAATTAAACCAGGCCAAACCAAAAGATTTTGTTTTTAATTTTGGAAAAAAATCTTAGGAGTCTTATAATAATTAAAAATTTATTAATAAATATTTAATCAATCTAATTATCATAACTGATTACCAAAATCAAAATTTTTTTAATATTTACTTCCTTACTTAAAAAAATATTTTTTTAAGACGATATCAAACTATAAGTGAACAATATTTTTAGAGTTTTTATAAATAGTATTGAATTTTTTTTTTCATAAATAATGGAATATTCAGACATATTTAAAAAAATTGTTTCTTACATACCTTTGTTAATTATTTTTTTAGGCATCATTGGTAATAGCTTATGCTTTATTATTTTCAGATTTAACACCAATTTTAGTAAAATGTCATCAATGGTTTATTTATCATTTATTGCCATTTTTGATACATTATCTTTATTTGAATGGAATCTTGATCATTTTCTTGGACCAAACTTTGGAATTTATTTAGCAAATTTGAATTTATTTAATTGTAAAGTTGTAGTATTTGTTCAATATTTATCTTTACAATCTAGTGCAGCTTTATTAAGTATGTTATGTATTGATAGGTTTTTCACAATCAGTTCTAAACCAGGTTCTATTGCAACTAGATTTTTATTCTCTACAAAAAAGTCAGCTTTTATTTGGTCCTTAGTTGTTATTTGTTTTATATTTTTAATAAATTCACATATTTTAATATTTAATGGTAATTATAAACTAATTAATCGAATAAACGAAACAAATTATTTATTAATAAATGGTTCTATTTTTAATCAAACTATAACAACAAAAGAGAATGTTGAATCATGTTTTTGGTATTTTGAAAATTTTGTAATGTATCCATTCTGGGAAAGAGTTCATTTATTTGTTTATACATTTATACCATTTTCTATAATGCTTTTATTTAATTTTTTATTAATTTTTAAAACTTTATTAATAAAAAATAATTCAAAAAACATAAAACTAAATACACGAAAGAGAAAATTAACAATATCAATAGTATCAATTACATTTGCTTTTATATTTATGACATTACCATCAGCTATATGTTTTTCATATTTAAATAAAGTAATTAGTTTAACAGTGTTATATTTAATCGATTCAATATCGTTTTTGTATCATTCAACATTGTTCTTTAATTGTATGATCACGAACAGAAAGTTTAGAAGATACATCTTGAGCTTTTGTATATCCAATGAACGTGCGCAATTAGAAGACTCAAAAACAAAGACACATATTAATTGAGTGAAAATAAAGCAAACTTTTTGAAAACTAATCATTCTTGTTAGTTATAGCAATTTAAATACAAATTCACACGCATAATGACCTATTAATATTTTATTACATTTAAAAATTGATCAAATCAATTTTGGAAAACCAAAAAAAATTTAAAAATAAATTCTGATTGTAAGTGATACAAGTTGAAACTAGTTAAGTATTTTAGTGATTTCAATAGTTTGATGAAAAGAATAAACAAAAATAAACGAAAATCAACCAACATTAAGCATATATTGTTTGAAGCTTTAAAACAATGACCAGTAGTGTTAGATTAAATTAACTTGGTATGAGTATATAAAGAGATAATAAAGCAATACAAAAAAAACAAAAATTATTTACATTTTAATTTTTTTAGTAAAATTCAAATGAAAAATTCAATTAATTAAAAGATATTTTAATTTCAATATTAAAGAATAATTTATTATTTAATTAAGGAAAAAAAACAAGGATCATATATTATATAACTAAACTAAGCAAATTAATATAGGTTAAAAGAATATTTTATCTTCTTTTATAATAACCATAACCATAATCATAGCCATATCCATAATCACAATATGGATCAAGATATGGATCACAATAAGCATTATAGTCATAACCATAATAATCATATGGTGCATAACTACCACCATATCCATATCCACCATAACTTCCTTTTAATGCATTTGATTTACTAGCTTGAAGAGTTGTTTTTAGTTTCGATGATGATTCTTTTAAATTATTTGTTGCAGATGAAGCACTAAATACCACTGATACACCAATTATAAATACAACTAATATTAATACATTTCTGGGAATCATTTTATTATTTTTCTATTCTATTTAATTTTTGATATTTTTTAATTTGCTTCAAATTTTATTTATTTTAAAATGATTTTTCTTAATGTATTTATATAGAAATTTAGATTATATTTAGTTTTATAAAATATAGATTAGGGCATTAGAAATTAATTTTTTTAAATTTTCTAACTAAATATAATTCTTAAATGTAATTTAGTTCAAAAAATTTAAATTAAAACCAATATTAAAAATTATTTCAATTTTTCTGCTTATAGACAACAAAAATTATTAGCATGAACTAGTTAGTTATTGTATTTTGTAAATAGCTTTCGAATGGTATGAACAATTTTGATGAATTACTTTTGAAGTACCAAATCCAGTTTTATGGAATTTGAATCGAAATTCAAAAATGTTGTTTGAAAAATAAATTATTTATATATCAAAAAAATACTATTTTTTTTAAAAAATAAAAAATTTGAATTATAAAATATTTACCATGCATTAGATAATAATTTATGAGATATTTTTATTTAGAGACAAAACACATAAAATATGATAATAGCACACAACATTTTCCTTTTTATTATTTTTTTCAAAAAATAATTTTTTTTTAATATAAATTCAGTCTCATTTAATTGTTATTAAAAGAAAAAAACATAAAATTTATTTAAATTTTTAATGTTTAATTTTTTTCTTTTTAAATTTAGCCCAAATACTGTATAATAATAAAACTTAAAGATTATTAGAGTTACTAATCTGAAACGTGTCGAATTTAATGAATTTAAATAAAAAAGATATTAATAAGATTAAAATTTGATATATTCTATAAAATAATTATTTTTTAAAAATGTTATAAAACAAAATTTAAAAAAAAAATTTTAATTTTATCTTAAAACCTTTCTTATCATAAATATAAATAAAGAAAAAGAAAATCAATATTAATTTTTAAATGTTTTAAAAAATAATCACGTTTTTATTTTATATTTTAATCTTTTTTCTACTCTAGATTTCAATCATTAAGATACAAGCAATACATAACAAATTTTTATAAAAAAATTTTTTCATTATAAAAATTTATACATTTGGAGTTTGAAAATATATTTTATGAAAATGTTTGCTTTTATTTTTATTTTGTTGAAATGATTAAAAGTCGAGATTATGCGTACACTTATGATGTAACAAAAATACAAATTTTAAAGAGCAAAAGCATATTTTAATAGTATGAATTTGATCAAATTATGTATGAAATAAATAAAATAAAATAAAATAAAACTTTTTTTTTTTTATCATTTTTATGCTTTATAATTAACTATCAAAAAATAATTAAACAAATTTAAAGTATTTAAATAGTTGTTCTTTTTTTTTAAACAAATAAATTTAAAAGATGCTTAAAAGATTTATTAGATGAATGTGTCAAAGTTTGGAAACAGGTAAAGCGCTTAATAAATAAATAGCCAAGATAAGTTCATGTTTATTTAAAATGATTCTATTTTATTAAAGAATATAGTATAGAAAAATCGATTGAATAAATAAAATTATTTTGATAAAGCCGAACAAAAATTTAGATAAGAAATTAAATTATTTATATTTAAGATTTAATTTATCATAAATTAAAATTTTATCTTTTTGAATTTAATAAATAAAAAAAGAAAAAGAAAAAGAAATAATGTCGATTTGAAAGAAGAACTCAAATAATTATTAAATATCAAGTATACCTGGTTTGGATCAATTTTGCCAAATATTAATATAAAATACAATATTTATTCTTTAAATTTGCATATATACATTAAATAAATTTATTCTTTTTTAGATTTTGATTTAAAATTTTTAATTAATAAAAGACTAAAATAAAAATTTTTTTTTTTTTTAATTTTTTTTAATTAAAAAAAAAAGAATAAAAACTAAATAAAAAATGAATAACAATGCTGAACCAGTTCATTGGATAAAGTTAATTTTTGATGTAAGTTCAACCATTTTGATGGTAATGTTCTTTCAAATCATAAAAGTAGTTGCCAAGCCGTTTAAAAGCAGCTTTTACTGTAACGACTATTCTATTAACATGCCTTTTAAAACATCAACAGTTAACAATCTATGTCTGATACTAATATCGCTGGTAATGCCTATTATCATGATTATTTCAACTGAAATCGTGCGAACTATCTATAAAAGTTGTTATTTAAAAAAAAACCGCAATTCGTACATTTACAAGATAAAACTTTACAAAAGCCGAGTTTTGCAAATACCAGAGCAAATCGGTAACTTGTATGTAAACGTTGGCTCGTTTTTTTTTGGCTATGCAGTTACTGCAGTGATTACTGATCTAACTAAAGTTGTAGTAGGAAGATTGAGACCAAATTTTTTAAGTGTTTGCAAGCCAAACGTGAATCCTTACACTGAGCTTTGTGGAAAAAATAAAACATTTTTAATACCAGGCTTAGATTTTAGATGTACTTCAAGTGATATACCAAGCATTGAAGACTCCAGAATGTCTTTTCCTTCTGGACATTCTTCATTATCGTTTTATTCTATGATATTTTTAATAATGTACATAAATTTTTCATGGAATTGCAGACGATTCGGACTTTTTCCGCGCTTAATTCAGTTTATGCTTTTTGTTGTGGCTTCTTTTACAGCTCTTTCTAGAATCGTGGATAATAAGCATCATCCGACTGATGTTTTAACTGGTGCTTTTCTCGGAACTGTTATTAGCATTTTTAGTTTTGTTTATTTGACCGATTTTTTAAAGAAAAATAATTATAAATTTAGATATTATTCTTTAAGAGATAGAAATTTCGATGAAGAAAATTTACAACCTTCTTTACCGTCTAACACGGCGCTTAATGGTTCAAATATTAGTGATAGAAACATGAATCAATCATATAATAATTATGGCATCAGAAATATTTAATTAGGAATTTATTTAATTATTTTAAATTATCAAAATTTTATCTTTTTTCATTTGAAAAAAATTTTATTAGAAAATAAGGCTGATAATTTTAAAATTTTGCTTTTTGGTTTTGTTTTTTTTTGTTATAAAAAAAATTTTTCATATTTAGTCTAAATTATTTATTTATTCATAAAAAAAATATATATATTTTTTGTAATTGATTTCTTAAAATAATTAAGTTTACAAAAAACTAATTCGTTTAAGATTAAGTGTAAAATATGTTTCTATTTTGTATTTAATCCAAATTAAAATTTTATTTAAAATTTAAATTTTTATTATTAAATTCAAAAATGTCTATAAAAAATAAAAAATTGTATTATAACAATTATTAAATATAGATTATAATTTGTTTTTTAATTCTGGTAAAAGCATAGTAACAATAAAAAAAATTTAATTCAAATACAATAAAGAATAATTTATTATTTAATTAAGAAAAAAAAACAATATTATAGATTATATAACTAAACTAAATAAATTTTTATAAATTAAAAGAATATTTTATCTTCTTTTATAATAACCATAACCATAATCATAGCCATATCCATAATCACAATATGGATCAAGATATGGATCACAATAAGCATTATAGTCATAACCATAATAATCATATGGTGCATAACTACCACCATATCCATATCCACCACCATAGCCTCCTTTTAATACATTTGATTTACTAGCTTGAAGAGTTGTTTTTAGTTTTGATGATGATTCTTTTAAATTATTAGTTGTTGATGAAGCACTTAATACCACTGATACACCAATTATAAATACAACTAATATTAATACATTTCTGGAAATCATTTTATTATTTTTCTATTCTATTTTCTTATTTATTTAAATAAATTTATTAATTTTGGTTTGAAATTTAGAAAATATTCAAGATATTTATATTGAATTGTTCAAGTGATCTATTTTTAAACATATTTAAATATTGGTTAAATAATCAGGCTATGACATTTTAATTTTTTATTTATATTAAGAATCGATTCTTTTTGTTTTTTAATCAGAAATTAATTTTTGAATAAACCATTCACTATTAAACCAATTTATGATTCAACTTTTTGTAAAAATAAAATCTTAATTTGGATTATCAAAAATTCAATCACCAAAATAAATTTTTAATTTCAAAGAAATTTAAAATAAATAAAATATTTTGATTTTTATATTGATTTTTATTTTGATTTATTTTAATTTACTAATTTTTGAAAATTAACGCTAAAAATTCAGCTTAATATTTACTTTATCCCATTAGCTCGCACTTTTATTTTGAAAAATATAGCAAAAACTACGTATAAAATAAATTTTTTTTTTAAATGTAAACTTTCTGATTAATTTTTGATATCAAATTTAACGATTTATTGTCTTATTCCAATTTAATTTAATGGTAAACAAGTCTAATAGGTTTTTTATTAACTTAAAAATTTCCTTAGGATAAAAAATTAAAAAATACAAAATAAAATAAGAACATGACACTTTTTTCTTAAAGCTAAAAAATTGTCGAAATTAAAAATTATATAATTTTTATAAAATCTAATTCATAAGTTTATTTCGATTTAACTTTTAAAATTTTAAAACTAAAAAAAAATGAATTTTTTATCAATTTATGTTCTTTGTTGCATTATTCTTATTTGCAAAGCATATATGCCATTAAGATTGCAAAAACGTTTCTTGGAAGCTGTTAACATTGACAATCGTTTAGATAAAGTTAGCGACAGTTTAACACATGATGAAATAACCAAAAGAGGCGTTCTTAAATCAGTAGCTAATTACTTGAATGAGATAAATAAAAATAAATTAAACTCTAAAGAACTGTTACAATTAAAGAAAAATATATCTCAAGGCAAAACGAATTTAGATGAAGTGTTTTTTAAATTTTATCAAAAGAATTTTTGTCTCATTGGGTTAAATCTTGTTATTAAAGAAACATTGGAAAAAAATGCTGCCATAGTTGATTTAGATCCCAAAACAAAAAATTTGGCTTATGCTCATTTCGATTCGAATAAGTTAATTGGTTCTAACCAACGTGTAACAAATTTTACACAAGCCATTTTAAATGCATTGTCCATAAAAGATTACTCCAAAGCCCGTAAACTAAGTGGACAAGTTTTACATACAATTCAAGACTTTTATTCTCATTCTAACTGGATTGAAATGGGCAACACAGACAAAATAAACAAATTAATAGGAACACCAGATTTTGAGACCAAACAAAAATTAGCAACTGATCCAAATGAAAGAAAATGTATTAGTAATTGTAAAGAAGTAACTGTTGGATGCGATAATTTTTACAAATTTTTTGATGAAGTGTTTAATAACAATAATTTTAAAGGACCTATGGCTAATTGTCCGTTTAGTTATTACAAATGTGATAATAATATAATTCTTCTAGATAAAATATTAAGTGGCTATGTTGAAGGTTCTACTTTGAGTGATGGAAGTAAAATATTGAAACCTAGCAATGGACTTGAATGTAGTCATGGGGGAGCTTTTGATTCGACTTCTTCTCAGCCAGCTAAAGGTGGAATTAACAAAGACGCCGGATATTATTTTTTATCACCTCATGCTGATTTGCATTTGAAAAGTGCTAATTTGGCTATTGATCATACCGAATACTTCTTCGATCAAATAAGACTAAAAATAGGCAATGAGGAATTTTCAAACTTTTTGGCACTAAATCCTGATAATGAAATAATAAATAAAATTTGTAATATTTTTGGCTCAATAGAAATCAAAATCCAAAATTCTCCAATGAATCTAAAATTGCATTTTTTTTCTGTTATTCAATTTATTGTAAATTTTTTTGTTTCAATCAAATAAAATAGTATTTTTTTAACTAAAATAATAAATAAAAAAATTTAATTCGTTTTAAAAGAAAAAAATTGAAAAATTGATTTATTTAATTTTAATGAAAATTTAGTTTATTAAAAACTAATAAAAATATTTTAATTTAGTTTTTTGAATTTTGTCAATTCAAGTTAAAATTGTTTAAAATGGTCTTATAAGTGATGTAAATTTAATTTGAAATAAATATTGTAAAAATTATTGAATTATTTAACGCCAAAAAATTGTCAAAGAAGGTAAAAAGGTTAATTATTTTAAAAAATATTTATTACAAATTTATATATAATTTAATAGGACTAAAATAATTCATTAGATCTAAAACTAATAATATTTATTTAAAAAAATAAAGTTTTTTATCTTCTTTTATAATAACCATAACCATAATCATAGCCATATCCATAATCACAATATGGATCAAGATATGGATCACAATAAGCATTATAGTCATAACCATAATAATCATATGGTGCATAACTACCACCATATCCATATCCACCACCATAGCCTCCTTTTAATACATTTGATTTACTACCTTGAAGAGTTGTTTTAAGTTTTGATGACGATTCTTTTAAATTATTAGTTGTTGATGAAGCACTTAATACAATTGATACACCAATTATAAATACAACTAATACAAATAAATTTCTGGAAATCATTTTTTTATTTTACTATTCTATTTTTTTAATTTGTTTAAATAAACTTGTTAATTTTGGTTTGAAATTTAGAAAATATTCAAGATATTTATATCGAATTGTTTAAGTGATCTATTTTTAAATATTGGTGAAATAATCAGGTTATGACATTTTAATTTTTTTTTTGGAATTTTGAATTTTATTTAAAGAATCAATTTTTTTAATTTAAAAATAAAATATTCTTTACAATTTCAAAAATTACCAATATTTTAATTTTTATTTAATCTCAAGCTATCTTATTATAAATATATATTTTTTTGACAAAAGTTTTAAATTTTTACCATTTATTTTTACATTAGCAAAGATTTATTTTACTATCTGATACTCTTATTTCATTTACTTTAAAAATTTGAAAGCAAATTTATTTTATTTATAAATATTCGACTGTTTGAAATTTGTTTTTATTGACAAACATTTTATTACAAAAACTTATACCTTTTTGTTTTGATTTCTTTTTGTTGTCAAATACTATTAGAACATTTATTAGAATATTCATCAAATTTAGTAAACCAATTAAATATTAAAAATTTTAAAACTAAGTACATCAATTTTTAATATTTAAATATTTTATAATATTCTTCAATCAGTTATTTAATTCTTTTAAAAATATTTGAAAACTACCTGTGATTAAAACATTGCAAATGCTCTATGAAGTATTATAGACTTAAACAAAATTCTAAACATTTAATACTATATAAATTTTTTAAAATTTATAAATTTTATTATTTTATTTAAAAAAATGAGCTCTTTTTTTATAGACTTGATTTTATTGGTGTTAAATCATTTATTTAATATTAAAAGTAATTTGAGTTAAATTTTAAAATTAATATAAATTTGATTGATTATATGACAATAAGATCCAAGTACAACTACTATTGCTCCTACAACTACATCTACTTCAACTATTTTATCTAGTATATCACAAGACTTTCAATTTAAATGTCCATATAGCCCTAATACAATTTTAAAAAATGAATGTCCTTATGGTTTTGCTGCTCCTTATTGTGATGGTAGAAAACCATAATCTTTGCTTTTAAATTATTATTAATTTTATTTTAAAAAAAAAATTTAGAATGTGGTTTAAGATTTTCTTATCCAAATGCAAAAGTAGTTGGTGGAATAGAAGCGATACCACATAGTTGGCCATCAATGGCTTTTATATATTTCAACTATACTTATTATTTAAACATAAACGGAGTTAATTTTTTAAAAACAGAAACATCTTTTTGTGGTGGGTCTTTAATTGATAGAAAAACTGTTTTGACGGCTGCACATTGTATTGTTCAAGAATTCTCGATCGAAGTTAATGGTAAACAGATAGAAATCAATGTCGAACTTAATGAATTTCATCCGACATTCGAGTCTATGTACACTGTTTATTTAGGCTTGCATGATAATAAAATTATAGAAACCAATTTACAAACTTTAAAAGTTGAAATTATCAAAATGGTTTAATTATTTATCAATTTATATTAAATATTTTTCATTATAAAATTAATTTTAAAAAGCACGAAAATTACAACCATAGTTTGTTTTCTAACGATATTGCGATTCTTAAGCTATCCAAATCAGCTAATTTAAATTGCTATGTTCAAATAGCTTGTTTGCCAGATCCAAAATTAACAAACTATCCAAGTGTTTTTAATACAAGCGTATATGCGAGTGGATGGGGATCTTTATATGATATGGATGACGGCCCAGTTGTTACTGGTTTATTGAATAACATAGAGCTTACTTTATATGACAAATCAATGTGTTCTAAAGTCTTGCCTGATATTCCTAAAGATTGGAGCAAACAATTATGTGCAGGTAGATTTAATTCTAGTTTTATATGTCTTATTGTTTATTTTTAACATTACTTTTAATAAAGGTGAATATGAAGGTGATAAAGATACTTGCCAAGGTATAAATATTAATCTTGATTAAATAAAAAAAAAATTTAAATGATTGTAATTATTTTATTAAAGGAGATTCCGGTGGACCCTTATTTTTATTAGATAAAGTAAATGGAAAGTCAAAATTTATTTTAATTGGTATCATCTCTTATGGAGATGGTTGTGCTAAGCGAGAAAAGCCTGGGTAGTTAAATTTTTTTTTTTATTATTTCAAACCAAATCAATATTAAAAAACTTTTAATTTAGAATTTACACCAGAGTTAGTGCTTATTTGGATTGGATAAAAAAGAATTCTTAACTTTATTTAAAATTTTAATAAAATAAACAAACCGATAGAAAAATATTGTATTCTTACTAAATAAATTAAAATAAAGCAAATTAAATAATACAAATGATTGATTTTTGTATAATTCCAAATGTGATTTATCTCCAATAACCAAGATATGCTTATGTTCTAATTTCAATTAAGCCAAATCCTATAAATTATTCCATCCTAATTATCAACTAGAATAAATAAGTAAGCTAAAATAAATAAGCTAACAAATAAAAGAAGGCTATATCTTTTTTCCTAATTAATGAAATTTTTTCGATTATAGAAAATAATTTTTGAAAAAAAAAATACTCAAACTATTGGTTTTATTCTTTGTTTTAAACTTAGAAGAAGATACAAAATATAATAAAGTATAAGTTTTTGTTTAAACTAAAAATTATAAAAAATTTGAAATAAAGAAAGATTTGATTATGTAAAAGTAGAATTGAAGAAATTGATAATGTTTAAGAGATAAAATTTTTGGCTAATTATTTTAAATTTTGTCGAATGTTTATTATATTTATCTCTAGAGTTTTTTTTTTCATTAAAATTTGCCTATAACTTTATAATTCACAAATGATATATAATTTTTTTAATTTAAGTAATATTTAATAAAGTCTAAAAAAAAAATTTTACATAAAACTTAAAAAGTTTAAAATGCAAATTTGTCAAATTGAAATTTAGAAAGTATATTATATTCCAAAAAAAAAAACATAAGATTTTTCAGCAATATGCTAAAAAATATCTTAGCTATATTTTCTTTAGAATTAAAACAATATTTTAGCACAAATATTATCTAATCACACCTTTTTTTCTAGATATTATAATATAGAAATATAAATTAACTTTATTTTTATTTAATATATTATAAATTTAAAATTGTGTATGATACATAATTATATTAATAAAAATTTAAGAAATTGAAAATGGTTAGTTATAAGTTAATTTATTTTGAATTGAAAGGTAGAGCTGAAGTATCAAGAATTTTGTTTGAATTAGCCGATCAAAAATTTGAAGATTATAAAATTAAATTTGAAGACTGGCACGAAGAAAAGCAAAAATTGCCATTTTTACAAGCACCAGTTTTGGAAATAAAAACAGAAAATAAAACTTATAGAATATGTCAATCATTAGCTATTCAAAGATTTTTGGCAAAAAAGTTTGCTCTTGATGGTAAAAATGAATTTGAAGCAGCCCAAGCTGATATGATTTGCGAACAAGTAAATGACCTTTTCCAGATGCTAATAAGAATTTATGTTAAACCAAATGGTGAAGAAAAAAATAAAGAAGTAGACGAGGCTATGAATAAAGGAATACATAATGGTTTAAAGTTGATACAGAATTTATTAGATGAAAACAAAGATGGTAATGGATTTTTGGTTGGTGATTCATTAACTTATGCTGATGTTGTTTTGGTTAATTTTTATGATTGGTTGAGAGAAAGTAAGCCAGCAGTGCTAGATAAATTAGTTAGCTTAAAACAACATTATAATAAAATAAGAAATTATCCTATTATTAAAGAGCATATGGATAAAAACGAAAAGACAAGACTAACTATTTTGTTTCCAAATTAATCAGATCTACAGTATATAACATAAACCATAATAAAATTTTTACTTTTTAAACCATTATTTATATTATTAAAAACTATTAGAATGTTGATTCCTTTTTTAACTTTATTATTTTAGTAATAAAAGATAAATCAAAGATTTAATATTTTAAAAAATATTTATTACAAAGTTATATATATTTTAATAGGACTGAAATAATTCATTACAACTAAAACTAAATTTATATAAATTAAAAGAATATTTTATCTTCTTTTATAATAACCATAACCATAATCATAACCATAACCATAATCACAATATGGATCAAGATATGGATCACAATAAGCATTATAATCATAACCATAATAATCATATGGTGCATAACTACCACCATATCCATATCCACCACCATAGCCTCCTTTTAATACATTTGATTTACTAGCTTGAAGAGTTGTTTTTAGTTTTGATGATGATTCTTTTAAGTTATTAGTTGTTGATGAAGCACTTAATACCACTGATACACCAATTATAAATACAAGAAATATTAATACATTTTTGGAAATCATTTTTTTATTTTACTATTCTATTTTCTTATTTATTTAAATAAATTTATTAATTTTGGTTTGAAATTTAGAAAATATTCAAGATATTTATATTGAATTGTTCAAGTGATCTATTTTTAAATATTGGTTAAATAATCAGGCTATGACATTTTAATTTTTTTTTTAATTTTAAAATTTTATTTAAAGAATTAATTTTTTATTTTCATTTTATTTTATAGATGGTTTATAATATGATTGAAAAATTTACCAAAAAAATAAGAATTAAAATTCACTAAAATATTCTTTTTTAATCTTAGGGTTTTTGTCGGTCTTAAACCTTTTTTTAAATAATAATTTATATAGATTAAAAAATTACTGTTATTCAAGAATAAAATTTATTTATTTAAAAAAATATTTTTTGCTATTAAATTACAATATTTAACTTACTTTATTTAAATATTTTTAATAATTATTCTTTTGATTAATTTTAAATTATTTAATTATAAAAAAATTAAATTCTTATTATTTTCTAAATGTTAATAATTATATTTTAAAATTGAAAAAAAAATTAAATTTTACAAATAAATAATTTAAAAAAAAAAATTTAAGATTCATAATGCATATAAATATCAAATTTTAATGATTCTAATTTTTATCTTGAAAAAAATGCATTTTAATAATTTAATAATTTTTTCATCACTTTTAATTATATTTGGTTTCATTTTAAAAGTGGTTTCTAGCTTTCCAACTATTCTGCCTTCAACGAGTTATGATAATAAATTATATTCTGATATTAAAGAGCTAAAATTTAATACAGCTCCTAATTATTCAAAACAAGAATCAAAAGAGTTAAAAATAAAACATTCAAACGTTTATGATTT
Source organism: Brachionus angularis (assembly GCA_021432725.1). NCBI lineage: Eukaryota > Metazoa > Rotifera > Eurotatoria > Ploima > Brachionidae > Brachionus > Brachionus angularis. Next base: position 340,654 of record JAJVDD010000007.1, read on the forward strand.
TGATTTTTCATGTGATCCATTTTATGATGCAGATTGTGATAATTTATTAGATAAAAACTATTATTATAATTGTGAAGAAAATGATCTTTATTGTGATTATAACTATTATGAATACAATTACTTTAACTGTGATCCAAATTTTAACCCATTTTACGACCCATACAAATGCGATTATCAATTAAATTATGATTTTAAATATTATTATAACTATTATTAAAAAAAATTATTAATAAATATAAGAATTAAAAAAACCAATTTTTTTTGTTAAGAAGAATATTGTGAGAAAGTAAAAGATACAGAATTGATCAAAATTTGAATTAAAAATTAAACGATTTACAAATTATAAAATTTTTATTAAAAATTATAAACATATAATTAGATTATTTATATAAATTAAAAGAATATTTTATCTTCTTTTATAATAACCATAACCATAATCATAGCCATAACCATAATCACAATATGGATCAAGGTATGGATCACAATAAGCATTATAATCATAACCATAATAATCATATGGTGCATAACTACCACCATATCCATATCCACCACCATAGCCTCCTTTTAATACATTTGATTTACTAGCTTGAAGAGTTGTTTTTAGTTTTGATGATGATTCTTTTAAATTATTAGTTGTTGATGAAGCACTTAATACCACTGATACACCAATTATAAATACAACTAATATTAATACATTTTTGGGAATCATTTTTTTATTTTACTATACTATATAATAAATTATAGAATATTCTATTACTATTTTATAAATTAAATTTTTTTGGTTTGAAATATAAGATATTTATATTAGCTAACTAGTAACTATTAAAAGAATTTAAATTAGAAAAGTCCTAAATAAAAATTAAAACAATAAATTAATTATATATTATCCCAATAACTATTTTTAAATTAACAAAATAATATTATATTCCAATTGACTATAAAAAACCATCAATCATAGAAAAATGAAATCAAATTATTTGAAATTAATTGTAAAAATTAGAATAGATTTAATTTAAAAAGAAATGATTTCGAAAAATGTATTAATATTAGTTGTATTTATGATTAGTGTATCGATTGTGTTAAGTGCTTCATCAACAACTAATAATTTAAAAGAATCATCATCAAAACTAAAAACAACTCTTCAAGCTAGTAAATCAAATGTATTAAAAGGAGGCTATGGTGGTGGATATGGATATGGTGGTAGTTATGCACCATATGATTATTATGGTTACGACTATAATGCTTATTGTGATCCATATCTTGATCCATATTGTGATTATGGTTATGGCTATGATTATGGTTATGGTTATTATAAAAGAAGATAAAATATTCTTTTAATTTATATAAATTTAGTTTTAGTTGTAATGAATTATTTTAGTCCTATTAAATTATATAAAAATTTGTAATAAATATTTTTTAAAATATTAAATCTTAAATTTATCCTTAATTTCTCAAATAAGTTAAAAAAGGAAAGGAAAAGTAATAATACTATATAAATCTTTATTTAAAATAATTTTTAATAAATTAAACAATTAAAAATTTTAAATTAATTTAAAATTAAAAAAGAAACATTAGTTTTACTATTATTAATGAAAAAACTTTAAAACAGTTAAATTTATGGTAAAGGTAATCTTTCCATATTTGGTCTTGTTTGACTAGCACCTTGAGCAGATGATAAAGCAACAACACCATCAGCCATTCTAGCTTTTTTATTATCAAGAGTCCATTGACCACAATTATTTGATAGACCACCACCAATACCATAACCACAATCGGCAATTATTCTTTTACCAGTTATTCTAGTGAATGATGACCAAGATAATTCACCTGGTTTATAATTTGGTGAAGCAGGATTACCCTATTTATAAATATATTTAACTTTATTATAAAATATATTTAGTTTAAATAATTTACTTGACCACCAGATGTATGAACAAAATCAACATATTGTGATGTTTTAAAATGACTCCACCATTGTGTCATACCTTGTTCACCAATCCATGCAGATAAATCCCATGATAATTTAGCATTTGGTAAATATTTTTTAATTTCAGCAGCAAAATCATCATATAATTGTCTCATGTATTCACCAGATAAAGTACCACCTTCTTGTGTTCTATCACCATAATATTGCCAAAAATCTGGTTCAATTACAAATACACAAGCAGCATTTTTATCTCCTAATTCTTCAGCTATAGCTTTAGCTTGATGAGCATATCTGCCAACCAAAAAGCTCTGTTTTGTTTAATAAATTTAGCTCCTTGATGACATAAATTATTTGTTGGATGTACATCACAATCTTGAAAACCAAATTTAGCTCTAGCTTCAAATGCAATTACATATGCATAAAATAATGGAATTTTTCCCAATTGTTTACATTTTCTAACCATTTCACCATGCCACCATGGATTAAAATCAGTATTTGATGGATCTTCTTGACGTGGTGCATTTATCCAAATTGATAAATAATCAAAATCTTTATAATCACTATCTTTAAATATACCATCAAATGCTAAACCGTGTTTAAATGTTCTTCCTGGAAATACTGAATCGCCTAATACTGGTAATGGACCAACTGGTGCTGGTGTTGTTGTTTGTGTATTACCACCACCACCTGTGCCTGGTAAACATTGATGATAATATGGATTTTGATATTGACATGTTAATCCTGCTATGCAAGTAGTTGGACCAGTCCAACCAATACCACCACATTGAGCATATAAATCTTGAATTTTAGCTACTGATGGATATAAACATTGTGAAAAGTATGGATTTACATAATGACATACTAAACCTGGCTCACAAGCCATAGCACCAGTCCAACCTATACCTGCGCATTGTCCATATAAGCCATTTTGTTGAGCACTAGCTACGCTCAATATTACTGATAAAACTATTAATTTTAACATTTTTTATATTTAAATTCATTTTCTAGTCTTTATTTTTCTTTTATACTTATTTTTAGAAATCTCTTGAGATCAAGAACATATTTATTTATTTAAAATTTTATCAATCATTTTAAATTTATTAAATATTACACCCTTTTTAGATATTTTTTTGTAATATTATATAGAATTTATGTTAATTAATGATTTTTAATATTTATATTTTTTACTTACCAAATTACAAATAAAATGTAATCTATGATTTTAAAATTAGAGTATTTTGCTTAATATAAAACCAGGATTTAAAATCATTAATATCTTGATTATAGATTCTTAATTAATTTTTTTTTTCATATTTTTTTGGTTTTATTTAATTTTTACAGAAACTTTGTTATTCTTAATTAATCTAAATTTTGAATTATTACTATCTTTTTTATTAAACTTAAAAAAATATATTTACAGTTATGTACTTATCTAATGATCTTCCCATTTGATTTGGAAACCTACCATATGGTTACTTAAAAAAATCTAGAACTAACTATCAGATAATTTATTCAGTTCGAAATTTTTCAGCAATTAATAGGATATGATTATTGGTTATGCGGATAAGAGATTAATTGTAAAATAAAACATCAAATATTTCTTATTATTTTTTGATGATGATATTTTTAAAACAAGAATAAATAGTAATTCTTGAATTTCAGAATTTTTTTTAGTTGTTGGCTTTTTCAGCTTTGATGATAAACTGTGCATCAAATTATAAACATTTTTAAATATGTACTTTCTAGGATTAAAAATAGTAATTAATTGTATCTAAAATTAAGATACTCCATGCAGCTAAAATGTATTAAATTCTCAACATTCCTTAATTGTTTACAGAAGAAGGTACTAAGTCTTGTTTGATATCTGCTTTCATTCCAAAGGTGCTTAAAAATTTTGTTGCATAACCTATTGTTCCTTATTTTGTGTTTGTAATAAATTTGAAAACAGTACAAACTAAAACTAACTTGTACGCTTTTTTTTCCTTTCCTCTTCCTCTTTTCTTCCTCGAACAATGGAAAATATAATTTTTGACAATACATTTAGTGATTCAATTTCAAAATACTACAAGATGCATCGAATTTAATCAAAAAATTTAAAAATTATGATTTTATCTAGGTATCAATGACTTAATTTAAATTGATAAAATATTCTATTAAAACTCAAATACCAAAGTTATGAGTTTAAACAGAAAATTAACCATTATTAAAATTAAAAAAGAAAAAATTAAAAATTAGATGCGATCTAGATCTTAAATAAATACATTTTATTTATGATGTTTATATAAAGTATATATAAAAAATCAATTTTTTTCAAGATAAAATAATTTAAATATGTTGAAATTACAAAATTAAAAGAAAACTAAATTTAAAAATTAAGCTTTTTAAAATTTGTTTACTTTATAAAAAAAATCAAAGTTCTGAATTTAAATTTAAAAAAGGGTGTAATATAAATAAAAATTGATTGATCAATAGCTAAAATATGTTTTGCATCTCAAAAAAATTAAAATTTCAATATTATCAAATAATAAAAACTATATAAATTGAAGCTATAAAATAAATTTTAAGATAATCAAATTTATTTGGAAAAATGTTAAAATTAATAGTTTTATCAGTAATATTGAGCGTAGCTAGTGCTCAACAAAATGGCTTATATGGACAATGCGCAGGTATAGGTTGGACTGGTGCTATGGCTTGTGAGCCAGGTTTAGTATGTCATTATGTAAATCCATACTTTTCACAATGTTTATATCCATCAGTAGCTAAAATTCAAGATTTATATGCTCAATGTGGTGGTATTGGTTGGACTGGTCCAACTACTTGCATAGCAGGATTAACATGTCAATATCAAAATCCATATTATCATCAATGTTTACCAGGCACAGGTGGTGGTGGTAATACACAAACAACAACACCAGCACCAGTTGGTCCATTACCAGTATTAGGCGATTCAGTATTTCCAGGAAGAACATTTAAACACGGTTTAGCATTTGATGGTATATTTAAAGATAGTGATTATAAAGATTTTGATTATTTATCAATTTGGATAAATGCACCACGTCAAGAAGATCCATCAAATACTGATTTTAATCCATGGTGGCATGGTGAAATGGTTAGAAAATGTAAACAATTGGGAAAAATTCCATTATTTTATGCATATGTAATTGCATTTGAAGCTAGAGCTAAATTTGGTTTTCAAGATTGTGATGTACATCCAACAAATAATTTATGTCATCAAGGAGCTAAATTTATTAAACAAAACAGAGCTTTTTTGGTTGGCAGATATGCTCATCAAGCTAAAGCTATAGCTGAAGAATTAGGAGATAAAAATGCTGCTTGTGTATTTGTAATTGAACCAGATTTTTGGCAATATTATGGTGATAGAACACAAGAAGGTGGTACTTTATCTGGTGAATACATGAGACAATTATATGATGATTTTGCTGCTGAAATTAAAAAATATTTACCAAATGCTAAATTATCATGGGATTTATCTGCATGGATTGGTGAACAAGGTATGACACAATGGTGGAGTCATTTTAAAACATCACAATATGTTGATTTTGTTCATACATCTGGTGGTCAAGTAAATTATTTAAACTAAATATATTTTATAATAAAGTTAAATATATTTATAAATAGGGTAATCCTGCTTCACCAAATTATAAACCAGGTGAATTATCTTGGTCATCATTCACTAGAATAACTGGTAAAAGAATAATTGCCGATTGTGGTTATGGTATTGGTGGTGGTCTATCAAATAATTGTGGTCAATGGACTCTTGATAATAAAAAAGCTAGAATGGCTGATGGTGTTGTTGCTTTATCATCTGCTCAAGGTGCTAGTCAAACAAGACCAAATATGGAAAGATTACCTTTACCATAAATTTGACAGTTTTGAAAATTTTTAATAAAATATTTATTCAATTTTTTAACTTTTTTATTAGATTTTAGAATAAACTTTTAAGTAATATCTTCAACTATGATTTAATAATAATTTTACAGCATTTATTAATGTATACTGCATTCTTTTTTTTCCGTTTTAACTTTATTATTAATATTCGAGTACCTATTTGATAATAATGACATACATAGTCATTATATAAACTTTTCTCACTTTCTTACTGAATTGGAATTTTACTCTTATACTCAAAAAGTCTTTTAACAAATTACTATTCAAAAAAAGTATTGATTGAATTTGTTTCTATCACATCACCCCGTCTTCTAAGTCTTTATATCAATATTATTAACTATCAGAAATTAAATTTTTATAATTTTCGAAAAAATAAAATTTTATTTAAGTTAAATTAAAATTAGAATTTTTTTATATAAAATTATAAAAATTAAAAAAGTTAGAATTAAAAATTCTTTTGGAATTTCAGCAAGCTTTTTTTTAAAAATAAAAAAATTAGTAAATTTAATTTTTATAAAAACACATTTAGATTAAAAATATTTACTAGAAACTGGTTCTGTAGATGCAACAGTCTCGAGAATAGATCTAATCGCTTCTAAAAATTCGATGGTATTTTCAAAGCCAATTTCGGCTACCTTTTTAGCTTTGACTATGTCTCTGATTCCAGGGAATTTACTGATAAAGTATTTAGCTCTATCAAAAGTCTCTTTTTTCACACCTTTAAAATTAATACCAGTCAAATCAGACAGTATACTTGTTACACCGGAAACTATTTTAACTGTTTGTTTAGCGCATATAACAGGGCTACTGGCACAAAAAAAGCCACAATCAGCTCCATTTGATCCTCCACAAGTAGATAAAACTTTTCTACTTGTGTCAAATGTTTTCATGCAACTTGATGGTAAATAATTAGAGCCATCACAAACTTTATTTTTAGTAATTTTTTTTATAAAATTTAAATAAATTAAATTTTTATTTATGTTTACCATCATTTATTAATGAAGCTGTTAAACCTGTTGTTGATGATATAAAACCTAGCCAATCGGAAGGATTGGAAAGACCCTTAGAAATAAGATTGAATATAGATTCTATCATAGAGCCTGCTCCTTCGGCTATTTCTTTGTTTATTTCGTCGCATTGCGCTTTGTCTTTTGTGCATAATAATCCACATCCATAAGACATAGCACCCCTACAGCCGTCCATCCAGCAAACTGGCCCAATTCCTTTAAAACCCGATCTACATTTTGGATAGCAGAGACCAACGCCACCATCATTCTCTTCATTGTCACCACATCCTAATACTTCACCCCAACCTCGACCATAACTGTCTCTGGCATAAGAGTATGGATACCTATGGCAAGTACAACCATCATCATTATAACCGCTTGGGCAATTTCCACAACAGCCATTTTTCCAAAACCATAAATTAATACAACAACATCCTTTGCCGTATATGTGAGTACCTCTGAAGCAAGTTAATCCGGTGTTAACGAAATCAGGATCACATATTTTCCAGCAAACTGGGCCTACTCCTTCATAACCAGAATTACATCTGGGATAACATAAAAGACCGGATTGTTCTAAACCATTACGGCATGTGTATACTGGCCTTCCAACACCCCTGCCATAAGAGCTTATCCAACACTGAGCATTTAGATTTTTTATTAAAAAACCTTTAAATAAAAGAAATAATATATGATATATCATTGAAAATATTTTTAAAAATTTTAAAGTTTTGGGACTTGTATTTAAACAGGAAAAATAAATTGAAAAAAAACATCAAACAAAATGGAACATAAATCAATTTGAATAAATTTTTTTTTAAAATAAATTATTTAAAGTTATTTTTAATAAAAATAAATTATATACTTTTAAAAGCAAAATATTTCATCAATGAATAAAAAAATAAATAAATGACATAAATTTTTATTGAAATAAATTTAAGTATTTTATAAAAATTTTCGGGCATAATTAGAATTATCTAGTATTGGCAAGATTTTCACCAATCAAAAAAATTTCAAAAACATTTAATCTTGGAGTAATAAGCGTTATTAAAATAATACTTTATGTCTTATTGAATCTATTAATGTAGATTTTATCCAAATATTTCTTTTTAAATATCTTCATATATGGATCCTATTTTTCTTTTAGTAAATGATATGTAACTGTTGATTTGAATCAAATATAGTAAAAATACTTTATTTTATTACCAAATTATCATTTTGAACATATTTTCAAAATGATCATAAATTTTACTTAATACAGTATATTTAGTTAAAACTTTTTTTATAATTGAATTGATAAAGCTCTAATAAAATTGCATTTTATTCATTATGTTTAATTATTAATAAATGCAATTTAATTCAAATTAAAAAATAAAATTTATTTAAATTGATTTAAATTTGAATACAAAAATAGATAATATTCAATATCATAAAATAAACTAGAGCTGAATTTATATTTAGTGTTTATATTTAAATCGTAATCTCTAAAATGACAAACATAAGCTTTCTCTAAAGGTACTCGAATATCTTTTGTATTTTTTTTTATTGTCCAAGCAAAGTGTTGATTATATGATTCGGTAAAATCAGTATTATAAATGGACTTTCCTTCGCGATTATTCACTAAAGTCGCGAATGGATTATTCAATAGTTTGTTTATGTTTTTAACTTTACTAATTGAATCATTTAAGCATTGTGTCCGGTTATAAAATTCTTTAAACTTTTCTAGATAAATCTTATTATCGATTTCATAAGTTATTCTAAGTCTATTTGAAGAATTTATAATTAATTCATTTTTTGTATTATTCAAAGTCGATTGGTTTATACTAAAAATTTTATTCAATACCAAATTTTGATCTGTAAAAAATTGAACATTCTCAAATCTATAATAAGCAATATTCTTTCCATAAATTGAATCCAAGTTTTTCACAAAATTATAAATATTGTATCCATGAAATTGAGTTTGGTTTATATTTGAACAATCCGAAGTTAAATTTAAACTTAATATTAAATTTGTTTTAAACTTGCGTGGAAAAATGAACTCATCAAAATCATAATTACTTAAATATTCAAAATCATATTTTGACTTTAATAAGCAATCATTTGAGCACATTCTCTCATGAGTATTTTTAACATATGAATCTTTTAAATCAAAAAATTTATCTATTAATTTTCTACAATTGTCAATCAAATCTTTATTATTCAATTTTACATAATAAAAACACAATTCTTCAAAATTAGTTTCGTAATTAACCACATCTATAAAATTTTTAAATTTTTTTTTTAAATTTAAAGTTAAGTTTGAATCAGCTAAATGAAAATATAATCTTATTTTCTCGAAACCGATTAATTTTTGTATTTGAAGCCAATTTTCTAATTTTTGAATTTTGTGTTTGTCTAAATTTTGAATCATATGAACACAATTGATCACTGATTGTTTTTTTGCCTCAGTCATATTGAAAAACTTGTAAGGATGTTGAAACATGATTAAGCTCGAGTTAGACTCGATAATACTTGAATTAAAAAAATTTAAATCGATAGTGCTTAAAAAAATCTTTTGAAACTTGTACAAGTGTTCGGATTCAGACAATTTGAATTTAAATCTGTACAAATTTCTAACACCATATTTAGTACCCATGAGAGCTATTGATAAAACTTCTATTTGAGGTTTGATTAAAATCTTATCATCTATTTTAACTAAGCAGACTATAGAATTAAATTTGCCAGTATTTACAAAATTCAAAGTTTCGATAAATAGAGTTTTGTTGTCTTTGTCCAAACTCAATATACTCGAGTATTGGCATATGGGTCCGTTTAAAATCCATTTGGAAGAATTAAAATTATTTTTATCATAATGGTAATTTATAATTAAAATTTCGGCGGTCTTATTGTTCGATAAAAATATTTTTATGTTTAAATCTATTTTATTAAAATATATCAAGTAAAGTAAGCTGATTGTCGTTATAATTGAAATAATACCAAAAACTTTTTTTAAATCCATATTTTAAAATTTAACAATTAAATTAAATAATGTTCAATTTTCTTTTTAAATTTATTTTATCTTTCGAAGCATTATGTTATCAAAAAAGAATTTATCGAGTTTTTGTTTTTATAGTAAAATATAATTTTATTTGCTTTAAATTAAAATTAAAATTATTAAAATTTGAATCATGAAAATAAATAAAAATTTGATTAGAAATGGGAACTTTTATTTATGATTAAATTATGAAATTATTTATATATGAAATCTTTAGATTAATTTTTAATTTTTGAAAAAGGTAAGAAGAAAAATTGTATTGGAAAAAAAATACGAAGTAAAAATACAACAAAATTAAATAAATTTCAAAGATCGTTAAATAAGGTTACCATATCAACTGTTTGCACTTATTTTTATTAACCAAGCTTTAAAAAAGTCAAAAAATAATTTTAAAAATTTATATATTTAAATATTAATATATAACATAATTTAAAAATACACAAATTACAAAGCAAGCTATTTACTATTAAAATAATAAAATTTCAATTTATAAAAAATTATCATTCTACTTACACTTTGATAAGCATTTTATCAATTTACTATTTAAAATTTAATATGAAATATTATTATCTTTATAAAAACGTTACAAGACTTTATTTAACACTTGGTATTATTATGAATTTAATACCAAGTAATAGTAATACCAAGTTTTACGTGCAAACTAGTCCTCTATCTATTTGGATAAACTGAAGTATTTAGTCGAATATAAATGAAGTCTGAAATCAGTATGATATAAAAAACTAGGGATAGAGAAAAGTAGAAGTAGGGATAATAAAATTCTTTTTTTATTGAAAAAATTTATGCAAATTGGTATTTAAATAAATATAAATTTGTAAGCTTGTAATCCACCAAGCCAAGAGTAAAATGAAATATGAGAATGAAAAAGATATTTGTAGAAAAATGAGGATAATTTTTTATTTATTATAAACTATTTATTAACAAAAATATTAATGTCTAAAAGAATCTATTTCATGAATATAACCACAAGCAGTAGAAATATTATTAATTAACTTTCGCTCGGTCATTTTAGCTGATTTTAAATAACAAGTACCATCATTTAGATCAGGATAATAAGTAAAATGATTACAATTAAGCTCTTGAGAAAGACCACACTTTCTTCTACATTCTTCTAAACTAATTGAAGCAAAGCTTAGCACATCATTGTCGTCAAATTTACAATAATTGGACCAGGCTATTTTATTTTCAGTATCTAATTTCCATTGAAAACTGCGCCCGAATCCACATGCTGTTTTTTCATTGCCATTATTTAGAGCTTTTTGTTTATTTGTTTCTCCTGTTTTGAGATGACAAATTCCATTATTTTCACCCTCTTCCCAATTAAAATGAGTACAATCCGCTGTGTTTATGCATAATTGACCACAATCTGCTAAATTCAAATTTAAAGTCTTTATTTCATTACTTTCAAACCAACAACCATACGACCAATCATCATGATGCCATATTAATTCTGTTTTTATATTAAATATCAAAAAATTTAAGAAAAAAATTAATTTTATCATTTTAAAAAAAAATTTATTTGAAATAAAATAAAGTATGTGTATTTTTTTTAATCAAAATTTATATTAATCATAGTTTTGATATTAGACTGTTTAATCGAAGTAATTAGAGCAATAATGTATGTAGTTAAATTGACATTTTTAAAAGTTTATAGACATTAAGTCAATTTGGTAAAAAAAAAATAGATATTCTTTTAAGGCTTTTTTTTAAATTAACTGAGATTTTAGAAACAGTAAAATTAACAAAATTTATAATATTAATTTTTACTCGGAGGCTTTTATTAAAAATTTTAAAATTTTGCTAATTGTTTTTAAAATATATAAAATATGCTCATAAGAATAATTTATTATTTAGGGTGTGACGAAATATCACCTGCTCAAACATGTTTGAAAACAAAAAAAATATTTAGTTACGCATCAAAAAAAAAATACATTTAAAATTTTTTTAAATTTTAAAAAATTATTATAATTAAAATGGAGATTTATAAATTGGTATATTTTGATTTAAAAGGAAGAGCTGAAGTTTGTAGAATTTTATTTGCTTTATCAGGTAAAGAGTATATTGATGAAAGAATTAGTTTCGATGATTGGCCCAAAGTAAAGCCAACTACGCCATTTCTAAAAGCGCCAGTTTTGGAAATAATTGATATCGAATCGCAAGATGTTATACAAATAGCTCAGTCGTCTTCTATTATGCGATTTTTGGCAAACAAGTTCGGCTTTTCTGGTAAAAATGAAATCGAAAAAGCACAGACAGACATGTTATACGAGCAGATAAATGATATGTTTGAAAATTTAGTTTTTATTTATAAGAAGAGAAATGAAGAAGAAAAAAATGCAGATCTATATTTAGCATACAATACAACTATACCGACTAGCTTAGGACTAATTCAGAACATATTGGATAAAAATATTGATAAAAGTGGTTATTTAGTTGGCGATTCTTTGACTTATGCTGATGTTGCTCTAATTAACTTCTATGATTGGTTAAGGGATTATAAAGAAAGTATTTTGGAAAAATTGCCACTTTTAAAACAACATTACGAGTTTATAATTAGTTTACCTGCTATTAAGCAACACATTTATAAATACAGAGATGCTAGAATTTCTAAATTATTTTAAACTTAAGTATACCGGTTTTTTCTAAAATTATTCTAAATTTTAATAAATTTAAAAAATAATAAAACTAAATTATTATCAATTTTATGAGATATGTGCTGATTCAAAAAAATTCAATTATTTCATATCTCATCTGTATTTAGTATAATGTGCGTTTAATAATCAACTGTTTGATTATTGAAACTGTTTGAATTTCGCAACAATAAGAAAAGGAAATATTTTCTTAACCTGAGCATCAATTAATTTTATTTTCATATTTAGAAAATGTATTTCTGGTATATCAATTTTAAATTTTCATGGTTTTTGAATCATTATTTAATTTTGCTTTATTGCTTTCGTTTGTGTTTTTAAGTACATTCTGAATTTTTTCGTGACTATTTAGTACTATGGGGCAATAAAAAACAGAATAAAAAACTGTTCTAAGAAATTTAATTTTTAAATTTTGATAATTTATCTAAAAATTTTAATAAGTTATTGAATTTGGTTAATTTAATAAAAGATTTTTCTATGAATAGTTAAATTTAAATAAGAAATATTCTAGGGTTTACAAAATCCAATACTGATTGATAAAGAATTTTTTATTTTAGATTCTATCTATAAAGAAAATTATCAAATTGATTATGTTTAAAACCATATTAAAACTATTTATTAATAAATAACTTATTTAACTAAAATTGATACTTTTAAAATAATTAACAATCATAAATGGCGTTAACAATATTTTTCTAAGGCTTGATCAATATCTTTCCAATAATTTTGATTAGATTTATACCATTCAATAGTTCTAATTAGTCCCTGATCAAAATCGACTTTTTCGCTCCATCCTAATTCTTTTAATCTTGTACAATCGATTCGGTATCGTTCATCATTTAATAACCTTTTATTTACAAATTCAATATGTTCATTCTCTTCTCCATTTTTTACTTCTTTTATTATCCTAACTAGTTTTTTTGCCAATTCTATTATAGTTATACACTTGGAAGCGCCTATATTATAAAATTGACCCGATTCACCTTTATGTAATATCAAATCAAACGCTTCAGCAACATCTGTAACATACAGAAAATCACGTTCACTATCGGCACAATTTTCATAAATACAACATTTTTTATTTTTTAACAAGCGGTTAATAAATTTAGGAATTACTTTTTCTACATATTGATGAGGACCATATGCGTTGTTACCTCTGGTAACAATAATTGGCAAATTATAACATTTTAGATAAGATTTAACCATGCATTCGGCAGCTAATTTAGTACATGCATATGGATTTGTTGGCTCTAGAGGATGGTTTATGTCGGCTATTTTATCAGTTGAGCCGTATACTTCATCTGTTGATACATGTATGAAGCGTTCTGTGTTACATAAACGAGCACATTCTAACAAAACATGTGTACCTAAGAAATTTGTTTTTGAAAATTCTAAAGAATTTACAAAAGATGAATCTACATGGGTTTGTGCAGCAAAATGAAGTATCCAATTTATTTTGTATTCTTCAAGTACATACTTAACCATATTAAAATCACATACATCGCCTTTTATAAATTTAAAATTTGACTTTGATTTTATATCATTTAAATTATTTAAGTTAGAACACGAGTCTAAAAGATCATAAACGTAAATATTGTATTGAGGATATTTGTTTGCTAACAATAAACTAACATGACTACCAATAAAACCAGCACCACCTGTAATTAAAATGTTTTTGTTTGATTTTATTAGAGGCCATTCGAGATTATATTTTGGATCGAATGGATCCAATATTAAATCTTTATCAGTTGTATAAGAAGATTGGTTTATAAAAATTAAAGTTGAATTTTGTTTACTAATATAACCATAGCCGCAATTGATTGGGATATGTAAGTATTGATTTATTCTTAAATCTAATTTTAAAGATTTCAAAAAACTTTTAGAATTCTTTCTCAAATCGATTAAAATAAATATTATATCGCCCTGAACTAAAGTTACATATTTAAATGTTTCTGTGCAACAAACTAATCCTTTGGAATCATTCGATTTTAAATTTTCAATTATGATTTTCGGATTTTCGATCAAATTTAAATTTAAATAATTCGAATCGGAATTTATTAAAAAACTATTTTGAATTTTTAGATTTGTTTTGTGTTTAATATAAATGTCATCATTATTCATTTTTTTTTATTCAAAATAATAATTTTGATTTATGAAATTATGTAAGTTTAATTTTATAAATATTTTACATAATTTTTTTTTTCTAAGGTACAAAAAACTATTTTTAATATAATTACATAATCAAAATAAGAAAATATTGTTGGTTTATTTTTGAATAAAAATTTGAAGTTAAACCTTTCAAACATTAACTTTCAATTTTATATGTTTTACAGATAAAAAATTAAAAAATTTAAAACTATTTTACAAGACTAATCTTTTAATAGAAATATGAAAATTCTTATAAAAATTTTTTTATAAAAATATTTAATTTTGCAAAAATGGCTAAAATTTTTTTTTTAAATTTTAATGATTTTAATTCAGGTAAATTAAAGTATCTTCCAAGCCAGCGCTATAAAGCGACGAAAAAATATTTAGATAATATTAAAAGAAAATTTAAGTATCTTCAAAAACAAAAATATTGATATAAAGTATAAAATGTATAAAATATTGTTGTAAGTGGTAATCATCACCCTCCTACTCTTACCCGGGCTTGGGACCGGCAGTAGCGTAGTTATGATGATATTACGGCTACATACTCTTAATAAGGACGGGAGACGTTCAGCACAAATAACAACCACTCATCTGCAAACTCGATCATTATTTGGCATAAAGCTTGGACGAAGCCAAACGAAGCGCCTAATTTGACTTTACCTTACCTTATTAAGAGTATGTGCAAAGTGCCAGCATTACAAAACAAGCTCCCGCGATCGTTTCCAACCTACTATACTCCGTGATGGTCAAAGCCAGCGGCACAGACGTTCGACAGGATTTGAGATAAGGCTCGTAGACCTCACCACCCGTAATGTACCACACTTTGCATAATACCACCACCCCTCCTTCTCTTACCCGGGCTTGGGACCGCCAGTGGCGTAGTTAGTGGCTATATTAGAAAATAAATATTTTTATTTAAATGAATTATACTGTAATTTTAAAAAATAAAAATTGACCACTAGCCTTTTGATTAATTTTGAATATTAATAATAATAATAATTTTAAAATAGTAATTATCATTATTATTTTTTAATTAAAAATTTAATTATGATTTGAATGTTTTTTAAAGTATTTATTTTTTATAAAAATAAAAGCGAAATTTTATATCATTTAAAAATTGTGTTGAATTAAAATATTTTTAAAAATTTAAATTTTAAAAGAACATTTTATTTTTAAAATTTTGTTAAAAATCAAAAATTTGTTATGTTTTAATTTCCCATATGGTTTTTTGAGTAATAAAATTTTCTCTTTTGATTTGATCATGTACAATTCTTGGTACATCTGGTATCCAATTTATAATTGTAATTATAAAAAACACAAAATGCTAATTAAAAATTAATAAAAAATAAGATAAGTTTGCATGTTATGTAATTTAGATGATAAAAAAACTCACTTCGAAAACTACTAAAAATGTTAATCTAGCAGCTAAAACTTGATAATAAGTATTAGTCAGTTGAAATCTTTTCAAAGAATCATAAGACTCTCTGAAGTCTTTATAACTGGTAAATAATAATTAAAATTGAATTGAATAACATATATATAAAATAATTTTACTAGCATGTTATTTGTTGATCATTTTCTAAATAATAATTTTTAGATAAACTAAAATTTAAATAGCCATCTAAATTATTCGTAAATTTATTTTCATTAAAATCACCAAATCTAAAAACAAGTCTTGGAATAAATTCTGAAGTAAATGCAATTATCAAACCCTTTTTGTTTAAAAAAAATCAAATAAATATTTACATGGATGATTTTAATAACTTTTTATACATTGGTAATAACACCTAGTTTCGATATTGAATTTAAAATAGGCAACCAAATTCCAATATTTTGAGCTTTTTTAGGTATAGGCCGTTTGTATTGAGTTAAAAATTTGAACGCATCTAATCTAATTTCTAAAAAATTGTTCAAAAATGCAAAAAATGGTGCTAATGGAAATGCACCAATAAACAATGTAATAAAACCAAATTGAATCACTGTTAATAAATAATTGTAAATTTTTGTTTAATTATTTTTACATTAAAAGAAAATGATATTTGATTTTTATTTCAATATAATAATTTACCCATCTCTAGATATTCATCAAAAAGAGATAAATTTGTCCAATTAATTAAATTAAACTCTTCTATCCAAGGACTCTCAAGACATTCATTACTTGCTTGGATAATGCCTGTGGATTTTTTTTTAAAATAATTTTGAATACTAGGATAGAAAATTTTGTATAGAATATAAAAAATTTGTTTTCCAGTCATTATTATTATCAATTGGATACAAAGCTCAGATAAACAACTGGCTTGATTGCACTTTAGAATTAAGAAAATATATTTTCTATAGTTAAAAATAAAAATTAAGATATTTTTGTTTTACTGGTTCGATAAACCGATTAATAAATCCAACAAAACCTAATCTTTTTATTTTAAATTATTTTAAATTTTTTTTGGTATCAAATTTTGATCTAATTTACCTTCCTTTTAAAAATGCAATATAAAAAATTGAAGCATAAAAATTTACAAATTCGAATAAGTATATTTTAATAGTTAAAGAATTTTCATAATTTGAATCTCTTTTATGTCCTTCTGTTTAATAAAAAAAATATAAATTTATAAAATTTAAAAATTTTTCTTTATATTTTAAATAACCAAAATCTGTTAATTTAGTAGCCAGCCATGAATAGAATCTGCTTAGAATTAATATAAACATTAAATTAAGACAAGCTGCTGATACAGAAGTCATTAAGCTAATTTTAGTTTGATCTACGTTTTTAGGCAAAACCATAATTAATGATACTCGATAAACAATAAAACCTATTTCAAGAGCCAAAGCTAAACATATCTAAACAAAATTAGTTAGCTAATAATTGAACTTTTTTTCTAAACAAAAAAAAATAAAATTCTAATCTTGCCATAAATAAAACAATAGAAAACGAGAATAAATATTTGGTAAATTTTTTAAAATTTTTTAAATGCGAAATGTGTTGTTTGTTAATTTCATATTGAGGTCTAATTGGTTCGTATTTTTGTTGAAAATCAATTGCATCCCATTCATATTCGAGTTTGGATTGCTCTCGTTTCCAAAATTCGATAAACAAAACACTCCAAATGGACATAAACATGCAAAAAAATATGTTTAACGAGTTATCGACCATGTATGTAAGTCTAGAATAAAAACAAGAGTTTGCAAGTTTCCAGCTTTTACAAGTTAAATTATTGTTACATAAAGGACACATGGTCAAATTTCCCATTAAATTAGTATCACAAATTTCTCTACTTAAAATTCAAATTTATATTTTAAAAATATAAATTCTATATAATTGATTTAATATAATATCATTACATAGGTTTATCATAAAAAGAGTTTATGGATCCATACAAAAAAACAAATACACCTAAAAATGATGGTATTGTTAACCAAGTTGTGTAATAGCCAAGCCATGAAAAATAGAAAGCAATTTTTTCACCAAAGTATCTCCTGACTGTATGCAAAGGCTGATAGATGAACCAATTTTGAGGTCTTGCCCAATATTCCCATAAAAGCTATTTTAAAAAAACAATTATTAATTTAAAATCTTTTAATATAAATGAAGATGTACTTGTCTATCATTTTTGTTTGAAATAGTTTCATGCATAAATTTCTCATGAATTGGATAAGCATCAACAAAAATACCATTTTCAAGCAAACTTTCAATGCCAAAGTTATAATCAGACTCGCCTTTTAGGCAAAAAGTCGGCTCTTCTAAATACTTTGAATAAACTGTTCTAGACAAAATTTCATAAGTTAATATAAATCTTTCTTTATCTGGAATTTTCTTAATTTCACTTTTTTCAAAAAAGCATTCAAATCTACAAAAAAGCAGTGATAATATCAAAAGAAACTCAAATCAAGTCAATCATCATTTTTTTAAAATTAGTCAAAAATTTACTTTGAATGAATTTTCGAATTGTATTCAGCTGTGAAATAATCTTTTTTGCTGTTCTCGCGTATTTCTTCTGGTCTCAGCGATTCGAATTTGTTCCAAAACGAATCAGCAAAATCTAGCTTATCCAAGTCATTAATCTCAATAGGTAATTTCATTTTTATTTTTTCTGCTATTTCAAGACACGTTTCAAATGAAATTTTAACCAAAACAAACACGTATGTTTCATCTTGATTTTTAATTTTCAATTCTAGGCCATTTTTGATCAAATTTTTTAAATATGTATTGATAGTTAGATTGAGGTCGTCATTTTGAGACTTTTTGTACACTAGGACAAAATCGATTTGGTCCATGTCATTCAATAAGTTTACTTTTTCTTCATTTTTTGATTTATTTGAATTAGAAAAATTCATTTGTGTTTTTGTGAAAAGAATAAGATTGTTTATGAAATAAATATTTATTTCAAAAATTTTTGTTATAATAGTTAAAAGTATGAAGAAAAGCATATTAGTAAATTTTGTTGAACTAAACTATTTAACATAAATTAAGTTAATTTAAAGCTCATAGAATTTTATAAATATTCTAAATATTGATGAAAACTAATAAATATAATTGAATTTAGAATATGATAAGTTTAAACACAAAATCTAACCACAGTTTGTAAATTAGATTTTTCTGAATATTTTAACATGCTTCTAAGATTTTTGGTTCTAAATGGATCTAATTTTATTCCCACTTAAATTAACCAACTTTTTCATTAAAAAAATATTGACGAAATTTTCCAAGGAACATAATCAAGAATTAAATTATTGTTATATTGTTAATAATGTTAAATGACATGGTGCTGATTTTCAGAGAAAACATTTAATTTTTTTTATTGATTTATAAAATAGGCTCTTAAGTATATTTGTATAAATTTAAAAATTTCCTAATTCATTCAAAATATCATTAGCATTGCTCCAAAATTTTATTCTTGTATTTAATTTTTTTAGTAGATTTTCATTTTGTAACATGAGTTCTAAATTGTAACCTTTTCTTGGAAAATAGAAATCGTTTTGATTTAAAATCAAGCCTGGACAATAATCATTTCGCCCATCACCTCCATAAATAATACGACAATTCTCTCTGCTCACTGACTGATTTTTAATTATATTATTTAATAACTCTTTTTTGCAAATACTCGGCTCACCACAATCTTGAGCACAAAAATCACAATTTGTGTACGGAAGTTTATCTTCTTTGCTATCTAAATAATATGGCACAATTTTGAGAACCCCGTTTTCATCAAAATAAGTACGGTTGGATATAATACGCCCTTTGAAATACTCTAAAAGCTCATTTTTTTCCAAAATAGCTTCTATGAACAACACGTTTGCGTCTGATAAAATATAAATCTCAAAATTGTTTTCTATTAAAAACTTAATAAAGTTTTTCCATGAATCTTCTATTTTAATTTGTTGTAGCTTTTCTAAGATTTCGTTCCAATCACAGCCAAATTTGTAATGTATATATTCTAAAACAGCATTCATTCTTGTAGGCCAATTGTATTCAGCATAAAGTTTTTCAATTGATTCAGGATATATAAACCTACGTAAATCTACATCACTAAATTCATGAATACTATCTCCTAGTCTTTCTTTATGTGCATGATATTTCTCAATTAGAAAATCATTTATATAAGTATCGCTATTGTCATTGGTTATTGTAGCATCAAAATCAAATACAGCTAATTTTTTGATCATTTTAGAAAAAATTAATTTTAAATTTTCATATGATTTTTTAAATTTTAAGATGCTTTTTACTCAAGAAAGCAACAATTTTAAAAACATATGTAAAAAATTAAAAAAAGTTGCTCAAAGCTCAAAATGTTAGAAATATTTGCAAAAAATTTTTTTTTAAAACAAGATTTAAAAAATTAAAACGTTAATTTTATAATTAAGCATATATTTTATTAAATTATTTTTTAGTTATTTTTATCAAGTTCAGTTCCTAAGCGAGGTTTTAAATGACAATAATTGATCGAATCAAAAAACTATATTCTTCTAAAATTTATAGGTAGTAGTATTATATCGGGAGATATCTTAAGGTATTATAAGTAATAGTATACTAAGAAAATATCAAAGAATGATATGATGCTTTTTTGAAGACAATAATGTCTTAAGTCCTAGCTTAAAACGGTAAAATGTGTGCTTATAAAAAAAAGACATAATCTAAAAATTCTGTAAATATAATTTAAAACAATTTGTTTTATAAAAGCAATCATTTTAAATTGAAAGAAGTAATAAAAATCAAACCAAAATCGATATATAAACAAAATTAAAAAAGATTTGGAATAATAATTTTAAGAAAATAAATAAAATTTTTGAGTAACTTGATTAGAAAGTAGCATATGAAATAAAATATATAAAAATTGTTTTGTTTTAAAATTTAGTTTATAAAAATTTAGTTTATAAAAATTTTAATTATATTTAAAATTTATTTTTTAAAACAAATAAGAAAATAAATTTTGATTTCATAGCCTGATTAAATTTAAAATATAATTAGATCGTTTGGTTCGATATAAATATTTTGAAAATTTCTTAAATTTCAAAAACAATAATCAAATTAATTTAATTAAATAAAAAATATCAAATATTAAATAGAATAGAAAAATAAAAAAATGATTTCCAAAAATGTATTAATATTAGTTGTATTTTTAATTGGTGTATCAATTGTATTAAGTGCTTCATCAACAACTAATAATTTAAAAGAATCATCATCTAAACTAAAAACAACTCTTCAAGCTAGTAAATCAAACGTATTAAAAGGAGGCTATGGTGGTGGATATGGATATGGTGGTAGTTATGCACCATATGACTATTATGGTTATGACTATAATGCTTATTGTGATCCATATCTTGATCCATATTGTGATTATGGATATGGCTATGATTATGGTTATGGTTATTATAAAAGAAGATAAAATATTCTTTTAATTTATATAAATTTATTTAGTATCAGTTAGACTAAAATATATTTAGATCTTTTAAATAAATATTTAAAAAAATATGAATTTTTAATTTTTTTTAAATCAGTTTATTTTTATATAATAAAATATGTACAATGAAGAATATTTTAAAATTTTTTCTCAATATAATAGATAAATTAATTTAATGCTAAATTTTTTTAAAGAATATTTGTTTAGAAAGTTTAAGGCTATAACTTGGCACCATAATAATTAAAGATAAATGATTTGAAAAAATTCTTTCTGATCTAGATAAATATTTATTAAAATGTATGAGATTAATATTTAAAAAAGTTTAATATATATTTTCTAAATTTTCGGTTTGAGATCATACAATTAATGAACAATGTTGAATGATATAAAAACGATATAGAATCAATCAAATATAATACTTTTATATTAATGAGATTGTATAAATATGAAAAACATATAGCTGATGGTAATGTCATTAATATAAAAGCAAATGTAATTGATATTATTGATACTGTTAATTTTCTCTTTTTTGTTACATTTAATTTACAATTTTTTGATTTTTTTTTGTTTAATAAAGTTTTAAATATTAATAAAAAATTGAATAAAAGCATTATAGAAAATGGTATAAATGTATAAACAAATAAATGTACTCTTTCCCAAAACGGATCCATTTTAAAATTACCAAAATACCAAAAACATAATTCAGTTTTTTCTTTTATTTTTAATGAAATATTTTGATTAATAAATGAATCATTTATAAATAAATAATTTGTTTTGTTTTCGTTATTGATTGGTATGTAACTTCCATTGAATATCAAAATATGTGAATTTATTAAAAATATAAAACAAATAACAAATAAAGACCAGATGAATGCTGATTTTTTTGTAGAGAAAAACAATCTAGTTGCTTTAGATCCTGGTTTTGAAATAATTGTAAAAAACCTATCTATACATAAAATACTTAATAAAGCTGCACTAGATTGTAAAGATGCATACTGAATAAAAATCATTACTTTACAATTAAATAAATTAAAGTTTGATAAATAGATTCCGAAATTTGGTCCAAGAAAATGATCAAGATTCCATTCAAATAAAGATAATGTATCAAATACGGCAATAAATGATAAATAAACCATTGATGAAATATTTTTAAATTTTTTACTAAACCTAAAAATAATAAAACATAAACTATTTCCAATAATTCCAATAATTATTATTAGCAAAGGTAAATAAGTAAGAATGTTTGATAAAAAATCACAAAGTTTCATTTTTTAATAAGAAATATTCAAATCTATTTTTTTAAAAAAATAACTTTTTATCAATATTTTTCACATTTTATATATATTTAATATAATATTAATTTATGGTCTGATATTTCCTCTAAATATTGTTGATTCTAAATTTCAACTTATAATTTCACATTTTAATATTAATAGCTTTCAACGATCATTTATTCTGATCATGATAATAAAATTGATTATTAAATATTTGTTTTAAAAAAAAAATTTTATTGTCATGAAACGCCTCGCTTTTTTTTTTTCTAAATTTAAAATAGCCTTAAATAAAAGAAAGTTTAACCAAAATATTTTGGTTTAGCCTGGTTTTATTAATTTTATATAAAATTACCAATTAAATTAGATCACTTAAATAAATATAAATATGTTGAAAATTTCTTAAATTTCAAAAACAATAATCAAATTAATTTAATTAAATAAAAAATATCAAATATTAAATAGAATAGAAAAATAAAAAAATGATTTCCAAAAATGTATTAATATTAGTTGTATTTTTAATTGGTGTATCAATTGTATTAAGTGCTTCATCAACAACTAATAATTTAAAAGAATCATCATCTAAACTAAAAACAACTCTTCAAGCTAGTAAATCAAACGTATTAAAAGGAGGCTATGGTGGTGGATATGGATATGGTGGTAGTTATGCACCATATGACTATTATGGTTATGACTATAATGCTTATTGTGATCCATATCTTGATCCATATTGTGATTATGGATATGGCTATGATTATGGTTATGGTTATTATAAAAGAAGATAAAATTTTTGTATAATTATTTAATTACAGAGTATTATATTTAGTTATTAGTTTTATATAAATACATTTTTCGTTAATATCAATTTTTTTAAATAAAAGCTTTATTAATATACAAAAATTTCTTGTTGAAAAATTCTCATGACTAAAATTCGATATTTAAAATTTTTGTTTTTATTAAAATTAATTTTACTCAGATATTTCTATGATGAATTCTCTCATTTGTACACTTAGGATAATATATAGATATATAGTTAAAATAGATAATGAAAAAGTTGAATCTGGTAAATCAGAGGAAGATTGAGATTTCTTGCCACCAAGACGTATACCAGCTTAAAAGGCAAAAACCAGCCGATTTGGTATATAACTAAAAAATGGATGATCCAAGCCACACTAAACCAGAAGATTGGGATAAAAAAAAAATTCAATCCAGATCCAGATGCCAAAAAAACAGACGATTGGGACAAAGACATGGACGGTGAATGGGCTCCACCAAAAATTAATAGTCCAGAACAAATCGACAACCCAGAATATCAACCAGATGAATTATTGTACAGATACACTAATGTTATTCAAAAACATCAGTGTATCCATACATAATTATAATTTTCTTCACGTAGGTGAAAATAAAATTTATTATTTATCTTTCATTAATTTATTGATTTTTAAAAAAAAAATTAATAGAATATTTGTTAAATTTTAGTAAAAAATTTAAATTTTTCTCACTAAGTAACATTTTTGGTAAAATATATACTTAATTAAATAAAAAAATAAACTTAAATAAAAAATTTAATTTGAAAATTCCTTTGAAAGATGAAAAGAAATTAAAAATTTTAAAATTGTTAAAATAATTTGAAAGGATATGGGGCAATACCAATAAAAAATCGAAAAATTGTGTTTTTAAACATTTTCTGGTAAATTTTGACGTGCTGATTCCAAATATATCTTTATTTTTTTTATCTGACAATCGGTTTAGAAGATATTTTATTTTAGAGTTTAAATGAATGTTTTTCTTTAAATAGCCATATCTTTGTCATTTTTTTTCCTAAAGGTCCAAAATTTTGATATTTTTTCCAGAAAATGACGAGGATCATTTATATATTATAATTTGCCAAAAACTTTTTAAAATTGTTCATGAAATTAAATAAAAATTTTTTATCTTCTTTAGTACTTTCTCACATTTTTTTAAGTAAATGTGTAATTGTTGCTATTGTCATACAAAATATTCAAAATTGACTCTAAACAAAGACGAACTTTACAAGAGAAATATTTAAAAAAAAAAATAATAAATTAAATTCTTTTTTTTTATATTATTTTTTTACTTAAAAAAATGTGAGAAAGTACTAAAGAAGATAAAAAATTACTAATTAGGCAAAGACTTTGAATATTCAACACGTTGTCTTAAAAAAAAAGCATATAAAATGTATTAATTAAGCTAAATAAATCAAAATCTTTTAGATTATTGATATAAAGTTAAAGAACATTTTTTCAGCAGGAACTGATTTTTTAATATGTTTCTGTTTCGGTTAATCTATAAAAAAAATGTTTTTTTGAAATTTCAAATCTTGGAATAGGGGTACTACCGAGACCTTAAAAAGACCTATTGCTTTATTTTGGTTTTTATTTAATTTCATGAACAATTTTAAAAAGTTTTTGGCAAATTATAATATATAAATGATCCTCGTCATTTTCTGGAAAAAATATCAAAATTTTGGACCTTTAGGAAAAAAAATGACAAAGATATGGCTATTTAAAGAAAAACATTCATTTAAACTCTAAAATAAAATATCTTCTAAACCGATTGTCAGATAAAAAAAATAAAGATATATTTGGAATCAGCACGTCAAAATTTACCAGAAAATGTTTAAAAACACAATTTTTCGATTTTTTATTGGTATTGCCCCATATCCTTTATAATTTAAACTTAATAATAATTTAATAATGAACAGTTTCAATTTTATAAGATTAATAATTATTTTTAAATTTGGATTGTGTATAATTAGTAAAAGTAAATACACATTTAAAATATTTTTTTAAATCAATTAAATAAATTCCTATAAACATTTTTAAGATAATATATTTTATAGATCAAATTCGAATATGTTAAACAACAACAAAAACAACAGTGATTTTAATTTAATTGAAGAATTTCAAATAAACAATAATTTTAGATGTTTTATTAAATGTTCAAAAAATGATAATTGCACTTTTATTTCATTTGATTCAAATAAATTTAAATGTAAAATTTATTCTGGATCTGTATTTTCAAATAGCAATAATGGTTTTGAATTACATTTCATGAAAAATCTAATGAATCAAAAGTAATTGATTTTTTTAATAAATAAATACGGTAAACGAAATAAAAAAATTGAAATTAAATTTAAGTCCAATTGCGATTTTGAAAAAAACGTTTTATTATCTTTCAACTTCGTTTTTTAAATTTTTATTTTTTTTAAGATTTTCTATCAAGAAGTTGAACTTTATTTGTTAATTTCTTTTGTTGTTTTTAAAGCTCAAAACTAGTATTAACCATTTGCTTAAAATCAATTCTGTATTTTTTTTTAAATTTAAAATCATATTCACACATTAGTTATACTAAAAGTTTTTATTCTCTTAATGGAATCAGATGTAGACCCAAGATGATGGAATGGTTTCCAAAAAGGTTTTCATTTAGAAATTATTGAGTTAATATTTATATTAGTTAAAAACGCCTAGATGAATTTGATAAAAGTCAGAACATAATAATTAAGAGATGCATTGTAATAAATAAATTTACCAGAACAAAACATCTAAATACACCACTTAAGTTAGAGTCAATCAAACAAATTCACTACAAACATACGATATTCTTCTTTAAACAGATATTCAATAATTCTATTTGTCGTTAAGTCTTTAAGTTTCTTAGAAATGATTATATTAGCTTTTGATAATGAAAATACATCATAAATATAAAATGGCTTGTATTTTACTCAGGTATCTAAATTAATTTATTTAGTATCTAATAATGAAGTATCTATTTTTTAGTATCTAAATCATTTTTTTGGTATCTAATTTAATTTATCTAGTATCTAAATCCTTTTTTTAGTATCTAAAGTAATATTCGGTTAAATGGAAAATAAAGAGTAAAAAATAAGGAAAAATAAAAAGTTTTACGAGTTTATATTCATCAAATTAGTTTTATACAATGTATTCTTTATTTTTACCTTTAAATTTTTTTTTGGTAATTCTAAAACTGTTTGGATTAAGATGATGATTAAAGTTCTGCTTAGATAAATTATTTTAGATACTTAATCAATTAAGTTAGATACTTGATAAATTAAATTTGATACTGGATAAATTAAATTTGATACTGGATAAATTAATTTAGATACCAATTCAGATAATTTTAGATACGAAATGTGTTAATTTTAGATACCTAGGTAAAAATATTCCGATATAAAATATGTAGCATTATTTTAGTACATTTTTTTAAAGCTAATTTGATACTTTAATTTATACTTAAAATTGAATCAAATTTTTATTTTACCAAATGCATATGGGACTTTAACTAATTAAGTAAATAAAAGATTTATACATTTTTTTTTATTAAATAAAATTGCTTTCGTATACAGCAAAATTTTAAATTATATATTTATAACTATTAATTTTTATATTAATCACAGTTCGTCAATTGGTTTCATTCCGCAATCAATTTTAATTCAAAATGGAACTCAAGGTAGTAAACTTTAAATATATTTGAAGAATTGTTTTATAATTTTTTTATTTAAGATTTAGCCTTAAATGATAATCAAAATAATCAAATTTAAAAAAATCAAAATTAAAATAATAAAACTTAATTCATTAAAATTAATCTTATAACTCGTATTTATTTCATTTAAAATATTTTATTAGAACTTGTTTTTAATAAAATTTTATTTGTAATTTTATTTTTTGTGATGCTTAAACATTTTTTTAAAATTTAGATTTTTATCTTTATTTAAAAAAAAATAAATAAAATTAAATAAATCAAATATATCTTTATTCACCTTTATCTCGTAAATATTTCTTCCAACAAAAAAAAACTAAAATTTATTTTTTTTTAAAAATAATAACAAAAAACAACAGATTTTATTCTAAAAAGAAGAAATTTCCAGCGGCTTTTTGCTCAACATCCTTTAAATTAATTTTTTAATAAAAATGTGAATTGTGCTTTTTTTAGAATAAAAACTTTACTTTAACAGATTCTAATTTATTAATACGTGGTCTAGCATTTTCTGGGTCTCGTCTGAATGTAATTTTGAGCGACCTCAAAAACATGTTCATACCAGTCAACAAACTTTGAGGTGCTGTGGCATAAGTTTTAAAACTCGGTGTACCTTCGAACACTATTACACGGTCGGCCAAATAAGTGGCCATAATAAAATCGTGCTCGACTACAAAAGCAGTCTTTTTGCAATTTCTAATATATCTTTTAATTACTTTGGCCGCATGCAAACGTTGTTCTGAGTCCAAATAAGCAGAAGGTTCATCAATCAAATAAACATCTGCTGGTTTACCAAGACATATAGTCAAAGCAACTCTTTGCAATTCACCACCGGATAAGTTACCGACTTCTTGGTCCATTATGTTTTCGATCTGAAGCGGTTTTAGTACATCAGTATTAAATTGAGGATGTATGGCAGCATCACGGATTCTAGCCATAATTAACTGACGAACCGTGCCTTGAAATTTGGGACTTATTTTCTGCGGTTTGTAAGATATATTCAATTTTGGAACTTCTACTTGACCATCAGGATCCAAGTTACCGGCCAACATTCTTATCAATGTTGTCTTACCAGTACCGTTTTCACCGAGTAAAACAATAATTTCCGAGTCAGTGAAAGAGCCTCCTTTTACATTTAGCTCGAAATCTCCTAGATTTTTGGCCATGTCTGGATAATTGTAATTGTATAAACGTTTTATCTCTTCATCTTCAGACTTTTCTACTACTTTAAAAGTCAACACAGTTTCTCTAAATCTTAAATTTTCGGTTGGAACAAACCCATCCAAAAATATATTAATACCTTCTCTTACCGAGAAAGGCATAGTTACTACACCATAGTGACCTGGTGAACCGTACAAACAGCATATAAAATCAGACAAGTAATCCAACACAGACAAATCGTGCTCGACTACAATCAAGTATCGATCTTGTTCGATTAAAGAACGAATTATTTGAGCTGCCTTAAGTCTTTGTTTTACATCAAGATAAGAAGAAGGTTCGTCAAACATAAATATATCACTTTTTCTAACACATGTAACAGCGCATGCGAAACGTTGTAATTCACCACCTGACAAGTCTTCAATATTACGATTTTTAATGCCTTTTAATTCAAACTCTTCTATTATTTTGTCTAAATTATCCACTTCATTTCTTTTTGTCAATATCTCTTCTACAGTACCTTTAACTGCTTTTGGAATTTGATCTACGTATTGAGGTTTAATTATAGCTTTTAAATGATCTTCTAAAATTTTTGTGAAAAAGTTTTGAAGCTCTGAACCACGAAAAAATGTCAAAATTTCGCTCCAATCTGGTGGATCATTAAATTTTCCTAAATTTGGTTTTAGTTTTCCCGCGAGAATTGACAAAGCTGTTGATTTTCCAATACCGTTGGTGCCTACAAGACCCAATATTTGGCCAGGACGAGGTGTTGGTAAACGATGTAGTTTGAACGAATTTGGTCCGAAACGATGGGTGGTATCTTTTTCGAGATTAGATGGCAAATTTATGATCGATATTGCTTCAAATGGACACTTTTTAACGCATATACCACAACCGATACATAACTCTTCGGATATAAATGCTATTTTTGACTCTGGTGATACTTCAATACATAATTTACCCATTCGAACAACTGGACAAGACTTTTTGCACTCTTGGCGACATTTTTTTGGCTTGCACCTATCGTTGCTTACAATGGCTATACGAGTTAATGTTTCTTGCTCTTTTTGATCCCGTTTTGATATTTTACCACTCATTTCTTTCTTTTTTTCTTTCTATTTAGGATTAATTTCAAAAATTTGATGAAATTAAAAAAATATTAATAAAATATTAAAACGTGTTTAAAAAAAATTTTATATATAAAAAATTATTTATTTATTTATTTTATTTAAAAGAATTGCATTTTTGCAATTTGCAATTTCTTGTTTGAATTTTATGATGATAAATTTTTAAAAAATTTTAACAAAATTTAGATAAAAATGTTGCTCAATCAAATGTCTTGAAGTTGATATTTTCAATTATTGTGAGGATTATAAAATTATTATAATAGTTTTACATCATCTAAAGCAACTATGTAAACAACTTTCAATTATATATTAAAATTTATATCTTCATTTTTATTAAATTTAGATTCAAAATATTTTTAAAAGTTTTTAATTAATTAAGAATTTAAATTATTGGATATAATAATAAAAATATCAAATAAAGTTTAAAATTTATCTATTTCGAAAACAAGAAAAAAATTAAAAAATTAATTTAATTTTTAAATTAAATTTTAAAATTATAAATAAAATTTTAAATCAAATACTTAATATTAAAAATAATAAAAAAAAAAAGTACCTATGCTGAATAAATTTAGAAAATAAGCTTTAATGTCATAGCCTGATTAAATTGAAAATATAATTAGATCGTTTGGTTTGATATAAATATTTTGAAAATATACTAAATTTCAAATAGAAAAATCAAATTAATTTAATTAAATAAAAAATATCAAATATTAAATAGAATAGTATAATTTAAAAATGATGATCAAAAATGTATTAATATTAGTTGTATTTATAATTGGTGTAACAGTGGTATTAAGTGCTTCATCAACAACTAATAATTTAAAAGAATCATCATCTAAACTAAAAACAACTCTTCAAGCTAGTAAATCAAATGTATTAAAAGGAGGTTATGGTGGATATGGATATGGTGGTAGTTATGCACCATATGATTATTATGGTTATGATTATAATGCTTATTGTGATCCATATCTTGATCCATATTGTGATTATGGATATGGCTATGATTATGGTTATGGTTATTATAAAAGAAGATAAAATATTCTTTTAATTTATATTAATTTATTTCTTATCAGTTAGATTAAAATATATTTAGATATTTTAAATAAATATTTCAAAAATTATCCATTTTAATTTTTTTTAAATCAGTTTATTTCTATATAATAAAATATACACAAAGGAGAATATTTAGATAAATTAATTTAATGCTAAATTTTTTTAAAGAATATTTGTTTAGAAAGTTTAAGGCTATGAAATGGCACCATAATAATTAGAGATAAATGATTTGAAAAAATTCTATCTGATCTAGATAAATATTAATTAAAATGTATGAGATTAATATTTAAAAAAGTTTAATATATATTTTCTAAATTTTCGGTTTGAGATCATACAATTAATAAACAATGTTGAATGATACAAAAATGATATAGAATCGATTAAATATAATACTTTTATATTAATGAGATTATATAAATATGAAAAACATATAGCTGATGGTAATGTCATTAATATAAAAGCAAATGTAATTGATATTATTGATACTGTTAATTTTCTCTTTTTTGATTTTAATTTACAAATTTTTGATTTTTTTTTGATTAATAAAGTTTTAAATATTAATAAAAAATTGAATAAAAGCATTATAGAAAATGGTATAAATGTATAAACAAATAAATGTACTCTTTCCCAAAACGGATACATTTTAAAATTACCAAAATACCAAAAACATAATTCAGCTTTTTCTTTTATTTTTAATGAAATAGTTTGATTAATAAAAGAATCATTTATAAATAAATAATTTGTTTTGTTTTCGTTATTTATTGGTATATAACTTCCATTGAATATCAAAATATGTGAATTTATTAAAAATATAAAACAAATAACAAATAAAGACCAGATGAATGCTGATTTTTTTGTAGAGAAAAACAATCTAGTTGCTATTGATCCTGGTTTTGAAATAATTGTAAAAAACCTATCTATACATAAAATACTTAATAAAGCTGCACTTGATTGTAAAGATGCATATTGAATAAAAATCATTACTTTACAATTAAACAAATTCAAATTTGATAAATAGATTCCAAAATTTGGTCCAAGAAAATGATCAAGATTCCATTCAAATAAAGATAATGTATCAAATACGGCAATAAATGATAAATAAACCATTGATGAAATATTTTTAAATTTTTTACTAAACCTAAAAATAATAAAACATAAACAATTCCCAATAATTCCAATAATTATTATTAGCAAAGGTAAATAAGTGACAATGTTTGATAAAAAATCACAAAATTTCATTTTTAAAAAAAAAATATTCAAATGTATTTTAGCAAAGAAAGATTTTGAAATCTAACTTTATATTAATATTTTTCACATTTTATATAAATAATAATATTAGTTTATGGTCTGATATTTCCTAAAAATATTTTTATTTGATAGTAAATATTTTATTTTTAAATTTAATTTCAATTTTAAGGTTTTAATTATTAAATTTCACGTTATATTATTAACAGCTTTCAATAATCATTTATTCTGATCATGCCATTTAAAATTGATTAAATATTTGTTTAGTTTTTTTTAATAAAAAAATTTTATTATCATGAAACGCCTCGCATTTTTTTTCTAAATTTAAAAAAGCCTTAATAAAAGAAAGTTTAACCAAAATATCTTGGTATAGCCTGGTTTTATTAATTTTATAAAAAATTATCAATTAAATTAGATCACTTAAATAAATATAAATATGTTGAAAATTTCCTAAATTTCAAAAACAAAATAATTAAATTTACAAATTTAAATAAAAAAATATCAAATATTGAATAGAATAGAAAAATAAAAAAATGATGACCAAAAATGTATTAATATTAGTTGTATTTATAATTGGTGTAACAGTGGTATTAAGTGCTTCATCAACAACTAATAACTTAAAAGAATCATCATCAAAACTAAAAACAACTCTTCAAGCTAGTAAATCAAATGTATTAAAAGGAGGCTATGGTGGTGGATATGGATATGGTGGTAGTTATGCACCATATGATTATTATGGTTATGACTATAATGCTTATTGTGATCCATATCTTGATCCATATTGTGATTATGGATATGGCTATGATTATGGTTATGGTTATTATAAAAGAAGATAAAATTTTTGTATTATTATTTAATTACAGAGTATTATATTTAGTTATTAGTTATATATAAACATATTTTAATAAATATCAGTTTCTTAATGAATCCAAATTTTTATCCCTCAATAACCAAAGAAACAGTATTTTCTTTTTTCTTTACTAATTAATTTTACCTCATGTTACCATAATTTCACCTCATGAAAAAAGTACTTAAAGCTAAATTCTGCTCTCTAATTAAAAATAGGCTAAAAATTGAAAATCTCACTAAAATAAATGAAATTTGTCTTAAAAAAATAATCATGTCAATATAAATTTAATTTTTTAAAATTTAAAAATAATGATGAATGGTGTTGGGCTTTTCTTCCCATTCAGCTATCCTTTTTCTGAATTTTATTTTCTGTTTTGATTCGAGAGTGTTGTTGCAAAAAAAATTAAAAAAAGGAATTTTTTTTACTTGGGATGCACCTTTACCAGTTTTATTTAATAATAATCGTAAGAACAATAATTTTACAAGGATAGAAAATTAACCAAAATTACAATAACTAAATCAATAATATTTATATTCCCCAAGCAAGTTTACTTAATCTAAATAGAATACACAATTATCATTGAATTCAATTATTAATATAGTTAATTTTCAACCATTTTCATTAATGACAAATTCGATGCCAAATAATCAATCAGAAAACCCACCACTCGATATTTAATTTAGCAAGTGTCGTTCATTTGAAATAAAAATAATCTATTTTATTTAAAATTCTTTTTTTTAAAATTTGAACAAAATAGAACGATTTTTATTTTAACCTGTTAAAATTAAATGAGAAATAAAACATATTTTTTTAAAATTTTTGATAACTTTCAAATTAAATATAAAATTTTAATTTTCAAAAATTTCAAAATGTTTAATTTGGCAATTTTTTTCATTTTTAACATCTCATTTGCCTTTTGTGCTGAAAAAAAATTTTTCAATCAAGATTTAAATAAGTCTGATTTTGATGAAAAAATTCAAAACGCTTTATCTTCATTATCTGAACTTGATATTCCAAATGTATTTAAATTAAATCCCAAAAATGACAAGTAAATTAACTTTTTTAATCTTTTGTCTTTATGTATAACATGGTAGATAATCTTTTGATTCGTAAGTTCGCATTGGTGCTGTAGAATTTCTAATCCAATTATCAACGTTCAACAAACAAGAGTTATTAGTTATAATATAGTTAATTCTGGTAACCATAGATGTGGGTTAGAAAAAAATTTTTACAAATTTTTAAATATTTTTAAAAATTAATAAATTTTTAGTTATACATCGTGTGGCTTCTTGGGGTGGAAGAGTTGTACTAAGTGGTGTTTGACTTATTGGTTTGAAACTAGATACACTATTGAGACTTACGAAATAACACAACAAGCTCAATGTCCACCTGAGCATATAATTTGTTGTACTAATTACTTTTTGATCATGGGACATTGTTTTCGTAATTTTTAAAATTTTATATTTATTCATCTATTCTGAAGTGTAAACTTTAAAATTTAAATACTAATCAAGAAAATCAAGAAAAGCTATATATTTTTTGAAAAAACAATGTTTAAAGTCAGAAAATAATTTTAAATATTAAGCTATTGTAATTTAATAATTAATTAATTTTAGTTTTTAATATTTGTCGTTAAGATTGGTAGTTAGCTGAGAAAATTTTTTATTATTTATAAGAACTCAAATGGTACCATGAATGCTTTTTAGAATATATCACAGTCATATTTTACATTCGAAATACAAAATTAAACTACATACTAATTCATGTATATTAATTTATGATCATTCTGAGAGAAAAATTAATATACGTCCAAGTTCTACTATAGCAGAATTTTGAACAAATCCTGCTTCGTCCGCTTACGTGGGCTGTAGATTTCAGTTATTATTATTATTATTATTATTATTATTATTCTTTTTTATTGCATGTTATTCATGATCTAAGTACATCTATCATAAAAGGTGGAGAATTAAGCCTCTTCAAATTTTTATTTTATAGGCAAAGTAAAAATTTTGCTAAAATATAAATTTGCTCATTTAGTTTTTGTTTGTAAAAAAATATTAACTGAATTAATTCTTTAATATTTTTTAAAAATGAATGAGTAAAAATGAGAAATTTCTATTAGGCTTGATTCTTTACTTGTTGATTTTTTTTAAAAATTCAATAAAATTAAAATTTTTATAAAATGTTTAAATCCTAACCTAATAATGTTAAAATGTAAAAACAAAGATATTAAAATAATAATCAAAACTTTAGACATCTCAAAAATTTTATTTTATTTTTGTTATCTATTAATAGTTAACAGTATTAAATAATTTTTATATTAAATTTAAACTAGAGATAAGCTTTACTAAAGAATAAAACAGATATTTTTGATTGCCGTTGTATTCATATTACAATTATAGAAAGATATTTGAATTAATTTAAAAGATAAAGCGCTTTATATCTGTTCAAGTTTTTGCTTGATTCAATTTTTTTTTGTTACACATCAATATTTACTGATTTATTTGCTTATCAAACTAGACTGAAAAATAAAATAAAATTATTTTTTTTTAAAATTTTAAAAATAAAAGATATTAATGAAATTCAAAGCAATCTGGAACTATTAACAGCTCTAAATAACCAAGGAATTGTTTTGCCTGGGATTGGAAAATAAACTAATTTAATACTTTTATAAATTAACATTAATAGAAAAAAAAAATTAAAAACAGATAACTTTAAAGTTGTATTTTTTATAGATTATTAAAACCTTTATCTATTATAAAAAAAAATAAAATTTTTCTCAAGTTATTTTTAACTTTAAATAAAAAAGTTATCAAATAAATTTTTTCATGATTTGAATGCGCCCTCCTCCGTTAATTCTAACAAATTCTAAACATTTCTAGAAATTTAGAAATTTTTTCATTATAAATACTAGCATTTTTATTCCGATTGAAGATTAAAACAAGAATTTATAATTTTAACTTAAAAAAAAAAAATAAAGCAACAACTTAAGCTTAATTAAAATCTAATTAAACATGTCATTAATACCACACAGATTTTTGCCACGTTCCATGTTCGACATGGATTTATGGTCAAGACCAGAACATTTAGGTTTAGGACCAAGCACTTTGGATCTTTTCGATCCGTTCGATGAGCTAGATCATATGCTAAGTAGGAACTTGATGTGGCTCAATAGACCATCTTTTCTAAACGATATGGCATCACTTAGACCTAGAGTACCGGAGAAGTATAGAATAACTGTTGATTGTCATGGTTATAATTCTGAATCTTTAAAAACCGATCTATCTGGTGATAAAACAAAATTAATTGTTTCTGGTCGCGAAGGTGATAACAGTTCAAATGAAGACGATTATTCAATCAAAGAGTTTAAAAAAACTTATAAAATACCAGAAAACGCTGAAACAGATAAAATGGTAAGCTTTTTGACTTCACAAGGTCAATTGGTTATTGAGATACCACTTAGAGTTGATGAGAAAAAGTTAGCTTTGAACAATGAAGGTTTGTTACCAAGGGTTATTGATAATCAAGATGGTAGTAAACAGGTTCAAGTGAGCTTTTCTGTACCCAACAATATTGATCCATCAAAAGTAAAAGTTACTTGCAAAGATCGAGATTTAATTATTCAAGCCGAAGATAGACAAGAAAGACCAGATGGTATTTCACAAATGAGCTATTATAGAAGAACTACTTTACCAGAAAACACTGATTTAAATTCGCTAAAATGTATCTTGGAAAATAATAAGCTATCTATTCAAGCACCTCTTAATTTGGAATTAAAAAATACTCGTAGATCAATTCCAGTTGAGCATAAATAAAACATTTAACAAGGACTTGTTTGTTTTTTATTTTTTATTTTAGTAAACAATATTTTTGATATTTTAGTTTTGTTTTTACTTTTTTATACTTTTAAACTTCTAGCTAAAATAAAAATTTGTTTTCAAAATTTCTAATCTTAATATATTCTATTAATAATTATATAGTAAAAAATTTTAAAAGTACATTTAAGTTTAAGTATTATATTACTTTAGCTTATTCTTATATGTATAAGCTTATTTATTAAAATTTTACTAATTTTAAAAACTGTTCAAGATTAGAATCAAATAATTATTTAAGGCTTTAGAAAAAACATTTGCTTTTCGCACTGGCAGGAAATTAAAATAATTATTTTTTTAACTGTTTTAAGCGTCTTTAATGATGTTTTTAAATTATAAGAAAATTCATTTCATTTTTATTATTAA
This sequence comes from Brachionus angularis, assembly GCA_021432725.1. NCBI lineage: Eukaryota > Metazoa > Rotifera > Eurotatoria > Ploima > Brachionidae > Brachionus > Brachionus angularis. The sequence continues at coordinate 377,701 of JAJVDD010000007.1, forward strand.
ATTTCAAAAAAAAGTTTTAATCTATGTTTTATCTTGTTGATTAATTAATTTAATAAAATAATATTTTGTGTTTTTCTTCAAAATATTCTTAAATCAGTTTATGTAGTAAATAAATAAGCATTTTTTTATTCTAAGAGATAATTCAATAAAAAAAAAAATAAAGAATAAAAATTTATTCAGTTACTCATTTTGAATTGACATTACTAAAAAAAATTAAATATTTATTAATTCTTTAAAAAATTTTGAAATTTTAAAAAGTGAAATACTGAATAGTAAAAGAATAATAAATTTTTCAATATAAAAATTTGAATTGAAAGTTAAACTAATAAAATTGATGTTATTAAATCTAGAAGCTTCAATCTTTTTAATGATATGAATTTTTTAAAGATAATCCAGTGTCCAGAAACACATTTTAATTAAGCTTAAACTTGAGTTTTAAAATAATATTTTTTAAGAGCTAATTATTGAAAAAATTAATTCTTCTAGTGAACCAAACTAAGCACAATTATAAGCCAATTATATTTATCTTTGCGTGATTTTCGTCGTTCTTCTTTAGAAATCATTTGGTTCAAGACTGAATCTATAAAATAAAAAAGGCCAAAAACTAAAAATAATAAAATTATTTATTTTTGTTTTATTTTTTTTTTATATAGTCTCTTGAAATTTAGACCAAAATAAAATATTCAATTAAAACAATTTAACAAAGTTGTTAATTTTTTATTATTTAAATTTTCAAATGGTTTTAAAAGTCTATTAACTTATAAAGTAAATAAACAAAAATAAAAAAAAAAAAAGAAAGAAAGACATTTGCATCAAGTGCTACATTCTTCTATTAAACTTTATTAAAAGTTTATTTAAATATTTATTTAAATTTTATATTATAAAATTTAAATATATTTACCTTTCTAAAATTAAAATTTGTTTAATAAAATAATTTAATAAAATAAAAAATTTTTTTTACGTAATGCTATCAATTACAAATAACGTAAAAATGATATTAAATTTCAAATTTTTAAAAGATAAACTAGGTTAATCTTTGATTGAATTTAGTGTTTTGGTTTTTAAACGACTTTAAATGGATTTATTCATTTAACTAACTCAATATGGCTTATGTTAAGAGCTATTTAAAAGTTTTATTTCGTTTCATTTTATATAAGGCTTGAATAATTTAGCTAAATTTTTGATTGATTTTAGAGCATTAGAGAACCTAAAAATAATACTTCAAAAATTTCAACAAACCAGTTTGGTAGTAATCAATACAGATTCTAAGAAAAGAAATACTTAAGATTCATAATTTTATTTTATTTTATTTTCTTGAATTAACCCAAATATTAAATATTTATTCTCTAGGTTTAAATTTAAATTTTTTAAATTTATAAAATACTTAACTTATTCTTTCTTTATTAAATTTGAAAAAAAAAAAAAAATCAACTATAGCTTGAAATTTAGAAGAATTTATTTTTTTTTGCATAATATTTGTTAAGAGCTCTATTATTATTATTATTTGAAATATTAGAATTACTATTTCTATTTCTATTATTATTATTATTAGAAATTTTTGTGACAATATTAAAATTAATATTTTTTAATAATTTACCTTTACAAAATTTTTTATTTTTAAAAATAAAAAAAAATTATTCTTCTATTTTTTAAATTATTTCTATTGATTCCTTCCAGTCAGGCAAATTATGCAGTTTTAAAAATTCATATATTTTTATATTTTTTTTTTTTTATTTTCCATTATAGGTTTCATTGTTAGTTGAAATTAAAATTTAAAAAAAAAAAAAGAAATTTTTTTTTGTATTAAATTTTCTATTATTATTTGGTTTTGTAGATTTTTTATTTTATTAATTAACAGTCTTGAGTTTAAAACTATTTTTAATTGTTTCTATATTCTGACTTGATACTTAGCCTTCATAAGAATTTGTTGCATGCGTTTTAACTTTATATACTTTGATTGAATGAAATTAAATTAAAATATGCTTTAAACACAAGACAAAATAGTTTTAAAAAGGTATTACAATTCAATATTCATTTTAGTAGTTCTATTTTAGAAGATATCAAAAGTAAGATAATAACAAAAATTTTTATTTTATTTTTCAATAATAAAGAATATAAATTATTAAGAAGATTCGAGTTGATTCAAATAGCAATGCTAAATTATTATCCAAAATTTAACAAAACCTAATAATAAATATTTTTATTTTTATTTTTTCAAATAAATATGTCACAAAATATTTATAAAAGAACTAGTTTGCTCAGTTTAAAAAAAAACAAAATAAAATAAAATAAAATTTGAATTTAAATTTTATTTATTAGATTTATGAATTTTAAAATAATTTTAATTTCAAGTCAAATAATAGTTAATTTAAAATTTGCCATAGCAAATATAATCTTAATAAGGTTTAATATAAAAAAAAAAAATTTGACAAAATATTTCAAGTTATTTTATAACATTAAAATTATCTTATTTAAAAAATTGTTTAATTAACAGTTAATTATATAATTAGAAATTCGGAAAATTGTAAATTAAAACCTAAAGAATAATAATTTTAGGTTTATATTTTTATAATCATATTATGATTAAGTATAATAGATGAAGACCGATTATCAAAATTTCTATCAAAAATTGAATTCAAAATTAATTGAATCTAGAAATTTATATTTGAAATTTTATAAATTTTGTATCTAATAGAGTTAGTTATAATTTTCTTATTAATCTTCAAATATTATTTAAAAATATTTTTTTTATAAATTAAAATTTTAGAGTATTAACTTCTTAAATGCTCTAAAATGAATCTTGTTGTTATTTTTTTTTTTTAAATTATCCGACACATGAAGGTTTATAGGTTAATAAATTCTTATCATTTATTTTTTTAAGTTTTAAAAAAAAAAATTTCAAGTCTTAATTACAACTATTAAAAAAAACTTGTAATTTAATATTAATTTAAATTTTTTTAGGTCATTGATTAAAACTCAATTTCGATATAAAATTTATTTAATCATAAAATTTTGGATGTAAAAAAATAAAAAAAAAATAAAATATTTAAAAAAAAACAAATTAACAACAAAATGTCATTGACTTCACCAATGATAAACCTAAACAAAGAATCGTCAACGGCACTACGGGTCATAATACCAGTTATATACATAATAGTAGCTCTATTAGGCATAATTGGTAATTTAATAGTATTACAAATAATTTGTGCCAACAGATTTCGTCATAAATCAATTCACTTGTTAGTCTGTAGCATATTATTCGCAGACTTGTTTTTCATAATCATATTTACTATAGTAAGAACAGTTTCTTACGCTTATTTGAATACATCTTGGTTTATAAATCCGACTGATTGGTGCAAAGCAGAAATGTATTTGTTGCGCATATTCGACTTTGTTTTGGCTTACACAATAGTTTTCATGTGTTTGGACAGAGCTGTTAAAATGGGCTCTTGTTGGTTTGGTGTTAGAAAATTTCGTTCTGGAATGTCTATTGTAGTTTCAATATGGATCGCCTCGGCTTATGTTCTAATTCCTATTTTATTATTCAAACAAACTCTATTCACACAAAGCTATGGTGGTTATTTGTGCTATTCAACAGACGAAAGTGTTCCATTATTTTGGCTGGGTAATTTCCCGCGCAGAATTTTGGATTTTATAGACATCGTCTTCAGGACATTATTTCCAGTTTTTTTAATGATTGTTCTACTAATTATAGCTTCAATTAACTTGTGTAGAACGAATACTAGGCGAAATTTGGACAATTTAAATAAATTAAACAAACTAAATGATCCTTATTCATCTACAATTACTCTTGAGCCGTCGCTTAACGAAAAAAACCTAAGAAATAATTTCCTTAAAGACGACTTATCTTTATATTCGAATTTTTACAATAATCGACTGTTTTGTATGGTACTTGCTTATTCACTTTTGTTTATGTTATGTCAACTTCCATATGAGATATACAGATGTGTTCTGCTTTGGAATCAAGAGATAGAAAAAAATTTATGGATTCAAAATATTGATTTTGCTATTGAAATACCGTTGTTAATTTTAAAGCTGATTAATAGATGTGTTAATCCATATTTTTTCATATGTCTTGCGGATATATATGGTCTTAGATCTAAATGTTGTAGATTGTGGTGTTTGCCGTGTTTACCAGGTTGCATCGGATGCAAACAATGCTGGTGCTACGACTGCTTTAAATCGGTTTGTTTCGAACTAAATCATTGTTTAGGCAATAGGTCTTCGGAATATGGTGAAGCCTATGTTCCGACTGGTTTGCAAACTATATGTACTTATCAATATAGAGATGGAGATAGACTAGTTACCAAGCAAAAGATAATTGAAGAGTTCGAAACAGGCGTGGAACCTTATTATAAGAATCCGAAAATGAGAGAAAGATATGAAGAAACTGGAGCTTTTGTGAATGACATGTTCGAAAACGATGATCATTATAGGCTTTCTACATTAAGATCAAATCCTACAATTGCCGAAAATATAAGAATTAAGCTCTAAACATTTAATAATTTGTTATTTAGTAAACGAATAATTTTTAAAAAAATATAAATATCTTTATATTTTATTTTATTTTTTTTTTTATAACAGTATTTTTTGTCTAAATTTTAAATTATTAGAAAGCTTTAACAAAAGAAAGAGATCTTAAATTTTTGATCAAAAAAATATAAAAAAATTTTAAATTATATTTTTATTTTATATTTATTAATACTTCTCATAAAATAGTAAAGATGCTATTTATTAAATCAATAAACTATAATAATCAAATATTGATAAAATAAGCTCTACAATTTTGATATATTACCATACATTTTATTATGCTTTTGCACTAAATAGCTCTTTTCCTAGAATATAAGAAATGTAAAGTTTTATAAAAAATATCTTAAATTGGTTTATTTACCAACAATCTAATAACTAATGTTTTAAAATTTATTTATTCTTACTTGAACCAAGAACTCACGGTGATATGCTTATAATAATATAATAATAGTCTTTAAAACTATACAAGTTTTCATCAGTGGTATTTTTCTGAATTTATCATTATAAGGCTATAAATACATAAACTATTTTAACAGATAGTTAAAATTAATAGTAGTAACGATACTAGTGTTTCATTTTATAATTTTAAAATAAACAGTTCTTCTTCAGCCATATGAATATGCTGAGAGTTAAGCTATAATTTGATTTTACTTGTGTCAAAACATTAAATTTAAATATTTGTAATTATACTCATCAAAGAAATTACTAATTAAATATAAAATCAATAATATTTTATAAAATAAATTTTATTTTTAATTAGAAAGTTAATTAGAATTTTTAATCTTAAAAAATTACATAAATTTTAATAATTATATTGTATGTTCAAATTTTTACAATTTAAGCTTTAAATTATATATTTTATTTATATTAATATTATAATCTCTATAAACGTTTAACTTTTTTTTGAATTTTTTTTCCTTTGGTGCCTGGTTTGACACTTGCTGTTGGTTTTTTAGCCACCGAAGATCGTTTAGCCCTAGTATTTTTTTTCTTATTGTCTTCTTCGACTTCCTCGTCTTCTTCTTGTTCTTCTTCAGATTTTTCTTCTTCGGTTTCTTCTTCCTCTTCCTCTTCTTCCTCTTCTTCGTCTTCTTCTTCTTCTTTCTCATCCTCTTCATTTTCACTTTCTTCTTTTTTTGCTACTTTGGCATTTTTTGCTGATTTTTTATTTGGCTTTGAATATTTTTCAGTTAGACGCTCCAAAAAGCTATCAGTCTCTTTTTTACGACGACTCAAAATTGCTTTTTTCAGACTCTCCTGGCTTTCATCAATACCCATTTCTTTTCTTAGCTCCTCGGCTTCTTTGGCTTCTTTTTCAAAATTCGCCTTTCTTTTTGTTGCTTTTTTTTTGCTTTCATTTACAAATTTTTCATATTTGGCCACTTCTCCTTTATCAATTGCTTCTGATATTATATCTTTAAATCTAGACTCATCTACTAAACAATCACTTGTAAACATCTCTTCCAATATTAGATCCATATCACCTTTATGCTTTTCATAAAATTTAAGCAAATCTTTTCGCTCTTCTTCCGAGTTTTGGTATTTTTCAAAAAATTTGTCCACATCTTCAGTAGTTATTTTTTTAAACAAACATCTCCAATAACTTTGCCAGTCTTTAATATCAGAATTAAAGAATTCATCTTCGCCATCAATCGAGCCGGTGTCATCGTAACATTTTCTTTTTTCGTCATCGCTCAAGATACTGTATATTTTTCCTAGCACTTGAAATTTGTTTTTAGAATCTTCTTTTTTAGACTCTTCGCACTTATCCGGATGGTATTTAAGTGATAATTTGTAATAAGATTTTTTTACTTTTAAAATAAATCAATTAATTTTTAATTTTATTTTTTAACAAAAAAACGCGATTTTTACTGTCGTTTTGTGTAGCTGATTTGCTAAGATGTAATACTGAATAAAGATCTGTGGTTCCAAAAAGCTGCTTACATTCGTTCAAAAAATTTGATTTAGAATGATTTTCTTTGTTCTCTGATTCTTTCTCTTCTATTTCATCCTCTTCTTCACCATCTGTCTCTTTGTTCAAATCTACAATTTTGCTCTTTTCTTTTTTATTCTGTTTTGGTGTTTGAGGTGCTTTTTTTCTTGATTGAGCAACTTTACCCATTTTTAAAATTGAAATTTAAATTTTTTTTTTTAATTTAAAAATTAAATCACACCAGATATAAGCTAAATTAGAAAAATAAAACAAATGTGTTATAATTGTATATAATTTAAGATTAAATTAGAGTCAAATCAGTTTGAAGTATTTTAATAAAATAAAAAATCTCATATGTGCATTATGAGATATATGCATGCAAATATTTTTTATTCAATTCTTGGAAGTTTAGTTACAAAGAGTCAAGTGAATTGGCCCAGTATACCTAGTCTAGTTTTTTTTTTATCTAATTTGGATAAAACAGTTTGATAATAAATTTTTATAAAGTTTTATAAAAAAAATTTTATTTAAAATTTAAAAAGAATATATTTTTATATTTATAAAAAAAATTATTTCTTAGATGTAGAAAAAACAAATTTTTTAATTTTTGTTTTGCTTGTGAATTAATTTTGATGAATTCGATTAGTAATGAAGAGCTTTATCAAATGCTTGGTGTTAAATCAACCGACGTGACATATCCTTATTGTTCGAATTGTCATAAAAAAGTTTTTTATTTAAATGATAGAAAAAAGTAATTTATTGTTTATTCTGAAATTTAGCATAAAACAGAATTTAACTCTTTAACTATAAAAGATGGAATTGCACTAGCTGTAATGAAGATTTTAATAGTGTTAACCATCGATACAAACTTATTGTAGAAATAACTAATTTAGATCAATTAAAATCAGTAACCATATTTGGAAAGCAGCTTGATATATTGTTTGGTATCGATTCAAATAAATTTTACAAGTAAATTATTTTCATTTAAAATATAAAGTCTTTTGATTATTCATGAATCACCCGAGATTTTAGACATGATTATATTTAATAAAGTTAAATTTAAGGCTACAAAATTAAAATATTTTTTTAAATTATTGGTTTAAAAATTTTATACAAACTGTTAAACTGAAACTAAAATTAATGAATAAACTAAATTTATCTATTTTTACTTTGATTGATTAAACTATTTATACCAATAAATGTTAGGTACAAAAATAAGCACACAAATGAAAGCTGGTCGAATCTGATGGAGAATGCTTTCAGATACTGTTTAATTGGGCGATGGTTTTTGTTCGAAATAAAAGCTTTAAAAGAAAGTCTAATAGTTAACAAAATAAGAATACCAAGCAACGAAAAAAATTATTTTGTAACCATATCAGAATACATATCAAATAGAAAGATTTTAGCATCTAATTTAGATCTTTCAAGCTCATTTTTTATTAGTGAACACAACTCGAGCAATCATTCAATCATAGATGAAACCATTTGCGAATCAGATCAAAACGAATCAACAGAATTATGTTCGCTAATTCAAAACATGAGAATAAACCTCGACAACAAAAATAAAACTAAAAATCTCAAAATTTAAATTTGATGTATAATATTAGAAAAATAATTTTTCTTTTTTTTTAACTATCTTTTATTTTATTAAATAATAATACTTTTTTTAAAAAATTTAAATAAATCCTAAATTAATTTTTGTTTAAGAACTTCAACTAGTTGATCTCTAGAAACGGTTTCTTCAACTCTAGTCTCTACATTTCTAAGTTTGACAATATTATTTTTGACTTCATCTTCTCCTATAATAACAGCATATGGTATGCGATTTTCTTCACAATATTGCAATTGATGTAAAATCTTGGGATTTGCTTTATAAGAATGTTCAGTCTTTTAAAATAGATAAAAATAAAATATCTTCAATTTTTTTAATTAATAATAAATATATAAGCTATGTACTCTTATATTGGCATTCCAAAGAAGCTGGCAAAGTTTAAGTCTTTCTTCGAGAAGTCCTTTTTGAGGTGTAGCTATGTAAACTTGGGTTTCGTTCGCTCTTATTTTAAGATTATCTCTTTTTATTTTAGCTTCCATAACAGCAAAAAGTCTTTCGACACCAATTGATAAACCGACACATGGTACATTTTGCTTTTTGTCAAACATACTAACCAAACCATCATAGCGACCACCAGCAGCTACTGTGCCAACACCAGACGAAACATTCACATCTAAATCTTCATCGTCTAAATCTAAATTCTCTTTATCTTTTTTAGATTTTGTCTTTTCAAGTGCTGCTGCTTTTTCGGCTAAAGCTTTTTTCTGTTGTTCTGCTATGTAATCTACCAAATCTCCTTTTAAAATTGCTTCGTATATTATACCTGTGTAATAGTCCAAACCTCTAGCAAGACTCAAATCAAAGCTCAATTTTTCATCCAAATTAAATATAGAACAATATTTAAATAAAGTTTCTAAATCTTCCAAAGCTTCGGAGGCGTCTTTATTCTTAATTAAATTTTCATCTGATTTCAATTTAGCTATTAAATCAGATCCACCACTTAGTTTGGCATATTCACCAATTCTATCAGCTACTTCAGCTTCTATTTTTTTTTCTTCAATCAACTCTTTGCGCACATCTACCCATTCAGTCTTATAATTTATTTATTTAAAAAAGTTATTAAAAAAAAATTTTAAATTTAAAAAATAAAACTTTGTCTAGTTTGTCGATTGAAGATGAAACTAGTCTTATTTTGTCTTTTGGTACTCCGCATACTTCAAACATACCGTCCAAAAGACGACGGTGATTTATCTTTATTTGAAAATCACCTAGATCAATTCGTTTCAGAATATCAGCCATTATTTTCACACATTCACTATCGGGTATCATTTTGTCGTAAACTCCAGCTATATCAAAATCGCATTGATAAAACTCTCGATAACGACCGCGAGCTGCACACGGCTGATCTCTTCGATAAACTTTACCTATTTGATAGCGCTTGATATTAATTATTCGATTCATGGCCAAGTATCTAGCAAAAGGAACAGTCAAATCATATCTTAACGAAAGCAATTCTCCGGCTTGATCGTTCAGATCATAAATTAGTTTAGAATCTTCTCCATATTTTTGAGTTAGAATTTCCTTATAATTTTAAGTTTAATTTTTGCTTTAGTTAAATATTTTAATCTTGTTTTACTTTTCGTTCAAATACTGGTGTATCAATTGTTACAGCGCCGTGTAATTGAAAGCATTCGATAATTGTTTTAAACACGTTTTCTCTCACTGCCATTTGTAAAGGATCAAAATCTCTTGTACCCTTTTAATTAAACAATCAATCAATTAGGGTTTATTTAAGAACTATTTACTATTTTATCTGTTTTATTTAATTAGTACTTTAGGTGCCTTAAGAAGAAATTTAGTGTCTTCTTTTTTTGATTTTGATGGCTTTGGAGTTGGATTTTTTTCGGACTTATTTAGAGTCAATTGAGCAATATCAGTCGGGTTAGATGGATCCATTGTTTTTGTGTAAATATAATCGATTTTGTTATAAAAAGCTACCTTTTAAGTTTAGTTTAGAAAATTATTTTTTTAAAAATTTAAATTATATTTTATAGCTAGAAAAGAAAAAATGAAGAAATATTGTGAAATTTTGTGAAATTTATTTGCTATATTTTAGTTACTTTGTTTCGATTTAAAAATAATATCCTGCTGCTTAATCTGAAAATAGTTTTCATTTAAAAAAAAAAATTATTTTATTTGGGAATATTTATAAATAATCCACGTTACAAATAATCTTCAATTTGAAAGAATATATTTGAAACTTTGTTATTTAATTGCAAATTTAAGTTTTAAATTGAACTAGAAATTCTAGATTCAATTATTCTAGGATTCTTTTTTATTTCAAGTTTTTGTTTTAGTAGTTTACAAATTCAGATCCAATCTCTGCTCTTACCTATTTTGATTTGGTCTGATGTTGCAATAGTTGTTACTATTAACTTTATATAAACATTTTTTTATTTTTGATTATTCTCATTTATATAAAACAAAATGTTTTAGCAGAGCTCATAAAATAATGAAATTTTAAAAGAAGATAATTCTCACTTAATTGGGTTGCTCGATTCGAAAACTCGACTTGGTAAAGAAATATTTTAAAAATTCTTGTTTTGAATGTTCAAAATTACTAATGAATAAACTAATCTTATCTAAACTTGGATCTACTGGTGGTCTACTTAATGTTTTGTTATTAATTTGGTACAGAATTTTAATAAAATTTAAAAAAAACATTTTAATTTATAATATACATTATTTAAAGCTTATCAAAATAATAATATTGTTATAATACAAAAATAATTAAAAGTTTTTATTTTTCTTTCTCAAATATAATTATAATCATGTCAATTATTAGCTCGAATAGTTCCATAATACTTAAAATACTAGCGCCTACAAACAAACCAAGAGTACCGCCGATTAAACTAGCCACATCGAATTTGCTCATTTTTTCTTTTTCTGTTATTTCAGTATATTTAAAATCATCGAAATAAATATTCAAATAAGCTAAAGAATTCTTAATATATTCATATTCCATAAGTTTATTTTTTTCTTTGAAATTTTGAATCAAAACTGGATTTTCTCTAATATAATAAAAATAATCACCACTGGGAAAATCATATATAGATATTTCATAATCATACGCAACCGTATCATATTCCAATGGGCATTCATCAAAACATTCATTATCAAAAATAACTTTATTTTCAAAAGTTTTGAAATTTTTATATAAACATGTATAATCTTCAAGTTCTAAATAACAAGGTTTGATTTTATCATTTATGCGTGGATATAAAGTATCATAGCATTCACATGTATCTATAACCATCTTTTGTAAACACAATTCCCAACATGTTTTTTGTCTATATTTAAAATTGTAATTAATTAAATAATCAAAAACTAAAAGATTTTTCTTATTTTTAAAAACTTTTTCTATTCTCTCACAATTACTGTACGGTTTTGGAATTGTTTTGGAAACAATTTTATTCAACTTCAAACTAGTACCTTTCGTAAGCTCAATAGTAAGACCTTCGTTTTGCAAAGGACTTGTATCTTGATCATGTATAAAAACTTTGACTCCTGAGTTTTTTAAATATTTATAACCACCACTCATGAATCTCAAACCACCGAATATTTCCAAACTTAAACCACTCTTGGAGCCTATATAATTTAATGTCTTTAATTCTATTTTTCTTCCGTATAAATCATATCCAGAATTGAACTTAAAACAATTACCAAACGAAGGTATATAAATTGGTTCAAATTCTTCCAAAATACATTTTCTATTCTGAAAATAGCAGCTTATAAACATTTGACTTATATTGTAGCCGAATTTGGTTCTTTTTGAAATATTAAAATTTGGATCTGCTGCAATCTGTGATAATAAATCCAAATCTACATCCATTGCTCTATCAAATGACTCGTTTAAATAATAAAAATAGTCATAGTATTTAGAATTAATGTAAAATTCATTAACATATTTTTCGCCTTCAACAGTGGCGAATAAGTCTAAATTGCAAATTGTTACGGTTGGAAAATTAAATGGTTTTTGATAAATAAATCTTGTTTTTGTGACAACATCATAACTGTAAAAGTCCATTATGGTTAATACTATTACATATATACAAAACACAACGCTTAGTAACCAGAACAAACTCCATAAAATTTTCAAGAATAAAGATTTTGAACTAGCTATTTTCGGTATACCATGACTTGTTGTGCTTGTGGTCCATTCAGATAAAATACTTAATATTTTTTTCTTTTTTATATTTTTATGACTATTTTCTGTCATTATATTTTAAAATTAAACTTATTAATTTTTTTTTCAATTTAAATCTTAAAATTTGAAACATTTTTTTATCTATTAAAATATTGAAATTATTCATGCGTTTAAATTCATTAAAATTTATATTAAAAAAATATTAAATTGCTTGTATAAACTAAGAAAAAAATTTGGCAAATTGAAATATAAAAATAAATTTTTTTTTTACTTAATATTATTAGAAAATTTATTTTGATTTTCGCAAACTATAAAGCAAATTAGCGTTTCATATTTTATGGTTTCATTTTAACATAAAATTTTAAAAGCTTGCTAAATTAATAAAAGACGGGGAGCAAAGAAACTTAAAAAAAAAACAGGAAATTTTTAAAATAAAATTTAAAAATATAGCATTTCTTTTATCTGTAACTAGAATTTTTATTTCAACTCATTTGGTTTGTATATGCTTTCAAAATTGGTATATATGAAATAGCTTTTATGATAGATGTTTTTTTAATACATCTTTAAATGATTTAATGATAAAAAAAGCAGAATTAAAAAAATTATATTATGTCATATATTCATTAAAATGTATAAATCTTATTTTTAACTGAATTTTATCGTTTCCAAAATTTCCCATGACCAGTGCCCCATCATTATCGATTTTGTTTTTGGACTAATATGTTAAAATAAAGCAGATTTGGTAGGCTGTCGGTAAAATATTTGGCTTTCATTTAAAAACTTCAACAAAAGAAATTAAAAAAAAAAAAGAATTAAATCATCATTCAACGAAAGAAATTACTCGTGTGAGTGGTTTTAAGCTAATATAAGAATAGATCTGCAAATAATTGAAGTGTCTTAGCAATTGATGCAAGAGAAGTTTAAAAAGCAAGTTCTTTTAAAGCAATATTAAAGAATTAATACAAAAAATGAATTATTATTATATCTTATCTTAATTTTATAAAAATTTGGTATTATTTAGAACTCTTTTTTGCAAAGTTAAAATTACCAATCAAGCAAATTTACTCTGGATTATTAATTGAATTGAAAATATTTAAAATAGATTAAAAAATTTTGCTTATTCAAAATAAAGTGTTTTAAACAGGTTTTCTAAATATAATAAGTGAAAAAATAAAAATGTATTTTTAAATTCTATACTTTTTATTTTAAACAATATTTTTACATTTATTTTCGTAATTCATTTTTATATCTTAATTAAAATTCAAAAATTTTTAATCTCATAAAAAAAAAATTTTTATAAATTTTTACAAATTTTGTTCAATAATATTTTCAAAAAAAAAAAATAAATCTGAAAAAAAATTTTAACTAAATTATAAGAAACTAAAAAAAAAACTTAGTTTGAAAAAGTTTCAAATTTATCTCCTTTAGAAATAATAATATCATCATATTGATCTTCTTGAGTTACCTCAATAATCTCATATTTACTCAATACCAATAAAGAATAAAACTTTTGAACAACATTTTTCCTACCATTTCTTTTAATCATTTCAAAAAAGCCAACATTATCATACTTTGCAAACGATTTGTTCAATAGTGATACCATTGTTTTGGCTCGTTTGGTCAAATTTTTTGTTGGATCCGCGCTTATAGTATCCTCCAAATCATCTTCTTCTCTTATAGTAACATCTTTATTTACCGTAGTATTAATCGATTTTCTATAATGTCTTTTTTTGGCGTTGGGCGAAGTGGCTTTTTTAGTCGATTTTTTATTCTCATCCAAGTTTTCTTCTTCTTCTTCTTCCTCTTCCTCGCTTGAGCTTGCTTCTTTCTTTTTATCTAATTTGTCTTCTTTGATTGGAGTTACTTCTAAATTAGCAGGATTAGGGACATCATTCAATAAAACATCTTCCAAGTTTGTATTTGGGTTTATTATAGAACTAGAAGCACCAATATTTTCTATATCTTCTAAATCATTTGGTAATTTTTCCAATACAGTTTGTTCATGATTATTATCTAAGCTAATTTCATTTAAATTATTTTGTTTAGATACATCATTATTATTGTCTATAAAACTATCTGCAAGAGGTAATACATTTTTACTTAGTTGATTATCATTCATACTAGCTTCTACTGAAGCTTCATGATTTATAGTCACATTTGGGACTACTATGCTTTGATTTAGAGTTTTATCTAGTTTAGAACTATTTGTAATATCAGCTAGACTCTTTGCTACCATGTTTCTTGTGTACAGTTTTTGTAATTGTTTGTTGCGCAAAGGTCTTGAGGTACTACTAAATAGTTTATCAACACCACCAGTTTCTTTTAGATTCATTAATTTACGTGTTGGTGGCGCTAGTTCTAGACTTGAAGATATCGCACTAGTATCGCTCAATTGACTTTTCATAGTCGCTGAATCGATTTCTTTAACTTCATCAATTATTAACTTTTTCCTTCTTCTTGTTTTTTGCTGTTTCTCAACTACCACTGGTGCTTGTTTTTCTTGAACTTGTTCAACTTGCTTTTCAGCTTCTGGACTCTTTGTTTCAACTGCTTCGGTCAAAGTTTTATCAACATTTTCTACTTTTTCATTCTGTTCTTCTTCTTCTTCTTCTTCATCTGTTTAAATTAAATAATTAAATATTTTTTTTTTAAATTTTTTTATTTATTTTTTTTGTTTACTAATTTCATCAAGTTTTGCAATTTTTTCAACTGGTTCGTCCAAATTAGTATTATTAACTGTAGGCTGTTCATCAAACAATGTCGGTACTACGCCTTGTTCAACATTTGTTATAATCATTTCATTATTTTCTATTAAAAATCAAAATCAAGTAAAAACATGTAATTAATATTTATTTATTCATTTGTTTAAGTACCGTTTTCTTGAAATTCTGGCATCATTGTGTCGTTTTGTGTTATCTCGTTATGTGCATTTTCTAGGTTTGAATTTAATGTAGTAGAATTGATTGGATTCGGATTAAGCTCGTCTGTAAGCTCCATCGGTTCAATATCATTATTTTGTACATTTTTTTCATTCTGCTTACTCAAATCTTGTACTTTTTAAAAATTTAAAAAATATTTTTTTTTTTTTTTTGAGATTTAAAATTGTTGTTGCAAAATTAATTGCGTTATAAAACTGAAAAACCTATAAGAAAAAACGCAATTTATTTTGCAACAATATATAATTCAATTTTTTGTTTTTTGCTTATTAAATTAACATACATCCAGTTGCGAAATCTGATTGATTATTGAGCTTGTCATCGAAAAAATCAATTTCGTTTTGATCATTATTAATCAAGCTTTCGCCAAAGCGTCTTCCTTTTTCCATATCACTCATCATAAACGTGTCCATATCCATTCCCATTCCGAAGCTTCCCAAATCGCCAAAATCGTCTTCTTGCATAGTTACAAAAGTGCCAAAGTCTTCTTTAAGAGTAATATCTTCTACACGTGCTTGTTGAGCTAAATTTTTGCTCATATCAATATCTTCTAGGTTTATGTCATTAAAATTTACATAAAAATCAGGAAACTTTTCAGGAAGTGTAATTGCCTCGATTGAGGCTTGTTGCTTCTCTTTGGGAAGATCTATTAAGCCTGGACGAAATGCAAGTTTTATTTTGACAAATGCCTCATTGCAGTCAGCTAGTAGGTATTTAACTTTACGCGAATAAATACGACATACGCCAAGTAACAAGTGTCCAGAGGTCCTAAGAGCTAGTTTCATTTGTGGTTCAAGTATTGTTTCGATTGTTGATTCTATATTTGTTTCATATATTTGCGCTTTGGTAAGCTTCTTGTCCCAGTGTGCTGCTAGCCAAATTTTGGCCAGTGGACCCTTTTTGTTCAGGATAAAGTGTGCATAGTACATTTTAGCATGTGTATTTTATTAGTTTATAAAGTTTATAGCTGTGGTTTTCTGTTTATGGCTTATAAGAATCGATATGTTAATTTTATGCGATATTTTAAATTTAAAATATATATAGAAATTTAAAAAAAAATGGTATTTTAGTTTTTTAATATTCTAATAAATGAAGATGGAAATTTTGTCTGACAATTAGTTTCGGATATTAATTGCTATTTTAACTTTAAAAAAAAAAATTTTTATTTCTAAATTTAGCTATTTACATGAAATGAGCTTTAATTTCAGCATTAATTATTTTTTTGATAAATTATAACCATTGTCTAAATGATTCTATATGATTCTTATTGTTAACTCTTTTTCTTAAGAAAAAATTTCTAAAATAAAATAGAGAATAGTGTTTATCAAGAATAAAAAATCTAAAAAGCATTTGTAACACATATTGGTTCCTACTCAGCCCAAATTATTTTGGAATAAAATGCTTAAAGGAAAAATGTTTGGATCAGTTGAGAGATACATTAGAAAAAAATATCTACTTGGTAGTATTAATTCTGGTTTGATCATCAAAAAAAGAATTTATATACCCAAATAAAACTTTGAATCAATTATTCATATTAATACATATTAATCAGTTCTTTAGTACTAGTAGTAAGGGTAGGAGAGTCTCTGCTAGTATTGATATTTACAGTTCTATTACTTAAAAGAAACTTAAAAGATAATTGATAAGTGAATTTCCAAAAAAGATGGCTAAAATTTTTATTCTTATAATTTTGAATTTAGTTATTTTTTAAAAACAAGTTTAGATATACAGTTTTAATTATCAAATTCCGAGTCTTTCAAATTTCAAAGTTAAATTAATAACAAAGAGCAATTATCAAATCATGATGTTTTTTCTTTTGAATAAAGTAAAAAATGGTAATAATTCATGTTTAGATTTTCTTTTTCAAGTAGAAATAAATTTTTATTAAAATCATTCGACTATGAATTTAAAATATAAATAAAAGCTTCATTTTTTTTTTATAAATTTGAAACAAAATAATGAAAAAAAATTTTATTTTTTTGTTGTTAATAAGCTTTTTCTGCTTTGGTAACATAAAATGTCAAGGGAGATTAATGAACCCACCAGCTAGATCAAGTTGCTGGAGATTGTATGGTTCTAAATGTTATATTGAATATACTGATATGATGTTAAATTGTGGTGGATTTGATACTCTTTGGAATCAAAATAGTAAAAATAATTAAATAATTAATTCATGTTAGCTTTATTTGAATTTATTAGATGGTAAATGTGGAATATGCGGTGATAATTGGGCTCAAAAGCCAAGATTTTTTGAAATAGATGGCCTTGGTTACAAAGGCATAATTGTAAACAATTATTCTGTTGGCCAAGTTATTGATGTTTCAGTTGAAGTATCGAAAAATTTATTTAATTGAAAAATAAAATTAAAATTTTATTTTGTTTAATTAATTTTTAGATAACAAATAATCTAAAAGGCTGGTTTGAATTTAGAATATGTAATGCTGATTTACTATTTGAACAAGGATTAGACGCCAATCAAGATTGTTTAGATAAAAATTTGCTTAAAGACATAAACGGAAATAGCAGATTTCCAATTAACTCTAAGCCCCAATCAGGGTTAGCTAACTATAAACTGATTTTGCCAAATAATTTAATATGCAAGCATTGTGTATTTCAAGTATATATTAGCTATAAAATAAAAAATATAAAATATCATTTTAAACAAAAATAACTAAATTCAAAAGTGGAAACATAATGCTGGTAATAATTGGGGTATTGACCCTGAAACTGGCATATCTGGATTAGGATTTGGTAAACAAGAACAATACTATGGTACTTGGCAAAAAAATTCTTCTGATTATGGTCTTATATTATTTAAATTTAAAAAAAAAGGATGTGCTGACGTTAGTATTGGAAATTATGATAAAACAAGTGGAAAATCTACTACTACGAAAACATCAAGGCTTATGACTACTACTTTTAGGTCTTTGAAATCAATAACTACCACTAAAAGACCTATTACAACCACAAAGAAGTCAGTAACTACAACTATAAAACTAATTACAACAACAAAAAAGCCAGTAACCACAACTATGAGACCACTTACAACAAAATTAACCACTGGTTTTATAAATTAATAAATAATTAAAATTTTTGCTAAATTAAAATTATTTTCTAAGCTAAACCGACTCAATTGATAAGCCAGGAAGAATTTAATAATGCATTGACAAAAAATGGCTACGAAATTCCAACAATAGAAAAATATACTAGTTTTTCAGCAAATATAAAATCAAAAGGTAACATCGATACAAAAAGAGAAGCAGCAATGTTTTTAGCACAAATAATTCATGAATCTGGTGGTCTAAAATACAAAAGAGAATTGTATTGTCAAAATAATATGCAGGCATGTGCCAATGCTTACCCAAATACAGGATTGGGTTATCCTGGATTAGTTTACTATGGAAGAGGATATATTCAATTAGTACCTTATATTTATTTTTATTTTATTTAATGTTTTTTCTAAATAAATTTTTTCTTAAATAGACATGGGATTATAATTATAATTCAGCAAGCTATGATTTATATAATGATGACCGTCTTTTAAGAGATCCCGAACAAGTAGCTGATAATGAAGAAATCAGCTGGTCTACAGCATTTTGGTATTGGAAGACTAGAGTAGGAATTAGTCAAGATGTCAAAAATGGAAAATTTGGTACTAGTACAAATCTTATTAATGGTGCTTTAGAATGTAATGGTCAAAATTTAGATAAAGCCAAGAGAAGATTTGAAGTTTACAAAGTTGTCTTAACATCGTTCAACATTTTCGAGACTCCTGATGAAACTGGATGTTATAATTAAATTTTTAAATAAAAATTTTATTGCAATTTAAATATCAATAACTTTAGAATCTGTATAAGCATATTTCATTCAAAAAATTTAGTAATTTAGAAAAAAAAATCAGAAGCGCTTATTTAATACTTAAAGCAAAAAAAAAAAAAACTATCATAGTAGGTGTTAGTTCGTAAAATTAATTGATTTAGACACGTCACCATAAAACTCAAAATTTAATTTAAATATTTCTTTATTTATAATGCGAAAGAAACCAGGTTTTAAAAAAAAAATGAAATAAAAATTAGATAAGAAAACAAAAAAAATTTATTTTGTCATAAATTTTAAGTAAAATAAATTTTATGTAAATTTGGAAAAAAATTATATTTTTAAGAAAATATGACTATGACCAAATCGATCAGAACAGCATATATTTTATGGCTATTCGGTGGTTTATTTGGTCTTCATCATTTTTATTTGAAAAGAGATAAACAAGGTTTCATTTATCTTGTAACACTTGGAGGATTTCTAATAGGTTTTCTTAGAGACATTTACAAACTGCCCGAATACTTAAACGAAGCAAACAATCAAGATGAATATTTTAAAAAATTAAAAAAGCAACAATCTCAGTTAAAAGCACCCGTATTCATAACAACCAGGTTCCTAAGTTCAATCGTGGTAGGCTCTTTTTTTGGCTATGTGTCCAAATATTGTTTATTTAATAGTGATTTTGAAAATAATCATTTCTATTTATCTCGTTTTATTGTTACTCTTTTAAGCCCGGTTATGATCGGTTTTGTAGTTTATTTAATCGGTACCGAGGGCTCAATCAAATGTAGCTTAAAATGGCCTTTAATTGGCTCTTATTTGGCTATGTTTGTTGATATACTCAGAAATAGTAGTTCATATTACAGCTCTGCTATTTTATCAACTTTATTTTTGAATTGGAATTTAGAATGGGATGTGAATTTTCTCGAAAAAAGAAATAATAAAAAACTTTATAAAAGACTTTTGTATGTATCTATTGGGCTTGTTCTAGTCGGTTCTCTATTTAGTTTGTTTGTTTGGAATAATGCTAGTTTTAAAATAGATGGTAAACAGGTTACTTTGAAAGAGTCAGTTTATAAGTTTTTGGAAAGCGAAGAGGTTAAAAAAGTGGTTCAAGTAGGAGAAATGTTATGGAACTTTTACCAAGCTCATGGTTTAAGAAGAATGATAAATAATTTTTTTTACGGTTTTGATCCAGAATTAATAGCAAACGCTTATAAAGTATATAATTAACAGTTTTTAATTTTAAATTTTAAGAAATCGTTTTTATAAAATTAATTAAACTCAGATATTAGAGCTAAACGAGCGTTCAACACAAGAAGAAATTAATCAAAAATGTCGACTACTTTCACGCAAATGGCATCCAGATAAATACAAAGATGCAGATAAAAAGCTTACAGCTGAAAAAATTTTTATGGATGTTCAACAAAGTTGTAATATTTTGTCTGAGCATAGAAAAAACAAATTTAACCAAAACAAAAAATCAGAAGTTTAAACAAAGACTTTTTATTTAATAAATATTAATTTTTAATTTTAATTTTTTGATAACTTTGCTATCCGAATATTATCTGTTTATTAGTTATTTTTTATTTTTTTAGCGTTTTATCTATACTTTTAGAGATAGATACAAGCAGATCTTATACTGTAGGTATTAGTCAATTTATTTGTTCCTATTAATTTCTTTTGGATGTCTTAGAAGATGAATTGTTATAAAAAAGACTAATATTAAATAAATAAAATATTTTAAACCATTTTGAGTTAATCAGCATTCAAAATAATATTTTTATAGTTACATTTGTGATATTAACTTTATATTATATCAAATTTTTAAAAAGGCTTATGTTCTTTTAGAATTTTATAGGCTAAATCATGTACCATAATCTTTATGTATAATCCTAAGTTGCAGTTCTCGTTTGGAATTCATATCTAAAATTAAATATTAAATGAATTAGTCCAAATGAAATTTACGAAATTGCATCTTATGAATTATAATATGAATGAAAACTGAAAGTATGTAAGCTTCGATTAGGATAATATATGTTTTAATAAAACAATTAAACATCTAATCAAAGAATTTAATAATAATTTATTTAACTAGCATAGATAACCAGTCGGATCTACTCTTGATTAAATACAGATATTGGCTTGAAAAAAAACTGACCAAGGATTTGTGGTGCTTGGCTTAAACTATCGAATGGTAATTTCAAATTAAGTCTAATACCGTATTCCCTTGCTAGATATTGCAGCACCCAAAGTTAAGATGCGTCTTTGGCGCATGCTCCAAAAGACATTGCGACATCAAAGCCAAGTAAAAATTGAAAATATTTTTATTTAATTTCAGATTTTTTTTTTAATTAAAAATTATTTTTTATTTTTACTTCATGAATTTTTTTGGAATTTTTCAATTTTTACTTTGCTTTGATGCCGCGTTAACTCTCAAAGCTTTTGAATTTTATGTCGCATAAAACCTTAAGATTCCATGTTTAGAGCATGCAACAACAGTCAAATAAATTATAACATTGGCGAGATGTCATTTGGAGCATGCGTCAAAGACGCATCTTAACTTTGGGTGCTGCAATATCTAGCAAGGGAATACGGTATTTCTTCTTTGCATCAATATTTAATTAATTCCTTATCTACTTTAAATAAAAGTATTTTAAATGTAAACTTATTTTGAAATTAAAATCAACTAATTTTGAAATTAATTAATGGTAAAATTTTTTTTGATTTATATAAAAAAAATGAAAATCTACCTTTAACTCAGCAAAATTTAGTTTTTCTATATACAAAAAATTAGTAATTTTCACATAAAAAATATTAATGTAATTTTTTAATAAAATATTAGTTTTATTTAAAAAGTTAAAAAATTTTTAAAATGATGAAGTAATTTTTTTTTTTTGTTAAAAAAATGAAAATTTTAGAATCAATTTATTAAATTTTTTTTTAAACCATGATTACAATTTTGTTTTACTTTAACTGTTTATTAGAAAAAAAAATATTTTTAATTTTTAATTAGTCATTTTTGCATATAAATAAATAGAAGAAAAATAAAAAAAAAATTCAAACAAAGCAAATTTGAATAGTAAAGTAATAATTAGCATTTAAAGTAAGATAAAAATGTCTTGCAATGAAAAAGGAATTTTAAAGCGTTGTGCATCGATTGAAATAATAGAAATCGAGCCTGATTCTGATAATATAATCCAACCAGTACCAAATAAAAGTTTTACTAATTCGAACAACAAACTCTTGAAAGCAGACTTTAATAGAAGAGAAATCAATAACACAAATGATTTATATTCTTTTAATTCAAATAATACGATTGTTAATATAAAACAAGGCGATTTGTTAAAATCAACTACTGACGCAATAGTAAACATGTCGATTGGATTAGACCTAAACACAAACTCATTACTTAGTAGTTTATTAGTTGAGTTAATCGGAAAACCATTAATTGAACAATTGAACAATATAAACCCAGAGAAAAAACTGTTTTATGTTTCAAATGAGCTTATTTACCAAATAGCTCTTACCGGTAATCATCGAAATTACTCAAATATTAATTTCAACACTATTTTACATTGTTTTGTTCCAAATTTTAATTATACATCTGAAATTTCAATGATTACTTACAAAAATTTGTTAACAAATATTCTTAAGATTGCAAGTCAAAATCAATATAAATCGATTTCGATTCCAGTCTTTGGTTATTCAAGAGGTTATCCGGCTAGTTATCTTTCAAAATGGTTCGATGATGCAATAACAGAGTTTTTAGATTGTGTTAAACCATCATATTTACACTTAATAAACATAGTAATTAATCCAATGGATAAAGAATGTTTACACGAGTTTAAAACTTATTATAACCAAAAATCCTCAATTCCATTCCATTTACCAATGGCTACTCAAGAAAATTTTAATGATTCTTATGAATTAATTTTACTCAATTTGTTATCTGAAGAATACTTAATAGTCAGCAAACATTTTGCATTAACATTGCCTCATTATAAAATAAACTCAGTAATTAATTAAAAAAAAAAATTGAATTAATTTTTTATTTTTTATTTATTACCAACAGATTCATCGAATAAAAAATTTAATGTTAGAAACACATTATAAGTTATCTGAAAAGATTATGAGAAAAAGAAACCCAAAAAATCTTCCAATAGAATACAAACTATTTCATGGAACATCAAAAGAATCAATAGATTTAATATGTAAAGAAGGCTATAATAGATCTTTGTGTGGAGCAAATGGTATTTGTTATGGTCAAGGTGTATACTTTGCGCGAGATGCTAGTTATTCGCACACTTATTCATCAAATAAAAATATCTTCAAACCGAATTTCAATAATTATGAAATGCTTTTAAACCGAGTTTTAATTGGATCTTATCAGTTGATTAATCCAAATAACAGAAATCAAATTAAAGATACATCGACCAATTTAAATGGAAACAAATTTGATTCTATAGTTAACGATTTGCAAAATCCGTCTATATTTGTTGTTTTTAGAGATTATAGAGCATTGCCAGAGTATTTAATTAATTATTCAAAATAATGCTAATTTTTTAAATAAAAAAAAAAGAACTAAAAACTAATTCGCTGCGAACAGGATTTGAACCTGTGCGGGAAAATCCCAACAGATTTCAAGTCTGTCGCCTTAACCACTCGGCCATCGCAGCTCGCTCATTTTTTAAACTTATTTAAACCTAAAATAATTTTTTTTTAATTTTGAAAAAAAAACTAAAAAGAAAATGCTAATACCGTTTGAGCATTTTTATTGATTGTTATTTAGCTATTGATTGTTACTTAGCGTCTATTAATATTATTAATTAAAATAAAATTATCCAAAAAAAATTTAAATATTTTTTTATTTTTTTAAATTTGAAATCTATTTTTATTTGGTTTCTGTTAGCAACACTACATAAATATAGTTTAGGTAATTTTAATTTTAAGCAAACTGTAGTTTATTTTGTTATTTTGTTGATGTTTGGATGATTCGATTGCAATTAACTGTGGTTAACCAATCTAGAATAATTCAAAATTTTTGCCCGAGCTAGCTTTTGTTTCAACACATTTGCTATTTTTTAGATATATTTAAGTTTTGCAGCATGCCTTTCAGTGATACTTTGCTTAAAATAATCTTCTCATGCTTTACTACTGTTCTATACATACATGTTTTATTAATGTCTTTTATTTAAAATTTTTTTAAAATCTTAATGAAATCATCTGATCTTATTTTGCAATATCTGTATATTCTATAAGTAAATTGAGATTTCAAAAAGCATATTAATTAGAAACAAAAAATTAATTCGCTGCGAACAGGATTTGAACCTGTGCGGGAAAATCCCAACAGATTTCAAGTCTGTCGCCTTAACCACTCGGCCATCGCAGCTCTATACCTTTTTGATAAATTCAAATATTTATGTATAAAAAAAATAATTTTTTGGTTAAGTGGTTTTTACTGAATTTTAGTCTAAAATTTTTTTATTTATGATTACGTTTCTAGTGTTATTAATAGTGACAAAAAAAGTACTGAAATTCACATCGACATTTAAATTTCTTTAAAAAGTCTTTTTACGGTTACTTCAAAATACTTCTACATGAATGCTAGTTTGATATACCAAAGTTAATTGAGAAGTCTTAGCTATTTTTACGTTTTGTTTTACCAAATAAATCAAATTATCTATATATTCTGTCTGAACATGTAATATCAGCAAAAACTAAACAAAGGGAGTAATGACTGCAATGGTGGGCTAAGTGCTTTATGCACTAGTTTGGATTATATCTAAACTGCAGATTTCTCATGCTACTACTACTACTACTTCTATCTGATTAGATTAGTTTGAGCCAAAAGAAAAACAATTTTAATTTTTATATAGTTTATTTTAATTTTACATAGTATTTTTTTTATGAGCTATTGACATATACCAATAAGCTTAAAAATAAAAAATAAGAGTAAAAGAATAAATATTCTAAATAAAAAATGTGGTCTTTTTGAAAATTTTTAAGTTATTAATTTAAATTTATTAAATCAGCCATATCCACTTTGTATGCACAACATTCTACCACCTTTGCACTTACAAAAGTAACTTCTATGACAAGCCATTTTACATTGAAACATACACATTTGATCCTGTTCAATTAAATTACTGAAAAAATTATGTTGCTTTTTATCAACAATATCATCTTTTAAATTAAAAAAAAATGGTTATATAAATGAAAAAAAATATTTTGTTGAATTTAATAAAAACAAAATTTTACCATAGTCTTTTTTTTTGTTGAATTTATTAAAAGTAAATATATTAAACCCATTTACTTGAAACATAATTCCAATAATCAATAAAATTATATAAAATATTGAAAATCTCATTTTTTAAAAATTTTTGGAGAATTTCTAAATTTTTAAAAATTAATTTAAATAAATTATAAACTTTTTTAAACCCGAAAACCTTGCAAATTAATTCGGGGCTCTTAACAAATTGGTAATATTTTCTTGCCTGAGAAAAATATTATTTAGATCAAAAATTATAACTGATCAATCAATTTTATTTAAACTCAAGATAAAAACTTGAAATTTTTTTTAATTAGCTCATTTAAAAAAAAAATTGATGAGTCTTTAGGCTTCGATTGAATTTTTAAGATTATACAGTAAATATTTCTAAATGCTAATTTCAAAAAAATTCAAATATTTTAAAAGATGAAATTAAAATAACTAAATAAAATATTTAAATTTTTTGATTTTTAAAAATTTATCTGATAAGAATCGTATTACAGTATTAAATAAATATAGTTATTTTAATAATTGATAAATGTGTGAAATCCTACGCCTAGAGTAAATTTTAAAAATATTGTTTATCCCTTGAGTTAAATTTAATTTCAAGTCTCAATTAGAATTAATAAATCTTAAAATAATTAGTAAAATTAAAAAAAAAAATTTATTTTAAATTTATTTTCTAATTTAAAACTCAAAATAAAATTACAATTATTAATTTTCTCTAATTTGCTAAATCAGATTTGTCTTAGTAACTTATTCCAAATATAAAAGTTTAAAACATAACATATATTGTACTCATAACCAAGTTAATAGTAGCTGCTAATTATTCTCCTAGGAATTTTGATAAAATTAAAAATTTTTAAATGTGTCTTAATTAAAACTGTAAAATTTAATTTGAATTCAAAGCTTAACAGAATTCAAAATATTTAATATTAAAGTTTTTAATATTGGTATTTTTAAAATAAAGATTTAACAAAATAGAAATACAAACATTCTTGAAAAATTGCTTTATAAATTAAAGAAGACTAAAGCATGAATTAAAATTTTTTGCTAAAATAAATTTTTTTTTTTATAATTTTATGATGAAATATTTAATAAATTTATAAAATAAAAAATTTAAAAAAAAATTTTAATATGCTTCCTATTTAAAATTTCCTAATGCTCTGTCAATATTTAAAACTAACTTGCGAAATAGGAAATTAAATTTTTATACTTCGAGTTGACATGATTAAAGATTAGATAATAATCTTTAAATTCAAATTTATTATTGTATTAAATATTAAATATTTCTATGAACAAAAAAAATGAACAAAATATTTCAGGATTTCTTAAATTTTAAATAATAAAAATTTTTTTTGAGAAAATATCGTAGGATTTTCAATTATCAATTTTTAATTATTAACAAATATCATTTGCATTATTCAAAATTTAATGTTGCAAAATTAATCGCGTATATTAGTATACAATTCAATGCTAAAAAACGCAATATGTACTTTTAAAAATATTCTTCTACTTTAGATAATAGCGAAAGAGATTTTAAGATTTTAAGAAACGAATCGGAAATTGAAATAAAATTAAATAAAATTTTTCTTATTACCATTAAAATATTAAATATCTTATTTTAACCTTGAATCGTTTTAGTTTAAAATCAAAATGAAATGATAAATTAATTTTAGATATCTAAATTAAAAAATTCAATTTTAAAATCTTATTTTAGAATTTTTTTGACACCTTCTAAGAATTTTCCGGTTTCTAAAGCATTTTCTTCAAAAATTAATAATTATTAGAAATTATCCAAGAAGAAAAAATTCAATTAAAAAATCAAGTCAAAATTAATGAGCTAATATATTTTCTATTTTTGCTTAATTTACTTTTAATTGTATTAACTATTAATATAGGATTTCACAAACTATTACTATTATAATACTTGTCATCAAATACTGTAATATTTTTTAAAATATAAAATAATCACTTAAAAAAAAACACAAAATTAATTTATTTTTAAAATTCAATAAATCATTATGTATAAATAATTTTCTTTCAAATTTCAATTTTTTCTATTAATTGATTTAATTAATTAAATAAATTTTTTTTTTATAAATTAATGAAGAATACAAAAAAATTTTTAAATCTAAACCAGTAGAACCTCAGGACTCAAGGAAATTTAATTTGCGAACAAAGACTAAAAAATTTAAATTTAACAACCTTGGAAGAAAGGAGTAAAAGAGAAAATGTGATACAACTATTCTTGTTTCATTATTAGTTAAATCTTAATATAAAGGTCTTATTTAAAATAAAAAACCAAAGATACCATTAAATATCTAGAGGCACTTGAATCTTTTTAAAATTAAAATAGATATACTATTTGAAACAAATAATAAATAAATAATACATAGTATTAAAAAAATAATAAATCTTTAAATGAATTTTTTATAAATTAAATATCACCTTTTTTTTTTTACTATAAAACCTTTTTAAAACATTAAAAAGCATGATTTTAAATTAGGAAATGTAGTATTATTTTGTCACAAAATATTTTCATCAGAACTAATTAAAAAAATTTAAAAATTTTAATTATAAGAAAATGTATTATCTCGTGAATATATTTCTTTATTTAAAATCATATCATAAGAGAGTTTAAAACAAATTTTGTTTAGATTGCTTCCTCAATTGTTGAGTTAAAAGCAATTCAATTTTTTTGTTTAAATATAATTCAATTTGTGACAATCTTTTATAGAAAATTTATAGCTCAAAAATTTTAAATTATATTTTAAGATATTTTAACTAAATTTTTAAATTAAAATTAATTCCAAAAAATTATAATTATTCTTTATTTTACTGTATTTTATTAAAGTATAATATAAAATAGTAATTTAAAACAACTTTCAACACATAATCAATTTATTTAACTGTTGGAAATTTTGTGCTTGGGTCCCATCATTTAATAAACTGAGTAAAACTCTAGCATATTCTTTTAAAACAAATATTTAAACAAAAAAATATTAAATTTAAATAAATAAAAAACCTTTGGGGTTATTATAAAAGAGACAATTGTTGGCACATGTATTCCAATCGTTATCCAAAAATGAAGATTTATTTTTTTTACTCATGTCATTTAAAAGATAACATTGACATAAAGGTGGTATTTGATTATTGAATTTACTTTTTAATAGCTTTTTTAAACTATTTATATAGCTGATCGAATTTTCATTTTGTGTTTTGATTTTTTGCTTTTTCAACAACAAACATGGTTTTTTCTCTAATTTTACTTTCTTATCTTCATTCAAGTCTGATTCGCTTTCATCAATAACAAATTGCTTTAATTCTAAAATTTTTAGATTTTTTCCTTGTTTATTTTCACTTTGACAGTCTAGGTTTTTTTCAATTTTATATATTTTATTACATTTAACTACCTCAATCTTGTTCTTGTTGTTGTTGTTATTATTATTATTATTATTAACAAAATTATTGTTTATCAATTTTTTTTCTTGTTTTATTTTATCTCTTTCCATGTTGCTGTAAATCTTGCGAGCTGATTTTATCCTTTTTTGATACTCTTCTCGAGATGTTTTAGCTTCTTCAGAGGCATTTTTTATAGATCTTAGAACCAAGCTTGACACATTTTTATTAGAATATTTTGCTTGGTCATTTATTGAGCTTAAATTTGACATTGACTTGGATTTGATGAATAAATTTGAATCATTTTTTTTTGTTATTATCAAGTCAGCGTCTTTGGTTAATTTTTCTTGAGCTAATTTATACGATTTGATTCTTTCTTTTATCTTTTTGTCAAAGTCAATCAACTTTTGACGATTTAGTTCTAATCTTTGCTCTATTTTTAAATTTTCAATATGCGCATTTTCGAATGGATTTTCGGTATTGGCAACTATGATTATTTTGTTTTTTTCTTTTTGATCATTTTGATTAAATTTTTTTATTTTAGAATTCATTTTTCATTTAAATTTAATTCAAATACTGTATAATAAATATTTTCAAATAAGTAAAAAATCATTTATGAATCATTTTTTGATAAGCGGTTGGAAACTGTTGCTATGATAAAAAGGTCATTTTTTTTTTCTCTAAATTTATTGTTATTTTGTCTGTAAATAAATCAACCACAATTTTATTTTCTAAATGTTTCAGGCTATTTAAAATTCTTCTATAAGGCTGATGCTTTATTAAAGTGAATAATTTTACTTCAAAGTATTTTCAACAGTATTAAGAAGTGTAAAATCAAAAAATTGAAATTTTTTTATGGATTTTATTTTTCAAATTTAACAAAGATATAAAGATAAAATTTGAATCTTTTCTTAAAATAATTTAAGATTTAAACAGATTTGATGGTTTTGATTTAATGAAAACATTTCATAAAAAACAAGCACCGGTTAATTAAAACCAGACTTGTTGAAACTAACTGATTCAAAACGATTTGATTAATTTTTTTTTTATTATTTATTTATTTATTAGAACCAAATTCTGAATATTTTTTCAATTTTCAACAGACTATAATTTTAATTTGTATTTAAAGATTTGAATGTTCTTTGAATACAACTGAATGAAATATAAATATTGTTGACGTGGGGTTGTGGTTCGTACTGAACCTCTGGTGGAAACCTTGTGTTTTGGTATGTTTAGGATTTGAGAAATGAAAACAATTAGTTATAATAGTTGCTTTAATAACTTTATTAGAAATTAGTTTTCTTGAATAACTTTTAAATAATTTGATTTTTTATTTTAATTTACAACAAATAAAATTAACTTTTATATAAATTGGTAGCTAGGCTTAAAACTTTAGAAATATATAATTGTTCCCAAGTGCGATATTTCTAGTATTAAATTATGGTGCTATATTAATATAGTTTTGACAATTAAGAATCGGTTCGGCTTGTCCTACATCAAGTCCTGTCCACCGTCAACAATATATAGAATAAAGAATAAAAATTTTTTAATTTTTCAAAATTTAAAATAAATTAATAATGGTTAAGTAAGTAAATATGTAGATCTTTAAATTACATACTGTTGAAAATCATAATCAAATTTAAAAAAGCTCTTGAGAAAACATCTATTAAATAAATAAAGAATTTAGATACAAGAGTTGATTGGAATTTTAAAAAATGTATAGAACATTTTCAAGTCTTTTAAGGAAAATTTCCTAAGTGAGTAATAACTTTGTGAAAGTGTTTTAAAAATATTTGCCAAATCTTCTAATCGATAAGTAAGTTGATGCTGTTTTAAAGCTCTAAAACACCACCATAGTCAAGAGTTTATGTTTTTTTTTATATATTGTTAATTAGTTTTTTTGGATTTTTTATTCTAAATCTTTAACTTATATTACACATACCAAATGAATTATAATTTTTGAAAATATTCATTTTAGTTCAAAAGAAAAGCATATAAATGTATCTCTAATTGCAAATTTAAAATAATTTCTTAATAGATTAAGATTAAATATAAAATTGAGTTTAAAAAGAGTGAAACTTTATTAAACATAATCTAATCAAATCAAACAAAATTATATTTAAAATATGCTGAAAATCACGAAATGCTTAATTTTTTTTTTAGGTTTTTTTATAAATACTTTGTTTTGTTTTTCATCACCCAGAGAGCTTTTTTCTATTGAGAGGTGTTTTATTGAAACTAAAGAAAAAAGATAGTATGAAGTTAATAGTATGAAAAAAATTTAAAATATTAGTTTATTTTAAAAAAAAATTTTCAATACATTAAGATATATCAAAATTCAAAAGATTTTTTTTTG
Source organism: Brachionus angularis (assembly GCA_021432725.1). Taxonomy (NCBI): domain Eukaryota; kingdom Metazoa; phylum Rotifera; class Eurotatoria; order Ploima; family Brachionidae; genus Brachionus; species Brachionus angularis. Next base: position 408,728 of record JAJVDD010000007.1, read on the forward strand.
GATTCAATTAATTTTGTTGGTGTATCATATGTTGTTGGTGTTTTGTATGATTGAATTACAATTATATAATAGATAAATTTAAACATATTACTTTAAAATGTTTATTTGAAATTTTATCTCGATTTTTCAATTATTTCTCTTCTCTATCTATTTCATGTTATGTTTCAATACAAAAATAAATTATATAATAACACTTTTAAAAAACAATACTTTGGCTATACGAAAATATCAAATATAACAATAAATATTAAAGTTATATTAATAAGACCTTAAATTAGTTTTATTGAAATTGATTGTTGCAAAATTAATTGCGTACTTTTGCATTGAATATATATATCTTTAAAACGCAACTAATTTTGCAACAATCTGCTTCGATCAAGTTTTATATTTGAGTTTTAAAATTTTATTCAATTTGAAAAAAATACCAGATGATATACTGTATAATTAGATTTTTATTTTAATAAAACCTGATTAAATTGATACAACAATAAAAACAACTGAAATTTATTAAATTAATTAAAAAATAAGTTTTCATTTAAAAACTGTTGAAATTAATAAAAAAAATTATTTACAAACATGATATGATTGATATGATCGATTGTTAATGAAAAATGTAAAATCCTTGAATAAAAAATGAATAATCAAAATTTCAATATTTTCATGTGTGTGTGTGTGTGTGTGTGTGTATATCTATTAGAATTAAATGTTCATGGAATTCGATTAAAAAGCGATTTATTATTTAAAGTTTTGTAAACAACAACAACTAGATATTTAAATAGAACCAAAGTAGATCAATAAACCGATGTATTCAAAACAAATTAATTATTTCATATTTTTAAATATTTCAAAATATAATAGTCCATAAATCATAAATAACAAAAATATAATCAATTTTAGTTTTAGTTTTAATTCAAACTTATTTTCTACTACTATTCTTCTTCTAAATCAATCAATTATGCTTTTAAATTATTTCAAGGGTCATAAATAAAATAATAAATATATTAATTTTTGATATTTCTATTTAAAAAAAAAAAAAAAAGAAAAAATACTAGAAAAAAAATAATTGATTTCAAGACCTATTTTGTTCCTTTTAAAGCAGATAAAAAAATATATATATATACAAACAAAATAGAGATATTTAATTTTTTTTCTTAATACCATCGCGAAGTAATTTTCGGGTAAATATGTTAAATTTCTCAAGTATAGAATTAAAATATATTAAAATAAGATATTAAAATAGATAAAAATTCTGATAAACTAATTTTCTAGAAATTTATTTTTTATTTTTATTTTTTTTTTTCTTAATTTTATGATTGTTATTATTGTTATAGTTTTTGAAAGAATTTCAAAATAAAAAGCACATAAACAAAAACTTATTATAATAGAAAACAATAAAAGTAGGTTTATTCTTGATAAATCTTTAAAAAAAAAAAAATCCTATTTTAAATCTATTAAAGTATTTAGTTACAATGAATAATTACTGGTATCAAAACTTAAACCTTATAACCAATTAACTCTATATATGTTTAATTTTATTTTTATTTTATTTTGTTTGAATCTAATCTAATTTTCAAACAATTTATTGCAAATGTTTAAAAATTATATTATATTTATCTATAGTTCTACAAATAAAATTAGAAATTTAGAAAATTTATTTAACTAACTAACTAACTAACAACTAAATGTTTATGATTAATTTCAGGCTACTATCAGATTTATCTATTCCATTTCTGTTTGCATTAGGTTCTAATATAATTAAAAACATTTTTATTTTTTTTTATTTTGTATTCTAGAAATCATTATATGTTTTAGTGCAATTTTTATGATTGATTTGATTTTAGGAATTTCTTTAAGAAATAAATACAATAAAACACAAAATCTCTGATTAATGAAAATTTCTATTTATTTTTTTTTTATTTTTTTTATTTTATAAATTTGAATTAAAAAGGTTTGCAATATATTTTAATTAATTTTTTATTGGATAAAACTCTAGAAAAATTATCTGTTTATTCGAAATTAATTAGAGATCAATTCTGGCTTGTATATTTTTATATTTTTCTAGATATATAACCAAATTCTTTATCAATAATATTTCTAAATGTCGATTCAGAATATTCAACTGGCTAATTTCGATTAACAATAAATAAGAATAAAAAATTTTTTTTTTTTTTTTTTTTTTATTAAAATCAGAAGGGTTTTGTTTTAATTAACAAAAATTGATATTTAATAAATTTTTATTTTAGAAGCAAAAAATAATAAAAATTTGATACAAATACATATTAATATTAATAATAAAAAAAGAAAGAAAGAAAGAAAGAAAAAATTGATATTGATTTTTTGTATTTTTTAAATAAATTTCAATGGCTGCTTATCAGAATAACTGTTGCTTAAAAACGGTTTATCTAGAAGGAAAATCGCCTTGGGGTTTTCGAATAATTGATCTTAATCAAACAAACTTGTTGTCATCAAACCAGCTAGTTATTTCGAAAGTATTTAAATAAAATTAATTTTAATTTGTTTTTTAAAGAAAAAAAAAAAATAGAAAAAAATTCTAATGTTAAGGTTAGACCAAAGAGTAAAGCTGATTTGGCAGGTCTTAAAGAAAACGATATTATTTTATTAATAAATGATATATCTACTGAAAAGTTAACATTTCAAGAAGCAACTGATTTAATTGAAAACACAGAAAATCTATGCTTATTTATTCTATCTAGTCTTGAAGAAGAATCAAGGTAGTTTTTCTTTATTTTTTTTAAATAACTTAATAAAAGTTTTATTAGATTTAGTTTTGAGAGCTTCAATTATTCTTGTGTTTTATTGAAATTTTTGATTTTTAAATTTATTTTTAATTCATTTATTTATTTATTTAGACCTGAAATTAAATTAGATAATTCAATTTTAACTCTTGAAAATATGTTATATAAATCTGGAGTTAGTAATAATAATAATAATAATAGTAATAATTTAAGCTCAAGTAATAGTAGTATTGGACGAAGTAGTAAAATATTATATGCTAATCCAGCTTTTACGAAATTTATTTCCCCCGTTAATAATAATAATAATAGCAATAATGAAATTAAAAGATCATTAATAACTAATTCTAATTCTTCAACGCAATTTGATTCTATAAAAAAAGATTATGATAATCTATCTTTAAAAGATAGCTATAATTCTAATTCTAATTATGATAATCAGCATGGTTCAAAGTTATATAATAGAAATTCAACAAATCAAAAGTTTAGAAATAATTCAAATTCTTCAATAACAACAAATATTAATAATTCAAGAAGAAATTATTATTCAGCTACAGAAAGTAATGGTGAAGAAGAATACGATTATTCGTATCTTAGAACTAGAGCTAAAAGAAATAATAATTTATTAGATAATTTCAATAATAATACTAATAATAATAATAAGAATAACGAAAATCAAGTATCATTTGCGTCTATAACGCTTAGGCAACCCCTCAAAGATTTAAATTATTTCAGTGATACGGAAGCTTTTAATACTAATAAGAGCATTAATCCTTACAAAGCAGTGAATAATAAATTAAAATTTAGAAATTCATCTACTTCTGCTTATTCTTCTTCTTGTTCAACTAATCCAAATTTTAGTTCTAATTCATCCAATAGAATAAATAAATCTTTCGATTCGAATTTAACTAATAATAGTTTAAATCAACAACAACAACAACAACTACAAAAAAAGCAACAACAACAACAAGAACAAGAACAACACAAGCAACATTTGAATGCTCAACATAATTTGAATTATTACAAAAATAATAAATTATTATCAGAACAAGATTATCTTACTAAAAAAACAGATTATAATTCTAACCATTTATATAATACAAATAATACAAATAATAATAATAATAATAATAATAATTCTTTTCTTTTGAAACAAGAAACTAATTTTAATAATAATTCTTTAAATAAATATAATAATAATAATAATAATAATAATATTAATAAAATTCATTCAAGTAGAGAAATGTTGAATAGTAATAGTCAAACAATTTTGAGCAATAACAATTTTAATCGTCAAGCACATGGCTTTTCAAAGCTATCTGGTTTTTATAATCAAGTGCCTCAACCATTTTCGCTTCAGCCACAACAGCAACAACAACAACAACAACAACAACAGTCTTACCAACAGCCATTTCAGTCTTCACCTCAAACACAATATTTGAACCAATACATGAACAATGCACCAAGCCAAAATACATGGTTACCAAATTCTCCAAAAATACACAAGGGTATTGTATTTAAATTTTAGAAAATAAAATTATATAATATTATTTAATAATTAATAAATAAATTTGTGTTTTTTTTTAATATAAATTGTAGATGAAATTCAAGAAGACCCAATTGCCGAGAAATACGAAAGAGAAATGGGCTCTGAACTTGCCAAACCATCGTCAAGTAAATTTTAATACAAACTTTTATCTAATTTATGTATTTTTGAACCTTAAGGCCTTTGAAAGGTTAATTTAATAATTTGTTTTTTTTTTTCTATTTTATTTTAAGAATATGAGTAATTTAATATCTCAATTAACACTCAAACTTATGTTTAATCGATTAGTTATGTAATATGTTAAATACAAGTCTTGTTTGTTTTTGCATTAGGTTTAAAAAAAAAAATAATAAAGTTATAAAGTTGAGTGAAATAGAGCAAAATATGAAATAATTTTGTTTTCAGAAAAGTAGTTCAAAAATGTTTAAAGCTTGTAAAATTTTAAGCATTTAAAAAAAATTATTTGAAACTAATTAAGTGAAAATAAAAATCAACGAAGATTACAAAACTTGTCAAGAAAAATTCTTGAAAATACAAAGTCTATAAAATAAGCTTTTATATATATTTTTTTTTTAAAGAAAATTATTCGGACTCGTATTTCTATAATTCAACAGTATTCAATTATCCTACTATTGATGATCAAAAAAAATTAGCTAAAACCATAGCAGAAACTTTGGAAGGTTCGAACCCAGAGACATCTAAATATCATAAAAAAAAGCAAAACTTACAAAAACAATCAAGTAAAGATGGCTATGAAAGTGATCAACCATTTTCACCATCTTATTATTCATCAGGTGGCGAGTATTTACCAAGTCATACTGATCATAGCAGTAGTCAAGACAAACCAGTTTTGAATAGTTACGTCTATGATGAATCGTTACCTGATGTTATAAAAAGAAGTATTGCACAAGCAAGTATGATCGACCCTGTTCGAATGGTTCAAGCACCGGAAAGTTTCAAGCAACAACATTATACCGAACATACAACCCATACTCAAATGCCACCTAAGGCAGCTATGTCTTTGGCTGAAGCTTTGCAAAATGAGCAAATGCGTGGTGGAAGAGGTGCCCAAATTTTTCAGAAAAGAAAAGCCAAGTCTGAAAAATGGGTTGTTGATGAGACGAATGTGAAAAAGTTGCCCGGACAACAATTTGTTCAGCCTCCACCTCAACCTCAACCCGTTTTACCTGTTTGTCTTTTTAAAAGCAAAAAAAAAAAGAGTCTTTTAATTATTTTTAAACATGTTTCTTTTTAAAGAAATTTTATGAAAAAGAGACAAACTTCAATCAAATAGAGAACGAATACAAATTAGATCAATTTTCTAATCAATCTAAAAATAATTATCTTGATTTCAACGCTAGACCAAGAGGATGGGGAAATAATGGTAAATTAAATAAACAAAGCATCATTTTGAGTTTTGATTTTTAAAATTAAAAAACATTTCTTTAGAAAGCTTAATTAGACCTTTGAATGTTGCTATTGATAATTTATCAAACGATATATCAAAAGCTTATAAGGAAGAATTACCAAGACCAATAGCACCAGCTCCACCACCAGTACAACCAACTCAGGCTCAAGTTCATTTCGAGCATAATCCGAACAAGCTCGATCTTAGTCATTGGAATATTCAAAATAAACATGAACATCAACAAAATCAATATTCAATTTCTAAAGACGGTGTTGAAAACCTAAGAGCGAAATTTTATGATACATCAAAATCGAACGACTCGGTCTCATCGTCAACTCTTAAGCCTTTACTCATTGGCAATTTAAATCACTTGAATCAATCGAAGCCAAGAGTTAAATTAAGCTCACACGAGAATTATTTATTTAATAATAAAAATTCACAAAATGCTTTAAAAATTTCAATGAATAGCTACAATAATCAAGAACCTTCTACTTCTTCTAATTTTAGTTCTAGTTATTATTCAAATTATAATGATGATATTGCAGCAAGTGATCTTTAAACTTGATTTTATTTTATTCAATTCAAATTTTCTTAATTTAATAATCAAGCTCAGTTTTAATTAGAAATAATTATTTAACAAAAAAATAATTATTAAGAAATTAAAAACTTTTTTTTTGTTTTCATTTGATTGATAGATTATTGAGTAAAAACTCAATTTTTCAACTAACCTTTTCTTTTTTTTATATTAACAAAAACAATAAGAACGAAATAAATTTCAATTCTTCCTATTGTTCTTCTAATATAAACATTTGGAGAAAATAAAATTATTTTTTTTGGTTTATCTAAAAAAAAAAAGCATTGTTAAAACAAAAAAAAAGAATTAAAAAAAAAAAAGATTAATTATTTGATAATTTAGATAATTTTTTGATTTTAAAGTTTTATTTATTTATTTAAAAAAAAAATATATATTTTAATGAATAATGTAAAAAGTTAAGAAAAAAAAAAGTTTTATTTTTAAATAATTTTATTTTTTGGTGATATAATTTAAACAACTTTTAATTTTAAATAAATACTTGAAAATAAAATTTTTGCAAGAATTTTATGTTAGAAATATTTTAAAATATTTTAATTTCATATGAGAAAGATAAAAATATTTCCTAAAAATACTATCTTCATTTTAAATTTTGGAAATTCCGTATTTTAATATTTAATATAGCGTGGAAAATAAGCAAAAAGTAAAATAAAATATAGACTTGACAAGCAAATTTTGAGAAAAAATAGAAAATTACAATTTTTTAATGTTTGGTAAAGTGAATTTCTTACAGCATTTATGTAGTTCTGATAATACTCTTAATAAGAATTGAGAAGGTTCAGGATAAATTATAACAACTCTTTTGAGTCGATGTTGTATTTAAGTAATCATATAAATACTTGACAAATAAATTCAAATATTATTATTGATTTAATCAAAAATTATTTAAAATTGAATTAAATTTTTTTAAAATAAAGCAAAAAATAAGAATATTTAGTTTAAAGTTAAATTCGCTTGAACTTGAATTACAACTAGGGTTTAATTGATTACCAAAAGTATTCAAAAACATAATCATAACACCGTTTGTCCATCCAAAACCTTCTTGAACTTCATATTCACCACCTGAACCATATTCACCGAGTTTATCTGCATGATATTTTTCATATATGTTCTTAGTTTTATTCCATCCACAATATACAGTATTGAAAAATCTTTGTGCTATATTAAAAGCATATTGAGTTTGGTTAATGCTCAAAAAATAGTCAACTGCCCATGAATGATATGGAGCCCATACTAGTGGAAAATCCCATTGCTGGCCTGAATCTACATTTGATGCTGGAATTCCAGATATATGATTATTTAAAAGTGGCTCATATCTTTTTAGTATAATTTCTACATCTTCATTTGGTGTTATACCATTAAACAATGGTGTTAAATCAGTTATATATAAATAATTTGTATGAATTTTATTATTCAATAAATTTAAATCTCCATAAGTTTTAACTTGGTCATCCCAAAGTACATTGTTTATTGCTATTTCTCGATTTTTGGCTGCTTTTAGATAAAAATTTTTCATTTCTTCATTACCAAGTAATTCATGCAATTTTGATAGTATCAATTCATTTTTATACAATATTGAATTTAGATCTACTGGAATCATATCTTTTATTAAAATAGTTTTAATATCCATAGGATTTGAGAACCATCTTGAACTAAAATCCCATCCTGATTCAGCAGCGGTCATTATATTAGAATAATAATATGTTTTATTTTTTGTATTTAATGCATTTAAATAATCTTCTCTATAAGATTCTGGTCTTGGTTTATCACTTTCAACTATATATCTATTCAATACATATTCAATACCATTTTTTTTATATTTAATTATTTTTTTCGTCATCCAATAATTGTATTCTTTATCTAATAATCTAATTGAATATTTTAAAAAATCAAAGTCAAGTGTATGCTTGAAATAAGAATTGACCATTTGAGTAAGTAAAGGTGGTTGACTTCTATTTAAATAATATATTCTTGCACCATTAGGTACAAAACCAATAAGCTCTATTATGTCAAGAAAATTTTTAATCATCATTTTAGCAGTTTGAGTCATATCACTTATTAATAATCCTTCAATAACCCAGTAAGAATCCCAGTAATAATATTCAATAAATCTACCACCAGGAACTACAAACGAATTGTTAGTTATCACCGCACTAGTTTCACATTCATCGCATATTTTTACGCTTTCAAATTTTCTTAATAAATGTTTCCATTTTATATTTAATTCATTAGCAAAAATTGATAAATTTTGATTCAATTTTTTTATATATTTTGGATCCTGATTCCAATCAGTTGGTTCTTGTTGTATAGTATCATAGCCTTTTGAATAGAAATTTTTTTCAATGAATTTTTCTGTATCTATTTTTGTAAAATTTTCGTTTTTTATTAAATTAGAATAATTTTCTAATACAAGATCTTTATTAATTCGTGTTGGCATATCAACAAAATGTTTAGAATCATTAAAAATCTGATTCATTTGAATAGTATGCAATAAGCTTCCATAGCAATAAATTTCTGATTTACATAAACCTAGATAATTTGATTCAGTTAATATTTTATTGTTGCACAATATAAACAAAGTAAATAAAATTGGTAAAAACATTTTTTTAATCAATTTTAGATTTAAAATTTTATTTTTGTTTATTAAGAATTAATTATTACATAATAAAATATTTATCTTAACGCAAAAGATATACGCAAAAAATAGATAAGGCAACTATGGTAATTGATAAAAAATTCAAGTAAATTTATATATTATATAATCAAACAAAAGTCAAAGCAATTTCCCAAGATTTATAACTTGCGATTAATACAATTTGGAATTAGTTATAGAAAAATATAGTTATATTCAAATAAATAAGTTAATAAAAATTTTGTTTTTAATAATAATTTTACAAATTTGATTTATTTATTTCACTAAAAACCTTTGAAAAAATAAGCAAAAAAATTATTTGGTTTTTAGGTTTTGTAAATATGATTCAATTTTAATATACTTTTTCTAATTCTTTAGCAGTTGGTCTGTCTGATGGAAGCTTTGATAACATCCTTGTTTGATTTATTTTATTGTAACAATATGAATATTTTAATTTTAAAAATTTTTTATTACCTTGAATAAATTTGATCGAGTTTTTTTATATTACTATTCAATGGTTGAATCACATTTGTCAAACTGTTACTCATCAGATCAGATATGCTTTTGTTTTGAAATGCTTTTCTGTAGTTTATTAATTCATAAATAACACATCCAAATGACCATATGTCAATTTTGGTATCTATTTTATTTTGATTATTGTCAAAAAATTCTGGAGCCATATAATTTGGTGTTCCAGCCATAGAAAAATAAGAAGAGCTATTTGTTGAAAGATCTAGTTTTCTAGATAAACCAAAATCTCCTAATCTAATATTATTCGAGTCTAAAAAAATGTTTCTTTTTGTTGAAAAAAAACTTCAATTTTTAATAAAAAATTTGTTAAAGGATAATTTATTTATACCCTGGTTTGATATCACGGTGTATTATTTTAATCTCTCTGTTATGCAAATATGAAATAGCTATGGATATTTGATGAATCCAAATTAGTTTATTTGAAGTTTCAATTGTTTTTCTTTTATCCACAGCATCTTTTATCTTATTTTCCAGAGTTCCATCCTTTTAATAATTAAAACTCTAATAAATAATCAAGAAATATTCAAGTTTTCTTAGGCAAAAACACAATTGGTTTTGCATCAATTTATGTTTATGAATTAGTTTGATATTATTTCTATGGCAAAAAGTTTACCTTGCAATATTCACAAACAATGCATAAATAATCATTTTCAAGAAAATGATCATAATACCTCATTATATATTGATTACCATTTGAATCAGAAATATCTTTTAAAATTTTTAATTCTCTTATTGTAAAGTCTAAATTATCTTCTCTTGAATTTATTGGAATTTCTTTAATAGCTTTTCTTTCAAAAAATAAAAGTTAATTTTCTAAAGTTAAAGAAAAATCGAATTTGATTGAATTTGAAACTTTTTATTTTCGGTAATGTCCACAACCAAAAATACGGTTCCGAATGAGCCTCTGCCCAAAACTCCGTCATGTTTTTTAGTTTCTGAAAACAACTTTTCATATCTACCATTAAAAAAATAATTATTGTTTTTTTCTTTTACCTATTTTATTTTACAAATTTTATAATAGATCATTAAAGTTAATCTTTATTTTTACAGTTATTATTTGTTTTAAAGATTTCTCTGCTCTTAAAATATGATCATTGTAGTCTGATAAATATCTATTCAAAATTTGTCCAGTATTGATTCGATCGTCTGGGTTTATTAATATCATTCTATTTAATTGATAATTTGAATTGAATATTTAAATATATTTAAATAAAGAAATAAACTTTTGAAAAACTTCTTCAAGTAGTTTTTCTTTGGTATTTTTGGTTTCAAACCTAAATAACTTTGGCGGTATCCATTCGTCAAAGTTTTGAACTTTTTCTAAATCTGGACCAGGATTAGTATCATTGATCATTTCGTATAATACCCAAGCTAAACACCACACATCATATTTGTAATTGATAGCTTTATTTTTCATGTATTCTGGACTATTGTAAATTATTTGATCATAAATATCCACATCGAGATAGATGTCGGAAGACAAAAAACTATTCGGATTGAACTGAATCTTAATTTCGTCTCCAATAAACCAAATAAATCTTTTTTATTTAAAGTAAAGATCTTGGTTATTTATTAATTAATTTAACTGATTTTAAAATTTACTTTGAGGATATTTTGCAATGAATCAAATTTCTTGAATGCATTGCGTCTACTGCTGTTACTAATTGAATAAACCATAAGATAATTTTTTCCAAATTTCGAACTCTATCTAATGAATCTAGTTTATCATTTAAGCTTATCTATTTTTTTTTTAGAAAATAATTTTCAAACAAGTTTTTGTAATGAAAATTTATTTGTTTAACTTCTCCAGGTGGGAAAATGTTATAAAAAAAAGAATCTTCTTCAAAGCTGTCATCGATACCAAGTATATGCAAATGAGAAGACAAGTCAAAATACATTTTTGACACATCTACAACTGACTTGTCTAATTTTAAAAAATATTCCAACCATTTTCTTTACAAATAAAAAAAATTTGCATTTTTTTAAATTTTTACTGAAAAACCAATTTTACTCTGTTCCAGTTTGTACTTCGATAACTCTAAAAAATTGGCCTTTATCATTAGAATTTAATTTTTTATATTTATCATTATTAAAAGATTCTTTATCTAGTTGATTTTTATATCTAGAAAATATTTCATTTTGTAACAAACTAGTAACAGATGGTCTTTTAGAAGGATTCAAATCAGTCATTCTAAGTATAAAAAGAAAAACTTGAATTTTATGCCTTGTTTAAACATGCTCTATTTTACTTTTCGAACAATTCTGATAGTTCACGTGAAAAATTTTTTGGAAGGATGGGTTTGGTCCAGTCTTTGAATTTTTTCGGTTTATCAAGCTCTTCGTAAGTTTCTTTTAAATAACACATATTAAACAAAAGCCAACCACAACACCATATATCATATTTCAAACTAACTTCTTTGGGTTTGATCACTTCAGGTGCTAATATATCAAAATGTTCATTGAGTAAGTTCAATTTTTGATTGTATTCATTTACTTGAGAAAAATTTGTATTCATTAAAAGATTTATTTCATCAAAGTCAAACACAATCCAACTTTAGATGAAATTAAAATTTTATTTTAATTTTTATTAAAAACTAAATTTTAGAAACTTTATTTTAATATTTTTGTGAAAAATTCCATGTTGGTGAAGGACTTCAACTGCTTTCAGGATTCTGAACAACCAGTAAATTATTTGAGCCTCGAATAAATCTTTTTGATGTTTAATTCTTAAAAGTCTTGTTATCAAATCATTCTTGAAAAAAAATTTTAAAAGAATTTTTTTTTGTGTTTTTTATTTTTTTTTCTATACCGAACTAAATGGTTCTGTAACAACCCAAAAAGACTTTGGCTCTGTGACAAATACTGAACAAAATTGTAAATTCGGATGATTTATCTTCGAATAAATTTCTAATGATTTTTTGTTTTTATCTGGTAATTTTGAAAAATCAAACAATATTTTTCTTTAAATAAAATAAAAATAATTTTATTAGTTAATTAACATTTACGGTTTATTTTTATTAATATTTAATCTTGGTAAGACATTTGTGTATTAAAATTTTATGATGTTGTAAAATTAAATACGGTACTTAGTATTGAATTATTTTATTAAAAACGAAATTAATTTTTCAACATGTTAAAAACTCTTATATCTTAAATTTTTAAGCTTAAGCATTAAATGAGCTGCTAATAAGATTTGAATTTTGAAGTTTTTAGTTTTTAATAAAATATATTTATCTCTAATACTAAAGAAGACAATTGATGAAAGTACAAAAATTTTAGTTAAAATTGTTTATAGATCAGTAATATATTTTCCAAAGGTTAATAATATATTCGATCAAATTGTCTCCTTCTAATTGTTAACTGGGCCTGAGTTTTTGTTTTTTAATAAATTTAAAATTAAAAATACATTTTAGAATCGTCCAACAAGTCATCAACTTTCCAAATGTTTTCATTTATTTTTTCTCTGATTCTATAAATTCCATTTAATATAAACCCTTCTTTCATTTTAAATGTAATGAAAAATTTATTTTTTAAATCCTGAGAGGTATCAGCAAAAGAAAAAAAAAAATTTTTGTTTTATACATCCTGAAAATCTTAATCTTATCTAACGAATAAATTAGTTTTAACAAAATAAAAACACAAAAATGTATTTTAAAAGTATTTATTTAAAATTATCAACAAAATTTACAAATAAATTTAATTTTTTATCAAAAACAAAAAGAGAAGAAAAACATTTTAATAAATCTAGCTAAATTTTGATGCTTGCGCTTGAAGCATACTTTTTATATGAAAATAAAAATTATATTCGTTCAATATTTGACTAGTTCTATGCATTTTAATATGTTCGTTTAAATCCTCGGGTGAATAAAACAAATGATCGCATTTTGTGTTATTACCAAATGACCAATTACAAGAATAAATAATCTGTGAATTAAAATTTACTTGACTCGAAGAAGCTTGACTATTTTTGGCCAATGAATATTCGCTTAATTTTTTCTTTTTTGGTTCTTTTTCTTGTTCTTGATTATTGAATTTTTCTAATTTTTTGAATTGTATAAAATTACTGCTTTCATTTTCACTATCTTCGGTTTGTTCCTCGTTTTCTCTAGATTTTCTTTTGTTAGATTTTTTTGAATTTTTTTTATTATCTTCTTTTAAAACGGTAGTCGAATATTGATTGAAAATCTGATCAAATTCTTTGTTGTATTTGGCGCAAATTTCAACCAGTAGACCAAGATGACCAATTTTATTTTTTATCTTAGGCTGTGTACGTTCTATAGTAGATGGTGGAATTGGCTTGAAATATTCTTCACTATTTTTAATTACATTTTCAACCATTTTTTAGGTTTTTTTTTTAATGTTTTTTATTTTTCAATTGCTTCTTAGAAATAGAAAAAAAGCTCTAGTTTTTTTTTTTTTTTCAAAATTTAGGTAAATTGATAAATAGAACAATAAATATTAATGAATTAAATGATTTGTTCTTTTATGAAAAAAAAATTAAAAACTTAATAAGTTTAATTTAGTTTCAAGTTAAATTTTTAATTTGCACTAATTTTTTTTTTTATTTATTTCAAAAATTTTTATTTTTTTATTTTAAATAAACGTGATTATTAATTAAATATTTGACAAAGATAAAATTTTTTATTTTAAGCAATAGATAAATGTTAAAAGGTTTATCTAATTTTTTTTTTGTTTCAAATAAGTTTTTATTGCTTTATTTAAAACTTAAAGGTGACATCGAAAATAAAGACCTATTAATTTAAAGTCTCTTGTAAACTTTCAACATTTGCCAATAATTTTTGTAACTCGAGATATTTACAATAATAATAAATTTGAAATTAAGTAATTAAAGCAAAAGTCTTTAGAATATAAATTCTGTTTTTGAGCTGGTATTTTTATTAGAATGGAAAATTTAAAAAAAAAGAAAGAAAGCTTGGTTAAATGATTTTCTTTTCTAATTTTTATTAGATAAAACAGAATATATAATAAAATGAAAAAAATTAGACCAAACAAGTGTTTTTACGATGTAACATAAAAGTATATGAGATAATAGTTTCCACGCTGAGCAGTCGCAAATAGATTGCCATATTTACTTTTCATGAAACGAAAATCTTTCAAAATAAAAGACTTGATGTTTTCGTTTTCATTAGACACAATTTTATCATTATCTTCCATTCGTCCAATTATGCTGCACATTTGCTTGTAAAATAGTTCTTGTTCTATTTTTGCTCTCTTTATACCATCATTCAAATCTAAATCAGACACTTTACGGCCTAAATCTGTCTCCATTTCTTTTCTATTTTGAAAATGGTAATCCATATAGATTGAAAACGTAATATCAAGATGACTAAGAGCGTTCTGAATTGAAATATTTTTCATTTCTTTTGAAATAGCTACTTTACACTCTCGCATAAGCATATCGTCAAACTTATCTCGACTCTCAAAATGCATCATGTTAATCATGTCAACGTGCGACTGCCAATCACCACTACTAACCGCTTTTAACTTTTTACACAACACCAAGTCTCTCTCTTCCCAACTATCTTGCTTTTGCAATTATTCCAATTCACTAGGATACAGACCTTTTTTGTTTACAAACACCTCATCATTTTCCATTTCCAACACTCGTGGTATGCTAGAAAGGTTGTATTTTCCAGATTCAAATTCGGCTTTAAATGACATTGTAATTTTTAATGCTTTAGCTATTCTTCTTCTAATTGGAATAATTTTTCTATTTAATAAAATTAAATAAATAATAAATATAGTCATGTTTGGCTATTACACCAAACACTATTAGTTCATAAATCTAACACTAAATTATTTTAAAAGCTGATTTTCATAAGTTTATTAGTAAAATCTAAATTAAAATTAATATTACTAGAATCTATGTTTAGAATTAACTAAAATGTCTTTTGAAACAAAAATTATTTTATTTTCAGGCTAGATTAATTATAGTTTAAGGCGTGTGATAGCACCTATTTTTGTTATTTTTTTATGCATTATTTCCCCCAGGCTTGACATAATACTGACCGTGTTTCTTGCTTTTGTCATCTGGAACTTTTGTGATGCCTTTTAAATGTTACGGTTTTAGATGTAAATTGCATTTATTTTATCGGCTGATGTAGTTGCTAGGTTGAATTTGTAAACTTTTTTAATTAAATATTTGACCAAGATAAAATTTTTATTTTAAACAATAGATAAATGTTAAAAGGTTTATCTAATTTTTTTTTTGTAAATTTGTGTATTTCAAAAATGTTTGGTTAAATGATTTTTTTTTTTTAATTTTTATTAGATAAAACAGAATTTAATTTAAAAAATTAAACAATAATAAAATTTCTATAAAAATTTGATTTTCAAAATTTCCTTTTTTAAAAATTTAGTTCAGCTTTAAGTTTTATTAAATTTAAATCTTATAATAATTAATTCTTTAAGCGATAACAGTTGCTTGTTGAAATCTTAATCTGACTAGCTTGAGGCTAAAATGGTAATGAAATTATTTAGTCTCTACTTGAGTATATATGACTTTTTGTTAATTAAATCAATAATTCTTGAGTTTATAGAACAATAGTTTTTGAAACAATTTAATGAAATATCTAAAATCAATAATTTTTGGTCTTTTAATTTTAAGTTTATTTAATTAACTTAATTAATTATTGATAGTAGCAACGACTTGAGAATGATTTAAACATTTTGCTGAAAATGCTTGAGATATTTTAAATAATGTTAGGATATAACTTGCTTATTAACTATCCATCAATACATTATTGCAATAGTAATATCTGGATAAGATTTTTTTTTAAAAATGAAATTCAATGCTCTGTTGAATTTCTTAGATTTATTTAATCATTTTTCTTAGGCTTTTATTTCCTTCTTTGATTGATTTACATTAAATTAAAGAAAACAATTTTTCATGCAAATATTACTAGAATGCATATTGAGATTTTTGTAAATAAAATCTATAAATCTATATCCCTATTTGACTAAAAATTTATCATTACTTTAACATATTTTGAAACAAGGAAATAATAAGTCTCTATGGCGCAACCGGCTAGCGCGTTCGGCTGTTAACCGAAAGGTTGGTGGTTCGAATCCACCTAGGGACGAATTTTTGTTTTTTAATACTTAATTTTTTTTTTTTTAAATTGATTTATCAAAAACTAAAGCAAATTTTAGTTTAAGTTTGAATTGTTTTCTATGACGAAGAAAAAAAATTTTGAAATTAAAAAAAAAAATTAGTCATATCTTTTATCTGAAATTTCAAAAAAAAAAAAAAATAATTTATATTATATTCTATTATGTGCATTATAATAAAATATACTAAAAAGCAAGGTAAATGCTACATTCAAAGCTTTTTTGCTAATTTTTTAAAATAAAAAAAAAATTTTAATCTAAAGAATGGAAGATAAACTAATAGATGCGAATAGTTCTTTGGACAGCATTGTTGTTTTGTCTGGCTCAGAGACAAACACTTCATTCAGTTCTTCATCAGCCAACACTTCTAACAACATTAATTGCATTATTGAGAACGAACGGTCAAATTATAGTCAAAGAACTCTTTTAAACTCATTTTATAATTCAAGCACAAAACTAAACGACACTGGTTCGAGCTCATTCATAGCAACCAATGCTGAAACTGAATGTTTTTTGCTAGAAAAAGAAATACAAACTCTCAAACAGCAATTAGCAACAAGCAAACAAGAGAATCTATTTTTAAAACAGAATTGTGAATTTTTAAAAAAAGAAGTAGAAAAGCTTGAATCAAAAGCAAACATTAAAGCAGACTCAAACAGCTCAGATTATTTGGACTTTGATTCGGTTCTTTTAGGTGAAAAGTTTCAAAATTTTTTGACTGAAACAAATAAATTAATGTCCAAAAATGATCTAAATAAATTCAAAGAGTCATTTATATATTTAATCAAAAATTTATGGAGCTCAATTGCGTTTAAATGTGATGATAAAAATTTAGAAAATTTGAGACAAACAAGAGATGATTTGATTAATAAAATAGATAATTTAAATATAGAGATTGTTGACAATGACAAAATAGAATTTTTAAACAACGAATTAGATCAATTTAAGCGAAAATATGAATCTATAAAGCTAAAGCTAAATGAACAAAATGAATTTTTAAAACTGATAGTAAAAAAAATTGGTAAAGAAAATAAAAATGCTCAAGTAGTTGAGTCTAGAAAAGAGGTAAATGATCCAAATGTGTTTTATTGCTACAATGTAAATGATTATATAACTATTGATAATAACATTGGACTTAGATCCGAATTGGATGATGCTGAGCCAACAAGAACTAAAGAGAAAGAAGAACAAAAAGAACAAAAGCAAGAACAAGTGCAAAATTTTGATGATAAAAATTTTTACAAGTGTCCTACGTGTCAGACTACAGTTGATTCAAGCTCAGTTTCTTTTGATATGTATCAAGCACATGTGGAAGTGTGTGATGATTCACATCTTGTCTGTATGTTTTGTCTTTGTTGGTTCCAAAAGAATCAAGAAACCGAATACTTAAAACATATTGACTTTCATCTAAAAAAATTGCATCAAGATTTGAAACAGGCAAATTTTTTTTTAAATTGATTTTTGTTTAAATTACACTTATTTATATCTATCTATTTATCTATCTATTTATTTATTACTTTTTTTTTTTAAATGCTAAAAAATTAAACATTGAAGAATAATCATAGGATCATATATTGATGAAATTAGATTTAGATAATAAAAAAAAGAATCAATATTTTTTTTAAAAATTTTATTAAAGAAAAAAAAATTGTAAATTGAAATTTGAAAAATATTTGTTTTTTTTTTTAATTTATTTAAATTTGATTTCAAACATTTCATTTTTATTATTTAAAAAAAAAAATAAAAAAAACCGATATCGAAGTATTTTTAAATTTTCAAATAAATATTCTAATTCTTTTTCCAAAGTCTTAATTGAATTTCTATTTATCTCAATTGCATTTATTATAAACCATTATTGTGACAAGTTTTTTTCAAACACACGATTTAATATTTAAGCAGCTAACAAATATACTAATATTTTCCAGAATTTGGTTTTAAAAAAATATTTTGAAATTTCTATTTAAGTTCAAATTATTTGATTTTCATGATGAAACTGATCAAGGTGAAAACGAATTTACTTTACAATCGGTAAAGTCAATATAATCAAACTTATCTTATAACTAAGAGAGCTGATTTGCTATTAAATTAATAATTTTAGACTATTATAAATTTCGGCAGCAGGAAAAATGTTTAAGTTAGTTACTATAGATTGCCAAATAATTAATTCACTTAAGTCTAGAGACACTCTTGGTAAATTTGTATTTTCTCTGAATCTTGCTGTAAATTGAAATTTTATTATTAATTAATTATTTTGTTCTAAATAAAAACAACACTTTTTTTTTTATTTATTTATTTATTTAGTTTTGCTTTAAAACAATACTTATTTCACTAGTTTTTTTTTATTCTAATTTTCTTTCTAACCATTCCAAAACTAAACCATATTTTAATAAACTTAATTAATTATTAATAATATTTTTAAGTTAAAATTAAGACTATTAACTATTAAAAAGTCATATATTATTTAACAAATTTCAGTTATTATAATCTCTAATATTTATTATTTATAATTGTTTTTTTTTTCTCTAGCTATATGAAGTTCATTTCAATTCAGATTAATTTGAATAAATTTTATTCTAGATGAGATAGAATCGTTCTGCAAAATTTTACATCTTGTAACAACTTTGCTACACCTATAATACATGTCTGTTAAAACTCTGTATTCTCTTTGCAGAGGAGATCATAATCCTTTTTAATTATCTACAAAGTGCATAAAATCGCAGAGTTTTTGCAGGCAGGTATTATAGGTGTAGCAAAGTTGTTACAAGATGTAAAATTTTGCAGAACGATTCTATCTCATCTAGAATAAAATTTATTCAAATTGATCTGAATTGAAATGAACTTCATATAGCCTTTTTCTCTTAGGATTTGATATAAATGAAACTTGTAATGATTAGATTAACTGTAGAAAGTCCAAAGTAGACGTTTAAAATATTTTACCAATTTTGATTTAAAATATTCTCACGAAAAGAATTGAGATATAAAATATTTCACCAGTATTTAACAAGTACCTTTATGTACATTAATTTTTTCAAATACTTGGTTTAATTTACTGTGTGTAATTAGTAGAAATTAATTTAATAATTAGTTTAACAATATTAATGAATATACCATTTTAAATTTAAAATCAATTTATATATTAGAATCTAGTAACCTTGATTCGATTCAAATAATTTAAAACCATGTTTTTGATATTTTTAACTAATACATTTTCAATTGTTGAAAATAAAACAATTAAAATTGGAGCAAATAACAAAATAATATTTTAACAATACATTTTGAAGAAAAAGAAAAATTAATTATTAAATCAATAAAAATTTTTTAAAAAATTAAATTTTTAAAGTATTTTAATCAAACAAACATTTCCACAGTCATTTAAAATTTTTTATTCAGTTTAAATTAAATAATTAAAAAAATTAATTATATCTTAAAATTATTTATGAAAAAAAAATATACTTATTAATTAAGAATAGAATAATATTCAAAAAATAAGCTAAAAAGAAATAGAATGCTTCCAACATGTTTACAATAAATTTAGTTTCTTATTTTGAAACGACTTGATTTTGTTGCTGAATAAAGTAAAGATTACAATTTAAAATTGTTGACAGAGTTGAAGAAAATAATCAAATTTCGAATTAAGAACCTAGAATTGAATGATTTCAAATTATAGATTAAAACAATCAACTTTATTCTTGTTGGTTATAAGTAGTCACAGAGTTTAAGAGGATAAAATCGATTTTAATTTTTATTGGAAAAAAAATTTGTTGAGCGCTTTAAGCTTGATTTGTTAAGACTTTATGAGAACAAAACATAATCAAATAACAAATAATTGTAAAAAGCAATTTATTTTAATCAAAGTTTATCAAATGATTAAAAGATCATAAATTGTATTCAAATTATAAATTAAGTAAAACTTGATGTTTCAATAATTTTTGAAATCAAAAAAAAAAAAAAAATATTAAACAAAATTTTTTTATTTATAAATTATTCATAAGTTATATTTAAATATAATAAAATAAAAATAAAAAAAAAAGAGAGAGAAAAGTTTATAAAATAATAATAATAATAATAATAATAATTTAAGAATTATTGATTTAAAAAAAATAAAAATCAATTAAATAAGAATATAAGAAAAAGTTAAAACTAACAAGAAAAATCGAAATCGATAAAAAAAAAAGAAAGAAAGAAAGCAAAATAAAGAAAAAAAAAATAATTAAATTTTATTTACTTTTATTTTTGTTATTATAGATGCTTTCTTTCTTTCTTTTGCATTTTTTTATATATATATAAATATTCTAAAATAAAAATTCGATAAAATTTTATAAAGAAAAAATAAAAAAAAAAAAAAAACTAATCGATAAAATAATCATAATAATTAAAAAAAATTAGAGATTTAGTTTTAGAAATTTTTAAATTTATACATTTAAAGAAAATTTTTTTTTTTTAATTTTAATTTTAAATAATAAAAGTTTGATTTTATGATCTTTTTTAAAAATTAAGAATCTTTTGTCTTTAATTGAGCTGTGTTATTGATGCTTTCGATTTAAAGTTTTATAGTTTTATGTTATAAATATCTCTATGAATTTCTATTAATTTTTTATTTTTTTTTAAATAAATAAATATAAACTCTGAATTACAAAATCAATAAATTTTGAATAAATTAAATTTTATGTTTAATCATCATCTTTTCTTGTTGTTATTTTTGTTGTTGTTGTTGTTCTTCTTCTTCTTCTTCTTCTTCTTCTTCTTCTTCTTCTTCTAAATCGATTTTCGAAAAATTACCATCTAAAATTTACTTAATTCTAATTTATTTAAAAAATATTGATTTTGTAATATGGCATCACATTTTTAGTTGTTGAATATATACTATAAATAAGCAAGAAAAAAAGCAAGTAAAGCTTATCATTTAATAAATTTATATTTTATTTTATTTTATTTTCTATTTAAATAATCATAAATTATAGTTTGATTTATTCACATGTCAAATAAGTATTTTATTTTTAATTTTTTTTTAAATATTTAAATTTAATCAAAATAAAAATCAATATGTATCTTTTAGTTAATTTGTCTAAATTTTATTTCCCCAATTGGATTCTGTTAAAACGGAAAAGAGAATAGAATAGAATAGAATAGAGATTAAAATTTTATAAAATTTTATTAATATACTCTTAAGTTTTTATTTGGTTAATCTACCAAAAGCAAGTAAGCAAGTAGGTTTAGTCACCAAGTTAAAGCTGATTGTTTAATAAAAAAAATTTTCTTTTAAATAAATTTTATTAATTTTTTAATTTGTTTATTTATTAACATAAATTTGATGGAATTCAAAAATTTAAAAATAAAAATAATAAAATAAAAAAAAAATAAAAAAAAAAAAAAAACAATAATCAATAATTTAATAGTTGTCAGAATTATGTCTATAATTAAAAATTATTCCAAATTATAAAATAAAAAGCCCAAAATATTGAAGAAACTAGTTAATTCGGATTTTTTTTTTATTTTATTTTATTTTAATTTTTTTATTTCTGTTTAAAAATAATTTATTGATTGATTAAATCGATTTTTTCCTCTTTCTTTTTCTCTAGCTCGATATACCCGGTTTTATAGTTATGTTTTAGTTTTTAGTTTTTAGTTTTTTTTTAAATTCAGTTGCTATTGTTTCTCAATATAAAACTAAAAAATTAAAAAAATAAAGATACAACTTTTTAAATAAAAATATTTTTTTATTAATTTTATTTAACATTTAATTTAGTATATAATTTAATTTTTTTTATTTTTTATTATTGATTTTTTAATTTGATATGGTAATTGTTAAAGCATCATTTTGTTACTTAATTATTTTTTTTTTTAAATAAATGTATTATAAATTGTATTGCAATAAAAAGAAAAGAGAAGATAATCAATCAAATTCAAATTGTGCATGTTTTAAATTAGTTTAAGTTTTAGTAGTAAATAACACATATTTTTAATTTTAAATAATTTATTAGAAGTATTTGTTAATTTAAATTGTGGTAAGTTCTATTAATACATCATGTTAAAACAGTTTAAAATGTAAAGACACAAATCAAAAGGGTTGTGTTTTTCCTTATATTTAATCAACATTTATCACGGAATGTATCAGGTTCAATAATTAGTGTTTAAATAATTTCCTAAGCGTAAAAGCTTATTCTTTTTATCTACGTTTTGGATCATTGTCTACAATTAAGTTTATTATAGTTGATTTCAAATACAAACCTTAGAAAGTATACTAAAGCTAAAGTTATGTGCTTTAACCATAAATGCAGGTTTTTTAAATAATTAATTTATTAATTAAACTATTTATATTTAGAATTTAAAAAAAAAACTAATCAAAATAAAGGTATGTTTAATGTTTAATATTAATTTTATTTATAAAACTACTTAGACACATTACAAAAGAATTAAATTATTTTTAAAATTTTTTGTTTCATCTCAATCAGTTAAATGAAAATTTTTTAAAAAAGAAAAAACTATTCGAAATTACATTTTTAAGGCAATTTTCGATTAAATCAAAGTTCTAAAATCAAAAAAAAAGTTTCCAGGCTTAAAGCATTAATTTATTAATTTAATAAAAAACGTTTTTTTACTGAACCAGGTAACTTTTTTTTGTTTATTAAATAATTGAGTTAAAGATTAGATTTTTTTTTAAAGCTTATTGAATTATTACAAGAAGAATTATTCATAATCGGAAATGAATAAAAATCGGATATTTTTTTTAAAAATTAGAATTTAAATTTTAACTTAATTATTGTTTTAGTTTTGTTTTAGAAATAAAAAATATACGAAAAAATAAAATTATTTAATATTGGACATTGGTCTTTTATTTGAAGCGATTTTCTATTTAATAGAATATTTAAAATCATATTCAGATCAAATTAGAATTTATTCGTTCGTTGCAAAATAACTCGCGCTTATATATATATATTTATTCGATAAAAAACGCAATTAATTTGCATTACTTTAAATAATATATGTATCATTACTTAAGAGTAATTAAAATAATCAAATGATGAAAATAATTTTTTTTAATAAACAATAAATTAAATTTTTGTTAAATTTTTATTAATTTTTAATAATTTAAAAAAAAAATTTACTTTTCTTTTTTTCTAAACACATTTAAACATTAAAAAAAAAATAAATTTAATTAACAACATCAATAAAGGAAAAATTTAATTAATTAAAAAAATGACTTAGAGAATCGAAATATTTATTATTTAAAAAAAAAAAAAAAAATTTTTTTTTTAAAAATGACTTAGATCAATTAAAAAATTCTACATAAAAAAAAATGACTAAAAAATTTTAAAAAATTTATAAAAAGGAAAAATTTATTTTTTAAAAAATTTCAATAAATGACTAGTTCAAATCAATATTAAAAATAAATCATTCTCGGTTTTTAAAATTTTTAATAAATTTTCAATGACTTAGATCAATTGGAATGTAAAATTTTTAAATATTTTGCAATATAAAAAAATTTGTTTTTTGTTTTTTTTTTTGATTAAATAATATAGGCACAAGTTTTTGTTTTTGTTATTTTTTCTTTTTGTTTCGATTACAAAATAATATAAATAATTAAATGTATTTATAAAATTTATAAATTTTTATAAAACAACAGCAATAGACGACAGACACAAAATTCAAAATTCAAATGGCAAATTCAATTTCACTGTTAAAATCATTTTTAACAAAACAATTAAAAGTAATGATTTAATTCTCATTTTTAAAAATAAAAAATAATTTGAACAAATAAAAACCAGAAACAGAAACAGAAACAAAATCTCTTAATGTTTATTATTATTGTTGTTATTTAGCACTGCTGCTGTTGCTGTTTTCGTCGTCGTGGTCTTTCCATTTGTCCATGGAGCGTCGTCTAGCGTTCATAAAAAAATTACTAACTGTGGCAACCTCGAGACCCAATTGTTGTGCAATAGTGACTTGCATTTCTTTAGATGGACGTTTTGTTTCTTTGAAAATGGCTTGTAAAGTTCTTCGCTGAATATCGGTAAAGACAAGTCGGGGCTTTTTGGCATGATGACCGGACGAACTATGCTGCTGCTGTTGTTGTAGCTGGTTCTGTCCAGCAATTTGATGGTCAATTATGATTTGATTTATTTGCATCATTTTGTTGTGTCGAGTTGTGTTCGGCGAAGACATGTTTCTACTGTCTGCGTCATCACCACTAGTCATATTACCATAGTCATCATCGTCGTCCTCTTCATCACCATCGTCTTCGTCTAAATCATCATTATTTTCTAGTTCTTCATTTTCATCACATTGTTCTTCAATAGTAGAATTAAAATTCTCATTGTCATCTTCTTTTCGTTTTGTAGCAGCTAAATTAACAAAAAAATAATAAATTTTATTATTAATTATTATCATAAATTTTGTATAAATATTTTGTTAAATTTACCAGCTAGTCTTAGTGAATTCATACGTTGTGATTCGGGTTCTTGTAGCCATTTGTACATGCGTCTAAAGGTCTCACGACCCGATTTTAATTTAGACCAGGGCTTCGGGTTACGAAGCAAATCGGACAATGTACCTTGACTACGACACAATACACGCTGAGCAAAAACAGCCTGTGGTATACTGTAT
Organism: Brachionus angularis; assembly: GCA_021432725.1. Taxonomy (NCBI): domain Eukaryota; kingdom Metazoa; phylum Rotifera; class Eurotatoria; order Ploima; family Brachionidae; genus Brachionus; species Brachionus angularis. Next base: position 433,925 of record JAJVDD010000007.1, read on the forward strand.
CGTTTCAATTCTGAGCTTATTTTATGCGCTAATTCTTTAGTATTAATCTCTTCCATTTGTGCATTTGTTGGAGATGGTATCGAGGACGAAGAAGAAGACGATTGTACATGTTTGTTATGCTGATCAATGTTAATAGTCAGCATCATATTAGTATCAGATAAATCATTGGCAAGTTTAGAAGATTTTTGTTCATTTTTACACGGAGTTGAACAAGTAAGAGGCGATTGGTTCAATTGATTTTGTTGTTGTATTAAAAATTGATCAATATTGTCAAGTATATTCTCTGTTTGATGGGAATTAGCAGAAGAGTTGTTTTGATTAATTAGAAAATTTGTATCAAATTTTTCTTGTTTAAGTTGAATAACCGATTGTGAATTGAGAGTAGTGGTAGTGGCAGGTTGAAGAGTAGCATAAGTATTAGTATTATTAGAACTAGTTTCAACTAAGTGTTCAGTAGAAGCAAGATCAGCAATATTAACACACTGGTTCATGTTAAGAACAATTTTTTGCTTTTGACTTAAAATAGGATCATTGCTTTGGCTAGTGTTTATCAACATGTTTATGTAATCACTCGAATCAATTAGTTTGTTATCATTTTTAAGAATTTTATCCGAAGAAGATGAAGAAGAAGAAGAAGAAAGATTATTAGAACCAGCAGTGATATTAGATGATGATGATGATGATGCTGATGATGATGAAGTAGACGAATTAGAAGTAGAAGAGGAAGGCGAGCTAGAAGATGACGAATCAACAAATTCAGAATTAGACAATAACAGTAAAGACTGTGAATTGTTTTGTTTCTGATTATTATTATTATTATTATTATTATTATTGTTATTGTTATTATTATCAGAGTTTGGTGTTGTACCAGATGACAATTTATTTATAATATTATAAACCAAAAAATTATTATCTTCTTCATTATTATTACTATTATTATTGTTATTATTAATATTATTACTATTACTATTATTATTATTGTTATTATTGTTATTATTATTATTATTATTAGTATTAGTATTATCACAAATATCAACAACAACATTAGAACCAATATCATCAACTATTTCATTAACAATTAAATCAGTTGGCTGTTGATGATGAATTTGTGGCAAAGAATGATGCATTTGATGTGACAAATGAATAGAATGATTAAGTGAATTGGTCGAAGAGAGAGAAGAAGAGGTCGATGATAAAGATGAGATATCATCTTCAGAACCAAGAGCATGATTGTGATGATAATGATTCATCAAATGATTATGATGTATATGAGAATGTTGAATTTGATGATGAGCATGAGGATGATTATGATTAAGTTGATTATGATGATGAAGATGATGATTAATTTGGCTTAAATGGTTGTGTTGCATGTGATGATTTAAATTGTTCATATGAGAAGTTTGACTGGAATAGCCCGAATCATCCATGGTATTATTGGTAGAGTTTAACAATTGTATTAAATCAATATTCGAATTTTGAGTATTATTTAAACAATTTAATGTTATTGAATTGTTTATTTTATTCAGTGAAGATTGATGATCGTCAAGATTCAAATAAGAATTGTTGTTATTTTGATTAGTGTTACAAGTTTGATTGGAATTATTCGAAATCAAGTCAATCAAGTGATCTGAATTGTTCTGATTTGTATTACTAGTGTCTGTTGTAAAGTAGGAAAATTGTTGTGTTTGAAATTGTGTTTGATGTTCGATTTGTACTTGTTGTTGTTGCTGTTGCTGCTGTTGTTGCTGTTGTTGCTGTTGTTGATGTTGTTGTTGTTGTTGTTGTTGATATTGTTGTTGTTGTTGCAAACGCAAATCCATTATTAAATCTTTTACTTTTTTGTTTCGATTTGGATTTTTTTGTTGTTGTTGATTTTGATTTGTTGCTTGCAAATGTTTGCTATTTTTATTTATTTTATTATTATTATTTTGACTATTATTACTATTATTATTACTATTGTTGTTATTATTATTATTATTATTATTATTATTATTATTACATGAATCATTGTTCTGTATATTTACATAACTATTTTCGTAAATTAAATTCGCATTATTGAAGCTCGTATTGCTAAAATTTAAATTCTGATTTAAAGTATTTAGATTAGATACTGAATTCACTGATGTATTATTGGTGTTGGGAGTATTAAAATTATTAAAATCAGCCATTAACCTAAACATATTTTCTGCTTATGTATTTTTTTATTTTCTAATAATTTTTTTTTTCTTAAAAAAAAAAAAAATAAATAATTATAAAATTTATTTTTTTTGTTTTTGTTTTGTTCAAGATAACAAGAACAACAACAAGAAGAACAACAACAAAACTGAAATAAAATACAAATGAAATTTAACTCGTTAATGATAAAATGATGATGGAATAGCACTGAGTATCAAATTTTTTTTTTGAAAATATAAATTATTAAAAAATAAATTAAAAAAAAAAAAGAAGAAATCCAACTGATTTATTTTAAAAATTTAATCTTTGTTATATTTTTTTTTTATTTTAAATGACAAATTTAATTTATCATGTAAATTAAAGTTGAAATTATTTTAGAAAAATAAAATAAAATAAATTGAAAATACTTAAATTTTACGTGATTTTAATTAATTTATAAATTTTTATTTTTTTTTAAATATCAAAAATTTTGAATTTTTTGTTTTTTTATTTTTATTTTTTTTATTTGAGATTTATGTTCAACAAAATAAGTATACTTAATAATTAAATAAGAAAGAAAGAAAAAAAAAAGAAAAATGCAATTTCTGATATAATTATATAACAGGTTTTTAATTCATTAATATTATTAAAGGTTCTTTTAATCATTCAAAATTATTTTATTAATCTTAATAAGGCTTAATTCAAATTGATTAAAATTAAAGCTTATAATTAATATAAATGAAAACAAAAAAAAATAACCCTTAAATTGGCCATCAAAAGAATCTTGCTAAGCCAATGTGTTTGAAATTATTTTATATTAAATCAGTTAAGTTTTTTATATATTATTTTATAAGTTTTAAAGAGTCCAATCAATCTATCGACTCCCCTATTTTGTTGCAAAATTAATTTCGTTTTTAAATATTAAATAATAATAGTAAACGGCGCAATTAATTTTGCAACAACAACAAAAAAATTTGAATTAAAATTTAAAAAAATATCCTAAATTAAGAAGCTAATATTTTGAAAATTTTAAAAAGAAAATCAATAAAGACCAATAGATTAAATGAACATTATATTTGTCATAGACAAATTAAATTAAAAACAAATAAACAAGAAATTCTGTTGACTATGTAAGTTATTTTAAACAATTTTGATTTTATTTAGACTTTTATATTTAAGAAAAATAAAAACTAATGTTTTTTTTTTATTACATCAATCGAACCATGTTTCGGCTTATTAAAAAATAATTCAAATATTAAATTAATAAATTTATCCTAAATTTAAATTATTATCTAATCTAATAACTTGGCACTTCATGGTCACTATTGATTTTTTTGTTTATTTTTATAATTATTCAATAATTAATTATTATTATTATTATTATTATTATTAATCACTCTCGCTACTCTTCTTCTTCTTCTTAAAACGCCTACAAACTTTAAAAAAAATATAAATTTTTTTTTGTTACTCTAAATCAATATATTGATTTTATCAAAGAACAAAAAAAAAATTTTTTTTTTTTCGATATAAAATAAAACAAATTTTTTATTATTATTATTATTTTTTTTTTTAATTCTCAACGAAAATAAAAAAAAATATAAAAAAAAATTAAAAGAATCGAACAGGCACAAGTTCAGAGTTCATTTCGATTGGTTTAAGTTAACTGAAAAACGACAAATGTCCTTTGTATTTGTTTTTGTGTAGAAGAAGAACAAGAATCTTTATTTTATTTTTTTTTTAATTTTTTAATAAAAAAAAAACGAAATCTAAAACTTTACTCACGCAGCATTTTTATTTAGCAAAAAAAAAAAAAAAAAATTTTTTAAAGATGAAGAAATATTAGAAAAAAAATAAAACGACAAAAAAAAATTTTATAAAAAAAAAAGAGAGAGAGAGAGAATTAATGGAAATAATTTTTAATCATAATTTTTGAAAAAAAAAAAAAGAAAAATTATAATTCCGAAAAAATCATAAAATTATTGATTTTTTTTTCTTCTTTTTTCTTCTTGTTGTGTTGTTGTGTTTCATCCACTCGACTTAAACACAGCATAAACACAAACTCACACATGCTTGAATATTTGACAATTTTAATAATAGTAATAATAATAATAATAATTAACTCACGCACGAGCATCATAATCATAAAATCATAATCATCAAATGTTTGTGTCACAAAAGCTAAATCTATAAATCTAAATAAAATAAATATGAACATAATTTATTATTTCCAGAAATATGAATATTTCGGTTTTTATGTTTGATAAAAATACAAAAAAAAAACCTTAAATCGCCATTGTTTTTTTTTATTTATTATTTATTTATTCATTATAAAAAATAAAAAATAAAAAATTAATAACTCATTCAAGAGTGGTTTAATTAGAAGAAGAGAAATAACAAATTAAAACTAACCAGCTGGAAGCCTTATAATAAAATATAAAATGCTCGCGTGTGTATTATTCTGTGTATTTTATTAAAATTAAAATTATTATTTGTTATATTTGGGCTGTTCTCTTTTGATATAATCATAATTTGAGGAAGAAAACAACAACACCAAAAAATCGATTTTTTTTTTTTTAATTTTGTTTAAACTTGCATCATTATTTTTACTATTTGAAATAAATTATTATAATTGAATTTATAGAACCAACATGTGAGCACAAATTATTAAGGAAATAAAAATAAATAAATAACATAAATAAATGAAAACCATTTAGTAATTTAGTAATTTTGTTGTTAAATTCTCAGAATTAAAATCGGTTTAAGGTATTTTTATTTTTTTTTGTTAATATTTTTTATTGTTAAAGTTGTATTAAGAGCAAAGAGAAATATTAAATTTCAGATTTTATTTTTTAATTAAATATTAATTGATTTGTTATTTATGAAACATAAAACAAGTTTCAAGTTATTTATTTTAAGACATCATCCTCATAATCATTTTCATCATCATCATCATCATCATCATCATTCTGGCTTAGTTTTAAGATAAAATTGTTTTAATTTTAATATTTTTTTCTTCTTTCTTTTTTCTTTCTTTATTTCTTTATTTCCTTGTTAGTTTTTGTTAATAAATATAAATTAGTTCATAATTTGATTTTGTTTAATTTGTTTTAATTTTTCAATTGAATAGAAAACAAAAACAAAAAACAAAAACTAATTATCTGTAATTAATTCGAAACCAATGGCCTTTCTTTAATAATCTTTTTCTTATACTTACAACAACAACAAATCAAATGAAAATTAATAAGCCTTTAAAAAATTAGTAAAATAAACTTTAAAGTTTTTAAATTGTTTACATTTTATTATTTGAAAAATAAATAAATAAAAAACAAATAGAAAAATTAAAAAGCATAGGTGTAAATAATCTTCTTCTTCTTCTTCTTTTTTTTTTTTTTTCAATTTTTGATTGCTTGGTTTTTTATTTTAAATAAGAATTTAAAATATACAGATTTTTGTTTAAAGTGTTGCAAATTAAATTTCGTTTTTTTGAATGATATTTGTATTATAAATAGCGAAATTTATTTTGCAACTGAATATTATAGATTTAAATTAAATATTAATATTTTTTAATTAACAAGTTTTTTTTCGTTTGTTCTTATTTCTAATTAAAACAAACAAAAAACTACTAAGCATGCTTGGACTAGAAATATATCAAGATAATCTGATTTTAAACAAATTTTCATGTAACACCAAAAAACAATATAATCAAATTTTGCTTTAATTAAGAAAATAGTTTACTCTATTTTTTTTTGCAAGATCAATAATAATAATAACAAAAATTCAATTTTTAAATTTTTATTTTTTTAAGTGCCAAACATGAAAATCATACGTGTGTTAAAAAGTATGAAAATAAAATATTTATTTATTAATAAAGTCAAAATATTAGAATTAAAATTTATGATTTTCAATTTTAATAATTTTTATTATTATTATTAAAATAAAATGTTCAAATTTTTTTTATCTACATCTGCTTGAGATTTTAAATTAACTGTCCAAATAAATTAGTTTTTTGTTTTTTATTAAAATCTTTAATAAGTTAATAACAATAAAATAAAAAACTCAGTTTCCTTTCAACAAACAATTCATACAGAAAATTATTGAAGAAGATTATTTATATATATTTTAATGAAATTCTAATCCTGAGATTAACAAAAAAAAATAAAAAAAAAAAAATAAAAAACTAATCAATCTAATCTAGAGAATAATTAAGACCACCAGTTGATGATTAAAATCAGATTAAGATTTAATTCATAACGGTCACTTGTTTGAGTGCTAAACACATCTGACATGTGTGAGTGCATGAGTGAGTGAGTGAGTGAATGAGTGTGTGTGTGTATGTGTGCTTGTGTTATTTAATATGTAAAGTTCTATTAAAGTCTTCAATTCAATGTTGAATTATATACATTTTTGCTTGAATAATTTTAATTTTCTCTTGTTTTTGATTAATCTCAATTGAGATAATTACAAAGAAGAAGAAGAAGAAAAAAAAAACTCTTTAAACTCTTAAAAACAATAAATCATGAAAAGCTTTTTTCTCATGATACTCTGTCATGATTTGAATTCTTTTCAAAATTAATAAAATTAGCTCAAGGCTTTAAACTTGTTAATTTTAATTTAACAAAATAAATTTCTATCATGTGTAATTACATTTTTAAGGCAAACTTTTGAACTCAGCATGATCGAATAAATTTTAAGTTTTATTCTAAGTTTTAATAAAACAAAATTGGAATAAAAACTATATTAAATATTATTCAACAGTTTTTGTTTTTTGATTTTCATGCTGTTTTAAATTACTTATTTGGTTTATTTTTTTGTAATTTTATTTTTGGATATATTCATGTTTTATATAAAAAACTTGCCAATTTGACATTTTCAATCATCAAATGATGAAATATGTATTATAATTGACAATTTTTAACATCTTTTTCTTAACAAATAGGGCTTTAAACATGTGGAATAAACTAACTAAAGATGCTATAGAAGCAAATTAACTAAATAAATTCAAAGAGATAATATACAGTAGACTGTCAAGTTTTCGGTATGGTCAATAACAAAATCTCTGAGAAATTATAAAGAGGCTATACGCTAAAGCACAGTCTAAGTGGGTCTCACCACCAAGACAATCAGAGACTGCTGCTACTACTACTACTACTTATCATTTTCCTAAATAAAGCAAAAAATAAAGAAATATAAAAGCAACAAACTGATCTGCTTCCTTTTCAACTATCCTGTGCTTTTTTTCCCTATTATTATTAATGTAACTAATATTGAATTAACTAATGAACATTAAAGAAATTGAAATAAAGCAAATTTTAAGTATGTAAATAAATTATATGATATTAATTCTAGAAAAGAACATGAACTACTAACATGATCATTTTACAACTCATAGAAAAACAAACTCTAATTCTTCATATTTTATTGTAATATATTTAGTTCTTCCATCATGTTGGATTCTCTTGCTTGTTATAATACAGTATTAAAATAAGTGATATTTTTATTTTATTGAAATTTCGATAGAATCAAATTTAATTCTTCATGTTTTATTAAATAACCAAAGCAAAAACTAAAACAATATTTGCCTACAAATTAATTCTAAAAGATTTTCATAATCTTAATAAAAATATTTATTTTATTTTTATTTTTAAAAAGATTCAATTACTTGTGTTATTTATTCTTCAAACAGTTATTCTGTTGATAAATACATACAATACTTATAATTATACTTTGCTCTTTATTTAACAACTTTTTTTCAGAATTAATACCAAAACATAGTATTTTATTTATTTTATTCTTGTGATTAAACAAATTAAGCAAATGTTCTTTGGCATGTGTTTATAGTTGTCTATTTACATTTCCAAAATATTCTCATTATATTGTTAAATAATCTTTATCAAAATGTTATTCTATCAAACTATCCAAACAAAAGAGCTTTTCTACAAATATTTAAAAAAGAATTATTCATGCAATTATATCTTGTGAAAACTGATCACAAAAAAAATTATTTTTTTTAAAAATATTTTGGTGAAAATTGGTGATTACAGTTGTTATGAGGGAAAAGTTTTATTTGTTGCAATATTATTGCGTTTTTTGCTTAAAAATTATACACCTAAAGGCGCAATTTATTTTATTAAATATCTTTAAAATAATTTTTTTTTAATTTTTAATTTATAAAAAATTAATATTTATTAATTAAATAGCGAAACTGGATTATTATGAAAAATAAAAATTTTACAAAATTTAAATAAAAAAAAATTTACGAATAAAAAATAAATATAAAAAAAAATGTTAAATTAAAGTTAAATTTGAATTATTTGATTTGCTGCTAAATGCTATCTTACTTTTTATTAATAAGCTTTTTAGATTTTTATTTTCATCTTGACATTCTTTTAGTTTATCTTGTAAATCCTGATAAGTTAAATAATTACGCGGTATCGTGGTAACTCGATATACTTCATACATGTCGTTTTCAACTCTTTCTTTTTCAGCTTCAGAATCTTTAACTTCTAATAAGCTTAAGTCTTCTTCACCTCTTAAATAGCCAGCCTTTGTGAATATTTTATTTAAGCTTAAATTATACATCTTTAAATTATCAAAAAAAAAATTGAAAAATTTAAATTTAAATTTTCAAATAAAAAATAAATCAACTTTTTGTGTAATTAAATCATTTTTAAACTCAGTATAAACTAAATCCCATTCTGATTTTAAACTAGAATCTAAAATTGAATACACATTCATACTAGAATACTCATTCTCGCATGCAAGTGCTGTTTCCAATTCAATTTCATAGTTGCATGTTTTCGGTTCTGTTATTTTGATTATATTTGCAACCACTGAGTTTATGTTACAAATTAATTGTATATTGGCTCTTCGACTACCATGTGATCCACAATCGTCACCGTTTAACATTTTCAAAGATTTGAATTTATTCTCAACAATTTCCCATTCATACCAAATTCTTTAAATTAAAAAAAAATTAGCTTTAAAAAAAAATAGCTCTTTTTTTTATCTAAAACCCAATGATTCCTTTGAAAGAGTTCCATCTTATGTTTTGTTCAATTTGAGTCACATTCTGAAAGGGACAAACGACCCATTTATAGCTTTTTTTTTAAAACAAAGTTGTAGTTTCAGCACTCTTAAAAGAGTCTCAAAAAGAGTAAATTACTTTTCGTTTAAGTATTCAAAGCATTTTCCATTCAATTCTTTTAGAATATTTGGACCAGTGAAATTGGCTGGTTTAAATTTAGGTTTAAAGTTTTCACTTTCACTGTTCGAATTATAAAAGTGTTGATTGTTGGTTATTATACTTTGAATCGGTTCTTGTATTATTTTAATAGGTATTAACTTTTTATCATCATTGTTAATTGATGAGCCAGTTTTGAATAGAAAAAAAACTTTAATTGAAAATTTTTTAAATTTTTTATTTTCTTAAATTTTAAAAAAAAAACTTACAAAACAAAAACTTTAAATTTTTCATATTTTACAGGTTTAAAAAATAAAATTTTTTAAATTTAAAAAAATAAAAATTTTTTGATTTTAAAATAATTTCACTTAGCAAATTAAAAAACATTTTTTGATTGAAATATAATATAAAAGACAAATTTTATTGAAATAATTTTTTTGTTTTATTAATAACAAATATATATAATTTCTTAGACTTAGAGATAAATATTAAATTATTTTGAATTCAATTGAATATTTTAATAAAAATTAAATCAAATAAAAATATTATTGCTTACAAGAAGCTTTAAAGAAGCTTTAATAATATTGCTTAGTAGTTTAAACTATTTTATCTGATTTAGGTGTTAACAGGCATACAATAGAACCGAGAAAAAAATCGGTTTTCGGCTCGTTTCGGTCGAACAACCGAATCTTTAACCGAATATCGAAAAACCGAATATTTTTGATTAATTACCCGAACTGATATTTAATTTACCTAATTTTTTTGGGTAAAATAAAAAATTTTTTTATTTTGATAGTTTATTTGAAACTTTTAATTATTTTATTCTCTTTGGTTTAATTCTTTGATTAGTTCGAAATTTGCTCTTAAAAAACATTTTGAAATGAACAAGTCAGTTGAAATATTCTGCTTACGTTTAAAATCTAAAAAACCACATATGCTGATAAACCTTTCTATGGATGCCGATGAAGAGCTAATATTTAATAAAATGTTAGTTATTTGACTTAATTTAGGAAATGTGTCAAGATATTTGTACCAAAATTTAATTTTGGTACAAAAAATACTCTTAGAGTAATTTTTGTTGAATAAATAAGCTTATTTTGATCGGCAATTAAAATTGCTTTAAACTGGTTTATTTCATCTTTTAAAGCTTCATTAAAGATTTCATTTTCTAAGCCATTGATCGGAAGATCATGTTTTTCAGAGAAGAACCCACAACAAAAAGTGCTAGACGGTGCGCAATTTGAAGAGTTAGTTAAAGTGCTTTTATTTTGATCCAATTCAATTTTTTTTCTTTTTTAATATTGGACTGTGTTTATGTTTCTGCTTCTTCAGCATATTTTTCCATTAGAAGTGTGTGTGCGTGTGTAAGTAGAGTGTTGTTATGTTCATTTTTAATTATACTGTTGATTGAAGAATTGTTTTCATTTATTAGATCAGTTATTAATTCATTTTTATCATTTGCTTTTTCTAAAAATCTAAATAATAGTTCGTTATATCTTTCACTAAAAGTTTTTAGGTTGCTGATTTGATGTAGTGTGTTGGTGGTACAATGGTGTCTTGGTTCTGAATTCTTTGTAGGAACTCTAAGTTGTTTTTTGAGATTTCTGTTATTGTGAAAAATGAGTAATCTAATATAGATCTAACTAGGGATTTGTATAAATTTGTTAATGTTTTTTCTGAAAGTTTCCAGCTTTTATGTGTCAGTATTTTTATTATATTAACTCTTTCAATAAATTTCTTTTTTATATCTTCACAGTTCTTTTTAAAGCAAAGATTTCTATCAAAAACGATCCCTAAAAATTTAGGGATGTTATCTTTAGCTATGTTTTTTTTGTTAAGTTTTAAATTAAAAGATTAGGTGTTGTTATTTGAGTTGTTGAAAATGATGTATGAGCATTTATTTGCTGATATTTTAAGTCTCCATTTTTTTAAACCATATTACTAATTTTTTTAGATATTTATTTATAATCGATTCGACGTTTCCTTCGCGTTTGAAGATGAAAAAGACACAGAAATTATCTGCGTATTAAATGGAGAAGCTCTTTTGCTTAATATGATCAAGTTCGATGTCGTTTATGAAGATGCTGAATAACGTAGGACTTAAAATAACTCCTTGAGGTACACCAGCTTCAATGTTTTCCGTATTGCTTTGGGCTTCGTTTACTTTGACGAAGAATTTTCTGCAGTGTATGAAGGACCTAAACCAATTGATAATGTATTTAGGTATGTTAATTTTATTCATTTTATGTCTTTGAGGCCAGCATGTCAAACTTTATAAAAAGTTTTTGAGATATCGAAAAAAAGGGAGCATACTTTTTTTTACGATTGAATTGTTCTTTAACTTTTTGAACAAGGAAGAAAAAATTATCATCAGTTGTTCTTCTGCTTTTTCTGTTTAATTAATATTTTTTTTTGATACATACTTATTTATATTTATATACCAAAATTTATAAAAATATTTGTTGTACAAATCAATTTTGTTGATAAAATTCGTTTGATAGGCTTTATGATTGGTAAATAGAAAAAATCAGTAAACCTTTTTTTATTATTCATATTTATCATTATCATATATCGGGTCATAGCGACTTTTGATCACCTATTTTTTGATCAAAAAATTAATTTAAAAAAAATAATAAATTTTTTGTGATCAATTTTATTTTTATGTGAACAAAAAAAATTTTAAATTAGATAAATAAAAGGACAATATTATTTTTGATTTTTCATCATTTCTACACATATAACTTAAAACCAAAAACTTAAATATAAAATTTTTGTATCTATTGTTTTAAATTACACTTGACATAACACTCATTGGAAATGATTTATTCTTAATTAGAGTTTCATTTGATGGATTCCACATTTTTATTAAATTTCATATATAAACCCTGTCTTTAAAAAATCATTTAAAAATTGTTGGAAAAAGGTAAGGGGTCAGGATATTAAGAAAATGCTTTTTTGAAAGCCTTTCTGGTTTTCTCCCTAATAGCTGGTTTGTTCTGATAAAGCCTAGTTTTTCAGAAAAACAATTTTTTCGTTGAAAATTAAAAGCTGAAATATTTTTTGTTATTTAAAGAAATAGATTTTTTTGTTGATAAACAAATTAATGAAAATAAAATAATTCCCAATGATAAACATAAAAAATGTTTTGAATATGCATTAAATAATATAAAATATATAAGTGAATTTAACAATTTTAAAAAAAATTATTACTTAACACAGTTAAATATTCGATCAAGTAAAATTTTTCCCAATGATAAAATAAGTCAATTTAAATGTTTAAGTTATTTGACTTTAACAATGTATCAGAACTCTATTATTTCTTCTAGAAAAGATTTAAATAAGAATTTGTCAGAGCTGTTGGAAGAAAACTTTGAAAATGAATATAATCAAAAGAACTATAATCAAAATAATTTATTATTAAAAGAAGTAGAGATTGATATTGTTGACCAAAATTTATTAAATACTTCATTGAATACTTCATTGAATACATCATTGAATACTTCATTGAATGTTTCAGATGAAAATGATGATTCATTTTTTCTTGATCAAACTTTAGCAGATATTAATGAACCTAGATCATCTAAAAGAATGATGGGTAATTATGGAAGAAGAATATCACCTATAGGTTCAACAAGTACAAGTACAAGGCTTTAATTGATAATTTTGATAAAAAAATTGTTCATCTTATAAGATATATTATAAATTATGAAATGTTTTTAAACATCAAAGAACTTTTAAAAACATTTTGTTTTTTAAGAATTTTATGGCATGTTAACTATACAAACTATAAACTTTTAGATTATAAAATTACTAAAGAGAATTCACCTACATCTTTAATGACAACAAGTGATAAAAATGATATTTCAATTGTTAAAAGTCTATTACAAAAAATTTATGAACTTTTATATAAGAATATTTTTGTCAAAAAATTATGATGTTGCTGTTTATGATGTTGATATCAGTATAAAAAATAAAATAAAATTATACTTAGTTTCGTGTGTCAAAATTTATAACTCTATAATGGGTCATTTGAAATCTTATTCTATTGAAAATAAAAATCCACCTACAACATCAATTATAAAAAATAAAGATAAAGATCAAATTGAAAAATTGTATGATCTTTTTAAAAATCTAAAAAATGATATGAATGAAGATACAAAAGATTTTGTTATACCATTAAATAAAATTAACTTTAATAATGAACTTAAATTGCACATAGAATGTTTTGAAATGATGTTGCAATATTTTCAAAATGGTATTATTCAAAATAATATTTCTAATTATTTTTAAAAACTTATGATTATCTATTCAGTAACACATCATACAGAAATCAATAAATCTTTATTGCAATTAATGTTTGAGTTATATTATTGCTATTATAACATAAACAGTGAACATTATTTATATGATGTTGGATCTAATGGAGAAATAAATAATAAAGAAATATACTCTTTTATTGTAAGTGAATATAATGAAAATAAATATAACTATAGCATTACTGAAAGTCCAGAGTTAAAGAAGCAAGCAAAAATTATAAACAAATTTGATAAAAAATTAGACATTTCCAAGTTTATGAAGTTTAGTGTCATGTGAGCAGAATTTTAAATTTTTTTATTTGCAAATATTTTTAACTTTAGACTATTATAAAGATAAAAATGTAAAACACATTACTGATCTATTTAGTAAAACAGATAAGTATAAAAAAAATCAAGATTATTCAATAAAAGATTATACTATGTTAAATATGATTATATCTTATAATTTTGATGAAATAAGTATTTGTAGTGAAATTGATATTTTAGTAATGTATTTTAAGATTTTAATTGATAACAAAGATAATAAAAAAAATATATATATTGATTTTGGAAATTTGAATATATTGAAAAATCAATTTTTAGGACCGCATCAAATAAGTGAATATTCAAAAAATATTGAAAATCTACAGAAAGTCTATATTTTTTTAGATAATAATTGGACATTAAAGTCAAATAATTGTGATAGTGTGAATATATTTTTAGATCTTTTTAAAAAATTCACAAAAGGATCAATGTATGAATTACATATTGTTTCTACATTTATTGAACATATTAAAATTTGGACTAATACTAAAATGTATAATTCTTTTGATATTAATGATATTGTATGTACTTTTTTGGTAACAACATTTTTTAATTTATTAAAACAATCTATAAAAATTCAGACATTGGACCCTTCAAACTATTTTGATACGCAAGTAATTTACTTGTTTTTGGATTATTTTACAAATTTTACTAAAAAGATCATTTTTTTGCCATTTTATAAAAATAATCTGACTTTTGATAAAAAACTTATCAATATGTTTTCCCGTTAAAAATTAAAGAAAAGGGAAAAGTAGACGAGCAAGATAGAAATAAAAAAATTGTTATAGACTATAAACAAAATAATTGTTATATTAATGTGGACAAATTAATTCCAATTCCTATTAAATTTTGCAAAGATTGTTATTCTTCTGGTACATTAAGCAAATTGTGTAAAAACAATTGTAGACAATTTATTTTCCCTGAAGAATACACCATTGAAGCATATCAGCTTTCTAAAAATTATACTATATGTAATTTATGCAACAGAAAACTTGATAACGATGATATAGTAACAATACATGATAATCATAGCGTTTGCAAATTGTGTTTAAATAAATATGTTTCAATTTATACAGTTTTAAAATTGTGGTTAATATAATGTTGATTATTATCATTCTGATTACTAATATGTTGATTACTTAATTAGGTCAAATTGGAGGCTAGAAACGAAGTAAATACTAAGTAATTCATAATTCTAGTAAAAATAATATACTCTGAATTTCTAACTAAGTATTGAACCTTTAACACTATATAATTAATAGTTACCAAAAAAATAAAAAACTATTTTTTTTTGGTTTGAATTGTATATAATGCGTAGTGTATTTCGCTTAAACATTAGTTCCATTCACTTTAATTTAATTTTAATGGCTTAAGATATATAATTTACATCTAAAGCATCATTCAATATGTTAAAGCTTATATTTTTTTGGCAAGGGATGGTCAGATTTTCAAAATGAGTATATTTTTGAAATCAGCTCATCAAAATCTACAAGAATATCTAAAAAAATTTACTTTTAAATTTTTAGACTAATTGCCCCATATCCTTTGAATTCAACCAAAATAGCTGTGTTTAGCTTATCTGGTATTCTTAAGCCTTTCAACTAACTAACAATAAATCACAAACAATAAGTCTAAGCTAAAATTTTAAGCTATTATTCTTAGTAAATTCAAGAAGTATACATCTAACTTTAAATATTCTTAAGACGTAATTATTATTGAAGATGATCCTATTATTCAATAATGAATTCAACAGCAAGACAAAAAATTGTATAAATTCAGGTGTGTTAGGTTCCATTTCAAAGTATGTTGTGTTTCATTTAATTTATTTAGTGATTGATGAAATTACATAAATATGAAATCACTTAAAAAAAAATTCTTAAAAACATTTTACGCATTGTTTAACTTTTTAAGTCATTGATGAAATTACTTCAAAATGAAATTAGTTGAAATTACATAAATTTGTAAATAATTAAGAAAATTTTTTTTTCTTTTATTTGATTGAAAAATTTGATTATAGTAAATTTGAATACCTTTTTTTTTAAATTGTATTATAAAAACAACAACAAATTTTTTATTTTTATTTTCATTTTCTAAAACATTAAAATTATGGAAAAAAAATTTTTCTCCAAATTCAGTGTACTTTTCAGCTTATTGATTGTTTGGTCCAGGTACGATGTAATTGCTTATAATATAATATCTGATGAGGAAGATTTACCAAATGTAATCAATTCAACTTACATTTTAAGTTTTCGTGATAAGCCTTATTTAATCCAAAAAGATTTTAAAATAATCAAAAACGGTAAGCTTATAATTGAGCCTGGTGTTATTTTACAATATTCCGAAATTTCTAAAATAATCATTCAAGATGGTCAACTAATTGCAAACGGTAATAAAACCCATACAATTTTTATCCAGCCTATTGATTCAACATCCACATCATCTTATACGACTTCAAAACCTAACAAGGATTTTCATAGTACGCCATTTTATTTTTATAAAAGCTATGTTTTATTAAATTTTGTTTACATGCAAATTTACAATTCTATCAAAATTGAAAATTCAAATGTATTGATAAAAAATTCAGATTTATCTATTGATTTAGGATTATATTTGTATAATTCTGAGACATCAATAACTGATTCAAGTCTTTTGACTAACAATTATTACACACCATCAATCGAGTGTTATTATGGTACTTTAAATGTAAGTTATTTAAATACAATTTCCATATATTATGTTGTAAAAATTGATCATTCAAATGATTATTTCGAATCAACTATTGATTCGAGAATTAATTTTCAATTACAAATATCGTATTCATCCTTAGATTATTTAAATGTTATTTTATATTCTAGCTCATCAATAAAAATATCTAATTCAAATATAGACCGTTTTAGTTTAACTTTGTATTCTGGTGAGTTAATTAATTTAAATTTGTACGATAATCAAGTTAATGTTTTCACGATAAGTGATTATTATTATTCATCTGGATCAGTTTTAAGTAGCAACATCACTAAAAATTCAATCACACAATTTGAATTACGCCATAATGATGAAAATGTAATCTATAATTTAAATATTTCTAATAATCAATTAGACTACACATTTTTTTATTGCTATGAATTCAAGAATTTTGAAAACGTTTTTTTTAGATTTAATAAAATTAAATCCCAAATACATTTGTATAAATGTATGAATGTAACTTTTAGAAAAAACAGGTTTGAAGCTAATCTTGACTCATGCATTTTGAAAAGTTATCCTTCGATATGTCAAAAAGATAAAAATAAAGTTTATAATTAAAAAGTTTATAATTTTTTTTTTGAATGTCTCAACAATAATTTGACATTTGAAATTGAATTTTAATTTGAAATGTTTAAATGTACCGTATTTCCTTGTTTAAGCAGGCATGCACTAAAACCCGAATACTTGGGTTTTATCCAATTTTTTGATTGGTGGAAAAAAAAATTGACCAATCAAAAAACTGGGTACAAGTCAAGTATTCGGGTTATAGTGCAAGCTTTTTTATGCAAGGAAATACGGTAAATTAATATTACTTTAATTATATTGTTAAAATTTTTGTATTTATTTAAAAAGTTTTATTTTATAAAACAGTTATCAATAAAAGAAGTTTCATCTAAAATTTTATTTTATTCTCTCTAAAACCTGGCTCTGCTGAGTATTGGAACTTTCCCCCGATTATTCTACTTTGGTTTAGAATAATTAATAATTTTCAATTTTCTGCTATATATTTAAACTTTAAAATGCATTTTTCTGTTATTAACAATGATAGACCTTAAGGTATTATAATATTGTTTTTTTTAACATAAATTGTTTCATTATTTTTACATAACAATGTTTTATTTTCTCTTAAAGCCATTTCTTATTTCATTGTTTTTTAAAAATGGAAAAAAATCGGAATTGATTAAAGTTTGATTTAATTTATGATTTAAATGCAATGGCTCATACAAAAAAAATTTGAATTCCAATCAACTAAACAATTACTAAATAAATTGGTTTTTACCAAAATAATTAAATGATGCATTTATTATTTTGCTCGTATTCTCAAATTTTGGTGTACTTATAAAGGGACATCTTAGTTTGGAATAGTTAGCTTCTAAATAAAGATCAAATATGTTGTTTGTTATTTTTAAATCTGCTGGGAAATCATAAAATTTAATTAATTCTTCATTTGTATTATTATCAAAATCTATTGTTAATAACTAAAATGTTAGCATATTAACTATCTTTGGAACTATCATAATAATAATAACCACTAACCAAAGTAGATGTTGACCTAACATTAACATATTCAATTAAATTATTATCAATTAATATATAATTGTTCGAAATACCATAATACTAACCTGAAATTTTTATTCCAAAAAATAGAATCTGATTAGCATTTTTAAATATAAAATGATTTTTCATAATTTTCAAATCAACGTTTTTAATATTCAAGTTTAATTCAAATGCACTAATTGAATAAAATTTAATTGTAAAATTGTTTGATATAATGTCTAATGTTTTATAGTAATCGTATGATAATTCTTGGAATTTTATGACATAATTAATATCTAATTTAAATCAGAATCTAATACTGGATAAACATAATTTGTATTATATTGCTTAAGAAAACAATTTGTTTTTCTATTAATTTGGTTTGGGTCTAAAGTATTCCAATAGTTAAATCAAGCATCAATATATTTTAAATTGTCTTTATCTGAACAATAAAACAGTTATCAATAAAAGAAGTTCCATTTAAAATTTTATTTTATTCTCTCTAAAACCTCTTCGAATCTATAAAACTCTATTGAAAGATAGCTTTTCAAAATACATGAGTCAAGACTAGCTTCAAACCTGTTTTTCCGAAAAGTTATATTCAAACATTGAAACAAATCTACTTGGGATTTAATTTGATTAAAGCTAAACAAAACATTTTGAAGATTCACGAATCCATCGCAACGGCATTGTGAATATTAGCACAAAAATATAAATACAAAAATAGAAAATGATATAACTTTTATTCTAGAGGTCCAAAATAGGTTCTGCAAACGCAACAAAGTGAAACAAACTTTGTTACACCATTGGAAAAAGCGCCTTTTTTTCTGCAATTTGCACTTAAACTAAAAGCATTGAAAATTAAATGCGCAATTAAATTGCAGAGATTTTGCAGACCTTTTCCAATGGTGTAACAAAGTTTGTTTCACTTTGTTGCGTTTGCAGAACCTATTTTGGACCTCTAGAATAAAAGTTGTATCATTTTCTATTTTTGTATTTATATTTTTGTACTAATATTCACAATGCCATCGCAACCAAAATATACTTTATGTAATTGATTTTTGGAAATAATTAAATTATAAATAGAACTTTGATAAATCTTTTTCTAATAAAGTTCTGATATTGAGTTTTTGGTAATGTTGCAATTTAAAATTGTATACGGTACATGTATAAAAGAATAATAAACTTTTTCTGTTAACGTGAAAAAATCAAATTGATTGTTGTATAGATTTAAATTGATTATATATAAATATAAAGCATTATATATATATATATATAAATTAAAATTGTCTATATTTGAATTTGATGTATCTATCGATGAATTAGAATATACATAAAAGTATAAATAATCAAAGGATGAATTCGAAATTTTTAAATCAAATTTATTCCACAAATTGGTAGTTGATTCGAAATAGCCTTTTATATTAAACAGATATAAATACCTATAATTTTTCTATTTTTTTTTCAATCTTAATTTTTAATGCCAATTACAAAAATAATTTTTTAATTTTTAAAATATTTTTCAAATTAAACTTAAATTTGATGCCGAATTAACTCAAGATTTATGAAAACTATGCGGCATAAAACCCTGAAATTCCATGTTTAGAGCATGCATCAACAGTCAAATAAATTATAACATTGGTGAGATGTCGTTTGGAGCATGCTCCAAACCCGCGTTTTAACTTTGGGTGCTGCACTATCTAGCAAGGGAATACGGTAAATTGAATCAAATGAGCTCAAATAACTGCTTGAATAATCAATTTTTACAACAGTGTCAGATAAAGAAATTGTATTTGAAATGGAAGCTTTAAAAGAGTTTCTTAAAAGAATGTGTGATTTAGAGTTGATTATTAAATTATCAATATTTGATTAAGAATTTTTTAACCGAATTGCACTATAATACGAATTGCACGATTCATGAATTTTAAATAACTGTGTAATGTGTGTGTAATAGTTGTTAGTCGAAAAACTTGAATCAGTTATTGATGCCTCAACATATATAACCTTTTATCAATAGATAATTATCAACAAATATGTATTTTCAATATTTATAGAATTGTAAATTTTTATGTAAACAAAATTAAAAACAACAGAGCTATTATAAAAATAAAAAGGTATAGATCTTGAATTAAAATCCTTGTTTATTAATATGATTTAATTTGAATTATATCCTAAATCACAATTTATTTTTAACAAATCACCAAATATGTTCATAAACATAATAACAACACCGTTAGTCCATCCAAAACCTTCTTGAACTTCATATTCACCACCATCACCAAATTCTCCAAGTTTTTGAGCATGATATTTTTCGTATATATTCTTACTTTTTTTCCATCCACAATATACAGTATTGAAGAATCTTTGAGCTATATTTAAAGCTTGTAATTTTTTGTTTATGCTTAAGAGATAATCAACAATCCATGAATGATATGGGGCCCATACTAGTGGATAATCCCACTGTTGACCTGATTTAATATTTGATGCTGGAATTCCAGATATATGATTATTTAAAAGTGGCTTATATCGTTTTAGTATAATTTCTACATCTTCATTTGGTGTTATACCATTAAACAATGGTGTTAAATCAGTTATATATAAATAATTTGTATGAATTTTATTATTCAATAAATTTAAATCTCCATAAGTTTTAACTTGTTCATCCCAAAGTACATTGTTTATTGCTATTTCTCGATTTTGGGCTGCTTTTAGATAAAAATTTTTCATTTCTTCATTACCAAGTAATTCATGCAATTTTGATAGTATCAATTCATTTTTATACAATATTGAATTTAGATCTACTGGAATCATATCTTTTATTAAAATAGTTTTAATATCCATAGGATTTGAGAACCATCTTGAACTAAAATCCCATCCTGATTCAGCAGCGGTCATTATATTAGAATAATAATATGTTTTATTTTTTGTATTTAATGCATTTAAATAATCTTCTCTATAAGATTCTGGTCTTGGTTTATCACTTTCAACTATATATCTATTCAATACATATTCAATACCATTTTTTTTATATTTAATTATTTTTTTCGTCATCCAATAATTGTATTCTTTATCTAATAATCTAATTGAATATTTTAAAAAATCAAAGTCAAGTGTATGCTTGAAATAAGAATTGACCATTTGAGTAAGTAAAGGTGGTTGACTTCTATTTAAATAATATATTCTTGCACCATTAGGTACAAAACCAATAAGGTCAATTATGTCAAGAAAATTTTTAATCATCATTTTAGCAGTTTGAGTCATATCACTTATTAATAATCCTTCAATAACCCAGTAAGAATCCCAGTAATAATATTCAATAAATCTACCACCAGGAACTACAAACGAATTGTTAGTTATCACAGCGCTAGTCGCACATTGATCACATATTTTTGATCTTTCAAATTTTTTTAATAAATTCTTCCATCTATTATTCAAATCAAGCGCAAATGTGCTTAAATTTTTATTTAATTTAATTTTGTTTATATAATTTGGTCTTGGTCTCCAATCAACTGGATTATTTATTTGAATTGTATCATAACCTGTTGGATAAAAATTTTCTTTTAAATAATACAAAAGATCTAATTTTGTTAATTGTTTTTTCTTTGAATTTATTAAACTCATATAATTTTCTACAACAATTGTTCTATCTTTTCGTGTCGGCATGTCAACAAAAGTTTTCGAGTCGTTAAAGACTCTACTCATTTGAACTGTGTGCAACAAATCTCCTAAACAATAAATGTCCGATTTACACAGGCCTAAACTATTCTTACTTGATTGAGTTAAAATTTGCTTTATTAAAAATACAAAAATAAATAAAATTTTTCTTAAAATTTTCATTTTATTTTCGAATAAATTGAGTTTATTTCAAAATAATTTTTGATTTTAAATAATTAAAATTACATAATTCAAATTGAAAAAAATTTCGATTTTAAAATAAAATTTGTTTTTAATGCCAAGGAAATTAAATTGTGAATATAAAAATAAATAAAAAAAAAATTTTATAAAAATAAAAAATATTTAAAAAAAATTTGACAACCATCTAAAACCGTCGCCATAGCCTTCTCGTTTAAACATACAACACATAAACAACTCTATGGGTCTTTGGTCCGATCTGTTGAAATGGTAATTGTTCTTTCCTGTTAAAATTTGATTTAAATTAAAATAATTTTTTATTTCATTTTCATTTGCTGCATTTGCTTTGTCTATTTTATTAGCAAGAATTAAAATTGGACATTTTTCTAGTTCTTCTAAAGTTAGCAAAAAATCAAGTTCTTTTTTGGCCTCTTCAAATCGAACACGATTACTTGAATCGATTATAAAAACGATTCCATCCATAATTGGAAAATACTCTTTCCATATTTTTCTTACTTGAATATGTCCACCAACATCGTAAGTTGTAAAATTAATATTTCCCAAATAGAATTCTTCCGAGGTTGGATGCAATGTTGGTTTTTCTTGTACAATCATATTAGTTTTTAGTAAATGCATTAAGGTTGTTTTTCCTGCTGCGTCTAAGCCCAAAAGAACTAGTTTACCACTTTTTTTATAAAAACCTATAAGAAATTAACAAATAAACTATCATTCATGCTTTCAATAGTTTGTTATTTATTACCTAAAGAAAATAGAACATTTTTAAACCAATTCCATAAATCAAACATTTTTCTAATTTAATTTA
Organism: Brachionus angularis; assembly: GCA_021432725.1. NCBI lineage: Eukaryota > Metazoa > Rotifera > Eurotatoria > Ploima > Brachionidae > Brachionus > Brachionus angularis. The sequence continues at coordinate 456,831 of JAJVDD010000007.1, forward strand.
ATTTAATTGCAAACATGTTTTTATTTAATTTATAGCTACATAAATTAAATGTGGCTTCATAAACGTGTATAATGTGACGTGTTATTTAATAATTTTAAATAAAATTACGAAATAAAAGAATTATTTGATTTTAAACAAATAATAATAAAATAAAAATTACAAAAAATTCAATTAAATCTCTTAAACCATAAAACAACTTTATTATTATTGATCAAAGTTATTGATTAAAAATTAAGCATCAATTGACAGTGAATTTTTTTTTTTCAATTTTTATCAACCAATTTTTGGATTTTTATAAATTTTGATATATTTTAATATTAATCTAATTATGGTATATTAATTTAAATTTTCTCTTTTATATATAAAGAAAAATGTAATTGCTGTGCTGTAATTGCTTACGTCTTAGAAATTAGTGAAATCGTTATTTTAAATCATTTTCATAATAATTTTATTTAATAATTTGCTTAATTGGCTAATATTAAATCTTAATCGATTAAGTATCATATTCTCAAATCATGAAAAACATTTTTTCTTCCAAAGTAGGTTAATCTTATAAACTCTTGTTTTACAACTTTATCTGATTCAAAAAATATTATATCTAAATGTTCAAATTGTTAGATTTTTGATTATATTTTTGTCGAATTTTCAAGTAAAAAATGAAAATTAAAAAAACACTAATTAATCTGTATATATTATATATTTTTAAACTTTGAATAAAACTTAGAAAGAAATATATTTCAAAAAATTTCAATTTCCTGAAAATCCTAAAACCCATGAGATTTTTTTAACTCATATTTTGTTTAATTTAGAACTCATATAATTTTTGAATATACAAATATCGGAATTTGAAAGAAATAAATTTCTGTTTATAATATTTTCTAAGAATTTCTGTAACTAATATTGTCTAGAACTATATTAGTTTCATTTTTTTTAATTATAATTTACTTGTTTTCTATCTAATTCATTTATTTCATATTAAGATTTTTCATATTGATAAATTTTATCTTAAATATTAACACATTCTTTGATAAATTTATACCCAATATAATTTGATATTAGAGAGTATTTAGACTTCTCAATCTCAACTAAATTTTGTCATTTACGACTAACAATATGAATTGATGAGATGGAAATTTATTTCTCAAAGTTGATTATGTTAATGGAGATATGAAAGTAAATCTAATTGACATAATTATAAAACAAGATTAAATATTACAATTTTTTCTCCAATTTCTTAAATTATTCCTAACATTAGGAAAAGAGAAATTTTAATATTTATTATTGCAAAAAAATCAATTATTTAAATGACATAAGCTTAATTTAAAAAAAATGAATCTTTTTCCGAATTGCGAATTAAAAATTTTTTAACTTAAAAATTTGGTAACCAATATGTTATCGAATTGTTACACGTATTGAACCTAGCCTTCAATAACAATTTGATAACATAATTGGTTATCAGTTGTTAACATAACAGACTAGACCCGATTTATCATTATATATAATTATTCAAATTTTAGGTTTTTCAAATAATTGAAAATAATTTCTAAAAAACAAACTTATTTACTATTTTTATTAGAACTGATGTTCAATACTTTGAATCAACACAAATTGGAACAAATACAACATTAATTCTTTCTTTGCTCTTTTTTAATTTATTAAAAGATTTTAATTAAGACTTTAGAAAAAATCTATTTCCTATATTTATTTGACAAAAAACAATTTATAAAATTGAAATTTTATTTTTATTAAAAATTACTTTCTTTCTTTGCTTTTTTTTATTGCTTCTAAATTTGGAGGTTAAACTTTCAAATAAAATAAATATATTTAAAAAAAAAATTGTTTTATGTAAAAAAAGTACTAAAATGATTCGATTTTTGAAATTTTTTCTCATAAGTTTATCAGTTGGAAAATCATCACCAAATTTAGGTTTTGAAACAATATATATAATTTTATTTTAATATTTAAAATAAAATATTAAAAAAATTTTATAAATATAATTGAAGGTTTTTATACGTTTATGGGTTGTTATAAAGATAACCCTATAAGAGAATTTAATTATCAATATATCGATTTAAAATTAGATAATGGAATTTGTTTTAAAAAATGTTATCAAAGAAGAAATTTTTATTTTGGAACTCAATTTAGGTTCAAAAATATTTATATTTTAAATTTAAATTTTATATTTTAAAAAACTTATAAAAGTACTTCTTGTTTTTGTGGAGATTCTTTTGGAAAATTCGGAAACTCTAATTATTGTAGAATGGCATGTAATGGGAATTCATCACAAATATGTGGAGGATTCGGGACCAATTCAATTTATAGAATAATTTGTAAAAGAAATATTTAAAATTAAATTTAAATGATTAATCAATTGGTTTTTGTATTCCTTTTGTAGATGATGAATTTTCATTAGTAGGAAATTGGACAGCTATGTTAAATGAACCTTATTATTTTAGCTTAGATTTTCAAAATTTAGCTGCAACTTTTTTTAATATTTTAATAGATTATCAAGATGAATCAATTGATTATTTTATAAAAACAAGTTTTGTTCAATTAGATTATACATTTTATTCGACTGGGTCAAAGAATATTTCAATAAATATAAGAAATTTAAACACTACCATTAAACACTATATTTACGTATTTAGAAGTATATATCTTGTTTTTATTTTTTTTCCTCTTTAATAAAAAAAATATAAATTTATTTATTTATTTATTTGAAATAGACGAATTGATTATGAAATTAAGTGAAAGCAAATATATTGGTTGTTATGGAAATTTAACAGACAAATTTTCCAAAGTTTTTACACATTTTTTAATGTTTCCTGATATGTGTCATCAAATATGTTCTCAAGCCTATTATAATTATTCAGCTTTAACAAAAGGGTTTTTTTTAAATAATAAAATATTTTTTTTATAATAATTGATTTATTTAAAGAAATGAATGTTATTGTGGTAATTATTTTAATAAGAATATTTCAATTTCAACATCTTGTAATATGTTATGTTTTGGAAATTTAACACTTATTTGTGGTGGCTTTTACAACTTTGATTTATATGAGCTAAAATGTTTTTATGAAATTTATTTTTTAAAATTACAATTTTTTAATTTGATTTAAAAGATATTAAAATTATTCAAAATAATATCCAAACAACACAAGAATTAGGAAAACACAAAAACTTGATAACTAATATATTCTCTTATCAATACTTTACTACTGAATCAACAACAATCAGAACAAATACATTTTTTAACAATCAAATGAAATCAATTTCGTTTTTTTCTAACTCTGATGTTATTTTGAAAATTGAAAATATCGAACAATTTCCAACATTATTAAATCAAAATTTAGATTTAACAGAGTGCTTATTAAATTGTTCAAATAATGGTATATGCAAATTAAATTCAAATAATGAATATAAATGTTTTTGTTTTAAGAATTTTCATGGTCCAAAATGTTTACCAAAAATAAATGTATGTGATTTAAATCCATGTTTAAATAATGGTAAATGTTTTATATCAAATAATTCAAACAATGATTTTGGTTGTAATTGTACAAATAATTATTATGGTAAATCATGTGAATTGATAAAAAATGATTTATGTTCAAATAAAACATGTTCATCAAATGGATATTGTTATTTTAATGAATCAATACAACAAACTGAATGTAAATGTTTTAATTCATATTTTGGCTTAAACTGTGAATTTCAAACTGTCTATACAAGATTTGTTAAAGCAGTTGTAAGAATAAGCTCGATAATTTCAATAATTACAATTACCATAATCTATTCATTATTTTTACTTAATGACTTGACAAATATTGTTATTAAAAAATTTGAAAAAAACAAAAAAATATCAAAATTAAAAAAAAATATATCCTATAATATAGTAGATAAATAAAAATATTAAATGTTCTTAATTAAAGACAAAAAAATTAATTAAATTTAAATAATCAATAATTTATTATAAAACTAAAAATATTTAAATAATTTAAATAATATATTTATTTTATATTGTGTTATATTTAATGTAGGTAGCCTCTGTCGCATTTTTTCCTTCGTTAAACTTGAATAACATGCATTTGAATTTGAAATGCATTTTTTCGTCATAGATTTTTAATTAGTTAAGTATTTAGAAATTTAAAAAGCAAATTCATAATATTATGAAAGAACAACTATTGCTCTTGTATAATTTTGCATAAAAAAAATTTAAACATGGATGAGATATTTCGCAAATTTTGATAATTGATAAAAAAAAAATTAATATATAACTAATATTTATAACTTGTAAATGAAATTTATTTAAAATGCTTCAATTGAGATAAAATCTGATAATTTGAATAGAAGATTTAGTTTAAATTTTAATTGTGATTTATATGTATTATCTAAAACAGATAAATTCAATATTCAAGATTGAAATTCAATTTGGTGATCAAAGTCAATCATTAAAAATTTTACAATCTGGTTAAATGTTTTAAAGTAAAAAGTTAAAGTTGATAAACAATTCAACAAATCTTAAAGTTTAAAGCGTGTTAATTTAGTAAGCTTTTTTCCATAACAATTTTAAATTAGCTATCATTCGTTGTTAAAAACAGATAATTAATTTAGTGATAATTTAAAATTTAATTTCTAATACTTTATAACAAAATTTCTTATAATAATAAACAATCATATTTAATTATAAATATTATTAACATTGGTTAAGTTATAAAAAGTTAAAAAGGCCTTTTCCAATTTTATATTCAATACTGATTAAATCCTAATTCATAATTAACCTTACATCTTAAGCATTAGCCTTTAACAAGAAATATATATAAAATATTTAGAATCGATTTTAAAATTAACAAAAATACATGGTTTTGTTTGCAGAAAACAGAATTTAAACTTTGATTAAAAAAAAAATTAAACATAGACTATGCTCAAAATTATGTAAATTAAAATTCTAAAAAATAAAAAAAAATTTTAAATAAAATTTAAATGGAATTTGGTAAAAAGAAACTTATCAACCAAATGTAAATATCAAATGAAGATCGATCAAGATTTAATAGACGAGAATACTTGTGTAACAAACCAAGTAACTGATAAACCAAAATGTAATAAAACCAAAAAACCATCCACGTCATCGATCACTTCAGAAAATGCCAATATTTATAATGATACCTCAACTAGCCACGGTCGTTTAAAACCCAAACGAAATTCAATTACAAACAATAGATTTAATTTTAAATTAAAATTAAAAATTTTGTTTTTAAATTTTAAAAATTCATCTTTTTTTAATTTATTTTTATTTTTTATTATCTCAATTTTAACGAATAGTATTTATTTTAATTTTTATTTAAATTATTTTCAAAATGATCATTTTGATATAATTTACCGTAATAAATTGATTGATGAATCTAAAGCAAAAATCGATAATAAAAATAAGCCCTCGTTACGATCTTTGATTACATGGAGTTCTAACCAAAATTATTTGGCAAATAAAGAAGAATTTTACAAAGTTAATACAAACTCTTACGAACATGTTATGTTTCCTTCTTTGGATGATAGTTACTATGCTTCTAATCAAAATGATGAAATTGAAAAAGAAAAACCTGATTTAGATAAGCAAATCGAAATGGAATTAAATAAAAGTAAAACATTTTATTTGGCTTAATCACAAACCTTTGATTAATTTTATTATAACTTTAATTAAAATAAATCAAAATTTATTGAGGTTATTTTGAGAGTTAAGGCATTGAAAAAAAATTGAATTTTAATAATTTTTATCTTAAATAATTGCAAACAATTGCTTTTAAAAAAAATCTGCTTTACTTGGAAAGTTATAAATTAAAATTTCATTAGAAAAGATTAATCTAGTTTAAGTATGCTTTATTCCAGCATATTCAAACATTTGATCATGGTCGGGATATTTATTAATGGAAATCCATTTACTCAATTATTAGTATTTGCAAAATGGAAAATACTTTTTGATATTTTTCATCAATATTTATATCTTTTCTCGATTAATTTTACATAAATTAAAAATGATAAATTTTCAAATATTTCTTAAATCTATTAATTAATATCTAAATTAAAACTTTATAATTTTTTTTTACATATCCAATATTTTAAGAATAAAAAGAAAACCAATTCTAGACCATTCAGTAAGGTATTTAAAGCTTTGAGATTTTTTCCAAGTAATTTTTTTTTCAAAATTCAGCAATATCATCTTGGTAATTAATTTTAAAAATAAAAAAAACAAGAGATTTAGTTAAGCATACTGAATTTTTTTTGCTAACTTATTTCTAATTTTAAATAATTAATTTATTAACTATAATGAAAAAATTTTTAAATAAAGATTTAGAAAAAAAGAAATTGGAATCAAAAATGGCACTGAGTTTAGCCTTAAGTATGCAAAAAGCTGGTAAATTAGACAAAGCTGCAAAAATTTATAAATATGCATTAAGTTTGGATCCAAAAAATACAGATGCATTGACTTTATATGGAGAGTATTTAGAACTACATAAGAAAGATGTTGTTAAAGCTGAACACTTTTACACAAAAGTGATCAACATTGAACCAGAAAATAATAAGGCAAATTTAAATCTAAAACGTGCTTCGCCACTGGTTGCCAAAAAAGACCGCCAAATGCTCGACAAAATAGACAATTTGTTGAAACGCTTCTACGAAATACCAAGCACTAGTAGCGCTTTGAAACGCGCCAAGCGAGAAGCTTATTTTATGCATATATACCACTCGAACGCTATTGAAGGAAATACTTTAAATTTGCAACAAACAAGACACATAGTTGAAAATCGCATGGCTGTAAATGGTAAGAGCTTACATGAGCATAATGAAGTTCTAGGTCTTGACGCTGCCATGAGATTTCTAAATGAAACTTTGTTGTACAAACCTTTTGGTCATTTCACTATCAAGGATATACTTGATCTTCATCGTCGAGTATTAGGTTTCTGTGATCCGATAGAGTCTGGTCAATTTCGAAAGCATCAAGTATTTGTCGGTCATTTTACACCACCCAGTCCAGAGTATGTTGATCACTTGATGGACGAATTTATTGAATGGTTAAATTCAAATGAATTGCTTAACGAGGCTCATCCGATTCAAATAGCTGCTATGGTTCATTACAAGTTTGTTTATATTCATCCGTTTTATGACGGAAATGGCAGAACTTCTCGTTTGCTAATGAATCTAATGTTAATGAAATTTGGCTATCCACCGATAATAATTAAAAAAGAAGAAAGATTGGATTATTATGAATACTTGGAAATGGCTAATCAAGGAGACATAAAACCATTTATTAGGTTTATAGCTAAATGTACCGAAAAAACTTTGCTCGAGTATATTAGAATTTGTAATAATTCTTATAGCTTAAGTGTGGACGATGAGAGAAAAATGTTTCGTGGAGAATTGATTAATACAAATTTTGATTTTCTGTTTAGTCAAGATAATGATGTAGATAATGTTGATAATTTAAAAGCTGACGATGATGTTTAATCTTTGTTTAATTAAATAAAATATTAAAATTTCTTTTTTTTTTTAAATTGTTTTAATGTATTGAATAATATTTTTTTAAAAAAAATTTATTTTTAACAATAAAATAAATTTATTTTGTTTAGAAGATTTTTTTCAATTTTGTTTAATCATTACTCATAACTGCTTGAGAATTTTCCATGAATTCATCGATGGAGTGATTATGACATATGCTCTTTCTATACAAAATCCATCCACCATGATTACCAACTACTCATCTTCTTAATAAGCTTTAAACAGGATACAAATGTATCAATTTAACAAAACAAGCTCTCTCGCCCATCTCCAATCTTCTATACTTCATGATGTTTAAAATCATTGATACGGAGGAGGCAAGAAGTTTAACTAGAGTTTTTGTTTTTTAAATAAAAATTAATTTGTTAGTCTAAAAATTAACCTTTTTTATTTAGGTTAATTTTTAACTTTATTAATTTGTCTACAAGATTTTAATTAAAAGTACTCATTTAAAACAATCTATTTGTCTTTGATTTGTTATCCACGTGATCAAAAATTTTTCTAAAAAATTTGACAATAAAAAATAAATTATTTATGAAATATTTTTATTTATGTTTAAGAAAATCGAAATAAAAAATTATGAGTATAAGTATATTGGTTATTGGATGTGGTAGTCGTGGCGAGGTGTATTCTTCATATTGCTTAAAACATCCTGATAGAGCTAAAATAATTGGGCTCGCTGAACCAAGAGGATGTTCAAGAAACAAATTGAGAAAAGTTCATGAGTCTACAATTAATCCAAACTTGTTATTCTCCGATTGGAGAGATTTCATTAATTTAAAACAAAAAATAGCCGATGCTGTTTTAATCACTTTACCAGATAAACTTCATAAAGAAGCTGCAATAGATTTCACTAGACTTGGTTACCACATTTTACTCGAAAAACCAATGGCTACTTCATTAGATGATTGTAATCAAATCGTTATGGAATCACGACTAAATCCTGAACAAATAAATGCAGTTTGCCATGTGCTACGATACTTAGGACCTTGTATTAAACTAAAACAATTAATTGACTCTGGTATAATTGGTCAAGTAGTGAACATTAATCACACCGAACCAGTTGGTTACTGGCATTTCGCTCATTCTTTTGTTCGTGGTAATTGGCGCAATGAAAATGAAAGCTCATTTTCTTTACTTGCCAAGTGTTGTCATGATATTGATTTGATTATGTACTGGATGGGTAGTAATAAAAAATGCGTGCAAGTATCTTCATTTGGTTCTTTGTTTCATTTTAAAGAGCAAAATGCACCTGAAGGTTCAACCGATAATTGCTTTACTTGTCCAGTTGAATCTGAATGTTGCTATTCAGCTAAAAAATTGTATCTTGATTCTAAATATGATGTATCTAGTTGGCCGTCTAGTGTTGTTCTCAGTTCAGAAATACAAAATGTAGTAGAAGATTTAGATTTGGAAGATATAGAAGATTTATTTGTGGTTAAAACATCTCAAGAAAAAAAAGATTTATTGGAAAAATGTCTAAAAAACGAAAAAACAAATTACGGCAGATGTGTTTATAGACTGGAAGATAATGATGTATGTGATAATCAAGTGGTTAATTTAGAATTTGATGACAGGTCAACAGCTACCATGACTATGATCGCCTTTACCAAAGACATATGTTCTAGAAAGACTAAAATTTATGGCACTAAAGGCATGCTTGAATGGGATGATAGCTTAAATTTGAATACAGTAATTCATTCGGACTTTTTAAGCAACAAAACTGAAATGATTGATTGTTCTAACGCTTTACCAGTTATTCAAAAATCTTGTCTTAATTTACAAAATCCTAACATAAAGCTAACTGGACATGGAGGCTCCGATTATTACTTAATGGATTCATTCGTTGAAGCTTGCCTTAAAAAAGACAAGTCTTATGTACTGACAGATTTGGAGGACTCTTTCAGAAGTCATTTGATCGTATTTGCAGCTGAATATAGTCGTTTAAATAATAAAATAGTTAATATCACCGAATTTTGTAAATTATTTAATATATCTTAACTAGTTTTTATCAATTTTTGGTTTCTATGGAAAATAATTTGAGCTTTAAAAGAATTTTTATTTTATTATCGTTGATTACCGCTTTCTAGAATTTTATATAAAATTTATTTGAAATAAAGTTATAATCAAAAACAAAATTTATTTTATTTAAACTAGATAAAATAAGAGACAGAGTCTACGAAAAAATTTTCAAATAAATTGGTTTTTGTTTTAATAATCTTCCAAAATAAAAAGAATTTTTTATTAATTAAAATATTTTATTAATTAATTTTTTCTACAAATGAAGTTTTTGGTATTAATTTTATTTTCTTTGGTATTCAATTTTGATATAATATGGGCATGTAAGAAAAAACCTTCAAGTAAAATTTGGAATTATTTAAAAATATATCAAGTGTATTCTTAATAAGTGTTTAATTGAATAAGTGATAAAGCTTAGCTGACAACCCGGCTTTTTTAAAAATTATTATATGATTCTTTAAATAAATAATCAAATTTTAGGTCTTTAACAAAAAATTAAAAAACAGTTTTTATCAAGTATGTTTTTAAAAGTTGTTTTTAAGTTTTCTATATTAGAACTTGAAACACTTGAAAATTTCAAATAAATTCAATATACTGTATAATAGCTTATAATTTAAAAAACAAATATTCAATTTTTCAGAAATCAGTTTTATTTAGTTAGAATATCTTTGACAGTTAATTTGAGTCATTTAAAGTTTTCAAAAATTCTTTTTAATCTTAAAAAACCGCATTTTACATAACATTCTTATGTTTTTATCAACAAAAACTTTATCAAATAAATTTCTATACTATATATTATACTATAAAAAACAAAAGTTCTAAAATTTGATAAAAACTCAAAGATTAGATATCAAGGATACACCCAGGTTAATTAATAAAATAATAAATTAATATTTTTATCTTAAAAAAAGCGGTTATCAATGTAGAAAAAAATTTAAAGTGGTGGCAAAAGGGTATTATATACCAAGTATATCCTAGATCATTTAAAGACTCTGATAACGATGGTTATGGAGATCTTGGTGGTGTTACAGAAAAATTAGATTATCTAAAATCGATTGGCGTCAATGCTGTTTGGCTCAATCCAATATATCCATCTGGTGGCCTTGATGGTGGCTATGACGTTACTTCTTATGTTGATATAGATCCACTTTTAGGCAATATGGCTATTTTTGATAAGCTTGTTGACGAAGCTCATAAAAGAGGTTTTAAAAAAATTACTAAACTATTTAATTAAAATTAAAAAAAAAAAAAATTATAAAACAGGAATTTATATTATAATGGATTTCATTCCAAATCATACATCAGATAAACACAAATGGTTTGTTGAGAGTAGAAAAAGTTCTGATGAATCAAACAAATATCGAGATTATTATGTATGGCGTAAAGGAAATAAAACTGCGCCTCCAAACAATTGGGTTTTTATTTTTAAGAAAATTTAGTTTAAGATTTTTTTTTGCTTATTTTTAATAAAGGTATCTATTTTTGGAGGACCAGCATGGACTTATGAAGAAAGCAGAGGAGAATGGTATTTGCATACTTTTCTTCCACAACAACCTGATATAAATATAAGAAATCCAGTAGTTCAAAAAGAAATTGAAGTATTTTATTTTTATGTAAAATAATGTAAATTAGTTTATACGAAATATGTTTCACATATAGAATGTAATTCGATTTTGGATGGAAGAGAAAAAACTTGATGGTCTTAGAGTAGACGCTCTTGATAATTTATTTGAGAATGAATTCTTTTTGGACGAGCCGCTCAAACCAGGCATACCAATAACTGCCGTAAATATAAAATAAATAATTATTTAAAAACTACTTTCTACTTATATTAAAAAAATGATTTTAAATTTTTGAATCTATACCTATAATAAACTCTTTTTAATTTTTAAGAATTTATCACATCCAGATTTTTTACATATATATACACAAAGTCAACCAGAAACTTTTGAATTGCTTATTGAATGGCGTAAATTGATTGAAAAAATCGCTTCAGAACAAAAAACTGATAAGTAAATTTTTATTTTTAGGCTCAGAAAAATTTAACATCGTCTAAAAAGAGCTTAAAAAAAACTTTAATTTAAAGATTATTAGTAGTTGAGGTATATAATGAAGCTTCAATAACTATGAAATATTGTGTCTATAATGGTGTTCAAGCTGCTTATTTTCCATTCAACTTTCAATTTATTAAGTTAAGAAATGGAACCAATTTGGTAACTAAAGAAGAAGGTGTACCGTTTTACCCAGAAGGAATAAAAAGTGTGATTGATCCATGGATAGATAACTTACCAAATAGTTGTTGGTCTAATTGGCAGGTAAAAATGTGTTCCAATTAAAATAAATTGAACACTTTTAAATATTTTTTAAATAAAAATAGACCGGAAATCATGACAACGATCGTGTCGGAACTAGAATTGGTCATGAGTTCATCGATCTTGCAAATGTACTTACTCTTTTGTTGGGCGGAACTTCTATCACCTATTACGGAGAAGAAATTGGTATGGTAAATCTTCCAAAAGATAAATTAAGTTTTGAAGAATGTCAGGATGAATCTGGGAAAAAAAGAGGAGTAATACATTTTTTTAAATAATATAAACTAAATCAAAATTTAAGTGTTGACAGTTTTAAAGCTTTCAAAAATTTTTAAATATTGAATTTGGATAAAATTTTATTAATAAATGTATTTTCAATTTTAAATTATTAGCCAGAATTATTCCAAATATATAGCAGAGATTATGAAAGAACTCCGATGCAATGGACGAATAAAACAAACAACGCAGGTTTTATGAACATTAATACCAGTCAGAATAAAAAACCTTGGCTACCAGTAAATGAAAATTATTTGTATTTAAATGTCGAAGTAAATAGATGATTAAAAAAATGCTTTAAAAAAATATAAAAAAATGAATAAATTTTTTTCAAGAATGAAAATCAACAAGAATTTTCTCATTTACAAATATATAAAGATTTGGTTAAATTAAAACAAGAGCCATCTTTTACATGGGGTGATTTCGAGTATTTACTTGTAACAAAAGAAATATTCTCTTTTATAAGAAAAAGTCCTGGAAACAAAAGTTATATAGTTCTGATGAATTTGAGCAATAAAAATTTGACTATTAATTTAAACTCAACAAATAAAGTACCATCATCAATCAGTGTTACTTATGTATTTGGAGCAAATTCCGAAGAAACCAAAGAACTAAGAAAATTCTATAAACCAAATGAAAGTATATCTTCAGAACGAATATTAATAAATGCTAAAAATTGTTTAATTGTTGCTTTTTAAATACTTTTTTAAAAATTAACTATTTTATTAAAATATTAAATAAATATTGAAATATACAGTATTGATAAAATTACCTAGAATTTTATAAAGTCAAAATAAGACTGATTTTGGACCCAAGTAAGCTTTGATAATTAAGCAGCATATTTTAGTCATTTTTAAAAAAATGAAAAAACTAATTTGAATTTGAAATTTAAAAGAAATGTTCTAAAAAAAACATTTGGAATTAATATTTTTTTTTAAAATAATAATTGCAATTTCTTATTTATTCCCACTTGTTTCCCATCTATAAAAGAAAATCATGAATGCTATAAAAAAAAAAAACGTGTTTTTATAAATGATTTAAGACAAGAGGATTTATAGTTGAAAAAAAAACAATAGTTAAAACTGATATAAAAAGAATAAGGAATATAAATATTAATAAAATTTTTTCATTAAAATTTAAATATTAATCAAAAAATGAATTCATTTGGTGACATCAGATATATCGAATGGACCTATGAAACACTAAACAAATTTGCATGTTATGGAAATATAACTTTGGTTGTCATAGGTTGCTTATTTAATTCAATAACAATACTAATATTTATGAGGAAAAAATTTTCCAAGTTTACCATGGGATTTTATTACATCAATATTTCAATTGCAGATTTGGTTTCAATCATATTTGGATTCTTGTATTATTATGAGCAAACTTATAGCTACAGATTATTAACTTTAACTTATTTGTCTTGTAAATTATTTAATTTTATTTTACGCGTTACATCCCAAGTTTCGTCTTGGTTAAATGTAATAGTAACATTTGATCGCTTGATCTGTTTAAAAGACGTAAATCAAAATAATAAATTTTGGAAAAAGAAATTAAATATTTTGCTTATTAATTTTTTATGCTTTTTTATAATATGCTTATTTAACATACCAAATTTTGGATTTTATGTTATTGAAAGTATCAGTAATTCTAGTGAAACTAACAAAACTAGTTTTAAATGTACAGCTGATGCTTTAATAATAACTGTAAGAGATATAATAAGTATTCTATTAAGAACTATATTACCATTAATATTTATGTTAATAACAAACTTTTATTTAATCAAAATTTTAAAAAAATCAAAAGCAAGATTTTCCAATAATGTTTCAATGAATAAAGAACACAATTTTGCATTTTCAATAATAGCAATTAATTTTTATTTTATAATATTTCTAATACCACAAACAGTGTCAATAATATTAATAAATATATATCAAAATAGACCTAATTCAGTTTATTATGCAGGCTCTTTTTTTGCATTTAATTTGGCTTCTTATTTATCTGGATTAAATCATGCTTTAATACTATTGGTACATTTAAAATTTAATAAAATGTTTTATAAAGAATTTAAGAGCTTTTTATTAGAGTTTAAAGCTTTTATCTTGAAACGAAAACTTAATCCGAATAAATCAAATTCAAGCAATTTTAAAACACCAGCTCATTTAACTGTTGAAGATAAACATACTTAATTTTTATATTGCAATAAAAATACATTTTTTTTAAAGCTTTAACTGTTGTGTTTATTTTTAAAATAAAACAAAATATATTCTAATTAATGATTCTAAACTATTAAAATTATTGGTCATTAAAATTCCAAATATAAACAAAATAATACTTGCTTGCTTTAGTATTTTTAAAGTTACTGGCTTTATGCATTATATAAATAAAAAGTTGAATCGATTTAGATTGGTTAGTAATTTAGATAGCTCTGATTTTTAATTATTTTGATTTATAATTTTTGTTTTAATTTTGATCAATTAAAATTTTATAAAAAATATTTTTCTTTGCATTCTCAAAGTCTCAAAATTACATTAAATCTAAATTATGGTATTTCATAACAATAAAATTAGTCATAAAATTATATATTTAAAAAAAATTTTTTTAAAATGTTAAAAATTCCAGCGTGTTTAAAAATAAAATTTTCAAATCCACGTATTTTCAAAACTATTCAATAAATACAATGCGATTTGGATTAAAATTTTTAAAAATAAAAAAAAAACAAATCGAAAAGAAAATTAAAAACTCAAAATGGGTATTTACTTAGCCAAGTTATATGATTTATTATCTAGCTGGAGTGAAGATACACCAAAAAGGATTTTATTACTAGGCCTAGATGGTGCCGGTAAAACAACTATATTATACAAAGTAAAATTAAATGAAACTGTTCAATCGATACCAACAATCGGCTTTAATGTAGAAACAGTGACTCCATGCAAAGGCGTAACCTTTACTGTTTGGGATGTTGGTGGCCAGAACAAAATAAGACCTTTGTGGAAACATTACTTTCAAAATACAGAAGGTCTAATTTATGTAATCGATAGTACTGATGTTGATCGAATTAGTGAATCAGCCGAAGAGCTTCATAATATAGTCGAAAACGAAACTATGTATGGCGTACCAGTAGTTATTATCGCAAATAAACAGGACTTGCCTAATGCTTTGGACTGTTCTCAATTAATTGAGAAACTAAATTTGAAAAAACTTTCTTCTACAAGAAACGATTGGTTTATTCAAAAAGCATGTGCTATTTCTGGTGAAGGTATTTACGAAGCTATGAAACAAATGTCTGAGATGACTAAAAAAACTTTTAATAATTGATCTATTCATTTAATTTTATAATTAAATAGTTACCAAAACAATACTTATAAAAAAATTTTTTTATTTTAAATAAATTTTTCAACAATATTGATGCTTTTTTAATTTTTTGAGTAAGATAAATGAAATTAATATAAAAGCTAAATTTCAATAAAATTTTATCAAGTTTTATAACATATTTCAAATATAATATCTTTTTATTGCTGTTTATTATTTATAAGAAAAATGCTTATGGTTTTTTAACCATAAGCTTTTAATTTTTACGTAGAGTTCAAAAATATGTTGTTTGTTTTAATTTTTTTGTTTCAAGGTAAATTTTATTAAACTAGATTTTTAGGTTCAAGATCCAAGTTTTTGAAACTGGAAAAAAAGTAAATGTCGAGAAGTAAACTTTGGACTAGAAATATTGAAATATTACTAATACTTTACATTTTTAAGTATCATATCAGGTTCAAAAAGTTTAAAACATACAATCTAAAAACACTTTAGACTAGACTGTGGTCTTTCAGAAAATTTATACTGTTGACGTGGACTTTTTTTTTTATATATAATTGGTAACTAGGCTCAAGACTGTATAAATATATGATTGTAATCAAGTGAGAGATCATTTATTATTAAACTAAATTATAGTGCTATTTTGGTAATTCGTATTTAGGGAAATTCAGAATCAGTTCGGTTGGTGCTTTTTCAACCCGTCAACAATGCTAATATGTAATTATGTATATATGAACATAAAATATTTGGATTGAAAGACGTCCAAGTATGTTATTTATTAAAGGCTCTCTGCAAGACTATTTTAGTTAATTTATTAGAATTTTTTTATTGAAATGATTGTATGAGTTATTTCAATTTTGACAGGTAAAATAACTCAAATTTATTTTCTACTTTCAGCTAGTTTATAAAATTAAAAAAGAGCAAAGTATTTAAATATCAAAACATATATTTTATGTAAATATAAATTTTACAAATAATTAATAAAAAGCTAAAAAAAATTTACAATTAAATTTTGATTTTTACTGTTGAAGATTTTATATTGCAATAAAAATACATTTTTTTAAGCTTTAATTGCTGTGTTTAAATTTTGATTTTTACAAAATTGAAAATTTTTTTATTATATCTTTTTTAATCTGTATTCTGAAATTTTTGTTTAAGAAAAAATATACAATAGTTAAATAAGATATTGAAAACATAAAAAAAATATCATTAGCTTCTTCCAAAACAGAACATATCTTGTTATACTTTAAGCATTCATTTTTTTCAACACTATCAAACGACAATCTTTTGTAAGCAATTAAAGTAGACATACAAAAATCGAATAATTTGAAGAAAAAATGAATTGTTGAATTGATCAAAATTACATAGGTAGTTCTTTTTGAACTATTTTCAGCTTTAAGCTTTTTTTTAATTCTATTAAAATTCGATTTTGCTTTTATTAAAATCAAAAATTCAACCAGACCAAACAAAAAAAACATGAAAAAATCATTTAATATATAATAAGCAACATAAAATGTGAGCATTATAATGGCTGTTTTTTGGTCATAATTTGAATTTCTAAATGGCAGAACACCTGAATAAAAAATTAAGCCAAATGTTGCTTTATCCGGAAATTCTGCATAATCATCAAGCTCATTTAACACATAAAAATTATCATTTATTTTGCTAGTTAAAATTTTTTCCACGCACAAAATAATTGAAATTATTAAAACCAAAAATATCATGATAAGTTTAAATTTTTTTTCTAATACTTTTTTAAATATTAAATAAGTTTTCTCGTTTAGAATTAAATATCTAGTAAACGATATGCCAATTAGAGTTATATTTGAGAATATTTTCAATATACTTCCAAAAAAATTTACTACATAAATTTCAAAGTATTGACTAATTAAAAGCTTGTTTATAGAAGAACATAGAACATTTTGTTGAGTTGGACACAAATTAATCTGATGTGTTAAATGTATTGATAAGTAAATAATATTTATTATACAATTAATTTTCATGTATTTGAACATTAAATAATTCATATAATTTTTTTTGTAATTATTCTCATGATTTTTAATTTTGTGTAAAATTATTAAATTTACCAAATTCGAGCCAAGGCCTACAATTCCAATGAGAATGTTTAAAATTAATAAGACAAAATCAAAAATTTGTATTCCAAATAGAATTTCTGTATTGGTTAGAATTTTTTCTATATTTAAATTTGTTTTGTATTCACAAGAGTTTAGCTTTTTCTCAAATTCACAATCGACTAACATATTCGAGAAATTGTTCTTAGGTCCACATGGTTCATAGTTGATTAAATTGTTTGAATATTTTGATAAATAATATGTGTTCTTTACTAGCCATAAAACAGTGCATGAACATTTTTGTCTCAAAAGATTTATTGGAAATATTGGATAAATCAACTGTGAATGTGGAAAGTTTTTAAATAAACAAAAATCTTCTTCTGGAAACTCATAAAATTCGTCTTTTTCTTTAAAATTGTAAAAAATCAAATACTTTATTTTATCAGAGTATTTTGCAATATTAGTTGCATTAGTAATATCAACATTCAAATTGGGATTCAATGATTTTATCCATTCAAAATTTTTACTCAATAAATACCGCAAATCATCTAATAAAAGATGTATTTGATTAAGCCTAGTGAAATTATTAAACAATTTAGGCTCAATGAAATCTATCACACCATTCAGACATAAATAACTAATGGATCCAAACACATCTTGGCTCAATAAATTGTTGTTTAACTTAGCTTTATAAAAATAAAGTATCAAATTTTCTACGTAGCTGTTCAATGTTTCATTTTGTAAAGTTAAAAAACCAAGCATATTGTTGCGTATTAAATTATCAGATAATCCATATAAGCTAATTGATGAAATTTTTGTATTTTTGAATAGTAATGCACAAGTCTTTGTCGAGTAAAGAACCGAGTATGCCATATTAATTTCACTCAACCCATTCAAAATACCAATCCAATTTGATTTATTACCACTTGAATCGCAATTTATTGTATTTAATTTTGAATAATACAAATTTAAACTAATATAATTGTATTTTTTTTTCAAAATCAAAAATCCAGAATTAGATAAAACATCTATGGATTCCAATTTGGTGAACATTAAATTAATACTAGGCAGTTTCTTTGAATCAGTTTTATCATGATAAAGAGAATCAAATATATTAAATGAATTGTTTAATGTTATGGTATGTTTTGGTTCAAATGAAACCATTAATAAATTGAATTTACTCAAATTTGAAATACAATTTAATTGGATATCTTGAAAATTTTGAAAATTTTTCAAATATAACTTTATTTTTGTTTCTAAATAATCAATTTTAAATTGATACTTTGGGCTATTACAGTTAACTTGTGAATTATTAATAAATCCATCTGATTTTATCAATGGAAAAATAAAAATAAAACAAAGATTAAAAATAATATTATTCATTATTTTTTCAATATTTCTTAAATCACTTTAGGTTTTAGTGCTATTTTAAAAATAATCATAAATTTCTTTTTAATAAATATTTTTTCAAAATATTATTTTACTTTTATATAAATAACAAGATATATAAATTTACCTAATTAAAATAATTTTATACGCGTAATATATTAAGCAATCTTTAACCTATTAAAATTTTTTTTTTAAAAGAAGGTTTAATAATTAAAATTAGTCAATTTGAGAAAATTTAATTATTTGATAAAAAATAAAATATTTCAAACAAGTTGTGTAAAAAAATATTTGATTTGCTTATCGCTTAGTTAATAGTTATAGTAGTTAGATATGTTATTGATTAATTGAAGAAACAATCATCATCAAGAAACAATTTTTCTTGAAAAAAAGAATCTAACCTTGGTTAAAAATAAATTTCTTATAAATGCGATTTCTTATAAAATTATTTTGAAAGATTTATGATTTATTATACTTCAATTTACATGAATTGAAACATATTTTAAGTTACACACTCATCAGCTGGATAAAAATAATAATTTTTCTTAATCAAGTTTTAAATGCTTGAATTTTTACTGAACAAAAACATATTTTTTCAAAAATTTCAATTATTTTTAGGGTTAGCCTTTTATACAAAGCGCTTCTAAAATAAGCCTTTGATGCTTTTGAGCTTAATCATTGGGGATAATTTATACATTATGAGTAGCAGTTTTTGTTACTAGAAATACTACTACTACTACTAAATCAATTTAGTTTATTTATAACTTAATAATCAACTTTTTTTAAATTGATTAAAAAAATATGCAAATTGGTTTATATAAGATATTATAGAAAAATGAACAAATATAACCACTATTCAAGTAATATAGTTTTTGCATCAAGTCTTAAAAAATAATCTTCATATTATTTTGATCCTTATGAAAATCTCAAAATTATCGAGTGCTTTTAGAGCTTTTAGTTTTAGAAGATTACTAAGAGTTAAGATTAAGAGTTTTACTTTCAGGTTTTAAGTTAAATAATGATTTATAAAGAAGAGAGTCTATTAATAAAGGGTAGAAAATTTTATAATTTTATTTTAAGTTTTGGATAACATTATTTTTATTCAAAAATAAAATAAATCATTACTTCATTAATAAAATGCTTATAGTTTTTGACGATTTTTATAAATATAATAAGAATGATATAAAATTTATTTTAATGATCATTTAAAAAAATATGATGACAAATGAAACCTGATATTTTTAAATCTTCTAAAATAATTTTGCTAATAATAAAAGTGATATTATTTCATAATTATTATTTCCTTCGAGGGATCATTTCTTTTACTATAATAGTATTACTGTCATCTAAAACTACCATCTACCTTTTAATTAAATATTTTTTTGATTTTCCATTTATTATAAAAATAATAAGCATATTAATTATTGTTTTAATAAAATTGATTAAAAATTTTTACATTTTTATATCTTGCGTAATTTCTAATAAAATTATATAAATTATATAAAATATTACAAAAGATAACATTAATATTTAAAATTTTCATTTCGTATATTTAATGGATAAATAAATATTAGTAGCTTACCAAACAAATTTTATTTTAAATTGTTGAGGGCTTCACAAAGCGCCAAGCGAACCGATTCTTAATTGCCAAAATTATATTAGTTTCTCTCTTAATGTAGCGCAATAATTTAATACTAAATGATCTCTCACTTACTGAACAATTATATATTACTAAAGTTTTAAGCCTAGTTACCAATTATAAATAAAAGCTATTGTTCGTAAAATAAAGTATATTCATATATTAAAGTATTCTTGTAAGCTAACTTCTAATAAAGACCATTCTAATGAAATGAGTTTTTTTTTTGGAAAAAAAATGCAAACCGCATCATGTATTGATCAAGAGCATTTCATTTAGAATTTATTTTTATAAATAAGCTAATATTTTATAATATTAAATTAAATTTAAAATAAGTATAAATTGCAATAACAATAAAATTTTAAGTCAAAAAAAAAACTCAAAATTGAAAATTTTTTAAAAAATTTTATTTAAATTTTTTAATTTTAAATAAAATATTGGTACTGTGATGAATCAAAAGTGATTAATTAATAAATTGAAAGTCTATTCTTAGGATGGGAAGGTAAAATTATTGCTCAATTTTAAATTTGCAATTGTTGCTCAAAAACTCTAGATTTCGGACAACATGAGCGAATTGAGTAAAAATTTTAGTTGCCCATATTAATGATTTTTATTAAAAAAATTTATAATAGTTCTGAAAGTACCTTTTCTTAAAATTAGTTAAAATTAGTAAAATTATCTAATGATGACATATGTCGAATAACCTGAGATTTATCTCTCTGAGGACGACTTAGGTCCCTGAAGATAATTTACTAAAACCAAAGCTCTCAATAATTAAGTCCATGAAATAATACTAATTTACCAATATTTAGCAAATACACTAATTGAATAATGCTGATCTATTGAATGCTTATTATATGATTAGTCATAAAACTATAAAATAACTTGAATTATTACGCCGAATAAATTAATTAACTGAATTGGCTAGCTTCTAATAGTAATAAATTTGTTCTTAACACAAAATTTCTAGACTAGTAAAATATTCCAAAGTTAATGGTAAATTTAAGTATTCTTAAAATTAATTCTTAAAATAAAATTTATTTAAATAATTAAACAATCTGATATTAACTTGAAATTAAAACAACAATTCGATTTTAATAGAAATTAATGAAATTGTTGCAAAATTAATTTCGCGCTTTTATATTGAAACGTATTGTAAATAACGCAACTAATTTTGCAATTATTATTTAATTGCTTTTATAATTTTAAATCGAAAAAAGAAATACTAAAATTTATTTAAAATTAAACTTGTATTAAAGCCAAAATAAAAAACTTGCTGAAAAATATTTTAAAACTGATTTCAAATAAAAACTGATATAAAAAAATATTTTTTTTTTATTCATAAAAACTAAGCATGCTTCAAATATTTATTAAAATCTGCAGAAAATTAAAAACTAAATATAAAGACCAATTTTTTTTTTATTAATATTCATATTTTAGTTAAATTTTTAATTTTCAAAATTTAAAAAAAAAAATTAAAATTTTCTAGAAATGATGTTTTTATTCGTCCGTGTTTCAAATGAGAATAATCTCTGATTTTAATTATTTCGAATACCTGATTCTAGAAAATTTTATACTTTAATAGGTACTATGATGATAAATTTGCCATGAAGCTTTCTATTAATGATTGTTAAATATACGCTATACTGAAAGTACCTTTTCTTAAAATTATTTGTAATTTAAAATTAGTAAATTTATCTAATGATGACATATGTCGAAAAACCTGAGATTTATCTCTCTGAGGACGACTTAGGTCCCTGAAGATAATTTACTAAAACCAAAGCTCTCAATTAAATAATAAAAAATAAAATTTCCAATAAAAATTTACATTTTATTAAATAAACAAAACTTAATTTAAAAAAAAAAAAAACACTTTTTCTTCACTTTTTTAAATATAAAATCTTAATAAATTAATATAAAAAAAAAATATAAATCTTTCCATGGTTTAATAAACATAATAAAAAAAAAAGCATTTAAATTAAATAAAAATCCATTTTGTTTTTAATTTTTAATTAACTGAATCGTTTAATTTGATGTAATAATTCGATGCTAGTGCTGAACTAGAAGATGCTTGTGTTTGATCCAATTGTTCATTAGTCTCGTTTAGTAAATAGCTATTTTCTTTGCTGTTGTTCAAGTTACTCGTGTTCAAGTTATCTTGGGTCTCGTTTTGTTGCTCTAAATTAAACTTTTTTATTATTGAAATGGTCGTTGTTGGCGACTTGGTTAAAGATTGTTTTATTAAATGCTTTTGAACATGATGCTCGAGCAAATTTTGTTCACTTTTTTCATACAATTTAAAACAAAACATACAACTGAGTTTGCTCTGGTCGCATCGTTTAACATGATTTTCGAATTTTCTTAAAGTTATTTTAGTTGAATCAATCGAAGTGAGACAACTTGGACAAGTGTACAAATCATCGTTGTTATTACTTTTGCTAATACTGCTACCAATTGTAGTATTACACGAAGACGATGTGGTTACTGACGTGTACGGAGATTGATTGTATTCTACTGTTGCTGAACTAGAATTGTTTGATATTTTTTCTACTACACTTTTCAGTATTTTATTCTGTTGGTCTAATTTTTGTTTCAAATAATTTGATTTTTGCTTGAATTCATTTAGTTCTAAATTCAAAGAATTTAGTTTTAGATTTAGATTTTTTTCTTGTTGTTGCTGATTGTCGTCTGTTGATGTTTGACTTTTTTGAGTTGTTTTTAATTTTGAAATTAGTTTTTTAGATAAAAAATCAATTTTATCTGAATACAATTGATCGAATTCTGTAATAAACGAAAATTTAAACAAATTTTTTAAATTTTCAAATAAAAAATTAATTATATTTATAGACAAATCGGTTTTATTGTTGTTTAAATCGTCAGTAGTTGTAGTAGTAGTAGAGTTTGTAAAAGATTCTAAACCTTCTATGAGTTTACAAGTGATGTTTTGTTGCTCTGATTGAACACTTTCTAGATACTTTTGAGTCTTGAGAATGTGCTCTTTGAGCGTGGAATTCTCGTCGCTGAAACTCTTCAATTTTCTGAGCAAAATTTCGTGCATATTATCAAGTTCGGTTGTAACACTTTGCGCCATGTTTATAATGATTTGTTTTAGAAATTTTTTATTCAAAACTCCTTTTTAAAAATTTAAAATAATTCAACAAAAGTTAAGCATACAAATAAGTATGATTTTGATTATTTCAAATTGACTCGTCTAGCATTAATTCTAAATTTAAATTTCAACAATAAAAAAAAGAAGACAAACAATCTCAAACTGTATGTAATAATTTCTAAACAATAATCCAATTTTAAAACAAATCTTTTAAGTTTTTTAATTTAGCTTTTCAAAAAAAAAAACATATTTAAATTTACCATCTTAATTGATTACTTTCGATGGTATGATTTTAATCTTATACAAAATCAAGTAGTTATGGTGATTATCATTACTAATAGTGTCAAATTATTAGTTTGCAACCAAGCAAAGTTTGGTAAAAGAGTATACAGTAGAAAAGTATGGCTCGTGATGAGTTAATTCTTATCAAATAAGCTTTGAAAAATATTTTATTTTTTTAGCAATTTAAAGAACTAAACATTATTCTAATTTCGCTAATTTTAAATAACTAAAATTATAAAATGTTTATCAATATGAAATGACTTTTGTATACTAATCTCTTAGAAATAAGGATGATAAGAAATAAGTTTCTTCTTTATAGAAAATTTCTCATTCGAACTATTTTATAGCAATTTTTTTATGAAAATAATCGAAATTCAATTTCCTTAAAAAAAAATTTTCAAAATGAATTAAGTATAAATTTGAATTTTTTCTTTAGTTAAATTAAAAAAAAAAATTGGAAAAAATTTTTTTTTAGAAACTAGGCAATTTATTGGTCCGATTGAAAATGTTTGCCATAAGAAAAAATCAGCTTTTGTTTCTTTTCTCACATGAATCAAAGTTATTTCATAAATCTGAAACTTTAATCTGAAAAAAATTGAGTTCCTTGGTCATAATTCTAAACTAAAAATGAATCCTTGTAATTTTTTTAATTATTAATTTATTGGTAGTTAGTGTAAAAGCATTATTGTTAAAGATGTTAAAATTTTAAGCAAAAATTTATCAAGAAAATAATTATTATATTAATATGTTTCTTTAAATATACTATGGAAACAATAATTTTTGATAGACAATAATTGTAGTTTTTTTATAAAAATAAATTTTAAATGAAAATCGAATCTAAAAGTGATACAAAGTCTATGAGACTTGATTTGCCAACAAATTCTAATAAAAAAGAATCAATCTTTACAGTTGATTCATTTTCGTTTGATATCACAATCATCGAGTCAGAAGATCGCAAAAGACAAGAACATTTTAATCTCAAAAATGAATCGAATGTTTCCAACAAATTAAAAATTACACACAACTTTTCTAAAATAAAATACATTTTGATTTTGTGGTCAATAGTGACCATTCTATTGATATTTTATTTGATTCATAAATTTTACTTATTTGTAAGAAACAATTCAATGTAAATTTTAAATTTTTTTATTTATTTTGATAATAGTAAAATTAATATAAAATAGCTTTTAATTTTGTAAATAAAATAAATAAAATGTTATTTGACAAGTCTCTATGGCGCAACCGGCTAGCGCGTTCGGCTGTTAACCGAAAGGTTGGTGGTTCGAATCCACCTAGGGACGAAATTTTTGTTAATATTAAACAAATAATAAAAGTAATCATTTTTCTTCTATTTGCAGCATTTTGTTTCTATAATAATGATCTTATGGATAATTTTCTTAAAAAAATTCAACTGCTTGTTAAAAATTTGAATAGGAACGGGCTTAGAAAATGATCCAGACCGTTCTTCCTTAGATTTTTTTATTTTTCAATTAATCTCTCTTATCTAAACTAGACATTTAAGTTTTAAAAGCTTGATTATATTAGTAATTAAGAATACAAACACTAAAAGCACTCGACAAACAATTTTTACCAATTTGAACAAAAAAAACAAAGTTTTGTATCATTGTAATTTGATTTTAAGATGGAATAATTTTTTTTTAATTCAAGAATAAAGATAATAAAGTTTGATTTAAAAAATAATTAGCCTTAGTGATAAAAAGATTCAAATGATTTCAATTCGGCCATGAATGGTTGTCAAATTTAAGTATTTTCAAAACCTTGGTACATATTTCATAATTTTTTTATGATTTAATAAAATGTATCGATGGTTCAGATCAAATTTATATTAAGTATGAAATTCAAACTTTTTTATTTTGAAATTTTCTTTTTTTTAAACAAAAACAACTCTGCTTGCTAATTCAAACTAAATAACAAAAATTTTTGATTTTAAATGAAATTTAATATTTTTTTTTTTTTTAATTAACTTTAAGAATTTATTAAGAATTTAAATTCGCAAATAAATTTATTCATTTTCATTTTGGAAAAGTTTTTAACCCAATTTAAAATTTTTTTTTTTTTAATTTCATATATATTGAATTGACATGATTTTGAATTTGAATTTATATAGTTAGTCTCTGTGTATTCTTACAAAAAACAAATTGCAAAAATATTTTAGCTGACGTGGGTTTTTATCAAAAAAAAATAAAAAAAAATTTTTTTTTTCTACATATATTAAAATAGAACTAAAAATATTAGAAAAAAATAAATAAATCTTTTTTTTTATTTTTTCTTTGCATTAATAATTCTAAAATAATTTCAATTTTTGTTTTAGAAAAGAATTTAAGGATAATTAATTAAAATGATTAAATTTTATTTCATAGGTGTAGTCGGTATCCTGGTACTGAGTAGCGAATTGTTAATTATGCAAATCGGTTGCCCACCAGTATTGCCGGATTCGAATACAAAAGCACCAGAACATCAATCAGCTAATGAAACTCTTGAGCATGATCCATTGATGAATTTAGAATATCATAAATACTTAAAAGAAGTTGTCAATGTACTAGAGACTGATCCAGAGTTTAAGAAAATGATTGAAAACGCCAGCATAGATGATATCAAGTCTGGAAAAATAGCTACTCATTTACAACTAGTCAATCACAATATAAGAACTAAATTAGATGAGCTAAAACGTAAAGAGATTGAACGTCAGCGCAAATTAATAACTAGAAAAGTGGCTTTGTCAAATTTACAATCACATGATGTAGAAAAATTGTTGCCAAAGCATATAGATCATAGTAATATAGAGACTTTTGAGATTAATGATTTAGAAATGTTAATTAAACAAGCGACTGTTGATTTGGAAGAAATAGATAAATTAAGACGTGAAGAGTTTAAGAAACATGAGATTGAAAAAGAGTATGAACGAAGACTTAAATTACAAGATTTGGATCCAGAGACGAGGAAAAAAGCTGAAGCAGAGCATGAAAAATTGGTAGAAAAACACAAACGTCATGAAAGAGTCAATCATCCAGGATCTAAAGATCAATTAGAAGAGGTTTGGGAAGAACAAGATAAATTGGAGAGTGAGGATTTTAATCCACATACATTTTTCGAATTGCATGATATTGACGGTAATAAGTTTTTGGATGAATTCGAAATTGAAGCTTTATTTCAAATTGAAGTAATTATTTTTCACTAAAAATTATAATCATAGATAGTTGCAAAATTACTTGCGTTTATTTTGTATAAGATTATTTGTCTTAAAGCGCAATTATTTATGCAACTTATCAATAGCTTTAATTAAATTTGTTTTTAATATTTTAGTTAGATAAAATCTACAATAAAACAGATCCTTTATATGATCCTGCTGAAAGAGAAGAAGAAATGAATAGAATGAGAGAACATGTTTTTTCTGAAATTGATAAGAACAAAGATAGAATGATTAGTTTGGAAGAATTTATCGAATCTACAAAACAAAAAGATTTTCAACAAAATGAAGAATGGAAAAGTGTAGAAGATGAGCAACAATTTAACCAAGCCGAGTTTGACCAATATTCGATTGCCCATGTATGATATTATTTTATTTTTAATCAATTTTGCTCAATTTTTTCCAGAAAAAAATTTTTTTGAATTTTATTTTCTGTAAATACTCTTGCCGTAAACCCATGCAAATAAGAGCATGCCCAAAACCTAGTTAGTATCCAATTTTATTGATTGAAGAAAATCAACCAATCGATCAATGGATACTAACTCTTATTTGCAAGGGTTTAGGGTATATCAGCGATTTACAACAACCAAAAACTAAAAAGAGCGAATAAAATTAAAATTAATAATTATAACTAATATTTTTCAAAATATTTTAGATGCGAGAAGAACATACTAGACCGACTCCAATTCATGATCCAAGCTTACAACAAGGTCACCAATTTCAGCCACAACAACAGCCACAGTTACATAATCAGCAACAACAACAACAACAGCCGCCACTTCATCACCAGTGAAACTAATTAACAAATTTATAAAAATAAAACATCTCCTGTTTTATTCAATTTTGTGTATTTATTTTTTTTAAAAAAAAATATAAAATAAGATCTATATTGGTATAATTTTAGTTTATAAATAAAATTTTATAATAATTACAATTTTTTTATTTAAGTTTTTATAATCCCAGACAAAATACTTTAAAAAAATATTTTGCCAGAATACTCTTTGCTTAAAATAAACTATCTAATTTTAATCAAAACTTTATTTTATTATAGAAATTTTTTTAATTTTGATCTTGGGAAAAATTCAAATTTAGACTTTTGAGTAATTTTTGAAATTAATTTAGTCATTTATCTATTTTAAGAAACAAGCCACATGCATTAAAAAAATTTTAAATTTCAAAATTATATTTTAAAAATATTATATCTGAACAAAATATTTATTATGAATATTTGGTAAAATTATTTATACTTAGATCAATTTCCATTAAAATAAAAACTTTTCTTTTTAGTTTTATGTCTGGTAAAATGGTAAAATGGCCTATAATTTTATTTTATAAATGAAGCAATAATTTTTTATAAAATTAATATTAATATATGAATGTTTAAAAAAAATTAAATTAACATTATTTTTTTTTAGATATAAGAAAGAAAAAAATATGTAATTAATTTTTGAAAAAAAAAAATTATAAAATATAAAATTTTTTGTTTAATTTGAGATGGATCAGGAAGATTTAAATTCTAAAAAAAGAAAATATAACCAAGAAAATGAAGATGAAGAAGAGAATCTGAATAATGATAGTAAATACGATGATGAAACCGAGTTGAACAAGAAAAAGAGAATGCTATTAGATAATTTGAAAGACGAAGAGAACAAACTAGATTCAGATGAAGAAGAAGATAATAAAGAAGATGAAAATAATAACAACGAAAAAGAACAATCGTTTGATTTAAGTTCTGATGAAGATGAAGAAGAAGAAAATTTCGATTTGTTCGAAGCTTTAGAAAATAAACAAAAAGATAGAGACAATTTAGACGAAGAAGCACAACTGTTAGAACAAACAGTTCTAAGTTCCAAACAAGAACAAGACCAAGAGAAGCCAAAACAAGATCTTAAAGAGAACAAAAAAGATCAAGAACAAAAACCAAGTACTTCAAAATCAGCCGAACAATTGAATGATAAAAGAAAGAGACTAAGCATTGATAATCCTGCTAAGGAATTGGCTCGTAAGAAAAAAATAGAGCAAATGGAAGAAGAAAATAAAAAGATGCAGTATGTAAAAAATGAAAATTAAGAAAAAAAAAATTTTAATTTTTAAATAAAATAAATAATTTTTCTTTTAAGAGTTTTGATGGCTAATTTTTCCGAGGAACAGTTAAATCGATACGAAATATTTCGTAGATCAGCTTTCCCTAAGACTACTATTAAAAAAATAATTCAAACAGTATGTGGCAAAGCTGTGTCCCAAAGTGTAGTGATAGCAATGTCAGGTATATCTAAAGTTTTTGTTGGAGAAATAGTCGAAAAAGCGCTTGATGTAAAGCAAAAGTGGAACGATACAGGTCCCTTGCAACCCAAACATTTGAGAGAAGCTTTTCGATTGTTTAAAATTTCAAACCGTTTATCTTCTTCAGTTAAATACAAGAAGCCAACTTTATTCTAAACTGAACAAATAAAATTTTAATTTAAAAAAAAATAAAATATTTTACTTTGGAAATTAAAATTAAAATTTGCTTTTTTTAAATTCTTTTTTTTTTTTTTTATAAAATTTGTATCTTTGAATAAAATTTTTTCTACAAAAGCAAAAGAAAAATTTTGTCATTTTTTCCTCGGTAACCTTCGAATTTGTTAAACAATTAAATTCGCTTTTAAATTGAAATACTCAAATTAAAAAGAGAAACAAATAAAATTTGACTGTTTTAGTTTTAGATAATTGTAAATATTGAATTTTATTAGTTACATAATAATTTAATTATATTTTGATTGATTTTTATCTTAAAAAATGTAAAATTTAGTTTGTTTTTACAAAATGAAAAGGCCCAATTGTTCATCATATAATATTTTATATATTTTGATTCATGAATTTGAAATTTATAATAAATTGTTTATAATTTTACAATAAAAGCTTATTATATATTTAATATTTAAATAGAAAAAAATTTTAATATTGTTTTTAAAATTTTTAAAAAAATATTTTAAAATTAAATTGATGATTAATAATGCATGTTATATTTATAAATTAAAATTTAATGTAATGTGATTACGTTCAACATTAGATGTAGTTTTTTTTTTAGAAAATATTTTTTGATTGCCTTGTACAAAATGTTCAAGCTTAAAAAATTAAATTTAATAGCTACATTAATTTTTTTAATTTTAATTTTAATCTATTTGAATAAAAAGCAAAATAAAAAAGCTTTCAAAACAAAGCCAATAAATGATCATGATTATTATTGTGATAATAATGGTGAATGGTTACAAATAAACAATTATTCTTATATAAAAAAAGAATTTTCATTTTATTTCATCGATCAAAAACTCTACAGATCTTTTTTACTTTTAAAACAATCGGATTATATTTTAAAACAATTAAAACTAAAATCAATATTCAAAATTTATAATATAGAAAATAAGCTACTGCTTGAGTATGAAGAGTATAAAATTAAAATAGAACAAGTTTGGTTTGTTAATGAATACGGTCATGCTTTTTTGGATATTAATTTTGATCTTGAGTCAGTTATTTTAGATGCATATCCGAAATTTTCCTTGTCTGATTTAATTAATATTAAGCTAAAATTAATTGTATATGAAAGCCATTTAGAACCTAATATAGAACAGCAAACGATGGGTGTTTATTTAAAAAAAAATAGCAAAGATGCTAAAACAAAGTCAACTATTTTATGTTCCCAATGTTTATATGCAAACAAAATTGATCATAAAAAATTAAACTTTTGGATCGAGCTGAATAAAGAAGTAGCATATAAAAATATTGTGTTATGTAATAACAGTATACCTAACACCGAAGATTTTAATTTAATTTTTGAAGTAAATAAAAATTTCCTCATATTTAAACAATTAAAATGCATACCAAATTTTATGAATAAAAATTTGGATAAAAAATATTTAGAATATTATACCGAGCTTGAGATTAAAGCAAGAATGGAAATATTTGATAAAATGTTTATAAATGAATGCTTTTTGTCGAATATAGACAAGTATAGGTATATTTCTATATTCGATTATGATGCTACATTATTACCTAATAAGCTAACAAATACAAACTTGGTAGAGTTTAACAAAAATTTTATTTTATATGATAAAATTAAATATGTTAAAAATTTAATAAATTTAAAATGTACAAATAATAGATTTTCAATTGATCATTTTATAAATGATTTGAAAAGAATGAATGTTGAATTTCCAATTTTTTTCAATCAGGCTTATTTTTTAAGTTTTAAATTTATTGAATTTTTATTTGAAAAAATCGAATCTATTAATGTGGACACATTTGAGCAAAGTTTTAAAATAACAATAGATCAAAACAAACAAAATGAATTAGAAATTGTGAATCTTAATTTTGAAATAAAAGATACAGATGATTTGATTTATGCACGTAATTTGTATAAAATTTATAAAAATGTTTCTAAATCATGCTTGGAAAAGAGTTTTAATTATATGAAAATGTATTGTGATAGACTTAATAAATTGTTTCTATTAACAGAAGACAAATCAATTATTGATAATTCAAAATCTATTCATGATACAGATCAAACTTTTGAATTAAATACTGTAAAAAATGATTACAAAAAAGTTTCGTTTGAATACGCTTATTTGTCGCATTTTAAGTATTACACCAAATTGGATCCTAATTCAGTAATATTGTTTTCTATAAGACAAATACAAGTTGATTTGAATTTTTTAAATTGTTATTTTAGACCTATATATAAAAAGCTATATGGAAAAATGATTAAAATTTAATTTTTTTTTTAATTAATAAATTGGTTTTACTTGGCAATTTTTTCCTCTTTTTTTAGCCTAGACAAAATACTAGTGAATACTAAACTTTTCTATACTTTTAATTAGAAATATATAATAAAGGGTGTCTGAAAGGAAGCAGACTAGCATCCAAGCAGTCCATCAACCAACGTTTTATTAAAATTTATTTTTTCAAAAATAAATCTTTTGAATTAAAAAAAGGTTTAGTAAATTTAAAATGATAAAACTACTGATAATTAAAAAAAAATAGACTGAATAAAGTAACCAAATTCTGATACAAGAGTAAAGATCCATAGTAATTAGATATTAAGGTGGAAAGAATTTAAATAATAACAAATAATAAAGTAATTGATAAATAAGAAATAAATATAAACAATTTCAATAACATAATACTTTCAAGGAAAAAAGTAACTCTCTTTTCACACATCTGTTTGAATTTAAATACCAGTAGTACAGTAGTAGAGCATGCTGAAATTGATAATTTGACTAAGCCTGGTCAAGTCAGACTATAAATAATTAAGTTTGCACAATTTTAAATTCGACTATGATTCAAATAAAATAATGAATGAATATTCAAAAACAAGAAAATATTATATAAAAATTATAACCATTACTAATAACCCTTATTACTAATCTTAAAAAAATTTAAAAAAAAAATTAAATATTTTTTTTAAAATAAACAACAGATGATTTTAGTAAAGTTTACTGATTGTAAAAAAAGGTTTTAAGTTTTATTAAAATTAAGTAAAATTTACAAACTTTAATTACATTGGTAAAAACCCATGTGTCAAATTAGCACAGTATATTATTATTTATATTTTTAGACTTTTAGAATTTATTAATTTTATTGAAATTGTTGATTAATTCAAATTAAAAATATTTACTTTTATTAATTGACTTGGACTAAATTTGGAAAAATTTTTGTAAATTAATAAAATTTTATTTTTAAAAAAATTAACATCCTTCATTAATATTAATATTTATAAGTAATTAAAAATTTTGCAAAAGAATAAATTTAGTGATTAGGATACGATATGAAAATTCTTGTAAACAAATATTTCTTTTCTATTTCAATTAAATTGTATTTTAAAGAATTCAAACCATCGGTGAATTGTCGATTAACTGAATTCATATAAATTAAAAACCTATTATTTAAAAAAAAAATTAATTAATTAAAAACAAATTTTTTCAAATTGAGTTTAAATACTACCTCTCGGGATTTCTTTCTTGTTGCTTATGACAATTTGCTATGTACCTGCCAATATTCGGATTGAGCCTAGAAACATTTGAATAAACATTTAAAACACGTTCTCTTGCATCATCGTCTTAACAAAATAAAAATCTTAATTTCAAGAAAAATCAAGCATAGTTTATAAATTTACCTTCTAGGCCCCATCCATAATAAAAATTTGAAAACCCGTTTATTCTCTTAAATTGCTCTTTTGTAAAAGCTAATTTTGAAAAAAAAAAAAATCAAAAGTTAACCAAGACAAATAATGCTATTAAACTAAGTTAATAAACCTGTTACCCCTCCGAAATATTTGTTCTTAAAATACCCTTCAATACTTCGATATTCAATTAAATATTAAGACTTGTCAAAATAAAACAATTTATATTTTAAGTATTACGAATATCCGTAGGCACTTATGGCTACTGCGAGCAGTTTTGGTTTTAATTTGTCACATGAGTATAAATTCTTATCGTTTTCTGGCAATAAATCAACATCCTAATTTTTATTTAAATATTAGTCATCAATTAAAAAGAAATATTTGTTTTCAAAAACATGAAATATAAAACAGTCCCAATCATGTTCTTTAAGAGCTTGAACAAAGCCAACATTCATTGATATGCCTTTGTTAAAAGTCAAATTCCCAATTGGTTCAATAACATAAATACCATATGATATTTTCTGCTTTGATAAAAATGGATGAATATTTCTCAAAAAGAGTTCTAAATTTACTAATCTGTCTCTGTACGGGACCACAATGGCTATTCTAGTAGTATTATATTTTGTTTGTTTACCACCTGGATCTAACTTTAAGTATTTTAACTCTGACTCAATATCGTCAAACGAAACACCTTTTATTATATTAATTTTTAATTTATTCACTGTTTTTTAAAGTTAATTTTATAATTTCAATAAATTATTTATTTTATTTGGTATATAATAATTGTTACCTAATGAATTTGGAATTATTTTACACAACTCGGCGCTATTTGGCATTATGTAATCATCGAGTTTGGTTAGTATTTTTTCATGATAAATTAGAATTAAAATGATAAAAATATTTATTAAAATTATTGCAAATAATTTACATTTCATCTTTTTTATTTTTCTAAATATTTGTTTTTAAAATATTTTGATAATCATAATCAATAAAATAAAATTAAAATTAGAATTAAAAAAAATAAAATAAAATATTGAAGATCCATGACAACAATTCTTCTCCTTTAATTATTTCTTCTTTTTTTTTTAGGAAATCTTTTAGAATGCTGTAATTTATTAAATTTAGTCAGAGAAGAATATCAATCAAAAAAAATTTTTTTTGTTATAAATAAAAATAAAAAATCGATACAATTATAAAATTAAAAAATATATTTAAATTTGAAATATTATTTTTCAAATACAACTTGTTACATAAAAAACTTCCTTTTTTAAATTATCAATTAATTTTTTTTCTTCCTTGAAATTTGTTAAAAATTTTTATAATTTTTCATTGAATCAATGCTTGCCAAAGATAACATAAAAATATTCAATTTTTTAAATGATTTTTTTTTAAATAAAATTTTTTTTGTTCTATTAAATTATTAATATTTAGTTAATAAATATTTAATTGAATGTTAATTGTAAAAAAATCTTCTGACAAAGAAGCTGGTGTATGCTGAAAGCTTGGCAGAAGACTTGTAAAAACTGTTTTACCTCTATGATCCTTTTTCAGTTGTCAATCAAAAAAGATTTGATATTTGAATTTAGATTAAAATAAAATATATTTTTTAAGATTTGTCGAAAAAATGTAAATTTCAAATTACGAAATAATTTGCTTTGCATGACTAGAAAAAAAAAAATTGAAAATATGTGACGATTAAGAATTTAACTAATTTGATTATTGAAACAGTTGGTTTTATTATATATTTTGTTAGTTCAAAAAACAGAATTTGAATTTTTGAATTAAATAAGTAATTTTTTTTTTAGAGCTATATTTACTTTCAAAATAAAAATATTTTGTTTTATTGTTTTGCTTATAAACAAAATTAAAAATCAAAATTATTCTTGAATATTTGATGATTTATTATTTTTGATTTTGAGGCATTTAAAAAATTAATATTGTTTAAGCCAATTAAAAAATTTTGCTTTTTTTTTTTATTTTTCAAATCTAATTTAGTTTGATTTAACCAGGAAAAAATTTTAAAAAATAAGTTTTTTTTTTAATATGCTTAACAGTAACAAGTTAGTACATTAGTTGTATGGGAATTTTATTGATAAACTGTGTTTGAATTATCAAAAATAGGCAGCTAAAAGTATATAATGTTTTTTTTTTTTTTTAATTAAATGATTTAATAAATTTATTGGCAAATACTATTTGTTTTAATATTATTTGATAAAATTTTTTAATCTTTTCAACAAAATTTTATATAATTTTAATAATTAATAATAATTTTTTATTTTTTTTAATTTATGAGAAAACAAGATTCTGTGGTTCTATAAAAAGAGAATTACTTTCTAATTCTAATTTAAGTAACAAATCTAAAAAAAAATTTAACTGATTGAAATTTAATATATTTGACTTCAGAACATATTTTTTTAAATATTAGATGCTTGTATAATTAATAATTAATTGCGGTTTGAGCTATTGTCTACGATAGAAAAAAACGTATTTATTTATGCAACAATATTTAATAGACCAATTAAGAATCAATTTTAAATTTTATTCAAAATGTGTTTCAAAAAAAATTTCAAAAATGGAAGTTTTTACAAACCCAAATAATTAATATAATAAATAGTTTGTTCTAATAGCTCTTGAAGCATTCATTAATTAAAAAGTTAATAAATATTAAAAAAATTAAAACAAAAATAGAATAAATAAATAAATAAGATTAGAGTTTTTAATACTGTTTTCATTTGCAATCTTGATTAAACCATTTGGATACTTTTTTATAATAAATTTCGGACGTTTCTGTGTTCAGTTTAGTACAAAGCTCACAAATTCTTCTCTTTTCGCACATTTTACCTGAATAAACTACATTGGTTTCTAGTCTCCATTTATGATGTTTAATATACAAATCAAAATTGTTCTCAACTTGTCTCAAATAGTCAGCTAACTTTTTCGGATCATTATCAAAATCTTGAGCATGAATATAAGAATCTTTGGGTGCTATAATTTCATAAAATTCTTTACTCGGTTGTATAACAATTGGAATCATATAAGTACGCAGTATTTTCCAAAATTTTTCAGTTATATAACTAGTACAATTTTTGGACTCGAATGAAAAATAGAATTTGTTTGATACATAGTTATTATATTCACATTGCGAATACCGTCCACAATCTGCTAAATTTTCTCTACTTGTTTTATCAATAAATGGATTTAGCAAAGTTAAGAAATTTTTAAATTTTACAAAAAATTTATATAGATAAAAAATATTCAAATTATTGTAATTTGATCGTAATAATTGAGCGCGAATTTCACAATTTCCGTATATTTTAATATCATAATACTTTTCTAAATCTAATGCAAACTTTAGTCTGTAATCAGCGTTACAATTCGAAACGAACCATATAGCTTTATTTTTTCTATTATTGAACTCATTTTTAATGTTGTTAATAAATGTGTTCATTTCAGAAGTGTTTTTGGTTTTTGCAAACTTACAACCATAAGAACAATCCGATATTTCTGAATCTATTCGATAAGATAAGGTCCAATTGAACAAAAATCCATCCCAAGAGCTTGAAACTGGATATGGCTATATTAAAATGAAATAAAATTTTACTTTTTTTATTTAAGCTGTTGCAAAATGAGTTTCGAATATTAATATTTTTCTCTCAAATATCAAGTTATGAGTTTTTGCTTGATAAAATTAGATTAGTTTTTTGAAAATCTCTTAATAATGGTTTTAAATAAAAAAACTATAGGATTAATAGATTTAAAATTTGTTGAAGCCTTATATTATATTTATTTTTATATTAATTCAAATTTTAAATACAAGAAAGAACTTGTTTAGACCTAAAAATGTATCTTGCCCTAAAAAACAATCAGATTTAGAATTAGAATAGATGTAGATAAATTTACTTCATCGTCCCATAAAACCCAAATTTGATTATGTCTATACTTGTTCTGGTTTAGAGTGTATTTCAAAAAAATTCTATCTTCAATAGTTTCTTCATACAAATCCCATTCATTAAACAACAACGAATCAGCTGAGTACAATAAAGACTTGTCACACGTAAATTTACAATTCTTATATGGACACTCAGCTAGGTAAATATCCTGCTGATCCAAATCACAAAATTTGCTTCTACCAAACACTTTGGTATATTCAAGGATCAAATATTCATGTTTATTTAAATTTTCCACAGCACGCTTATTCAATTTAATTGATTTAAACTTAAAATATCTACGATTTAGTTCATTTATTAATCTTAAACTCGATTTTTTGTATTCAAAATATTCGGATAAATAATTTTCTGTGTTAACATTTGTATCATTGTAAATAGAATCTAATAATTTTAAACTTAAATTTGTATCTTCATTTATTGATTTTTTTGTCAAAAAGTCATGAAAAATTATCAATAAAAAAAACAAAAAACATGTAAAAATTAATTTTTTATAAAAATATATTTTTCGAAATAAAAAATGTTTAACAACATGTATCATTATATATTATTTAAAAAGTCAATAACTTAATTACGAGCAAGTAATATAACAAAAATAACTCGAATTTTGGCAAATTTTACTAATGTAGAACATAACAATTAAATAATATTTTTTTTTTACCAATTTTTTAGATTTTCCAATGTATTATTTTCTGATTCCATTGAGACGAATTTTTTTTTTTTATTAGGTTTTTATCCTGTATATTTTATGATAAAATTATATAGTATATCTAAATATAAAATCAATATTTTAGTTTAAAAATATATAAAATTAGAATAATTATATTAGAAATTTAATTCTACACATCAATCAAAAAATATAAATTTTAAATTTTAAAGCTTCCTTGAGTTGAATGATTCAAATCGAAAAAGAGCTTTATTTTAATCCATTCAGTTTGTCAAAATGAAAATTAATAAAAATTTAATTTTCACTTTCTTTACTTTGGAGATTTAAATATTTTAAAGTTTTATTAAAGATGACATAAATTATAAAAAAAAAATAGTTTAAATTCTATTTAAACTAAATATTTGTTCAAAATGATTTTGAAAAAATGAAATAAAAAGATTACCTTTTTTTTTTTAAATTAGTAAATATCACCTGTCGAGATTTGAAATGAAATAATAAATAAATAATAATGCTTTGTAAAACTTAAAGACACAAGAGTTTTATATATAATTTTATATAAAATTATTAACCCAGTTTTTTTCTTTATTATAAAAAATCTTATCTATTTGAGATTCTTTAGAAAATTTTCATTTTTTTTATTTTAAACTCAAACCAAAATAAATAAATAAATTTTTAAACTATGTTTTATTATTAGTGTTTTACTATTTGTATAATTAAACAAGATAAGGAGAAAAAATTTTGAAATATTGCAAAAATTGTTTTCGGTTTAATGCTTTTTGTACATAATTTAGTTTAAAATTTCTACCACTACTACTACTACTACTACTTCTAATAGTATTTTTAATTTGTTTAAAAAAAATTCAAGAATCAATTGCGTCATATTGCTTAATGATATATTATAAGAAAACGATTAGCATAACGATTAATTATCAAACCAATAAATAATTATTAAAAAGCAATTTAGTAGCCAACTCTCAAATTTTTATTATTAGAAAACAAAAATAATAATTAAATAAAAATGAGAAAAAATTTCTTAAAGTTAAAATTGAGTCAAAAGTAGTTTATTTTATGTAAAACAAAAATAATCAATCATTCTTTAAAGCTAAGTTATATTTATTAAATATAATTAAAATACTGAGAAAAAAAGAAACTATCATCCAATTTCAATATATAATATGTATGTATATCTAGAAGTGGAAAGAAGCGTCATCGTTTGAATTGAAGTTTTAAAATATTTTTAAATTTTATTAAAAAAATTTTGTTTTTTTTTATTATTAATCTTGGATTTTTTGCCTAGATAATAAGAATAAAAATATTCATAAAAAAGTATTTTGTTTAAAAATTGAATTTTTGCTTTATACAGTGTAGAATTTTAAAAATAAATCAAATAATTTTTTTTTAATTTTCAAAAAGTTATAATACAATCATATAAATTTATTTATTATTTAACTTCCTTCAAGCATATATTTTATTTCAAAATTATATGAAAGTTGAAGTATTGAGATATTGGTAAATTTATTTGCCAAAAGATCAAATAAAAAAAGTGTTTTCAATAATAAAAAAAAGTTTAAATTTTCGATTTGATTTTTTTTATTAAATAAAAAAAATTTTATTTTTAATTTAATTAAAAAAAATAATTTAATAATTTTTTATTTATATTAACAACATTTTTGATTTTTTATCATATAAAAAATTTAATGAAAAGAAAAAGAAAAAATTAGTCTTTTTCTTTTATTCGATATAAAGTAATAGTATTTAAATTATATTTTTTACAAGTACTTGTAATAAAGATTAAATAAAAGGTTGATATTGTTTAATTATTAAGAAGTTTAACTTCTTATTATTTTGTTTGTGCAATTTAAATTTATTCTAATTTTAATACATTCTATTTTGAACCAAATTGGAAACAACACTATCACAACTGTAAGGTTGAGAACATGGAAATGAAAACTGTGGTTGACATGGAACAGTGCAAGGTGTTGGTACAGGTACTGGAACCGAAAATGGAACTGGAACAGGTTGAGCTACGGGCACTTGTCTGACAACTGCTACCGATACAAAATGAGGTACTGGAACATAAACTGGTTGAGCAATCGGTACAGCTTGAGGAACAGGAATATTAACAGGATGTGGTTGAGGCACCGGAACTGGAACTGGTACACTAATTGGTTGAGCTACTGCAACTGGTATTGGAACAGCATCTTTTAAAATTTTTTAAATAAAATTTTTGATTTTTATATAAACAAATTTATTTCTTTATTTACAATAACAAGATGGATCTGATCATGGGCACATTATTCGAAATAAATATTTAAAATTTATTTAGAAAAATAAAATTTTATTAAAAAAATAAATAAAAAATATACAAGGCTGAGGAGCACATGGTAATTGACATTGAGGAAACGAAGAACCTGATGATTGGGGTATACAAAATGATTGAGAGACTTGTTGAGAAGGGTATTGAAAATTCATTTGATGTAATTTAGAATTTAGATTTTAATCTTTAATTTTTAATTTAATTTAAATTTTTTCTTTTATTTAAATAATAATTTCCGGTATGTATATATTTCTTATTTATATTGTTTTTTTCATTATTTTATCAATTTAATATGGGTGATTAATTTAAAATTAAATATAATTATTAATAATATTATTAAACTCAAAAATAGCCAATTAATTAAAAAAAAAAAAAGCATTAAATTAATTTTATTAAAAATTATTTAATTAAAATCTTTTAAAATAAATTAAAAAAGTTTTATTCATAATTAAAAAAAAGAAAATTTTAATATAAAGGCATTTTACCAAGATTTATTTTTATCAGATATTTGTTATACATTAAAAAAATCTAAATTAAATTTGTTTGAAAATTCAATCTAATTTGAAATATTCCTATTAAAAATAAAACAAAAATATAAATTAAATTTATTTTTGAATTTTTTGTTAGATTTATAAAATATGAAAAATTTGTAATTATTGTATTTGAACAATCTATTAAAACCATTAAAATAATTCTTTTCTTGTAATTAATAATTTTTTGAGTTTCATTTGAATTTGATTGTAATTTTTGTTTATTTTCAAAATTTTTTTTTAGTTTGACTCAAATAACAAGTTTAAAATAGTTATTAAAATTAGGCTTATACCATCTCTAAAAGAAAAAATAACTACACTTATTGTTTCTATGTAATCTTGGCTTGACTTTTAAACATAATCTATTTGCTCCGTTGAATTTTTATAGTTGGTTGTTATTTCAAATTGGAATATTTGAAAAGAAAATATCAAAGAATTTATCAAAGTCAATGTTATTAATAAAGCATAGAAGTTTAGTTTAAAAATAAAAGTATCTCTTAATCTATTATTATTTGAAAATAAAGTAAATGTGTATAAAACAGCTAATATGCTGGAGACGATTGCACCAGCTTCGCATACACTCGAAAAATATATATTAAAATATTTATTATAAATTGAAAAAAAAAAATTTGTTGGAATATAGTTTAATGGTTTAAACGAAGTTATAAATAAATTAATTGACATAAATGTCGATTGAAGTTTTAAATAGTCAAATAATTTTCTTGCTTATTACACAATACAAATGTTACAAGACTAGCAAAATTCAATATAAATCCCAATACACTTACTGGTGTACATAAAAAATAAATCATAAACAATTTAAAATTCATTTCAATAGTCTAAAAATCATTTTTTTTATAATTCAAATTCAAATTTAGGAAAAAAATGTTTTTAAATAAAAAAATTTTAATTGATCGAAAAACAAAAATAATTTTATTTGTTAATTGATGATAGTGCTTGTTTCAAAAATCATGTTTCAATAATAAAATAAAAAAAATTTATTTCATAAAGATTAAATAAAGTGTCTGAAATATTTAGTTTTTTTAATTTAAATGTTTTTAAAAACATTTATAAATAAATACTCATTTGTAATAAAGTTTAATTTGACTAGATTAAATTTGGATAAAAATTTTTGTAAAAAAAAATGAATTGATTAAATTAATCCAAACTTTTTTAAACATCAATTGTAAGTGATCATTGTGATCTTTTTGTTAAAAAAATAGATTAGATTAAAAATAAAGACCAGTATTCATAATTTTCATCTTTAATATTCAATAGAATAAATAGATGATATCATTCAACTAAATATTTAAGACACTATTGTAAAAAAAACAATTAAAATAATTAAACCATCAAAATATAATTGAGACAATCAATAGGCTAATTAGTAATATAATTATTAACAATATTAACTAGTTTTTATTGACTTTAAACATTTTATTACCACAAATTTTATAAAATTCACCACAAATTTAAATAAAAAATAACAAAAAAAATAAGTTCATATCAAATTTCGAAAAAAAAACAAATTTATTTAAAAGATAACACTTTTATTATTGATCAAACAAAATTATCGTCCGTTGTTATTATTGTTATTTGCATTGTTATTTAGTAACCAATAAATTAAAAATGCTGCTATTAATAATGTAGTAAGAAGTAGTAAACACAATAGTAACAGTAGTATTGGTAAAAGTGCTGAGGATGAGTATGATTGCGGAGCTGGTTGAGCTACTGCAACTGGTACTGGTACACTACCTTTAAATTTAAATTTAAATTCATAAAATTTTTTTAAAAATAACGCTTTTTCTTAAATTCTTCTAAAAATGAATCAAATAACAAAAGTTAATAAAAAATTAAATCCTAATCTAAAATAGTTTAAAAAAAATGTTTTTTTACAAGGAGGTGGACACGAAGACTGGCAATTGATCGGATACATATTTCAAATCTGTTGTTTTTGTTTTATTTATTAGAAAAAGTTTTTTTTTAAATAAAATTTCTAATTTAATTTTTTTTTATATAAAAATTTACTTTAAATTTTTAATTAATTAAATAATTAATTATTATTAATACTTAAATAATTTTAAAATATAGAATTTTTGATTTAAATTAATAAATTAAAAATTTATTAATTATTTTTTGTTAGAAAATTTTTTTAATTAATTTTTGATTTCTTGTTTAAAAAAAAAAACAAAAAAAAACATGCATTTAAATTCCAAGATTTAGTTCTGATTAAATTTTGATGGTAATTAAATACCTAATATTTTGATTCATGAAAACTGACTTTGTTGAAACTTTGTTTTGAAATAAAACTCTACCTATCTAAGAATTAAAATATAAAATATTAAAAAAATAAAAAAATCTTTAAATTTGAAATCATATAGATTTAAAAAAAAAAATAAAAAAATGGATTTTCAAAATGATCAATTTGAACTTTTAGCTATTTTGCTAGTATCTCATGGTAGTAGTGGCTCTCATTTACTATTTCAATATCCATTTGTTGATCAAACGCAAATAAAAATTCATAAACA
Organism: Brachionus angularis; assembly: GCA_021432725.1. Taxonomy (NCBI): domain Eukaryota; kingdom Metazoa; phylum Rotifera; class Eurotatoria; order Ploima; family Brachionidae; genus Brachionus; species Brachionus angularis. The sequence continues at coordinate 500,134 of JAJVDD010000007.1, forward strand.
AAGTAAATTTGATTTCTATTTGTGGTAATTTTCAGATTAAAAAAATTCATAGTATTAAGGTAACAAAAAAAGTCAATATTCAATTTTGCCAAGTGAAAATACAAATATTTTGAACAATGATAAGTAAATCAAATAAACTAGAATTTTTTTTATAAAAACATTTTTTAATGCTGTTTTCTTTTAAAAAGAGAACAGAAAACGATAATAAATGGCCTTCTATGTGGGTAATATAACTATATAACTAGAATAAAAAAATAATTAATTTAATTAAAAAAATTTGTTTGAAATTTTTTAAGCTTAAACAGTGACGTTTTGGCAAATTTATGCGTCTCTAATAAAGAAAAATTAGAACTTAAAATAGACAATGTATTCTTTCTTGGATCTAAGAGTATACTTAAAATAAATCAAGTTACTTACAATGTAGTTTTTGCGCTAAAGGTAATAAAAAACAATATACCCAAAATTCTAATTTTGCTCTTTTAAGACTAAAAAAACAAAATTTAAGTCTCCATTGCCAAGACCAGTTATTCGCTGTTATCAAAGCTTAAGCTTAGTAATATCGAAAGCTTTAATGAAAGAAGAAACAAACAGCGAATATTTAACAAATGAGTCAAAAAAATTAGTAGACTTAATTGACGAACATCAAAATATAGACGACAACAATCGCCGCATCGATTCTAGTTTTAGTTTAGCTCTAGAAAAAAGCAGCTTAGCTCAAGATTTTAAAATTATTTACGAAAGCATTAAAAAAGACGGTGTTATAAATATGCTTATTAATAACTGTGTTACTTTAAGCTTTTGTTTGCCACATTTGGCTTACAAAATAGTCGAAAAGTGTGAACAAACTCATTTTGTCGAAGTAATTTTTGATGCACATAAATATTTAAAGTAATTTAGTGATAATATTAAATTTTGTATTAATAAATAATCAAATAAAATACTCAATTTTATAGACCTTATTTAGGTATACTTTTGTTGACAAGTAGAGAAGAATTGATGAAACAATTACCTATTAATTGTAATTATCATACTAAATTGTTTATAGAAAAATATAATCCTACATATAGTCTAGCTAGATATGCTGCTGAACTTGATGTACCAGTTAATGAGGTTAATTAAAAAAATTTATTTTAAAAAATAAATACTATTTTTCAAAATGTAAAAAATTTAATTTTTTTTTCAAGATTTATTTAATTGTTGATCATTTGGTTTATTGGGCAAAAGTGAAAATAATTTATCCAATAACAGAGACTAATGTATACATTGTAAATCCTAATGCAACCATTTATTTGCATACAAAGTTAGAACAAGAGTTTACTGAAACATTTGAAAACGCTCCATATCAGTATGTTCTGTCGCAATTTTCTTATTCCAAACCACTCACAGATCATTTAGATCCTAAATCACCTAAAGAAAAACACGTGAGTTAATTTTGAAAATTAGAAATAACAGCAAATAAATAAATAGATTTTTGTTTTTATAGGCTATTTTAATAAATATGGTAATATGGTTATTGCAAAGAGATATTTTGATGCAATTGCATACATATTTGTTTTTAATGCCTAAAAAATTTGAGCATCAAAGATTAGCATGTGAATTATATTCAAAAATATCCGATGTTTCTTTTGGTATTTTATCTATTTAAATATTATGACCAATTAATTTAATATATATAATCTTTGTAATTTTTTTAATATGCAAAAATATAGAAGAAGAAAATGATTTTAGCATAACAGGTAGCAGGATAAATGGTGGTGCTGGTTCAGAACATTCAAACGATACAGAAAACACTGACCAAAAAGATATTACAGCTATATACGACGAATATAGAGAAATCTTTAATGAGTATAAAATAAGTGAAAAAGATCAACAACTTGTGTTCAAATCATTTGAATCAAAATCAGAACAGGATATAAAATTGTTCATCCAGTTGATACCATATTATAATGGATTGTTTAATATTGAAGCAATTATCTACTACGAGCAATTAAATAGATCCGATTTAATTACATTTTTAGATAAATTTAAAGACTTAATTTTAGTAAGTAATTATGAGGATCCGAATCCTTTAGTCAGATTAAATGTAAAAATAAATTAATATTTATTTTATTTATTTTAAATTTTGTATTTTTTTTTTTAATTCTCAAATAAAAACAAAAATAAAATAATTAATTTTTAATAAAATTTTATTTTTTGATTAAAATAATTAAACATTTTTGGAAAAATTTACAAGATTTAATTTCTATAGTTGTGTTATTAACCAGGAACGACAATATTATTATTGTTGTTGTTGTTATTATTATTGTTTATTTGATTATTATTATTTTGCTGATTGTTATTATTGTTATTGTTATTATTATCGTTGTTGTTGTTATTGTTATTATTGTTGTTGTTGTTGTTGTTATTGTTGATTATTATTACGATTGTAAATACGGCCAATAATATAAAAAGTAATATGATGAAAGCTATTATAATCAAAACTATTATTACTGGTATCGGTAATTGATTAGAACCTGAGTATGCATACAATCCACTTCCTGAATTTGATGATGTTACTGAAATCGGGACTTGCACTGAAACTAAGTAAAATAAAACTTGAATCAATTTTTTTATTACATAAATAATATGATAAAATAATACTAAAAATATTGATATAAATTTTGATTAAAAAAAAACTTGATCTTGAATTTTTTTTTAAATCTTTTAGAATATACTGGAAAAAAAATATTTAATAATTAAAAAAAATTGTTAAATTGAGGGCCTAGAATAGGCAATTTCTACAAATGATCTTATTTTAAAATATGAACTATTTTTGAAACTTTAATTTTAAAACCAAAAAATATTTTACCAGATTGAGGGGGACACTGAGGAGGACATTGCGGTGGACATGGGGGAGGACACTGTGGAATACAAGGAGGAGGGCACTGTGGAATACAAGGAGGAGGACACTGGGGTATACATGGGGGAGGGAATTGAGGGATGCATGGCTGAGGACAACATGGAGAATACATATTTAAAATTTCTAATTTTTTTAGTTTTTTTATCTTATCTTTTTTTTTATATAGGTCTTTTCTATCTTTTAATTTAAAACGCCTGATTGATTTTTTGAGTTTTAAAATATTAATTAAATTTTTTCTAATTTAATTAAACCTAATATAAATTATAAAAAATTATATTATATTTCTTTGTTATTATACTCATTTTTAGCGTTGGTATTAATGGCTTTAGAAAATTTATCTCCTTGTATTTTAGAAATTCTTTTTTAATTGATCACTTTCTAAGCCTTACTCTTTTATTTTTAAAATGATTTATTAATTTTTTAACAATTTTAAATGCCATTTTGTACTACCTGCTACTCTCAGAATTAAATGGTAGTTTTTTAATAGAAAAAATTTAATCTTTAAGGTTTATTTAATTCTAAAAACATTTTTTTTTGTTATTTTTATTTAATTTATTAGAAAAAATAAATAAATTTTTCTTCACTTTTTAAGCTAGAAAACAAACAAAAAAATATTTTTAAATTTACAAATAAATAATTTTAAAAAAATAAAAAAAAGTTTTTATTTAATTTAATCAACTTCATCGATGGTTGGTCCTTGTCTCGTTTCTTGACCACCTGGCATTCCTCCTGGCATACCTCCTGGCATACCACCAGGCATGCCACCTGGAACACCACCCGCACCTTGGTATAATTTAGTGATAATTGGTGAACAAATTTTCTCAATTTCTTTTAATTTGTGATCATATTCTTCTTTTTCAGCTGTTTGATTTGCGTCTAACCATTTTAATGTTTCGTTACATGCATCTGTGATACGTTTTTTATCTTCAGTACTTATTTTAGATTCTAATTTTTCATCTTCCGCAGTTTGTTTCATGTTAAAGCAATAAGATTCTAGAGAGTTTTTGGATTGAATACGATCTCGTTGAACTTCGTCATCTTTTTTGAATTTTTCAGCATCGTTAACCATTCTTTCGATTTCCTCTTTGGATAATCTACCTTTGTCGTTTGTAATTGTAATTTTGTTTACTTTGCCGGTTGATTTATCAATTGCGCTAACATTTAAGATACCGTTTGCGTCAATATCAAATGTAACTTCAATTTGAGGTACACCTCTTGGTGCTGGTGGAATACCAGTGAGTTCGAATTTACCTAATAAGTGATTGTCTTTGGTCATAGCACGTTCACCTTCATATACTTGAATTAATACACCTGGTTGATTATCAGCATATGTGGTGAATGTTTGAGTTTGTTTTGTTGGAATAGTTGTATTACGTTTAATTAAAGCTGTCATAACACCACCAGCTGTTTCGATACCAAGAGATAATGGTGCTACATCCAATAATAGTAAATCTTGAACAGCTTCGTGTTTTTCACCAGTCAAGATGGCAGCTTGTACAGCAGCACCATAGGCAACAGCTTCATCTGGATTTATAGATTTGTTTAATTCTTTTCCATTGAAGAAATCTTGTAACAATTTTTGTACTTTTGGAATACGAGTTGAACCACCGACTAATACTATTTCATGAATGGTGTTTTTGTCCATTTTAGCATCTCTTAAAGCTTTTTCAACTGGTTCTAATGTACCACGGAACAAATCAGCACATAATTCTTCAAAACGAGCTCTTGTAATTGATGTATAAAAATCAACACCTTCATGTAAAGAGTCTATTTCAAGATTGGCTTGAGCTGATGATGACAAAGTACGCTTGGCTCTTTCACAAGCAGTTCTCAATCTTCTAATTGCTCTTTTGTTTGATGATATATCTTTTTTGTATTTACGTTTAAATTCTTCAACAAAATGATTCACCATTCTGTTATCGAAGTCTTCACCACCCAAATGTGTATCACCAGCAGTGGCTTTTACTTCGAAAATACCTTCTTCAATAGTCAAAATAGATACATCAAAAGTACCACCACCTAAATCAAAAATTAAGATATTTTTTTCACCACCACCTTTCTTGTCTAAACCATAAGCTATAGCAGCAGCTGTAGGCTCGTTAATGATACGCAATACATTTAGACCTGAAATGGTACCAGCATCTTTGGTAGCTTGACGCTGAGAATCATTGAAATAAGCTGGGACTGTGATAACAGCATCAGTTATTTTTTTGCCTAAATAAGCTTCAGCTGTTTCTTTCATTTTTACCAAAACCATTGATGATATTTCTTCTGGGTAAAAAGTTTTTGTTTCACCTTTAAATTCTACTTGAATTTTAGGCTTGCCACTATCATTTATTACTGTAAAAGGCCAATGTTTCATATCAGCTTGAACAGTTGGATCGTCAAACTTACGACCAATTAAACGTTTAGCATCAAATACAGTGTTATTTGGGTTCATAGCAACTTGATTCTTGGCTGCATCACCAATCAAACGTTCTGTATCTGTAAATGCAACATATGATGGTGTTGTTCTATTACCTTGATCGTTTGCAATAATTTCTACTTTACCGTGTTGAAATACACCAACACATGAATATGTAGTACCTAAATCAATACCGATTGCTGGAGCTTTACTCATTTTTATTTATGTTGTTTATTTATGTGTTTTTTTATAAGTTTTAAAAATTTTTATTTTTTTAATTTAAAATAATGTTATGATTAATGGAATTTGTTTTATTTATATATTAACAAAAGAACTTTATAGAATATTGTAGATTTTGTTTCTTGCGATAAAAATAACTTTCAAGAAACTTCCTAAAATAGCAGTCTTTAGGTCTAGTGCTGAACAGATAGATTATTTTTAATAAATGCTTTATGCTTTAAATATTTTTTTTCTATCCTAGTTTTTATATTTAAAAAAGAATTTTCTAGCAATTTCTAAATATTTTAATTTCAAAATTAAACTTAAGATATAATTAGAAATATGAGATTATTTTTAGAATTTAGAAATTTTGTATGAAATATTTTAATTGTGGTAAATTTGTTTTTTCTTTTTGATTGAATTGATTCAAAATAGAAAATGATGATGATGATGATTAAAAATTTTTTTTAATTACGTCAAAAATTTAATCAAATAATATACTGTACTTAGAATAAATCAATCTAGATTTATACTTTAGAAAAAATTAATATTGAAAAATTCAATATATCAATGATATATTTTGAAAAAAATAATCAAATAGATTTGAAAATAATAAAATTTCTCATGCAATAATGATAATCTTTGTTTTCGAACTTTTTTATTCAAAAATTATTATACTGTATATAAATAATATATAATAATAATAATATTTTTAATTATTTGAATATAAGTGTATATATAATTTGAAAAAATGTTTCAAGAGTAATCGGTACCTATATATTCATTAATTATCAATTTAAGCTAAATGAGCATCTAAAAAAAATTAATTTCCTCAGCATACTAATGCTAAATTTTTATAAGCAAAGAAAAAATATGAAAATTAAAAAATACAGATTCATTGATTTATCTGATTTATATAATTTTTTTGCCAAGAAAAATGTTTCAATTCTGGAATACATATTAAAATCAATCAATTTTCATTCCAAATATTTTCATATTGATTTTTTTTGTAACTATAAAGAGGTGTTTATAGTATAAATTTACTTAATTTTTAAAGTTTTTCTTTATTTTATCTATTAAATAAATTTAATAAATTGTTTTTTTTTATTTCTGATGATTTGAATAATGATTTATCATAATTTAATTTTCAAAAATTTTATTCTTAAATTAAATTAATTTTTTTATTTTAATGTTTTATCATCTTAAATTGTAAATAGAATTTGAAAAAAAAAATAAATATAAAAAATATAAGTTCGTTTTTTGTTTGAAATAAATAAAAAACGATTTATTATAAATTAAGCTCAAAAAAAGTAAAAATAAAAAAAAATATTGTTTAATGATCCATTTGCTCTTGATCAGAATTTGAAGCTCTGTTATTGGAAATTGTAGTTTCGTGTAAATCTTTTCTTAAATAAACAAGCATGTAAGCAGCGTTTGTGCACACACTTGATTCATCCGAACTACTAACGCTTGAATCATCAAAATAATACCATCGACCATCACATCTATTTTGACCATATGCTGTATCTATTTATTTAAAATTAAAATTTAATTATTTTGATTAATTTTTTAAGTTTTTGTATAGACTATTAAAATATCAAATTTGAGTAAGCTTTAATAAATAATAAAATAGCTTTTTAAAACTGAATATTATTAAGCCTAATTTAACTTAAAACAAAAATGAGAAAATATTGAAAGAATGTTGCAAAATTAATTGCGTATTAAGCTATATTATTATTTGCTAAATAAGCGTAATTAATTTCGCAACTAAATAATAAAATATAAAATAAAAATAAATTACAATGTCCTCCACCCAAACTACCGTAATGGTTCGAGACAGCAATCAAATTATATCTGGTTTCACCAGCATTTTTATTTATTAAATAATTAGCCATGTCCAAATTAGTCAATGGAAATTCTACCAAAGAGTCGATTTTATCTCGATATAATCTACTATACGAAAAGCGTTTTAGATGCACAACAAGCACTTTAGGCATTTTCCACAAATCGAATTTTTTAGTTGAACGTTGATGCTGCTTGCATTTCGAACAATACCAATAATCTTGTTCACTTAGCTCTTCTATTTTTGTATATAAACTAAAACAATCCGATAAACTAATAACATCTTTTTTCTTAATCAACTGTGAACTACAACTAGAATGTTGTTGAACATCTTCATAAGACTTTTTATTATAAACTCTTCTGCTCAAGTTAGTATCAAAGTTAGCTGTTAGAGTCAAAATTTGATTCGAAGACGAAGACGAACTGAATGAAGAATAACCTTCTCTTTGATTTTGAATAGTCAAGTCTGGCCATTCAAACACTTGGTCATCGTTTGGCACATTTTTCGCATCATAATCCGAATTTTCGTTCCTGCTAATAGTTAAATAAAACAGCTTGCTTTTTTTAGCCGCTTTTTCTTTTAATCTGGTACTTGATCTGAGATTAGTTTGTGACGAATCAGTTACTATGTCTTCGTCATCATCATGGTCAGTAATGTTGCTATTGCTTTCGTTTAAATCTCCGTTTTGAGATTCATTAATCGGCTCTTGATCGTTTACATTTAAACTGTTGTTTAGTTTTGAGTTAATTTCGCTTTCGGATGATTGACTGTAGTTATTAGATTGATTTACAACCGATTGATTTAAGAAACGTTTTAAATTTTGTCTAACTAATTGATACATTTGGCCATAAGTGTATGTCACTGATTTTGGAATCATTAAAAATAATGGTAAACCAAAGTAAGACGAACTGTGTAAATAAGCTGATGTTTTTTCGGACAAGTACAATCTTAATTTGTAAAAGTCATTATTGCTATAATTACTATATAATTCGTATCTAAAAAATAATTAAATTAAAAAAACATTTTTCAATCTTTTATTAAGTTTAATTCTGAATTTACACGTATATATCATCTTGTTCTCTTATAGAACTCAATGGCTCGCTTGGTTCATATGTCTTGAAAAATTTGTTTGAGTATACATCGCAAACAATCATTTGCGTTTTGTTCAATTTATTACCGTCTTTTTCTAATAGGGCTTCTAATGAAGCGCACAGATCAAGCATTGTACCATTTTTGATTACTGATACCTTATACTAAAGAAAAATATATTATTAGAATTAAAATGATAATTTAATCAAAATATTATTTTTAAATAAGTTATTTTAATGAAAAACGAAGGTTTTTTCTTTTCTAAAAATTTGAAATCTCAAGTAAAGGTAAAAAGGAACAGTATAATTAAATATTTTTTAGAATAATCTCTATATCTTGATTTCATCTAAAAAATAAAAATAATTTTTTAAGGTTTTAAATTTGATAAAATAGTTTTTGAAAAACATTTCAGTATTTCTAGCAAATAAGTTAAATTGAATGATTATACATATATAAAAAATTGATTCAAGCATAATTTAAAATGTGATAAAAAGATTTCAAATTTTAATGCTGAAATAGATATTACTGAAACTAGTTAAATTATTAAGCTATTTGAAACTGATTTTTTTGTGCGAAATTTAATTAGACTTTCAAAATTTTACCAAAAGTGCAATTTTTAAATTTATTGAATAACAAAAGAACAAATAATTTAAATTAAAACTAAGTTTCGATAAAAAAATAAGTATTTAAATTATAGGCTAATATTTCCAGAAAAAATATTTTATCAACTGCATAAAATATAGACCATTAATTATATAAGTTTTTACTCTTCTTAAGTTTATTTTTCTGTAAAAAATTTATAAATTTAACAAATAAACTTCCCTTTTACTTAAAATATTAAAATTATGTCTAAAAAAGGTTTTCTAATAAATTTAAAATTTTAACTTGAATTCAAGCTGATATAAAATATTTATAGTTAAAAATTGATTAAAAAAATACCTTTGTTAATGGTTTGGAGGAATCTAAAGGTACAAATATAATTTGTATTAAACGTTCTTTTTTGGATGGTAATGGTACACTTAGATAACAAAACGGATCGAACTTGATCGATATTTCACCACAAACAAGGCAGTTTAAGGTAGACTTTAAAAGACCATGGAACGTATCGACTATGATTGAATCATTTCTTTTTTTATGATCTTGCCAAGACTCTTCGGCGAATTGTTCATCTGTTTTGCCCACATGACTACCAAGTTCGATGTATGGTTTTTTAATAATACGATTCAAATCCTCGTGTAAACCATCTAGCAAAAATGCTAATAATTCTTGAGAATCTTGTTGTTGAAAACCAGTAAACTGAGGTGCAAATCGACTCAAATTAAGCTTAAAGTTCCTTGGTATGGTATAACTGTTTTCACCTGACCAAATCTCATTTATTAAATTTGCATACGCTTCAGCTAGCTCACCTTTACATCCCAATGGATTGGTAGTATTTATTTCGTCTTTGTATAAGCCTTGTCTAAAATAGTCTGTCAATAAAGTTACATTACTCATGCATTGAATAGCACTATTCATAAAACAAGTATTTCCTAGATTGCTAAGACCACATAAACCTGGTTTATAGTCGTTATGACGATTTGAATATGAATATTCGTAATTATTTCGAGTCGAAGATCTTGTTGTCAGACCTGATAGTGTTGGTGCTGGTGGTGCAGGGATCGAATTAGACAAAGTCGAGTCTGTTTTCGACTGTGAGCTTTTTGATGATGCTATATTTTGTATATTTTGTTCATGATCCATTAGCCAAACATTATCTTCATATAAAATATCAATAACAATCGTGTCACCCATACCACAGCTTAAGCCTAATAATGTTTCTTCTTTTTTCTCAGTATTGATCAGAGTAAGACTTGAATTCGCTCTAAAAAATAGTCGAGATTTTTTATTTGATGGAATTTCAAACCATTCTCGCATCATTTCATCTAAATTGCTCAATTTTTCTTTCCTACTAATTTCTTTTTGAATTGTTTTTTTTCTAAATTCTAAATTTAATTTTAATTTTCGTATTTCTATTTTAAGATTTTCATTAAATTCGTCCATAGAATCGTTTATGACGAGTCTTTCCAATATAGAATTTTCTGACTCAAGCGAATATATGTTAACTAAATAGGTCCACAATTCTTCTGGAACAGTATAATAATCTACTTGTTCAATCAAATTCTCTTTTAGATTATTTTCAGAATCTAGAAGGCATTTGTTATTTATTATGGATGGTTGTTGTTGAGACGTTTTTAAATCATTTCGTAGGTCTACAAAGCTGCACCACTGATTAAACCAATCTGAGTTTATCAAATACCATTTGTCTCCAAGTTTGAGCTCTTTGTTCATATATTTACTAGCCATTTGTTTTTGTTCTTCTTTAGTATGCAAAATTGGTTTCGATAAATCACTCATTTTTTGCTCTTATAGTATATATCTATTTTAACTTTTGGTTATATTATTTAATTTTGTTTTTTAGATTTTAGATATTAATATATTAGAAAAAAAAAGAATTAACTAAATTCAACTAGTGTATTTAGTGTTTTTTTTAGTTTTATTATGAAAATATAATTTCAATTTTTATATTTTATTCTTTTTATTTTGCATGCATTCAAATTTAGACTTCTACATATCATTTTTATTATTAGTGATTGAATTAGTAACTATAAAGTAAAAATACTTTTATATTATATATATATATATAATAATTTCAATTTTGTAAGATAAATTAAAATGTCTTAAAGTAAAGAAAAAAAAAATCCTTAGCTTTATAACCAAAATATAAAACTAATTTTAGAAAATTTATGTTAAGGTTTATACAATTCTGGAGACTAATAGTTTTCAATAAAATATTAAAAAAAATTAAAAATACTTTTAAATCTAAATTAGATTTTTGAATAAAATTTTTTATTAAATTAAATTTAATAAAAGTAAATATTTTACTATTAAAGTAGTTTTATAATTTTGTTTAAATCAGCAGCTCTGTTTTTCCTTTTCTTTCAGATAAATTTTATACAAAAACATCAACGCAAGTTTGTGTATTTTTTTTAATAAGCCTAGTTTCTAACTCTCTTTTTATAAAAAATTTGAATTTAAATTTTAGATTTTATTTATTGTAGATATTAAAATTATTTTCGAGTCATTAAACTACAGTAAAATATATTTATAGTAACTTTATTTTTAAAAAAAAGAAATAACTTTTTTTTTTCAATTAGATTTATCTAATAAATTTAATTTAATTGAAAATTTTTAATATTTTAAAATCTTAATTATTAAAATATAAGAACGAGCTAAGAACGATTCAGAACGAATTTTCTTAGAAATCCAAATCTTCCGAGCAACTCATACATTTGATTTCTTAATATGGCTTATAATTGAAAATAAACTAATATTTTCTAATATTAAATTTCAAATTACAAATACGGGTATAAATGATTAATTTTATAAATATAATTGAGATTAGAATTTTTTGCTTCTATAAATAAGTTCTTCTGCATGCTATTTGAAAATTTTTTTTTTTGCATTTCCATGGTCATTTCAGTTTTTTATATAATAAAAATATAATAATTTTTCCATAAAATAGAAATTTTTAAATTTACAAAAATTGAATTACTTAATATTCAGTATCTGAAAAAAAAATAACCAAATAACCAAAATTGTTTATTTAAATAAATTTATTCAAATTTTTAAAATGTTAAAAAAAAAAGATATAAATAAAATGTTTTGAAAAAAATTTTAAAAATATGAAACATAATAATATAACCATGGAACTGTGTAGTTTTTATTTAGTTTTTTAATTACAAATTAGTAAGCATACTATTTGTTAAATTATTCGAAGTTTCATGGCTATTATTAGCATTATTATCAACGTTATTGTTTAGATTTAAGTTTAAATTATTCATGTTGGTAGCCTGAGGCGCCAATAAAATATCTTTAATAGAATCTTTAAACAATGTTAAATTATAGTCCATTATTCCTATTTTTTTATAAAAATTTAAATTCAAATTCTTTCTTTAAACTTTATTTTTATATTAAAACCTCTATTCTCCATGAATATTTCATCTCTGATAACACATACAAAAGCTAAATATCTATTAACCTGTTTTAAATATAAATAAAGCTCATTATTAAGCTTGACACAAGTATACGATGAATCGTCAGACGAAATTCCTTCAATATCTTTGGGACTTCAAAATTGTCAAAAATTAAATAGAAAAGAGAAAAAAATATTAAATTATATTCTTTAATTACGAATATATATTTGATATGTCTAGAACAAGATCGATTTTATCACAGCACAATTCGTAAAGCTGAGGATCCAAAGGACTAATGCTGTCCGATGCAATAAAAATCTTACTGGCAACATCGAACAAAAAAGCCCTCTCGAGACCACAACTATTGCACAAGTAGTCCAACAAGCGTTCCAATTGTCTATGTTGAGGTATCAATTTATGTACAACTTTACTAAACGCCTCGAATATAGAATGATCATAAATACTTGTCAAATGATAGCTAAAAATATTTCAAAAAATTACATTCTTTTTTTTAACAATTGTTTTTTTTAACAATTTACTTTAAATATATTTTTTGAATCATTGTATCACTGCCATCTTGTTGAATAAGCAATTCACTTGTTCTTTGCTGAATTTCGTTATAAATTTCCATTTTTTTTTCATCTGGAAAACCGTCTACTTTGTGAATGAAAACTTCGAATTTAATCATCCGATTTATATTGTAGCCTTTATGAACTGTCTGAATCAAGCATGTAATAGCATCGGTATATTGATCCTCGTCTTGAGCATCAATTACAAATATCAAACTACCACAACCTTTCAAGAGAGCGTTGTAATCACAAGTTGGATCCGAAAATAGATCTATTTGACCGGAACAATCATACACCTGAAAAGTTATAAACGAACAGCATGAAATGTCTTCCAAGTTAGTTTTTGTAGTCGGATCTAAAAATAGAGTCTCAGAAGGCTCCATTTTGTGAAATACTACATTTTTAATCGATGTTTTTCCACTTCTATTCTTAATTTAAAATTGTAAATAAAAACTCCAATATTTATTTTATGCTAAATACTATTACTTTCTTAGACCCATGATCAATATTCTAGGCTTAAACTGTGATGATTCTTCATTTGAATCTTCATCTTCTTCTTCTTTGCTGTAACTCTCATCGTAGCCGTAATTTGCCGGCATTGAACCGACTGAAAAATCGACTATCGAGTTTAGATTATTTTGAATTGCATTGTTTATCATTATGTTTTGACTTGAAGTTGTTGCTTGATCTAATAAATTAACTGTTGCTGATGACGACATCATTTTTTTTTAATTTTTTATTATTATAATTTAGTTATCTTAAAATTTTGCAAGCTTTACAAAAAAAAAATAGAATAGATAAGGAATTTTTTAGATATTTATTTTGTTTTTCTATTAGATTATGTTTGTTTCAACAACTTCTTGAACAGATCATGAAAGAAATAAAATGATTTAATTATATTATTTTAATAATGTATGTAGTTTTTATATTTTTTTTAGTTTCTGAATTGAAATTTTTTTAAAAATTTTATTGCAAAATATAAGTTTTATTTGTTTGAGAAATTAAAAAAAATTTTTTTAATTATAATCCATACTAAAAAATATTCCTTTTTTTTATATTTTCAAACTTGAATTTAAATCCAAATTCTAACTCTTAACTTTGAAATTTTTTTTTATTATTTTTAAATAAAAGAATACAACTATACTTTTAATTTGAACATATTTCTTAAACTCTATTTACAGAATTTGGATCAAACTTAGAAATAAATAAAACTTTAATTCATGTTGCGCTGTTCTTAGATGGCAAAATATAAATTTAAGTTTAAATAGCCAAATCTTTGGCTAGAATAAAAAAATTTAAAAAATGATTACTAAAAATTTAGTTCTAGCCCATACAATAAAAACCAAAAAATATGTGTTTGTTTTTTGCAATATATTTAAAATTTTTGATTCAAAGAACTAATTACATTTATTTTTAAATTTATTGTTAACAAAAATAAAGTCAAATAAATTTTAAAAAATTTTTAAACAATCCATAAGAGATCAAATATCAAATATTGATTTTTTTTGTTTAGAAAATCTATGGTTTAATTAAGAATCAAATAAAAGAGGTTTCCGGGATATTAATAATAATTTTCAGTAATAATTATATTTAAATGCTTTTTTTTTTAATTTAAAGCTTATTTAAATTTTTTGAATCATAAACAAGTTTTATTAATTTTATTAAAAAAAAAATTGTTTATTTTAAATTATTTATTTTTTAGAAAACTTAAGCTCTTAAGTTTTCTCGGTTTTTTAATTTTTTTGCTTAGTTTTTAAAATTATATTAAAAAAAAATTAACACGTCTAAATCTAAAATCTTTATAAAGAAAAAGATCCATGATAGTTTTTATTAATTCTTATTTTTAAAATTGTTTCTTAACTAATTTAAAATTCATCTCATTTTAAATAAAATCAAAAAGAAAATCAAATTTTATAATTGAGTATAAATTGGATAGAAAGATTTTTATTATTAAACCAAATTTTTATTTTAAAAAATTCTAATAAATTCATCCAAAAATTGAAATCTTTAAGAGAGGAAAAATGAGGTTTTTAACTATATTAAGTTTATTAAGTTTAATATTAGCTAGTTCAGCACAATATGGTAAATTTATTGGCTTAAATTAGCTAAAGTTAATATTAACTTTAAATTTTTAATTAAAGGTCCATGTACACTATCGTTTGGTCAATCATGTATGCGTAATTCGGAATGTTGTTATTCATTACACTGTTCTCAGTTAACCAGAAGATGTGAATGTCCATTTGGCTATGATTGGTCCAGCTCTTTTAATAAATGTTACAGATGTCCATCTGGTTGGGTCTTCTTTGACGACAAGTGCTATTTCATATCAACAAACAAACTTAACTGGTTACAAGCAAACGATGAATGCAAAAAAATTAATGGAACTTTAGCTAGCTTCAATAGTGATGTTGTAGTTGATAAATTGAATCAATTTTTTAAATTAAATGCTCTTAATGAGCCTTTCTTAGTAATTAATAATTTTGATTTAAGAAAATAATAAATAATTTATTATTTTTAATTATTTTTAGATTGGTGCTCGAACCACTTTTGTACCTGGTAATTGGACTTGGCAAGACGGCACATTTATACCTGCAGCTGGTCCATGGTAAAATTAATTTTTTTTTTGTTTTTTTAAATAAACTATTATCCTTTAATTTTCTAAATAAGGTGGAGTGGTTGTTTTGAACCAAGTAATTCAGGTGGTAATAATAAAATTATAGGAGAAGGTTGTGCTGAAACAGATAGCACCGGTTTATCTATTTCAGATATAACATGTGATAATGCTGTAACTAGAAGATTTGTTTGTGAATATTGTAAGAATAAAATTAAATAAGTTTTTATTTTTAAATTGTATATTATTAAATCTGTATTATTTTAAACAGACATTCCAAAAAGAACTGCTAACCCATCAAGTAAACTCAAAAAAAAATTGATTGTAATAAATTTTAATTTTTTGTATATTTAGCCAACAAAAACTCCAAAAACAACAATAACAACAACATGCCACCAAAACCGGTGAGTAGATGCATACCAAACTTTAAATGGTCTGATAAATTACGAAAATGTGTAGAATGTCCAGATAGATGGACTTTAATAGATGATAGATGTTACATGATTTCAGACATTAGTAGAACTTGGACTGCAGCTAATGATTATTGTAAAACCATGAAATCAACATTAGCAGTTATTGATACGGCTGTAGTAGTTGATGTATTAGCACCATTATTTAGATTAAATAATTTACCGTCTGATTCTTTATGGGTAAATACAAAATTGAATAATTAGAAAAAAGAGTATATAATTTAATTTTTAATTAAACAAAGGTCGGCGCTTCTTTAAAGAATAATGTATGGACATGGTTAAATGACAAAACATTGGCAACTCCAGGTTTATGGTGGAGCAATTGTAGAAATATAGCACCAGGTAATGGAGAATGTGTTGGAGCTTTTGGTTTTGGACTTGAAAATTTACCATGTACATCAGAACGTAGATTTATTTGCAGATTAGGTAAGCTTAAATTTATTTGATATTTATATTTTATATAAATTTAATAATTTTTTTTCGAATAGATAACAGTCGCATTTATTAAATAAAAAGCACCAATTTTTTTAATTTAAACTACATTTTAGCTTTTTTTTATTTTTATTTTAATAAATACGCTTAAAAGTAATTAATAAACACTAACCAACTAGCAATTTATATTTTTAGTTTTAAAAACTGTATAATCACTTAAATAACTATGATAAAACTTGGTTTTATTTCTTTTATAATTTTCTTTTTAAAAAATAAACAATTTAAAATAAAAAGAAAAAAGAGGTTATTATTTTTTATTTTGTTTTATAAAATTCTTGGACAGTATTTTAATCTATTTAAAAAATATTGCAATTATTCTTGTTTTTATCATGTTTTAAAGTTTTAGGAGATCTTATAGAATTTTATAAAATTTGTTTTCTGAAAAAGTTTAAATTATTGCATAATTCTTTCAAAAAATCGTAATATTTTCTTTCCCATTCATAATTGTATCTTTTTTTTAAAAGCTTTTTAATTACTTTATCCTTTTTTATTATTCTCTCTTGATAAAATTCATATGTTAAAGCTTTGATTTAGGGTATGGGACAATATATACTTGAAATTTTTATTTGATGAGCTGATTTCAAATTATATTTTGTTTGATTGAAAAAATATAAATAAAAATAACATTTTTTAAACATAACTAGCTTCGACTTTAGAAATTCTTCATCAGAGTTTCGTTTATTAATAAAAATATTATTACTAATGATAACTAAAACATATATAACTAAAATATAAAAAAATCAGAATCTGCTAAAAGAGCATTTCCTTAATTTTATTAACAAACAAATATATAAAATGAAATTTTTCAAATACATGAGGAGGAATAGGATTTCTCAAACCGCCATGTTAAAAGATATGTATATGAGCTTCGTCCATTTTATAATTAATTTCAAATTAATTATTCAAACAACAAATTGATCAAAATTTTAAAAAATTAAAACAAATTAATAAATAATTAATATTTTTTTTGTCTTTTATTTTTAAAACTTTAATTGGTGACTTGGAAATAAATATTAAATTATTTTAAATTCAATTGTTAATTTGCATTTAATTTATACTAAAAAACTCATATATTAAAAAAATTGTTATAGCATGTTTTCGATGGGAAGTTTTCCAATAGAAAAAAACTTGAATTCAACTTTATTTCTAAGAGTAGCAGGCAAGAGAATACGGTAATTATAATTTAAAATATTAATTAAATAAAATTTTAAATTTTGATCTTTAATTTTTATCAAATAATTCTATAAAATTTCTATAAAGCCAATTTAAAAAAAATAAAGTGAGTTTTATGATTATAAATATCCTTTTGGATTATAGATATAGAAATTTGAAATCAGAAATAATATATCAATTTTATAAATCAAAATAATAAATAATAAATTCTTTAATGGGCGAGGAGGTGAAGTCCCTTCCATAACTTGTTAGTTATATTAAAAATAGTTTTTTTAATTAAAGTTATTTCAAGTTTTTAAATTGAAATTAATATTATAAAATTTATTTAAGATTTGGAAAATTAAAAATTAATAAATTTTTTGTAATTTTAAAAAAAAATTATACTATTTGATATATATTTACTTAAGTGTTTTTAATTAAACAAATTTTTATTGATCAAGTTTTTTATCACAATTTAAACAAAACTGAAATAATTTAATACTAATATTTGATTTGAGTAATATTGGATTGTATTCTTCAAATAACAAAATTTAGGAATTTTATTACTAAGATAAAAATGCAAAATTAAATAAATGTTATATAAGTTCTTTAATGGTTGATTAGTTAAAATAAATATTATTTAAAAAAAAACAATTCCGAGGGTTATATTTTTAATTAAAAGGCTAAAAAATAACTTGTGTTTTAAAATTACAACCGAATTCGACTGCAAGAAAAAAAATTTAACCGATCAAAAATTTTATATTAGCTTATAAAGTTTAAATTAAAAAAGAAAAAAAAATAGAAAAAGCAAATTTTATTAAACTATTTATTAATGTTTGATCTAAAACATTTAAAAGAGTTTTGAATAAAATATAAGATAAATAAAATTATTTGTCTTTTTAGAATTAGTAGTTTTCATTTCTGTTAGATTGATTATATCCATTAAGGTTATTGTTATAAGATATTTGTTGATTATTTAAATATGAGTTCGGTGGTTGTAAATAAGGATATGGATATGGATATGGGTTAACTGGCTTAGGGGTCGTTGCTTTACGGAAATATAAGCAAGCCCTAATATCAACTTTCAAATCAGAAACATTATTTCCATTAATATTTGTAATTCTGATTGTAATCCGATTTATTTCGTATTTTATGAAATTATCAAAAACAGTTATATTGTTTGTAAGTAATGCTGGTAAAGTATAAAATTTTAAATCATTATAAAGTGTAACTGAAATAAAAGATGTAGAAGGATCTTTAGTTACATTGATTGAAACCAATTTAGCATAAAGATTCTGAGAAAAATCAAATTGAATAGTAACATCATTTTGGCTAAAATTTATACCAGGTAAATTATTTGATGGAAATATATTATTAATATCAGAATGATAAGGATAAGATGTAACAACTACTTTTGAATCCAAACCATCAATTTGATAAATTACAGGACAAAACGAAAATTTATTTGAAGTTGTAGAAGGCGATGATGAAGTTGTATTGAAAATAGGTAAATTATCGAAACATGCAAAAATAAGAATTTTAACATTTTGAACATTATAAGCATTATGATTGAATATCGAGATGGAAATTTTATTTATTTTGGTAAAAGATAAAAAATCTTGAAATAAAAATTCAGATGTTCCGTTTAAGAAAAAAAAATTTATATCATTGTTATCGAAAAAAGTAGAAACCCGGACGGTTGAAAAATTGTTATCTTTAAAAATCTTAATTGTTGACAAATAAAAAGAAAGGCTTTCATAAGTATAAAATTCAATAATTGCAATAAAATCATTAAAAGAAACACCGTCTGAAACTGATTCATAATAAATATCAAGCGGGTTTGAGACAGAAGGGAGAAACATATAATGGAAAATATAATGATTTCTTGAAATATTCATACATAGAGATGAAGTTGATGAATATTTTAATGTAGTACTTGTCGAAGTACTTGTAGAAGTAGTAGTAGTAGTAGTAATTCTTTTTGTTGTAGTTGATATACGATTTAAACAAGCGCTAATATATACTTTTAGATTTTGAATATTTTTTCCATCAATATTGTTTACTATAATACTAATTTGGTCGATGTATTCATTGATATAAGGATAGAATTCAGCTACATTATTTGAAACAAAAGAATGTTTATAAATAATATCATTTTTTGACAATAAAAGCATGGTATAAACTGCTTTTCCTGTATCTTGAACAACTTTTATGGCTACAATTTTAGCATTTAAATCATCTGGGAAAGCAAAATTAATAGTAGCTATATTAGTTTGGAAATTAACACCAATATCGTTGAAAGATGGATAAATCATAAAAAGATTATTAACATATGGAATAGATGATATATTTAAAGTTGGCTTGTAAAAGTCAAATTCAACAAATGGTTCGCATAGTGGAATTGGAGTTGTAGGTCTTAATGTTGTGCTTGTCGAAGTACTTGTAGAAGTAGTAATAGTATTAGTAATTCTTTTTGTTGTAGTTGATATACGATTTAAACAAGCGCTAATATATACTTTTAGATTTTGAATATTTTTCCATCAATATTGTTTACTATAATACTAATTTGGTCGATGTATTCATTGATATAAGGATAGAATTCAGCTACATTATTTGAAACAAAAGAATGTTTATAAATAATATCATTTTTTGACAATAAAAGCATGGTATAAACTGCTTTTCCTGTATCTTGAACAACTTTTATGGCTACAATTTTAGCATTTAAATCATCTGGGAAAGCAAAATTAATAGTAGCTATATTAGTTTGGAAATTAACACCAATATCGTTGAAAGATGGATAAATCATAAAAGATTATTAACATATGGAATAGATGATATATTTAAAGTTGGCTTGTAAAAGTCAAATTCAACAAATGGTTCGCATAGTGGAATTGGAGTTGTAGGTCTTAATGTTGTGCTTGTCGAAGTACTTGTAGAAGTAGTAATAGTATTAGTAATTCTTTTTGTTGTAGTTGATATACGATTTAAACAAGCGCTAATATATACTTTTAGATTTTGAATATTTTTTCCATCAATATTGTTTACTATAATACTAATTTGGTCGATGTATTCATTGATATAAGGATAGAATTCAGCTACATTATTTGAAACAAATAATGTTTATAAATAATATCATTTTTTGACAATAAAAGCATGGTATAAACTGCTTTTCCTGTATCTTGAACAACTTTTATGGCTACAATTTTAGCATTTAAATCATCTGGGAAAGCAAAATTAATAGTAGCTATATTAGTTTGGAAATTAACACCAATATCGTTGAAAGATGGATAAATCATAAAAAGATTATTAACATATGGAATAGATGATATATTTAAAGTTGGCTTGTAAAAGTCAAATTCAACAAATGGTTCGCATAGTGGAATTGGAGTTGTAGGTCTTAATGTTGTGCTTGTCGAAGTACTTGTAGAAGTAGTAGTAGTATTAGTAATTCTTTTTGTTGTAGTTGATATACGATTTAAACAAGCGCTAATATATACTTTTAGATTTTGAATATTTTTTCCATCAATATTGTTTACTATAATACTAATTTGGTCGATGTATTCATTGATATAAGGATAGAATTCAGCTACATTATTTGAAACAAAAGAATGTTTATAAATAATATCATTTTTTGACAATAAAAGCATGGTATAAACTGCTTTTCCTGTATCTTGAACAACTTTTATGGCTACAATTTTAGCATTTAAATCATCTGGGAAAGCAAAATTAATAGTAGCTATATTAGTTTGGAAATTAACACCAATATCGTTGAAAGATGGATAAATCATAAAAAGATTATTAACATATGGAATAGATGATATATTTAAAGTTGGCTTGTAAAAGTCAAATTCAACAAATGGTTCGCATAGTGGAATTGGAGTTGTAGGTCTTAATGTTGTGCTTGTCGAAGTACTTGTAGAAGTAGTAGTAGTATTAGTAATTCTTTTCTTGTAGTTGATATACGATTTAAACAAGCGCTAATATATACTTTTAGATTTTGAATATTTTTTCCATCAATATTGTTTACTATAATACTAATTTGGTCGATGTATTCATTGATATAAGGATAGAATTCAGCTACATTATTTGAAACAAAAGAATGTTTATAAATAATATCATTTTTGACAATAAAAGCATGGTATAAACTGCTTTTCCTGTATCTTGAGCAACTTTTATGGCTACAATTTTAGCATTTAAATCATCTGGGAAAGCAAAATTAATAGTAGCTATATTAGTTTGGAAATTAACACCAATATCGTTGAAAGATGGATAAATCATAAAAAGATTATTAACATATGGAATAGATGATATATTTAAAGTTGGCTTGTAAAAGTCAAATTCAACAAATGGTTCGCATAGTGGAATTGGAGTTGTAGGTCTTAATGTTGTGCTTGTCGAAGTACTTGTAGAAGTAGTAATAGTATTAGTAATTCTTTTTGTTGTAGTTGATATACGATTTAAACAAGCGCTAATATATACTTTTAGATTTTGAATATTTTTTCCATCAATATTGTTTACTATAATACTAATTTGGTCGATGTATTCATTGATATAAGGATAGAATTCAGCTACATTATTTGAAACAAAAGAATGTTTATAAATAATATCATTTTTTGACAATAAAAGCATGGTATAAACTGCTTTTCCTGTATCTTGAACAACTTTTATGGCTACAATTTTAGCATTTAAATCATCTGGGAAAGCAAAATTAATAGTAGCTATATTAGTTTGGAAATTAACACCAATATCGTTGAAAGATGGATAAATCATAAAAAGATTATTAACATATGGAATAGATGATATATTTAAAGTTGGCTTGTAAAAGTCAAATTCAACAAATGGTTCGCATAGTGGAATTGGAGTTGTAGGTCTTAATGTTGTGCTTGTCGAAGTACTTGTAGAAGTAGTAGTAGTATTAGTAATTCTTTTGTTGTAGTTGATATACGATTTAAACAAGCGCTAATATATACTTTTAGATTTTGAATATTTTTTCCATCAATATTGTTTACTATAATACTAATTTGGTCGATGTATTCATTGATATAAGGATAGAATTCAGCTACATTATTTGAAACAAAAGAATGTTTATAAATAATATCATTTTTGACAATAAAAGCATGGTATAAACTGCTTTTCCTGTATCTTGAACAACTTTTATGGCTACAATTTTAGCATTTAAATCATCTGGGAAAGCAAAATTAATAGTAGCTATATTAGTTTGGAAATTAACACCAATATCGTTGAAAGATGGATAAATCATAAAAAGATTATTAACATATGGAATAGATGATATATTTAAAGTTGGCTTGTAAAAGTCAAATTCAACAAATGGTTCGCATAGTGGAATTGGAGTTGTAGGTCTTAATGTTGTGCTTGTCGAAGTACTTGTAGAAGTAGTAGTAGTATTAGTAATTCTTTTTGTTGTAGTTGATATACGATTTAAACAAGCGCTAATATATACTTTTAGATTTTGAATATTTTTTCCATCAATATTGTTTACTATAATACTAATTTGGTCGATGTATTCATTGATATAAGGATAGAATTCAGCTACATTATTTGAAACAAAAGAATGTTTATAAATAATATCATTTTTTGACAATAAAAGCATGGTATAAACTGCTTTTCCTGTATCTTGAGCAACTTTTATGGCTACAATTTTAGCATTTAAATCATCTGGGAAAGCAAAATTAATAGTAGCTATATTAGTTTGGAAATTAACACCAATATCGTTGAAAGATGGATAAATCATAAAAAGATTATTAACATATGGAATAGATGATATATTTAAAGTTGGCTTGTAAAAGTCAAATTCAACAAATGGTTCGCATAGTGGAATTGGAGTTGTAGGTCTTAATGTTGTGCTTGTCGAAGTACTTGTAGTAGTAGTAGTAGTAGTAGTAGTAATTCTTTTTGTTGTAGTTGATATACGATTTAAACAAGCGCTAATATATACTTTTAGATTTTGAATATTTTTTCCATCAATATTGTTTACTATAATACTAATTTGGTCGATGTATTCATTGATATAAGGATAGAATTCAGCTACATTATTTGAAACAAAAGAATGTTTATAAATAATATCATTTTTTGACAATAAAAGCATGGTATAAACTGCTTTTCCTGTATCTTGAGCAACTTTTATGGCTACAATTTTAGCATTTAAATCATCTGGGAAAGCAAAATTAATAGTAGCTATATTAGTTTGGAAATTAACACCAATATCGTTGAAAGATGGATAAATCATAAAAAGATTATTAACATATGGAATAGATGATATATTTAAAGTTGGCTTGTAAAAGTCAAATTCAACAAATGGTTCGCATAGTGGAATTGGAGTTGTAGGTCTTAATGTTGTGCTTGTCGAAGTACTTGTAGAAGTAGTAGTAGTATTAGTAATTCTTTTTGTTGTAGTTGATATACGATTTAAACAAGCGCTAATATATACTTTTAGATTTTGAATATTTTTCCATCAATATTGTTTACTATAATACTAATTTGGTCGATGTATTCATTGATATAAGGATAGAATTCAGCTACATTATTTGAAACAAAAGAATGTTTATAAATAATATCATTTTTTGACAATAAAAGCATGGTATAAACTGCTTTTCCTGTATCTTGAGCAACTTTTATGGCTACAATTTTAGCATTTAAATCATCTGGGAAAGCAAAATTAATAGTAGCTATATTAGTTTGGAAATTAACACCAATATCGTTGAAAGATGGATAAATCATAAAAAGATTATTAACATATGGAATAGATGATATATTTAAAGTTGGCTTGTAAAAGTCAAATTCAACAAATGGTTCGCATAGTGGAATTGGAGTTGTAGGTCTTAATGTTGTGCTTGTCGAAGTACTTGTAGAAGTAGTAGTAGTATTAGTAATTCTTTTTGTTGTAGTTGATATACGATTTAAACAAGCGCTAATATATACTTTTAGATTTTGAATATTTTTCCATCAATATTGTTTACTATAATACTAATTTGGTCGATGTATTCATTGATATAAGGATAGAATTCAGCTACATTATTTGAAACAAAAGAATGTTTATAAATAATATCATCTTTTGACAATAAAAGCATGGTATAAACTGCTTTTCCTGTATCTTGAGCAACTTTTATGGCTACAATTTTAGCATTTAAATCATCTGGGAAAGCAAAATTAATAGTAGCTATATTAGTTTGGAAATTAACACCAATATCGTTGAAAGATGGATAAATCATAAAAGATTATTAACATATGGAATAGATGATATATTTAAAGTTGGCTTGTAAAAGTCAAATTCAACAAATGGTTCGCATAGTGGAATTGGAGTTGTAGGTCTTAATGTTGTGCTTGTCGAAGTACTTGTAGAAGTAGTAGTAGTATTAGTAATTCTTTTTGTTGTAGTTGATATACGATTTAAACAAGCGCTAATATATACTTTTAGATTTTGAATATTTTTTCCATCAATATTGTTTACTATAATACTAATTTGGTCGATGTATTCATTGATATAAGGATAGAATTCAGCTACATTATTTGAAACAAAAGAATGTTTATAAATAATATCATTTTTGACAATAAAAGCATGGTATAAACTGCTTTTCCTGTATCTTGAGCAACTTTTATGGCTACAATTTTAGCATTTAAATCATCTGGGAAAGCAAAATTAATAGTAGCTATATTAGTTTGGAAATTAACACCAATATCGTTGAAAGATGGATAAATCATAAAAAGATTATTAACATATGGAATAGATGATATATTTAAAGTTGGCTTGTAAAAGTCAAATTCAACAAATGGTTCGCATAGTGGAATTGGAGTTGTAGGTCTTAATGTTGTGCTTGTCGAAGTACTTGTAGAAGTAGTAGTAGTATTAGTAATTCTTTTTGTTGTAGTTGATATACGATTTAAACAAGCGCTAATATATACTTTTAGATTTTGAATATTTTTTCCATCAATATTGTTTACTATAATACTAATTTGGTCGATGTATTCATTGATATAAGGATAGAATTCAGCTACATTATTTGAAACAAAAGAATGTTTATAAATAATATCATTTTTTGACAATAAAAGCATGGTATAAACTGCTTTTCCTGTATCTTGAGCAACTTTTATGGCTACAATTTTAGCATTTAAATCATCTGGGAAAGCAAAATTAATAGTAGCTATATTAGTTTGGAAATTAACACCAATATCGTTGAAAGATGGATAAATCATAAAAAGATTATTAACATATGGAATAGATGATATATTTAAAGTTGGCTTGTAAAAGTCAAATTCAACAAATGGTTCGCATAGTGGAATTGGAGTTGTAGGTCTTAATGTTGTGCTTGTCGAAGTACTTGTAGAAGTAGTAGTAGTATTAGTAATTCTTTTTGTTGTAGTTGATATACGATTTAAACAAGCGCTAATATATACTTTTAGATTTTGAATATTTTTTCCATCAATATTGTTTACTATAATACTAATTTGGTCGATGTATTCATTGATATAAGGATAGAATTCAGCTACATTATTTGAAACAAAAGAATGTTTATAAATAATATCATTTTTTGACAATAAAAGCATGGTATAAACTGCTTTTCCTGTATCTTGAGCAACTTTTATGGCTACAATTTTAGCATTTAAATCATCTGGGAAAGCAAAATTAATAGTAGCTATATTAGTTTGGAAATTAACACCAATATCGTTGAAAGATGGATAAATCATAAAAAGATTATTAACATATGGAATAGATGATATATTTAAAGTTGGCTTGTAAAAGTCAAATTCAACAAATGGTTCGCATAGTGGAATTGGAGTTGTAGGTCTTAATGTTGTGCTTGTCGAAGTACTTGTAGAAGTAGTAGTAGTAGTAGTAATTCTTTTTGTTGTAGTTGATATACGATTTAAACAAGCGCTAATATATACTTTTAGATTTTGAATATTTTTTCCATCAATATTGTTTACTATAATACTAATTTGGTCGATGTATTCATTGATATAAGGATAGAATTCAGCTACATTATTTGAAACAAAAGAATGTTTATAAATAATATCATTTTTTGACAATAAAAGCATGGTATAAACTGCTTTTCCTGTATCTTGAACAACTTTTATGGCTACAATTTTAGCATTTAAATCATCTGGGAAAGCAAAATTAATAGTAGCTATATTAGTTTGGAAATTAACACCAATATCGTTGAAAGATGGATAAATCATAAAAAGATTATTAACATATGGAATAGATGATATATTTAAAGTTGGCTTGTAAAAGTCAAATTCAACAAATGGTTCGCATAGTGGAATTGGAGTTGTAGGTCTTAATGTTGTGCTTGTCGAAGTACTTGTAGAAGTAGTAGTAGTAGTAGTAATTCTTTTTGTTGTAGTTGATATACGATTTAAACAAGCGCTAATATATACTTTTAGATTTTGAATATTTTTTCCATCAATATTGTTTACTATAATACTAATTTGGTCGATGTATTCATTGATATAAGGATAGAATTCAGCTACATTATTTGAAACAAAAGAATGTTTATAAATAATATCATTTTTGACAATAAAAGCATGGTATAAACTGCTTTTCCTGTATCTTGAGCAACTTTTATGGCTACAATTTTAGCATTTAAATCATCTGGGAAAGCAAAATTAATAGTAGCTATATTAGTTTGGAAATTAACACCAATATCGTTGAAAGATGGATAAATCATAAAAAGATTATTAACATATGGAATAGATGATATATTTAAAGTTGGCTTGTAAAAGTCAAATTCAACAAATGGTTCGCATAGTGGAATTGGAGTTGTAGGTCTTAATGTTGTGCTTGTCGAAGTACTTGTAGAAGTAGTAGTAGTAGTAGTAATTCTTTTTGTTGTAGTTGATATACGATTTAAACAAGCGCTAATATATACTTTTAGATTTTGAATATTTTTTCCATCAATATTGTTTACTATAATACTAATTTGGTCGATGTATTCATTGATATAAGGATAGAATTCAGCTACATTATTTGAAACAAAAGAATGTTTATAAATAATATCATTTTTTGACAATAAAAGCATGGTATAAACTGCTTTTCCTGTATCTTGAGCAACTTTTATGGCTACAATTTTAGCATTTAAATCATCTGGGAAAGCAAAATTAATAGTAGCTATATTAGTTTGGAAATTAACACCAATATCGTTGAAAGATGGATAAATCATAAAAAGATTATTAACATATGGAATAGATGATATATTTAAAGTTGGCTTGTAAAAGTCAAATTCAACAAATGGTTCGCATAGTGGAAGTGAAGTTGTTGGTCTTAATGTTGTGCTTTTTATACTCTCATTTAAACATAAAGATATAATAATTTCGAGATCATTATCTAAGTTTATATTCAACTGATCAATTAATAAATTTATCGTATCGACTTTATTAAAATTAAAATTATTAAGTAAAATATTTTCTTGTGATAAACCTTTTTTGATATCAACTAAATAATTATTGAAAAAGGTCGTTAATGAATAATAACTTGTTGATTTAATATTTTTAATTTCAATTGCATTAATATTTTTAAAAATTTCATTTTGCCATGTAAAATTAAAATAGGATTTTCTTAAAAAATTTGAACAATTGTTTTGGCATGATTGATTGGAAAATATTATATTCAAAGGCAAAAGAGAATTAAAATGATTATCCTTTAATGGATAATATTTTTGAGATACTATTTTTTCGCAAATTATTTGCGATGTTGTTAAATTATTAGTAGTTATTATCAACACTGGTTCAGTTGTTGTTATAGTAGGTACTCTTGTAGTTGGTATAGGTGAAGTTCTTGTAGTTGTTGATGTAGTAGATTTATCAATACACAAGCTTATTTTTACTTTTAAATTCTCAATTGTTGATTTTTCTTCGTTATAAATTACGATCATAATTTTATTTATCGTTTTATTTTTAAAATCTGAAAATATGAAATAATTGTTTCCGTTTAATGATTTAATATCTTCTAGATTATCGTTATACATAGTTGTTATTTGAATAACGGCACGACTTGAATCTTTTTTTATTTCGATATAATTTACTTGATTTATGTTATTATACTGATAACTAAAAATTAAGTTTACATATGCGTTATTTATTGTAACACCTGGAACATTTACTAAATCTGGATAAATGTTGATTATATTTGGTACTACTGGCATTGATTTTAATTCAAAACCAGGTGTTGTAGAATTTAAATTAAATGGATCTTTACATACGTCAGGTGGAGGATTAATCACTGGTTCAGTTGTTGTTATAGTAGGTACTCTTGTAGTTGGTATAGGTGAAGTTCTTGTAGTTGTTGATGTAGTAGATTTATCAATACACAAGCTTATTTTTACTTTTAAATTCTCAATTGTTGATTTTTCTTCGTTATAAATTACGATCATAATTTTATTTATCGTTTTATTTTTAAAATCTGAAAATATGAAATAATTGTTTCCGTTTAATGATTTAATATCTTCTAGATTATCGTTATACATAGTTGTTATTTGAATAACGGCACGACTTGAATCTTTTTTATTTCGATATAATTTACTTGATTTATGTTATTATACTGATAACTAAAAATTAAGTTTACATATGCGTTATTTATTGTAACACCTGGAACATTTACTAAATCTGGATAAATGTTGATTATATTTGGTACTACTGGCATTGATTTTAATTCAAAACCAGGTGTTGTAGAATTTAAATTAAATGGATCTTTACATACGTCAGGTGGAGGATTAATCACTGGTTCAGTTGTTGTTATAGTAGGTACTCTTGTAGTTGGTATAGGTGAAGTTCTTGTAGTTGTTGATGTAGTAGATTTATCAATACACAAGCTTATTTTTACTTTTAAATTCTCAATTGTTGATTTTTCTTCGTTATAAATTACGATCATAATTTTATTTATCGTTTTATTTTTAAAATCTGAAAATATGAAATAATTGTTTCCGTTTAATGATTTAATATCTTCTAGATTATCGTTATACATAGTTGTTATTTGAATAACGGCACGACTTGAATCTTTTTTTATTTCGATATAATTTACTTGATTTATGTTATTATACTGATAACTAAAAATTAAGTTTACATATGCGTTATTTATTGTAACACCTGGAACATTTACTAAATCTGGATAAATGTTGATTATATTTGGTACTACTGGCATTGATTTTAATTCAAAACCAGGTGTTGTAGAATTTAAATTAAATGGATCTTTACATACGTCAGGTGGAGGATTAATCACTGGTTCAGTTGTTGTTATAGTAGGTACTCTTGTAGTTGGTATAGGTGAAGTTCTTGTAGTTGTTGATGTAGTAGATTTATCAATACACAAGCTTATTTTTACTTTTAAATTTTCAATTGTTGATTTTTCTTCGTTATAAATTACGATCATAATTTTATTTATCGTTTTATTTTTAAAATCTGAAAATATGAAATAATTGTTTTGTTTAATGATTTAATATCTTCTAGATTATCGTTATACATAGTTGTTATTTGAATAACGGCACGACTTGAATCTTTTTTTATTTCGATATAATTTACTTGATTTATGTTATTATACTGATAACTAAAAATTAAGTTTACATATGCATTATTTATTGTAACACCTGGAACATTTACTAAATCTGGATAAATGTTGATTATATTTGGTACTACTGGCATTGATTTTAATTCAAAACCAGGTGTTGTAGAATTTAAATTAAATGGATCTTTACATACGTCAGGTGGAGGATTAATCACTGGTTCAGTTGTTGTTATAGTAGGTACTCTTGTAGTTGGTATAGGTGAAGTTCTTGTAGTTGTTGATGTAGTAGATTTATCAATACACAAGCTTATTTTTACTTTTAAATTCTCAATTGTTGATTTTTCTTCGTTATAAATTACGATCATAATTTTATTTATCGTTTTATTTTTAAAATCTGAAAATATGAAATAATTGTTTTTGTTTAATGATTTAATATCTTCTAGATTATCGTTATACATAGTTGTTATTTGAATAACGGCACGACTTGAATCTTTTTTTATTTCGATATAATTTACTTGATTTATGTTATTATACTGATAACTAAAAATTAAGTTTACATATGCATTATTTATTGTAACACCTGGAACATTTACTAAATCTGGATAAATGTTGATTATATTTGGTACTACTGGCATTGATTTTAATTCAAAACCAGGTGTTGTAGAATTTAAATTAAATGGATCTTTACATACGTCAGGTGGAGGATTAATCACTGGTTCAGTTGTTGTTATAGTAGGTACTCTTGTAGTTGGTATAGGTGAAGTTCTTGTAGTTGTTGATGTAGTAGATTTATCAATACACAAGCTTATTTTTACTTTTAAATTTTCAATTGTTGATTTTTCTTCGTTATAAATTACGATCATAATTTTATTTATCGTTTTATTTTTAAAATCTGAAAATATGAAATAATTGTTTTTGTTTAATGATTTAATATCTTCTAGATTATCGTTATACATAGTTGTTATTTGAATAACGGCACGACTTGAATCTTTTTTTATTTCGATATAATTTACTTGATTTATGTTATTATACTGATAACTAAAAATTAAGTTTACATATGCGTTATTTATTGTAACACCTGGAACATTTACTAAATCTGGATAAATGTTGATTATATTTGGTACTACTGGCATTGATTTTAATTCAAAACCAGGTGTTGTAGAATTTAAATTAAATGGATCTTTACATACGTCAGGTGGAGGATTAATCACTGGTTCAGTTGTTGTTATAGTAGGTACTCTTGTAGTTGGTATAGGTGAAGTTCTTGTAGTTGTTGATGTAGTAGATTTATCAATACACAAGCTTATTTTACTTTTAAATTCTCAATTGTTGATTTTTCTTCGTTATAAATTACGATCATAATTTTATTTATCGTTTTATTTTTAAAATCTGAAAATATGAAATAATTGTTTCCGTTTAATGATTTAATATCTTCTAGATTATCGTTATACATAGTTGTTATTTGAATAACGGCACGACTTGAATCTTTTTTTATTTCGATATAATTTACTTGATTTATGTTATTATACTGATAACTAAAAATTAAGTTTACATATGCGTTATTTATTGTAACACCTGGAACATTTACTAAATCTGGATAAATGTTGATTATATTTGGTACTACTGGCATTGATTTTAATTCAAAACCAGGTGTTGTAGAATTTAAATTAAATGGATCTTTACATACGTCAGGTGGAGGATTAATCACTGGTTCAGTTGTTGTTATAGTAGGTACTCTTGTAGTTGGTATAGGTGAAGTTCTTGTAGTTGTTGATGTAGTAGATTTATCAATACACAAGCTTATTTTTACTTTTAAATTTTCAATTGTTGATTTTTCTTCGTTATAAATTACGATCATAATTTTATTTATCGTTTTATTTTTAAAATCTGAAAATATGAAATAATTGTTTTTGTTTAATGATTTAATATCTTCTAGATTATCGTTATACATAGTTGTTATTTGAATAACGGCACGACTTGAATCTTTTTTTATTTCGATATAATTTACTTGATTTATGTTATTATACTGATAACTAAAAATTAAGTTTACATATGCATTATTTATTGTAACACCTGGAACATTTACTAAATCTGGATAAATGTTGATTATATTTGGTACTACTGGCATTGATTTTAATTCAAAACCAGGTGTTGTAGAATTTAAATTAAATGGATCTTTACATACGTCAGGTGGAGGATTAATCACTGGTTCAGTTGTTGTTATAGTAGGTACTCTTGTAGTTGGTATAGGTGAAGTTCTTGTAGTTGTTGATGTAGTAGATTTATCAATACACAAGCTTATTTTTACTTTTAAATTCTCAATTGTTGATTTTTCTTCGTTATAAATTACGATCATAATTTTATTTATCGTTTTATTTTTAAAATCTGAAAATATGAAATAATTGTTTTTGTTTAATGATTTAATATCTTCTAGATTATCGTTATACATAGTTGTTATTTGAATAACGGCACGACTTGAATCTTTTTTTATTTCGATATAATTTACTTGATTTATGTTATTATACTGATAACTAAAAATTAAGTTTACATATGCATTATTTATTGTAACACCTGGAACATTTACTAAATCTGGATAAATGTTGATTATATTTGGTACTACTGGCATTGATTTTAATTCAAAACCAGGTGTTGTAGAATTTAAATTAAATGGATCTTTACATACGTCAGGTGGAGGATTAATCACTGGTTCAGTTGTTGTTATAGTAGGTACTCTTGTAGTTGGTATAGGTGAAGTTCTTGTAGTTGTTGATGTAGTAGATTTATCAATACACAAGCTTATTTTTACTTTTAAATTCTCAATTGTTGATTTTTCTTCGTTATAAATTACGATCATAATTTTATTTATCGTTTTATTTTTAAAATCTGAAAATATGAAATAATTGTTTCCGTTTAATGATTTAATATCTTCTAGATTATCGTTATAC
The DNA here is from genome assembly GCA_021432725.1 of Brachionus angularis. Classification (NCBI taxonomy): domain Eukaryota; kingdom Metazoa; phylum Rotifera; class Eurotatoria; order Ploima; family Brachionidae; genus Brachionus; species Brachionus angularis. Next base: position 533,354 of record JAJVDD010000007.1, read on the forward strand.
ATAGTTGTTATTTGAATAACGGCACGACTTGAATCTTTTTTTATTTCGATATAATTTACTTGATTTATGTTATTATACTGATAACTAAAAATTAAGTTTACATATGCGTTATTTATTGTAACACCTGGAACATTTACTAAATCTGGATAAATGTTGATTATATTTGGTACTACTGGCATTGATTTTAATTCAAAACCAGGTGTTGTAGAATTTAAATTAAATGGATCTTTACATACGTCAGGTGGAGGATTAATCACTGGTTCAGTTGTTGTTATAGTAGGTACTCTTGTAGTTGGTATAGGTGAAGTTCTTGTAGTTGTTGATGTAGTAGATTTATCAATACACAAGCTTATTTTTACTTTTAAATTCTCAATTGTTGATTTTTCTTCGTTATAAATTACGATCATAATTTTATTTATCGTTTTATTTTTAAAATCTGAAAATATGAAATAATTGTTTCCGTTAAATGATTTAATATCTTCTAGATTATCGTTATACATAGTTGTTATTTGAATAACGGCACGACTTGAATCTTTTTTTATTTCGATATAATTTACTTGATTTATGTTATTATACTGATAACTAAAAATTAAGTTTACATATGCGTTATTTATTGTAACACCTGGAACATTTACTAAATCTGGATAAATTTTGATTATATTTGGTACTACTGGCATTGATTTTAATTCAAAACCAGGTGTTGTAGAATTTAAATTAAATGGATCTTTACATACGTCAGGTGGAGGATTAATCACTGGTTCAGTTGTTGTTATAGTAGGTACTCTTGTAGTTGGTATAGGTGAAGTTCTTGTAGTTGTTGATGTAGTAGATTTATCAATACACAAGCTTATTTTTACTTTTAAATTCTCAATTGTTGATTTTTCTTCGTTATAAATTACGATCATAATTTTATTTATCGTTTTATTTTTAAAATCTGAAAATATGAAATAATTGTTTCCGTTTAATAATTTAATATCTTCTAGATTATCGTTATACATAGTTGTTATTTGAATAACGGCACGACTTGAATCTTTTTTTATTTCGATATAATTTACTTGATTTATGTTATTATACTGATAACTAAAAATTAAGTTTACATATGCGTTATTTATTGTAACACCTGGAACATTTACTAAATCTGGATAAATGTTGATTATATTTGGTACTACTGGCATTGATTTTAATTCAAAACCAGGTGTTGTAGAATTTAAATTAAATGGATCTTTACATACGTCAGGTGGAGGATTAATCACTGGTTCAGTTGTTGTTATAGTAGGTACTCTTGTAGTTGGTATAGGTGAAGTTCTTGTAGTTGTTGATGTAGTAGATTTATCAATACACAAGCTTATTTTTACTTTTAAATTCTCAATTGTTGATTTTTCTTCGTTATAAATTACGATCATAATTTTATTTATCGTTTTATTTTTAAAATCTGAAAATATGAAATAATTGTTTCCGTTTAATGATTTAATATCTTCTAGATTATCGTTATACATAGTTGTTATTTGAATAACGGCACGACTTGAATCTTTTTTATTTCGATATAATTTACTTGATTTATGTTATTATACTGATAACTAAAAATTAAGTTTACATATGCATTATTTATTGTAACACCTGGAACATTTACTAAATCTGGATAAATGTTGATTATATTTGGTACTACTGGCATTGATTTTAATTCAAAACCAGGTGTTGTAGAATTTAAATTAAATGGATCTTTACATACGTCAGGTGGAGGATTAATCACTGGTTCAGTTGTTGTTATAGTAGGTACTCTTGTAGTTGGTATAGGTGAAGTTCTTGTAGTTGTTGATGTAGTAGATTTATCAATACACAAGCTTATTTTTACTTTTAAATTCTCAATTGTTGATTTTTCTTCGTTATAAATTACGATCATAATTTTATTTATCGTTTTATTTTTAAAATCTGAAAATATGAAATAATTGTTTCCGTTTAATGATTTAATATCTTCTAGATTATCGTTATACATAGTTGTTATTTGAATAACGGCACGACTTGAATCTTTTTTTATTTCGATATAATTTACTTGATTTATGTTATTATACTGATAACTAAAAATTAAGTTTACATATGCGTTATTTATTGTAACACCTGGAACATTTACTAAATCTGGATAAATTTTGATTATATTTGGTACTACTGGCATTGATTTTAATTCAAAACCAGGTGTTGTAGAATTTAAATTAAATGGATCTTTACATACGTCAGGTGGAGGATTAATCACTGGTTCAGTTGTTGTTATAGTAGGTACTCTTGTAGTTGGTATAGGTGAAGTTCTTGTAGTTGTTGATGTAGTAGATTTATCAATACACAAGCTTATTTTTACTTTTAAATTCTCAATTGTTGATTTTTCTTCGTTATAAATTACGATCATAATTTTATTTATCGTTTTATTTTTAAAATCTGAAAATATGAAATAATTGTTTCCGTTTAATGATTTAATATCTTCTAGATTATCGTTATACATAGTTGTTATTTGAATAACGGCACGACTTGAATCTTTTTATTTCGATATAATTTACTTGATTTATGTTATTATACTGATAACTAAAAATTAAGTTTACATATGCGTTATTTATTGTAACACCTGGAACATTTACTAAATCTGGATAAATGTTGATTATATTTGGTACTACTGGCATTGATTTTAATTCAAAACCAGGTGTTGTAGAATTTAAATTAAATGGATCTTTACATACGTCAGGTGGAGGATTAATCACTGGTTCAGTTGTTGTTATAGTAGGTACTCTTGTAGTTGGTATAGGTGAAGTTCTTGTAGTTGTTGATGTAGTAGATTTATCAATACACAAGCTTATTTTTACTTTTAAATTCTCAATTGTTGATTTTTCTTCGTTATAAATTACGATCATAATTTTATTTATCGTTTTATTTTTAAAATCTGAAAATATGAAATAATTGTTTCCGTTTAATGATTTAATATCTTCTAGATTATCGTTATACATAGTTGTTATTTGAATAACGGCACGACTTGAATCTTTTTTTATTTCCATATAATTTACTTGATTTATGTTATTATACTGATAACTAAAAATTAAGTTTACATATGCATTATTTATTGTAACACCTGGAACATTTACTAAATCTGGATAAATGTTGATTATATTTGGTACTACTGGCATTGATTTTAATTCAAAACCAGGTGTTGTAGAATTTAAATTAAATGGATCTTTACATACGTCAGGTGGAGGATTAATCACTGGTTCAGTTGTTGTTATAGTAGGTACTCTTGTAGTTGGTATAGGTGAAGTTCTTGTAGTTGTTGATGTAGTAGATTTATCAATACACAAGCTTATTTTTACTTTTAAATTCTCAATTGTTGATTTTTCTTCGTTATAAATTACGATCATAATTTTATTTATCGTTTTATTTTTAAAATCTGAAAATATGAAATAATTGTTTCCGTTTAATGATTTAATATCTTCTAGATTATCGTTATACATAGTTGTTATTTGAATAACGGCACGACTTGAATCTTTTTTATTTCGATATAATTTACTTGATTTATGTTATTATACTGATAACTAAAAATTAAGTTTACATATGCGTTATTTATTGTAACACCTGGAACATTTACTAAATCTGGATAAATGTTGATTATATTTGGTACTACTGGCATTGATTTTAATTCAAAACCAGGTGTTGTAGAATTTAAATTAAATGGATCTTTACATACGTCAGGTGGAGGATTAATCACTGGTTCAGTTGTTGTTATAGTAGGTACTCTTGTAGTTGGTATAGGTGAAGTTCTTGTAGTTGTTGATGTAGTAGATTTATCAATACACAAGCTTATTTTTACTTTTAAATTCTCAATTGTTGATTTTTCTTCGTTATAAATTACGATCATAATTTTATTTATCGTTTTATTTTTAAAATCTGAAAATATGAAATAATTGTTTCCGTTTAATGATTTAATATCTTCTAGATTATCGTTATACATAGTTGTTATTTGAATAACGGCACGACTTGAATCTTTTTTTATTTCGATATAATTTACTTGATTTATGTTATTATACTGATAACTAAAAATTAAGTTTACATATGCGTTATTTATTGTAACACCTGGAACATTTACTAAATCTGGATAAATTTTGATTATATTTGGTACTACTGGCATTGATTTTAATTCAAAACCAGGTGTTGTAGAATTTAAATTAAATGGATCTTTACATACGTCAGGTGGAGGATTAATCACTGGTTCAGTTGTTGTTATAGTAGGTACTCTTGTAGTTGGTATAGGTGAAGTTCTTGTAGTTGTTGATGTAGTAGATTTATCAATACACAAGCTTATTTTTACTTTTAAATTCTCAATTGTTGATTTTTCTTCGTTATAAATTACGATCATAATTTTATTTATCGTTTTATTTTTAAAATCTGAAAATATGAAATAATTGTTTCCGTTTAATGATTTAATATCTTCTAGATTATCGTTATACATAGTTGTTATTTGAATAACGGCACGACTTGAATCTTTTTTTATTTCGATATAATTTACTTGATTTATGTTATTATACTGATAACTAAAAATTAAGTTTACATATGCGTTATTTATTGTAACACCTGGAACATTTACTAAATCTGGATAAATTTTGATTATATTTGGTACTACTGGCATTGATTTTAATTCAAAACCAGGTGTTGTAGAATTTAAATTAAATGGATCTTTACATACGTCAGGTGGAGGATTAATCACTGGTTCAGTTGTTGTTATAGTAGGTACTCTTGTAGTTGGTATAGGTGAAGTTCTTGTAGTTGTTGATGTAGTAGATTTATCAATACACAAGCTTATTTTTACTTTTAAATTCTCAATTGTTGATTTTTCTTCGTTATAAATTACGATCATAATTTTATTTATCGTTTTATTTTTAAAATCTGAAAATATGAAATAATTGTTTTTGTTTAATGATTTAATATCTTCTAGATTATCGTTATACATAGTTGTTATTTGAATAACGGCACGACTTGAATCTTTTTTTATTTCGATATAATTTACTTGATTTATGTTATTATACTGATAACTAAAAATTAAGTTTACATATGCGTTATTTATTGTAACACCTGGAACATTTACTAAATCTGGATAAATTTTGATTATATTTGGTACTACTGGCATTGATTTTAATTCAAAACCAGGTGTTGTAGAATTTAAATTAAATGGATCTTTACATACGTCAGGTGGAGGATTAATCACTGGTTCAGTTGTTGTTATAGTAGGTACTCTTGTAGTTGGTATAGGTGAAGTTCTTGTAGTTGTTGATGTAGTAGATTTATCAATACACAAGCTTATTTTTACTTTTAAATTCTCAATTGTTGATTTTTCTTCGTTATAAATTACGATCATAATTTTATTTATCGTTTTATTTTTAAAATCTGAAAATATGAAATAATTGTTTCCGTTTAATGATTTAATATCTTCTAGATTATCGTTATACATAGTTGTTATTTGAATAACGGCACGACTTGAATCTTTTTTTATTTCGATATAATTTACTTGATTTATGTTATTATACTGATAACTAAAAATTAAGTTTACATATGCGTTATTTATTGTAACACCTGGAACATTTACTAAATCTGGATAAATTTTGATTATATTTGGTACTACTGGCATTGATTTTAATTCAAAACCAGGTGTTGTAGAATTTAAATTAAATGGATCTTTACATACGTCAGGTGGAGGATTAATCACTGGTTCAGTTGTTGTTATAGTAGGTACTCTTGTAGTTGGTATAGGTGAAGTTCTTGTAGTTGTTGATGTAGTAGATTTATCAATACACAAGCTTATTTTTACTTTTAAATTCTCAATTGTTGATTTTTCTTCGTTATAAATTACGATCATAATTTTATTTATCGTTTTATTTTTAAAATCTGAAAATATGAAATAATTGTTTCCGTTTAATGATTTAATATCTTCTAGATTATCGTTATACATAGTTGTTATTTGAATAACGGCACGACTTGAATCTTTTTTTATTTCGATATAATTTACTTGATTTATGTTATTATACTGATAACTAAAAATTAAGTTTACATATGCGTTATTTATTGTAACACCTGGAACATTTACTAAATCTGGATAAATTTTGATTATATTTGGTACTACTGGCATTGATTTTAATTCAAAACCAGGTGTTGTAGAATTTAAATTAAATGGATCTTTACATACGTCAGGTGGAGGATTAATCACTGGTTCAGTTGTTGTTATAGTAGGTACTCTTGTAGTTGGTATAGGTGAAGTTCTTGTAGTTGTTGATGTAGTAGATTTATCAATACACAAGCTTATTTTTACTTTTAAATTCTCAATTGTTGATTTTTCTTCGTTATAAATTACGATCATAATTTTATTTATCGTTTTATTTTTAAAATCTGAAAATATGAAATAATTGTTTTGTTTAATGATTTAATATCTTCTAGATTATCGTTATACATAGTTGTTATTTGAATAACGGCACGACTTGAATCTTTTATTTCGATATAATTTACTTGATTTATGTTATTATACTGATAACTAAAAATTAAGTTTACATATGCGTTATTTATTGTAACACCTGGAACATTTACTAAATCTGGATAAATTTTGATTATATTTGGTACTACTGGCATTGATTTTAATTCAAAACCAGGTGTTGTAGAATTTAAATTAAATGGATCTTTACATACGTCAGGTGGAGGATTAATCACTGGTTCAGTTGTTGTTATAGTAGGTACTCTTGTAGTTGGTATAGGTGAAGTTCTTGTAGTTGTTGATGTAGTAGATTTATCAATACACAAGCTTATTTTTACTTTTAAATTCTCAATTGTTGATTTTTCTTCGTTATAAATTACGATCATAATTTTATTTATCGTTTTATTTTTAAAATCTGAAAATATGAAATAATTGTTTCCGTTTAATGATTTAATATCTTCTAGATTATCGTTATACATAGTTGTTATTTGAATAACGGCACGACTTGAATCTTTTTTTATTTCGATATAATTTACTTGATTTATGTTATTATACTGATAACTAAAAATTAAGTTTACATATGCGTTATTTATTGTAACACCTGGAACATTTACTAAATCTGGATAAATTTTGATTATATTTGGTACTACTGGCATTGATTTTAATTCAAAACCAGGTGTTGTAGAATTTAAATTAAATGGATCTTTACATACGTCAGGTGGAGGATTAATCACTGGTTCAGTTGTTGTTATAGTAGGTACTCTTGTAGTTGGTATAGGTGAAGTTCTTGTAGTTGTTGATGTAGTAGATTTATCAATACACAAGCTTATTTTTACTTTTAAATTCTCAATTGTTGATTTTTCTTCGTTATAAATTACGATCATAATGTTATTTATCGTTTTATTTTTTAAAATCTGAAAATATGAAATAATTGTTTCCGTTTAATGATTTAATATCTTCTAGATTATCGTTATACATAGTTGTTATTTGAATAACGGCACGACTTGAATCTTTTTTATTTCGATATAATTTACTTGATTTATGTTATTATACTGATAACTAAAAATTAAGTTTACATATGCGTTATTTATTGTAACACCTGGAACATTTACTAAATCTGGATAAATTTTGATTATATTTGGTACTACTGGCATTGATTTTAATTCAAAACCAGGTGTTGTAGAATTTAAATTAAATGGATCTTTACATACGTCAGGTGGAGGATTAATCACTGGTTCAGTTGTTGTTATAGTAGGTACTCTTGTAGTTGGTATAGGTGAAGTTCTTGTAGTTGTTGATGTAGTAGATTTATCAATACACAAGCTTATTTTTACTTTTAAATTCTCAATTGTTGATTTTTCTTCGTTATAAATTACGATCATAATTTTATTTATCGTTTTATTTTTAAAATCTGAAAATATGAAATAATTGTTTCTGGATAAATTTTGATTATATTTGGTACTACTGGCATTGATTTTAATTCAAAACCAGGTGTTGTAGAATTTAAATTAAATGGATCTTTACATACGTCAGGTGGAGGATTAATCACTGGTTCAGTTGTTGTTATAGTAGGTACTCTTGTAGTTGGTATAGGTGAAGTTTACATATAGTTATTTATTGTAACACCTGGAACATTTTACTAAATCTGGATAAATTTTGATTATATTTGGTACTACTGGCATTGATTTTAATTCAAAACCAGGTGTTGTAGAATTTAAATTAAATGGATCTTTACATACGTCAGGTGGAGGATTAATCACTGGTTCAGTTGTTGTTATAGTAGGTACTCTTGTAGTTGGTATAGGTGAAGTTCTTGTAGTTGTTGATGTGCAGATTTATCAATACACAAGCTTATTTTTACTTTTAAATTCTCAATTGTTGATTTTTCTTCGTTATAAATTACGATCATAATTTTATTTATCGTTTTATTTTTAAAATCTGAAAATATGAAATAATTGTTTTTGTTTAATGATTTAATATCTTCTAGATTATCGTTATACATAGTTGTTATTTGAATAACGGCACGACTTGAATCTTTTTTTATTTCGATATAATTTACTTGATTTATGTTATTATACTGATAACTAAAAATTAAGTTTACATATGCGTTATTTATTGTAACACCTGGAACATTTACTAAATCTGGATAAATTTTGATTATATTTGGTACTACTGGCATTGATTTTAATTCAAAACCAGGTGTTGTAGAATTTAAATTAAATGGATCTTTACATACGTCAGGTGGAGGATTAATCACTGGTTCAGTTGTTGTTATAGTAGGTACTCTTGTAGTTGGTATAGGTGAAGTTCTTGTAGTTGTTGATGTAGTAGATTTATCAATACACAAGCTTATTTTTACTTTTAAATTCTCAATTGTTGATTTTTCTTCGTTATAAATTACGATCATAATTTTATTTATCGTTTTATTTTTAAAATCTGAAAATATGAAATAATTGTTTCCGTTTAATGATTTAATATCTTCTAGATTATCGTTATACATAGTTGTTATTTGAATAACGGCACGACTTGAATCTTTTTTATTTCGATATAATTTACTTGATTTATGTTATTATACTGATAACTAAAAATTAAGTTTACATATGCGTTATTTATTGTAACACCTGGAACATTTACTAAATCTGGATAAATGTTGATTATATTTGGTACTACTGGCATTGATTTTAATTCAAAACCAGGTGTTGTAGAATTTAAATTAAATGGATCTTTACATACGTCAGGTGGAGGATTAATCACTGGTTCAGTTGTTGTTATAGTAGGTACTCTTGTAGTTGGTATAGGTGAAGTTCTTGTAGTTGTTGATGTAGTAGATTTATCAATACACAAGCTTATTTTTACTTTTAAATTCTCAATTGTTGATTTTTCTTCGTTATAAATTACGATCATAATTTTATTTATCGTTTTATTTTTAAAATCTGAAAATATGAAATAATTGTTTCCGTTTAATGATTTAATATCTTCTAGATTATCGTTATACATAGTTGTTATTTGAATAACGGCACGACTTGAATCTTTTTTTATTTCGATATAATTTACTTGATTTATGTTATTATACTGATAACTAAAAATTAAGTTTACATATGCGTTATTTATTGTAACACCTGGAACATTTACTAAATCTGGATAAATTTTGATTATATTTGGTACTACTGGCATTGATTTTAATTCAAAACCAGGTGTTGTAGAATTTAAATTAAATGGATCTTTACATACGTCAGGTGGAGGATTAATCACTGGTTCAGTTGTTGTTATAGTAGGTACTCTTGTAGTTGGTATAGGTGAAGTTCTTGTAGTTGTTGATGTAGTAGATTTATCAATACACAAGCTTATTTTTACTTTTAAATTCTCAATTGTTGATTTTTCTTCGTTATAAATTACGATCATAATTTTATTTATCGTTTTATTTTTAAAATCTGAAAATATGAAATAATTGTTTCCGTTTAATGATTTAATATCTTCTAGATTATCGTTATACATAGTTGTTATTTGAATAACGGCACGACTTGAATCTTTTTTTATTTCGATATAATTTACTTGATTTATGTTATTATACTGATAACTAAAAATTAAGTTTACATATGCGTTATTTATTGTAACACCTGGAACATTTACTAAATCTGGATAAATGTTGATTATATTTGGTACTACTGGCATTGATTTTAATTCAAAACCAGGTGTTGTAGAATTTAAATTAAATGGATCTTTACATACGTCAGGTGGAGGATTAATCACTGGTTCAGTTGTTGTTATTTTTGTCGTTGTACCACTAATTATTGTATTATTTCCCACACATGCTTTAATTAATATTTTTACCCTTCCTATATTTTTCGATTCCATATTTTCAATTGTTATTATAATTCTATCAATAAATTCCTTTTTGAAATTATCAAAATAAATATCTTCATTGCTATTTTTATTTTTTGTTTCTATTATATTTTCTTTATTACTAACTATTATTTCTACTTTATCCATTAATCGTTCTTTTCTTATATATATTGATTTAATTAATGCTACGACGCTTTGATTTAAATTAAAAATTATTTTTACATTAGTAGAGTTTAAATATGTTTCACTTTCATTCACACTTGAAAATATATTCTTTATTTTTGCAACCGCTGGTATTGATGTGATATTCAATACCGGTTCAATTTCATTAGGATTAATATAATCCTCACAATCATCTCCTTTTGTTGTATATTCAGTTATTTTTTTAGTTGTTGTTTTAACTTCATTTTCAAAACACGCTTTTATTCTTATTTTTAAATTTTTTACCGGATTATTAATGTTAAAAATAATTAGAACAATTTTATTTATTGCGTTTTTCTTAAATTCACTAAATTCTACATAATTCAATCCTTTTTTATTAATTGAATCAATTAAGTTATCATTTATGTATGATTTTATGTAAAATGTTGCTTCTGATTCATCTTTTTTAATTTCAATAGTTGTTAACTGTTTTATTATTATCTCTGTTAATCTGAACTCAATATTAATAATATTTTTTTCGAACGATACACCTCCCATTGTTTCTTCAAAACCAACAATATCTGGCAAAATATCATTTAAATTTTTTATGTCTGGTATTGATGTTAATTCCAATCCTTTTATTTTTGAATTTAATATTTCTTGATTATTACAAGTTTGGTCAATTAGTGTAGTTGTTTGCATAAATTTAGTTGTAGAAACAGTTGTTATGTTACCTTCTATACATGCTTGTATAGAAACTTTTAAATTATTTATGCTTTTAGACTCTTGGTTAATTATATTTAAATGCATTTGATTTATATAATTTCCTTTGAAATTTTCGAATATAATGTTATCTTCCGAGTTTATTTCTTTCCTTTCTATAATTTCAGAATTTTTAAATAGCTCGATTCTAAAAATTGCTTTGGATTTTTCTTTTGATATAGTTATTCTAGAAATTTTAGCTTCTAAATTATTAATCAAATTAAATATTATTAAGGCTGAAGAAGAATTAAAACTTATTCCTTTATTATCAAGGCTTGCGTAAATGTTTGATATTTGTGAAACGGCGGGTATTGAGGTTATATTTAAAATTGGATTTGTATTATTTATTTCATTACATATTTCATTTAATGAAGCTGTTGTTTTTACAGGGCTTATCGTTGTAAAATTATTTTTTTCAAAGCAAGCTTTTATTTTAATTTTAACATTTTTTAGATTATTTACTTGATTGTAAATTATCAGAACAATTCTATCTACTTTTGATTTTGAAAAATTATCTAATTCAAGATAACTTTTATTATTTTTTTTAATCAAATCTAAAGGTTCGCCTTTATAATAAGTTGTTATTTGAAAATAAGTATCAGAATCATCCTTTTTGATAATTATTCTGTCTATTTGTGTAATTATTTCGTTTTTCAGAACAATTTCAATATTAGCAATCGAACTATCAAAAGAAACACCATTTTCGCTACTAATTGCATCTGATAAAATATTAATCAAATTAGGAGTTGAAGGTATTGATGATATTTCTAAGGCAGAAATTTTTGAAATCAAATCAGATGAATCAGAACAAATAAGATCAATAAGTTGGGTAGTAGACATCTTTTGTGTTGAAGTTACTACTTTTGGTGTTGGCCTAGTAATGTTACTTTCCAAACAAACTTTTATTGATAATTTAACATTTTCAACATTTAAATCTTTATTTTTATTTATTATTGAAATAGCAATATTATCAATTAAGCTCTTTGAAAAATCTTTAAATATGGTTATTTTATCTTGTGTTTCAATATATTTTAGTTCTATATTATTTTGATTATTGTTTAATTTAACAAAAATATAAGAATCAGCAGGTTTCCTAGATATCGTTACATTTCCAACAATCATTTTTATGCTCTCAGTTAAATGTATAATGATATTAGCTTCATTTGATGTAAATGTTATTCCATTTGAATCATTTGGTTGAAAAATTTCGTTTGAACTAATAGGCACTGATGATATTAATATCGGATCTAATGATTCTATGTCAACATAATCTTCACAACTTGCTATAGTAGTTGTTAAAAAATTCGAAGTTGTTGTTGATTGAGGTGCTGTTGTAGTTTTTTGAATAGTTGTAGTTGGTGTTGTCGTAGAAGTTTGTGTTGAAATATTTGAATCTTTTGTTGTTGTTATGAGTGTATTTGTTGTAATTGAATTATCCAAACAGGCTTTGATGTTAATTTTTAAATTTTCAACTGGATTTCCATTTGTATTAGTTATTGTTATTTTAATCATCGTTACTCTGTATCCAATAAATTTGTAAAAACCAATTATATTGTTACCATAATTTTCTAATCTTTGAACAAAACTACCAAAATAATAAGTTTTTATTTCTACAAAAGCATAATTTTGCCCTTTTGTTATGACAATAGAAAATAAACTTTTAATAATATCTTTATTAAAAGTATATGTTAATGTAACAGTATTTTTATTAAATGAACAACCACTGGCATAGTAACTTGGAAATATGTTTAATAAATCAGCTGAAAATACAGATGAATCAATGATAATAAACGAATTATTATGATTTAACTCAACCGGATCGTCACATTGATCTGTTTCTTTATTTGTTGGAATAAGTTGTGTTGTTGCTGGTATTACAGAGACACAAACTATTATTTTAATACATACATTTTCTATGATATATCCGTTAACATTTTTGATGATAATCTCAATTTTATCGACTTTTGTAAAAACAAAATTAGAAAATATTATTTCGTTATTTACATAATTTTCAATTCTTTGAACCACTGATCCTAAATAAAATAACCTTATTGTGATTATTGCATATATATATCCCTTAGTTATTTTTATTTCATTAATAAACTTAATATCTATTTTAGATAAATCGTATATTATCACAGCTACATTGGCTTGAAACGTACAACCTAGATAATTGCCATTTGGATACAGATCATTTAAATTTGGTATATTAGGCATTGAAGTTATATATACATTTTGATAGAAAGTGCTTAACTCGAATTTGTAATCGCAATTTGGTAGCTGATACATGTTTTTTAAAACTGGTCTTGAATCAACAAAGTCAGCTAGACAAGCTTCAATCCCAATTTTCAAATCTTGTATATTTAAACCATTCAAATTTTTTATTTTAATTTCTATTTTATCTATTAGTTTATCTTGATTGAATTCAAATACATATTCATTTTTAGCTATGATTTTTTTATTATCTATAATTGTATCATTAAATTTTACTGTAATTTCTAAATTAGCTTCACTTCGATCTTTAGTAATTTTTATTGATTCCAAACTAGTAATATAATTTTCATTTACTTTATAAACGAAATTAACTGATGGTGTATTTAAAAACAATCCTAAAGATTGCTTCTTTTTTGGTTCAGGATAAAGTCGAGAATAATCTTGAATATTTGTATTGGATGTTATACTAAATACTTGATTTGTTGAGTTGTATTCAATTAGTTTGCTACATCGTTTTTTATTTTTTTGAATTTCATTTCCCATAGGTCTTTTTTGATCTGCTATTAATTTTTGTCTTAGTTTGTCTAAATTTGAAACTTTATTATCTTGCCGTATCGGCGCTAATTGAGCTGGTCTGGTAGCGATGGGTAATGATTCAGTTTGAGATTCATAATCTTTTTCACATATGAATTTCAAATCGTTTCTATCACAAATAATATTTTTCAAACCATGTCTAACCGATGTAATACAAGAGGTTCTATCAAAATATTCATAAGATTTTGTTTGGCAATTATTCCACCTTAGATTTAAATTAAAAAAATTATTAAAATATTATTTTTATCACATAACTTTTTATTTTAATTTACCAAGGCCCTGAAAGTTCTATTGGATTACCATCTAACCAATAAGCTTGATCGTTAGAAACTTGAGCACCAATCTTTGAGCAAATTTGATTTAATTTATTGAATAAAAAAAGTATTTTTTCGAAATAATGTTAAAAAATGTGTTTTTACCCAGTATTGTTCAGTCAAATTAAAATTACTATAAAATTCTGATAAGAAATCAATTATGATGTTTGTTTTGACCATCAAAAGACGCGATTTCATCTCGTTACATTTAATACTTGCATCATTCCAATTTGATGATGAATAATTAGATAAATAATAGCATTTATCATTAAAATAAACAAACTGATTTGAACATTGCATACATGTTTTTGATTTTTCGGACCTTAAAAATTTATTTTTAATTTAAGAATTTTATTGTACTTGATATTTTTAAATATATTTAAAATAAAGTGTTAGCTTATTAATTCAATTGAATTTTATCATAAAGACAATTTTAAAAAATTACCAAGTAAAACCAGTTTTACATTGACATTCTTGGTTTATGCATATTAAACTAGAGAAGCAATCACTTGAAAAAACGCATTTCTTTCCATAATCTTTAAAGAATATAATTAAAAATCTAAAAAAAAAAATGACAATTCAATTAGACTTAAATACCTGATTGAGTTTTTAGCTCTTGGTGATTATTTTCTTAATTTTAAATATATAATTATAATTATTAAGAAAAGAGTTCTTTAGTTTAAATTACCTATTTTGCAAACAAATTTTCTTTCGCCATTATCACATGGTACATCATATAAACTATATTTATCCATTCCAGCACAAATTCTTTCATTAAAGTTTGTTTTTCTTTCGCATTGTTTCCACCAAGGACCATTTGATGCCAATGGCTTGCCATTAGACCATTTCCAATTAGAATTTGAAGCTGTTGATTGAGCTCCGACCTAATTTTTATTTCTTAATTTTTTTTTAATACATTCAAAAAAGATGAAATTTTTACAAAATAGAATCCATTCAAACTAAAATATTCATAAAATGGTATCCAAAAGTCTAATATAACTTCAGTTGAAATAGATATTAAATTAGAACCTATTGAATTACAAAACATTTGCGCGTCTGACCATGTTTTTTCATTGTTTGATATAAAATAGCATGAGCCTTGGTAGAATATCCAATTAGCTGGGCAATTAATACACTTTTTTTGATTTTCTGACCACATATAATTATCTAAGCATTCACATCTGCTTGATAAGCATTTTAAATTAAGATCAGCATTACATTTATTATCAGCATCGCAAAATTCTTGATAATTCTTAGTAGTCGATTCAACCGCTTGTCTTGAAGCTACTTGTAAGCTGCATGAATTAAATTTGGTACAAATTATTAAGCTTAATAAGGTTAAGCTTAAAAAATTTTTGGATTTCATTTTTTTAGTTACTTAAATGTTTTATATTTTTTCAAATAATTGAAGATTATTTATATTGAGAATAAAAAATTTGAGTAATATTATTTTTTTTATTAATTATTTATCAAATTTTCAAGTCACATTCTTTTTTTTTGTTTAGTTTAAGATTTATAAAAATTTTATTTTTTAAATTATTTAAAATTTTGTATGGTTTTAATTAGAATTAAAAATATGAAATGCTAATTTTTTCAAACTTGAAATTTTAAAAGATAAAGAATTTCAAAATTAAAAAAAACTAAATTAGCTAATTTTTAAAACTTTAAGTAATCATTTTTTAAGTTGATTTTTATGATTGATTTCTATTTCAAAAGTTATTTAGATTTAAGCTTTAAAAATAAATTTTATTTAAATGTCTAGATAAGAAAGGAAGCTTTTTATGGTTGCAATTAATTTTTTTTTCAATAAACTTCTCATAAAACATTATTTTCGAAGAAAATGTAAATAAACCTTAAAAATGCTTTTGGTGTTGGTATATTTTATAATTTTCTTTGCTTGTTAACGTTTGCGAATTAAACGAAAAAGATTAAACATACTTCAACATCATTTTTCTGACATTTTTTAATTTAGAATTTCTAATTTCAAAATTTGGTAGACTGAAAGTTTATGGTGGTTTATAAAAAAAAATTGGTTTCTAAAAGATAATTTAAAAGAAAAGTTCTAGTCTTATCTGATTTTTTCAGTCATTCATTTTTGAATAAAATAATTAAAAATTATATTAATACATTATAAAAATTTGTTGACAATAAATTTTATTTTTAATATTTATTTCAATCACCAAAAATGTTATCATGTCAAATCGTTTATTTTATGGGCATTTATGATCACATTTTATGATAAACAGTTGGTCGCAATTTCAACTTGGCTTAAGTTTTTCACATAAGTATTTATATAAAACAGATAGAACTATGGATAGTTTGAAGAATTATTCTTATATTCTTTTTTTTAAAATTAAAAATAACAATCATATTTATATTCACTATGAAATTGTAATATAAATACTAATCAATAATTGAATTTTAAAAATGAATAGAAAAATTAATTTTATTTAAATAAGAGTTGCTTTTATATTTTCAAGTAATTGATTGATGATATAAAAAAAATGAAATATAATCATAATCATAAGTTAAATTATTTTTATTATTTATCTTTTGAGAAACTTTTATGATTTAATATCGATATTATTATTATATTTAAGAAATGGTATTGGCTGTTATTGACATAGTAGTTTTACGAAAATACAAACATGCTCTAATATACACTTTTAAATCAGAAACATTGTTTCCATCAATATTTGTTATTCTGATTGTAATCCGATTTATTTCAGATTTAATAAAATTATTAAAAAAAGCTATATTGTTTGTAAGTAATGCTGGTAAAGTATACAATTTTAAATCATTATAAAGTGTAATTGAAATAAATGATGTAGAAGAATCTTTAGTTACATTGATTGAAACCAATTTAGCATAAAGATTCTGAGAAAAATCAAATTGAATGCTCACATCATTTTGTTTAAAGCTTACACCTGGTAAATTATTTGATGGAAATATATTATTAATATCAGGATGATAAGGATAAGATGTAACAACTACTTTTGAATCTAAACCATCAATTTGATAAATTACAGGACAAAACGAAAATTTATTTGAAGTTGTAGAAGGTGATGATGAAGTTGTATTGAAAATAGGTAAATTATCGAAACATGCAAAAATAAGAATTTTAACATTTTGAACATTATAAGCATTATGATTGAATATCGAGATGGAAATTTTATTTATTTTGGTAGAAGATAAAAAATCTTGAAATAAAAATTCAGATGTTCCGTTTAAGAAAAAAACATTTATATCATTGTTATCGAAAAAAGTAGAAACCCGGACGGTTGAAAAATTGTCATCTTTAAAAATCTTAATTGTTGACAAATAAAAAGAAAGGCCTTCATAAGTATAAAATTCAATAATTGCAATAAAATCATTAAAAGAAACACCGTCTGAAACTGATTCATAATAAATATCAAGCGGGTTTGAGACAGAAGGGAGAAACATATAAGAGAAAATATAATGATTTCTTGAAATATTCATACATAGAGATGGAGTTGATGAATGTTTTAATGTAGTACTTGTCGAAGTACTTGTAGCCGTTATATTTTCATTTATACAAAAAGAAATAATGATTTCTAAATCTTGATTTGTCTTATTATTTAATTGATCTATCAATATATTAATGGTATCAACCTTAATAGAATAGAAATTATCAAGAAATATATTTTTTTGCGTGATACCCTTTTTTATATCGATTATATTATTATTTAAAAATGTTGTTAATGAATAATAAGTAATTGACTTTATATTGTTAATTTTAATTGAAATTATGTTTTCGTTATTAAGTTCGTTTGGCCATGAGAAATCTAAATGATATTTGCTCAAAAAATTTAAGCTTTTATTATTTTGGGATGATTCGTTGGAAAAAATTATATTTAAAGGCAATAAAGATGCGTTAATTATATTTTCCAAAGGGTAATATTTTTGTGAAAGAATTTTATCACAAAGCGGTTTAGTTGTTGTTATATTAGGTACTATTTTGCTTGATAAAGTAGGTTTATTCGTTTCTTCTTTTATAATCCTTTTCAATTGACCTAATGATTCTTGAAAGTTGTTTGTTTTGAATTTTGCATAAATAATCAGACATATCAAGATTAAGCTTAAAGAATTTTTTAATTTCATTTTGTTTTTAATTCAATATTTTTTTTCAAAAATTTTTAATTATTTATACTGAGTATAAGAGTATAACTGAGATAAAGTTAAATAATATTTTAAACATCATACATTTGATTGCAATATAAGATTAAAAAGTCAAAATTTCAATAAACTTTTTTTTTTTAATTTTAAACTAATCATTTTTCAAGCTTTATCTTAATTTTATCTTTCAATTCTTATTTAAAAATTTTATTTATTTATATCTTTTATTTATTTGTGAATATATTTATTTATTTTAAATTCTTTTTTTTCTTTTTTTGTTTATTATTAAATTTGATGATATAAATAATTGAAAATAAAAAATACATGTTTAAGCAAATTTTTATCATTCGACATTTTGATTATTTCTTTTATATAATTTAAAGCTTATCATTTAAGATTTAATATTAGGATCAAACCTTTCAACCATTTAATTATTTAAATATTCAAGAGAGACCTAATTTTTATTTATTAAATCAAAAGATTGCCAAAAACGCATTTGAAATTATGTATTAACTTATAATTGATTTATTGAATTGAATTGTGTATTTTTCAATAAGTTGGTCTTTAATTAGATTTAAATTAAATCTAACTGTTTTTTTTCATTTATTTATTTTGATTTCTTATTTATGGTTTTGTTAGAAAAAATCTTAAAATATCCCAGACTCATTGATCGATCTTAAATATTAAAATTATTAAATAACATAACTATATATTGTATTAATATTCAACAAATTTTTTCCTATATTTTTCCAACATATTTCTAAGATTGGTTCAAAAATAACTTAACTAGGTTAATTAAATAAAGACAACTTAATTAAATTACAAAACCATGATTCAAGGAAAAGTCTCAATCAATGTGGCTAAAACCGAAGAATTATTTCATAAAATAATATTATATTTGATTTTATATATTTACTAAAACATAATATATAAAACAATTGAAGCATAAAAAATAATAAAATTTAAAACTATTAATTCCTAATAATTTAGATTTTTTAATTTAATCTCTTAAATCAAAAACCTAATTTTCAGTTTAGTTAAAAATTAATCTTTTGTTGCATATTCTAAATATAAATTTTAGGTTTTTTAATTAAAATTTTAATTTCGGTTTTTCTTGGTTAAATCTCCATTAAAAACTAAAAAGCCGATTTTTCGTGTTTTTGATCATGGCCCAATTATTAAGGTCTGTATAACTTATAAACGATGGTACATTTCTAATAATAAAGGTATCTCGCATTTTTCAGCAAACTTAGCTAAAAAAAAAAGACAAAAAATAAAGGACAAATTAATAGTATGATAATTTCAAGGCTTATTTCACAAAGAAATTAATTATAATTTACATAATTTTTATTTTTTTTCAATTTATCGATACAAATAAAATACAAACATAAAAAATAATTTTATTTTATTTAAAAAAATAACCCAGAGCCTTAATATTCAAATTTTTAAATTATCAAATTTTATTATATATTTTTTTTTATTTATATAAAGTTAATTAATCATGATTGATGAATGTAGTTTTGATTTTTTCTTTAAACTTAAGAAATAAAAAACGAATCAATTCAATATGGCTGATTGAAAAATATAAGTCTATAAATGAAATAAAAATTCATTATATTAAAAAGGTCATAAGGACTAAGTTCACAAAAATTAATGGACATTAATTCAAACAAGGTAAAGCTTTTGAGGGTTCAGATATTATTTATCATATTAATCATGAATCCTAAAAAATTTTAAACATATAGTTAAAAAAATATAAAATTTAATAATAGAGATTGTTTTAGAAATGATCTGCTTCCTTTCAGGCACCTTTTTGTTTTTTATTTAATGATCTTATTCTATAGAACTATTTTAAATTATAATAATAAACATTAATTTTATAATTTTTTTAATTAGTAATAAACCAAATTTTCAAGGAATTTTAGACATAAAAAAAATAATATTAATTAAAAATATTTAAAAAATTTTATTAAAATTTAATATACATTAAAAAAAAATCTCAATTAAAAAATTAACAAATCATTCATTTAAGTTCCAATTGAATTTGAACCAAAACGAATAAAAGTATATACATATAAAATAACTATTTAAATTTAATTTTAAAATTATGAAGAAGCAGCAACAGTTGACGAAGCTGCGGGTTGTTTTTTTGTTGCCTTGGATTTTGCAGTCTGTTTAGAAGTTGCAACTTTTGCTTTTTTTACTTGGAGAGGTGTGGCTTTTTTAACGGGTGCCGGTTTTTTTTGAACAGCCTTTTTGGATTGAACTTGAGTTTTTACCGGAACAGGTTTTCTTTCTTTGGTAGAAGAAGATGCCGATTTGGCTTTTGCAGCCTCTTTAGTAACTGTTTTTGGTTTAGCAACTTTTTTTACTGGAGCAGCAGAAGTAGATGAAGCGGGTACAGATGCAGCTTTTGGTAGTTTAGGCTTGACAATTTTTTTAACGTTTTTTTTCGGCTTCGATTCTCCTGCAGAAGGCTTTGATTTCTCAACACTTGGTTTAACTACTTTAGTAGCTTTTTTTGCTGTTTTGCCAGCTTCAGAAGTTTTAGCTGCTTGTGCAACTTTTTTGGCCTTAGCTTTTTCTTTATTTTTAATTACATCTCCAATTTTAAATGATCCACTAGCTCCAACACCTTTAGATTGTTTCAAAGATCCATTTTTAACTCCATTTTTTAGGCCAACCTTAACATGTTGATTAACTAATTTGGCATCCAATGCATAAGTAGCAATTATATATTTAACTATAGCCTGACGACTAGATCCGGTCTTTTCGTCTAATTTTTTAAGGGCATCAACAATCATTTCCAGAAAAGTAGGATGAGAAGGTGCAGGTTTGGAAGCAGCCGAAGCTTTAGGGGCCGGAGCTGGTTTAGCAGCTTTGGATTGTGCCGGTGCTTTAGCTGCAGGAGCTTTTTTCTTGGCAGTTACTTTGGTTTTTTTAGTTGGGGCATCGACTTGATCATTTACTTCAGGTTGAGCTACTGGCTCTGTTGGGTTTGTTGCTGGAGTTGTTTGAGTTTGTTCAGACATTTTATCTATTTGTTTTTTTTTTACTTAACTGATTAGCAATAAATTCTCAATTATTTGTGAATAATTTTAATTTTGAAGAGTAATAAAAAACATAATCTTTCGTCTTTATATAGTTATTTATTTTTTTACTCGTACGGCGGAGTAAAAATAAAAAGAAATAAATAGCGAATTTTTTTTAGAAGAAAAATAAGAAAAAGTATAATAAAATTAGAAAAATGTGTTTGGGTTGTTGGATTTTTGATTAAAAATATACCATTGGAAAATTTATTTTTACCTAAAAATTATATATTCTTATAGCTAAAAGATTTCTCTATAAAATGATACTAAAATTTGTTAATTTTTTAAAAGAAATAAAATTTTAATTTTGAATTAAACAAAATATTTTAGAAAAAATTTTCTACAATTTTGTGATTTTTCTAATTGTTTTAATTAAAAGTTCTCGGTTTGGTCAAAAATTCTTCCATATTCAAAATGTGCTTGTTTTTCCTTATCGATTCATGTATAATAAAGCCAAAGTTGGCCTAAAAATCTTCAAAAATTTTAGGCTCAAAGTTGATCTACCAAGCACACTTTTATTAAAATTTAATGAATATTAATATTAAAAAGATGCATATTTTCTATTTTTTGAGTAAAAAAAAAATTTTCATTTCTAAAATTTATATTTTTTTTATAAGAAAAAAAAAGCATAATTTTATTTAAGTATCATAATATTACATAGTTGCATTCAAGGCAATTCAATAGGTCTTCCATTTATTTTCAAACAATTTATACCATTTTCTAAATTAAGATAAGGTACTTCACCATACTAACACGAGTACTCAACAATCAATAAAAAAAGTTTCAGCTCATGTAATTTTGAGTCAAAATGGATATTCGTTTTTAAATAAGAAACAAAATTGACTTTATAATAGAAAATAAGTCGAGTGGCTTATGGATTAGTAAATCTTATATTAATAAATTAAAAATATAAAGCAAATATAAAATTTTGAAACTCATTAAGAAAAAAAATTAGTTGATTAAAGTAAATTTTAGAAGTATTTGGCATTTGGTATACAGCATAATATTATGTTTTTTTTTTAATTATAAAAGTTATCTTTCAAAAATTTTGATTTATTATTTCTTCGTATAAGACTCATAGTTTTTATTTCGATTTTAATTACTTTTAAAATAGGATATTACTTTGTTGTAAAATTAGATGCGGCTTTTTTAGCATAGTTATATTAAAAAGAACGCAATTATTTTTACAACTGCGTAATGTTAATTTTTTCTTCACTTTTAAGAAAACTAATTTCAAAAAGTTTATCTATTAAGATTTAATTTTCAATCATAGATTAATTCTAAAAGATATTTTAAACTATAGTTATAAATTTATAGTAATAAATCTCAAACAAATCATAGCATCTTTACTAATTTTACTAAATATCAATTTATAAATCGATTTAGTTAAAAAGTTAAAGTATCATCCATTTTTTTTATTATCAAATTTCGCAGATAGCGTTATTCTTTTAGACGCTCAGTAATTAATCGACAATTTTTCAAATAATTAAATAAAAATACCATTCTTCAATAATTACAAACTTTTAAAAAACAAATTTTTATTTGTCTTAAAAGAATATGCTAATTTTATGCATTTTTGGAAATTAATCAAGTAGAACTAATTTGTTAAGTGTTTGATAATTGCTAACGAATTTTTTAATATATATAGAATCAAAATATACTTATAATTGAGAAAAAAATTTTTAAAACTAAATAAATATAATTTATTAAACTAAAAAGCTCAAATTAAAAAAGCGAATAAATAAAAATATATTCTAATAATTTATAACTTGTCCAACGGATAATTTATTACAGTCCAAACCTTGGTTACAACTTTGTAAAGAGCTTAAACTCAAACCAAGCTTATTAGCAATATTTATACACCAGTCACCACTTGTAATAGTATATGTTCTACTGCATAAAGTATTTTTAAGAAATATGTTCGGCAAACATATATAACTACCAACTTTTAAATTATTGCAGTCAATGCCTTGATTACGTTCTATTAAAATTTGAGTAGCGCCACCAGAAAGAGCATGGCATGTGTCACCACTTTTGATTTGATAACTTAAACAAACTATGACAGGTGAAGCTTGACTTTGTTGGGCTGTAGATGAGATTGCTGTGAAAAGAGGTGTTGGTGCTTGGGTTGGTTGATAGACTCTTCTAATGCATAAAGTTTCGTATGGCATTAAACTTGAAGGATCTCTGTTACCATTGTCACTGATTAGAGTTTTCAAGTCAACGCCAGTTTTAAGTGATATTAGATAAAAAGTGTCGCCCGGTTGAACAGTATAATAACCTGCACATTGAGCATTGATTTGCTTTGAAAAGCATAAAAATGCCAATAAAAAAAACAAATGTAATTTAATATTAAAAGTCATAGTGAATGTAGCCTTAAGGATAAAAGATTTAAAGAAATTTTCAACGCTTTTATATACAGCTAAATTTTTATTTAACAAGTAATATCATGTGGACATTAATTCGATTTTAAACAAAAATATTATTCTAAGGATTAATAAAAAAATATCATTTATTTGTATTTATTTTAGAAAAAAATTTAATATAAATTTGAGATAAAGTTCTATTGCGTCTAAATAAATTAGACTCAAGGTAGAATATTTTGCATAAATATTTAATCAAATTCAAATTGATCAAAATGTAAAAATTAATCATAAAAAAAAATTAATTTTATTTATATATATTTGAATAATAAAAAGCTTAGCTATTAATTGACTTTAGAAGTTTTAACAATAAATAAATTATTTTCAAAATTGAGATTCAGCTTACATGCCAGGGGTTGTTGTGATTTAGTTTATTTCATGGATCAAATTTAAACAAAGGCAAAATTAAATTTTATAATATTATATTATAAAATTTAGAAAAAAAAACAGAATAATTAATGTTTTTTTACTCGGTCTAAAACCAGTTAAACATCTTTAAGAATTTACTTTTTAGCAAAAAAATTTTTTTATTTTAAATAATACTTTCAAAATTATATATTCAAATTTTATATAATTCTTAACAAAAATAAAAAAAAATTGAGCAATTATGATTACAAAGGCATTTTTTTAATTTTAAAAGATTACATTCAAATCTGTATTTATATGCTTGTCTTTTAATAAAGTTTATTTCTCTAAGCTCATAAATAATTTATACTTTATTCATCTTTATTCCTTTTTGTAAATTTAAAGAATTAATTTATGTTTCATTTTAATCTTCAGTCTTCATTTGCCGGTTTGGTGAGATTCGTTTCAATGCAACTATTTGATTGAAAATAAATCAATATTTATTGCGATTTTTTTATCTTAGCTTTAACTTTTAATTCGAATCCTTTTTGGAACATTTAGCTTTATCACTGTTATTTTTTTATATAAATTCATTTTTAAAGCTTTGTTGTTTTTAAAATCATAAAAATATATAGAGTCGTGTTATGTTAACGTGTTGTGAATTTAGATACAAGAAAAATTATAAAGATATCTGTTTAAAATACATTTAATACATTTTTTATGTTTTGTCTATATTAAGACAGAAAATTTTAAAGTATTTTAAAAATGAGTTTGAAATTGATAAAAACATTGCTCTTAAAATGATTGAATGATCAAAAAAAATTGACTTCAATTCAACATATCATATATGTTTGAATTTTATTTTAAATAAGATTAAATTCTTCTGCAAAACGTTACATTTTATTATAACAAATTTTTTAAAACTTCTGCAAATAATTTGGAATATGGTTAGAAAAGCATTATGATTATATGTGCAATAAGATTACAAATATATTCTAAACTGTAACCATTTTCAGAATAATTTAACCTGATGTTAAAAAATTATATTTTAATATATCTTAATAAAATTGAACTTCATAAAAATTGATAATTCTTCCATCTTGTTTTAGGAAAAAATCGCTAATCAAAAAAACATATTCTAATAAATTACTTATTAAATTGGCTTAGGAAAATGTTTTACCAAAAATATTTTAAAATGTTTGGATATTTATATATTTATTTAATTTTACTAATAATTTAATTAAGCAAGCATGAAATTTAAAAGAATTTTTAAAATATAAATGAATTGAATTGAAAAGCAGAATATTTAAAATAAATTATTATTATATTATATACTGTATTATTTTAAACATAAGTGAATAAAGTAAAAGATTATAAAGCTTAATATCTCAAAACTTGTCCAGGCCACAAATTAGAGCATGATACACCAGGGTTACAACTTTGTAATTGATCCAAAGTAATACCAACTTTTTGAGAAATAAAATAACAAAAATCATTTTGCACAACAGTGTATACTCTACCACAGTTTGAATATGGATTGTAATATCCGCTATTGTAACCATTATAATTTGGTAGACATATAAATTGACCAACTCTTAAATTATCACAGCTAATGCCTGGATTATATTGATAAATTAGATTTGGATTGTAACCAGTTAGACCATTACAAGTGTCACCACTTTTAATTTGATAATTAGCACAATTTGTTCCATATTGCCAAGTTTGAACATAGTTGTTATTTGGATACCATTGACCATTATTGCTTCCTGGAATACATAATGTCTGTCCAGGATACAAAGCTCTCGGATCTCTGTTGCCGTTAGCTGCCAACAATGTGTTTAAATCAACTCCATACCTTTTTGCAATAGCTTCAAAAGTGTCTCCACTTTGAATAGTATAAGTCCAAGAACATTGGCCATTTAAGTTTTGTATAAAACATAAAAATACCAAGCTTATAGACAAATAAATAGATTTTTTCAAATTCATTTTATTTTATTTTTTTGGTTTTAGTTAAAGTTTTATGTTTAATTTAAAATTTAGAAAATTCTATTTATATGTGCCAAAACTAAACAATAAATATCAGAAGGGTAATGGATTAAAATTCAAATAATAAAGAAGAATATTCTTATTTAAAATAAATATTATGAGATTAGATAATTTTTTTGTTGTGTTTTACCTTGATTTAGATATTGAAAAATTTTTATGTTTGTTAAAAACTGGTAACAAGTTTAAATTAAAGTTTAACTTAAATAAATTTAATATTTTCTGTAAAAAGTTAAATATTTGTTCTAAATTTTTATGGTCGAGTTTTATTAATTCTTTTTTAAATATTAAAAAAAAAATAAAATTTAAATAATTAGTTTCAAATAAATCTTATTACTTTATACACAAAATAATTTTAATTTAACATTAGGCTTATTGACTATTAGGTAAAATTAAAGAGAAAAAAAGGCTCAAATATTAGTTTAATATTTAGTTAAAATAAATTCTGTTTATAAATATCCACCTTTTTTTCAAGTTCTAAAATGAAAAATTAAGAGATATTAAATAGAATCATTTTGCTTCATAATATATTATAACTTCTTAGAAAAAATTTGAAATGTTCTCCATAAGCTCAACTGTTAGATTGTCTTAAATTTTAAGATATGATTATTGGCTTTAAAAAATAATATTGTTATCTATAAATTTGAACGCTTGTAAATCAAAGTCTATGAACAATTAGAGTTAAGAAAAATCAAAATACTTAAGCTCCTGTTTTGAGTTTTCAGTTAAATTTTTTCAAATTTGATTTTAAAAAATTTAATATAAAAAACAAGCTTAGTGAACCATAATTTGTTTCCAAGTAAATTTTTTATATTGCCAAATTATTTATACTAAATAAATAAAATTCACAAATTATTAGAAGTTATTAGGCTTTTTCCATCAAGTAATCAAAGCTTGAAAATGTTTTGATAGACAAAAAAATATTCATTTTAGTTAATATATTATTTTATAAAATAAAAATAAAATTCAAATAAAATATACTCTTAAAAGACCAGTGTTTATAGACTACCGCTTTGAAGTTTATGTTGAAATATATTTTTTTATATATTTCAAAAAATAGAAAATTAAAGGCTTAATTCAGCTCGCCATAATCTTTTCAAAATAAAGTATATGTATTAAGCAAATCGCAAAGCTGTATGTAAGCAATGATGACAATTTAAATATATATAATATAAAAATTTATATAAATATATTATGCCATCATATTCTTATTACAAATAACTATATATTATTTTTATTTCAATTTTTACAAAAAATAAATATCAAATAATTTAAAATAAAAATTTTATTAATTGAAAAAATGTCAAGTGTAAGATAACTTTAATAATTAAAATTTTTTACCAAATAATTTTAATGGTTTAAAACAATATAGAACACAGAAAACATACCGCCTCAAGTTATAAAGCGAATTTTAAAGGAAATATCCGAGATTACATCCGAGCCGTTAGATGGTATTAAATTAATTTCTAACGATCAAGACGTTTCAGACATACAAGCTTTCATTGATGGACCTGGTCTGTTTAATTTTAATAAAACTCATTTTTAAATTAAAAATTTAAATAATATCTATTCTTTTAGCTGATACACCATATTTTGGTGGTTTGTTTAGAGTCAAACTTATTCTATGTAAAGGATTTCCAGTTCAGCCACCAAAAGCTTATTTTATTACTAAAATATTTGTATGAATAAAAAAAATTTTAAATTTATATTAATATTTGATTTGAATAATGAAATTTCTTTTATTTATTAAAAGCATCCTAATGTTGCTTCTAATGGTGAAATTTGTGTAAATACATTAAAAAAAGATTGGAAACCGGAGCTCGGAATTAAACATATTTTACTTGTATTTGAAATGTTTTGTTTTGATTAAATTTTATCCAATTTTTAAACTATCTTGTTTGATTCAAGACTGTTAAATGTCTATTAATTGTACCTAATCCTGAATCGGCTCTAAATGAAGAAGCAGGTAAATTGTTGTTGGAAAATTACGAAGAATATTTCTCTAGAGCTAAGCTATACACAGAAGTTCATGCTAGACATTCATTATCCTTAAAGTAATCTAATTTTTTAAAATCCAATTTTTATATAGTAACCAATATTAATTAAAATTTAGATCTCAATATTCAGCAGATAGTATTGGGCAAACTTCATCGAGTAGTTCATCATCATCAAATACAAATCCTTTAGATTCAAATAAAACTATACCAACAAGTAGTAATAATACAACTAATCAATCTTCGTCATCGAACTCAAGTGATGAGCCTCATATGAAAATGGCTAAGCTACAAGCGAATTTACCAGCAGCTAAAAAAAATGACAAGAAAAAAGCTCTGAAAAGACTTTGAAAAAATTCTCAAAATAACTTTAGGACTTGGATTCTCAATTAATTATTGATTTTTTTTAAATTTTTTTTCGTTTAAATTTTTTTATTACTATTATTATTAAAAATGATTATTTTAATTGCATAAATTTATCAATAACTAAAAATTGTGTTTATTATTTTTAAAATTTTGAAAATAAAACTTTTTTTTACTTTATATTTAATGAATCTTTTTATTTAAATGAATAAAAAAAAATATATATATATATAAATATTTCAGAATATTTACATCTTTGAATTTTTTTTAAATAAAATTTTTTAAAATTAATTTTTTTCAAGCTTTATAATAATTATTTAAATTTATTTATAGAACCTACATTGTTGATATTTAAATGTAACCAATGTTCAAACTCTTTATTTAAAAAAATGTTCTAATCTAATCTGTAGATTCTATATTAAAAAAAACATTGTTTAATTTACCATTTTGAAATTAACCTCTCGAAAATATGAGTATACCTTCTATGTTAGCTTTATGGTCAAAATGCTCGTCAATTATTAAATTTTTAGTTATTGAGTTTTATATAATTTTCAAACAGAGAATTGAATGATGATTAAAATTCTATATAGAAAAATTTTTTACGACTTTTATGTCAAAAAATATTTTTAATAAGCCTAAACTAGACGATTTCCTTAAACTAAAACTTTGAACACAAAAGTTGATGATTTTTCACTTTTAAAATATTTATAAGATTTTTGAAAATAATTGATTGGCATTTAAATTAATTATAAGACAAAAATATTTGATTAAAAAATATCTTGAATTTTTTTTTTAACATAAAAGATTAAAATTTTTTTAAAATGAAATAAAATAAGAGATTTTAATATAATACATAATTAAAAGAAACCAGCTTGCAATTTTTTAAGATAAGGATTAAATAATATTTTAATTGTTGAAAAATTAAAATATCACTTTTAAATAAAAAATATATTATTTCAAAAATTTTAAAATTCAATTATTCAAACTGATAGAATAATTCGTAAATTTATTTTTTTTATTTGAAATATTTTTTTAAAACAAATTTTTAAAATTTTTGAAATTAATTACTATAATAACAATAATTATTTTAGCTAATTTTTGCTTATTTTTTCAGTATTAAAACTTTAATATATATTATTTGAATAGCTATCATCAACATCGACAGTTATATAATTTTTTATCAAAAAATCTTATTTTTGTTTTTATTTTTTCATTTAATTAAATAACAGTCAGTTAGCGTATCAAATAAAACAATGTATTATTAATAAAATAAAAGGAAGGAAATTTTATTTCAAAGAAATTTTAGCAATTTTCGTTTGTAGATTTCTAATATATAATAGTGGTTGATTCCATCGAGATTTAATATTATAAAATTGATTTAATTAAGCTTTAAGCTTTTTTATTTTCTAAAATTTAAAATTAAACAAAATAATTTTTGTGCTTTTTTAGAAAAATGAAATTTTTGATAAAAATTTTTTTAATATACACCACATTAGTAAAAATTATATCATCGATTTGTATAACACAAAGCTCAAACAAAAATGATCATTTAAAAAATTGTTTTAATTTTACAAATTTGAATCAAGATTTTTTTTACTATTTAATTGATAAAAATTTTAATTCGACCAAAATTGAATTTGATTATGATAACCAATTTTATAGACAAAGTAAAATAAAATCCAATGTAAGTTCGGATAAAGAAAATTTGTTTCGTAATGAGAATAATTTAATATTTAAAAATATAAAAGGTTTTATTATTGAAGAAAATTATTTTCAGTATTTTTTCATGCGTTTTAAACAAACAACTATAAAGAATTCTGTTTTCGATTTTTATCTAAATGAAACAATTTCCATAAATAATAATGAATATTGTCATTATATTTACCACAATCATTCATCTTACGAACATATCGACTTCCTGGAAATGTTTACACTTGAATTTGATTCATTAAAATATCCAAATTTGATTTGCCCATACATATTTCATAAAAGTCCAATATCATATTTAAAAATATCCAATCTCACAAGAGAAAATACAATTAAATTTCTAAATGAATCTTCTAAAAATATTTTTATTGATAATATGATAAAATATATAGAAATTAAAAAAAGCTACAACATAACTATTGATCAAAATTTATTACCATTATTTATATTTCAATTAATAAATTCTTTTAAAATAAATAACTCATCAGTTGAAGAAATTGAAAAAAACACATTTCAATTGTTTTATAAAATATTTTATCTGGATCTCAATTTGACTAATTTCAAACAATTCATTCAAAAATCAAATAATGAATGGTTAAAACATTTGAATTCATATTATACATTCTATTTAAATAACTGTAAATTTATGAGTGATTTAAGAGAAGGCAAAGAATATGGCTCAAAAATGCTATTAACTCTTAATGATTTGAATAATGAATACGATTACCCAGAAGAAGATTTCTGTAGGTTTTCTCATTTTCCACATAAAAATCTAGTCTATCCAATAATCTATACAAAACCAAATTTAAACTGTACTTGTACTCTTGTTTGGCTTTTGTTAAATTGGAAATTAAACCAAGCTCTTAATTCATCTCGTTTTAGATATCTTAATTTATCAATGGAAACTATTTCAGTTGTTAATTGCTTTAAAGGAAATTTTGAAAGTAAAATTAAAGAATGTAATTTTGAAAAAAAACTAAAATCATGTGGTGTCGAATTAAAACAAGATGATTATTATTACAAATGTGATCCGAATAGAAAATATTATTCAAAAAATTGCCTAGACATGTACATACAAACAATACTTATGTTGAGTATTGGAAGTATTGGAACCATTGTAAACACTTTTACTCTGATTATATTGATGATTGCTAAATTCAAAGAAAATCTGTTTAAATTCATGATAATAAAAACAGCATTTGAACTGATATCATTAATTAGTTTAATATTTAATTCAATTATTAAAACAAATGTAAATTTCTACTCTTTAATTGGACCAGAAAATACGGAAACATGTGAATTAGATTTTAGATTAAATGCAATTAATTTAAGCTATTTAAAAGTCTATATAATAAACTATATAACATACTCGTCGATAACTTGTGCTATTCTATCTAATTTTCTTATGGTCTTGGATAGATACTTGAGCTTGAATTCAAATAATAAATTTTTTATCAAAAAAATAAAATTTTCTAAATTAACCATCTTGACAATTATCTCAACAGGCTTTTTTATTAATATGAACCAATTTTTAGCATGTGATATGTCTAATTGCTTTTATGATACAGATACATTTAAACCTATTCTACAATGGATTTATATTATTCAAGATTTATTCTATATTATATTATCAATAATAATATTTATTTTTAATTTTTTGTTAGTCAAAAACCTAAGGAAGCATGAGAGAAAAAGTGTTGAACAAAAAAATAAAGAATTCAGAATTTTAGACGATTCATTTTTCAAACTAATTATTTTAATAATATTGAATTGTAGTTTTATTTTGTTATCCAGGTTGCCAGACTTTATATTATCTTATTTTAGAATTTATTATATACACCTTGCTATTGTCTATGAAGAAGATGAAACCAAAATATTTTTCAAAATTCAATTCATGTTTAGATTATTTCTGATTTGTTCAAATTTTAGCTTTGTGCTTGGTTTTTTTGAAAATATAATTCTAAATGTAAAATTCAGAGATTATATTTTAAAATTATTCAACAATTTTAAAAAATTTTATTAATTTAAAGATTTATTTTTAAAAACTTTATTAATCTTTATTTTATTTTACATGTCATATGATAAATTTCATGTGATTAAATCATTTGATTTTATTTTAAAGTTTTAATTTTAACTTAATTATTAATTATTCTATTTAATTTTATCAAATAAAAAGTAAAGAAAAAAAATGATTGATAGACTTATTCCATATAAATATAAAAAATGGTCAACTTTGATGGGTGGTATTTTGATTCACTTATCTTTGGGCTCTTTTTATACATTTGGCAATATGAGTCCTTATATAACATCTTATTTGAGAGAATATGATCAAATTGATATTAGATATTCTAAATCAGTTTGGATACTTACTTCTTTATCACTTTCTTTATCTATGGGTATTTTAGTCAGTGGTATATTAAATTCAACTTTTAAAATTAATATCAAATTAACAACTTTTGTTGGTTGTCTTTTAATGAGGTTTGAACATTTAAATAAAAATTAAAATACAGAAATTAAATCTAAGTTAAAGCTTAGGGATTGCCTTAACTTATTTTACAATTAAACATTCTTTTTTATTAACTCTTTTAACATATGGTATTATGGCTGGTTGATTTAAAAAAAAAATTTATACATTTAAAAAAGAATTTATTATTCAATAATTTCAAGGACTTGGAACTGGCTTGGGCTATATTGGACCTATATCTTTGGTTATCAAAGTAATTAGACAAAATTTAAAAATATTTTAAACTTAATTAATAATGAATCAAAGTGGTTTCCAAAGTCAAAAGGCTTTGCCAATTCAGCTATTTTGTTTGGCTATGGAGCTAGTTCATTTATATTTGATCAAATACAAACTAATTATATTAATCCTAATAATTATTCACCAGATAAACCTTACTCTGACAAATATCCAGATGAAAAGTAATTCAAATTTTCAAAAATTGTTAATTTTAATTTTGAAAAATTTAAAAAAATTTTATTCTTTAAAAATTAGATATTTTTCAAAGTTGCATGTAGATTTATTGCTAAGAATTCCAAAAGTTTTTTTAATACTTTCTGTTGTTTATTTCGTTATGCAAATTATAGGTTTTTGTTTATTGGCAAATATAACAGAGGTAAATAACGAACAACAATCAATAAACAATGATGTTTCATCGATTAATAATGATACTGAATCAATAGCTCAAATCGAAACTAAACAATCAAGTTCTGATATAAATTCATTAGGTGTAGACATTAAATCAAATACTGATGGCTTAACTTTAAAACAAGTAGTAAAAAAGCCTGTATTTGCCATGATAACATTAATTATTTGTACAAGTGCTTTTGGTTCAAGCGGAGTAGTTACTTATTATAAAACATTCGGTCAAACTTTTATTAATAACGATAAGTTTTTGGCTACTGTCGGCTCAATTTCGAATATTTTTAACGCTTCGGGTAGACTTTTTTGGGGTGTTTTGATAGACAGATTACCAGCAAAAGTAATAAAATTTTAGAAATATTTATTCTATTAAATATTTAAAAATTAAAAAAAAATTAAGTTATGTTTATTAATAATTAACACGTGTTTGATTGTGTTAACTAGCACTATCTATTTAACAAAATTTATAAATATAAAAGAGCTCTATTTGTTATGGGTGTGTGCTATTTTATTTTGCCAATGCGGACTGCCTGTTGTCTTTCCAATAACTATAGTGAAAACATTTGGACAGAAAAATTTCTCAGCTATTTACGGTTTTATTGGTTTAATATCAGTTTGTTTTAATTATATAAATTATTTTTACTCATAGAAGTTAAATTTTAAATTTTAATTAAGATACCTTCTGGCTTTATAGGCGCTTTCATTGGATCTCATCTAGATTATATTGGCTGGTTTTGGTTTTTTATGACTGGCACTTTTATTTCCTTAATTGGTAAACTTTTTTTATTAAGGTTCATTTAAAGATTTTTTTTTTCAAGTTTTTTAAATATACTCTAGGTTGGTTTAATTCCTTTTTGTTTAATGTAAAAAAATCAAATGGTGAAGATATTTAAATACAATGTATAATATTTTTAAAAATAAAATTTTTTAAATGAATTCAATTTTCTAAAAATTTCTACAATTCATAACCTATATAATTTTATATTAAAAGAAAAACGTAAAAGAGTATGATTTTTTTTAGTGGAAAAAAAACAAAAACATATATTTTTCTTCCTTTTTTATTGCTTTCAAGTTCCAAATAAAAAAAAACTTAAAATATATCTCAATAAGTAATTTATTTGTCTACAACAGAATATATGAAAATAAGTTTTAATGGTTTTAAGCTAAGCAGTCTTGGTAGAATGCGCGAAATTTTTAAAATTAATTTATTGGCCATAAAATATACAATTTTATTCTATCACATAGAAGGATGATGGTTATTACTGAAAAAAAAAATTGTTAAATAATTCATAACCATCATCCTTCTACTCTCATCCGGATTTAGAACTGACAGTGGCGTAGTTATGATGATATTATAGCTATATAAAATATTCTTAATAAGGATATATCTGGTTGGAATTTATTTTAAAAATTTATTATTGAAAAGTATAATCAAATGACTAAACAAGAATTATCAAAATGATGAAGAGTTCAAATTGAAATTTGAGTTTAAAAATCATAATTTTCAAATTTTTAAAATATAGCTTCATCAGTTTTGTTTTTTTTTTATATAATTTTAGTTGCTAACTATTATCTTATCTTTAAAAAATTATGTAATATAATATAATTATTTCTAATATTAAAAATAAAGCTATTTTTAAAATTTAATATAAAGAAAAAAAAATGATTGATAGACTTATTCCATATAAATATAAAAAATGGTCAACTTTGATAGGTGGTATTTTGATTCACTTATCTTTGGGCTCTTTTTATACATTTGGCAATATGAGTCCTTATATAACATCTTATTTGAGAGAATATGATCAAATTGATATTAGATATTCTAAATCAATTTGGATATTAACAACTCTTAGTTTATCTATCTCAGTTTCGGTTTTAATCGGAGGAATTTTAAACTCTGTATATAAAATAAATTCTAAATTAGTTACCCTAATAGGATGTATTTTGATGAGGTAGGTTTAATTATTTAAAAAAATCCTATTAATTAAAAAATAAAATATCTTATTTTTCATATTAATTTTTAAGTCTTGGAATAGGACTCACATATTTTAGTATAAAATATTCTTTTTTGTTAACACTATTAACATATGGTATTTTACCTGGTAACAATTTTCTTTTTTTTTTTCGTTAATCTGTTCTAGTTTTAAAATTAATATTTAAAAAAAAAGGATTAGGAAGCGGTTTAGCTTATTTAGGACCTCTTTCAATTTCAATGAAAGTACAAATCAGAAATAATAAAAATTTAAGTTATAAAAAAATATTAAAATTTAAATAAAATTTCCTAGTGGTTTCCAGAGTCAAAAGGCTTTGCCAATTCAGCTATTTTATTTGGCTATGGAGCTAGTTCATTT
This sequence comes from Brachionus angularis, assembly GCA_021432725.1. NCBI lineage: Eukaryota > Metazoa > Rotifera > Eurotatoria > Ploima > Brachionidae > Brachionus > Brachionus angularis. The sequence goes on from JAJVDD010000007.1 coordinate 569,303, forward strand.
ATATTTGATCAAATACAAACTAATTATATTAATCCTAATAATTATTCACCAGATAAACCTTATTCTGACAAATATCCAGATGAAAAGTATTTAAAATTTTCAAAAATTGTTAATTTTAATTTTGAAAAATTAAAAAAATTTTTTTTTTTTAAATTAGATATTTTTCAAAGTTGCATGTAGATTTATTGCTAAGAATTCCAAAAGTTTTTTTAATACTTTCTGTTGTTTATTTTGCCCTGCAACTAATTGGTATTTTTCTTATATTCGATTATGAATCAAATGAAAATAGTATTCAAATTGAAAGCATAACTGTTTCAACATCTGAAGATAGAATTAACATTATTGAATCTGAACAAGAAATTAATAGCTTAGGTGTTAAATATTCTTCTTCTTTAGATGGAATGGAGCTTAAAGATGCTTTAAAAAGCCATGTTTTTTACATTTTAACCTTAATTATAAGCACAGTAACCAAAGAACCTAGTCTTGTTGTTACATATTATAAAACATTTGGTCAAACTTTTATTAACAATGATAAATTTTTAGCCACAGTTGGTTCAATTTCAAATATTTTCAATGCTTTAGGCAGACTTTTTTGGGGTTTTCTAATCGACAAAATTTCTTTTAAAGTAATATTTAAAAAAAAATTATATTTAAAATTTTAATTTTATTTAATGAAAAAAAAAACTAGATAAGCATGTTAATTTTAAATACTATGTTAATCTTTTTATCTTGTACATTATATTTAACCAAATTTTTGAATATAAAAGAATTATATTTGATTTGGATTAGCGCTATTTTATTTTGTCAATGTGGAATTTATGTTATAATGCCGACTGTTACTGCCAAATGCTTTGGTCAAAAGAATTTCTCTGCTATTTACGGTTCGATGTTTGTCATAGGAGTAAATTTATATATTTTTTTTTATTTTTATTTTTTACCATATTTAAATTTCTAAGATGCCGAGCTCGTTTCTAGTCGCTTTTTTAGGCTCTTACTCTGATAAAACAGGCTGGTTTTGGCTTTTCATAATTGCATCTGTATTCTCATTAATTGGTAAAATTTTAAAAAAATTTTATTTAAAAATTTCAATTTTTCAAATTTACTTTTAAGCTTGGATATTAACTGTTTTATTCAAAGTAAAAAAATCAAACGGGAAAGATATTTAAATAATTATATAATTAAAAATTTAAATTTGTTTTAATATTTTAATCAAATAATTGCGATAAAAACAAGAATTTAAAAAATAAATATTTTTTTTTTAACTTTTTTTTATTTTAATTATTTCAATTTTTATTGTTGTAGGAGAAAATAAAAAATAAAATAAATATGGTATCATTACCAATTTTGAAAAAAAGTACCAAAAATTATATTTATTTTATTATTGGTGTAAATTTTATAGTTTTGTTAATAATTTATTATCATGAGAGATTGTTAAACGCTTTCGACAACATTTCAATGCCGCATAACTATAATATATGTAAAAATATACCTTTTAATTTAAGTAATTAGCATCTAAATATATTTTATATAAACGTTGTAAAATTAAATGCGGTTGTAATAATTGAGTTTGATTGAAAAAAACCGCAATTAAATTTGCAACACTTTTAATAATTAAAGCTAAACTCTTACATTTTAAGCAAATAAAAATAATATAAATATAAAAAACTTAAGCTATGATTTGATTGAGAGTGAGCTCAATCATTTAGATTTAAATGTTGGTGGTATTTCTTATTCAAAAAATGTGAAAAATAATCAAAAAGTAGCAATTATAGTTCCGTATAGAAACCGAAAGACTAACTTGGACATTTTTATATTATATATGCATAAATTTCTAAATGCGCAGGATTTAAATTATGGCATATATATCATAGAACCATTGGAAAAGCTCAGATTTAACAGAGCTTTATTATTAAATATTGGATTTTTAGAATCTATTAAAGAACATAACTGGAATTGTTTTATTTTTCACGTAATAATAAAGTCTTATTAAAAAAAATTTTAAAAAATTACTTTAATAAGTTTTATGATGAAAAGGATGTAGATATGTTGCCTGAAAATGAAAAAAATTTATACATGTGCGACCAAAATTTTCCAAAACAAATGGCTATAGCTATTAGTGTTTATAATTATTCGTAAATTTTTTAAAATGAATTTTTTTTAAAAAGAATTAAAAGCTTTGTTTAAGTACTAATGGTTATTTTAATGAAAAATACTTTGGTGGAGTAAATGCATTTACACGAGAACAGTTTGAAAACATAAACGGCTTCTCCAATTCATATTTCGATTGGGGTGTTGAAGGTTAAAACTTAAAATATTAAAACCAAGGAATAATTCTAATATTTTAATTAAATCAAAGACGATGATGCTCGCTTAAGAGTACTGAAAAATTATAAAACCATTGCTAGACAATCACCGTCCACTGGTAGATATTTCGCTAATTGTCATGAACAACAGACCAAAAATCCAAAAAGGTTTATTCTTTATTTAGGCGCTTCAAATAGACTTGATTCAGATGGTTTGAATTCGATCGAATATGAAATTTTTAAAATAGAAAAAAATTTTTTATTTACTAAAATTTTGGTTTCATATAATCAAAAAGAATAATCAAATAAAGCTAAATTCAAATATTAAAATATTAATTTTTAAATTCTTCAATTTGGGAAAATATAGTAATATGTCTTATTAAGAATTTGGGTTCAATTAAATGGTTGATTGATAAAAATTGAACAATAAACTTGGTTTAATTGATAACTTCCGAATTACATAAATCCTTTTGAAAATATTATCAAAGCTATTTATTTACAAAAATTTATCATAAGAATTGTTTCTGCGCAAAAATGTTAACAAACTATTAACCACGAGTTAAAATCTATGAATATCTTTATTAATTTTTTAATATAAAAATTTAATGATAATTTTTAAACTTAAATTTAATACTGATTCAGAAGTATATTATATTTTTATTTTTATATAAAGCATATTAAGTTTGATGTGGTTCAATTTATGAAGTTTCTAGGCAATTAAATTCAAAAAGAAAATATCAAAAAGATAGATTTAATATTTAAGAATTTCTTTGTAAAAGAAATATAAAAGATCTATTAGAATATAAAAGATATAAATTTATTCAAATTAAAAATATGTCCAAATTAATCATTTAAAATAAAAATATAAAATTTTTTATAAAGAAAATAAAAACGAATCGAATCATTAAACTTTATATAATTTAAATAAAGAAAAAATTATTTAAATTTTTTTTTCTAAATTAATTCTTTACATAATCTTTAAATTAATAAATTTCTTTGAAATTTTCTTTATTCATTTTATTGAAAAATGAAAAATATTTTCTTACTTTCTTTAATTTTTTTCTCGAATTTTTTTATCTTAATTTTGCCAACATATGCATTTCCTGTACCAACTGAAACTTATAGCAAAGATGGCTCATTTAATGAAAAGCAAAATAAATTTTATTTTAAAATAATCAAGAACGAAACTATTAGGTTTGAATTATGCTTTAATACAACAAAATGGGCACTTTTTGGAATTAAAGGCACTGGATTTTCAGATTTGGTAGTCGGTTGGCTCAACAACGACACAACAGGTCATTTTTCCGACCGTAAATTAATAGAACAAAATGGTCAATATAGACTAACTATTGACTCGAATCAAGATTGGAAGCTTATAGACGCCTTTAAAATGGATAATTATACAATTTTTAAATTTGAGCGTGGTTTATGTGCTTACGATTTATTAGATGATTTGAGTTTTACAAAAACTTTAAGGTTAATATTTTTAAGTGGTAATGATACTGATATTTTGCTTAATGAAACTGCTTTAATATCAAAACCAGATGAGCTGTTGACAAATTTAGATCTATTAGATCAAATTAATTGTCCACCTATTCAGCTAGAAAATAAATATAATTCTGTGCCATCTGAGTATTATTCAAATCAAGTTGATTTAATTGATGGTGTTTATAAATTATTTTGGAATTATTCTTTAAATGAAATTGTAGCTGAAGTTCATGTTAAAACATCAGGATGGGTTGGATTTGGTTTTAGTCCTAATGGTTTAATGGATAAAAGCGATGTATTTATTGGATGGATTGATTCTAAAGGAAGAGTAAATTTCACTGATAGATTCATTTCAAGGCGGACTGTTAGCATTGATAAAATTCAAAATTGGTTTTTGTTGAAAGCAATTCAAACAAATGAGAGTACAATTTTCAAATTTAAAAGAGCAATCAAAACATGTGATTTGGAAGATAGAACAATTGAAACTGGATCTCCATATGTTATTTATGCATATGGTATTACAGACCCGAATGAAAGCGATGATGTAAATTATCATTTCGAAAAACGAGGAGCCAAAAAAGTTAATTTTATTAACAACTTCAGAAATAATCAAGAAATTACGAATCAAACCCAAATACTGGAATTTGAATTATCTAAAATAACTCTTCCAAGAATAGAAACATTTTATTATTGTAAACTATTCAATGTTTCAAAATATATCAATCAAAAGAAACATATATTCAAAGTTTTTATTCAAAAAAAAATTTTTTTGTTTTTTAAAATTTATTTAATTTTTTTAAAAATTAAAAAAAAAGTATGAATTTTTTTTTTCGGATATAAATTTTGATAATATACAACATGTCTTTGTTTATGAATGTAAAAAAGAGTTTTATTCTTCTAACTTTACCGAAGGAAATTGTTTCTCGAGTGGTTTAAAAGATACTTACTGCACATCAGTATTTATTAATTGGTCTAAAGGTGGTCAAAAAGTGAACTTTTTTCCAGCCGAAACAGGGTATTTTAATGATTGAATAATTAAATTGTGCATGCACGAGTTATATAAATTTATTTTAATAAAGTTATCCAATTGGTGGTGACACAGATTATTCATATTTTATGATGGAAGTATATTATAATAATCCTAATAAAGATATAGGTAAAAAACATTAATTTAATTTTTTTGAATCTTGTCTAATAATAAACAAGATTAAGATTACTTCAAATATTTTAACTATTTGTACTCAAAATGAGTTAATTTTCTAAATCTCATAAGATGATATATTTCAATTATTCACTTTTTTATTATGGATTGAATCTTTGAGATTCTCTTTAATTAATTAAAATTCAATTTTAATTAAAAAATCAATTATTAAAATTTATTATTTCTAAACCCAAATAGGATTTATTGATGAAATCGTATTAAGATATTATTTAGCAGACACATTAAAAAAAAATGAACTTGGTATACTCACGCTTGGAACGAATCAAGTACCCAAATCGATTGCTATTCCACCTGGTCTAAAATATTTTCCTATTAAAACTTATTGTCTTAAAAGTTGCATTAATGAAGTATATTTAGAAAAATTTTTTTTAAAATAAACTATTAAAATTTTATAAATAAAAAAAAAAACCTGTTCCAGATACTAAAAGATGATAATATAACTATAATAGCAGTTAATTCACACACTTATCAAAATGGTCTAAACGTAGTTACCACTATAGTTCGAAATGATATCGATTTTGGTTCTATATTTGAAAACATTTATTATGATTATAAAAATATAAACAATTACTTTTTAACCGAGTTTATAAATTTAAGAAAGGTAGAAAATTATAATTTTTAAAAATATTTTAAACAAAAATTTAAGATCTATATTTACAATAAAAGGATGATGAGCTAATTACTTATTGTGAATATGATACAACAAATAGAACAAATTTTACTTTTGGTGGATTGAATCTTTTAAAAAATGAGAAATGCTTTCAATATTTGACTTATTATCCTAGAAAAAACTTCAAAAATTGTCTAAGTGTACCATTCGAAAGTGATTTTAATCAATTTTTAACCAAATTAAATAAGTAAATAATTTTATTAGCATTTTTTTTTCTTTCAAGTTTAAATTTAAAAATATTTTAGCACTGGTTTGATTCAGTTATCTTCTATTGAAGAATTTGAAAAAACTATAGACAAGAAACCAATTAATGACCAAACGAAAAACATGTTTATAGAATACTTTAATAACTCTAAAATTAGCACTATTTGTAATGAAAAAAAAACTGATAATTTAGACCAATTAAAACCCAAATATAAATTCTTTGGCAAAACAGATGAATGTAAATCAAATTCAAACAAAATCAAACTAACATCAATTTTCTTCTTTTTGCCATTTTTATATTTATTTTAAAACTTTTTAGTTAATTTTTTTTCTAAATAAATTCTTAAAAAAGACAAATTTTTTTGTTTGCATTCTACAAAAATCCATAGTAACGATTTTATTCTTATTATTATAGAATTAAAAATTTAAATTTTTTAAATACCAATAATTCAAAAAAAAATTTTTATAGCTTAGTATTTGAATTATGTCGTTGTCTGACTTTTCTATATCATCTCCTCGTAAACCAGCAGGTAAAAATAATGATAAATCTTACACATATGACGAAGATTTTGAAAATTTTCTTGATGAAGTATTAAATTAAAAAAAAAATTGATAAAACATTTTTCTAAAAATTTTTTCTAAAGACCTCAGAATCTGAATATTCGGTTAACAAGCCTAAGAAACAACAATCAAAGCCATGGTGGATGAAAGAAGACGATAATGAAGATTCGAAAAATTTTACCAAATCAACAAAATCATTTCTAAAGACCCAGAAACCAGAAGAGTCAAAGCCTTTATTCGAATCGACACTTAAAACCGATAAAGCTTCACTAGAAAAAGAAAATTCTATACACTTTAGCCAAGATTTGGACGAAGAAAAAAATTTACCTAAATTAAGCTTAGACAATCAATCGATTCTATCAAAGTCTAGTTTTAAAAATGGTTTGCTTAAATTGATTGAAAATGAAATTATTTTTTAAAATTTTCTTATTTATTTAAAATAGAAAAAAAATCTTCTGAAAAATATGATGAAGATAATTTTGAGGATGAATCAAGTGAGCAATTGACTACATCTAGAAAATCGCAACTAAGTGTTATATTTAATCACAAACCAGCAGAAAAAGTAGAGGCTCAAAAAGAATCTGAAAATCTAAATGAAACAAAATATGAACCACCGGCTACATCTAATTTACTATCAAAAGTAATGTTCTTAGATTCAATGGAGACTGCCGGAGCCATGAATCAATCTCTAAAACAAGCTATTGCAAATAATTTAGTAAAAACAAACAGTCAAAACAACGAAGAAGAAATTAATAATAAACCTCAAACAAATCACGAGACTACTCGACTAAATACGCAAACTAGGCGCGATTTAGCTGATCTAGAAATGGTCTATAAAAATTTGACTACTTATACAGACAGTGGTTTGAATAGTTTGATAAGAATCGCAAATGAAACAGAACCAGGAGAACAAGAAAACAACGAGTATACTGAATCAAATAGTAATTTAGAATCGAAAAATTCTGATTTGGGTCTAAACATGATTCAAGATGTTATTAAAAAAGAGCTCCAAAATAGAGTTTTGGAACAAGTTTTGAGAGAAATGAAAGAAAAAAATACTACTAATTTTAATACTAAAAATTCATTTGGCAATACTGAACATTCAGGTAAAAGCAACTGGCCACCAAATAAATATAAAAACATAAAAGGTACTGGTTATGGGAGCACATGGTCTTTGAAACCACCAGCACGAAAATCGTTCAACCAAAGTGATATGAATTTAACAAATAATAATAATAATAATAATAATAATAATAATAATAGGCCTAAAAGCGCAACTAGAGTTTTAACAAAAACAAATTCTTATATTAATAATTTAAATGAAAATTTTAAATATTCTAATATAAACGATCTATCTACAAATACAAATAAATTAGATGAAACAAAGAATAAACAATTGATTAATAATTTACAAGGTAAGAATTTTTACTAAATTATATTTCCATATAATTTGGAATGTATTATAGAAATTCTTAATATTTAATAAAAATAATAACTTTAAATAAGATTTGATTTAAAAAAAGTCAACATCTTCTTAGAAAACTATGATTTTAATATATATCAAAAATCTAGTTCTAATTTTACTAATTTATAGTCATTTAATATTTATAAACTTGGCAAATCTCTGAGCAAGTTTCGGTTTATTGTATCCATAACCATTTTATTTAAGATTGTTAAATTATTTAGTTAATATAATTTATGAGTTGGAAGAAAATGAAAAATGAAAGTTTTAACAGAATATTTTTTTATTATATTGTTTAAAAATAATTTAATTTTAGCTTGAAAAGAAAACTCATTTTTATTTTAAAAAAATTATGAACATTTCATTTTTAGGTTTATAACGTTTATAATCAACATTATTTATAATTTATGAGAAAAAATAATCTAATCGTCATTAGCTTTGTCATTAGTAACACCCCACCTGCCAAGACTAAGAATGATCGTCTTTTTTTCGTAAATAAACCATTTTTAGCATTAGGAAATGTCCTTAAAAACATTCCTGATCATATAAAATCATAAGCTTTTTTAATATTTATTTATAAACCTATTTATTTTGCAAAATATTTCGCTTCTAGAGCTTTATTGAATTCTAAAAAAACGTAAATAATTTTGCAACAATCTAATATTTTTAATGAATAAATTTTTTCAAATTAAATATATACATTCTTTTAAGATCAATTGATTCGATGCGTAGAAGAAAATGATAAAAAAGTAAAAGAAATAAGAACCGAATACGAAAAGCAATTAAATGATTTAAGATCAAAAATAATAGATTTAACAAATCAGGTATTGAAAATTTTCTCAAACAAAACTTGTTTACAAAAAAAATATCATTTTTATTTGAAAGCTAAATGAAAAAAATTCTGAATTGTTTTCAAAAAAAAAAGTTTCATTTGAAACAAGCGAATCAAATGAGCTAAATAGTTCGTTGGAAAATCAAATCAAAACACTTGAAGAAAAAATAAAACTTTTAGAAAAAAACTTGAGCGAACAAGATTTATTAATAAAAGGCTATCAAACCGAAAACGAAAAGTTATACGCAGAAATTAAGAAAGCAAAAGAATCGAACTCAAAAACAGAACAAGAAAAAAAAGATTTAAAAGTAAATTTAATCCAGGAAAAATTCTCTAACGAAAACCAAACCGGATTAAATGTTCGCATGAAACAATTAGAAGATGTAAACCAACAATTGACAGACAAGCTTATTTACTACGAAAAAAACCAACATCAAATTGAATCAGACATAAAAATAATACAAGAAAAAAACAATGAAATAAAAGCACTAAATGAAAAATTGAGACAACTCGAGTCGGGTCGAACAGCTCCCGAGAGTTTGCGAGAAATGAAACGACTCAAAACACAGCTTAAAGAAATGGACCTTTTAGTGAAAAGACTAAAAAAACCTTCCCAACCAAACTGCTACAACTCAGACCCAGTTAATTTAAGCTTAGATTATTATGAAAAACGCATCGAACAATTAGAACAAAAATTAAAAGAGAAAACTCTCGACTTAGAACGTCACAAGCGGATGTTTGATCAAAAATTTAAACAATTTGATTCAAAATCAGATTCTGTAAAAGTTGTAAACGAATTGAGACAAATTCTAGAACAAAAACAAAACGAATTGGATCAATTGAAAGAAGCTAATATGGAAAAATCTAAAAAAGCTTATGAGCCAAATCTATTCGAGTTAAAAAAAGAGATCTCACATGAATCGAGAAATTTGTTTGATGCGGAATATGTCAAAGGTTTATACAGCGAATTGGAATCAGTAAAGATAAAATTAATAACTTCACAAAACGATTTGAAATTGAATCAAAAAGACTATGAGTTTAGAATAGAGCAAATGAGAAACTCGTATGACAAAAAGCTGAATGATTTAAACAGAAAGCAAAAGTATGAAATAGAAAAGTTGATCAATGTTTTAACTGGCTCGATTGATGAGTCGGTTAGCTTGTATTCAGGTAGTGATGGTGATTCGATTGTAGATGACCCGGTTCGATTAAGACTACTGATTGAAACCAGAGACAAAAACAAAATGAACCAAGCCAAGTTACAAAAATTGCTTAGCATAAACAAATTATTGAATGATAAAGTAAATGAGCTGTTGGTTTACAAAGACAGAAACGAGAGCTTGGAACAATTGAATTTTCAGTTAAAAGAAAAATTGAACGAGCTTGAAACTGAATTGGAATTAGCCAAAAAAAATTTTACTCCAGACACAAAAGAGTTTAATTTGTTAAATAAAAAATTAAAATTGTTGGAGAAAAAATATTTAGATAAAGAAAAAGATTTTGAAGCTTTGATAAATGGCAAAATATTACCAGCTGAAAATGTGTATAAAAATGAATCAATAAATGAAATAGTTAACTATTACGAATCACAAATCAGATTAAAAAATATGGAAATAGAAAAATTTAAAAATGAACTTGATACAATGCTTAAGCTTTTGCAATCATTACAAGCTTAACTTGTTTTTAATTTGTTTTTATTTTAATTTTTAAATAAAATTTTAAAATTCTTTGTTTTAAAATGATTTCATTTTTTAACTAGAAACTGAATTTTAATAATATATTTAAACAATTCTATATTTGTCTTGATTACTAGATTTGTGGTCTTATTTACTTGCTTAAATTACTTTTATAAGTAAGTTTAGATTCAAACATGATAATATTCAAAACCAAATTTAATAAATAATGTTTATAAATTATATATTTGCTCTATAATTAAATTTTTTTTTATTTAAAGCGGATATTGATAGCAATTAACAAAGTTAAGTTTTAGTTAAAATACGTGTTTTTGATTTTAAATTTTAAAAATAAAATTGTTAAAAGTTAATTTAAAAAAAAAATAAAATTTCTAAAAATGACAGAAACTAAATATGATTTAAAAGTATTAATCAAAGAATGGTTGTTGAATAGTTCTTTTCATGGTTTACCAAATATTGCAAGATCCAAATCACACTTAATAAAACTAATATGGTTAATATCGTTTTTGATTTCAATGACCATATGTTTCATGATAAACATGAATATTATAAATGAGTATTTAAGTTATAAAACTTTAACAGACATTAGTCTTGTCTATGAATCACCAATGACATTTCCAGCTATTACTTTTTGTAATTTGAATCCATTCAACCGTTTAGAGTCAAGAAAATATTTAAGCAAATACGAAAATTTGAACATATCAGATTTGCATCAATTAGATAAATTGGTAAAATCTAATTTAATTATTAATTTAAATTCAACTGAAATCAAAAGTCTTGGTATGGATTTAGAAGAATTTATGATTTATTGTCGATACAATAACTATCCTTGTGGAGATGATTTAAATTTTATGCATATACAAGATAATCAGTTTTTGAATTGTTTTACTTATAACATTTTAAAAACAAAAATTAATGAAGCAGGTCTAGAAAAGTCTCTCAGAATTGGTTTGTATTTAGGGGAAGAATCCGAGGAACAAGTTAAATTTATATCCACAATTGGAGTTAGACTTGTTGTACATGATCATAACACAAGTCCAATTTTGTCTAATGAAGGTATTGATTTGTCACCTGGTTTTTTATATAATATTGGAATAAGAAGAAAAATTTTTAAAAAACTTAATACACCAATAAGTAATTGTTTAGAAGATACAAATTCATTTTCATCTTATAACCCGGATTTTTATAAATTATTCAATTTTAAACTTAACATAACATACAATCAAAAAACATGTTTTAGAATATGCTTACAAGAATTCATAAAAGCTAATTGTAAATGCTTAGACTATTCTCTGCCAAATTTGTATGATAATACAAAAATTTGTGAAACAATTCAAAGCTTAAAATGCGTTGAAAATGTTACAGGCATATATCACATTAATGGACATATGAAAGGATGTGAAACTAAATGTCCAATCGAATGTGAACAAGTCTCGTATGATCTGAGCTTATCTCAATCAAAACTTATTAGGAAATATTCAAATATATCTCAAGATAGAATGGTCTCAATAAACGTATATTATGAAAGCTTGGAAACAACTTATATCAAAGAAGTATCTGCTTATACTTTGGATTTTTTGTATGGAAGCATTGGTGGTAATATTGGCTTATTTATTGGTACCAGTTGTTTGACTATAGTAGAATTTATCGAATTAATAATTAAAATAATTTATTTATATTTTTTCAAAAATAAAATGAATCAAATATATTAATAAAAACATCTACCAAGATAAGTGAAATAATCAGAATTATTAAAATGAAATTTTTTTTCCTGGTTACATAATTTTATGTTAAATGTTGTGTTATTTTGTGCTATTATATTAATATTAATTAAATAGGTGATAAGGATGCATATAGTGAATAATCATAATAATAATTCATGGTTTTAGGCCGACTGCTTGAAAATATCTTATTCTTTTGAGCCTTTTCTGTAGAGAATAGCAAAAATTTTCAAGTCAGTCAATCGTCTCAAAAGACTTCTTTTTATTAATTTATTATTTTTACTAATTTTATTAGAAGTTTTTATAAATAATTTTTTTGGCGCAAAAAAAACTATTTTATAAATAAAAATTAATTAAATAAAAAGTTATCTTTTGAGAAACAAATTATAGAATTTTGTATTTTACCATCAACACTGCAACCTACAATATTAATATTTAAAAAACCTAAAAATTATTTATAATATATACTTCAATCTTAAATAGTTTTGAAATTATTACAATTTTTTGATTTAGTTTTGTTGTATTTTTTATGAATTTTCTTTTATTTCAATTCACAAAGAAAAATTAGAATTAAGTGATGGTAACACACTTGACTGTAGCACGTGGTAGGCTTATAGTTATACTAACTAACTAACTAACCAAGAGCTTTATAATTACAAAACTAAGATATCAAACTAAAGACGATAAAATAACCAAAACAGAATTGTTTCAAATCAAAGTTTTATTTTATTTTATTTAAAAGTTCTTTCTGCAATTATAATTAGAAAAAATTTGAAAGCATGATCTCTTTAACAATAGAAATAAAAATTCAATTTTAAAAATTTTCTAAACAATTCTAATATGTTCTAAAAAATTCATTTTCTCTATATAGATTAGAAACAAAATAACTATATAATATAATATTTGAATTTAGTTCAAATGAACAAAGAATTTCAAATTGTATATATATAGAGAAAAAAATATATTAGACTCTTTTATACCGGTCCTAAATGTCCCAAATTTTGATTAAGAATTTTCTCGAATTTTATAGTTAAATCTAGAAAAAAAATAATAATCTACCATTTTCTATAGTTTTCTATTGAAAAATATATATAAAAAGCCATTAAAAGCATTTCATTTTTAATATTTAGAAATATTTAAAGAAAACTAGAGAAACTAGAAATCTTAATTTAACTAGAAAATTTTAATACAAATCAAACAAAGCAAACAAAATGAGTAAAGCTCCAGCAATCGGTATTGATTTAGGTACTACATATTCATGTGTTGGTGTATTTCAACACGGTAAAGTAGAAATCATTGCAAACGATCAAGGTAATAGAACAACACCATCATATGTTGCTTTTACAGATACAGAACGTTTGATTGGTGACGCAGCCAAGAATCAAGTTGCTATGAACCCAAATAACACTGTATTTGATGCTAAACGTTTAATTGGTCGTAAGTTTGATGATACAACTGTTCAATCTGATATGAAACATTGGCCATTTACAGTTGTAAATGATAGTACTAAGCCAAAGATTCAAGTAGAGTTTAAAGGTGAAACAAAAACTTTTTACCCAGAAGAAATATCATCAATGGTTTTGGTAAAAATGAAAGAAACAGCTGAAGCTTATTTAGGCAAAAAAGTAACTGATGCTGTTATCACAGTCCCAGCTTATTTCAATGATTCTCAGCGTCAAGCTACCAAAGATGCCGGTACCATTTCAGGTCTAAATGTATTGCGTATCATTAACGAGCCTACAGCTGCTGCTATAGCTTATGGTTTAGACAAGAAAGGTGGTGGTGAAAAAAATATCTTAATTTTTGATTTAGGTGGTGGTACTTTTGATGTATCTATTTTGACTATTGATGAAGGTATTTTTGAAGTAAAAGCCACTGCTGGTGACACACATTTGGGTGGTGAAGACTTCGATAACAGAATGGTAAATCATTTTGTTGAAGAATTTAAACGCAAACACAAAAAAGATATAACATCAAACAAAAGAGCAATTAGAAGATTGAGAACTGCTTGTGAAAGAGCCAAGCGTACTTTGTCATCATCAGCTCAAGCCAATCTTGAAATAGACTCTTTACATGAAGGTGTTGATTTTTACACTTCAATTACAAGAGCTCGTTTTGAAGAATTATGTGCTGATTTGTTCCGTGGTACATTAGAACCAGTTGAAAAATCTTTAAGAGATGCTAAAATGGACAAAAACAGCGTTCATGAAATAGTATTAGTCGGTGGTTCAACTCGTATTCCAAAAGTACAAAAATTATTACAAGATTTCTTCAATGGAAAAGAATTAAACAAATCTATAAATCCAGATGAAGCTGTTGCCTATGGTGCTGCTGTACAAGCTGCCATCTTGACTGGTGAAAAACACGAAGCTGTTCAAGATTTACTATTATTGGATGTAGCACCATTATCTCTTGGTATTGAAACAGCTGGTGGTGTTATGACAGCTTTAATTAAACGTAATACAACTATTCCAACAAAACAAACTCAAACATTCACCACATATGCTGATAATCAACCAGGTGTATTAATTCAAGTATATGAAGGTGAACGTGCTATGACCAAAGACAATCACTTATTAGGTAAATTCGAACTCACTGGTATTCCACCAGCACCAAGAGGTGTACCTCAAATTGAAGTTACATTTGATATTGACGCAAACGGTATCTTGAATGTAAGCGCTTGTGATAAATCAACCGGTAAAGCAAACAAAATCACCATTACAAACGACAAAGGTAGATTATCCAAAGAAGAAATCGATAGAATGGTTAATGACGCTGAAAAATTCAAAAAAGATGATGAAGTTCAACGAGATCGTATACAATCCAAAAACTCATTAGAATCATACTGCTTTAACATGAAACAAACAGTCGAAGATGAGAAATTGGCATCTAAAGTTTCAGCTGATGACAAAAAGAAAATCTTAGATGCTTGTACTGAAGCATTGAAATGGTTAGACGCAAATCAAACAGCCGAAAAAGAAGAATTTGACCATAAATTGAAAGAAGTTGAGAAAATATGCTCACCAGTCATTACAAAATTGTATCAAGGAGAAGGTGGTATGCCAGGAGGAATGCCAGGTGGTATGCCAGGAGGTATGCCAGGTGGTATGCCAGGTGGTATGCCAGGCGGTCAAGAATCAAGACAAGGTCCAACCATTGATGAAGTCGATTAAATTCTATGAAATTGAATGAAATCAAATTTTTTGTTACTCATTTTGTATATACTATTCTAATTATTCCTTATTTTAATCTTTTTTAGTAAATTAAATAAAAAGATTTAAAAAAGAAAAATTTTAACTTTTATTCTCAATAAATAATTAATTTGGAGCAATATACTTTGTTCCAAATTAGCTTAATGATTAAAATTTAAAAAACAATAAATTTATTTCTAAAAATTAATTTTTATTAGCTAATAAAATGTTCAGTTTTAATTAGAATTAGTTTTAACTATCTTTATTCGGAATAAAAAAAAGGGTTATTTAAGAAACTGGATAACACTTTAAACCACCACAATGACTGACACACTTTGTTAAAAAAAAAATTAATTTTTGTAAAACTTATTTTATAATGAAACTATTCCTTACGCATTTTTCATTCGATTTGCACAAACTATCTGAGCTACATTCATCCGGACATTTCTTTATTTGATCTAATGGTATTACAGGACAATCACCATTGTGGATTTCTACACATTTCCAACCGCATGTAGTTTTACACTTAAGATTAGAAAATTTGTTCAAAATAATTTTTTAAATACAAATTAAAGATTACTAACACAAAATGTTGGTTCTCCTTGGTTTGGTTTACAATTCAAATCAATTTTACACTCATCTTTACAATTTTTATTTTGTTTTATACTTGTTATTTGATTATAACCAAGATTAGGGCATCTGGGATTTGAATCTTTTTTTTTTAATTTAAAAATTTTAATTTAATCTAATACATTATAAGACCGTTGCAAAATAATTTGCGGCTTTTGATATAGAGTTGTAATAAATTTTACGAAATTTATTTTGCAACAACCTAAACTTAATATTGGTATAAATATTAAACCTTGTCCAAAGACCAAAGTAATTGTATATAATGAGAAAATAAGTATTATTTTGTTCATTTTTTGTTTCTTTTGTTTTTAAAGTTTAATTCGAATTCTTACATTTAAATACTGGTATGAAACAGTTGGATTTTAATTAAAAAAAAGTTTTAATTAAATTTATAAATATTTAACAGAATTTTTCAATGCTGCTGGTTAAATAAATAAAAATTTTAATTTAATTTTTTAAATTCGAATTAATTGACGTCAAATTCATACGACTATTTTTTGCAATTTTTTAAATTTTTTTTGTATGAAAAAACCTTTAAAATTAAAAATAAAAACAAAATTTAAATATATATAATGTAAATAGTTAATAAAAACTTTAAATGCGTAGCCCAAAGATCAAATTATAACTTTCTAACTTGTAAACAAATATATTATTTTTTTATTTGGAAAATCATTTGAACAAGAAATTAAATCATTTTGCTTTTATGTTAAAAAATTTCATTAATAATGTTTTATTTTTTATAATTTTATTTATCAGATATTTATCAAATGGTAGATTATATTGGGTACAATTTTAAGCTTATCATAATATAATTTGATCTACTAATAATTCAAGAAAGTGTAATGTGTGTAATTTTGTTTGGGCTATTAGCTTTATGGAATTCAAATGTTTGATTAAAGTATCTAAATTCAATAAGAGAGTATATTCTTTTCATTACTTAAAATAATTTTTCTATATTATTTTTTATATTTTAAATAATAAAAATAATTTATTTGCATTTTTTATTGATCTGTTGTATTTGGTTTTAAATGAATCTAACTGTTTTGCTTATAATACAGAAGTTTCTTATGTCATTGATCTTATTAAAATCATATATAATCTAACTTTTATATTAATCTTTCTTGGCATGGATCTTGCAATCAGAATAGGTTTAAGATAGACAACTTAAATCTGGGTGCAAACCAATTTTTAGTGATTTTTTACCATATAAAAAAAATGTTAATTTTATCTTTTAATATGATTTACGTATATATTAAGACGATACCCAAACGTCTCCAATTTTATTCTAAATTAAAAAAGTCAAAATAGTTACTTAAGTTTGTTTCAATCTTTAGCAGTTGCCTATAAAATACTGCTTTATGGTTTAAATGATTAATTGAGAATGTGTAATTTACTTATGATATTTTTTTTTTTAAAATAAAGTCATCATCATTAAATTATCATAGTTTTCATGTTATAGAAATTTAAGCCAATTTCGATTTTTAATTTTATTATTAAAACTCACTTTACTTAATTTTTAGTCTTCTTTTTATATCATTAAATAAAATCATTTATAATATTGCAAAATATTAAAAAATCTCATTAATAAGATATGATATGTTTTTCATGAAGAACAAATAGACTAAATTAAAAGGTATTTAAAAGAAGGGTGGGACTTTTAAAGATATCATATATTAAGCTGAGAAATAAATTTTATTTTAATAAACTTTTTAATGTTGATGATTTGCCAAATTACCATAAATAGCTCGAGCTTTTGAGAAAAGCCCGTTGAATTTTTTATAACTTAATCACCAGACAACTTAATTTCTATTAAATAATCAAACACTTATAAAAAACTATACTTTTAAAATATTTGGAATTTTATTTTGCTATTGAATAGAACAGTTAGCTATATTGAAACATGTTATAAGTGACACTTTTTTGGAAAACTTTGAACTACCTTGTCAGTTATAACATAAAAACTACGCTACTCGATGACATCTTTCGATATTCTTCATCACTTATTTATTTTATTGAAAGAATTGTATACAGCTCCAAAACATAAATATTAAATGACGAAAAAAATATAATAACTGAATCAAAGAAAACATAAAATAATGTATTTAATCATGCTTCAAAATTAATAAAATTTTCCAAATAGTTATATAAAATCTAAAAGTTAGTTTAAGTAAAAGTTAGTCAAATAATGCTAAATATTTCAGTTTTTATTATCCAAACAAAAAAATGAAGCTTGTGTGTTTCGAGTTTTATATTAATTTGTTTCTATCTTGAAAATTATAAAAAAAAATTATATAATATTTGTGTTTTAATTTATAATATTTTTTTTAGAATTTTAAATTATTCTAAACAATTAGACACATTCAAAAAAATTTGAATTTTTTTTTGTAGCCTAACAAACAAACAAATAGAAAGGTGTGCTTTTTTTTTTTTATAAATCTGTAATAAAAAATAATAAAAAAAAATGTTTTAAATGAAAACATTTTCAATTAATTTTGTTTTAAATCATAAAACTAAATAAAGATTAAGTTTTATGATGTAATTTGGCTTAATTACTTTGATTAAAAAAACATTAAATCTAATAATTAAACACCCTTAAAACAGTCATTTAAATAGAATGTTTTTTTTTTAAATTTTAAAAAACAAATTGAAAAAAAATAAAAATTTAATTAAAATTTAAAAATGAAATTTGTATTCATATTTCTATTAACTTTTGCTAGTTTAAGTAAATAACCAAAACTCTAGAAATTCTTTAAAGATAAAACTTTAAAGTTGATATTTTAATAAGATTCAATTTTTTCAAATGGTTGGGATGAGGACTATGTAAACCTAATAATGAGCAAAGCTTCCGATTTGAATGAGAATATTTCTAATGAAGCTCGAAATTCAGAGTCTTTTGCTAGAAATAAATTTTTTTGCAACTCGTTTGCAAGTACTAGTGCACGTCCAACTTCAGTACATGCTCTAAAGCCTAACGACATCGAAGTTATTGGAGCCATAGGAGATTCTTTAACAGTTAGAATAGAAAAACAAATTTTTAGTTAGAAAAAAATAATTCTTTTTTTATCAAAGGCTGCTAATGGAGCTAAAGCTGCAACTATAATAGGTTTGTTAGAAGAATGTAGAGGTGTTTCTTGGTCAATGGGAGGCGAAAAATCTGATATTAACCAATTAATAACCCTTCCAAGTAAAAAATTAAATTCAACTAAATTTATTATACTGTAATTTTTAAATTTTTGTTAGATATTTTAAGACAATTTAATCCTAATTTGTACGGTTTTTCACTTGGCTCTGGTACTTGGTCATCTTCTAACGCTAATTTTAATCAAGCAAAACCAGGAGAGACTTCATTGTTTGCTGACTTAAAAAAATAAATAAATATTAAAAAATTTTATTCAAAATATTTTAAGTGAAATGATGGAGCAAGCGAAAAATATGGTAGATAGAATGCGAAGATCAGATAAAATCGATTTTGTTCGTGGTTGGAAATTAGTAACATTTTTTGTTGGAGGTAATGATTTGTGTAAATCATGCACTAATGTAAATCAAAATTAAAAAATAAAAATAATTTGAATTTTATTGAATTCTTAATACAAATAAAGGCTAAATATACAGCTCAAAATATTATTAATAATATAAGAGCAACACTAGATTATTTACAATCAAATTTACCAAGAACTTTGGTTAATATGGTTTTAACGTTAGATGTTTCTGGTATTGAAGATTTAACCGGAAGCACATGCAGAAATATGCAAAAGTAATTTTTTTTATAGATACAATAGAAATTAAATGTATAAAAAAAAATCAATCATTCAAGAACATTTTGCGATTGCGGTCTATCTGCAACTTACAGAAATACTTTATTAGGCTTAACAAAATCTATTCAAAATGGAGTTGAAGATTTGGTTAATTCTGGTTTATATGACAAAAACAATGAATTTACTGTTGTAGTTCAACCATTTATGAAAAATATGAAACCTCCAAGAAAAGTAAATATATTTTCAATTTTTTTTATTTTAAAATACCTCAAAGTTTCCAAATCATATAGGAAAAAATTCAAAATTATTAAGCAAAATATTTTACTAATTATTAAAGATTTAGAAAATACAATTTAAGTTTTTTTTTCAAAGCATATAATAATATTATTTCGATTAAGTTGGAATATTTTTACTATAAAACATTTTATATACCAGTTTAGTCAGCACTCATTTAATCCATATGAGAATAATCATCCTTATCAGTTAATTTTTATCTTTTTTGATATTTATTGTACAATTGAAATAAATCCAATAATTAATTCATTTAAAAGAAGTACTGTTCATAATTAAATTATATATTTAAATATTTTGAAAGACTGATGGTAATGTCGATTATAGCTATTTTGCTCCAGATTGTTTTCATCTAAGCTCAAAAGGACATCAAGCTGCAGCAGTAGAATTATGGAATTCAATGGCAAATTCATTTTAGAACAAAAAAATTTATATTCATTTTTTTAATTTTTTTATTTTAATTTAGTTGACACCAGTTGGTAGAAAACAAACTTCATGGACTAACTTAAACCAAAACATTGCATGTCCAAGCCAAGTATAAATTTAGTTTTTAAATAAATAAAACACTTTAATTAATTTAATAATAATTATAATAATAATAGAATGCACCATATATATTTACAAATGTAAATAGTAAAATTGGACTTAGAAGCTTATTACCAAATTAATACAATTTAGCTCAAAATGATAAACATTTTTTATTTTTATTAGCTGACATATTTAGGAAAAATTTATTTTTTTTCAAATAAACTAAAAGCTTTAAAATTGCAATTATTTTATTTCTTTTTAAACTATGAACTATGAACTAATATCTTTAATTAATTAATAATATACAGTTTAACAATTGAAGTGGCTCAATTGAAAAAAAAAATTAAATTAAGAAAATAACATTAAATATTTCCAAGAATTCTAAACACTTTTTTAAACTATTATTAATTAAAAATAATACTTTTTAAGACAAAATAGTATTATTTTTGGTTATATAACTTGAAGTTTAAATTAAAAAAAAAACTTTTTAAGATAATATAAATGAAAATTAACTTCATAAATAATTCATATTTTTTTTAAATATTTACTTTTGAAATATTATTTTTCATTAAATGAAGAATATGATTATAATCTATAAATTATTACTAGTATGAATTTTCTATAGATGCTGTAACTGTAAAACTTGGTAAGCATCGCAGATTTTTTCATCAATCTTAAAAGGCTATTTTATTTTATAAATATGTTCAACATAAATATTGACTTGGTATTATTTTTTTAAGATTTTAATGATATCGACAATAAAATTAATAATTAAAATTTAAGATTAAATATCATGGTCGAATTAAAAAATAAAAATTTTTGGTCAAATTTTATGATTGCTTAATCAGAGTTCCGCCTGGATAAAGATGTCTAAATCAATCTTCAAAAGTTTAACAAGATCAATATTTAATTAGTCATTCATTCCAATGATCCTTGTAACAAAGATAATTTTTAATTTTTAATAATATTCAAATTTAAAAATGTATCCTTAGAAACTTTGATTTTTTCCTATTTAAATCAAAACCTCAAAATCCTGCTCAAATCTTAAACCAGAAAATTCAAAATACGTAAAACTCTGGAGGAAATATATTGGATCAAGTAATATCACGAAGTAAATTAAATCAAATATCATCTAACAAAAGATGTTATTCGTTATTCTTTATCTGCTCACTCATAGACACTTTTATGAATCTTGATTTCTATTTATTAGCTTATCTACGGAATAATCAAGTAGCTACAAAAAAAGGATCCGATAGTTTCTAAACAGTTTGGAGAGAGCATCTTCGATTATATACTGTATATTAATTCATTTACATAATTTTTGTTCTGTTAAATCATTTAAATGAGTTTCTTTTCTTTTTAAATAATCAGCTTTTAATTAGAATAAGTATTCTAGTATTAGACTTAAGACAGGCTTTATTGAAATATTTATATAAATTCTTTTTCTCAAATTCTAAATTTTTATATTAAAACCAACAATTGTCTATGTCTTGAAGAACTTGCAAATTTAAAAAAAAAATTTAATAACTAGTAATAAGCAAATATTTGTTAATTACTATTTATGTTTTAATTTAAAATAAAATTTTAAAACATTAATTTAAAACAGTTTTATTTAATAAATAAATACTGTATATTTAGAATTTAGTCATTTAAAATTTTTTTTTTCTCTATAAACTTGAAATTCAATAAGTATTAACACACGAAAAAATAATATTTAGTTTCTTTTTGTTGTTTTATTTTCCAATGTTGTATTTGAATTTGCTTTTACTTAAAATTAGTTTGAATTTCTATCTTCTTGAAACCTTGATCAATAAAAATTTATAAATCAACTATATTATATTGTCAACAAAAATTAATCAATATAAATTTGATATTTTAAAATTATGTAAGTCTATTCTATAACTATATAGCTAAAAAAACAATTATTTTAATTTAGTTAAAATCAATAATTTGAATTTTTTTTTAAATTCTTATCAATTAAATAAATATATATAGTATTTTTTTTTAAATATTTATAAAGATTACATGTTCATTTTTTGCTATTAAAATGTGAATATTTTATTTTTAGAATGCTTATAAATAAATTATTTATTTTTAATTATAGATAGCTGAAAAATAAAATTATTATTTGGGATTAAAAAAGAATTTTCTATTTTATATGTTCAATACTCAATTTAAATTTTTAAGTACTAAATATAAATACTAAATAAATTTTTGCAAGTTTTTTTTTAATTTACTCAGTAATAAAATTTGATTCTTTCTCTAGTAAATTATATAACGTCTAGTAAAAGCTATAACGTTAATGAAATTACAAGAAATTAACTACCAGTAGTTTAATGTTTTTCTTATTTGCAAATCTTTGGTCTTTCTGTAGGTGATGGTATAAAAATTTATATCATTTTTGCAAATAATGCGTTAATTGATTATAAACATCTTAAATATTGCAATACATCTCTTTGGTCCTAAGATGATACAGCTGATTTTTTAATCATTAATTATTAAAAAAATTATTATATAATTAAGCGTTGTTTTTTACCATAAAAACTTAACGTATTTTACCATACATTGTTTTAAAACATAATTAAAAATATTAAATATTTATGTTTTTAAAATGTTGTTTAGTATCATTAGGAATATAATTAAAAATTAATTCTATTATATAACTTATATTTTGGCAAATTTCTTAATTAAATTTAATGTTAAAAATAAAAAATGAATATTTATTTTTATTGTATAAGTAATTTTAATTATTTTAAAAACAGAATCTAGATAGTTTTTAATAGATATTTGAAGGTGAAGTAATAATGAGATAACTAATCAAGGTTATGTAAATAATTTCAGCTTTATGGTAAATTTTAAAAGCTAAATTTTAGCATTTTACTCCAAGTGTATCAAATTTATTTAATATTTATATTTGCGTTGAGATTTTTAAAATTAACTAAAAAAATATCAAATTAAAATTTGAGTTTGTTTGATATTTAAAAATCTTGATTTTTTTTATAACATATTTATTTCAGTTTTATTTCTAATTTAATACTTTTAAATTAATTTCTAAGATCAAGTCTGAAAAAAATTCTATTTTAAAATTTTTTATTAGATGTTTTCATTAAGAAAATTTTTATTTTAGTGTTTTGAATAAAAAATTTTAAAGATTTTATTTTATAAATGTGTTGAAAAATAAACTTTTAATATTCAGCAATTTTTTTAATTTATTTTATTTAAAATAATAAAGATAAAAATAAAACTATGATTTTTCTTTTGAAAATTTAAATTTTTTTTAGAGAATAAAAAATGCCAAATGAAGCTAATAATTCAACTTTAAATAAAAAACTAGTTGCTATATTTATGGTAATAGTACCAACAGTTGTTTTGGCTTCTGTTTTAGGCACTTATTTTGGTAAAACATTTAATGGAAATTTTAGTTCTTTTGGTTTAGACTATGTTTGTAAAAATTTCAATCATATCAAAGGTTTAGTTTTAAATTAGAAAACTTAAACTTTTAATTTTATTTTAATTTTTTTTTTTTTTGATTCAAGAGCTATCTAAAATATGTCCTGAACAAGATGAAAATAAGCCTGAAGATAAAAAGCCAATAATAAATTATCGTTTACCGAAAAATTTAAAACCTTACTTGTATAAACTTGACTTCATTATAGACTTTAATTTAACCCAAGAACCAGAATTGTTTAGTTGTACTGAAATAATAAAATTCACATGTTTAAACAAAACCAATCAATTAGTGCTACATGCTAAAGAGTTAAACATAAACAGATCATCGTTAAAATTATCCAGTGATTCAGACCAAAATTTTAAACTTTTAGAAAATTTATTTTGGAGTGTAGATAACCAAACTGATTTTTTGGTTATCAAACTTGATAATAGTTATTTTAATCAAGGTTTTAATTATAGTTTAACAGTACAATTTAGCGCTAGAGTAGCACAAAGCGTTGGTTTATATAAATCATATTACAATGACCAAAACAAACAAAATAGGTTTTTACTTAAAATTTCTATGTTATAGTTTTGATTTATATTTTTAAATTTATATTATCTGAAGATGGTATATTGTAACTGAATGCCAACCAACTGAATGCAGAAAAATATTTCTAAGCTTTGATGAGCCTGAGATGAAGGCTAAATATCAAATAAGTGTTTTACATAACAAATTACATTCAGCTTTATCAAATATGCCTGTTAAGTTAATAGAAGAAAAGTATTTTTAAAATTTCTAATTCGACTAGTTATAAATTTGTTTGATTTTAATTTTAACATTAGTCAAAATGATAAAAAAAGAACTGTTTTTGAAGAAACTCCAGATATGTCTACGTATTTATTCGAACTAGTGGTGTCTGATTTTAAATGTAAATCTGATTTGGTAAATGTTGGTTTAAATGAAAGCACATTAATAAGAACATGTGCTGAACCAGGTTCAATTGAAATGACTAAAGATAGTTTAGATAGCTTGAAAAAATTAATAGTATTTTTTGAAAATTATTTCAATATTAAATACAGTTTACCTAAACTAGGTATTTTTGTCTGAATCATAAATAATTTTTAAATTTAAATTCTAAATATTTATTTCATAGATGTTTTGGCCGTAAAAGAGCATATTGCTGGTTAATAAATAATGAAAAATTTTTGCAATAAAAAATTTTTTAAACAAGTGTTTTTATTTTAAGATGCCAAAGAAAACTGGGGATTAATATTGTTTAGAGAACGGCATTTAATATATAATGTTAATAAATCATCACCAGAATCGGTTCAGGAAAGTTTAGTCTTTATGTCTCATGAAATATCACATCAATGGTTCGGTAATTTGGTAACTCCAAAATGGTGGAACGATTTATGGCTTAACGAGGGTTTTGCTTCTTTCATGTCTTATCTAGGTGTTGATAATGTTTATCCAAAACTAAATATAGTATTTATTTAAAATTTTTGTTTAAAAAACAATATTAATTCTCAAAGTTTGAAGATCTGCTGGTTAAACAATATGAACAAATTAATAAAGACTCAACAATTAATTCTCATCAGATTTCATTAGATGTTGATAATCCTACAGAGATAATGAATAATTTTGATTATATTGTTTATTACAAGGTTTTCTTTAATTCACTTTTTAAAATAAAATAAACTAAAATACAATCAAATTCTTAAGAGTGCTTCTTTGATTCGTATGATGAATTTTATAATAGGAGATAAAGTTTTTACTAAAGGAATAACTGTAAAATTAAAATCTTACATATTTTTAAAACAATTCAGTTTTAAAATGCAACATTTTTACCAAGAAATATTTAAATAGATTTAAATATAAAAATGCTGATCAATATGATTTATGGAATAGTTTGGCAGAGGTTTTGAAACATAAATTTTGAAAAACAATTTTAAATTAAATTAAAATTTAATCTAAAAAGGAAGCAAAAATAAATAATGTTTTGAATGGTTTAAATTTGGATGAAGTAATGAACTCATGGACAAAGCAAACAGGACATCCAGTAGTCACAATTGAGAAATTAAACAGCACTCATTTAAAATTCAAACAAAATTTGTTTATATTAGAACCTGAAAAATCATTGTAAAAATGTTAATCTAAAATAATATATAAAACTTTTTTTAAATTAAAATAAAATAAACAGAAGCACTAAATGGTTTATTCCAGTATTGTACTCAATCGAAAAAATTGGTTTAAAAAATATGCAAAGTCTTTCTTTAAATATGAATAATTCTTACGATAAAATTACGTGGATTTTTCAAAATGAGACAGAAAGTTTTTGAATTTAAAATATTTTTTTTAAATAAAAAATATTAAATAATTTCATTGATAGAAATAGTCCAATCGAGTAAAAATATGGACGAGAATGACTTTATAGTTGGTAATATTTACTCTTCGGGTTTTTATCGAGTTAATTATGATACAAATAACTGGAATTTGATCATAAAACAATTAATTGAATCAAAAGATGTAAGAACTTTTTTAGCTCAATTAGAATATCAGTATTAAGACTTTAATAAGAAAATATAAATTTTACCATTTTTCGCTTGAAGTTTTCAGATTAAAAATTTTATTATTGGCTATCTATTCATAAACACGATATTCATTTTAAGTTTCTAAAATATAATCAATAATAAATTCAAACTATTTTACTAATTTACAAAAATTTTTATATAAGTAAATAAGTAAATATGTAGTAATTTTTTCAAATTTTCTAGTCATTCATGGTCTCCAATAGAGCTCAATTTATAATTGACATATTTTCATTCTCAAAAGTTAATCTAGTAGATACGATACGTCCGTTTGAACTGTTCAACTACATGTCTGGAGAAGATTCTTATTTACCATGGAAAGTTGCTAATGAAGAATTAAAATTTTACTTGAATATTTTATCGACTACATCATTATTTGGCTCTTTTGAGTCATATTTAAATAAACTCATAACTCCAATTTATACTAAGCTTAGTTGGCAAGAAAAACCAAATGAAACTTGGCTTAATCATTTATTAAGAAATCTTATATTGAAATTAGCTTGTAGTTTAAATTTGCAAGATTGTATTTATCAGTCTAAATTATTGTTTAATAATTGGATGTCTAATCCGAAAGTCAACAAGTAAATATAATTATTTATTTTTAAAATTTTTTGCTTTTTGTTTAGTTATTTATAACAAAACAAAGTATACCAGTCGATTATCAAGAATTGGTATATTGTACATCTATTAGAAATGGTAACTATAAAGAATGGAATTTTGTATATGAACAATATTTAAAAGAATCTGATAATGTTTTAAAAAAATATCTATTCAATTCAATGGCATGTTCCAAAGAGCCTTGGGTCATAGACAAATATTTAAATAATATTTTAAACTCAACAAATGATGAATTATTAAATGGAGTTTTACAATTAAGTTATAGTGAATATTCATACCAAATTGGATGGAATTTTTTTAAAAATAACTGGCAAGAGTTTAAAAAGCGGTATGAATCTAATTTTGATTTTTTTGAAATATTTACCAAATTAACATCTAAATTTAAAACTAAACAAGAATTAAATGATGTAAAATTTAAGTTTTTCTTCAAATTGATTTTATTTTAAATTTATAATAATTTTATTAAAGTTAATTGAATCTTTTGAGGAGGAAGAAGAAGAAGAAAAACTTGGTAATACGGCTAAGGATTATAAAACAGCTATAAACAATGTTAAATTTAACATAAATTGGTTAAAGAATAACTATCAAAAACTAAATGAATGGCTTCTAAAAATGAATTGATTCATTTTTAAAATTATTAATAATTAAATAATTATTGTAAATTAAATAAATTTTTTTATCTATTTTTTTGTTTAATTTTAAATTAGAAAAAAAAATCTTAATCTATAAAAGACGTGTTTAATGAAAAGATGTCTTAGTGAAATACCAAGCAACCATTAAAAAAATTACTGATTTTATTTTAATAAGCAATAAATAAATTTAATTCAATCATATAAATCAGTTTAATTTTTATATATTAGCGTAAAAATTTCACTTCATTTGGTTTTAAGGCTTTATTGAATAAATTAATTAAGAAAAAAATAATTGAATCTTAAAAAATAAAATTTATAAAAAAACAATAAAAATTGGGAATATTATCTCCCAAAAAATGAAATAATTTTCCCCACGATTAAAAAACTCTTCACTACAAACACAATTTTACTCAACACAATTCGTTTTCAAACACAAAATTTTTGTGTTGAAGAAAAAATATTTTCAAAAATAATTTTATTAATTACCAAAAATATACTATAATAAATAAAATCAGTTATTATAATAAGAAATTTTTTTTTATTTAATTCATTCTCTTATAAAACATTTTTCAATATTTAGATTTAGTTTAGATTTGTTTATACAAAATTATCGTTATTTAGCAAATTTTTTAGTTTTTAAGATATTATAAAAACTGAAAAAAGGCTTTTTAGATTTTAAAAATTAGAAATTAAAATTAAAGTAAATTTTTAAATAAACTCTTTATATAATCAATAAATAAACAAATTTAATTTTTTTTGCTAACCATTAAATTTTGTTTAAAGATTGTATGTTTAAAATTTTGGTAAAATAGCGAAATATAAACATTAAAAATGATTATAAAGTCTTTAAATTTGATTACTTTTAAAAGCTTAATTATTAAAAGTCTTCTTAGAAAAATGTGAAATAATATTGCCAAAAATTAAGTTTTATTTTTAATTCCCTTTTAAAAAAAAAACAAACTTGATACTATGCTAATTCATTTTTTACTATAAATTAAAGAATAAAATAATTTTTTTTATGCTAAGGTAAAAATTGAAATTTAAAAGAGCTATGGATAACAGTGGAAATTCAAAAAGTGCTGATTTGATTATTGATGCTTCAATGCAAAATCAAAAAGCGAGAAAAACTATTATTTATCAAGTAAATTATTAAGGGTTATTATTTTTGGTCAGTAAAATGGTTAAAAATGCCATTGATAAACAATCAAAATTATCAGTAAAAATAATTATAAAAAATAAGTAAAAAAAGTTTACATTATTAAGTTTAATAAGTGATTTTCAATAAAAAAAATTGAATTTTAACCCTTTAATGTCCATGAAAATTTTAATAATTAAAGGGTTAATAAAAAAACTTTAAAAATTTTTTAAAGAAACAAAATAAAATAAAAGAAATATCAAATAGTCATCGTTATGTGAAGTTCGTTTCAATTCAGATTAATTTGTATAATTTTTTTTCTAAGTATGATTAAAATCGTTCTGCAAAATGTAACATCTTGTAAAAACACTGCTAAAACTCTGCGAAAGGGATTATGATCTCTTATGCAATCAGAATACAGAACTTAAACAGATAGGTGTTATAGGTATAGCAAAGTTTTAACATGATGTTATATTTATTATATTATCTAGAAAAAAAATTACTGAAATTAATTTGAATTGAAAGTAACTTATTATAGCCAATTTTCATCAAATAAAAGTGATTTATAATCTTGATTATGAATCGCTTATTAATTTTTTCTGAATTGAATAAAATATAAAAATGAAAGTATGAAGTAGATCCAGAAAAAGAAGTTTTAAATCATATATATAGATACAGATTTAGTATGAGACCATGCTTGTTTGCTGTATTATTTAATTTATGCATTTTATTAGCATTATGTGCATTGGGTTTTGCTTTGGCTAGTTTATTTGGTAATAATATCTTAAAAACATATGGTGACCATTGTGAATCAAATTCAGAATGTGATAAATCATTAAATTTAGTTTGTTTGGATAAAAAATGCAATTGTTCATTATTTTCAAATTATTATTATAAAACATCTTTGGCTAAATGTGTTCCAAAAGAAACTAATTTAGCGAATTGTTTGAATGATAATGATTGCTGTTGTGGTCAATATTGTACCACAAATAAAATATGTGATTGCAAAATAAATAGATATTGGAATAGTCAGACTTCTTCATGTGGTATCTTATCTTAATTTATATATATATATATTTATTTATCATTTTATAAGAAGTAAAATTATAACTATTAATATCTAAAGATAAAAGATCCAAATATGGAGAGAGTTGTAGTTCATCACAACAATGCTCATATTCTAGTAATTTACAATGTATATCAAATAAATGTATTTGTTTATCAAATAATTTTTATTGGAATGGTACTTATTGTGATCAAGTTAAAACATATTTAAATGAATGTAAATTATCAAAGAGTTGTAATCAATTACAAGGATTAATATGTAATATAACTGAACAACAACCATATAAATGTACATGTTTACCATTTTATTATTGGAATTCAACAGCTAAAATATGTCAAAATCAAAAAATAATTGATGAATCATGTACAATTTCAAATGAATGTCTAAGTAATACTGGTCTATATTGTGATTTATCAAATAAATGCTCTTGTTTATCTAATTATTATTGGTCAACTACTTTAAGTTCTTGTTGTAAACTAAATTTATTTTTTTTTTATTATACTAATTTTGATTTTATATACATTAAACTTTTTTTTAGATAAAAAAATTAATTATGGTCAACCATGTAGCAGTTCAATACCATGTGATAATACATTATTATTAAATTGTAATTCTGGCTCTTATTGTGTATGTCAAACAGGCTTATTTTGGAATGGTACATATTGTGGTAATATTTAATATATCAAAAACAGCAAATCTTAAATAAAATAATTTAAAATTTATAATATATTTATTTCTGATAGTTCAACAAATTTTAAATGGTCTAAATTGTGATAATTCATTTGATTGTAATACAACATTAGGTTTATATTGTGATTTAAACTATAATCAATGCATGTAATTTAATAAATAAAAATTCCTAAATTTGATTTATTTTTATTTTAATTAAATTTATATAAATTAATTTATAGTTGCCAATCAACTCATTATTGGAGTGGATCACTTTGTCGTATTTCAAAATCAAATTTTTAAATTTAAATTTTCATTTTATTTTAATTATTTTTAAATTTTTTTCAAGAGCTTAAACAAATAAATGGTACAAATTGTTTAAACACTATTCAATGTCAATCTCAAAATGGATTAACATGTCAATCAAATTTATGTTTGTTAGTAAATTTTTAATATATTATAATAGAATATATAGTCATTTATAAATTAAAATTAAATAGATGTTTATCTACTTATTATTGGAATGGATTAAAATGCCGTAATTTAGAAAAAAATTTTATTTCAAATTATATTTTTTATTGACTTTCAAATGTTTGATTTTATAGTTCCCAAAAAAGAAATTAACAATTATTGTAGTTTTTCTTATGAATGCCAAGATTATAACAATTTAAATTGCTTATTAATTGGTTCAAACAATTATTGCGAGTAAATTTAAATTTAAACTTTCTTAAAATTTCTGTTTAAAAATGCATTTAATTTTTTTTTGCTAGATGTCTCAGTTCTCATTATTGGAATGGCTCATTTTGTGGTAAGAATTAATTATTTTTTTAATGAGTTTTATCTGTTACACTTAAAATTTTTATTATAAAGTTCCGAAATTTTTCTATAATGAGCCTTGTAATTTTTTTTACCAATGTAATAATCTACTTGGCCTTGTTTGTTTATCTAGATGCCGGTTTTTTTTTATTTTTTGAAAAATTATTCGTAAAAAAATAATTTTTTTGATTTAAAAAGATGTCCAGCTTTGTATTATTGGAATGATTCTTATTGTGGTTTGTTTTAAGTTTTCATTTTGTTGAACTTTTTAATTTTGAAAAAAAAAATAGTGCCTCTGAAGAATTTCCTAGACAATTGTGCTTCTAATATAGAATGTAATGACCAAAAAAACTTATTATGCATTGAATCGAAATGCATGTAAGTTTTTATCGTGGTTTTACTTTTTTCAGTTTAAAAATATTAAATAATTTATGTAGATGTACACCTACAATGTATTGGAGCGGCTCTAAATGTGGTAAAATATAATTCCAAGCTGTAATAATTATTATAATTATTTTTTCATTTAAAAAAGAAAACAAAAAAATTGAACAACAATATTGTTTAAGCTCAAGTTCAAATGAATGTCAAGAATTTTCCGGACTTTCATGTAATTTAAATCAATGCAAGTAATTAATAAAAATTGAAATTTTATTAAGAAAATTAAAAAAAAAATCAATTATTAAGATGTACATCCCCTCAATACTGGGTCACAAATAAATGCCGTACAAAATAAAATTTTATTAAATGAAGAAAATATAATTGTAAATTTTAAATTAAAAGAGTACCCAGTTGGTATAAATCAATATTGTGATGGTTCTCAATATCAATGTAAATCTGGACTTGAATGCCAACCTTTTAATAATGATTACAACCTATGCCAGTATCAAATAAAATATAAAAAATTATTTTTAATTTCTAAAAATTTGATATTTATATAAGATGCCCTACTGGTACATATTGGAATGGAACAGATTGTTGTAAGAAAATAAATTATAAAAATTTCAAAATTATAGAATATACCTGGTTTTTAAATAATAATATTCATTAATTTATTTAGTAAGTATAAAAACATATACTGAATTTTGTAATGATTGGGATGTACCTTGTGATTATTCAAAACAATTAAAATGTTTAGCTTCTGGTGTTGGTTCAGAATGTTTGATTAATTATACTGGTGATAAATGTAACTGTATTAGTAGTGATTATTGGGATACTAGTCTTTTAAAATGTGTTAATAGAAAATTAGAATATTTAACATGTTCTAATAATTGTCAATGTAGAGTTGATTTAGGGCTTAGCTGTCAAACTAATATCTATGGTTATAGTTGTCAAGGATCTTTTTTAGATACAAGATGTGTTTGCAATAATACTCAATATTGGAATAACACTTATTGCGGTAAATAAATGTTATAATTATTGTTCTTATTGAAATATTTTCTAAAAGTTCTTAATTTAGTTGATAGATATTCATATTTCCAAACATGCACTCAAACATGTCAATGCTTTGTTAATCTCAAGTTATCATGTATGTCTTATACAAATGGTTATTCTTGCTATGACTCTTATTCAAATTCATTATGTGTATGTGATTCTGGCTGGTATTGGAACGGTACAATTTGTGGTAATTAATTAAATAATTAAATTTATTTTAAAGATATAAGTATCATAAAAGTTTTAAAATTTATTATGTGTCAAAAAATAATTTAATGAATTAGATACATTTTTAAGTTTCTATGATTTCAACTTTATCTTAAAAATTTGTTTTTATTCTTTTTAAGTTGAAAAATTGTCTTATAATAATACATGCACAACAAATTGTTCATGTAGAGAAGATTTAGGACTTTTTTGTAGCCCTTATGTAAATGGCTATTCATGCTATTCTAGCTATTCAAGTAATAAATGTATGTGTAATTATTTGACCCATTACTGGGATGGGACTAGATGCAGTATATATTTTTAAAAGTAATTAAAAAATTTTAAATATACATTTATTTATTTTTAAGTTGCAAAAGGTTCATATATTGATTCATGCGATTCAAATTGTGGTTGCCACGAAGAATATGGATTATATTGTGATTCAGTACAAGGATGTCCAATTGTAACATTAACATCAACATCGAAATGTATTTGTAATAGTACACAATATTGGAATTCAACATTAAAACTTTGTGGTACATTATTAAATTATATTTTTTAAATTAGTTGTAAAAATACTTTTATTTAATTTATTTACAAATAAATTCAAGTAAATAAAAAACTTTTAAATGAAACATGTAGTACGGGTCTAGACTGTGAATGTCAAACAGATTCGAATCTGAAATGCATAAATGGTATTTGCTCCTGCCCAGTAGGAATTTCACCTTTTAAGCATGTTTATTTTTTTAATAGTTAAAGTAGGGGCTATTAAACTTTTTTTTAAAGATTTTGGTCTACAACGCAATCAAAATGTTTCGATTGCCCTGATAAATATGAATCGCATATAGAATATCCAAATAGTTGCTTTGGATACGCAAGTAATAGTATTTTTCCTGATATAAAAAAAGGTTGCATCAATGGATCTTTTTTAATCCCTAAAACTCAATCACAGTATCAAACCTTTTTATTTTTTGCAGCCAATACAAATAACAACGGAAATGATTACTGGGTATTTAAAATAAATGAAATTTAAAGATTAAATAAAATTTATTATTTATATAAAACTAAATAATTTTTTTCCTTTTTAGTTGGACACATATTATGATACAACTAATCATAAATATTATTGGGGAGACGGAACAGAAGTTACTTTGCCTTCGATACCAAGTGGATCTCCAGGTTCACATTTGGTTTATAAAAATTCTAATTTAAATTCTGAAACAAATGGAAACGCAAAAGGTATTTGTCAATATGGTAATTATTCATATTTTATTTTAATTAATTTATAAAAAAAGTATTGTTTAATTATTTTTTAAATTTATCTAAGGTGAATAAAATACTTTTTACGTTTTTTTCAACATTTTTTAACTAAATTCTCAATTATTTTATCATAAAAATCATTTATGACCAATTATATATTTTTATATAAAATCACTTAGTAAAATCTAGTTAACAACAGCAGTTAATCTCTTACCAGTTTTTACCTCTTACCGGTTTCATGTTTTCATAGATTTTGTTTATAATAAATAAGAGATCACAAATTTATTATAACTTTCACATAATATATTAAATTATAAATAAGACCCAAAAATAATCAGAGAAAACTACAAAATCTGTTTGCCCAAAAACTTGAATGAAAAGAAATCTGAATAAACTTTTGAATATTAATATTTTTCAAAATTATGCCTTGTTTAAGTTCTTTTCTGAATGATTTTGAGGTCTAGTTTTTTATGTGAACAACTACTTAATTTATTCACTTATTATGTGATCAGAAAAATTATATTGAATTTTTTTTTAATTTTGCATGAATTTTGTCAATTAAATTGATTTAATAATATTTATAGCTATAAATAAAATCTAAGTTAATAGTAAAACTATGAGACAAACACCCAATAAGCGGCGATGAATACGAATGTGAATGCAGATAAGTTTTAAATTTTGACTATTGCAATGGGGAATGTCTATTGACCAATACTGGATTGACTCAGTATATTAAACTTCTTTTTCTTATACGACTTTTATTTCTTTATAAAATAGAAAAAAAAAAGTTAGTAGCTCTTAATGCTTATAATGCCCGATTACTTTTACTAATGATGCTTATGTATCTAACTTAATTTTTTTTTTATCAATTTTATCGTTTGATTACAAATAAAGATGATTTTAATCCATCTAAATTGACTTTCAATAATGATTTTATTATAATAACAACTGTGGTAATAAACAGTTTTGTTATGCCTAAAACTCAAGAACAATTAAACACTTTAAAAGTTGTATCTAGTGGCGTTTAAGTATTTTAATAAGTTTTATATTAACATTTTAATTTTAAAATTTTTTGGAATGATTTATAGTTTTAACGCTTAAGCTGCTAAAAATGACATATATTGTTAACAAGCAAATATATAAAATTAATTTTTTCAAAACCATGAAAATACAATTACAAATACATGCTCAAAATTTTTAGCAACATTTTACGTAAAATAACTTATACATTGGGAATTGAGAGCTAATTTTTAATTTTTTAATTTTAACAAACAAATGTATAAAATTAAATTTTTTTTAATTATAATTTAAAACTATTAGATCTGATTAAAGTGTGATCATTTAATAGTTTTTAATATATAGTACAATTTTTGGAATACCAAAAGATTCCTTAATCGTATGCAGCTAACCTGTACCCGGACCGGACCCATTATTTTATTTTTTGGTTTGAGTTGTATATAATGCGTTTATCATCATTGTTTAATAATTGGATGTCTAATCCGAAAGTCAACAAGTAAATATAATTATTTATTTTAAAAATTTTTTGCTTTTTGTTTAGTTATTTATTAAAGAATGGCATTTTGTATATGAACAATATTTAAAAGAATCTGATAATGTTTTAAAAAAATATCTATTCAATTCAATGGCATGTTCCAAAGAGCCTTGGGTCATAGACAAATATTTAAATAATATTTTAAATTCAACAAATGATGAATTATTAAATGGAGTTTTACAATTAAGTTATAGTGAATATTCATACCAAATTGGATGGAATTTTTTTAAAAATAACTGGCAAGAGTTTAAAAAGCGGTATGAATCTAATTTTGATTTTTTTGAAATATTTACCAAATTAACATCTAAATTTAAAACTAAACAAGAATTAAATGATGTAAAATTTAAGTTTTTCTTCAAATTGATTTTATTTTAAATTTATAATAATTTTATTAAAGTTAATTGAATCTTTTGAGGAGGAAGAAGAAGAAGAAAAACTTGGTAATACGGCTAAGGATTATAAAACAGCTATAAACAATGTTAAATTTAACATAAATTGGTTAAAGAATAACTATCAAAAACTAAATGAATGGCTTCTAAAAATGAATTGATTAATTTTTAAAATTATTAATAATTAAATAATTACTGTAAAATATTCTCTTGATTTGTTTTTAAGCTTGAAAATAAATTTTTGTATTCATTTTTTTAAAATTACATCTAAAAACAAAAAGCTTCCAAATAAAATTTTTTTTTAATAAGTTATCTATTCTTTTGAGAATTTTATAAATAATCTATAAAAGGCGTGTATTAAAGAAAAGATGTATTGGTGAAATAGCAAGTAACCATTAAAAAAATTACTGATTTTATTTTGATAGGTGTTTTAATAAACAATAAATAAATTTGTTATAGACAAGAAGTAACTTTGGTTAGTTGTAAACATAACTCTTTTTATATCTTAGTTATAATTTATAATTTATAATTTAAACTTAAAATTGGTAACTTAGAGATATAATTTAGAATTATAATTTAGAAATAGTATTTATAAAACTTGATTTATGAAACTTGAATTCAAAAAAATATAAATTCAATTCAGACTTTGGAACTAGAACATTTAATTAATCAGAAATGAGCAAAAGAGGACAAATCACCCTACAAAAAATTAATTTAGTTTAATCGTATAATCTACTTTAATTTTCATTAAAAAAAAATTGAATGTTCGTAAAATAACTTTACTTTTAGTTTTAAGGCTTTATTAATTAAATTATTTAAGAAAAAAATAATTCAATCTTATATAATAAATTAAAAAAACCTTTTAAAAAATTCGAACTAAAAAAATTTTTCTTATTTTTATTAATAATCACTTTAATAAATACTATAAATTTTAAGTAAAAATTGATTTAAATTTACTTAAATGTGTTTAATTCTTGATTTGAAAATTAATTTAATTAATTAAATCAAACCTTAGAAAAATTAATTTTGTAAAATATGGGATGATTGTGCTTATTTAAAAGAAAAAAGAATTTTTCTTTTTTTAATATTTATTATTAAAACGAAAAAATTGTGCTTTTTTAAAAATGTCTAAAAAAGAAGAAGCAACAAGTGGTATTGATTTGATACTAAATGCAACTGGTAAAAATAAAAAATCTAAAACAAGTAAAACTCAAATATATGAATATTTATTTCATCCTGGTAAATTTTTGGGTGAAAATCAAATTTATGAAAAAAAGTTTTTAATGAAATCATGGTTATTTGCTTTATTGATTAATATATTATTTTTGATTACTCTTTCTTCGTTAGCATTCGGCTTTGCTATTTTATTCAATACTAATTCAAATAGATTGAATGGAGATTATTGTACAAATAATTTTCAATGTGATAAAACATTAGATCTAATTTGTCAAAAAAATAAATGTAATTGTAAATCAACAGCATTTTATGTTCCATTTTATAGTAGATGTATTGATAAACATAATAATTCATATTCATGTTTTACTGATGAACATTGCTGTTGTGATCAAAAATGTTTATATAATGAAACAACAAAAGATTATAAATGTGGATGTGCAAATGACAGATGGTGGAATAATTCCATCACTTATTGCCGTATTATTTTTAATATTTTTTAATTTTGGTTTTTATCATTAAAATAATTACCATAAAATCTTTCCGAATATTCTTAGAACCCATAAATAAACTTAAATCCAAAATAATATATATTATATTAGTTATAATTTATATTAGGTTTGGGTGTCGGATTTCGGATTGCTCCGGTTCGCCAATCTTTTTTCCAATCCGAGATCCGATCCGTAATCCGAAAAATATAGTTTTTACTCCGGTTACGTATACAGTTCTCTGGATACTACTTCTAATATAAGTAAAATTATTTTAAAAACTAATTAATATTAGTTTTTTGCCTCTAACACATAATCTCTTGTTCAAATGTCTTTATCGCTTCTGACTCAATTACAGAATCGAATCAGGTTAGCGAATTAGTGGTATACCAACTTTTATGAATATTACAAACTGTCTTCAACTTCTTATAAGACTAATGATTCCTTTTGGAAAACGAAAATATTTAATCTAAGCTATGTAAATAAAAAGACCAAAATCTTTAATGTTTCTAAAAATAAATAAAATTATTAATTATTAATAAAAAAAAAGTTGGTATTAAATCTAACAGAATCTCAATTTTTGTATTAATATTCAATTTATTCTTTTGTATGATAAAATAATAGATATTTCTATTTTCTGTAACATATTTTATAAAAAAATTTATTTAGCTTATTTATTTAACCAAAGAAAAAAAATCAGCTTATGGTGAATATTGTTTGAAAAATGATCATTGTGAATTAAATAAAAATATGGAATGCTTAAATATAACAAATAAATGTGGTTGTTTGAATGATACAAATATTTATTGGAATGGTACTTATTGTGATCAAGTTAAAACATATTTAAATGAATGTAAATTATCAAATAGTTGTAATTCAACTCAAAAATTAACATGTAATATAACTGAACAACAACCATATAAATGTACATGTTTACCTTTTAATTATTGGAATTCAACAATTCAAATATGTGAAAATCAAAAAACATTTAATCAATTATGCACAAATAATAATGAATGTTTGAGTAATTCAGGTTTAGATTGTATAAGTTCACCAAAAAGATGTTTATGTGCTTCAAATTATTATTGGTCAAGTAGTCAAAGTGCTTGTGGTATTAAAATATTTTTTAGTTCAATATTTTTAAATTACAAATGAAATAAAATTAAAAGTTAAGAAAATAACTTATGGTCAAGTATGTAGTAATTCAATTTTACCATGTGATAATACATTATTATTGATTTGTAATACTGCTTTATATTGTGTTTGTCCAACAAATTTATTTTGGAATGGAACTTATTGTGGTAATTTTTAAATCATTTAATTTAATATTTAAAATTTTATTTTATCTTAATATTCAGTTCCACCAATAACAAGTGGCTTGAATTGTAATAATTCATTTGAATGTAATACTACTTTGGGTTTAAGTTGTAGTCCAACATTAAAAAAATGCATGTAAATATTATCAACAAATTTCATTAAATCCTAAATTTAAATTCCAAATTTATGAATTAATTTCTTAATTAAATAGTTGCGATTCAGATGAATATTGGACTGGCTCTTTTTGCAGTATAAAATTTATTTATTCTAGTTTATCTAAACAAAACTTTATCTTAAAATTAAAATAAAAGAGCAAAAAGAAATAAACGGAACATCTTGTGCTCATACAATACAATGTCAATCTTATAATGGTTTAACCTGTGATTCTGCTTCTGATTTATGCTTGTAATTCTTTAATAAAATCTTTAAATTCAGAATTTAATATTTAATATGAAAATAAAAAGGTGCTCTTCAACTAATTTTTGGAATGGTTTTAAATGCGGTACAAAATAACTGATAAATTTATTAGATTTTTTTTTAAATTGAATTTTTTCAAATTAATTTTTAGTTGATAAATATACCGTAAACACTTATTGTGATTTTTCTTATCAATGTGAAGAATATAATGGTTTGAGTTGTTTAACAATAGGTTCAAAAGAAGTTTGCGAGTAATTTTTTTATCTAAAAAAGATTTTCGTAATTTAATTTAAATTTTATGTTTTAAATATTTTAAAATAGATGTCCTAAAGAATATTATTGGGATTCAGCAAAATGCAGTTAGAAATTAATTTTAAAGCAAATTACATTAAAATATTAAATTTAATTTATTAAAAGCAAAAAAGAAAAGTTATAATATTGCTTGTTCAATAGATGCACATTGTAATGAAAATTTAGGCTTAAAATGTTCCAATCTCAAATGCGCGTATATTTATCAATATTTCTATTTTGTTTTATTATTTTTATCAATTAATTATTATAAAAAATTAAATTAAGATGTAATTATTTAGAATATTGGAATGGTACTCAATGTGGTATTTATAAATCAATATTTAATATATATATATTTATAAATCATATAAATATTTATTAAATAAGTAACAAAAAAAACTTTTAATGATGATTGTATTTATTCATATGAATGTAGAGATTATTTAGGTCTTTATTGTTTTAATCGTAATTGCGAGTATAAATTTAATACATTTTTAAAATAAAATTGTTATTATAAAAAATATTAATACATATTAATATAGTTGTTATCCAACAATGTATTGGTCAGCAGATGGATTATGTGGTTAGTGATAAAATTAATAAAATACCATTTATCAGTAGGCTCTTTTAATTTAATAAAAAATTAATAAAGATAGAAAACAAACTTTTGATGAAAATTGTAGAACCACTTATGATTGTTTGGAAGTTGTTGGTCTGGTTTGCGGGTCAAACAATAAATGCCAGTTATTTTATTTCTTAATTTTTATTTAGTTTATCTTAATTAAACTTATATTATTAAATTATCTGCATACATACAACATTTAAACTTTGCTTTATTATTAAATTTAAAGATGTGTTTCTCCAAATTATTGGTATGATACAAAATGCCGTAATTTAAGCATTTTCTAAATGAATTATTCATATACATTTAAATATATTGATATAATTTAAGAGATTCGAGTAGGAATCAACCAATTATGTGATCCTGTTAAATATTTATGTCAAACAAATCTTCAATGCCAATTTACATCATCAGGGAACTATGTGTGCCAGTATACATTTTAAAAATAGTGTTTAAAAAAAAATTTTTTTTAATAACTTTATTTAAAAAATACATTACAGATGTTCATCAGATAAATATTGGGATGGAAATTCATGTGGTAATAATTTTGTTTTAATAATTAAATTTCAATTTAGATTTAGTTTTATTTTTAACCAAGAACTAATAAAAACGATAAATCAAGTGTGTAATGGTTGGCATGTACCTTGTGATTATACAAAAAAGTTAAAATGTACAACATATGATCCCGATTATAGTTGTTTAAGTTCTTATACTGGTGAAAGATGTGATTGCTCTTATTATGAATATTGGTTAAATAATCAATGCGGTTTTATTTTTTAATGAATTGTTTTATATTATTTTATTTAATACTTTTAAATTATACAAGTTCCAAAAATTCTCTATAATATTGCTTGTACAAGAGATTGTGAATGTAGACAAGACTTGGGCTTATCTTGTTTATCTCAAACAAATATTTGCACTGGTAATAATATTGTCAAAAGATGCTTTTGTTCATTTGATCAGTATTGGGATGGTGGAAATTGTGGTATGAATTTTATTTTAAAAAAATATAAAATAGTATTAATTAATACTATTTTATAATTAATTATAAAATAAAAAAGTACCAAGAAATTTTGTCTATACATATTGTTATAACCATTGTAGTTGTAGAATGGACAGAGGTCTGAGTTGTCAAACTTACAATAATGGATATTCATGTTACTCTTATTTTGCAGGCTCGCAATGCTTATGCAATCATATTACACATTATTGGGATAGTGGAAATAATAATTGTGGTAATTAAATATTACAAAATTTCTTATTTGTTTAAATTAAAATAACCTTGTTTATGAGAACCAAAAAAATTTGATGGTGATACGTGTGCAAATAACTGTAATTGTCGAGAAGACCTACAATTGAGTTGTAAATTAAATACAAATGACTACTCTTGTTACACAGATGTCGGATATCATTGTCGTTGTCCCAAACCAACTCATTATTGGGAAACTGCTTCTAATAATTGTGGTTGATATATAACCTTTTACTGACACCTTTTATGAGTTATTTTTATATTTTATCAAAAAAAATATATTTAAGTTCTAAAACAATTTCACAATGTTGCAAATCAGTTTTGTGATGGAAATGATTGTAAATGTAGAGAAGATCTTGGTCTAAAATGTAAATCATATAATGCTGCTAATGCTTATTCTTGCTATAATTCATTTTCATCTACAAAATGCCTTTGTGATACAAACGAATATTGGAATAATGATTGTGGTATTTTAAAATTCTATTTAAAAAATCTTAATTTTTTTAAAAAATATCTAAAAGTGCCAAAAATAACACATGATCAAATTTGTTCAACTGATTGTTCATGTCGTGAAGATTTGGGTTTGTCTTGTCAATTGATTAACAGCGTTAAAAAATGTCGTTGTACAACACCAACACAGTTTACTATTTAATAATTTTATTTTAAATTTTTATTTAAAGAAAAAATAAATAAATGAATTTTTTAAGCTACTGGTCATTAACACAAAATAAATGTGTGCTTTGTCAAACAAATTCTATGGTTTTTGTATCGTATGCAACCTATCCTTATACATGTTATTATGATTTAAATCAAAAAAGCAATTTTCAAGATGCTGTAAATTATTGCGAAACCAGAAATAGCAAATTAATAACGCCTAAGGATAGTAATCAAGTCCAAGTTTTGAATTCGCTACTACCTCTAGGTCAAAGTGCATGGGTTTGTTTAATTTTCATTTTTTATAATTTTAGGTGTTTTTGAGAAAATAAAGAATTTCAAAAGGTCGATTCAAAAATTGTAAATTTAGGAGATCAATATTTATGGCCTGATGGAAGTGCAGTCGCCTTAAATCTATTTGGACCCAGCCAACCAAACTATCTAGCTGGTCAATACAAGCTAATGTATACTTCTAATTCAGGCTTTAATGACTTTAATGGTGATACATTACAATACGTTGTTTGTCAATCAGGTATTACCAATTTTAAATAATTATTAATTTAATTTTACCTTTTTAATATAAATTTTTTTTAGGAAATTAAAAAAAATTCGTTTAGAATATTTAAACTTTAAAAACAGAAAATTTCTTTAATACATAAAAGTAAATTTGAATTTTAAAATTTTAGTTTAATATTAAGCATAAAACGAACTGATGTAAATATATTTTAATTAATTACTTAATAAAAATACTCTGATAAGAAATATTTCAACTTTTTTGGGAAAGTAAGATAATAAAAAAGTATTGAAAATTTTTTAACTATCCAAAAAACATATATAAAATATCTAATAAAACCCGAAAGCTTAGTAAACAAAAAAATTG
This sequence comes from Brachionus angularis, assembly GCA_021432725.1. Lineage (NCBI taxonomy): Eukaryota > Metazoa > Rotifera > Eurotatoria > Ploima > Brachionidae > Brachionus > Brachionus angularis. The sequence continues at coordinate 612,739 of JAJVDD010000007.1, forward strand.
TAATTATTTTAATTTGATTTCGAAAAAATAATTTTCTTATTATTTTAAAAGTTGTCTAATAAAAAATTGAAAATAATTTATACTTAAATTAATCGAAAATTTCATATAATGATTTTTGATTTAAAAAAATTTATTACAAATTACCAAACAAGGTATATTGTATTACTTAATGATTTACAATAATAATGAATGTAAATTATTAAGTAAATTTGTTAATCGATTGATTGATTCTTACAAGTATCAATTTTTATTTAAAACTAACAGACTGTTAGTAACAGTCTAGAATATTAACAAGTGGTTAATATATTTTGCTTTATATATCTTTGACTTGATGAAATTCTATTATTATGTAATGTTTCTATCATGTGTAGGGAATTTTATAAAAAACTGCATTTTCGGTCATAAGAGAAAATTTCTGAAAAAAAAAATCGTTAATGAGAAATTAAAATATTAGCTTCATTTAACAGTTTTTCAAAGTTATAAGGCTTTATCAAATGAATTAATTTTAATTGAATTTAAAAAAAAAAACAAATTATTATTAACAAATTCAAGAAAAAAAATTTTTTTTCATAAATGCAATAAATTTATGAAATATAAATTCATCAGAATTTTTTCAATTTTTAACTGCATTTGTTCTTAATCTTAAAATTAATTTAATTAATTAAATAAAACCTTAGAAAAATTAATTTTGTAAAATATGGGATCATTGTGCTTATTTAAAAGAAAAAAGAATTTTTCTTTTTCTTAAATATATATTATTAAAACGAAAAAATTGTGCTTTTTTAAAAATGTCTAAAAAAGAAGAAGCAACAAGTGGTATTGATTTGATACTAGATGCAACTGGTAGAAATAAAAAATCTAAAACAAGTAAAACTCAAATATATGAATATTTATTTCATCCTGGTAAATTTTTGGGTGAAAATCAAATTTATGAAAAAAAGTTTTTAATGAAATCATGGTTATTTGCTTTATTGATAAATATATTATTTTTGATTAGTCTTTCATCGTTAGCATTCGGCTTTGCTATTTTATTCAATACTAATTCAAATAGATTGTATGGAGATTATTGTACAAATAATTTTCAATGTGATAAAACATTAGATCTAATTTGTCAAAAAAATAAATGTAATTGTAAATCAACAGCATTTTATGTTCCATTTTATAGTAGATGTATTGATAAACAAAATAATTCATATTCATGTTTGACTGATGATCATTGCTGTTGTGATCAAAAATGTTTATATAATGAAACAACAAAAGATTACAAATGTGGATGTGCAAATGACAGATGGTGGAATAATTCCATAACTTATTGCCGTATTATTTTTATATTTTTTTAATAATTTTGGTTTTTATCATTAAAATAATTACCATAAAATCTTGCTGAAAATTCCTAAAATTATATATTATATTAGTTATAATTTATAATAGGATTGGATGTCGGATTTCGGATTGCTTCGGTTAACAAACCCAATCCGGTTTCTAATCCGCTCCGTCAATCAATCTTTTTTCCGATCCAAGATAGGATCCGTAATCCAAAAAAATAAAGTTTTTACTCCGGTTTCCTAGTCTTTCCGTGACAAGCACTTTTTTTAATATAATTAAAATTATTTTAAAAACTAATTAATGTTAGTTATTTGCCTATAACACATAATCTCTTTTTCAAATATCTTTATCACTTCTGACTCAATTACAGAATCAAACCGAGCTATCGAATTAATAATGATATGGATATTACAAACTGTCTTCAACTTTTTGTAAGACTTCTGACCCCTGTTCGAAAACGAAAATATTTAATCCTAGCTATATGTAAATATAGTACCAAATTTACATACGAAAATCTTTAATAATTCTAACAAGTATTAATTATTAGTAAAAGAAAAGTTGGTATTAAATCTAATTGAATCTCAATTTTTGTATAAATACTCAATTTATTCTTATGTATTATAAAATAATAGAAATTTCTATTTTCTGTAAAATAATTTAAAAAAAATTTTATTTAGCTTATTTATTTTATTAAAGAAAAAAAATCAGTTAATGGTGAATATTGTTTGAAAAATGATCATTGTGAATTAAATAAAAATATGAAATGCTTAAATATAACAAATAAATGTGGTTGTTTGAATGATACAAATATTTATTGGAATGGTACTTATTGTGATCAAGTCAAAACATATTTAAATGAATGTAAATTATCAAATAGTTGTAATTCAACTCAAAAATTAACATGTAATATAACTGAACAACAACCATATAAATGTACATGTTTACCTTTTAATTATTGGAATTCAACAATTAAAATATGTGAAAGTCAAAAAACATTTAATCAATTATGCACAAATAATAATGAATGTTTGAGTAATTCAGGTTTAGATTGTACAAGTTCACCAAAAAGATGTTTATGTGCTTCAAATTATTATTGGTCAAGTAGTCAAAGTGCTTGTGGTATAAAATATTTTAAATGAAAAATTTTAATGCTATAGTTTATTTTTGAATTATAAATTACATGATAAAGTCAAGAAAATAAGTTATGGTCAAGTATGTAGTAATTCAATTTTACCATGTGATAATACATTATTATTGATTTGTAATACTGCTTTATATTGTGTTTGTCCAACAAATTTATTTTGGAATGGAACTTATTGTGGTAATTTTGAAATCATTTAATTTAATATTTAAAATTTTATTTTATCTTAATATTCAGTTCCACCAATAACAAGTGGCTTGAATTGTAATAATTCATTTGAATGTAATTCTACTTTGGGCTTAAGTTGCAGTCCAACATTAAAAAAATGCATGTAAATAATATATCTTTTAAGTTAAATTTATAATTTATTTTAACCCAAATTAAATAGTTGTGATTCAGATGAATATTGGACTGGCTCTTTTTGCAGTATAAAATTTATTTATCCCAGTTTATATAAACAAAACTTTATCTTAAAATTAAAATAAAAGAGCAAAAAGAAATAAACGGAACATCTTGTGCTCATACAATACAATGTCAATCTTATAATGGTTTAAGCTGTGATTCTGCTTCTGATTTATGCTTGTAATTCTTTAATAAAATCTTAATAAAATAATTTAAAAATACAAAAATTTATAAAGATGTTCATCTGCTAATTATTGGAATAGTTTTAAGTGCAGTACGAATCAATTGATTTTTTTTTTTAATTTTTTAAATCTATTTTTTATATCTTAGTTGATAAGCATACAGTCAACACTTATTGTGATTTTTCTTATCAATGTGAAGAATATAATGGTTTGAGTTGTTTAACAATAGGTTTAAATGAAGTTTGCGAGTAATTTTTTTATCTAAAAAAGATTTTCTTAATTTAATTTAAATTTTATGTTTTAAATATTTTAAAATAGATGTCCTAAAGAATATTATTGGGATTCAGCAAAATGCAGTTAGAAATTAATTTTAAAGCAAATTACATTAAAATATTAAATTTAATTTATTAAAAGTAAAAAAGAAAAGTTATAATATTGCTTGTTCAATAGATGCACATTGTAATGAAAATTTAGGCTTAAAATGTTCCAATCTCAAATGCGCGTATATATATATATCAATATTTCTATTATTTTTATCAATTAATTATTATAAAAAATCAAATAAAGATGTAATTATTTAGAATATTGGAATGGTACTCAATGTGGTATTTATAAATCAATATTTAATATATACATTTATAAATCATTAATATTTATTAAATAAGTAACAAAAAAAACTTTTAATGATGATTGTATTTATTCATATGAATGTAGAGATTATTTTGGTCTTTATTGTTTAAATCGTAATTGCGAGTATAAACTTAATTCATTTTTAAAATAAAATTGTTATTATAAAAAATATTAATACATATTAATATAGTTGTTATCCAACAATGTATTGGTCAGCAGATGGATTATGTGGTTAGTGATAAAATTAATAAAATACCATTTATCAGTAGACTCTTTTAATTTAATAAAAAAATAAAAAAGATAGAAAACAAACTTTTGATGAAAATTGTAGAACCACTTATGATTGTTTGGAAGTTGTTGGCCTGGTTTGCGGGTCAAACAATAAATGCCAGTTATTTTATTTCTTAATTTTTATTTAGTTTATCTTAATTAACTTATAATATTAAATTATCTGCATACATACAACATCTAAACTTTATTTTTAAATTTAAAGATGTGTTTCTCCAAATTATTGGTATGATACAAAATGCCGTAATTTAAAAATTTTAAAATGAAATATTCATACACATTTAAATATATTAATATAATTTAAGAGATTCGAGTAGGAATCAACCAATTATGCGATCCTGTTAAAATTTTTTGTCAAACAAATCTTCAATGCCAATCTACATCATCAGGGAACTATGTGTGCCAGTATACATTTTAAAAATAGTATTTAAAAAAATTATATTTAACAACTTTATTTACAAAATACATTAAAGATGTTCATCAGATAAATATTGGGATGGAAATTCATGCGGTAATAATATAAAAAAAAATTTGAAACATACTCGAAATAAGTTTTTTTTTGAGAATTGATTAAGATTCAAAATCAGGTTTGTGATGGTTGGACCATTCCTTGCGACTATTCAATTGGTTTAAAATGTTTAACCTACAATACATATAGTTGTTTAAGTTCTTATTCGAATCTCAGGTGTGATTGTATTTATTATCAATTTATGTTAAGTGGAAAATGTGGTATCTTTTTAATTTATGAAAAATATATTATTAAATTATTTTGTATTTTTCAAATCAGTTGATAAATACGTACATGATGAAACTTGCACAACTGCATGCTCTTGTCGAAGAGATTTAGGTCTTTCATGTCAGTCAATCAATGGAGTTAACAGATGTCGATGCACAATGCCTACACAGTTAATAATATTTTAAATTAAAATTAACATTTCAATTATTAGTATTAATTTTTTTAGTTATTGGTCGAGAAGAAATCAAAAATGTTTACCGTGTATAACTGATCCCAGTTATACTTACAAATCTTACAAAGAATATCCTTACACATGCTACTATGATTTAAATGAGGTACGAAGTTTTTCTAATGCAAAACTTCATTGTGAAAACCGTCAAGGTAGTTTAATTTGGCCTAAGGATGTTAATCAACGTGCTGTAGTTAACATTTTATTGGGTGGTAGCTGGGGATGGGTTCGCTTTAAATTTTGATCGAATTGTTTAATTGAAATATGTTTTTAATTATTTAAAGGTTTTATCAACATTTGGAGCTAATTATGATTTTTATTGGCCTGATGGACAAATAATTTATAACGGTAATTATTGGAATAATGATGATTGCACATATTATAGTACAAGTATTTCAATCACATATTGTCTTAATTCGGGTTACGTAATATGTCAATCCGGTGATCCAGATTTCACTTAATTTTTTTTTTACTTTAAGCAATTGCAAATAACAAATATTTTTATTTTTAAGCTTGAGTAGAAAATAAAAATTCTAAATCTAAAAACAATTATTTTATTTTAGTTTTTAAAATTATTGCATTTTTATAAAGTCATTTAAATTTAAAAAGCCAATGAACCTCTGTTTATAACTAATTATCATCAACTACCAAAAATAAATATGCAAAATAATTAATAATCATTTTTATTAATGAAAAATTAATTGAAAAAAAATGCTCTTGTTTATCTAATTATTATTGGTCAACTACTTTATATTCTTGCTGTAAATTAAATTAAATTTTTCTATATTATATTAATTTTTATATTAAATATTTGAATCACATATTTTAAAAAATTTTTATTTAGTTAAAAAAATAAATTATGGTCAACCATGTAGCAGTTCAATACCATGTGATAATACATTATTATTAAATTGTAATTCTGGCTCTTATTGTGTATGTCAAACAGGCTTATTTTGGAATGGTACATACTGTGGTAATATTTAATATATCAAAAACAGAAAATCTTAAATAAAATAATTTAAAATTTATAATATATTTATTTCTGATAGTTCATCAAATATTAAATGGTCTAAATTGTGATAATTCATTTGATTGTAATACAACATTAGGTTTATATTGTGATTTAAACTATAATCAATGCATGTAATTTAATAAATAAAAATCCCAAAATTTGATTTATTTTTATTTTAATAAAATTTATATGAATTAATTTATAGTTGCCAATCAACTCATTATTGGAGTGGATCACTTTGTCGTATTTCAAAATCAAATTTTTAAATTTAAATTTTCATTTTATTTTAATTATTTTTAAATTTTTTTCAAGAGCTTAAACAAATAAATGGTACAAATTGTTTAAACACTATTCAATGTCAATCTCAAAATGGATTAACATGTCAATCAAATTTATGTTTGTTAGTAAATTTTCAATATATTATAATAGAATATATAGTCATTTATAAATTAAAATTAAATAGATGTTTATCTAGTTATTATTGGAATGGATTAAAATGCCGTAATTTAGAAAAAAATTTTATTTCAAATTATATTTTTTATTGACTTTCAAATGTTTGATTTTATAGTTCCCAAAAAAGAAATTAACAATTATTGTAGTTTTTCTTATGAATGCCAAGATTATAACAATTTAAATTGCTTATTAATTGGTTCAAACAATTATTGCGAGTAAATTTAAATTTAAACTTTCTTAAAATTTCTGTTTAAAAATGCATTTAATTTTTTTTTGCTAGATGTCTCAGTTCTCATTATTGGAATGGCTCATTTTGTGGTAAGAATTAATTATTTTTTTAATGAGTTTTATCTGTTACACTTAAAATTTTTATTATAAAGTTCCGAAATTTTTCTATAATGAGCCTTGTAATTTTTTTTACCAATGTAATAATCTACTTGGCCTGGTTTGATTATCTAGATGCCGGTTTTTTTTTATTTTTTGAAAAATTATTCGTAAAAAAATAATTTTTTTGATTTAAAAAGATGTCCAGCTTTGTATTATTGGAATGATTCTTATTGTGGTTTGTTTTAAGTTTTCATTTTGTTGAACTTTTTAATTTTGAAAAAAAAATAGTGCCTCTGAAGAATTTCCTAGACAATTGTGCTTCTAATATAGAATGTAATGACCAAAAAAACTTATTATGCATTGAATCGAAATGCATGTAAGTTTTTATCGTGGTTTTACTTTTTTCAGTTTAAAAATATTAAATAATTTATGTAGATGTACACCTACAATGTATTGGAGTGGCTCTAAATGTGGTAAAATATAATTCCAAGCTGTAATAATTAATAATTATAATTTATTTTTTCATTTAAAAAAGAAAACAAAAAAATTGAACAACAATATTGTTTAAGCTCAAGTTCAAATGAATGTCAAGAATTTTCCGGACTTTCATGTAATTTAAATCAATGCAAGTAATTAATAAAAATTGAAATTTTATTAAGAAAATTAAAAAAAATCAATTATTAAGATGTACATCCCCTCAATACTGGGTCACAAATAAATGCCGTACAAAATAAAATTATATTAAATGAAAAAATATAATTGTAAATTTTAAATTAAAAAGAGTATCCAGTCGATATAAATCAATATTGTAATGGTTCTGAATACCAATGTAAATCTGGACTTGAATGCCAACCATTTAATAATGATTACAACCTATGCCAGTATCAAATAAAATATAAAACATTATTTTTAATTTCAAATAATTTGATATTTATATAAGATGCCCTATTGGTACATATTGGAATGGAACAGATTGTTGTAAGAAAATAAATTTAAAAAATTTCAAAATTATAGAATATACCTGGTTTTAAAATAATAATATTCATTAATTTATTTAGTAAATATAAAAACATATACTGAATTTTGTAATGATTGGGATGTACCTTGTGATTATTCAAAACAATTAAAATGTTTAGCTTCTGGTGTTGGTTCAGAATGTTTAATTAATTATACTGGTGATAAATGTAACTGTATTAGTAGTGATTATTGGGATACTAGTCTTTTAAAATGTGTTAATAGAAAATTAGAATATTTAACATGTTCTAATAATTGTCAATGTAGAGTTGATTTAGGCTTAAGCTGTGTAACAAATACATATGGTTATAGTTGTCAAGGATCTTTTTTAGATACAAGATGTGTTTGTAATAATACTCAATATTGGAATAACACTTATTGTGGTAAATAAAATATTACAATATTACAATATATTACAATATTATTATTGTGTAAATATTTATTTAAAAAATTCTTAATTTAGTTGATAGATACTCATATTTTCAAACATGCACTCAAACATGTCAATGCTTTGTTAATCTCAAGTTATCATGTATGTCTTATACAAATGGTTATTCTTGCTACGGTTCTTATTTGAATAATTTGTGTGTGTGTGACATTGGTTGGTATTGGAACGGTACAATTTGTGGTAATTTTTAAAGCTTTGTATTTATATTCATGAGATTTTTTAACTTGTTCAATTTTGATTGTTTTTCAAAACTACTTTCTTATTTACTTTCAAGATTATACCAGGAAAAAGTTTATACTTGTTTATTTTCAACATCTAAATATTCGCTCTCTGTATTTTTGTAAAATAAAATTTATTACTTTGGTAAAATCGTTTTATTATATTTATAATATATTAATTTCCCATTAAACTTTATGGTTACAATTTTTCACTATTAAATTCAAATAAAGAAAACTTAAATTTGATTTTTATTAATTATTTGATATAATTAATTGAAAAATAAAACCAGTTGTGGATGAAAAATATTTTTAAAGTTTAAAAGAAATATTGTATTATTAGATAAGGCTTTTATAAATTATTTTTAACAGTGATATCAAATATCAATTATATAATTAAAATTGTTTATTCGATTAGGCAAAATTTTAACACTTAAACTGAAATTAATTTGATTTTCAAATTACGTAAATAAATCGCTTTTAAAAATTAAAATTTTATTTTCTTTAAAGTTCAAAAATTATCTTATAACAATAGTTGTACAACAAATTGTTCATGTAGAGAGGATTTAGGTCTTTCTTGTAGTCCTTATATAAATGGATATTCATGTTACTCAACATATTTAAGTAATAGATGTATGTGTAATTATTTGACTCAATATTGGGACGTAGTGTCTAACTCATGTCGTAAATAATTTTGAAACCAACTTATTATACGTATTGTTAAATTTTACTTTAAATTTAATTTAAGAAAATAAAAAGCTAGATAATGTTGGATGTAGTTCAAGTTGTGAATGTAGAGAAGATTTGGGCTTATTATGTGGATCAGGTCAGGTTTGTCCAAATACAATTGTATCATCAAGTTGTGTTTGTAACAGTACTCAATATTGGAATTCAACTTTACAAATATGCGGTATAATTTTTAATATTAAATTTTTTAAAACATTTTAAAACAGGGGTTAATTAAATAATATATATTCTAGTAAATAAAAAACTTTTGAATGAAACGTGCAGTTCAGGTTTAGACTGTGAATGTAGAACTGATATGAATTTAAAATGCATAAATGGTATCTGTTCCTGTTTAATAGGAACTTCACCTTATATGTATATTTATTTTTATAATAGTTGAAAACTGTTTATTTAAATTTCTTTTTAAATAAAGGTTTTGGTCTTTAACTCAATTAAAATGTATTCCTTGTCCTTCTGACTATGTATCCTACTCACAATATCCCAATAGTTGCTTTAAGGACGGAAGCAATAGTAATTTTGCTCAAGTAAAAATTGATTGTGCTACTGATGGAGCATTTTTGATTCCAAAAACTCAATCACAATATCAAGCTTTTTTATTTTTTGTAACAAATACAAATAACAATGGAAATGATTACTGGGTATTTAAAAAAAATTTCAATTAAATGAATTATTTATCTAATATTTTTTGAATGTTTTTTAATATATCAGTTGGACACATATTATGATACAAGTGTAAATAAATATTATTGGGGCGATGGAACAGAAGTTACTTTGTCGCCGATACCAAATACTGGATCAGCAAATTCTCATTTGGTTTATAAAAATTCTAACTTAAATTCTGCAACAAGTGGTAATGCAAAAAGTGTTTGTCAATACAGTATTTTTTTATTCTAAATCATTCATAAAAAAAATTATTATTTTTAAAATATATTTTTAAATTATAGTTGTATGAAACATATTTCAGGTTTTTTAGATAGCGGAAATCATCCAAAATTTAATAGAATAAAATATTTTATAAATTTTTAACTTTATTGCCTAATTATATAAAATTCAAATTAACTTAATAAAATAAAGCTGAAACTAACATTCAATCCATAATTAAAAAATCTTTATATATTAGAGTAAAAAGAACTATCTTATCATTTAATAAAATTTTTAACTGAATTTTTCGAATTATTTAAATTAATTTTTTAAACCTTAATTTAATTGGACGTGAATAAATGTATAACATAAAAAAAATAAATAAGACAATAATTTTAATAAAAAATACCATAAATTTATTAAAGATGAATAGAATTGTAATTTTTATCATTTTTTGAATAATATTTAAATAAAAATTAAGTAATTATCATTTTTATAATAAAAAAATACTAATTTAGAAAAAAATATAATAAAAATTACAAAATTAGTTATTGTAAAAAAAAATTATTGTTTCTTATTTTGTTTGCACTTATTTGTAGGGCAAAAAAAATACAATTTCTTTTGCAAAGGCTTACCACAAGTCTCACACAATTTAATGCATTTGTCATTTAACTTTTGCCTTTTTGGATTAGGTTCAAAAGAATTTATATCGTCATCAAAAATTGAATTCTCTTCTGGATCTTTTACTAAATCAGATGGCTGAACTTGTAAACTTTTAAGTGTTTTTGAAGCGGCGCCTCTTTTTTTATTATTATGTATTGGTAAATCCATTCCAATCGAATTAAAATCCAAAAGTTTAAGTCTAAAGGCACAAGAAATAACATGATTGCATTTGTAATGTTTCAACCAGAAAGGGCATGTACAGGTACTTAACTTCCATTTGTCAAGATTGATTTCAACTTTATAAAAAGAATAAACATTACTCATCATTTCATCAAATGTGGACCAATTTTGTTCATTGAGTGTATTTAAGTATTGTTTGATTGTTTCTTTTGTTGGTTTTTCGTTTTCTTCGCCAGCTTTGATATAATATGATCCTTGAAAATGAACAATACGTTTATCACGTTTATTCCAATCATACGCTTGTTTCATGTCATTATCACTAAAAATAGGCTCATGAAAAAACTCTTTACAGTTTAAATTATCCATCTCGATGAATTCGTCTGTATCTGGATCTTTAACAATTAACATTTCAGAACGATCTTGAGACCAAAAATAAATCAAGTTGTTTTTACATTCATTTAAAAATTCGATTAGACTTAACCTCTTGTGATGAAGCGATTTTTGATCTTATCATGACTTGATTCCAAGCCATTTGTTGTACTTGGCATTCCAACAGCATAGCCTTCATACCAACCGGAATTTTTTAACCCATTCATCTTCAAAATAAGATAAAAATTGGTTCACTATTTCGTTCTTATAACGTTTGTATTTTAAGTCAAATAATTTGACAGCATCATTAAATAATTTTTCGGATGAAAGAGTTTGAATTTTAAAAATGTCTACTCGAATTTTTTTCCTAAATTCTTCTTCAAATGAGTTCAATCTACTATCAATTTTTCTGATTACATGAGCCCAGCAATTAATTCTTTTTTCACATATAAATACCTGCTCGAATCCGTTTGCTATAGCTGCTGCATTGTCTGCAATTATTATTCTTGGATCGATTAGCTTATTATAAACTGTAAGTGCTACTTGTTTAATTGCTTTAAAAAAGAAAGCAAAATCTATTTCTTTTTCACTATTGCAGAGAGCAAGGCCAAATGGGTGAAACTTTTTTGCTCGGTCTGTTGTTCCGCCTGTAATTGCAGGAAAACAACCATTTGTAAGCTTATAAGTTGCATCTGATAAAATAAACTTTGACTCTAATGAAAACTTGATTAATCTTTTGGTGGTCAAAAATACTCTAAAATATTGATTTGGATAAGCCTCGTATTCAAAAAGGCCAACAAAAACTTTATCTTCTTCTTCTGGTATATTCTGATTAGCTTCACACCAGTCTTTTAGGTTTCGCATGGTTGGTTGATTTGTTTCTTTTCTTTTGGCTCGATTTACTGACAAAATATAATTTAAACGTGCAGGTTTTGGAGGATTGTAGCCAAGTTTTATTAGATTTTGTCTGATTGATTCAGGATTAAGGTTTAAATTATCTAATTCCCATATTTTTTTCGTGATTGGATCATTTTCATCGAGCTTTTGATATTTTTTTATTTTTTCTATATGATTTGAGTGTTGGTCGATTGAAATAAAGCAATTCCCTTTTGTTCCATTCGTCAGCTCTAAATACAGTGCAGCACGACAACCATTTTTTTGATAGGAACAATAATACCTAAATTTACAATCATCTTGAAATTTAAAAATAAATTGACCATTGTGAATCTCTCCTTTGGCAATTTCTTTTTGTATGTCTTCAATGTTCTCAAATTCTTTGAAAAATTCATATTTTACCGCTGCTCCTCTTGATTTGGCTTTTGTCTTTTTATTGATAATATTTTCATTAAATTCTTCAGCATCGACTATAGTTTCTTCAATTGGATTACCGAGATAACTTTCTGTTGAATTAGATTTTTGGGTTGTTTCTTCAGACATTTTGTTTTTTTTTTTAATTTTTTCATCATTTTAGAATTTTTAGCATGAAATAAATAAGCTTAAGCTGATTTAATTAATTGTCAATTTTGATATTCTTAATTGAGTATTTAATTAACTATTATAATAAATTGATAAGTATTTAATCAATTAAATTATTGATCATTAAAATTGATAATTAATTGATTAATTAATTCAAAGATTCGAATATTCATTTTTATTTAATTTTTTTATGTTTAATTTTATATAATTTATGGTATTTTTTATTAAAAATATGGGTATCAATTATATTAGTTCAATTTAATTGATCTATTAAAAAAAAAATATAAATCTACAAAAATTTTTGTTTTGCTAAACAAAAAAGTGTTTCTAAGAAAAGTTTTAAAAAGTAATTTCAAAAAACCAAATTTTGATTTAAGCTTTACTTAATTGAAGAAAACTTAAAAATGAAAAAAAAATAAACAAAAAAAAAAGAAATATTTTATTTTAAATGAAGGTCTAAGTAATAAATTTTAAAAATAATTAAAAGAATTAAAAAACAAAATGATTACTTCTATGGATATCAAATCACGAACCAGTTCTGATATAGTTGTCAATGCTTCAATAGAAAATAAAAAATTTAGGAAAACTATTATTTATGAAGTAAAAAATCCAAATTTACAAACATTTTTTTCAATATAATTTAAAATAAAAAGTATGAAGTAGGCCCAGAAAAAGAAGATTTAAATCATATATACAGAAACAGATTTAGTATGAGACCATGCTTGTTTGCTGTATTATTTAATTTATGCATTTTATTAGCATTATGTGCATTGGGTTTTGCTTTGGCTAGTTTATTTGGTAATAATATCTTAAAAACATATGGTGACCATTGTGAATCAAATTCAGAATGTGATAAATCATTAAATTTAGTTTGTTTGGATAAAAAATGCAATTGTTCATTATTTTCAAATTATTATTATAAAATATCTTTGGCTAAATGTGTTCCAAAAGAAACTAATTTAGCAAATTGTTTGAATGATAATGATTGCTGTTGTGGTCAATATTGTACTACAAATAAAATATGTGATTGCAAAATAAATAGATATTGGAATAGTCAGACTTCTTCATGTGGTATCTTATCTTCATTTTTATATATATATTTATTTATCATTTTATAAATAGTAAATTAATGTGTATTAATATGTAAAGATAAAAGATCTAAATATGGAGAGAGTTGTAGTTCATCAAAACAATGCTCATATTCTAGTAATTTACAATGTATATTAAATAAATGTACATGTTTATTAAATAATTATTATTGGAATGGTACTTATTGTGATCAAGTTAAAACATATTTAAATGAATGTAAATTATCAAATAGTTGTAATCAGTTACAAGGATTAATATGTAATATAACTGAACAACAACCATATAAATGTACATGTTTACCATTTTATTATTGGAATTCAACAGCCAAAATATGTCAAAATCAAAAAATAATTGATGAATCATGTACAAATTCAATAGAATGTCTAAGTAATACTGGTCTATATTGTGATTTATCAAATAAATGCTCTTGTTTATCTAATTATTATTGGTCAACTACTTTATATTCTTGCTGTAAATTAAATTAAATTTTTCTATATTATATTAATTTTTATATTAAATATTTGAATCACATATTTTAAAAAATTTTTATTTAGTTAAAAAAATAAATTATGGTCAACCATGTAGCAGTTCAATACCATGTGATAATACATTATTATTAAATTGTAATTCTGGCTCTTATTGTGTATGTCAAACAGGCTTATTTTGGAATGGTACATACTGTGGTAATATTTAATATATCAAAAACAGAAAATCTTAAATAAAATAATTTAAAATTTATAATATATTTATTTCTGATAGTTCATCAAATATTAAATGGTCTAAATTGTGATAATTCATTTGATTGTAATACAACATTAGGTTTATATTGTGATTTAAACTATAATCAATGCATGTAATTTAATAAATAAAAATCCCAAAATTTGATTTATTTTTATTTTAATTAAATTTATATGAATTAATTTATAGTTGCCAATCAACTCATTATTGGAGTGGATCACTTTGTCGTATTTCAAAATCAAATTTTTAAATTTAAATTTTCATTTTATTTTAATTATTTTTAAATTTTTTTCAAGAGCTTAAACAAATAAATGGTACAAATTGTTTAAACACTATTCAATGTCAATCTCAAAATGGATTAACATGTCAATCAAATTTATGTTTGTTAGTAAATTTTTAATATATTATAATAGAATATATAGTCATTTATAAATTAAAATTAAATAGATGTTTATCTACTTATTATTGGAATGGATTAAAATGCCGTAATTTCAAATACTGTTAGAAATAAATCTTATCATTTATGTTAATCTTAATTATCTAATTTAAGTTGAAAAAAAAACAATAAATTCATTTTGTACCCAAATCTATGAATGTCAAGATTACAATTTTTTACAATGTTTGTCAATATCAGCCCAATTTACTTGCGAGTATATTTTTTATTTCTAAGTAATTTTGTTTATCTTTAATTTTGTAAATTTTTTAAAAGATGTTTTACTTCATATTATTGGAACGGTTCTATTTGTGGTAATCATTTATTCTAATATTTAAGTTTATTAAATTTATAAGTAATCAAATAATAGGTTTTAAACTATAATTAACTTTTTCAAAAATATATTTTTTTTAAATTTTTTTTGGATTCTTTTAAAAAAATAAACTTGTTTTGTGTCTAAAACTTTTTCTTAATTTTTATTATCTATAAGTTCCTAAGTTTTCATATAATGTTCCATGTTCATTAGATGCCGAATGCAATAATTTACTTGGTTTAGTTTGTGTAACTACATGCCTGTAATAATTTTTTAGAGTTAATAAAAATAATTTTAATTAAAAAAAAATTTTAAAAGTTGCCCCAACTACTATTATTGGAATGGATCAACATGTGGTAAAAATTGTTTTTTTTTATTAAATTTTTAATTAAAAATATTTTTATCCAAAATAAAGAACCTCAAAAAACATATTTATTGAGTTGCTCGTCAAATGTGGAGTGTCAAAGCCACTTAGGTTTAATATGCTTAAACAATATTTGCAAGTTTGAGTTTTTGGAATTTTTAAATTTATTTATTTAGCTTAATAATTTTATATTTTAATATAGATGTACACCTGTCATGTATTGGACTGGTTCTAAATGTGGTATATATTTAAAATTAACTTGAATTAATTTTGTTTATTTATTACAAAATTAATTAAAATAAAAAAGATTTTAAAAAACCTGATCAAGAAACATGTTCGAATGTTGAATGCCAAGACTATGCTGGTCTTAGCTGTTTATCAACTAAATGCCAGTTGTTTTTTATTTTATAAATTTAAAAAAAAATTTGATAATAAGCTTTTAAAAAATTAAAAAGATGCATATCACCTCAATATTGGGTCACTAATAAATGCCGTATAAAATAAATTTTTTATTAAATTAAAAAAACACAATTTTAAATTTTAAATTAAAAAGAGTATCCAGTCGGTATAAATCAATATTGTAATGGTTCTGAATACCAATGTAAATCTGGACTTGAATGCCAACCATTTAATAATGATTACAACCTATGCCAGTATCAAATAAAATATAAAACATTATTTTTAATTTCAAATAATTTGATATTTATATAAGATGCCCTATTGGTACATATTGGAATGGAACAGATTGTTGTAAGAAAATAAATTTAAAAAATTTCAAAATTATAGAATATACCTGGTTTTAAAATAATAATATTCATTAATTTATTTAGTAAATATAAAAACATATACTGAATTTTGTAATGATTGGGATGTACCTTGTGATTATTCAAAACAATTAAAATGTTTAGCTTCTGGTATTGGTTCAGAATGTTTAATTAATTATACTGGTGATAAATGTAACTGTATTAGTAGTGATTATTGGGATACTAGTCTTTTAAAATGTGTTAATAGAAAATTAGAATATTTAACATGTTCTAATAATTGTCAATGTAGAGTTGATTTAGGCTTAAGCTGTGTAACAAATACATATGGTTATAGTTGTCAAGGATCTTTTTTAGATACAAGATGTGTTTGTAATAATACTCAATATTGGAATAACACTTATTGTGGTAAATAAAATATTACAATATTACAATATATTACAATATTATTATTGTGTAAATATTTATTTAAAAAATTCTTAATTTAGTTGATAGATACTCATATTTTCAAACATGCACTCAAACATGTCAATGCTTTGTTAATCTCAAGTTATCATGTATGTCTTATACAAATGGTTATTCTTGCTACGGTTCTTATTTGAATAATTTGTGTGTGTGTGACATTGGTTGGTATTGGAACGGTACAATTTGTGGTAATTTTTAAAGCTTTGTATTTATATTCATGAGATTTTTTAACTTGTTCAATTTTGATTGTTTTTCAAAACTACTTTCTTATTTACTTTCAAGATTAAACCAGAAAAGAGTTATACTTATTTACTCTCTACATCTAAATACTAGCTGTATTTTTTTAAAATTCAAATATTTCAAAGAATTTTATTTCTCCGTTTTTGTAGAAAATCTTCACATTTAACTGCCAATTAAAATAATATCTGAAATAAAACTAATTATACAGTATAAATATTTTTATGATTTAAAATTTTATTTTTTATTTGTTTTCTTTAAATTGGGTTTATCATAAATGCAATTGCGAATTGTGCGTTTCGAACGCAACGCGCTTCTGAAATTCTTACTTTCTAAAAATAAGTTTAAAAAATAAATGTGAAGTTTTTTCTTGGTTTTTAAGAAAATTCAGTATTTTCACATCGGTTTTAAAAATTTTAAATTTTTTTCTTTGAAGTTCAAAAATTATCTTATAACAATACTTGTACAACAAATTGTTCATGTAGAGAAGATTTAGGTCTTTCTTGTAGTCCTTATATAAATGGATATTCATGTTATCCAACATATTCAAGTGATAAATGTATGTGTAATTATTTGACTCAATATTGGGACGTAGTGTCTAATTCATGTCGTAAATAATTTTGAAATTCACTTATTAAATGTTTTGTTAAATTTTATTTTAAATTTAATTTAAGAAAATAAAAAACTAAATAATATTGGATGTAGTTCAAGTTGTGAATGTAGAGAAGATTTGGGCTTATCATGTGGAACAGGTCAAGTTTGTCCAAATACAATTGTATCATCAAAATGTGTTTGTAACAGTACTCAATATTGGAATTCAACTTTAAATTTATGCGGTAGATTTACTTTTTCTCTATAATTTTTAAAAAAAAATATAAAAACAATCCAAGTTGATAAAAAAACTATGGGACAAACATGCAGTGTTATAAGTGGTGTTGAATATGAATGTGAGTGCAGATCAGATTTAAATCTTGATTGTTGGAATGGAAAATGTCTATGCACTGGATTGACACAGTATATTAAGCTTCGTATATTAAGATTTTTTTGTTATTTAATATTAAAATAAAGATACTGGTCTTTAAGTACTTCTCAATGTTTAACATGTCCTGTTGGTAGTGGTTATCAATCTAATTTTAATTATCCTTACGCATGTTATCATTATATAACACCTGGAGGAAATTATAATTTAGCCCAAACGACCTGCAATAATGATTTTGTTAATATAACAACTGGACAAAGAAGTTTTGTTGCTATGCCCAAAACACAAGATCAATTAAACGCTATTCAATCATTATCAAATGGTTTTCGTATTTGGGTAAATAAATAATTAGTCTTAGAAATGTTAACCTTAAAACATATTTAAAAAAAATACATTATTTAAATAAAAAATTATACATATTTTAAAGCATTTTTTTCTGAAGCTCGATGCAACTCCGAATGGATCACTTCAATATATTTGGGGCGATGGAACTCCAGTGACATTATACCCGAATCTAGCTGCAAATACAAACTATGCTTTGGTTTTTAACAATGGTTTACAAGAAGAGCTACAGAATTCACCAGGTAGCAGTATCAAATTTATATGCCAATATGGTATGAAATTAAAATTTTTTAGCCTTTTTTTCAAACTTTTATTTATTATTTTAAGGCGTCTAAATTGAAATTGAATATTAGATAGACATTTCAAATGATAAAATTTTTAAAATTAAATTCAAATGACAATTTATGCAAAACTTAAAATATGAATTTTTAATAAAACTTTTTTTAAATCAAAAAATTTGAATTTGATACAATTTAATCAATGTAATAATTAAATGACGAATATTTGAATCTTTCCATAAACAATAAAGGCATGTTAAATTTTATAGAATATCATCAATAAAATTTGCTGCATTAACAAAACATATTAATTAATAATAAAAAAGTTTCAAATAGCCAAAATAAAAAAATTAATTTCAAAACAGAAATTATTTAATAGAGAAAAAAAAATTAATTTTAGACTAAAATTAACTATCTTTTATCTTTTATACTTAATTTTTTTCTAAAAAAATATGTTCTAAATAAGATATGCTGAATATTATTTTATTAATCACAAAGATTTTCATAATCAATATCTCCTTTTGAGATTAAGATTTTTGTCAAAAATGTAATGATGAATTTAAAGGCTAAAATCCCATTTAACAGAACCACTAGTGAAGAGCATTTATTGAGCACCATAAAAAAAAAAATTTTTTTAAATTATCTTTTGCTTATCTTTAACCATTCAGACCTTTTATACAAAAAATCTTCAAAAAAAATCAACGATAAAATCCCTAATCTAAAAAAAGATTACATTTTTTCATATTATAATAAAGCAGGTTTTAGTTCTTAAATTCCACTTGATATGAATTTTTTTATAAAATATACAAGAGAACTTGTTCTCAAAGATCATTTTTAGATTTTTATTAAATAATTTGTAAAATTATATAAAAGTTTTATTAAAATAAAAATTAAAAAATTTAATTCAAAGGCTATGCGTTTTTTGGTTTGGTTTTAAATTGATATTTTTTTGACAAACATGATGTTTCTTATTTGTATTATTGTATTTAATTTTAGCTAAATTGCTAAATTTGTTGGCTTTAACATTATCAATATTAGTATTATTGTTAGTATTATTATTATTGTAAATCGTGGCTAAATTGTTTTTTGATGCATCGTTAATAATATAATGATTATAATTGTTTATATAAATACAATTATTATTATTAATATTACTATTGTTATTATTTGCTTTATCTAATTTGATAAATCTAGAATTTGTTTTTAAGGTATATGGAATAAACCTATTTGTATCACTATTGACTAAATTATAATCACTAAATGCACTTTTAGCTAAGCCTTTACTTAATTTAGAATTATTGTTATGACTAAAATTATTACATTTTGATATGGAATAATCAGAACCGGGCGATTTTAAATAAAAACTAGAATTATTTTCATTATTGACACTTTTGAATCTATATACAGCTTTTTTTCTTAAATTGTTTTCTATATAAGGCCTTTTTTTATTTTGCAATGATTCACAAAAAGAACCTCTGGTCCATTTTTGTTCATTTTTATTATTAGATGATAATAAATCTTTGATATTAAATAATTTTTTAGATGTTGAATTTGACGAGTTTGAATGCGAATTGGAACACGAATTTGATGAATTAGAAGAAGACTTTTTATTCAAATTTAATTTAGAGCTATCTATTTGGGAATTGTTGTTATAGTAATTGTTTGTATTTGTATTGGTTACAATCATTTTATCAATTAGACCTATTTCGTTTGATTTATTGGTTAAATTGTAAATTATTTCATGAACTTGGTCCAAATACAATTCATTTTGTTCTTCTTGGTCTATTAATTTTTGATTTTGAATAAGCTTGTTGATTAAAATACCACTCTCGTGTTGGACAATTTGATGCTTGAAATTATGATTTAAATTGTTGAATTCACCATTCAAATTACTCACGTCTCTTTCTTTGTTGCTTGAAATGTTCATATTTACATTTTTTATGTTTTCATTTCTGAAATTTTTTAATTTGCAAAAAAAACATTTTGAGTCAGTTTTGTTATTTTGTTCATTTTTATTTCTAAATAAAATATGCTTAGATCTTGTATAGCTACATTTGAATAAAGTTATTATTTCTTGTTTAAATTTTTTCTTTTTATTAATTAAATAGAAGTTAAATTTAAAAATAAAAATTTTTTTGTTTTAATTAGATTTTTACATTTAGAAGACCATTAATGAATGGATTGTGGCAAAAATGACTAAACGCTAACCAATGTATGGCTAGCCATGTGTATTTATATGTATTTGGAGATCTACATTTGATTTAAATTAAAATTCAGTTAATTAAATAGTTAAAACTAAATTAAATAAAAAAATTACAATTTTGATTGAATATATTTTGGATCAATTACATTAATCAAAGCGTTTAATTGCAATGGAAACCAGCATATATTAAATCCAACAATAATTACAACCAACATTTTTATTAGCTTTAAAAAAAATCAAAAATTCAATTAAAATTAAAACAAAATTTAAGCTTTTTTTAATCAAATCTTGATTTTTATTTATATAGATTAGATTTTTGAATTGGACTGATTTTAAAAATGAGAAATTTTTGCTATTTTAATTTTATCCTGAAAACCAAATAAGAGGATTATGCTAGTAAAATTTTCAAATTAAAGACAATTTTTTAAATTTAAATAATATTTGATATGATCAAATTTCGAAACTACTTTGAACCTACTCTATTTAAATTAATTCAAGCAATTCAAGTAAAATAAATTAATGAATATTTCATATTCGTCTTTTGATACCTACAAGGTATACAGAATTAAAATGGAACGAACAAACTTTAATTATTATAAAATCTAAAAAAGGATATTTTATTCCATAAGAGCTGACTTTTTCGAAAACTGGAATTGGTTATTTTAGTTTTTTAAGTGATTTTAAATTGGTAATGTGTCATCTATTAGGAAAACGGCTTGATTTTTTGCTATTTAAAATCAAGATTTGTTTAAGAAAATGTGGTATAATTTTTCAGAACAATATTATTTGACAAACAAATTTCAGAATAGAATTTTTTCTGTATAATTTTACTCAATCTTAATTAAAAAAAAAACCAATTGGGCTTATTTTTAAGCGAAATCAATTTCGAAACAAATTGAAATTTTAAAAAAGAATTTCTTGTAACTTACTTTCTTTTTGTTTTTATTTAAAAAACTATTGTAGCACTTGTTGTCTATAATTGAGTCCAGTTTTGAGTTGATAACATAAACATAATAACCAATAATTGCGTATGTTATACACAATACTAATAATGGTAGACAATATTGAACAATAGATAAAAATAATAAATAAATTCTAAACAGAATATTCTGCTCTAAATCATGACCACAAAACTTCTTGGCTCTTGTTAAATCATGCTCTAATAATATTTGATTGACACTAGTTCCAAAATCACTTTCACTTTTAGCCAAAGACGAACTATTATCATAATAAAATTCAAATACAATCTCATCTTGACTGCCCAAAACTGCTTTATTATTATTATTATTATTATTATTATCAGTTAAGTTAGTTTGATTAAAGGTTTGATATATTTTAAATAAATAATTAATTTCACTTGACTTTTCTATTGGATGTAGATTTATTTTAGCTAAGAAAAACCAAGGAAAGCTAGTCAACAAGGCTAAAATCCATATTACAAAAATAACTATAATACATTTATTTTTGTTCATTTTACATTTAAAAGGAAACACAATAACAAATAATCTTTCAATTGAAGCTGCAATCATGGTAAACGTATTTACGTTTATTGATAATGTACTCAATATAGGCAATAGTTGACACATAAAATCTACATATATCCATTCGTTGTACAGCTCGGTAATAAATTGTAAAGGTGCACAAAAAGTGTATACTAAATTAGCTATTGTGATGTTGGCTAAAAAAAAATTTGTCACTATTCTCATTCTTCTCCGTCTTAGTATAACAATTAGAATTATTGTGTTGCCAAACAGAGATAACAAAGTAACAATTGAGTAAATTGTTATAAAAAAAGTGTTGTATATGTATTCTTGGTTGTTAGACTCGGATCGCTCCGGTTTCAAGTCCAAAAGAGTAAAAACTAAATCTTCAACACTTGTGTTTGACATTTCAAAAAAAAATTTTATTCACTTATTATAAACTTGTTTATTTCATATCTAATAAAAAAAAAATATATACTTCAAATCAATTTACGCAATTAGAAATATTAATAAAATTCAATTAATAGATTTAATTGTTTTAAGAAATTAATAAATAAAATTCTATTAATTTTAACATTTTAATAAGATTTTTTTTTTAATAAAAAATACTTAATAACTGAACTTATAAAAAAAAAAAAAAATTAGAAAAATTTTTATTAAATAAAAAATCAATATAAAATTTTGAAAAAAAAAATTCAATTTTTGTCTGTTAATTTTTAAGATTTTATTAGTTAAAATTTAAATTTAAAAAATATTTATGATATGATAAATATTCATTTTTACTAACGCTTTGATATTGAGAAAACAAAAATCTATTTTGGAATTAGAAAAATTAAAGAGAGAAAATATAAGAAACTAATTTTTGATTTATTTGTTTCTTGAAATCTTGAATCAATTAAAACATTAAAATCTATATATATATATATATATATATATATTTAACACGTTTGAAACACAATGTTTATTATATTTAAATAATTTTTAATAATATAAATTTCAAAATTTCTTGTTATATTACTGGAAATAAAATTTATTAAATTTGTCTATATATCTATGTTTAATTTTAAACAGATTATAATCTAATAATATTCATAAATTTTTTTATTAAATTTTTTCCTCAAGTATGCCTCAATCTTATTCTATCCGGAGTTACATTGTTTCTTTTTCGGATAAAAAGCAATTTAAATTATTAATCTAGCTAAGGCTCTTTTATTTTTTGTTCTCTACTATTTTAATTCAATTTATTAATAATATTTTTCTTTTTTTTTTCTTTTTTTTTCATTTATTTTTAATTTCATTTTTTACCTTGAGTTATAACATAAAATATATATATTTTTTTTTAAATTTAATTTCTAATAAATGTGATATATTAAGCGATTTTTGAAAATTGAAATTTTCTTAAATTTCAATTAAAATTTATTGATTTAAGCATTTAAGAAAAAAAAAAAAAAAACAGATAAAATAATTCATTATTTTACATGATTTTATTTTTATTTGAAAAATAAAAAAAATACTAATTCATCATGTTAGATTCTAGTACTTCCTATTACGCATTGTTTCTATTACGTTTTATGTTTTATAAAAAGACGAATTAAATCTAATTATTAGTTAACTAATAAGAGTGATAACTAGACATAATTTGAATTGTCTCTTTTTAAAATTATACTTCCGTATAAGTCAAGCGCTTAAAATTGGAAAGTACCGATATCGATTATACTTCTATTCTTAGCTTAGCATGATTTTTTTTTTATTAAAAATTTCTTTAAAAGTATCAGATTTTATTTTTAGATAAATTCACCGGAATTTTTTTTAATAAAAATTTATATATTTTATTATTATTTTTATTAAATAATTTGAAATAATAAAAATTAATAAAAAGCTCTATAACCATATGAAAAATTAGAAATACAATATTAAATTCCGAAATTTTAGATTATAAAGCTCTTATTATTTTTCCAAAATAAATTCTAAACACTTTTCTATATAATTTGTTATACAACAAATAAATAAAGAATTTTAAAAATATTAAAAAAAATAAGCAAAATCTACCAATAATGTATAAAGTATAATTTCTAAATTTGAAAAATTCCGATAGACTTATATGTATTGTCCATGGTAGTGAGCCAAACGAATAAGTAAATGCTGATATAATGATCATTAATGTTATATTTCTTTTGGCTCTATTTTCTCTACTCTTTTTCAAATAAATTTTATACAAAAAATTTGATTTTTGCTTATTTATTTTCATTGTAACTTTTTTATTCATATGCTTTTTGAAGTTAATTAAGCTAAAGATGTTTACA
The DNA here is from genome assembly GCA_021432725.1 of Brachionus angularis. Taxonomy (NCBI): domain Eukaryota; kingdom Metazoa; phylum Rotifera; class Eurotatoria; order Ploima; family Brachionidae; genus Brachionus; species Brachionus angularis. The sequence continues at coordinate 637,424 of JAJVDD010000007.1, forward strand.
ATCAGCAAAAAACCCGAAGCTAATATTAGACGAAAAATTACTAATATTAAGGGTATAATTCGACCAATGATAGAATCATTTAATTGAGTGTATTCAATCATGTAGCCATAAATGGCGCTTTCATTGGTAAAATTGTTCTCTAGTTTAAATGCAGCAATATGCTTCCTGAATAATAAAGGAGAATAATAAGTTAAAGAAAAAATGAATATTATTGGTATAACAAATTTGGGTTTTGTGTTTTTTAGATAGTTTTTGTTTAAAATCATAAATAATCTTTGTAATGATAAAAAGCATTCAATCAAAATATTGTTAATAGCGAAACATGAAGTTAAATATTCGATTATATAAATTGCATACCAATGAGCCAAAAAATCATTGCTTCTTAATCTGGTGCATACAGTACCACAATTTAAAAATACTAAAAACGAGTTTGATATTATGTAAAAAGTATCGATTAATGTTGCGAATAAGTAGAATTTATTGAGAAATGATTTTTTCAGAGTTGGACTTATAAATACACTTAAGTTTATTAGAGAAGTAAAAGCACCAAGTATGCATACAACTGATAGAAAATACTCTTCTATATTTATTTTTTCTTCTACCATTAATTTTTAAGATAACGCTTTTTAATTAAATTCTTAAATAATATTTTCTTTTAAAGGAAAAAAAATCTTATTAATAAAATTAATTCTTTGAGTAAAAGCATGCAAATTATTTAAATTTAAAATTAAAGTAGTTGTTTTTTTTGTTAAATAATATTCAATTTTTTTTAAAAGTGAAAAAATCCAAGGTTTTGAAAATAATTAGAATTTAATAAAAATTTAAAGGTATTATATTTTTCTTTTTTTTTTATAATTTTACTGATTTCTGTAAGTTTTCTAATAAAAAAAATTTATAAAAAAAAAAACAACTTTAGAATTTAATTAAATAATCATTTTTGATATAGAAAATTTTTATTTGATAAACTTTTTTAAGTTATTTAGTAATTAGCCTAATATAGTCAAATATAAATATATGAGCAATAAAGTTAAAGATATCAATTTTTGCAGCTTTAAAATACCTATGATATATTATTAGCTTTAGACTTTTCCAAGTCATCTTTTTCAACATAATTCAATGACATTAGTTGAATTTTTTTAATAAAAGACTTTAGCCAAAGTCTGTATATAATTATATATGATCTAAAATAAATTTTATTTTACTAAAACCTTTTAAAGATTATACAATTCCCATGACTACGTGTTTAACTTTGGTCGTTGTATAATCTGGCAAGGGAATGATTATTTTAATTTTTAAGATAATCAAGCATTTAGTTATGAGGAGTATGCATCAACAAAATGAAAAGAATATATTTTTCTATTTGTTACAAATTAATGTATTGTTTAATTTTTTAAATAATTTAAAATTAATTTATACCTACACACAATCGAAAGAAACATTTAAAAAATTACATAAAATATAATAATATAATGCATTATACATCAACAAAATATATCTTTTTATTAATCAAACAATTTCTATCTTAATTTTTAACTTTTGCTGATTGATTTGGGTAAATTAAAATTTTTTTAACTTGGTAAATGAAAAGACGAATAAATAAAAGCTTACTTATATGATAAAATCAAAAGCAAAAAAATATGATTCTAAAAATACTACCAATAATAGTAAATTAACAAAAAGGTTTTTTATTAAAAAGTTTATTTAATTAAATTAATGGATTTAAATATTATAAAAAAAAATAAAATAATAACAATAATTAAAATATAATTTTGTTGAATATTTTTAAATAATTAAACAAGAGTTTCAAATTTAAAATTTAAATTATCGATTTCATTTTGTTGTTCTGAATCAGAATTTGATAAACTAATACCAGTATCTGTTGATTTTAGTGATGATGTTGAATTTGAACATGATTTTAAATATTTATTTACCTCTTGATTTAAATTTATTTCATTTAATATTTTCAATTCATTTTCCAATGATTCAATTAATTTTGATTTTAATATCATAATTTTATCATTTTCATTTGTGACATCGTGTTTATCTTCTTCTATTTTTTTTACATTTTCATTCATTGATTTTATTAATTTTGATTGTTTTGATTTTAATTGAAATCTTTTAATGCTTGCATATCTTTTTTTTGTATTATTTATAAATAATTTTTTATTTTTTTTTATTTTTAAATCTTCTTCTATATTAATTATATGATTGTTTGTTTCAGATTCATTATCTGATTGTGACCATGCTGAACTTGGAATAGAATTTATTGAATCATTTAAATCTTGATTTATTTTTTGAGAAGCTATATTGAATAATTGTTTTTTAATATAAGAACTACATTTATTTATTTTATTCATTCTTTCCAATTTATTTTCATTCCATTTTTTTTGTATTTCTGGTGATAAAGTACAATATTTGAATTTTTCCATTTCTTTCTTTTTTTGTTTTTCATCTTCTGTTATATTATTATTTATTTTATATAAACAAGATTTTTTTTGTTTAATTACAAATTTGACTTGTGACAATTGATCTCCGGGTAAATTCATCCATGTTTTTATTAATTTATATATTTTTAAATTACCATCCAAAAGACGTTCATTTTGTTGCCATATTTCAAATATTCCATAATCATTTAATTGAATATCATTTTGAAATGATTCTTTGGTATTTTTATTTAATGTTGAATAAAGCATTACAAATTTTAAATTATCAACTGTTGTCTCTTTATTAATACCACTAGCTATTTTTTCAATTCCATTTACATTTATTGGCAATTTAATATCAATCATTTTTTTTTCTTTTTTATTTTATAATTAATATTATTTCTATATTCTAAACTAAAACAAAATTTTGAATTTAAATAGTAACAATTTTATTTTATTAATTTTTTATTATTATCTAATCTTAATTGATTAATTTAATTAATTATAAAAATAAAAACAATTTTTTTATTTTACTAGATAGATAGATAGATAGATAGATAGATAGAAACAAACAACTTCCCATTAGGAGATTGGTAAATATAGATAAATTAATTAATTTATAGATTGATATTCTATCAACTATGATTTTTGTTTTTTTTCTTAATTGATTAACAGGACTTGTTTTGCATACCTTTTTTATTTTATTTTATAAATCAATTTATACTATAAAATATATTAAACTTGATGTTTGTAATAATTATATTTTGATATTAATTTGAGATAAAACTTTGAAAAATATTTTCAATTCACAGCTTTGCTTTTATTTATTTATTTATATATTTGGTTTTTAAATATTTTTATTAAAAAAAGTTATTTTTACTAACTAATTATTTTATTTATATTTTTTGTAATACTTATCTATGAAAATTGATTATTTCATAACTATTAACATGAATATTTTTAAATTTATTTAAAATACTGAGAAAAACAAACTAAAACTTAAAGAAAAAAATCGAATTTTTATTATTTTATATCAAATTAGAAAATATTTATTTTATCTATTTTGCAGACAGTTGAATTCATTTAGGAATTAACTTGTAAAATAAAAATAACGATATCTTTCAAAATTGTTTCGCTTAATTGTTTAATTGGTTTTTATTTATCTGTAACTTTAAATAAAACATTTTAACAACAACAACTTTAAAATTTATTCAGCATTGATTTCATATCTCTTTATTTTGATCTTAGAACTTTTAAAACTGAATTACATATGTTACTAGTAAATTATTTTTTGATGTCTATCGAAATATAGATTTTTGAATTTTTTCTATTAAAAAATTAATTCTTTTAATGAAAAAAAATTTCGGTATCTGAAAGAAATTCAAAGCTTATTTTAAAACTAATTTAATTAAATCAAATTTTTAATTTAATTATTTATAATCAATTAAAATTTTCTTATTATTTTTCTTCAATTTTAAATGATGCAATTTACCAAATTACCTATCCCTACCTATCTTTTACGAATAGTAAAAATTCTTCAACTTGTTTTAAAATATCCGAAAAGATAAAAAATTAGTCGAATTGTATTAAAATAATTAAAATAGTTCCAATAAAAAAGTTTCTTTTACCTTTACTTGATAAATTTATAACAATTTTATTACATTTCATCTTTAAGTCTTAAAACTTTATTAAAAATGATATTTTTAAATTTGAAAATCGTCAAACAAATATTAGGCTCTTAATATTAATTATAATAAATTAAACAACAACACAAAATAATTATTTAAAAAAATTCTATTTATTTATTAAAAAAAATTGGATATAAAATACTTTAAATTTAATTGAATTTTTTACATTTGAATAAATAGTTGAATATTTAAAATTAAAAAAAAATACAGAAAATTGTTATATTTATTTTTACTTAGAAGACACGATTGGTTCAATTTTATCTGTTTTCTTTTTCTTGAAAAAATTATTTTTTTCTGATTCTTTATTTATATTTTTGCTTACAATAAATATCTCTTTATTTTTATCATCTAACTTCAAATCAGGCATATCAACACCGTCTTAAAATTAAACAAAAAAAATTAAATATAATGTTATTTTTAAGATTAAATTATCAAAATTTACGAGCAGTTTCGCCTAGTTCGATAAAATCGGAACCACTTTTATAAAAAAAATATTAAATTAAATAAAATTTTTTTATTTAAAATAACTTGTTTTTTTTTTTACATCATTTGCTCATCTTCGTTTAATCTCAGTTGTATAAATGGTATAAAATCTATTATTTTTACTAAAGTGAATGTGATCAAAAATGACCACAATGCTGATATAAATATAGCTAATAATTGATAAACTATTTGAAAATACTTATTTGAAAATTTAAATTAAAATTAAAATATTTTTCGAATATAAAATTAAACTCAAGACAAACATGTTTATCAACCATTCCTCCTTGAATAGAACCATCGCTAATAGCTAATGATACAACTGAATTTTGTGCAAATACACCAGTCAACAAACTTCCAATCTTCAATATTCACAAAGCTAAATTAGTTAACTGATTTACTTTTTAAAATAAAAATAAAATAAAATTTACCATTCCACCTACTCCATGTACAGCAAATACATCAACAGCATCATCAAACTTATACTTTATTATTAATTTAATAAAAGTAGCCATAAAACAAACAATTGAAGCTAATAAATTGTTTTTTTTATTTCATATATTTATCAAATAAATTTCTTAGAATTTTTTTTTTACTTATGAAACCAATTAATATGCTGAAAATTGGAGTTACATAACCACAACCGGGCGTAATTGATACTAGACTGGCTATTGCACCGGTACAGAATGAATTTAATGAAATTTTTTTAGTCTTTTTATGAACCATTTCGATTAATATCCAAGTTAAACCGCCCGAACAAGCTGCTAAATTGGTAACAACAATTGTGTTTATTGTTCTTGGGTTTAAAGAACCTTCAGAACCGCCTTTATTCAAATTAAAGTTTTTAAATATTTGTCAATTAAAACAATCAACAAAAATTTTAATAAACCAACCATTGAATCCTAACCAACCGATCCATAAAAGACTAGTGCCTAAAAATATTTCTGTAAGATTTATCTCTTTAGTAACTTTATTTTTTCTAGGTCCAACAACAAGAGCATAACTTTTTATTTTATTTTTTTATGAACTAAGAGATTGATTTTTTTTTTTAATTTGGTTTAATTTTAAATTACGCGAAAGCAGAAAAACCAGATGCAATGTGAACAGGTCCACCGCCGGCGAAATCTAAAGCACCTAAAATATTAAGCCAACCATTTTTGTTCCAGCTCCAATACGCAATAAAATCGTAGACAAATGTAGTCCAAAAAATGGTAATTAGAATAAATGATGTGATTGTGCCACGTTCAGCAACAGCACCGTAAAACAAACAAGGTGTCAATGAGGCAAAAAAGCCTTGATATATCATGAATAGATTAGATGGTACTGTGCTCATGCTTGGGTTGGGCTTTGAGCCGACATTTTTAAATAAAGCATAATCTAAATTTCCAATTATTTTTGTTCCAGTATCTGAAAAGACAATAGAATAACCATACAAATACCACTTTCATTAGCATGTTGTTAATTAATTTATTAATTATCTTTTATTTAAATGGATAAAATTAATTATACTTGAATATTAACCAAAGAGAATGGTACAAGCATAGACATGAATATAGTTAAGGAACTAGATCTTCTAATATAACCACTGTAATAAAAACCCAAACCGGGTATCTTAAAATACATATAATTAATTTATTAAATCTTTTATATAATAATATATCTTAAATACCATTAAAAACACCAAAACAGTGCTTAACTAAATTTTTTTTTTTAATAATTTCTTTATATTGAAATAAATATGTATTTTAATTAAAACGAATTTCAAACCAATATCCATAAGGTATCTGAATAATTGATACTTTCTTCTTGAATATTATTTGTTAGATTATTAAATTCTAAAGAATGATTGGAAGCGTTTTGCAAAGCCATTAAAGATTAGATTCTAAAAATAAATATTAAAGTAAAAACTATTAGTTAAACTTTAATCTAATACCAATTTGACTAAATAACAAGTTTTGAAATAAAAAATAAAAAAGAAAAACTTTTTTTCTTCTTTAATTTAATCTACTTAAAACTTTTTAGTCACGTTTCAAATTTATGATTTCAAAGTTATATTTTGTTTTAAAATTGTTTCTTATTTTATTTTCATATATTAATTTAAACTAAAGTAGAAAAATTAAATCCTTGAAGGGTTTTTTTTTATTATTATATTTGTATTTATATATTTGTATTTTGATATTATTTGAAACAATATGTTTCTTTAACACTTATAACACACTGAAACATTTTAAAAGCTTTATTTATATCTTTAGTTTACAAATTATTAGACCGGAAAAGCCTTTTTTTGTATAATATACGTAAGTTTTCAAAAAATTTCAATTTATCTATTAGAGAATATATCCTAAAATGGGCTATAACCGATCAATTTTGAAGAAAAATTTATTTTCAAGATTTTTAAAATAATATTTCAATATTTATAAATTGAAGCTTAGACTGTAAAACATTAATCAGAAACTATTTTGGTATTTAATTTTAACTATGATTTATACTTTATGGTAAACTTTACAATAAACCAACCGATTACAAAAAAATGTCGGGATGTGCCGATCAAGCTTTAAAGTTGATCGGTCGATTATTATGATCGAATGAAAACTTTCGATTAATCGTCGACCAAGATCGAATGAAATTATTTCCTCGATTGATCCTGTTAAGTTTTATTAACTCATCTTTTGAGCATAATATGCATTTGCGAATTTCGAATTAATTATCTCTTTTTCAAAAAATTTCCAAATTTTAGAAATTTCAGCTATTTATCAAATATTTTTTATAGGTTTTGATCGACTTTAAGAAATAAATGATCGTTAGATTACGATCAAGAACGATTTCGATCGATCGACTCGATCAGATCGAGATCGGAACATCCCTATGGTAAACTTGTGTGCCATTACTAACATCTCTAGATCAGTAGACCATTTGTATCTTACTGATTTGCGATTTTTAAACATTAGAAATTATAAAACTATCTTGATAATATTACTTTTTATTTTACTAAAAAAAAAAACGATTTTTTGCAATAACTTTTGAAAAGATAAGTAAAAATTCTATAAAACTATGGAAAAAAAAACTATATCATGGAAAATTTTTATTTGATAAAAAAAGATTTCGATAAAAATGTTTTTTTTCTTTTTTTAAGTTTATTAAGTATCTTAGATAAATTTTGTTTTTTAAAATTTTAAAACATCGAACATTGAAACTGTCAATCTTGAAATTGAATTTTTTAAAAATCAAAAAAATTTATAAAATGTTAAACTTTAATTATCTAATCTTGAAGGTGTGAAAACTAAATTGTTTGAAACTCATCTTCATTTCTAATCTTATCTGTAAGCTTTTGATAATATAAAACTAAATAGTTTTTTCTATTTAAATTTAATTCAAATTATAAAACTAATAAAAATAAAAAATGAGCTCTTTGAACGAGATAGAAATAGCAGAGCAAAAAGTTGTTGATGATATCAAATTTCCATTAGTAATAGGCCCGAATGAAGAAATTGATTCGATTGAAAATACAATATTGTTTGTTAAAAACAATTTGGATAATATCCTAGATAAATTGAAGAAACATGGAGCAATTTTGTTCCGCGGTTTTCCAATAAAAGATCCAAAAGATTTTAATGACTTTGCTTTAGCTTTTGGATGGCAAGATTTACCATATATTGGCGGTGCTGCTGTAAGACGAAATGTTTACGGCGTTGTTTTTACTTCGTAACTAAAAAATTATAAGTAATTTATTATTTTACTAAATTAAATGAGTATTTAAATAAACAGAAACGAAGCTCCGCCTGATCAATTGATTCCTTTCCACCACGAAATGGCTCAAGTGCCTAAATTTCCGTCTCATTTGTTTTTCTATTGTGATTTAAAACCTCAAGAAGGCGGTGAAACACCTTTATGTTTATCGAATGCTGTTTACGAAAGAATAAAACAAGAAAGACCAGATTTTGTTGAAAACTTGGTTAAAAAAGGGGTAAAATATACAAGAGTTTTACCAGAAGAAGACGATCCATCTTCTCCAATAGGTTTTTACATTTAAAAAAATATTCATAAATTAAAAATAAAATATATTTATTAAATATAAAAAAAAAAATAAGGTAGAGGTTGGAAATCTACATTTTTGACCGATGATAAATCAGTAGCAGAGCAAAGATGTGTTCTGGATGGAGGTTCATATGAATGGCTACCAAATGGTTGCTTGAAAACCGTTTCAAAAGTATTAGACGCTGTTCGTTTGGACCAAAGAACCGGAAAAATGACTTGGTTTAATTCTATAGTAGCTGTATATTACGGCTGGAGAGATTCAAGAAATTCACCCGAAAAAGCTATAACGTATGGTGATGATACACCATTGGATCCTGAAGATGTAAAAAGATGCAGTGAAATATTAGATGAATTATGTGTTTCGTTTGAATGGCAAAAAAATGATGTTGTTTTAGTTGATAATAGACTAGCTTTACATGCTAGAAAATCTTTTACACCACCAAGACGTATTTTAGCTGCTTTGTTTCAATAATTCAAATAATATTAATATTTCTATTAATTAAATTCTAATACTAAAATTATTTAGCTTTGATTTCTATTAATGTAAATTTATTGATTAAATTTTATCACAAAAAATGTATTTTTAATCTTCGAAAAATATTTTACAAGATAAATGCTGCTTTAAAAAAAATTGGTCTACTAGGTTAAATGAACAAAAATATTCACTTATTCGTGGTCAAAATACACTTATCGGATTAGACCCAAAAAAAAATTTGCTGCTTATTTTTTAGATAATACTAATGCTTATATTCCTATGTACTTTTTCAAGCTTAGAGCATTGAAAGTCTTAGCTTAATAAGCTGCAAATACGAACAACATTTAATTGAGATAAATTAGGCGAAAATCAAGTGACTTTTGATACTTCATTTTAGCTAAAGCAGACATCATCAGTTAAAAGTTCTATTTAAATTATAATTAAAATTTTCTTAGAAATTTAAATCTAAAATTTAGATCCTAAAACCATTAGAATTTAATGAATTTCAAATATAAATCTGTAGAAACTCTGTAGAAAATAATATTTGTTAAATAATATTCTATTAATTATTAATCATAAAAATCTTTATAAGAATCATGTAGTTAAATTAATTCTAAATTGTTAATAAGAAAATATTTTATGACAAGAAAAATGTTGAAAATCTTTATGAAAATGCAAAATTAAAATTTTTAATCACATATATATGTGTTAAAAAAATATTTTTAAAATATTTTATTTGCAATAAAGAAATATTTTTAGTATAAAGATAAATATATATAGAAAATTATTTTAAATATATATTAATATACACATATATAATATATGAGTATAATTATAAAATATAAGAGTCGTCATCGTCATTTTTAAAATTAAAATCTAGAAAATATAGATTATTTTTTTCTCAATATATATCTGAAAAATAAAAAAAATATGGATCCATTTGAAGCATTTGAATCTAATTCTAATCAATTTGTAAACAGTAATGAAGATCCTGCTGCTGAATTTTTGGCCAGAGAACAAGCCGAATTGGAAAAAATCGAAAATTTTAATGATCAATTCTCAAATAAAATAAATCTCAATCACAATTTTGGTATAAAATTAATATTTAATTGAGTTAACTTTATTAAAGTGATTATTGATAATCTTTTAATTAAATTTTAGAAGAATCTTCTACTGATCAAATAGATCAAACTCAATCGGAATCAAAACACGATCCTTATTCAGTTATATCTAATGTGGATCGATTGAGTCAAGAGCCAGAGAAAATAAAAAGATGGCGAGAAGAGCAAAAAAATCGCATCCAAACCAAAGATGCTGAAGAAGAGCAGAAAAAAAAAGATTGGAGAGAATTGGCAAAAAAAGAACTTGAAGATTGGTACAAAAACCGTCAAGAACAGTTAGTAAAAACAATAGAAAATAATCGATTAACAAACAAGTAAATGAAAAAAAAAAAAATTAGAACTAAAATTTAAAAGCTTCATTAATTTACAATTAAATTTAAGAGCTGCCGAGGCAGAGATAATGGCAAACAGGGATAACCAGTCGGTAGGACACGACTGGGAACGTATATCTAAACTGTGCGATTTCAATCCAAAAGCCAATAAAAATCAAAAAGACGTTGGTCGAATGAGATCTATTTTATTACAATTAAAACAACAACCGCTTGTCAGATAATCATGTTCATTCTGAATTAGATTAAAATAATAATAAATTTAAAAATCCATTCAATGTGAAACCTATTTTTAAAATTTTTAATCGAATTTTTTTTTTTATTAAAATTTAACTAAAAATTCCATTTAAATGTGAACATTATATTTCATTTTCAACAATTTATAAATGTTTTAAATTTTTTTTTTATATTAATTAGTTTAATTAAAAAATAATAATAAAATATTAATCTCTTTAGAGCTGTGCTTAGTTTTGCTATAAAAATAAAATCATGGAATTTATATTCCAATTTAATTTTAATTTAATTTTTTTTTTTAATGATTGCTCATTGATTTTAAAGAATGTATAAGTTTGAGACTAAATTGTATAATATATATGATAAATTTAGATCAATTATGACTTCGAATGAATATATAATATTGAATGATTTTGATATAGAAAAAGATATAACAACACTGGAAACAGAGCCTTTAGAATTATCAAAAAAATTACAAACTTTGATTCTAAAGTAAGTTTTTAAGATGTTTTTATTGCTTAATTTTTTTAGTTTTAGTTTAATTAGTAAATTTTTATTTTTACTTAACGAATTACTTTCTATTTGAAAAGTTTTTTTTTTATAAACTTTTTTTTTATATATTTGATTTGATTCTTTAACTTATAATAATTAAATACATCACTTGGTTGATATCCTTGGATCACAAAACTTATACAATCATTTATTTTTATATTTAACTGATTAGTCAAATAAAAAAGCATTGTTTCTTAGCTATGAGCTTAAAATGATACGCTATGAAGTACAAATGCAATTATTTACTCTTGTCTTAATTTATTAGAAAATAAACAGTATAAATTAGAAACTTGCAAACAACCAAGAATAAAATAAATATTATTAAAGGTATTTTTAATATTAATAATTCAAAAGATATTAAGTAATCAATTAGTATTGTGATCAGAGAATTTGTGATCATTGGAAAATCAAAAACAAGCTTGATGCAAAATTCTGTATATTTTTAATTAATAAGAATGAATCTTTTCTTATAAAAAAATATAATGTTAAATATATATTCTTGAATCTTTATCTTATTATATTCCTACAAGTCTTTTTTGAAATTTATGTGATTGTTTTGAATAAATAAATGAAAAAAATGTAATTCATGTTATTAGAAATAGTTTAAAAAGTACTAAAATATTCAGTTAAGGGTTAGTAGAATGAAGAGTAGAGATAAGGATGTAGTAAAACTTCAGTATCAATACGTTTTATCATCAAATAAACATACCATTTAACAATTCTTTAAGATGGCTGTATATTAAAAATAAAAAATTCTTTTAATTTTTTTTACAAAGATTGAAAGGTTTGAATTTGATTGATGAAAAATCCATTGATTATTCAAATTTAATAAAAAATGATTTGTTTAAAACTGATTATTTAACTTTGAGTTATAATCTAAAATTTGTAGATTTAAACAGATTAATAGTTGAAAATGATGATGATCAAACAGATGTTAATTTACTTGCTTTTTTTATTAGTATAATTTTTTTTTAAATATTAATTAATGCAAGTTTTTTTTTTTTATAAATAACCAATTCTTTATTAGATATTTATAACAGTTTGACTATTCATGCTATTAGCTATTTATATGAACAAAACCCAAAAATGGAAATGAATATATTAAATCAAATTGGTGGAAAATTTTGGTCAAGAATGGCATATAGAATAGATCAATATTTGTTTAGTTTGGATGAAATTGAACATGGAATATTAAGATCAAATCGAGTTCATCCTACAAAGAATATATCATTTTTTAAACTAAATGATCCAAGGATTAAATTTTTAGTAAAAAAGTTTGATCCTAGAATCCATTTTGCTTTAAACTGTGGTGCAAAAGTCAATATTATACATTTATTTGAAAATAAATTGATTTCATATTAAATGTTTTTTTTTAGGGTTGTCCACCCATATCTTTTTATACACCTGCAAATTTAAAAAATGGTCTTAATTTAGCTAGTGTTAATTTTTGTACAAACGAGACTGAGATTGATTTGAATATAAAGTCAGTTGAAATATCAAGATTATTTCTATGGTATAAATTAGATTTTATCAATGAGTCGGAAAAAGATTATAAAATATTGGAGTTTTTTTTCATTTTTTAAATTTTTATTATTTAAAAAAAAATTGAAAGTTAATTTTCAAGGTTTATTGCAAAATATCTGAGAGATGGAGATGAAAAAAAAGAAAAGTTAAATATTTTGCTAAGTAACAACAATTTAATAAAAGAGATTAAAATTACTTATTCAAGCTACAATTGGATGATAAATTTTAGAGATTAAATTTTATATAAATTTATAAATTATTTTAAATTTTTTAAATTATAAAAACATATTACATTTTTTATAATAAGTTTTTCCATTTAATTATTTAATAAAATAAAAAAAATTTCATTTACAATTAAAATAACTCTTTTAATACAAATGTTTGATATTCAAAATAAAATAATTAAAATTTTAATCAAATTAAATTACTTTTAAAATAAGCTTTGAATTTCTTTCAGATACCGAAATTTTTAAAAGAAAAAATTCAAAAATCTATATTTCTATAGACATAAAACAATAATTTACTAGTAACATATGTAATTCAGTTTTAAAAGTTCTAAGATCAAAATAAAGAGATATGAAATTAATGCTGAATAAATTTTAAAGTTGTTGTTGTTGTTGTTTTATTTAAAGTATACAAATCAACATCTTGAACATATCTTTTTATAAAAAATAAATTAAATTTTCATTTACACTCAAAAAATAATTATTACCCAAAAGCTTCAACTAATAGATTTATATTTTCTTGTGACATTACATCAATCAAATCTTGAAAATTGTTAGCTTTAGGTAAACCACATTTTTCTCTATAACTAATATAAGATTGTAGGCCATGATCTCTTCCTCTGTTTATATTAGCTGCAAATAAATCAATAGCTTGTATTGAGCCATCCGGTAATTTTATTTCAAACAATTGATTTTGTAATGTATATGCTACTTTAGCATCAAAAGAATATGCTTGATCATTAAATAAACCCAAAAATACCGAATCGATTCCACCATACTTTGAACTTTAAAAATAAAAATTTTATTCAATTCTAAATAACTATAATTATTATTGTTTTATTTTTACTTGAAAGCTTCATAAGTTTTAAAAAATGTATTTGATATGTTCAGTGTAATTTCTATCATTGTATTATTTGGATAATAACGGTGAAAAAAATTTCTTATCATTGAATGACCAAATCTAAATGCTGAACTACCAAATTCATTTGATATTGATGGATTTATTTTTGGGTCATAGCCAGTAAAATAAGTATTGGCACCTTTTGGTAATAAATCATTATTTAAAGCATTTTGTCTACCTATAACAAATGGTAACCATTCATTGTATGTTATATGTTGTAAAATAGCGATAACTATTTTTCTAGCTTCTTGATACAATTTTTCGTCATTCCATGATGGATTTATTTTAGACAATTCATCAGCTATTCTATTGTGCTCTCTCATAAATAATACTTGAATACTAGTTAAGCCTAAATTTTCACTTGTTTTATTCTCGCCAGCCAAGAAACATTTATTCATTGTATCACCACATGTTTCATTTGAAAATGGTAAATATGGTCGATTTGGAAATATACCATCATTATACCTTAATAAACCGCCTTGATAAAATCTAATTTGCCTATTTCTTTTTTCATCATAACCATAAATAGTCGTGCCATCTATAAATGATGAAACTGAATTTAATTGTTCTCTATTAGCTATTATTAAATTTAAAATAAAATCATTAATTAATTTTAATAGATTATATATTTATGTATATTACGAAATACACAGTTAGTTAGTATTAAATCAGATGCGATAGTCCTACTAAATTTCATACAACTCAATCTCATTATATTTTCATTTGATGGCATTTCAAGTGAAATACATTCAGGATGAGTACTAGAACAATTACAATCAAGTGAGTTTTCTACAGCATCTACATAATTTTTTGAATTTGTTACATCATGTGCTAAAAATTGACCAAACAAAGGCAATAAATGACTAATGACAGAATCATATTGAATTGATTGTTGCCAATTTTGTCCAGAAAAAAACCTACTTAAAACCCTTGCATTTGGAAGTTCTTTGCCACTTATTTTTGATCTATGGCTTTGTACTTTTAATTGGTCATCATAGTTAGCACTAAGTATTCTTTTATATGGTATTTGGGCTTTTCCGAACCATGCATTTTCTAAATTATTACAACTGCCATCTACTGAAGAATATTTATAATTAGAATCACATTTAAAGTTTGACGTTGCTAAAGCACAATTCGGAGTTATTTTGAAATATCCAAAATCTGTCACTGGTGCATCCTTAAAAGGAGTTGTACTAATTGGTATTGATGGATTTAATAAAGACAAAAACTTGTTTATAATTATTAAAATAAAGTAGAAAATGTTCATTTTTCGCTTTAAAGAATTATTTTCAAAATTTTGAAAAATAAAAAATTCTGATTCTATTTATATAAATTAATTTAAAGATATTTTATTTATTCTTTTCAAAAAATTGCTTTTTAATGTTTATATTTTTATGTTTTTTTAAATAATAATACGCGAGTATAACGAAAATTTTTTTATTTTTAATACTTTATTTAAGAATTACTTGAAATCACAATTTCTGAAAAATGTTTTTGACAAGTTTTTTTTTTATTTAATCTATTAACTAAGCACTTTTTTTCAAGGTAGAAAAAAATATTTTATATTTAGAATCAATTCGATTCTTTGCTTAAAAAATAAAACTTAGATAAATTTAAATTATACTTAAATACTATTAAATTACATTAAACACATAGCTAGCCTAAGAATAATTCCATTTAAAGCAGTAAAATTTTAATTCTTTGTCTAATTTGAAGATTTTTATAATCAAATGTTTCAGTATGTTGATGTTGTTAAAGTTTACAATATCAATAGTTAACTCAAATAAATTAAAAACTTTATGTTTTGATTTAAATTTCAATTTTGACTGTTTTTGATTTTAAATTTTTTCAAATTTTACTTGAATTTTCAAAATGAAACATGAATTAAAGCGTTGCTTGTTATGTTATTATAAAATTAGTTAAAGCTTTCCAAGAATGTCAGAACATTAAATTTGTTTAAAAATATGCTAAATTATTATTTTTCAAATAAATATATTAGGCTGAATTCTTTATTAAGAAGAACATTAAAAGAATAAATTATGTTGTAAGTATTTTCTCAAAATTTTATCAAAACTCATCTTTTTCATTTTTCAATAATACTTAGAAAACAAATTTAGAAAATTTTTTAAACATTACCACAAATAAAAATGAATTAAAGGTGTATTTTTTATAGACTATTAAAAAATAAAATATAATTCTTTATTTGCCTGAAATAATATTTAACAACTTAAGCAAATTTACTTTTAAAAAATAATCAAATCAGAATCTTTTATTAACACAATAGAATGAATAAGTAGATAATAATAAAGCTGCTATATCATATCATTTAATTTAAAATTCAAAAGAAAAAAATTCATTTTCCTTAAAATCAATAATCTTTTAAATATTTTTATCATACAAAATCATATATCTAAAATTAGAAAAAAAACTATTTGAAATATTATTAAAAATTTAATTTAATTTGAATTAATTAAAAAAAATCTATCCAAATTAAAATTAATAATTCTTAATATGAATATATATAAACTGTTATTGAATTTATCTATATACTCATACCAATTAAAAATTGGTATAAATACTTCTTTTTTAATTAAAAAAATTAAAGAAAAATAAAAATGTTATTGAAAATAAAAGTGATATTAGTTATCTGTTTAATAGGCTTAATCTTGGCTAAACCAAGTAAAGACAAAGATCAGAAAGAAAATCAATTAGCACGTAATGATAATTCTTCAGAAGAAAAATCAAATACTGGAAAACATCAAACCAAACAATCAAGAAATGATCAACCATCTAGATCTCAAAGACCAGAGAGACCAGAAAAAGACAAAAATGAAAAAAGACCTACAAGACCTGAAAGACCAGAAAATGGTAATAATGAAAATAGACCTACAAGACCTGAAAGACCAGAAAATGGTAATAATGAAAATAGACCTACAAGACCTGAAAGACCAGAAAATGGTAATAATGAAAATAGACCTACAAGACCTGAAAGACCAGAAAATGGTAATAATGAAAATAGACCTACAAGACCTGAAAGACCAGAAAATGGTAATAATGAAAATAGACCTACAAGACTAATTGTTTTTGAAAGATCACCTTCTAAAGATGAACAAAGACCAACTGGAGAACAATCAAGACCACCACATGTAGAAGAAAGTCGTGCTCCACCATCTGCTAATTTTAAACCTCCACCACCACCACCAAGTCAAGGCAGACCACAAAATAATAACCAACAACCACCAAGACCACCTAGATCTTAAAATATTCTTATTTTTTAAAAAATGATTTTTTTGTATTTCAAAATTTTATAAAAACCAGTTAAATAAACATATTATTTTTATTATTTTAAGCTAAATCAATCTATAACCAAAATGCCAAAATCATATTTTTGAAGAATTTATAACTTTATAAAAAATGTTTTAAGGCTTTTTCGATTTTAACATTTTACTGATGATTATTGGCAAACGATTTCTATTATGATGAGATTCAAATCAACATTTCTTGAAGCAAATTAAGCTATGCATCCGACATTATTAATACTTCTATTTAATAGGTTTGGTTTTATATTTAATGTATAATAAAATAAGTTAAACATATCCAAAGCTAATCAAATTTCGTACACAAAATCTGTATATTCTTTTCTTTATAAATCCTTTTAAGACAAAGGTTTAACTCTTAATCATATCATTAAATCCTAAATGTCTCAGAATGAATAGAATTTTACTCTCTTAAAGATTTAGTAAAAAAACTTCAAAAATCTTAGATATTTAATCCCAATATGGTGATAATAATAGATATAAGCTTGATTTCAACATTATTCAACATTGATAAACAACATCATAAGGCATTTTTTGTTAAGTTATTATACTTATTACCATTATTTTTTTTTCACTCCGTGATAAAGGTAGATGTGAAAAAGTAATATGATTCTTAATTAGGATATCAAAATGAAAAAGAATAAAGTTTATTTTATAGAAACTATAAACATGATTATTAAATAAAACAAAATTGTTCCATTCCTTCCAGACAATTTAATACATAAATGACTTTTTCTAAACAATTTCTAAATTTTAATTTTATTTTAAGATGCATGATTTTTATTTAAGTTTTTGTTACTTTTGAAAATTAAAAATAAACTTTAAAATTAAATTTTTTTTTTTTACATTTTTTTGGTAACTAAAAACTTAAATAAATAAATCAAAACAAAAACTAATGCTTTTTTTAGACGAAAAAACAAGCTACTTGACGAAATTTATAAAAATAAATTAATTCTAATATTATAAAATTAAAATTTTTTTTTTAAATAAACAAAATAAATTTAAGTAAAATTATATGTATTATTTCATGACTTTAAAATTATTAAAATGTAACTTTCGAGTCTGTAAAAAAGTGATTTGTTGTTTATAATTATATTTACCAGTGACTTTAACGTAAGTTTTCATTATATCATTTTTTGATATCGTGTTTTTCTTTTTAGTATAAATACTTGGTAAATATATTTAAAAATTTTTAAATTAACAGAAATTTTCAAAATGATTAAAAAAATTAGTATAATTTTATTAATTGGTGTTATAGCTTTGGCTTTGGCTCAACCAAGAAAACCAGGACCACCTCCACCACCACCGCCACCAGGTCAATTTGAAAGACAGCCTTCAAAAGGTCCAAGACCAACTGGAGAACCATCAAGACCACCACATGAAGAAGAAAGTCGTGCTCCACCATCTGCTAATTTTAAACCTCCACCACCACCACCAGGTCAAGGCAGACCACAAAATAATAACCAACAACCACCAAGACCACCTAGAGCTTAGAATTTTTTTTTCCTCAAAGAAAAATTTACCTTTCTTTTTAAAAAACTTTTAGATAAATAAATAATTTTTATATTATTTAAACAATTAAATATAAAATTTTTAATTTGATTGTTTGAATGTATGAGTCATATAAAAAATATGCACTTAAGTTGATTTTTGATTTATTTTATTCAAAGTAGTTTATTATTTTTCAAAGTAGAAATTCAGAAAATTCTAATCAAACCAAATATTTAATAGAAAATTTTTTAAAAAAATATTTTATAAATAAAATTTTTCTATTCAGTAAAATTATATTTATATGCAAATATGTTTTTTCATATTCTATATAAATTTTAGAATTTTAGACCTTTAAATTTAAATTTTAATCTACCAAATAATAAAATTAAATGTTAATTAAAAAAAATGTTAGCTAGAATAAATTTTTTAATTTTAATCTTTAAAGTTTTATTTACTTAATTTTAACTACAAATGCTATAAATATGCAATTTTTTATTATCGAAAAAAATCAAAAATGCTTTTAAAAACAAGTATAATCTTTAGTTTGTGTCTAATTGTGTTTGCTTTAGCACAGTCTAATCATGGTAAAGACCATCAATCCAATCAAATATCACATGACAATTCTACGTCTGGTTTAAACTCGAAAGAACATATATCTGATAGACCTGAGCATTCTAGCAAAGAAAATAAACCACATAAAAATGATAAACAGCACAATCACAAAAATAATGACAAAAAGCATAAACATAAAAAACCAAATAAACCTGAACATAAACCAGATGACCACAAGAAAAGACCAGATAAATCAGAAAGAACAAGTCCATCGCCTTCAACAAGACCAACAACTCAACAATCAAGTTCATCATCAACAACAAGACCAACAACTGTTCAATCAAGTTCATCACCATCAACAAGACCAACTCTACAATCAAGTTCAACTACTCCAGTTGTAATAATTAATTAAATGAAGCTTTAGTTTAAATTTTTTACTAGAAATTTCTAATTAATAAATTTTTAAATAAAACTATTTTAATTTTATTATAATTAAAAATTGCTTAAATACTCAATTAAACTTGATTAAAGAAACATCATGAGTAAATTGAATCAAAGTAATTTGTTTGTTCTATTAAGCACTTGCTGAGTCAAAACAAAAACATGTAAAATTTTGCATATAGAGACAAAGACCAACAAGTGCTTTAGCACCCAAGACGACATCGCCCAACTCATTTCCTAATCATCCCTGTTCACATCGATCTATTAAAAGCTTAATTTCATAAAATGTTTTCAATTAGATTTATTATTAATTAAAATAAAATAAAATAAATCATTTATATTATTAATCTTAATAATAAATATAAAAAAAAAAAATAACAAATTATTTGACCTTTTTTTTCATATATATATATCTATTTTATTAATTAAAATTCTTATAAACATTGTTAAAAATAAAAAAAAAAAAAGAGAAAAAAGAAATTTAATCAAGCTTAAACTATTTAATTTAAAACAATAATAATATATCCCGGAAGTTGTAATTATTAATATGTTGGTTACTAAAATTTGTTTATTCTACGATTTATTAATGTTTATAAATTTATATTACCGAAATTGCCCGTGAAAAAAAAAAAGAGAAAAACAAAATAAGTAAAATTTTGTCATAGTACTATAGAATAAAAAAAAATCTAACACAACAAATTTTTAAACTTCTTGCAAATATTTCTAAATTTTTATATTTTCTTTTTTTGAATAAATAAAAAATAAAAAAACTGCAAAAAAATATTTATCATGTGATTTAATTAAAAATTTTTAATATACAAATTTTAATAAAAAATTCTTATTTATAAATTTTCTTTTTTTTTTTTTTTTCTTATTATAATTTAAAAGTTAAGAATTTAAGCTAAAAATGGCATCAGTTAAAGTAGCAGTTCGTGTTCGACCATTTAACGAGCGCGAGCTTAGTTTGGGATCAAAATTAATTGTTAAAATGGAAAACAATAAAACTATAATAACTAATTTATTAAATCAAAGCGACTCAACGAACACTTTGAGCCAAACATCGAACTTGTTAAACACAAATTCGATATCAATGCCACATTTGAATCAAGTGTCTAGTCAAACATGTATGCCAACAAATAAAAACTTTCAAGCTAAAGAATTTATTTACGATGCTTCATATTGGAGTTTTGATAAAAATGATCCCAATTTTGTAACACAACAAGACGTATATAATGATTTAGGAAAAGAAACTTTAAACAGTGCTTTCGAAGGCTATAACGCATGTATTTGTGCTTATGGTCAAACAGGTTCAGGTAAATCCTATTCAATGATGGGCTATACGAGCCAAGATAGTCAATCGTATGACCAAGAAGGCTTAATACCTCGTATATGTAAAAATTTATTTCTCAAGATAAATAACAAAGACGAAAATGAGTTGGTCAATTATCGAACTGAAGTTAGCTATTTAGAAATATATAACGAAAAAGTTCGTGACTTGTTACGCACAAATAAAACATCGGAAAAAAATCAAAATCTTAAAGTCCGTGAACATCCGAAAACTGGTGTTTATGTACAAGATTTATCGCAACATACAGTGCTAAATTATGAAGATATAGAATATTTGTTAAAACGAGGTAACGAAAATCGTACGACTGCGTCGACCAACATGAACGACGTGTCTAGTAGATCGCATGCTATATTCACTATTAAATTTACACAATCGAAAATAATCGATAATTTACCAAACGAGACAATAAGTAAAATAAATCTAGTCGATTTGGCTGGTTCTGAAAGAGCTGATTCCACCGGTGCCACAGGAATTAGACTAAAAGAAGGAGGCAATATTAACAAGTCGTTGTTGACGTTCATAAACGTAATATCAACATTGGCAGATTTAAGCGCTGAACAACAAACTCAGCAGCAAAAAAAGCATTATATACCTTACAGAGATTCGGTTTTGACTTGGTTGTTAAAAGATAGTTTAGGTGGAAATTCAAAAACTGTTATTCTTGCAGCTATATCTCCTGCTGATGTAAATTATGTTGAGACTTTGAGCACACTTAGATATGCTAATAGAGCTAAAAATATTATCAACAAGCCAACTGTAAACGAAGATCCAAATGTAAAATTAATTAAAGAACTTAAAGCTGAAATATTGAGACTTAAAACGTTGCTTGAAGGTTCGCCAACTGGATCTGAGCCTATTAATGATAATGATAACCACTTAATATTAAACAAAATTGATTATAATCAAAACAAGATTGAAAATTTGACTAATGAATGGAAATGTAAATGGGACAATTACCATTCTATATTTGATGTAAGATTCTCTTCTCTTTTTTTTTTTACTTTACCAGTTCCTTTGTGGTTTGTTATGCTTTAAGGAAAAATTTTGATTATTTAGTTTTGTTTTAAAAAAGTCTAAGTCATTTTCTTCAAATTAAATTTCAATCATCTTAGTATAATATCTTTATTAACATTTTTTAATTTGAAATTTATGAAATTTTAAATTGGTATTTAAAGAACTAACATGTTGAATTTTATTTTTAAACTTTAAAAAGCTCATATTATGCATTTTAATATCTAAATAATTATTCTTTTTCTTTAAATTTTGATTAACAATAATCTAATACTATGAGAAATTATTTTTAAGTATAGATATTTAGCTTTCAAAATCTTTGCTTACATTACTATAAGAAGTTTTTAGAGGTTCAAAGCATAAATGCTAATCAAAGAAGACTTAAAATTAAATAAAAATCTTCCTTTATAGAAAAATGATAGATTACAATTACTTAAAACTCGTAATCTTTTAAGGCAGGTTAATTTAAAGCTATTTGAATTAAATATATTAAAATGAGAACTAAAGTTTATAATTTATGCCACTTTACCATTTAAACGCAATTGTTACCCTTAAAAATATTTTCAAAATTTTATTTTTAAACTTCTTTTTTTATCAAGACAAAACTATTTATTATAAAATTTTTGAGGTAATCATTAATTTAACGAATTTTCAAAACATTTTCTTCACTAATAGCTATTAACCAAAAATAAATTTGCTTTTTTACTTTTAAAATTTTTACTTTAAACAGAACAAAATAACTTAATTTTAAATTTAAATAAAAAGGAATTTCAAAACATATCGATAACTAAAATTAACAATAATGGTCTTAGTCTACATACTAACAATTCCGAGCCTTATTTAATATGTTTCGATTTAACAAACAAAACTGATAACTATATTAGTTTATATATTTTAAAAGAAGGTATCAATTTAATCACGGGTGATTTATTATCCGATTTTGAGCCGAGTTTTGATTCTAATAATATAAACGAAATTTATATTAAATCAATTGATAAAAATGTATTTAAAAATCACTGCTATATTAAATATGATTTAGAAAAATTTTATTTTAAATTGTTAAATGGTTTTGTAAAATTAAATGATAATCAAATCGATGCTAATAGTCAAGACTCAATTGAATTAAACACAAACGATTATTTAATTGTCGGATGTTTAATTTTTCAATTTATAAATCCAAAACAAAATAATAATCAAAATTTAGAAAAAAATAACCAAGAATTTTTAATAAAAAAGTTTTTCAATTCTCAAACAACTGATCAAAATTTGATTTCATTATTAAACGATAAGCTAAAAAATGCTGAACAATTCATAGAAGAACAACGAAAACAAATTCAAAATATGAACGAACAAATCGAATTGAATAATATAGAAATGAACAAACTTAAAGAGTTTAGCTTTAAATTATCAAATTTAAATCAAGCTCCAACACCGAATTCGAATGAACAAAATTTTATAAGTCTATCCGATTCGGAAATTAACAGTGCTTTAGCCAAACAAACCGAAAAGCAGCTAGAGTCAATCAACAAAGAGATTGACCAAAAAGAAACAATGCTAAATTTGGTAGAAAAATTTGAAGTAATTTTAAATATCTTAAATTAATCTAAGAACTCGAGGGAACAAAATTTGACTAATACTTCTAAGGTTTAAAAAATATATATTGGTTTGATTTGAGTCCTATTAAGTTTTAACTTATTTAATTAAGAGAATGGTTCTTAGCTTTATCTAGTTTTATTATTAAAATGCTTTTCATAATTTTGAAAAATTTATTTAAAAATAGTAATCTTTTAATTTTTTTTTTGAAGCGAGACGAAAAGTTGTTGAGTGATTGCATGAAAAATTTGAATGATAAGCAACAAAGCCAGCTAAAATCATTATTATTCGAATTACAGAATATGAGATTAAAAGAACAAGAGCTTGAACAAGAATCGATTAAATCTAGACAAGAATTAGAAAAGCAGATAGATAAATTAAACGAAAAAAGAGATTTGAAATTATCCGAGTTGAATAAGACACGGGAAAAAATTTTACAAAATAAACAGCTGATTGATCTGAAGCTGAAAATGTCTCAGCTTGCTCAATCAGAAGTTGATTTAAATGATAAAATGAGCTTAACTAAATCACAATTAGATCAAGATTTAAACGAACTGGAACGTTTAAATAATCAATTTAATATTAAAAAAATGTATTCTATTTTTGATGATGATCAGTCGTTAAACGAGATTATAAGCGGTGAAAAAGAAAATATAAATAGAGCTAGACTTGAATTGGAAAAAGTTAAAAAGCAGAAAAATGAAAATTATGTTTTAATCGAAAAAGAATTTGAACTAGCAAGAGTCAGAATGATAAACGAGTTTGAAAACAATCAGCAAATAGTTCAGCTAAAGTCTGATATTTCTGAACTTAATGAGAAACAATTGAAATTGAAAAAATTTCTAACCGAATGTTTGTATGAAAATGATGAAGAAAAGTTATTAGTTGAAAACGAATTGAGTGAATTGATAGAACAAAAAGATAATCTAGAAGACAAATTGAATAGTTTGATGAATGAGAGAATTGACTTGATAAATGAGCACATGAGACAAGAATATGTTGGCTTAGAAGAGCTGAAAAAGCAAGATATGGAAGAGATACGACAAGATGAGGAAAGAATAAATGTCCTATATGAATCATCAGTTCAATATTTACAAGATTCCATGTCAAACTTAAACGAGAATATTTTGGTTAAAAAAAAACAGTTGAAGATTCTAGAAACCGATGTTAATTCTCAGAATAAAAAGATGAATCAACTTTTAGCTGAAGTAAGTTTTTTACTTTAGTTTATAACTTTCTTTAAAAAAGTAAGCAAGGCTTTAATTAAGAGCTTAGGCTTTGTTTAACTGTTAAGATCATAAAAAATTTCAGCTTTTACAAATTAATCTTAATAATCTACAAATATAAAACAAATACAATTGTTTTAATTTATCCTATCTATTATTCTTTTAAAATAAAATTAAAAAAAAGAAACTAAAAATTTTTTTTCAAAATATTAGCTCGAAGTGATGGAAAACAAACGTCTAATAGAAGAAAATAAGATATTTTTAAAAGAGCTACAAATAGCAAACGAAATCAAAAATGAATTCGACAACTTGAACACAAAAATATCCAAACTTGATTCATATTATCGACGTAAAATAGACGACAATTTGATTAAAAAAGAAAATCTAAAGCCAAAATTGTGTTCATTGGTTGGTAATTCCAAAGGCATTCAGCTATTTGAAGCTGATTTTAATCCAAAATTACCATCGGTTATTGAGCACCAACCCAAACAATTGTTTATTGATACAACATATCTTAATGATTATAATTCATCAAATAGTGGCAATAGTAGTGAATCAACTAGCAATTCGAATTCGCCAATTAATCGAGAATTTTCCATCCGTCTAATAAGAAAAGAGCAATCAGAGCCAAGATTTCAGACTAGTCTATGTAAATCTATTGGTTTTAGTATTGAAATAAACGAGTCTTTTTTATTTGGTAAAAAATCATGGGATGAACATTACGAGTATTTAATAGAAATGAGAGTTAATGAAGAAAACTGGCTCATATTTAGAAGGTACAGTAAAATTCGTCAACTCCATGAACAGATGAGTTTGTTATATCCTTCTTTGAATAGACTCGTTTTTCCGATGAGATTTGTTTTTAATAGCACTGACAAACAAAAATTACTGGAAAGACAACTCCAATTGGAGCATTATTTAAAATGTTTCATAGAAATTTTATTAAATGATTCCAATTCTCCGATTTATTTCGGCTTGGTTCAGGAAAATAAAGACAAAAGTAGTCATTTAATGTCAAATTCGATATCGATGAATTCTTTGAATTCTTCATCTGTCTATTCATCACCTTCTAGTTTTTCAAACAATTCAAATTTGTCTAATTTATTTAATCCCATTAATCGAGCAAGATTAACCAGTTTTTGTCCATTTTTTGAACAAACCCAACAAGATTTAATTTATTTAAATAAACTAAGCTTAAATAAAATTTCATTTAAAAATTTTTAAACGCATTTATAAATTTTCTTTTTTCCTTTTTATTATTTACATTTGTTATGTATAAGAATATATTAGTTTTATATTTGTGAAAATAATTTGAAATTTACTTACTTTATTTTTTCGAAAAAAAATTTTGTATTTTATTTGTTAAAATGTAAATAAAAAAAATTATTTAACCATAAAAAGATTCAAGTACCTTTGAGACTGGCAATTAAATAAAATTTATTTTTTTAATAAAGATCTAATAATAAAAAAATTTTTTTTTTATTTATAAAACAGCTCTGATAATTATTATTAATTAAATACTGATGAGTATTTTAATAAAGGATGTATAGAATCATCACGTAAAAAAACTTTTTTTTTTTTACCAAAGTACCTACTCATCACGATTTTAGCTTTTTTCAAACTATCTATGGATTCATCACATAAAAAAAACTCTTCATCAAATAAGAAATTACTAATTTTTAAGAGAATATTGTTTACCCACAATAAAAAATCTGAAAAACACAAAAAATAAATTTTCAACACATAGTGATTCCTACTTAGCACAAAAGTCTTTTAAACACAAAAAATTTTTGTGTTGAAACAACAAATGTTTGAAAAACACAAATTTAAAAAGATTTTTATATTTTTATATAAAAGTACCACTCATTTGAGTTTATTATAAGATTAATTGTTTAATTCTTTTTGTGTATTTTTTATTTAAAAAAAATTATAGCAGTAAAATTTTTAGATAAACAGGCACAAATTTCGATTTATGATGAAGTTAAACCAATATGATGAAACTGAAAATTTAAGTTATTTTTAATTTTAAATATAAAAATCTTTTTAAATTTGTGTTTTTCAAACATTTGTTGTTTCAACACAAAAATTTTTTGTGTTTAAAAGACTTTTGTGCTAAGTAGGAATCACTATGTGTTGAAAATTTATTTTTTGTGTTTTTCAGATTTTTCATTGTGGATATAAGATAGACCCTAATTTTTAATTATAAAAAAAAAATAATATTGATTAATTTTATAAATAAAGATTTAATTAAAGAATAAATCATTTCAAACATGCTTTTCCAATTTTTTTTTGTAGGTTCATCAGTTTCTATCTCCAAATTTGTACTGGTTTTTATTTTGTCTTGATCTTTTTTTTTTAAAAAGCTAAAATATTACGGAGGACGTTCAGCACAAATAACAATCAGCCATCTCATCTGCAAACTTGATCATCATTTGGTATATAGTTTGGAACCCTAAACCAAGCGCCTAATTTGACTTTACCTTGTCTTATTAAAAGGATGTGCAAAGTGCCAGCGTTACAAAACAAGCTCCTGCGATAGTTCCCAACCTACAATACTCCGTGATGGTCAAAGCCAGCGGCAAACACGTACGACTACGACAGGATATGAGATAAGGCCCGTAGACCTTACCACCCGTAATGCAACACACTTTGCAAAATACCATCCCCCTCCTACTCTTACCTGGGCTTGGGACCGCCAGTGGCGTAGTTAGTTGCTTTTTTAAAATAAAGATTTTTAATTTTAAATCTATAATAAAAAATGATATAAATATTACAAAATCTAAACTTTGCCATAACTCTTTCAATTTTTAAGCTAGAGAAATGCTTAAAAACTCATTTTTTAGGTAATTTTCTATTTTTATAAGATTAAGAAAGGAAAGTATAAATTGATTGTACTTCACAATATCATTTGGAGTAATAAAAAATGAGTTTGTAAAGACATGTTAATTAAGTTTATGTCATAGCCTTTTTCTTAGAGTTTAAGAATTCCAATCGGTTCATTTACTAGTTTATATGAATATTTTGTTTTTATAATTTAGTATTGGATTAGATTTCATGTTTTTATATATAAAGGTTAAGTAAAAATATTTAAAACTTTTTTGAAAATTATTTAAAAATAAATTTTATTTTTAGATTAAAATATTTTTTTGAAGATTTTTTCCTTTAATTTTAGTTTTAGAAATGTGAATTTTTTTGTTGCAAAGTGTCCCCAAATCATAAATTGTTTTTTTGTGTAGTTTCCATAAAAAATGTAACAACTTCAGTTAGGATATTTAAAAAAAATCTTTAAAAAGTAGTTATAGGTAGAATTAAATGCGAAAATTTCAACACTCATGATTTCAAGAAACTTAAAGGAATTAATATACTCTGTATTTCTAAATTCTTTTTCCATGCGATATTCATTTATTTATTAGTTACATTTTACCAATGTAAAAACCGCTAGGCTTTCAACAAAGAGAAGAGCACATCTATCATCTAGTGGAACAAAACCAAAAATCTAGACTTTTAATTAAAACAATCCTAAAATTTTTATTCAAATTATAAAAAATCAATATATTATAAATAAATGTAATTGAATATAATAAATCGACAAATTCTTGATAATCTGAGCATACTTTACTTGAATAGTAGCAAATATTCAAATTACTGATTGCGCTAGCATAAAATTTAGTATAAAGAATAATAATTGAAAATATTAAATTTATTGATCTTAGAATGAATAGTATAAAGCAATTAATAAAAATAGTTAAAGTTATTCTTAAATTGTTATTATGCTTATTATCAATTGTTTTATCCAAATTCAGCTTCTTTTTTTCTTTTAATTTGTTTCTTAAGTTATTTAAAAGTACCAAATCAATAAAAATTACGAATATATATAAAACAATATCATTTACAATAAAGTTAATAAAATAAATTATGTAAAAGACCAAAGAAAAATTTCCATAATAATTAATATCTTTGGTTCTTGGTCTGATGAATATTAATAAAAATGTATTTTTGTCAGGAAATTCAACATAATCTTCTTCGGATTGAAACTTGAAATTTTTGTTTATTTTAGTTAAAAAAAATTTATCAATATTAATTAAAAAACTTATTAATATAATCAAAGTCAGAATTAATTTAATTTTTCTTTTAAAATTTTTCTTATAGCCTTTTAGAAGTTTCAGTCTTAATAACGATATTAAAATAATTGTTAGATTTGACCATATTTTAATAATACTTAAGAAAAAGTCTATAAATATAATTTGAAAATATTGAGCAAATAAAGTTCTATTAATACTAGAACAAAATATACCATCATAAGAGACACATTTGTTCATTAAATGAAATATATAAATAAAACAATAAGTAAAATTGATTAATGAATTGATTAGTATTAGTTTGTAAATTGTTTTTTTCATTTCTTTTTCTTGTTCTTTATTTTTATTTTTACCAATTATTACATAAATATTAATTAGATTTGTAAACAGACCAGTTAGACAAATAATTGGTAAAAAAATTGTACTCAACAGATCGATATAGACCGAAATTTTGCTATCAAAAAAATTAAATTTTCTTTCTTTTGCTCTAAAATTTGATTTGGAACAATTTGAGAATTTCTTTTCAAAGTTACAATTTATTATCGAATTTTCATTTAAATCCGAGCAAAAATAATTGAATTTAGAATAAAAATTTAAATCCTTAATAACATCATAATATAAAATATTTGACTTTATTAACCATATCATAGTACAACTACAATTCGTATTGTCAGGTAAATTTTCAAAATTACTAAACACATATCTATCATTCGGAAAATTTTTATAAAAGCATAAATCTTCTTCAGGAAAATCATATTCATTATTCCCATTAAATATTAAGTATTTAAAATTGTTTCTTTTAAATTCGATAGAATAATTATCGAGTGGATTTATATGCTTATTTATATAATAAAACCAATTTGAATTTTTTGATAGAAATAATCCAAATTTATCTAATTTAAATGTTATGCATCTCAAATTTCTAAAATATTCAAATAAATTATCTTGAATCGAACTAAAACATCCAGTTAAGATTAATTCAGAAGTATTTTTAAATAGATTTATATCAAGTATTCTATTATCAAATATTATATTATAACCAATCAGTTCTAAACGCTGAATTGTACAATTTAAATCCGATTCATTTTTATAACTAATTAAATTTTTTTTTATAAATGTATCTATTAAACCATTAAATGTTAAAAATTCTAAATTAGCATTGAAAAATATTAATGAACTTGTGTTTTCATAATATTTTGTTGTATATGTAAAGCTAATTGAATTTACAAATTCAAAAAATCCATTTATCTCTGTTTTATTATTATTATTATTATTATTTGAATTTATTTTAAAATTTGTATAATAAAAATTAATTATTATCTTTTTATAATTATAATCATACAATTTTTTAAATATATTTGATTCTTGATTAAAACCAGCTAAATTTTGAAAATTTAGAATAATAAAATTATCAAAAGGGCTAAATTGTTTTACATTTTCAGTGTTTGTTTTATAACCAAATTGAAAATCCAGGGTTTCATCAAGAACTAATTTTTTAATAGGGCTAAAATCAATCATAACAATTCTTAACGATTCATTTTTGATACATTTAAAATTTGCTTGTTTAAAATTGTTTATATTTTCAATGTTTATTGAAATTGAACCAAAAATATCATTTTCAAAAGCAATCTTTGTGTAATCTTTCCAATTGTTTAAACATTCTTGTTTCGGATTATTTTCAATTATGGTATTTATATCAGTTAGAAAATATTTCAAATTTCTAAAGCTTATTAAAATAAAAAATGATAGCCTAAAAAAATTCATTTCGAAAAAAAATTTTAAATGAAATTAAACCTTATTTTATTAAAATTTAAATGTCTTTTGTAGTGTCAAATTTAATTTAATTTTGAATTAAAATATTTTTTTAAAAGCTTTTATTCTAATTGTTAATTTATTAATACACAATTCCTCGATTACAAATACAGCTTTTCAACAAATTGTTTAATCAAATGAAATATGGTAAATTGAAATGATATAAAATTTATTTCAAAACAACCCATGGAAGGGACTTCGCCCCTACATGTCTCTCCCATTAAAGAATTATATTTTTATGATTGTTCTAAAAATTTTTTCTTAAATAATAAAATTGAAACCTAGTTAAAAATATTTATATATTAAATATAAAAGCTATAGATAATAATACTGTAGATTTTACAGTAATATCAGATATTTTCTTACGGAATTACTCGGTTAATTATTATAATATTTTG
Organism: Brachionus angularis; assembly: GCA_021432725.1. NCBI lineage: Eukaryota > Metazoa > Rotifera > Eurotatoria > Ploima > Brachionidae > Brachionus > Brachionus angularis. Next base: position 668,678 of record JAJVDD010000007.1, read on the forward strand.
AATCAGTCTATAACTTTACTTAACCCATAATTTATTTAATTTAAAAAACTGGCTGAAAAACTGTTCAAATGTTTGATCATCATCCTTGCTTATTGCAAATATCTTAATTGTTTCTTAGTTATATTCTTTCATTGAAGGTTTTTCATATTATAACATAAATATTTAACCCTAATAATTTTGTGGTAAAAGCTCGATTTTACAGACATATCATTATAAATATATATCTAATGAACACTGCTAAAAATACTACAATGATATGTCTTTAAACCTGAAAAAGGCCAGAAAAAATTGTCTTTTTCTCGATTTCATTATATATCTCAAAAATAGATAGTGTTGGCTGGCGGGATATGCTCTACCGGTGAGCATTAGCAATAGTTGGAGACCAACCGGTGTAGTGGACAAATTTTTGTTGACAATTTTATTCGGAGAATTCCTTTTTTTTTGGACCAAACGGTAATTCGAAAATTGAAAACAATTTCTAAAAAATCGAGCTTTTACATTATAATAATAATCGTAAAATTTATTATTGAATGTTCAATTTTATATAATCTTCTGATATATCATTTCTCATACTTATTTAAAATATTTTATATAAAAAATATTTATGGAAATTATCTTTCGAATTGTGTTTTTAGGAAAATAGATAAATGATGAACAATAAATAAGATTTTATAAAATTTGTTGTTGTTGTTCTAAAATAGAAGCTTTGGAAAGCCGATCATTTACATCTCCAAGTCAACAATTAAAGTTTTAAAATATTGAATACAAAAATAATTTCAATTATTTATTAATTTATTTTATTTTTTAAAATTTTTGATCAATTAATTTGAAATTAATTATTAAATGGGAAAAAAAGTTCGTATACATATCTTTTAACATGACGGCTCAAGAATTTGTATTGCTTTCAATATTAAAAAAAAATTTAATTGTATATATTTGTTGGTTAATTAATTAATAAATATATATTAAAGATCAGAATCATTAAAAAAAAAAACTTAAAAATCAACTGATTTCCATCCCAATTTTTGCACGTTTAATTTGTCTTCAGTGGTTTCTAGAAAAAAATTAAGCTTATCACAAAATATATCTTTTGTTAGTTTTGTCGCTTGGTCTGATTGACCCAGGCTTTTAACGTTTGGCATAAAATTGTATATAGATTCTCCAAGTACAGTTTGAATGTAATTTTTTAAATATTGTTCTAATTTTTGTTGTCTCTCAATTTGAAAAGTGTCTGTTTTATTAAACGGAGATCTTGGTGGAAATTGCATTTTTTTTAAATTCGGAAATTTTTGACACATACGCTCATGTTCATCTCTAATTTCGCTAAAACGTCTAAATATTACCCAATAATCTCCATTTACTTTTATCTCGATTGCATATTTGTAATATTCTTCATTGAAAAATAAACTTTGACGCTTGGATATCAATAATGCCTTATTTATTTTTAATAATATCCCTGTATTTAGAATTGCACTTGGTTGGTTATTTCTAGTATCATTTGCTAAATTCACAACTAAATGCATATGTTCCATTTTTATCAAAAATTCAAAGATTAAAAAGCTTCAATTTTTTTAATTACTTTTTTTTATTTTAAATTTTATAAAAAGAAATTGAAAAAAAAGAGAAATTTTATAGATAAGATAAATGATGAACAATCAGAATATATTTGTCACATGAAAAAAAAAATGAATTGTTAAAAATTTAATCAAAAAAATAAATATTTAATGTATTTTCAACTTTGGCAACAATTATTTTGATGAGAATATTAGTTTGATGATCAAAATTTTTTAAATCATATATTATATATATAGAATATTTTTCTTTCATCTGAGTCTTATAAATTTTTTTTTTACAATATTATTAAAGAGAGAGACTTAAAGCATGTACGCTAGAACCATTACATAATAGACTTGATACAATAATTCAAAAAAAGCATCGTTGACTTTCACGTTAAACAAGTTAAGATGAATTCGATATAATTAGATGGTCTAATTAGCTTGGTTCGCGGTCAAAAATGTAGATATGAACCTGAAAAAAAACAGTATTAGAACCAACCATTTTACCGACATAAATTATAATTTTTGGACTATCGAACGAAAACACATAACATAAAAAACTTAAATAATAGAATTATTTATTTGCTGAAATATGCTGCGAAAGTTTAGATATTTTTACAATCTTTCAAAAAATGATTTGTATTGGATTTTTTCCTTGTTTGTAGTCAAAAGCATTTTTCGGGTGGTAAAAATTGACATGTTTCAAATTATAAAATTCAAACCAAATTTTTATATATAAGAAAACTTTTAAGTAATTAAAAAAGTTTATTAACAAAGTATAAGGATAAAATAGGCTTAATTGACTACTTTTGGTGTTTTCGAGAAGAACATTTAATCAAATCAAATTTTAAAATTGGCGAAAAAGAAGAAGAAAAGCTATATGATTATTGCTCTTTTAATTTATAATAAACATACTTTCAATTGTGCTAGGTTTATTCCTTATCACGGAAATATATAAAATTGAAATTCAACTGAAAATGAATAAATTTTAATCAAGTTAGATTCAGTGAAAATTGAGCAAGCAGTTGTTGTTCAATTAAAAACCAATAATGAGTTCAATTATAGAAGAGTGTAGAAAACGAAAATAAATTTGATGGAGGAAAATGTAATTTCAAATAAACTTATAACTATTTTGTATGAAAACAATCTTATGAAAAATTATATCTGTTCTTTATCTAATATTATTATTTGTACAAAACTTAAAAAAAACTTCATTTTATTAGTTTAATTATTAGTTTGATAAATGATTAATTTTGTAATAAAATTGATGAATTATTTTTTAAATTATTCGGTTTATTATTTTCTCACATTTGTTTTAAAAAAAATTGTTTAAATATATAGTTAAGTTAAATATTTTTTTTTATGAGATAATAAATGAAATTTTTTAAATTATAATCTATATTTAAGTCTAAGAATTTAAAGTTAAATTTAATTATTTTTCAAGCTTTATTAATAGAACATGAAGGATAGTTGGTTTTTGTAAGATATATATTAATTAATTTTAATTCTAAATTCTTAAAGATGGTCGTAATTAACTGTGGTAATTTTCTAATAAAAATTAATAAAAATCGCTTAAAAACAACATTTGACGAAAATCAATATGATGTGGCAAATACAAACGGTCTTTGGTTTGAAATAAATACGGAAAAATGTTCCCAAGATGAAATGCAAAACTTGTTAAATAAATTTTTTCTAAATTTAATCAAAAAATTTATTAAATTAAATGAAAAAAAGCTAGAAGAGCTGATCAACTTGAGCATTGAATTTTCTTTGGGTCTAAGTTCAAAAAATCAAGAAGAACTAAGCAATAAAAAATACGTATTCAACTATGAAATATTGTTTTTGAATATAGAGCTTAATTTGTTTTATTCTGATAACTATATTGAAACATTGTTCAAAAAAGGCGATAAAGAACTTGAATACGAGGACCGAATTGAAAAATATGACTATTTAATTGCTGAATTAAGAGATTTTTTTGCCATTCAAAACGCTAAAAAAGATTTATTAGTAAAAAGAGAATGTGTTCATAATTTGAAAATTAAACTGATGGAGTATAGAACCAATATATCAACTAGTTTAAGTTATAAAGCAATAAAAGAATTGGAAATAAATCAAAAAATGTTGTTAAAGTATTTATACGAAATGGCTAAACAAATAGATAAGCTAAAATTGATTGAAGATGATCTAGATTTTGAACTAGAGCTCTTGAAATTAATTAACCAAGATCATTTTAATTTGTTAAAATATTTTTTCAAAGAAGACGAAAAAGAAGAAGCTGATAGTTTAGAAAGACATGAACATAAGATGGAAAATTATTTAATCAAGAGTTCTTATAACTTGAAAATTGATCTTAATAATCAAGAGTTTTATAACCGAATTAAAATCTATAATTTTAAAACTAAATATGATTTATTCTTTAGATCGTTTTTTATTCGAAAAGAAAACGAATATTTGTTACGCTTGAATACAGAGCTTATGCACAAAATTAAAATAAAAGAAAACGAAGAAAAACATTTTTTAAATGATTAATATTTTTATAAACTCTTGAATAAATTTGGCATTAAATCTCACCAAATACTGTATCTATTCAATTTGGCAAAACAAATTGAATTTATTTAAAATTGCATTAAAATAACTCTTTGTAAAACATGGCGATTCATTTTTAAATAAAATTAATAAAATATTTTATGTGGGCAAAAAATTTATTTAAAAAATTTTATAAATTTATTAAAGTTTCTTATTAAACAAAATTAAAATTTTATTTTATAAACGAATGTAATCTTCATACTAGAAATAATATATGATATGACTAGCCAGGTGCTTGGTAACATAGCCACTGAAAAAGGTCTAGATTACATCGGAACAGTTTATAAACTTAAACTGATATAATATGATGTAATTAATCGAATTATACTGAACCAAATACAAAAACATGTTTCATAAAATTGAAAAGAAAGACAATTTTTTCTAAGTTTTGAGTCTAAGTTAGTAACAAGTCAGTAAATGCTAATGGACATGTGACTAAATTAGACTTAAAATTATGAAAAAAATTGCCTTTTTGTAGCTATTTTCGGTTTTAAGGACATGTCATTATAATATTTTTAAAAAGCAGTGTTCATAAATCAATTAAATTAATTTAAGTTACTTATCAAAAACTTTTATAATAATACTTATTTAAATATTTATGAAAATTTGACATTTGTTTATTTATCATTTGGGCTAAGGCCGAATATCGACCACTTGAATAAATAAATGGGTGCTGCCATTGAAAATTTACTTTGAAATTAAAAGTGATATTATATTGTATAGCATATGGTAATTAATTATAATGCTTTAATTGCTAATATATGAAAAAAAAACAGTGAATTTTAACTACTGAATATTAATTAACTGTTTAATTGTCTAATCCTTAAAGACATGCCTTTTTTTTTTATAAATATTTAAATAAATATTTCAGTTTTTCTAAATTAAGAAGTGAATTTAAAAAAAAAATGAATATTTTATTCAAATGGTTCTTGAAAATAATAAGACGAATTTTAAATATTCTAAACAAATACTACATAATATTGAAAACTAGTCTAAAATCCATAAATTCAAAAAAATTAAGAATTTAAAAAAAATTATTTTTTATTTTTAAAATTAAATTTTTAAAATTATTTTGAAAATTTGCAGAAGTATTTAAATTCAATCATGATTCCGGATCCTGTGTTAATTCAAAGTCAGAAAAAGTTGTCTAGTCTTAGCCAATTGCCAGCTTCTACTTCGTCATTTAATCCAATACACCGTCGCAACTTAAATATCATTTTCGAAAATGCTATCGATTCAACTGAGCTAATAAAAAGTTATGAAGAAGATCTAAATTTTGATTCTAGTTTATTAATTCAAAATTTAACTCGAATAGAGTTAATAACCATCGATGAACAGACGGATCTATTTGATAAACTAAATAACGATGAGAAAACATTTGCTTTGCTTTTAAACAAAGTTTTGTTGCATGATCCTCTTAAAATAAGCATTCGAGAATCGTTTACAAGCAATTTTTTAAATTATTTATTAAACAAAATTGAATTTAACAAATATCCATTAATATTAAATTTGCAACCAAAATATAGCTTTGAAGTAGAAGGAAATAAAATAAGTGGTAAGCCGGAATTTAGTGTTGAAAAGCAGGATCAAATAAGAGTTTTATTTTTAGACGAAAGTCGTCATTTGAATAATATAAGACTGGCCACTGAATTTTCTGAATGTCAAATTGGAGCTGAACTGATTTCATCTGCATTTACAAATTATGCGTTTCCACTGAGTTCGACAATGTTGCAAGACCAAGTAATTTATGTTGTTAGAATTATTGGCACCAGGTTTACATTTTATAAAGCTCAGGTATACAAAGCTTATTTGGATGCATTGATTGAAGGAAATTTGAATGATTCAACTGTTGTTACCATACACAGGTATCCACCCAGTGATGACAAACAAACTTTATTTGGATATGATTATTCCAATCAAAATCATAGAATTTTGATTCTAAATTTATTAACAAGATTAAGAGAAGAAGTTAAAAGAAATTAAATTACTAAAAAATATCAGAGTATTTAGATTTTAAGAATTTAGAATAAAAAATTAAAAAAGCTAATCAAAAATTTTATTTAAATTTATTAATTTAAATATTTGCTTTTAAAATAAAATTTAAATAAAAATATTCTACTACTACGGTATTATATAAAATATATTTCCTGAATTTAATTCTTTTAAAGAGGTGAATACAATGCATATATATCATAATAGTTTATGTTTGAATCATATGCTTCAAGTTATTAACTATTTACTATTTAGCTTAAATTATTTAAAATAAGTTTTTTAATTTTTTTGAATAGCTTTTTTCACACTTATTTTAAGTTAAAGATATCTGGCATATTTACTGAGCCAGGTAGACAATTTGTATCTTGCTTTTAAAAAAAATTTTCTTAAGTTTTGTAAGCTTAAATCGGAAATAAGCTAATGAAATGAAGTTTCGACTAGCTTTGCGAGTTGAAAGCTAGCCAGAGTTTTCAATTACTGTTTTAACAGAATCGGAATTTATATTATTGAATATATTTTGAATTATAAATCTATCTTGATAAATTTTGTTTCTATTTTTAAGCTCAGCTAAGCTTAGCTTTACTTCAAGTTTTATTCAAATAAATTTTGGTGAATATGTTTCAGAAATGAGTACATTCAATTTACTCTAGCTACGCCACTGAATAAATATGAACAATAAAAATCAGATTTAAAAAAATAATTATTAAAAAGGTAAAGCCTGTGAATCAAAGATATAAAATGAATATAAATGAAGCAATTGAATATATTTTATTTTACAATAGAATATCCTTATTTTATAAAATAAGAAACAACATCACCAATCAACATTAAAAATGAAAAAACAACTAGCATCGAAACTTTTCTACTATTATCTATTTTTTTTAAATTTTTTATTACATTAAATTTCTTAATCTTTTTTCGGTTTAAAAATATTTTTTATTTAAAAAATAGTTGCGGAATATTTTTTTTATTAAAAATTTTAAATTTAATTTTCAAATTCACATTCTTCATTTTCTAAAATTGAGGAAACAAATATTTTAGGAGTTATTTTTCGAATATTATCCAAACTTAAAGCATCTTTATTTTCAATATCGACTTTTCTATTAGAAAAATTCTCATTACAATTATCCAAACCTAATTGACACTGCATTGATAAAAATAAAACACACTTTATTTGATCATCCAAGTGTCTTAACTGTCCCTTTAGATGTTCTTCTTGTTGTTTGATTAGGTTCGGTTTGGTTGACTTTAAATTCGATTTTAAAACCAAATCGAGCTCTTTTTCAAGATCTATTTTTAGTTTTCTCATCATATCAATTGTTGACTGATATTTTTCTATTTGCTCTTTAAACTTTAATTTTCTTTCGTCTGGTAACAAATCCTCGAATAGCTCCATACCGAATAACTTGTCCTGCTCACTAGGATCGAAATCTTTAAATTCCTCCGCTTCAGCACTAAAACTCGAATTAAACGAGTTGTTTTTGTTATTGCCAATATTTTCGTTATCTGATTTGCTTATCTGGTTTGTTTCAAAATTTTCTGCTCTTACTGATTCTTCTTTGTTTACTTTTATAAGCTTATTAAATAATCCACTAGCTCGATTTGATAAAGCAGAAGACAAAACTGAGCTTGTTGTTGTTGTTGCTGTTGCTGTTGGTGTATTGCTATAGATATTTGTTGAATTGTTAATTTGTCTTCTTTGCCTAATACCATTAAAAATTGAATTAACTAAATTTTTAGTTCTAGATCCAGACTCTGATCCAGATAATGATAATTGAGAGGGCGAGCTGGAACGTTTTGATTTAATCGAGTTTTTGTCATTTGAATCAGTTTCAATAGAATTTAGAATAACATAGTCAGTTTGATCTTGATTTTCCTGATTATTCGGCTTAATTAGATCCGAATCAGGATTATTTTTAGAATAAAACCTTGAACATATAGTCTTGTTTATTGCTTTTTCATAACACTTTATGTGTATTATATAACCACAATAAGCACATTGGTACGCGTTTTTGAACCATATCTTTATTTTTTTAATATTTTGATAGAAATTAAAAATTATTAAATTGACAATTTTTAGCTTTTTAAAGATTATATTAGAAAAAAACGTTTTTTATAAAGCTTAAAGTTTTAATTTTATTTTTTTAATACTAATATGGAAAATATATTATTCAACTAAAAAAATAACTTCATACAAGCTGCCATAGCGCGTCATCATCTTGTTGACGTGCTCTGCCATGCTGCAACTATCTTTTACTACTACTACTACTACTACTACTACTACTTATTTCTCTTCCCTAACTTAAAATCATATTAACCAAAATCTAAAAATAAATATTACCTTTTTATTGCAAATTTCACAAGCTATATTTTGATTAAACTGAACATTCAAAAACTTGTGTAAAGATGTATCTTCATTATAGTTTTGATTATCAAGTAAGTCGCTATTTTGATTTGAGTTTAAACTATTTAAATCGTATTTTTTATTCATTTCAAACTCGATTTGATTATTTTCAATCAAATCATCTCCTATTTTATTAACTAAATTATTTTTATTATGTTCAGGAAAATTTTCTTCTTCTGAAGATAATTTGTGTTTTATATTTAAAGTAAGATTTCCAAGTGATATATTCGGGTTGAAACCAATATGATCGCTAACTACATGAGATTTACTCAATTTGGAAATAGCTGAGGCTTTGAATTCTTCAATTGGTCGAAAATAAACGGTTGTTTGTGACTCACCTTTCATTGTGTTCCAACAATCCACGCTTATTTCGTTTACTGGTAAACTAATATAACCAATAAGTAAATTCTTCTTTTTTGAGGTTTTATTCATATATTGAACAGTCCATAGAAACACATTTAAATATTTTGTATTCTTGTTTAATTTAAATTTGATAGCTTCGTCTATTCTTACCGGTTTTTGTTCCTTGTTCATAATTGAAAATAAATTCTCTTTTTCCAATTTAAGATCTTTTGTTTTGTTGAAATATATGCTTTCTCTTTTTTCTTTTATTTCTTTTTGTGTTTCTGATTCATTATTTTCCTGACAATTCATGTCACTCGAGTTTGTCAATAAACTTATAAGATCCAAGCTTGTCGATTGTTCTCCCTATTTAAAACAAAAGTTAATCAATATATAGATATTTATTTATTTATTGCTTTTTTAGTAGATAGTTAAACTAATAAAAGAAGATTTTCAAGAGATTGGTATTATTCAAAGACTTGGTTATATTTTTTCTAAAAATTTAAATTTTAAAGACCGAATATAAATAATAAAATGATTTAATTTCAAATTTAAATAATCTTCTCTAATAGCTTTTAATTTTTTATTTAAAAAATTATCTACTAATATAAAAAATTTAGCCTTAAATTCTTTAACTTTTGATTCTAAAAGATCCAAATTTTATAATAGCAACCATTATTCTGTTTAAATTTCAGAATTAACTAATTAAAACTAATTAAATTAAAAACTAAGAAAATATAATATTTTTTATTAGCTACTTGGTAACATTAATATTAAACTATTATTATAAAATACAACTTACTATTGGGCTTTCAGCCACACAACAAAAAAAATCAACTAAACAACTAGCCGAAGCAGTGTGAGTAACCGATATGGAAGAGAGCAATTGAACAGAGCTAGAAGTGAGTCTAGCTAGACTTGGATTGCTATCGTTCGGAGTCAAAGAATTGCTTTCACCAGTAGATGTTTTAGAATCAACAGAATTCAGATCTGGGTTTGTATTATTATCATTTGAAACTTTACTTGTAGTAACTTTATTTGAGAACATAATACAAGGTCTTTGCATCACAAATTTCATCGGTGTCAAAGCAAATTTTTGAACCAGTTTGTTCAAGTGTTTTAGCGAGCTAACTCTGTTTTGATTAATCGAGTAAACAATGTCGAATTGATTTAGATTTTTAACCGAAGAAGCAATCGAATTCGGGAATATTTTTTGAATACAAACTTCGGTCCGATTAATGAAAAAAATTTCTACAAAATTAATTCCTAACTGTTGGTTTAAGCTTGTTTTTTTTATTTCAAATTCTATGGTTGGCCAAGAGTCTTTACAAATTTTTTTTTCCATCAGACTCTCCATCGATACAGAGTCTAAACTTATAGTCAAATAAATAAAACAAGATTGATCTTTTTGGCATTCGTTATTAGGCGCAGTTGATGTGTTCGAGATTATTTGCTGTGATGAAGCCGATTTTGGAATCATGTTTATGTTTTCATTTGATTTTGCAATAATTTGGTTTAAGCTCATGTTCAATGAGTATAACGATTCGGGTAAGCGATCGCATTGCTTTAAATCGATTATTAATTCACCGACACTACTTAGATCGAATCCTAGCTTATCGCATAATTTATTGTATTGAATATTTTGATATTTGTCAATTTTTATATTTAAATTAGATAATGGTAAATTCAATGAATTGGGCTCTTTTTCTTTTTTTAATAATTTGTCTATGTTTGATTTGTATAATTTTTGATCATATATTTTATCAAAGAAAGGCTTAAATCTTATTTTATAATTTGGAAATGTGTGCTTGCGACGAATAGATCGACGTAGCTTTTAAAAAGTACAAAATTAGTTTCAATTTCAAAATGATTGATCATTCATAATTAAGATATTGAAATCTTAATTTTAAAAGAAAGAAGAGATACATAAACTGTATCATTTTCATATTTTTGTTATAATTAAACTCACTTAAAGTTCTTCTAAGAACTAAGAATTTTCTTCACGTAGGTAATCTAATTAATCAACAAACTTTTGATAATTATTTATTTTTGAAATAAATAAAACTAATTATATTATAACTAATAATTGAAAAATAATATTATTTAATTGCTAATAAAAAATGTATCTAAATGTTTTCAATTCAAACACATTTCAAATATAATTAAGTAATAAATTGAAATTCTTTACAAAAAGAAAAAATTTTTTCTTAAAGAAAAAGTAAAACGATTAGAAAATAATTTTATTATAAGATTAAAAAATAATAGGTTTATTAGGTAATAGGCCTCAACTTTTTATTCAATTAATAAGAAATTAAAATCTATCCATAAGATAAGAAAGACCAAAAAATGTAAAAAATTAAGATAAGCCAAATAAAATGTGGATAAGAGTAGCTTGTGTAAGTAATTAATTTAATTTAAAATCTACGCATTTAAAAAAAAATGTGATACTTGATTTATAATAAGAGTAGTTAATTGAGGTATTTGCATGCCATCAAATTGAGATGAAGCATCAAATTCAAGTTCGGGCTCCTTTTTTTTTTTAAATCACAAAATAAATTTAAAAATCAAAAATCTATTTTTATGATTTTCAAACTTCAATAAAACAAAAATTCCAATGTGTAAAAGGATAACGAGAAAATTGAAGCCGAGCTTTGCCTTTTAAAGATGCTATTTTAACATGCGTATAAGCCGATTTTCCCAAGATTAAATCAGCATCTATAGAAACAGAAAAACCATTTTTATATTCTAGTTCCAAAATAACACTCATTTCCTAATTAAATTAAATTTTATTTTATTTTTAAATTCTTCACAACTATTAGTATATATTTAAAATACTTGAATTATTTTATTAGAAGCATCTAGCTCATAGTTGTAGAGTTTAATTGAATTTATAACTGGAAAACTCGTACCAAGACTAAAATCCCTCGCCTATATGAATTAAAAAAATAAAAAACTAACAAAATGTACATTATTACAAAGCTTACACTTATCCGAGTTATGAATTTGCCAGCTGCTTTGGTGGTTAGCAGCTCCTTGAACTCGAATGTCAATTTCCTAATTATATATCGACGTATAGCCTTGGTGTCTTTAAGCTCTTGAAACAAGAACTGAAAAAGCATGTTCATGGCAAGACAAGCATTAGAATCAGGATTGAGCATGCCATCTTTGAATTTTTTTATTGTATGCAATAAATTCTCGTTAAGCTGAAACTGCTCGAATTGCTGCTTGAAATCAGGATCATTTCTCGGCACATGTTTCAAGTAAAACAAATAATACAGACACAAGAAAATGCTAAAGAAAAATAAACCATTCAAAAAGCTTGTTATCAACCAGTTTATCAAATAATTAATCATTTCTGATTAAATATTCATCTTTGAAATTAATTAAAAAATAAAAAATTATAATATATCTAAAATATAATATAATAATTTAAGAATATAAATATGCAATACTCATCCCGTTTTTATGAATAAATGTAAAATGAATTGAAATTATTTATTCTTTGATATAGGTTAATGATGTTTATGAGAAAATATTTTATCAAATTAGCAGCTTACTTTTCTTCGATTATGATAAAACCTTATCTTACCAAAATTGCTTCTTAAATTTTGTAATTTTTTTTTTTTTTTTAAATAAAAAACTCAATTATGCTTTGCTTTTCCTCCTAGAGTTTAAATTTAGATTTTTATTTTATTTTTCAATTACAAAAATCATTATAAAATTTAAAAATAAAATTTAATTAGTTCATAATTTAAGGAAATAAATTATTTTTTAATTTTTTCAACAATGAAGCAAATTATTCGTAGAGTTGTTCGCATTTAGTATTAAGCTAGCAGGTAAAAAATTATTCTAGCAGAAAAAAAAAATTGAATCTAGAAATATCGAATTTTTCATTCAATAATGCTTCAAATAGGTATTACTTGTAAAAACTTAGAAAATTTAGATTTATGCTTTATGTAATAACTCTAATAAAATAATTTAATATTAAGTAAAATTCAAAAACATACATTTTTTACATTTATAAATAATTTAGATCTGGAAAGATTGAACATATTTATAATCAACAAAAAATAATTAATTTTACACCGGTCTTGGATCTATTATGCGTATTTAACTTTGGATTGTTCAAACTATATCTTTTGAATAAAAATAATTTAAATTTTCTTTATTCTTTTCCCTGGTGTTTGTACTTTTAGTTTACACTTTTTAAATGTGTTTATAATAATATTTATATATGGGTATCATTCGTCATCACGTTAAAAAATCTATTCATCACATAAAAAAAACTTTTTGATATAAAAGGTACTTCAAATCAAATAGTCGTTCCAAATCACGTAAAAATTTTAAAAAACTTGAAAAAAACTCTTCATAAATTATTTTTTTTCAATTTTTGAAAAATTTTTTTGAAAAAACTCTCCATCACGTAAATGTATTTATAAAGAAAAATATGCATTTTAAAAATCACAAATACAAAGATATTTGATGAGATTTGATGATGAAATTCATAGTTATATTATTAATTTGAATGAAATGAATTGTTCTTGCAAATATTATTTAAAATGGGGCAGTTGTGCTCATTTAATTGCTTATGATAACTATTTTAATATCAGAAACCAGCGATTTGTAACTCTTAAAAGTAGATGTGAAAAAAGTGTTTATTCAAGGAATGCAAAAAATGGAAAAGCTTTAAACTATGATTAATTTTAAGATATTTTTAGATTAAAATCATTTAACTGATAATAAATTTTTATTTGCGTGAAGAGAATACTTTTTTATTTGATAAGAAAATTTTTTTAATTGAAAAAGAGATATTTTTTAATTATGAAAAAATAAGTTAAAAAAAACACTTTTTTTCAAAAATTGAAAAATTTTTACGTGATTTGGAACGACTATTTGATTTGAAGTACCTTTTATATCAAAAAGTTTTTTTTATGTGATGAAGAGATTTTTTAACGTGATGACGAATGACATCCATTTATATATTTAAACAACATTAATAAATGAGGAAAAATTCAAAGCTTTTAAACCTATTTATGACTTTGTATAGCTACTAGTTCACATAGATTCAAAAAGTATTGTTTAATATAATATCATTGATCAAAATGTTATTAATAATTATACAGTTTCAATTTAATCAAGCTTCAATTTGAAAGCTGAGGTACTGTTTTCTTTTTTTAATTTTGAAATCTATTTGAATGAGTTTGAAATAACTTTTCTTCTTGTCAAAAAAATAAAAAGTCTCATCTCAAGACTAAACTTAAAAATAATTTTAATCCTCAAGCGACTTGTACTGCTTACATCAATAATTCCATTTCTAACATCTTTCTTAATTATTTCTAAAGTAAGCTTAAATAAAATTTATCCAATTTTATCAAGTTTTTAATAAGCAATCAATTGATTCTGTTTCATATTAAGTGATATCTTAATAATACAAATTGTCATTACTGATGGGTCCTTAAAAGGATACAAAAATATTTTTAAGAAAAATTCTTAAATAATTCGCCAAATTATTGAAAATTAAAATAAACATTTTTTAAATTTTACTTTTTTAAAAATTTACTTCAGAAAATTCAAAATAAAATTTTGTTAATGAAAATTTGCTTTCAAATCAAACTCAAATAAAAAATTAACCTAATTTAATAAACTTGGTTTAAAAAAAAATATATAATTTTAAAATATTAGTCTTTCATAAACTCGTGTTAATGAAAAAACGAAGAAAAATTTAAAATAAAACCAAAATGCAAATAGATACAAAACTAGACCTAACCAACGAGGAAACCTTATCAAGCATTAAAAATCAACTATCAACTTTGGAAAATAAGCTAATAAATCTAAACTCAAAATTACAAGAATCGGTTGAAACTGGTAAACTAGTAGATCGAAATGATTTGAAAAGTAAACTATCCGATTTGATTGATAATCTATTAAATAAAGAATTTCAATTGATCAAAAAAATACTTTACTCAAAATCGAATCAAACTCTAATACCTCTGCAAGAAACATGTGTTCGCTTGTTATCCTTATCTGTGGAACAATCGTTCGAATATGCGAAACAAATCGCCATTGAGTTTGATTATTTCAATCAAACAAAAAATTGGCTTGAAAAGTTTTTATTAATGAAAAAATCAGACCTGCGTGAAATGAGTATAGAATTCTTAAGTTCATTTTTAAAATACAATCAAAATGGAGAACAGCTAACTTTGATGAAGAAAATCTTTCTCAAAAACAATAATGACTCGAAAAACGTGATTCTCACGCTTGTCAACTGTCTTTATTTTCATATTAACTCTGATTCTAGACCAGTATTGGAACTTTTATTGGAAAAAACACTTTTAAGCTTGATACAAACAGACTTGCTGTCCAAAACTGAAAAAGTTCGCATATTTAATGAAAAAGTTCTATCACACTTGATTAAACTCTTTGACTGGGCTGAATCAGAGCAAGAAGAAGAAATATTACAGGTTCGCGAAATGGCATTAGAATTTTTAAAAATTCTTTTTACTTCAACCCGATTTGGCATTAATTTTTACGACAAACAAGTCGGCTTGGACCCAAGTAAAAATTTAAATCATTTGATATTTAATTGCTTAATATCAATTAAAATCAGATCTGGATCGGATGTTCTAAGTCAAAAAACAAATGATTTAATTAAAGATTTGAGTTTGAAAACTTTTAAAGTGTGTCCTGATTTGGTTCAAAAGTTTTTAAAAGTAAAGCATAAGCAGATGGGCGAAGACGAATGGTTTTTCGGGCTTATTACGAGCTTGTTTGAACAGCAAGCTCAAATGATCAGATCGAAAGCAAGTTTTATGAGATCTTTGATTGGCAATGAGAATGAGGAATATCTTAAGCATATTATAATAAGCACTTCACTGCCTTTGTGTTTAAACTTTCAAAAACTCGAGGAGAACAAGTTAACATGCTTTAAATCGAGTCTTAATTGTATTAAAGAGTGGAAAACACTACTAAGAGAAGATTCGGATAATGAAAGTTTAAAAAAAATTTTACAAGATTCCGAAGATTTTGAGAATAGACTAATGCTGGAACTACTGAGCAAATACATGCCAAAATTAGATTTTTTTTCCACAAAGTTTGATGGCTTAATAGCAGACTTGCTTTGTCTCTATTTAGAAATATTCCAAGATACAGTCAATTTAATCGATTTACAAGATTTAGAATCAAAATTGAACAGAACAGAATTTTCTGATTTAGACATAAGCTTAAAATATTTGAATTTTTTGCTTAAATTAAACAAAATAAAATTCAAATATAATTTAAATTTCGATCAAGATGAACTAATAAATAAAACGATAGAATTGATAATAAATTTTATGCTCAATTACGAACTAAATGAGGCACTATTTAGACCTATAATAGACCTAATAGAAGTGTATTTATCGCCTTTGAATTCGAGCAGCTTGGTAAATTTTGATCAAGATTATTTCTATCTATTTTTATTATGCTTGAAATTCTATTTAAAAAAAACAAATGAAAAAGAGCAAATTAAAATTTATTTAAACAATTTTTTTAATAATTTATTGAATAGTAAAAAAAGAAATTTGATTCTTATAGAACTTAATTTGAACTACATGATTCGGTTTAATGATTTTTTGAGTTTGTTTATGCTAAAAACATGTCTTGAAACAAAAATAGATATTGACTTAATGCTCGATTTTGTCTTCAATTCGGCTCTAATTTATGACGAGTTGGAATTGGACTTTAATTTAAATGAATTAGACCCGAAAATCGGAGACTTGATTGATAAGAAATTCAAAGATTTAAAAAGCCAAAGTTGCGATTTTAATAATTTATCTGAATGTTACATGGATCATATTCGCAAGTTATTATTATTAAACAATGATTCAAATACTTTCGATATTAAACTACTAAATTATTCGATTCGTACCAGGCTGTTGGTCCATTTGTTGAATAAAGTTTTATCAAAAAAAGTAAGCATTTAATTTTTAAATAAAATTTATCTTATTTTTATTCAATTCAGTCAAAGATTTAATTAAATAAGTTACTAAATATCTTAAATAGTTAACAAAAACATAAGCCTAAGATATGATTTTTCTGTTTTAAGTTATGTTATAAACTGCAAGTTAGAGTTAATCATTTTCTTAAAGACCTTTAAAATCTCATTACTACAGGCATTATTAAATGTTGTATAAAATTCAATTCTTTACTTACTTGAATAAAGTTTGATATTTCTAAATAAAAAAAAAAGAAATCAATTTCAAAATTTTACATATTTTTTAAATTTATTTAATCAATTTAATAAATTAAAAAAGGAAGGTTTTAACTCAAAATCCGACAAGAGCTTATTGATTGAAAATTTGAAAAATAGTGTTAAAAGCGGAATTGAAATGCTTAAATCAGATTTAAACGAAGCAAGCAAAAAAAGTCTAAAACTAAAAATAAACATTTTATTAAACTCAAAGCAGATGTTGGACAATTGTTTTACTGATAAAAAAATAACAAAATATTTAATCGAATCTGTGGATATAACAAACGATTGCAGCTATCTAAAGCCTTATTTAGATAAATATATAAACTTTATAAAAATTAACAAATCCGATACAATTTATAACAAGCTAAACATTGATCTGATTCTAAAATTAAGCCTAACAAAATCAGAGTTTTTCGAATTAGTTTTAAGCTTATTAAACAATCTAGATTTAAATACAAATAAAATAGAGATTTTCCAAGAATTCGATCAAACTAGATTTAGTTTAATAATTAACTTGTTTAATAAAAATAAACTTAACTTATACGAACCTGATTTACATTTGTACCAAGAGCTAAACTCATTGACCGAGCGTCACTTTGACTCACTTGAATTATTTGCTAAATGTCTCCGATTTAGTTTATTATACTCAAAATATTCAGATTCTGACGAAGAAATAAAATCTTTATATTTAGAATTCTTAAAAGACGCTTACAAGTATAGTCCAATTTTGTTTGAGTTAGAATCAAAAATATTCGGTGAAAAATTAATAGAAGATATTGTGAAAAATGACAATCTTACAAAAGAAAAAGATTCAATTAAAGCAGAGTTAGAAAATGAAGGAAATTTGGAAAAATTATTAGAGAATTACAGCTATTCACTGTCCGAAAAAGATATTCAAATTTTGGAAAAAATTAAAAATTTAGATTCAAGCCTCAATTGTTTGATATTTACCGTAAAAAACAATCTTTCAAATGATCTTTTAAATAAACAAACCAAATTAAGTGATTTCATCAGCTTAAAATTAAACAATGATAAATTGTTATACACCATACGAAATTATCCAATAGAAAGAAAATTAGACTGCTTGGAGTCTATCAAGCAGTATGACACTATTTCATATGAAAATGTTTACGATCCAGTTTATCTTTTGCCAAATATATACATTTTATTAGATTATGGTTAGTTCCTTAATCTTTATATGATTATAGTTTAATATTAATTCTTTTTTTTATTAAAAAGCTAACATCGTCGACTGTATACAATTTGTGCAATCAAAATGTTTATCTTTTTTAATCTCAAGTTTGAGCTCAGAATGCGAGAACTTAAGATCTCTTTCCTATGGTTCTTTGTTTCGTTTTCTATCACATTTAGAAAGTAATTTTTGTTTAATAAAAAATAATTCTAAAAAAATTAAATTTTTTTTTAAAAAGATTCCAGAATTTATTTTAAAAACATAATAGCTTATCTGATCAATTTACTAAGAAATTCGCTAGAAAAAGAGAATCAAAAAGTGCCCATAAGTGTATCTTTATTCTTGGCCGAGACAGTATTGATTATAGTTGAGCCTGGTACAAGCTTGTACAAGCCATTGACTCAATTTTTGCTGCTTAAACCAGTCCTCGATTTGACCAATGTACCCGAATTTTATAAGCTATTTAACAGCTCTTCTTTAGACTTCAAACAAGAACGAAAATGGATTCTAACAATTTTATCTACTAGTTGTCGCAATTCATTGGAATATCGATTATTCGAAAAGAGATTTATATTTAGACAATTGTTAGCTATATATGATTCTAAGATGAGTGATTACGAAATAAAAAATTTGATTTTAGATCTACTTAATAGAACTTGTGAATGCAAATATGCTTTAATTGATCTGATCAAAAGACATTTTTTATTAACTTGGTTAACGAGTGTTTTGGAAAAAATTCATTTTACCGGTCAACAAGAAGCCTTAACTTTGTTCAAAAAAATGATTAATATATTTAATTTGATATGGAAACAGTTAGGTTTAAATAAAGAACAAATACCTTTGGTTTTTTTAAATCAAATGTATTTTATAATGAAACTGATAAAAGAAAAGCTGTTTATTCTAAACAGTCTTGACTTAATCAATCAAGAAGATGAAGCATTGAAAGTTTTTTTCAAAACTAGTAAAAATATTCCAAGTTCAATGAACAAATACGATTTAAATTTAATAAAATTCGATTCAAATGATCTCAATCATGATCTAGAAATAAAATTAAATGATCAAAGCTTGCAAGATTTTAATCAATTGATCGATTTAATTAGCGATAAAAAGAGAAAAGCTCTTTCATTTAATCAACCTTATTCAAATAAGAATAAAAAAATGAAAATTAAATAATTATCAGTTAAATAAAAAATTTTTTAAAAATTAGTTTAAAATAAATTTTTTTTTTCCTCAAAAATTAAAAGACTAAAAGTTTAAAATCTGACTGAATTCTGACTTAAAAAGAGCAAACTTAACAGATTTTTCTTTGTTTAGTTATATCAATATTAACAAGCATTTAATTGATTTCATATGTTTTTGATACTTAATCACAATATCAATCATTAACTTAAATGAAATCATAAAAATTTGCTTAAATAGTTTTTTTTTTTTAAATTTAAATAATTTGAAATTAAATTTTTAAGAAACTCATTTATATTTTGAATGTTGTTTTTAGCTAGTTCTTTTCTTTTATATATGTTTCTATAGAATTAAATTTATTAAAACTAAAAGCTTAAAGTAACCAAGTGATTTTTGATTTTTTGCTATTTTGCAAATTGCTCATAATAATGCTAATAGTTTTAATTTAATAAAACGATTTATTTGACCAATTCAAATTTAAATATCATTTAAAATATTGTATTATTTATTTTATACAAAAAAAAAAAAAATACTTAGAAAAAAAAACCAGGTTAAAACACCTAAAAGTTACATAGCAACAAAAAGTAACACAAATAAATTTGCTGAAAAAAATTGAATTTTAAATTTATTTTATATAATACAAAAAAAAAATGCGGCAAATATTTTACTTTTTATTATTTTTAATAGTTTATACTATCTTATCGATAATATTTAACCGAAATTCTGAAGATAAATCATGTAAAATAAAATTAAACAACATAAACTTTTACCATAATGAATATAAAAATAGAGAAAAAAATTTATCGGATTGCGAATTGTATGGTGACTGGAGCAGTATAAATGATAACATATTTTTTAAAAAATCAGCCTCATTTTACTTCATGGATTTAAAACTAATAAACTTGAATTTTTTGCATAAAAAAGACTTAAGCTTGAATTTTAAACTTTATTTAACCATAAAACATACTTCTTCCTATTACAGCATCGAATTGACAAATTTTAATATAAATCTAATAACAATAGATATGGTTTATCAAAAGATAAGTTACAGCAATTTGAATTGTGTTTTTGATTTTAATAGCTTTTCGGGTTTTGAATTAGACCATGAAATTTTAATTAAAGATAGAATAAAAATGTTTGTAAGCTTATACGATATAAACTCAAAAACATGGTTAAAACAAAAATTGAGTTTGATTATGAAAAACTCAAATTCCAAGAACAAAAATGGTGTTTTGTTATGCTATAAAATTTTATTTCCAAGCCATAATCAGGATGACAAAGAAGAAATTGAAAATTTTGACAAGTGGCTTCAAATAAACCGTTTAATCGGGGTAAGTAAATTGATCGCTTACAACAAACCGGCAAATATGAGCAATCATTTTAAAAATCTGTTAAGAAGACACAAAAATTTTATGCATTTAAAGCAATTAGTTTGTATGCCAAACTTGGTCAAAAGCTCTTCTCTTAATTTCGATTATTTTGAGAAATATGAGCATATAGTCGAGTATTATTTAATATTGGACATAATCTCTATTTTGCTATTAAACGAATGTTATTTGGACAACATTGACAAATTCAAATATGTGAAAATAGTCGATCAAGACGAAATCATATTTCCCAAATTAACTAATGAATATACTTACGACTCAGACTTATTCAAGCAAGTTTTATCAAACACAAGCGATTCTAAAAGCTTAATAGAATCACATGTGGATAAAATTAAAAGCAAAAATTTCAATTTCAAAAAAGAGAATATGTTTTTAGATCACTTGAACAAAAGTGAATTAGCTGATGGAATAAATAAGTTTGGAACTTTGTTATTTTGCAATCAATATAGAATAAGTTTAAAAGATATTGACAAAGTTTGTAATGAGTTAAAGTTATATGATACAAAAACAAAAAATAATATAACATTATATGTTAAAGTAGATAATTTTGGATTTTTTGTCACTGTTAGAAACGAGCTAGAATTTTTGTATGGGGATAGTTTATGTAGATTAAGATCCACTTTGTTTAAAAATGATCCTAAACTTTATAATGGATTATTCGAAAGATTTTTTTTGATGAAATTCGATCTTCATGGTCCTCATTACAACACTAAAGGTGTACATAATACAGATCAAATATTTACAGTTGATTTACACTATAGTCAAATGAAATATTTCAAATCAAAGACGGGTGTAGAATTAAAAGATGCTAAATACAATTATTTTGTTGTTGATTATAAATATGGTTATTCATCTCATTTTAGATCTAAATTAAGATATGATTTAACAAATCAAACTATTTCAATTCAAAGTTTTAGTTTCGATATTGAATATTTCAATTGGTTTTATCAAAATGTTAAATAATTATTTTTATAAGCATTCATTTTAAATTAGTTTCATACTTTGAGACGAATTGAATAAATTAAAAATTATTGAAAACTTAATTGCAAATAGACAAATAAAATTTTGCGTAATTGTATTTTTGTTATAAAAATAAAATATAGGTTTTATCCATAATTTATTTACAAAACAAAGTTGTTTGAAGCTTAATTTTTATAAACTTAAGCAAAAGTATTTCTTGTAAAATATGAGTAATATTTTAGTTAATAAAATAATTTATCTTCTCAATAAATGATTTTTTTAAAATATTTTATTTACTTTTTTAAAATTAGAAAAAAAAAATTTTATAAATAAAAATTTGTTAAATCAACAATGAAAATTTTGAAGTGAACGTTTTAATTATGCCATAATTAATTACTAATGATGAAACATGATACAAATTGGAAATTTATTTTTTAACACAGAATACATTTAAAAATAATTTTAATTAAAAATTTCAATTAATTTTTTTTTCCAATTAAAATTTTTAATTGCATAACAATTTTTAAATATTTATATATTACTGTTTTAATTTATTCAAATAATAGGGAAAAAAAAAAAGCAATCATGATTTTTATAGCCAAGAAAATAGAATTCATTTGATTTGAACTAACTAACTTTTTTTGTTTTATCATTATAAATTTTAATAACAACAATTTACTATGATTGCTCAATAATTGTTTCCAAACACATTCTAAAAAACATTCTTCAATTTCTTTGTGATTTGACAATGATAAAAAATAAAACACAGTTGAGTAATTTACAAAATTGTATATTATATGTATATAATTTTTTATTTTTTGTTTTAAAATTTAAATTAAAAAAAAAATAAATTTTTAAAAATTTTTAAAATATTTAACTAATGAGTATAGTTTCAGATTTTTTCCGCTTCTCTTGTTTCCCAAGAAGGTATTTAAAAAAATAGAATTTTTTTTCAAGGTTTAATTAATTAAATAAAATAGATGGAGTCCGAGAAGAAGAAGAGCTATTGGTTGGCTAATCATTTTCACAGTAATAGCTTTAATAGCCTTAATATTGGGCTTGATACCTGTTTATTTATCAGGGAAAAAGTCAAAATTCTCTTTATGTAAGTTTAGATTCAAGAACTCTTATAGCTCAAATTAATCCTTAAATTAATTATCTCTTAAAAGCCGCTTACAAAATCGATTTAACAGGCAGTAGTCGAGTTCAAACCTTGAGTAACTTTCAAGCTGGAAGAGTTACCACTAAAAAAAATGTCACTAATTTTTTAGAAGACGAAGTAATTATGTTTTTAAATAATTTACTTCTGATTTTAAATTTCAAATTTCAAGTTAAGTATACAATTTCAAAACTATTATAAAACTAATTTTTCTGCTTTGATTCTAGATGACTATTATTTAAAGTAATTATAATTTTTTAAAAATTTTATTTTTTTACTTAATTTATATAAAACTTAATTTCTAAGCTCATCTAGTAATCAGACTTATTTGTACCCGGTTTATAGTGTGGTGTTTCAGGCCATTAATAATTTAAATGATACTATCAATTATCAGATTTCCAAGTTGAAGTCTATTAAAATTGAATTCTCGAATCAAGCTTCACAATTTGGTTTAGCTAGAGAATTCGAAATAAACACATCAGCGCTGATCAGAAGCGAAGTATGCGAAATACTAATAAATGATTTGAGTGAACAAAAATTGAATTGTTATACATGCTATTTTACGATTGAATATCCATTTTGTATTAGATCAGAAAACGATCTCATTTTGATTATCGAAAATTTAAAAAAAAACACTTCTACACCAAGTCCTTTTGAATTAGGTAAAATATTAATAAAAAATGTTCCTTTTTTATAAATAAATATTCAAAAAACCTTAATTTTAATTTAAAATTATTAAAGTCAGCGTAAGCATTCAAATGACTGGAACAGGTAGCCTCAAAACTCAACCAGATTTTGTAGATTTGGCAAATATTAAATTGACTCTATCTAGTTTATTGCTTGATGAAGTTTACATTTATAATTATTTTTGGTAAAAGAAAATTATTTTTTAAAATTTTTTAAATTTAAGCTATCAATCAAGTTTAGAGAATTTTTTCAAAATGATTATTCCAATATGCAGCTAGTTGATTATTATTTAAGGTAATAAAATTTTAAAATTTTAATCTTTAATTTAATTTTTTGATTTTTTTTTAAAGTTATTTTCCAAACACAAGTCAAAGTTATTTATACCCCAATTATAGTATTGTATTTTCAAGCTCTCAGGATTATAAAACAACTTTAAATACACAGATGGGAAAATTGTTCAAAGCTTCAGATTTTGTTTTGTCGTCTAAAGTCTTAGAACAAAAATTGGACAATATTTTTGTTTTTAATTTATACGCAATAATAACAAGTGAAAAAAATTATTATAATATAAAAAAATATATTTTTTCAAATTTCAAACAATTATATAAGGCATTTAACATTGATTTTAGTGATGTATTCTTTTTTAAAATATTTCATATTTCATATTTGATATCAATTTATAAAGCTGATACTAAATATGAATATCAGAATGTCTATGACTCTTTTTTAATATTTAAGACTGATATGTAATACAAATAATAGATTAATTTTTTATATTATTTTAAGTTAAGGATTTGAATTTTTATTGATAAAAATATCTCTCATCTCTTATTATAACAATATGAGAAAAAAAAATTTTTATTTTAAAATTAATTTTAAGGCCAAGTTTGTGAAATATGGAAAAATGGTTTTAACCAGGAGAGATCCGATTGTTACACATGTTATTTTAGTATTCAATATCCAATTTGCTTTAGCTCAGAAAACGAGATTTTGGGTTATATACAAAGCTTAACAACAACAAAAACTTCATTGATATCTACAAGCAAAATAATTGATACTGAATACTTAACAGGTTTATTAGAGAAAATCTAAAAAAACTAATTCATAATTTTAAATTTGAATTTAAAAGTTGGTGTAAGTATTGGCTTATCTGGAACAGGCTTCATGAATATCTTTGAAAATTTCACTAGTTTGAATAATAATTTGGACACAAAAAATCAGCTAATTTCGCTTTTGTTTAAAGATGTAAGTTTAAATTGTATATTATTTATATTTTTATTTATTTTTTTTTTGTTCAATAGTTATTGCAAGGATTTACTGGTTTTTACCAAAATTCTTTACTTAATTTTTCCTTAACTGATTATTATTTACAGTAAAATATTATTCTTGATTCATTTTTAACCATTCATTTAAACCAATTTTCACAGATATGGAACTTTATATCCGAACTATACTTTAGTTATTAGCTCAACACAGTCTTACAATCAAGTAATGCTTGAACAGCTAATAAAATTGATTGATTATAAATTAGAACTATCTAGTGCTTACTTAAATTATGGCTTAGATAATGTTTTTAAAATAAATTTTACTAATATGATTGAAAGTATATTTTAAAAAAAAATTATCTTTAAATTCCTGAATTAAAAAATATTTTTTTCAAAGGCCAAGTATGTGAAATTAGAATGAACAGTTTGAAGGAAGAAATAACCAATTGTACACTTTGCTTTTTTACGATTCAATATCCAATATGTTTTAAAACGAGAGAAGATTTACTAAGTTATATTGAAGAAAATAGAATTAAAAGCACTGTTACAACGAAACAAACAAGTTCAACTGAGTCAACTAAAACATCTCTAAATAGTAGAACACCTACTTCATTTACATTATCAACAAGTTTTACTGAATCATCAAATAGTTTTACTGACACAACTAGTGAAAATAATACTGAATCTTTTTCATCTACTAGTAATTACGATACTACAGAATCAAATCTTTCAACTTCTAAAGAAACAATACAAACTTCTTATTTTTCAACTCCAGAAAGCACTAGTGAGCATTCTACTTTGACTAAAAGTTATTCTACAACAGAGACAAGTGAATTTTCTAGCACAGAATATACTTCTACCGCTGAACCTACAAGTATAACAAACTATTCTACTGAGACAGAACAAACTACCGAATACACATCAAGTGAAAGTTTTCTATCAACTAGTTTTACAACCGAGCAAACTGTTGAATCAACACAACATTCTGTTACTAGTGAATCATCTGCTCACATTTTCACATCAACACCAAATCATTCTTCTACACAAATATCTACAGAGTTTTCTACAACAGAATATATCCCTACTGATGAGTCTACGAGCATTACGGACTATTCTACTGAAACAGATACTTCGACTGAAAACTTTTTATCAACCACAACCGAGCAAACTATTGAACCAACACAATATTCTATAACTAGTGAATCATCTTCTTTTATTTCAACATTCACATCGATCAATTTTTCTACGCAATCATCTACAGAGTTTTATACCACAGAATATACTTCTACCGTTGAACCTACAAGTATAACAAACTATTCTACTGAGACAGAACAAACTACCGAATATACCTCAAGTGAAAGTTTTCTATCAACTACCGAACAAACTATTGAATCAACTTATCATATTTCTACATTAACATCAATCTATTTTTCTACTCAAACTTCAACTGATTTTTATTCTTCCAATGGTTTCAGTTCAACAACATTTTTCAGCAGCGAAACAACAGACAGAACTGATTTTAGCAGTGAACAATCTTCTATTATATCTACAGAATTTTCTACTATTGTTGATACATCACAATCTACAAATGTTTTTACAACTCAATATACCACGGAAATTTTAACAACTTATAATGAATTAACCACCTCTTCTAACTATTATACTACTGAAATAAGATCAGAAACAAGCACTGAAACAACTGAATTTTTTACTTCTGAATTATCTTCTACTGATATTTACACGGAATCTACAGAAATTTTAACAACTGAAAATGAATTAACTACTTCTTCTAACTATTATACTACTGAAATAAGATCAGAAACAAGCACTGAAACAACTGAATTTTTTACTTCTGAATTGTCTTCTACTGATATTTACACGGAATCTACAGAAATTTTAACAACTTATAATGAATTAACCACCTCTTCAAACTATTATACAACCGATTCAGAATTATCTACTCTACTTGAAACTTCTGAACCGACTTCTACTGATATTTATACTGTAACTGAGTCCACCAAAATAACTAATGATCAGTCACCTACTTTTATATATTCAACTAGTGAAAAATCAAATGAGCCTTCAAAATCATCACCTTTTTCTACATGGGTGTATACCTCTTACACGTTTTCGACTTTTACAGAGTCGACAAATTACTATAGTACTACTGATGAAACTTCTGAGACTTCTTTTTATTCAACAAATGAATATTCAAGTAGAACACCAGAATCATCAGCTTTTTCTACTGGATATACTATATTAGAAACAACAAGCATTAATACTAATGAAAATACTTCAGAAAAAATTACAGATACTACTTTTGAAAATTATACTAATGTCTCATCGCTATATTCGACTAGTGAAGAAGCAACAAAATCTACTGAATTTACTATTCAATCATCATCATATACAATAAATAATACCACTCGATCTTCGTCAACCAAAAATGATATAACTACAGAAGATCTTATTTCTTATAGTATCAGTTATAAAATTTCTAATGTAACAACTACATCATTGGCTATTATTGATACTTCTGAATATATTTCAAATTCTTCAGATCAAAACTAATAAAAAATTGTTTTAAATATTAATATATACATATAAAATTAAAAATAACATTTAAATTTTTATTTTATTTTTTAAATTAAATCAATAAAATTAAATTTTTATTATATTTCAATGATTTTACTAAATAATATCTGATAATAGTAAGAACAGTTTTTTTATCTATTATTTTGTCGAGATTTATTTAAAAGTAAACTTTCTTATAGGAATGTATAATCGTTTTTAAACTTAAGGCAATCGACTTAAAAGCGCTAATAATAAAACTAATTGACTTCTAATCACAACAAATAACTAGCTTTTAGCAAAATTTTCAATATTTCAATTATTATAAAACCAAAGTGAAATAGTTTTTTTCTATTCCATAAACAAAATTTAATTAACAATCAAATTATAAAAACTTGGTTCTACTTATGATATTAATAGTATACACATATATAATAGTATATATATGTAAGCTTATTAGTTGTCATTGGCAACAAATTTTTGTTTGATTTTTTCAGCATAATTTTTAAAATTTCTTTAGACTTTTTGAAATTGTTCTTAATGTATAATGAATCATACAGATAATATTTTAGAGCCTTTAGAACCTTACGAGCCTCCGGAAAGTTTATGGGAATTTATAAAATCCATAGCTAACGAGCGCGAATTAGATGTTATCAAGACACAAATAGGCCAAAGTCTAGTCGAAACGAGTATAGATCTACACAATGAAATAGAAAATTTGTTGGAAATTTGGCGAGATTTTAGGAATGAAACAATTCTAAGCTTAAAAAAGCTAAAACAATCAAACCACAACAAACTTCCCGAGCCTCCGAATCAAAGAGAAACTTTAAAAAAAGAGATTAATTTGTATTTAAAACAAATCCGCGAACAATTCAAAACTGAAAATGAAGATGACAGTTTAAAGCTTTTAAACAACAATAAACATAACTTGAACGTGATTAACTATGTTCTAAATAACAATTCAAATGTGCATTCGGATAAACGTCCTTTGAGCAGTATGAATAAAAAAACAGGTGCCGAGACACCACTTATCACAGATCGAGTATCTAGTAGTAGAAAAATAAAATACACATCTCAATCTAGACCAAATTCTTCTTTATCAGTATTATCTTTTGCTTCACCTGTTAATCAAAACTATAAAACATTCGATGAAAATTTAGAATTACTCATAGATGAGAATAAACTAAATTCATTTGATATAGATCAAATTGTAGATAATATTAGAGAGCTTTTACAAAAAGAATGCGATTGTTTGATTAATGATATTGATTTTTTATACGAATGTTTGGACAAAGAAAACGAATATAGATTTGATCTAAAACAGAATCTGCACGAGCCAACTTTGAACGAGCTAAAAGAAGAACGGAAAAAATTAGAGTCTGATTTGCTGACTTCGATGGCTAAAAACCAGGCCAAAATAAGCAAATTGCCAAGTAATTTATTAATATCGAATAATAATAGATCTATAAATTCTCCAGTTTTGAATAACCGATTAACGCCGAGTCCTCCGTCAAGTGCACATTCGACTCGTTCAAATAGATCAACATTGTCTATAAATAGTGTTAAATCTTTGCAAAATAATTTAAAACCTGTTTTAATATCGAAACGATCTTCATCATTAATAAATAAAAGTAAACTAGATGTTAAAATTAGTAGTCAAAAAATATTGGAAAAACAAGCTGACAATTCTAAAACTAATTCTGTTGATCTCATGTCTAGTTTGAGTTCGTCGTCAAATAATTCTAAAGCTAGCTCTGTTCAAAAGTTTAGACAAATGGTTTTAGAGTCTAGAGATTGAGTTTTATTTATATTTCATTAATTTTTTTTTTTATTATAAAATTGTTTTAATTTCTAATAAAGATACAGTAATTTATTTATTTGAATTGGTTTTCGGTATAATTTATAAAAGATGTTTTAATAATAATAATAATAAGATTGGGTTAGTCCGATTGGGAAGAAAATCTTTTACAAATTATTTAGACTTTTTCGTAGTTCTATAAGTTTCAATCAAGTTTCAACTCAGATAATTTATCTATTCTGGCTTTGAAAGAATTAAGTGTCCTAGCCTCTAAAACCGCTGTTGGCAATGCATTCCAATCGTTCACTATTCTATTATTGAAGAAGTTAGTCCTTATTGCATCACTAGTATTTTCCTTTACTACAAAATATTTGTAGCCTTATGTGCATGGTCTTAAAGCACTATTTTGTTCCATTAAATAAGTTGGCTTCTTATACCAATTAATTGTGTCCAAACTATTTACAATTTTGTATAGTTGTATCAAATCACCACTTATTCTCCTTTCTTTCAAAGTTGTCAAAGGAAAGTGGCGAGAAATGATAAAAAGTTTTTTTAAATATTCTTTGCATACCATTTTGTAGATTTTAATGAGCTCTACACATCGGTATCCTTATATTTTTTTTATGACCAATATTAAGAGAGATATGACACTTTAAAGCTGAATTTTTATATTAAGACTAATTTACTTTAGACAAAAATATTTTATTACCAAAATTATTTTTTTTTTACCTACGTGAAGAAAATTCTTAGTTCTTAGAAGTTTATCATCTGAGAACATCTAAGAACAACTAAGAAATTTTGATATTGAAATGAAAATTTAATAAAATCACCAAGCTATTTATACTCTGCTAATACAAATTCGATATTCAATCAAACCAGATCAAATCAGTATATAATAATTTGGCGGCTAAACTCTTACCAAATGTTATGATCTATTTCTTAAAAACAGATATATTATTTTCTAAAGTTTTTTTGGGATTTGTGGTTTTTAAAATAGAAATAGATCATTACATTTGGTAAGAGTTTAGCCGCCAAATTATTTTGTACTGATTTTAAGACGCATTTAGACAACATAAAGTTAATGAGTTATGAAATAAAAAATCAAATTTGATTGGATATCGAATTTGAATTAGTTGAGTATAAATAGCTTAGTGATTTTATTAAATTTTCATTTCAATATCAAAATTTCTTAGTTGTTCTTAGATGATAAACAACTAAGAACGAAAGAAAATTTTTTTCTTAGAAAACTTCTAAGAACTAAGATTTTCTAAGAACTGAGAATTTTCTTCACGTAGGTTTTTTTTTTTATTTTCTAATATATAGAAAAATTGATCAAAAATTCGAAAAAAATATTGGCTTTTTAATTTGAGCAAAATTTTACTCTTCAAGCCTGTATAAATCTAAAATAAACAGTTTTCATGTTTTGAAGTTTTTTTTGACATAGTGTCCCACTTTTGTTTGGTCCAAGGAAGGTTTATATTTCTTAATTAAGGTTCTGGCTACAACGTATCAAAAAATTGGCTTGAGCTTTCTGGAATCAAAATTAATTATCTACTCTTGATCATAAAAGTATTTAAAAAAAAGGTATTTTTAATGATAACACAAGTTATAATGATTAAATTTTCTTAATTAATCTGCTCTTAACAGATGTAAACCTTCTGTTTTCAACAAGGCTTTAATCTTCTTTTGCTTTAAATATTTAAAAAAAAATAAAAATTCAGTAACATTTCAAATCAGATTTGGGTTAGAAAATAGCATATATTTTATAAATACTGTTTTATTAAAAAAATTGGTCAATTATTTTTTTTTTTAGATTTTGGTATAAGTATAATATATGGTTAGATGATGATGTCTAGCACTCTTTAAAGTAAGGCTGAATTCAAGCTCAATTCAATTGAAACCATATAATTTTTCAGCATTTTTTACTTTAAGTAATAAAAACAGTTTTTTTACCTTTTTTCAAACAAAAATTTTTATTTTATTGCGAAAAAAATTAGAAAATGAATTTTAGACCTAATTTCAAAATAACCTTATCTTAAATTACTTGTTAGAATTTTGTTCTAAATTTTTAATTAATTCAAAATCTAAAAAAAGTCCTATTTAAAACAATCTTTTTTTTAAATTGAAATGCAAGTAGCTTAATTGATGATTAGCCAAGATTAGACAACTTTTAATAATCAGATTAAAATTGTTAACTAACTTTGATTAGTTGTCAATACAACTCTTTTTATATCTTAGTTAATTTGGAGACTTAGTATTTAAAAGGCTTTAAAATTTTTGAACACAATTAAAATTTTAAGATTTTAAAAAACTTCAATTGAAATAAATACAAATCCAATTAAAAGAGTTTGGAACCAGAATATTTATCTGATAACTAATGAGTAAACGAGGACAAAATAATTCATTGTTTAATTCAAATTGAAGCAGTTAATTGATGATTGTTTTAAGCTTTGAAAGACTTATCAGAGATAATATTAATAGAAAATTTGAAATGTTCTAGTATTTGTTTATTTAATTTTGCAAACTTTAAGTTACGTAACATAGGTTTGTAAAGCAAAAAAAAAAAAGCATTAAAATTAAATTAAATTAATAATGCAATTTGAAATAAAAACCGATCAAACTTGTACAAAATGAAAATTTTATTAAAAAAAAAAAAACTCATGTTGAAATATAGAAAATAAATAGAAAATAAAATAATATATTGAAATTATATTTTATTTAAAAATGATGAATAAACAAAGGCCGAGTCTGATTTTGTTTGTTTGTTTTTTATTATTGAGATTTAATTGTAAAAAATTTTACAATATCTCAAAAACTCGAACAAAAAAAAGATAAAAAAAAACTCGGTTTCAAAGTCGAAGCGAGTCAATTAGAGCTTTGAAACATTCTGATTTAAATAAAAATATACAACATATATGAAAAAAAAAGGTTATGAATCAGTTTACAAACCTAAATAAATAAACACTGATAAAACATGTTTTATTAATTCAATAAAACCCAAAATCACGAACTCAAACTCAAATGTGTTTATTTGATTCAAATTCTTGCTATTTTTTTTTTATTCATTTCATTAAAAATCCAATAAAATTAGTTTTTCAATAAAAAAAAAAAAAAATCAATTCTTTTTTATTTATTATCTAATATACTTTTGAAAAAATCTAATATACTTTACCTATAAATAGAATTTATAATATTTTATTGAATGCAAATAATTGCAATAACAATTATAATAATAATAATAATAATAGATTAAATCTATTTGATTTAATTACTTGAGTAGGGTAATTATTATTAGATAATTAAATTTATAGTATCATCATCATCATCTAAAGTTCAGAAGAAGAATGATTTGTTCAAGTTAAATCTAGAATCAAATAATTTATTTAAATTTTAATAAAAAAATAAAAACAACTATGTGTTTAAATTATTTTAAACATGGAATTATATAATTAATTAATTGTTATTCTTAGATAATTCGTATTTTATTTGCAAGTTAAGAAAAAAAGCGCTATTTCTAAATATACAATAAGCAAATTTTACAGTATTACTTAGATGATGAATTACAACAAAAGATAAGATCTATTTTAGAACAAAATTAATAACACAATTGAATCTTTGTATTTTTTCTATATATTAAATATTTCAACAAGTAAATTACATTTTTTATTTAAAAAAAAAAAAAATATATAATAAAATAAAAAATTATTATACTTTCTTTTCTTTTTATTGTTTTTTGGTTTTTAATCATTTAATTTCACCTATTTGAGTGCAAAAATTTGTTAAAGCAAAAAATAAATATTTTTAAAATAGAATTTAGCAATTAATTTTATGTTTTTAAATTTAAAAAAAAAAAACTAATTAAAATTTTTTATTCATTTATTTCAATTAACTTGTTATTTAGGCAAAAATTTGTTTTAAATTAAAAAAAAAAAAAAAAAAAAAATAAAATAAAATTACAAATTTTTACTCTTTTTTTTTTAAAAGTTTTTTTATTTTTTAGTTGCAAAATTAATTGCGTTTATTAAACATATAAATATATGTAAAATACCGCAATAAATTATTTTAAATAGTTTCTATTGATTAGAAAAAAAAATTTTATAAGTGTTAATTATTTTTCAAATTTAAAAAGCAAATAATAATAAATCTGTAATTGCGGCAAACTTGAAAATATCAATATTCAGTATAAGAGTTGTTAGTTGGCAGTATCATAAACAATAAAAATAACAAGATAGATTGTGAAAGAAAATAAATTGTATTTTCTTACCACTAGAATTAATACTACTATCATAGTTATTTAAGTGATCAAAAATTAAAACCTTTGATCTTTAATCTTTGAGTATAGTTTATTATAAAATTGAATCTATTGTTTTAGCTAGTTCTAAATAGTGCTTGGTCGAGTCGATTGGTAAAATGAATTTCTGATGATTATTTTGTATTATTTAGCTTATGAACAAGTTTATAAATAAATAAATATAATAAAATTAGATTTAGATTTTAGTTTAATTCAAATTAAGTTCTAGTCTAGTTATAAGGTAAGTGTATCCCAAAAAGGACAAATATACAGTCTATATCAACACACAACCCAGAGGTGCTTTTATTTTTTATTATTTATTTTCAAGCTTTTTAATTTTAAAAAAAAAAAAAAAAAAAAAAAAAAAGAAACAAAATTTGAACAATATGATATACATTGATATATAAATATAAAAGTGATTCATTCATAGGTTAAATCAAAGATAAATAAACTTAAATATGCTTTGCAATTTTTACTAAATTGTGTTCATATATTAAAATACTTAATATATATTCATATATATTCATATATATTCATATACAATATAGAAAAAATAAAACACAAAATAAAAATTTTCATACATAAAAAAATAAAAGTGAAAAATTATTTTTCTAATTTCTAATTTTCTATATATTAATATTTATTTAATATAAACTCTATACTCTCTTTCTCTCTCTCTTTTTTTCTTTTTCTTTCTTTCTTTCTCTCTTTCTCTCTTTCTCTCTTTATATATAAAAAATACATATTTATTAATCAAAAAAATTTACCTAAAATAAAGACATAAAGAATTAAATATATTTAAATATATCAAAATAATAGAAATAATAGAAAAGCTATGTATGATTATTATTTTTATTTTTATTTCTATTTTATTTCTTATTAGAAGTATTTAATCCCTTTGTTAAAAAAAATAAAAATAGAAAAAATATTAATATTCTTTTTTTTTTTTCTTTTTTTTTTTTATTATTTTTATTATAATTGAATTTTTGTATATTTTTATTGATTTTTTATTCATTTATTTCAAACTTGTCTAGTTCTAATATTTTATTTTATTTTATTTTATTTTAATTTATTCTATTAAGATTATGTTTGTTGTATTTTAATCAAATCTAAATTAAAAAATGATTCAAGACACGGATGATTTGATACAATTTTCGTCACCAAAGCCAAATCTATTAACAACAACGTCGGCGGGCGTAAAAAAAAATCTAAAAACTCCTATTTCTTTACTTGATAGTTCGTTCGATAACGAAAACACACCGACAAATGCATACGCAAACGCAAACACAAACGCAAGCAAATACAATACAATCAATACTGATTTATCTAGTCATCAATTTATGAGCGACGAAAACGACCAAACTACGCTTAACAATCAAGACAATTTAGATATTGTAGATTTCAGCGAAGTTGCCAATGAATTGATTAATATTGATAATCAAGACATATGGTAACATTGTTTTTATTTTTTATTTTTTTGTTTAATTCTTATTACATAATTATAAATTAAATAAACACTTCAAGCTCATTTTTCTTATTTTAGAGCTTTGTTGTTCTTTTTTCTTTTTATTTTTTTTATTTTTATTGTTGTTGTTATTTATTTATTTGTTTTTTTTTTTTTATTTTCAAGAGTTTTACTTTTAAATTTTAACAACAATAATAATAATAATAATTTAATTATTAAGGTTAAATAATAAAATTATGTTTTATTTTTAAGATTTATTTAGATTAATTTAATTAGTATTAAATTTTCAATTTTAAATTTTAAATTTTAATTGTTGTCTTTTAATTATTATTATTATTATTATTATTAAATTTAGAACTTGGAATTTTAAATAGGCTAAACAATTTCAAATGTTCACAAAAATAAAACACAAGTTTTTTTTTTTTTTTATTAATTTATTAATATAGCCTACTTAATAATAATAATAATAATAATAATAATAATTATAAAAAAAGAATTCAAAAGTAACCCAATATTTGATGATGATGATGATGATGATTAATCTGCTTAAGCAGATTAAGAATATTAATAGTTCTATAATTTCTAAAAGCTATAAATCTTTTCTTTAATTTAAAACTTATTCTTAATTATTGAAAGTGTGTGTGATTGTGTGTGTGTGTGTGTGTGTGTTTGGCTCTTCTTTTTTTCATTTAATTTTACAAGAGAAACAATAAAATAAAACAATGAAATATATAGAATAGAATAATAAAAATATTTTGAAATTTGTAGTAATTGTATTTGTAGTAATTGTATTGTGTTACTACTAGTAATAGTAAAGATATCAGATACCAATAATAATAATAATAATAATAACTTTTTCTTTCAATCTTATTCTATTAAACTATTCAGTTATGTTTTGACTTTTTTTTAAGTTATTCCAAGCTTTGCTAATTCTATTTGCAGTCTAAAATAAATTGCTCGAATGTTGTTGATAACTTTTTATTATTTATTTATTTATTATAGACCATTACGACTATTATGACCAAAATTCTTTAAAATTGATTCTATTTATTATGTATACTTTTAAAGTACATAATTATTATTCTTATTATTATTATTATTATTCAATAATAAATATTCATTATTAATTATTAATTATTGATTATTGATTATTGATTAATATGTTGTTGCAAAAATAATTGCGTTTTTAAATACTTTTAAAGAATAAAAAAAAAAAAAATAAAAAATAGTAAATTCAATTTAATCAATTAAATTTTGTTCTATTTGATTTAAAACAAGCATTTCAAGCAACGTTAATAAATTTAATTTTAATTAATAAAATCTGCTTTTTCAAGATTTGAGTTTGAAGTTTTATATAACGTAATTAATATTGCAACAAAGCATATAATTGAGAAAATTAAAATTTATTCTAAATTAACTTCAATTTCGGTAGCTTCTTCTTTTTTTTAAATTTATTTTTGTTTTTTGTTTGAGCTGTTAAATTTAAAGAGTCTTAAATTCAAATTAAATAATTTAACTAATTGTAACAATTTTTAAAAGATTTATTTCAAAAGTTTATATTTAGTTGATTTGAATTTTAAGTGAGCTTTAAATTAGGCTCTTTTTTTTTTGTATTTTTTATTTTAGTTTATTCTAAACTAATATTTTGATTAAATTATTTTGGTTTTCAAATTGTTGCAAAATTAATTGCGCTACTTCTAATTTAATTCTATACAAATTAACGCAATTAAATTTGCAACATTTAAAACAAAAAAAAAAGCCAACAATTTGATTAATTTAATAAACTTTAACAAGGTTATGTGAGCCTAAAACAAAACAAGAAACAAACACTACAAACAACACAAATAACATTTTACAATTAAAGCCAAAAAAAGATATTATAATTAATTTCAACGATCAAATAAATAATCTAGAAAACGAAAACGAAAAGGAAAATATAAATGTAAATAATTTAACTATATTGAATCAAACAAATCAACTAAACTCGAATTCAACAATCGACAATGAGTCAAACTCAAGTTTATTACTAAATCAAACAAACATTCAATTAAGCAACAGTAGCAAAAAACAATTAAACACAAAAAACCCATACAAATGGATCATGGATGAATTCGACCAGGATAAAAACTTGGACAAAGTAAAGCGAACCTTGTTAGTAACACTAGACGACATCTCAAAAGGATTCAGTAATTAAAAACAAACTTTATAAAATATTTATTCTATTAATTATAATTCAAATTTAAAAGATCGTAGATCAAGAAGTGTTTCCACGTCGAGATCGGCCTATCATAGTCAATACTTGGCACAGCAGCAACACCAAGCGCCGACTCAGGCACCACCACCTACACCCATCGCAAACTCAAACCACCACCACCACCACAACCACCATCATCATAATCATCATAATCATCATCATCTTCATCATAATACTAAACTTAACGACACCAACCACTACCACGAATCAACAAGCACTAATCTAACACATTTACAGTCTAAATCAATTGAATCGATCCTAAACGAATCTACCGCGGGTATAAATATACTAATTTTTTTTTTAATTTACATTTTATCTCATTCTATTCCATCAGACTTGAAAAAAATTATTTTTTCTTTTTTTTTTATTATTATTATTATTATTATTATTATTATTATTATTTGATAATTTTTAATAGAAAATAATTCGGATAAAGATTTGAATAGGACTTATTCGAAAGAAGAGCCAGATCTTATGCTTCAAAGACCTTCTGTTATTGAAATTTTTAACCATCAAAATAATAACAATGGTAATACAATTCAATAAAAAAATGTTTTTATATATATTGTTTTTTTACATCACTTGTAATTATCTTTATTAGCTACTAACCATTCACAACAAATGTTTATTTCTTTTAAAAAATATTCTTTTTTCTTCTTCTTCTTCTGAATTTAATTTCTTTGAATATTCAAATCTGGTTTTATTTTTTCTTGATTATTGCAAAATTATCAACAAACTATTATTATTTTACTATTGTTGCTTAAATAATTTCGCTATTTATCATTTACTTGTATGTTATATAACTCAATTAATTTTGCAACATTTTAAAAATTTCATATTTTAATTAAGCAAAAAAACTTTATGAATTTATTACATATCATGTAATATTATTAAGTATTAATCTCTAGTCTTGAGCATCTATAAATTGAAAAATTTTTTGATTGATTTTTGTTTTAGGTTTAATGTTAAAAAAAACTAGTAAACTAAAAAAATCATTATCTACGTCTTCAACTTGCTCAATTAAAAGCGAAATAGAAAATTTAGACGAGAATGTTTTCTATGATGAAGTTGTAAATTCTATTAGCAAAAATACCATGAACACATCTAAACTCGAATTGAACATGATCGAGAACGAGAAATTCGATGACTTGGACATGATCTTAAGAGACGAATTTGCACTAAATAATAATAATAATAACGAATCTATCACCTCATTCTCGTCATCTTCCAACAACAATTTAACTTACTGTGTCTGTAAATCTAACCGTTCTAAAACACCATCCATTAAGTCTCAAAGTTCGTCTCAATCTTTAAAATTATTTAGTAATAATAGTCTCGAATGGGATAATACTTTAAATGATTTAAGTAGATAATTTTCAAAATATTTAGTTTTATTTTGTTTTTTTTTTTATTTAATTTTTTAAATTTTGGTTTTGATTTACAAGTTTTATTTAAAACCTTCTATTTTATGTGTGTATGTGTGTTGTGTTTTGCACTTAGAACTAATATTATTTTGAATATTATTATTTATTAAATCCATTTTCTATTGAAAAAAAATAAAATATTTAATTTATTTTATTTATTATTAATTGTATTAGATGTAATTGATTCTAATTACCATCAATCAAATGGTATGATGAAACCAACCATTAATGGCTATAGCACAGCAACTATTGTCAAGTCAAAAAAATTGAGCCAAAATGTTATCAACAAAGAGATTAATTTAATAGATATTTATGATGATGGTTTGAATAATATGAATCATCAGCAAGCACAAGATGAACAACACGAGTCTTTGAATAGGACTTATTCAAACTCGGATATAATGTCTTCTGACCAATCGAATCAACACTACAACGACATCATAGATGTACAAGTAATAGCCAAAATACAAGAGGAAAACTTGCGACAGTCTGTTTTGAATATAAACAAATTAGCTCAAAACGAAACACATAATAAACAACAACAACAACATTCTTATTCGAGTGCAACAATTACAAAAAGGATTAATAATCCGAGACCTTCTTTTCCAATGCAAAATTTACAAAACAACAATGAATACGAGAATGCGATGCGTCGAGATAGCGCATCTTCTTCTGAACACTCGTCAATCAGTTCTACCGCAAGCAATTACGAATCACCATACACAAGTCATTTAAACATGAACGGTATTTTATTAAAAATCTATTTTTCAACAAATTTAGATTTTATTACTTATGTTTTATTTGTAGACAAAAACCCTAGCCGAATAGAATTTTTTAATTTTTTTTTCCAATCTTATTTTAAATTTAGTTAAATTTCATTTTTGTTAAATTTTCTTTTACAATTAATTGATTAATTTAAGTGCTAGTAAATTATCTTAATTTTAAGTAAGAACGTCAACAAATTTAAAGCAAAATATTTTTATTTAATAAAGTTTAAAGTTAGCTTTTATTATTTGACTCAATTATTAGGTTTTAAAATTAAAAAAAAAATAAACAAATTTGGGTTTACACTGGGGTTGTTAGTCATTCTTCCATGGCTACAACACAACCTTAGTTTTTTTGATTAAATTATTTTAATTTGGTAGTTTATTCCAAGTTTCACAATTTCTATTTGTAAAATAATTCGCCCGAAGCTGTTGGCTCGTTTTTCAGGCTTATTTCTATACCCAATTCAATTTTATCTGATTAACATGAAAGTCAATTAAATCTATTACTTTTTTAATCTTAAATTAGATCACCTATTAGGCGTCTATCATACAACGATTGTAATTTGCATACTTTTTCATACTTCAGTTTTCTTAATTTAGGATGCATTTTTGTAAATCTCTTTTGGACTTTTTCAACACGTTTAATATCTGAAACCAAATATTGATACCAGACCTTTTTTTTCCAATTTACAAACAAATTACAAGCACTTATTTGTTTTATTGTTCAATACTCGTATTTTATAGGATTTTGTGAGCTTTAAAATTGAATTAGAATATTATTATTACTTTTTAATATATTGTATTGTTTAAGTCTTTTTCTGTAGAAAATTGCAACTAAATTAAGCACTTGGAAAACAAAGATTTTGATCATTTATTGAATTATTAAATAATTGCAAAATTAATTGCGCTAATTTATATACAATTATCATATGCAAAAACGCAATAAATTTTGCAACACTACTTAAACAAATTTCAATTTATGATCCAATTGAGTCAAATAAAAAAAAAACAAATTTAAAAAAAAAAATACATTTTTTTTTTATTAAAAAATTCAAATTAACATCGGTTTATTAATTTAAAATTTAAATTAAAACAAAAATTATAAAGAATTTTATTGGGATGAAGATATTCTACCATTAAATAACACCCATTCTAATAATTATATCGAATGTTCTAGTTGTGGTCTACCATTAAAAATAAAAAATAAAAATTTACTATTATATTAGATCAAATACTGTATGTAAGGTAAGAGAATAATTTCAGCCGAA
Source organism: Brachionus angularis (assembly GCA_021432725.1). Taxonomy (NCBI): domain Eukaryota; kingdom Metazoa; phylum Rotifera; class Eurotatoria; order Ploima; family Brachionidae; genus Brachionus; species Brachionus angularis. The sequence continues at coordinate 709,456 of JAJVDD010000007.1, forward strand.
CAAAAAAATTCTAAAATAAATAAATAAAAAAAACGCTCGAAATATGAAATGCATGGTATTTTTAAAACATATTAAATTAAAAAGCTTCTTAATACTTTTTTATTTTTATTATATTTTTAATCCCGACCGGCTTTGATTGAGTTTTTATTTTAAACTAAATATACTTGTTTTAACAAGCTTTGCTTAATTTTGTTTTTTTGTTTTCTTCCTTCAAAAGGCATTAAATTGAAATCTCCAAAAAAACCTATCAACAATTACTCAACAATTACAAAATCATCTACAATAACACATGGTATATCTACATCAACAAATTTAGGCAAAAATCACGCAACTTCATCAACTACGTCAACTTCATCACGATCATCAACTCCTTCAAAAGTAAATTCTTCAATACTAAAACACGAATCTCGCTTGCCAACACCACGTAGTAGTAGATCCTCGATCAGCTCAACTCAATCAAACAATTTGAACATAACACAAAAATCAGCCCAAAGTAAATCACCATCTAATTTTATAAGCCGAAATTTACAATTAGCCAAACCACCAATAGCTCCTACAAACAATTTTCAAACTCCATCTTCTAATTTATCAACAACACGTTCTGGCAGAGCCTTGATGTCTTACGGACAGCATAGATCAGCCACCACTTCGATTGTTCCAAATCAAAAATCAGCCATGTCCAACAACAACAACAACAACAACAACAAACAATTACCAACAAATAATAATAATAATAATAATAAGCCAGTTAAAGCAAATTTAAACCCGAATGCAAACAATAACAAGTCAATACCCAGCTCTCCATCAAGCACTTCTTCTATATCTACATCTTCTTCAATACAACAAATAGCACCGTTGAACGCGTCCAGTCCGAGGTCCAGGAATCAATCTCCGTCTAGTAAAATAGTCATGAGTCCGAGTGGTTTGTTCACTGATGGACCTTTGTCACGTAGGCCTATCGGATCACCTCTTCGAGATACAAATCGAGAAAAATCCAATAGTCCTTTACGCTCTAATATTATCGGCAACCAATTGAACATGGGCTCAAATTCTAATCTGCATACTATTCAAGAGAGCAAAATACCATCTCATTTGAATAGTCCCATGACTAATCGAAAATTACAAATTCAACAAAAGCAAATTAGAAAAAGTTTTTTACCTCAGCCTGTTCAATACCCGAATGGTCAAACAAATAGGCAATCTTCTATATCACCTATTAGGTAAATATATAAAAATTTTATATTTCTCTATTCTATTCTAATTTAATTTAAATTTTCTAATTAATTTAAGAACAAGAAATTTATCACCAAATTGGAAAGAAGGCTGTTATTAAAAGCCATGGAATTTCGGTTTTATAATAATTATTAATTTTTTTTTTTCAATTTAATTAAAGAAATTTTTCAACCGTGTTTTTACAATTATTAAATATTATATTATACATAGAATTTTAAATCAAGTTTTTATTTATTTTTATTATTATTATCACTTTTTTTTGTTAATTTAAATTAAAAAAAAAAAAATGTATGTGACTTTGAATTAAAATTTAATTTAATACAATTTAAATTATTTGATAACTTAACTTTGGCTTAAAAACTTTCAACAAAAAAAATAAATTTTTTTTTTTTTTTTTTTTAAATAATAAAAAAAATTTAATTATAAGCTTCTTATCATTGTGAATATCAATTAATTTAAAAAAAAAATTAAATTTTTTTATTTAAATTTTTTTTATTTATTAATTTTGTTTTTTCAACAAAATATTTATAATAAATAATAAATACAAAAAATTTCTTAACTATTAATATATAAAGATTAATCACTATTAATATTATCCATATTTTTGTTTACAACCCAAAAAGAACTCAAAAGTTCTATTACTTCAAAATTAAGTAATCTCAATTAAAGTTTTTACTAAATTTTAATTTTCAAATTGCTTTTTACATGATTGATCTCTATTTTTTTAGCACTAAAAGCGTGATTTTTTGACATCTAATTTTAAGTTATATGAATTGGAAATCGAATATGAATGAAAAATTGTTATTTTTAAAGAAAGTAGACAATATAAAACAATTGATCATAATCTGCTAAACAGGATAATTAAGCTTGGAACAAAATTTTTGAGTTTTAAAAACATGATCCTGATCCTGCAATTTCCCATCTAAAAACTTATATCCAAATTGAAGTTTCTACTACTACAACTACTGCTGTATATTCAATATTCAAAAAATTGAAATGAAAAAATGAAATTAGATTCATTTTAAATATTTACAGTCTTTTAATAGAGAATTAATATTTAGTTCGTCTTTTGCTGCGCTTGCATCAATAAATAATAGACTTAGACCTAAGAGTTATGGTAACTGATGCAACCATAATTAAGGTACTTAAATGGCAAACTTAAATTTGATGATGTTGCAAGGGTTTATGCTAATTTCATTAAAATAAAAAACTTATTTTGAACTTGAAAAGCTTCAATATAAAATTCACTTACAAAGAGCTTTATAAGCTTATAAAATTCAAATTTTTAAGCCTTGTGAATTAACTTGAATAAACTCAAAATTTGACTTTGATTTAAGATTTATCATTAAAATAAAATATATTTTAATCTCTTCTTCTTTTTTTTTTATTGTTTATTGTTTATGTTTACATATATATTTAATAATAAAAAAAAATAAAATTAATAACTTTTGTAATTTATTAAAATAAAAATAAAACTTTCAAAAGATCATTTTTATATTTCTTTATTTTTATTTTTATTTTGTTGAAATAAATTTAATAATAAAATGAAAATAAGTAAAATAGTTAATTTTTACCTTTGAACAAATATTAAATTTGGTCCGATAATAATTTCAAAATAAAACTAAAGAGAAAAAAAAAAAAAACTTAGTTTATCATAATTGCAATTTTGAAATTTTCTCTTTAGCGACATAATTATGTTTTTATAATTAAAATAAAGGTAAAGTAAATATTTAAAGCGTATAAAAAAAAAATTCAAATTTATAAAAAGAATGGACCTAAATTTTTATGTTTTTATGTGTATTTTTATTTTTTTTTAAAGTCATTTAGTCTAATAAAAAATTTTTTAGTTTATTTTTGTTTATAAAAAAAAAATTTAGAATCTAGAATGAATATTTTAACTCCTAAATATGAAGAACCTCCACCATGGATACCAATTGAACAACGAAACGGCAACGCCAACTATGATAATCGAATAACATTGTTCATGCCCAGACTTATTTATATCAAAAAAAATCAACCAGATGAACCAGTATGCTTTTTCTATTTCTATTAAAAAAAATTACATTTATTTTTACTATCTATAATATTTGGCTGTATAATACCAAGACTATAATCAAAATAGGTCTTTTCATACTTAAAAGTTTTTTAATTAGCAAAATCAACATATTTAAAAGATTTATTATTTTGCTGTAATAGTTGAGTTAACAAATCATAAAAAAATTTCTGCTGAAAAGTCATGCTTAGTATATTAGGTCAAAAATTATATATAAGTTTTTGCTCTTTTTTTTTTAATTTTTAAACTAAAAAAGTTCGAAGCGTTTTGAAAAAATAATTTCAAAAAAAATTTCAATTTCTGAAAGACCTAAAAAGTTTATCAAAATAATTAAGTTTGATTATATCATATAATAATCATTCTAAAAGTATGTATTGATTAATCACGTAAAAAAATCTCTTCATCAATTAAAATATTTAATATTAAAAATACATTTTTTTCACATCTGTCCATCACATAATACAAAAAAATTAATAGATTTAGTTGCAATAGAAATAGACTTCTGAATAATCAATTGAATGAGATGAATGGTAAAGGGACAGTCGTATTGAAATATTCATACGTCTTATAGGTGATCTCGATGATGAATTGTGTTGGTAAGGCGATGATTCAGCTTCTTGTTTTATATTATTTGTTTTATTTAAAAGATTTTGATTTAAAAGCTTAATTAACAAGAAGATTTTTGTGATAAGCAGATGTGAATAAAAGATATTTAAGTTAAATTTTTTAATTGATAAAAGTTTTTTTTATACCTCATAAATACATGCATCCATTTTATCCATTCTAAAACAAATTCAAAGAATTCTAATTTTCTCGACTTAGCATCTATTAAGGCTTTTATAAGAAATCTTAATTAATAAATAAAGACTAATATAAGTAATAACAATATTTGGTAAAACATTTATGATAAGCTATTATACATTTTGGTAATATTAGAAAACTTGCCAACAAAAATTTAATTTTTAAAACAATTTCTTCATATTATAAAAGTAATAACTATTTTAAACATTACAAAGTTAGGGTTTAATATACGAGGCGGTCTAACACAATATTCAAATATATATGTAAGTAAAGTATTTTCAGGTAGTTTAGCGTATAAATATGGTTTAAACGAGTCAGATCAATTAGTAAGTGTGAATGGAATAGATTTTCGAACTATAACACATCAAGAAGCTGTTAAACTGTTCAAAGAATACAATGAATTTTTAATAGTAGCTAAATATTCACCATATGATTATAAAAGATCCAAGCCGTTAAGTGAGAGTAAATCAAGCGAATAGAAGCGAATTGTTTTTTTTACTTTGAAAATTTTTTATTTAATAAACAAATTGTATATAAAAATAAACATTTTTTTTAAATATGTTGTTTTTTACCAATGGGCATCACGTAAATTGGCAACTTCTCTTAAAAAATCTGCATGACTGGCAAACAATTTAAGTTTCCCACTTAAATCGATCCATTTGGCATTTTCAGCATCGTCGCCTCCTTCTAATTTAAAGCAACTGACTATATTGCCTTCTTCGTCGTGAAAGTTGCAAGCTATAGTCTCCATCCATGAATTATCAGTATTTCTAGGATCATCAACATAACCTTTGTATATCTTTTCAATAAAAAAAAAAAACTTCTCTTAATCTTCATCTTTTTCCTGAATTTAATTTACTGAGTAATACCTGAGTTCCACCTTTAAAGAAAATATTCAACTGCTTTTCAACATTTAAACTATTACCAACGATACGGCCGAATTTGTTGAATTCTACTTGTTTATTCAGTGCTTCCTCGGTAAACTCTCTTATTAAAGTTCGACTTATTTTTTCACCCGGATCTCTCATACCTCCTGGCAAGGCCCATTCTTTGGTATCTTTTCTTTGAATGCTTACAAATTGTAATATTGGCCTATCTGTTTTTGCGTCAAAAACTTTGTTTCCTTTTTCATCTCGTTTCCAACTTAATAGAATTTTGATTTTTTAGAAAAAGTTTAATTCCTTTTATTTTTTTATTTTTTTCTATTTACGTAGTTACAATTGGATCTTAAATGAAAAAATTATTATTTTCTTTTAATTTGAGTAGGAACAAGTTTTAATTAAGTAAAAAGTAAAATTTTACCTGCGGCATGATTGGGACCCCATCTTCCGAGGTGACCACGTCCTATTAAACCTTAAAAAGAAAATTTCACTTTATTCCGAAGCTTAATGTTATAATCAGAAAAATTTATTTAAGAATTCGTTTAATCAAAGTTTTTTACAAATATTTGATATATTTTCTACTTAAAATTGTATAGATATTTTGCCATGTCTTAAAGATAATATTGTCTATTTTTCTTTAATAGAATTCGGCTTTCCTTAAATATTAAAAGAATTAAACAACATGTTACTCACCAGTTCTACCAACTGGATTACAAGGTACTAACACATTTGATCCAGGTTTATATTTGATAAACTCATATGGCCCGTGAAAACTCGTTCGATCACAATTACTATTTAAATCTATCGAATTGAATTTAATAATTTTATAATTTGCATCATTACTTAAACAAAAAAGTAAAGTTAAAGTTTTTTTTTATAATGCTAAAATATATAATATATATGTCTTAAATATAATACATGTGTGGATCTTTGTAATTTTGACCATCTTTTTTTAAAATTTTTTCAGATGTAAACTCTATTGGATTGTATTCTAAATACTCGATGTTCCATTTTATTTTATTCCTAGGCACTGGATACCTCTTTTAATTATAAAAAAAAAAAAACTCAAATTTAACTTCAATAAAAAATAGTTTAATGAAAAACCATTATATCTTGTGTACGGGTGTAAGCCTGTGCTAAGCAATAATTGTCGTCTTTAGAATATCTACATTTGAAGTGAAATTTAGGAATTACTTCTGTGTTATCAGCATCGATGCATAAATTTTTTGTATTTAAATTTCCCATTGTAAATACTTTTTTATTCCAAAAATAAAAAAAAAAAATATTTAATTTATTTAATAAAAAAATTTTGCTTCTATCTTTGAAATAAAATTAATCATTTGAATTATGCAAAAGTAGAAAATAACAAAAATATAACCTAAGTAACCGAATAATTTATTACATAATACGCAAATGAAAAGTTTGAATTTAAAAATTCAAAAATAAATATTTAGATCAATTAAAAAAATTAGTACTTAAAAAAAAAAGAAACTTTCGATATTTTAATATTTAATTTGTTATTGAATTTTTTAAAAAAAATTTAGCTTTTAATAAATAAAATGAATACTAGAAAAGCTATTCTACAGTATATTTGTTCAAAGTCAAAGAAAGATCAATGTTTGGAATTTCTAGTTTAATTTTACTTTGAATCATTTCAAGTTTTTAATCAGTTTTTCAAAAAAATTTTTTTAATTTTATGTTATCCAATTATTTCAGACATAAAAACGTGTTAAATCTAATTCAGTAAAAGAAATACCTGAATTAATAACATTAAGTTTATTTACTATATTTTATTAAAAGTAAATATTTAATTGGTAAAACAAAGCTTAAAAAAAGTATACCCAATAATCTAAATAAAAAACTTAAAAATAAATTCAGTAAGTATATTCAAAGACCAATTTTTGTTTTAAATAATTTTACCAAAGCATAGAAATTAGTTATATTTAATTGTTGCAAAATTAGATGCGGTATTTACTGAATAATCATTTGATTCAAAACGAAAATAAATATGCAACTATCCAATATTACGTAACACAAAATATTCCTATAAATTTAATCTAGTAATTCCAAGTAAATTGCCAAGATTTAATATTTTTAAATGAAATTTAAAAAAATTCAAACAAAATCTTATTTGTATAAAAAATATTTTATTTAAATTTAGAAAAAAATATATAAAAAAGAATTAAATATAAACATTATTTGAATTCTAATTATTATTATTCACAAAAATACTATTTCCACTTGAGATGACTGTGTTCAAGCCGAATTTAGAATGGTTGGGGTTATCCGATAAAATAGTGCTAAATATCGGATTTAAAACAGTGCTTACTACTTTATCATCTCTTACAAAATTGTATCCGACCAATACTTTGACATTATTTTTATTAATATAAATCGGCCTAACTGAAGTAAATTCCTGCGAACTACTAACACCATTATTGTTTGTAATTACAATATTTTGCTTCTTTCCATTATTGTTATTCATAAAAATACTCGTAGAGAAGCCATTGCCCATATTATTGTTATTATTAATAAAACTAACCCCATCACCATTTGAGCCTAGGAAATTATTATTATTATTTATAAAATTGGTAGCAAAATTATCATTGAAAAAATCATTATTGTTTATATGAACACCAGAACCAAAATTGTTGTTTGTGATTGTAAATCTTTTGTTCAACTGTTTGCTATTCTCTTCGGATAGCTTATCTAACAAACCAAGTGAATTTATTTTATTTACAAAAACAAAAACTATTAAAAAAATTGAGCCAAATATCATTTTTAAATTTTTGCTAAATAAAACTATTAAAATATTATTTTATTCTTTTATTTAAAATTTAAATCAAGGATTTTAAAAAGCATGCTCTAGTTGAAAGCTTCAATTTTTATATTTCTTATTATATTTATATTTCTGCATAATCCCTGCATTGTTAAGCTTTAAACAAAAAAAAAAGAAGTAAAAACCAAGACTCGTGCTTTTAATAAAAATTTATTTTAAAATTACAAATCGATTTAAATTTAAAAAATACAAAAATTGAATTTTAAAAAATTGGTTTTAAATTGAATAAAAATTAGCTTAAGCAGCATTGTTATTATTAAAATTAGAATCTGAACCAGTACCAGCGTTGTTGTTGTTAAAATTTGAGCCTTCTAAACCATTAGCAGCATTGTTATTGTTGAAATTGTTTCCAGCTAGACCCAAAGCATTAGCAGCGTTGTTGTTATTAAAATTATTTCCTCCGAGGCCTCCGCCGGCATTATTGTTATTAAAATTGTTTCCACCACTTACTCCGTTTGCATTATTATTGTTGAAGTTGCTTCCTCCGCCAATTCCGTTAGCATTGTTGTTGTTAAAATTGTTTGTACCACCAGTTCCAACAGCATTGTTATTATTAGTGTTTACATTTACTACAATTGTTGGTTGTTTATTAGGTCTGTCTCTGAATCGATCTCTGAAACCACCACCAAAACCACCGCCAAAACCGTTTCCAAAGCCATTTCCAAAGCCTTGTCCAAATCTGTTATCGAATCTTGATCCAAAACCTGGAGCAAAATTGTCAAAAGGTCTTCGGAAACCAAACTGGCGTCTAAATCTGTCAAAACCATCGAACCCAAATCCGAATCCGAATAAATCATCTCTTTTGGGACGATCCGATTTTATTCCTAATACAGTAGAATTTGTTTCATTTTTTGCTTCAGCAAAAACTACTAAAGCTAGAAATATTAGAAAAAATTTCATTTTTATTTATTTCACAAACGGAGGATATTTGTTTCTAAAATAAAAAGCAAAATATTATTTTTTTTTTATATAAAATAGTTTATTTAGAAATTAAGTTTTTATAAATTTGGACCGTGACTGTATAAAATTATGTATAAAAAAAGTTTTAAATTTTCAATGAGTTATTGTAACATGTTTAATTGAATGGTGTTTAGAAGATGCACACATAGAACAATTGCACTTAGAACATACAGTATTAACTCCATAAGCTTTTTTTTGTTTTTTTTTTTAAATAAATCAAAATTTATTTTTTAAATTTTTTTTCTAATTTTCTAAGGCTTAAAATTTGATAAAAGATTTAAAAAGTATTCAATTTTTTTTTTTATTAAAATTTATTTTATTAGAAAATTTTATTTGTTTTTACATTTAAATACAAAAATTTATATTTTAAGCAAAAAAATACAAAGAATAAATAAATAAATTATTTAGTTAATATAAACTACAAAATTTTTATTTTCCATTATTATTGTTGAAATTGTTGGCACCAAAACCTGAACCAGCATTATTATTATTGAAATTTGAGGCACCAAAGCCGGCATTGTTATTGTTAAAATTATTTCCGCCAAATCCTGAAGCAGCGTTGTTATTGTTGAAGTTCATGGAGCCACCAAAACCTGGTCTAAAACGGTTTTGGAATCCCAATCCTTGTCCGAAACCTTGTCCAAAAAATTGTCTTTTTTGTCTTTTTTCGCTAATTTCTCTTAGTTTAACATCGCCGACTCTTTCTACTTCTCTTTTTCCTAACGATAACAATTCATGGTTATGCTTCTTCATAATACAATGAAGACAATTCGATTTTTCATCATCATTTGATTTTTCTTCAGCATAAACAAATACAATTGAAGCTAATATAAAGAATAAGAATATTTTTTGCATTTTTTTTCACTGGATTTGGCTCTTTAAAGCTTCTAATGTATTTTTTTTTTAAATAATAAAAATTTTTAATATAAGTTTTTTTTTTTTAAATTGACTTGTATTTATTTGAAAATTTTGAATAGTATGTTAAAAAAATATAAAAAAAAAAAGCAGCTCTGTGTATAGTTTTAAAAAAAATTTCAATAAAAAAAAAGAGCTTTTGTTTGAAAAAAATTGAAAGAATAGTTTTAATTGGTTCTATTCAACTATTATTATTGTTAAAAATAGATCCCGAGCTTGCTTGTGCATTATTATTATTAAATATACTTCCTGTTCGAGATAATGCATTGTTGTTGTTGAACACATTTGCTAAGCCACTTGCAGCATTGTTGTTGTTAAAAACAACACCGGATTGATCAAATCCAAAAGCATTATTATTGTTAAACACTGAACCTCTATTGTTATTTTTGTGCATTATAAACAAGTTAGGATTATTGTTTAAATTAAAATTATTGATTAAAAAGTCTTTCCTTTGTTTTTTGAAAAATAAATCTTGATTATGGAATTTTCTGTGCATCCAGTTTGTCTTAAAGTTTCCATTGAACCTGTTCGGGTTCCAGACACCCCAGTTAGAATCAGGTCTTATGAAAAAGCCTATAGTTTTATTTATTAAGAGAAAATTTAAGAACAAGAATATTTTGAACATTTTTAAAACTAAATTTTGAAAAATTTTGATAATTTAAATTGATATAATAGCCTTTAGGCCTTTAAAAAAAAAACAACAATAAAGAATAAAGCAATCTGACTTTTATTTTATAAAAAAAATTTTATTACATACAAAAGTTTACATTAGAAAAAAGATTTTAATTAAAAATTATTGTTGTTAATGTGTATTCCGCCACCTAGATTATTATTATTGACTACTGCGCCACCTCCAAAGCCAAGATTGTTATTGTTAACAGTTAAACTTGAGCCAAAACTCGGCACTCCAAAACCATTATTAAAACCTCCACCAAAATCACCAAATTGTCTTTTGATTAATTTTTTCTCTGAAAAAAAAAATCTTTTATTTAAAAAAAATTTAAAAGTGTAAAAAAAAAAGAAGAATTTACCTATAGGACCTGATTCAGAAGTTTGTAACAAAATAAAAATTGATAAAATTAAAATTGAAATTTTGTACATTTTAGTTAATAGTCAAACAAACTAAGAATTAATTTTTAATGTTTAATAAAACTTCAGTTATTGTTAGTTTATATAGTTTATTTGAAATACATGCCTTTTGATTAAATAATAATGAATTCAAATGCTTAACTAATAGCCAAGCAGTTTTTTATTAAATTTTTCTTAAATTTTCAATTGTTTAAAATCAAAATTTGAATTTTTGTTTCTAGTCTCAAGATAAAATTTAATAATTTAGTATTTTTGAAAAGAAAACGTGGAAGGACTACTACTAGATTAGGATCAAAAAAATAATTTTAAAAATTTTTTTTTTTATTTAATAATTTTGTTGATAGAAATATACTGAGAATAATGATGCATGTTCTTCAAAATCAAATTTTAAAAAATTAAAAAGCCTTTTAATTTTTCAAATAAATATATTTTAAGGAAAGTTAACAAACAAAGGCAAGAATAAGAAAGATTATTATTCAAAGTAGGTTTTATTATGAGTGATAGGCCTACGGGCTTTATAACTAATCATGCCGTATATGATTACCGCTGGCTTTGACCATAATGCAACATAGAAGATTGCTGATGACCCCAAGAGTTTGCTTTATAGTATTGTCTTTTTGTACCTAAGTTAATTAAAGAGAGTGCCAAGCTATAAGTCAAATAATATCGAGTTTTTGGTTTCAGCTCAGACAAGTAATCTTGACTGATCATGACAAACCTTGTACAAATAGAAAGCGGATGGATATTTAACACCACAACACTATTAATTATAAAAATCAATGATTTTTTAATTATAAAATAAATATCAAAAAATAAAACATATTTTTTGTTTTTTTTTATGCTTAATTGTTAGTTTCACATTTTAAATTTATACAAAGTCTTTTAGCTTTAAGACCATAAAATACAATTGTTATTTGTTTTAAAATAGTTTATTAAATATCATATATTAAAAAATGTTAAAATTAATTTGTATACTTTTGCTATTTTCAATCACCTCAATACTCAAAAACATCTAAAAGTTAATCCAAACTTATATATATACCAATACATGATTGAACCGATTACTGTCTTATCTAATAAACAATTAGTATCTCTAAAACTAAATCTGCTTCTTAATTAAATGCTTAGAAAACTTAAGACACATAAATATCATAAATCTTCATTTCCTAAACAAATAATCAAGCTATTTAGGAGGAAAATAACACATATTTATGTGCTTAAAGACGAAAATAAAATATTTCAGCCCGTAAATTAATAAAAAAATAGAAAAAAAAAAAATTTTTTTTTTTCAAAACAATTATCGGATATTTATTTGCGTATTTTATTATTCGAAAATAGTTATTTATTTAAATTGAAATTTACTATTAATATTATTATCATGACAACATTTATTTACATTTAAATATGTATCATATTTAAAAATCGTGTCCCAAAAAAAAACTATGCCTACACAAAGTCCATAAACATTTCTAATCCTTTATTTGTGTGTGTTGAAAAAAGTAAGCTAAATTTGGGGTAAATAGCATATATAAGTTAAATATATTTACTTAAGCAAAATGAATAAAATGAAAGCAAATAATAAACTTAATATCCAAACTATTTTTTTTTCTCTCTTTCTCTTTCTTCTTCTTCTTCTTCTTTTTCTTCTTAGCTATTTTTTCGACAAAATATATTTCGAATCTTTAAACTATATAGAATACTTATTAAAAGTTTCATTAAGCCTTTGCTAATCTTTGCCAAGCAATTAATACGAACAACAACAACAAAAATTTTATTTTTTATTTATTTGTTTATTTATTTTCTATTTTTTTTTTTAATTAGACAAGAAAAAAAACAAAATTGTTTTCGTTTGGCTTTTGATTAATTTGATATTCTATTATATTTCCTTTTTAGCCACAATTTAAAAAAAAAAAAAAAAAAGAGTTAATTAATCTTTTATATAATTTTAGAAACAAAAAATAAAACAAAATTAATTACAAATCTTTCTATTTTTAAGATGGTTTTGAAATATTTATTACAATAATAATAATAATCATAATAATAATAATAATAATAAAAAATTATTTAAAAAATTTATTTTTTACTAAATTTAATTAAAACAAATTCGGATTTGATATGGAACTTTTAAAACTGATTATAATAGTTGTAACTTTAAGTATGAAAAAAATATTTAAAAAATTAATTTTTTTTAAAATTGCTTTAAAAATTTGATTCCAAACTTTCAAAGATGTTTCATATTGTCAAACAAGTGATAAAAAGCCGAGTCAAAAACAACCAAGTGCCGGTTTACCAGCGCCTTCACAGTCTTCTAATTATTATAGTTATTTAAGATGCTGGCGGTGTGACTATGACGATACAGAGCAATGTGTGAAAAATTTTGATTTTACCAAACACAAACATGAGCCTTGTGATGGCAAGTGTTTAAAAGCATTCGAAAAAAAACATGCCAGAACCAAAGTCGAAATCGATAAAGCTCAAAGTAGGTTTTTAATTAATTAATAATAAAAATTTCATATTATCAAGATTAGAACTTTAGTTCTATTTTTTTTCAACAAAATTAATAATCAAATATTAAAATGTCTAGTAGAAATAATTGAAATTTTTTTGATTCATAAAAACTGAATTTAATAAAATTTAAAAGAAAAAGTCTTTCGGGAAGTTATTAACTTCAACTCAGATTTATTAGAATTATATTTTTTTCTAGATGAAATAATATAACCTGTCTGTTATTCTAAGTATATTTTGCATAACATCAAGAATAACTATTACAACAATTTAACCAAACTGGCGTTTTGTGATAAGTAGTGATAAGAACCAAAGTAGACATTTATAAAATAAGATAACAAATAAATTAATGCAATATTTTTAAAGTTAAATATTTCAATTAAAAAAAATGTAAAAAAAAAATTAATAAGAAATTTAATAAGAATAAATTCAGAGCTTACAAAATAAAATATTTTAATCAGACCATAACAGTTTGATTATTACTCGATGATTAAAGGCTGAAATTTTTATTTAATCTATTCGGATACTTTTATTAGGCACCGTGTTATTTAAACTTTTATTCTCTAATAAACTTATGTTCCAATTTTATTAAAATTTTTGTTGAAAAGTTTGTGTTGAAAATTTAAATTATGTCCTTTTGAAAGCTCTTCAATGAAATAAGATATTTAGAAGAAAAAAAAAAATTAATTAAAAGATAATGCTCAAAAGAGAGGCAAGCCTTTTTTGTTAGTACGTCAAATTATTTGAGAAGATTTAAGAAATTTAAGATTTCTTATATGAAAAAAGGAACAGAAATTTAATCATAATTAATCATTATTGAGAATGGCAAATTGAAGAAGAATCAAAAAAAAAAATAATTTTTAAAATTTAATTTAATTTATTTTTTTGTTTTCAAGTGACACCAACTATCAGAAAATGTGTGTCTCAAAAAGAAATTCAATCACTTAATTCTCTTGGGATTAATACCAACAATGGCTGCCACGATATTCGTACCACCAAGCGCAAACACAAATTGTACTGTTTTTGTGAAAACGATTTGTGCAATTCAACAACCGGAAATCATCAACCATTTTCAATTAATATCATTTTATTTATTTATTTATTTTTATTTTTATTTAAAATATTTTTCGATAAAAATTTTTTTTAAATATTTTAAAACATTAGAAATTATTTATTTTTTTAAAAACAATAAATCTTTTTTTATACATAACAAGAATATGAAGAGGCGTATTTATTTATATACCATTAAATCAGCTAATTAATTCTTAAGGCTAATAAAAAAAATCTTCTCTTTTTTCTTTTTTTTCTTTTTTGATTAATTTCATGTTATATTATCCAAAGAGATATTTTAATTTTAATTTTAAGATCAAATACAAAATGATTAATTTATTTATTTTAATTTTAAACTTTATCTCAACAACAACAACAACTAATAAATTTCAAATTTTTATCATTAAAATAATATAATTGAAAGGAATAATTAAAAATAAAATAAAATAAAATAAAAAAAAACCTACGTAAAATACATCAATTTTAATTTAATATATTTAAGCACTCAAAAATATCACATTTTAGCTTTTAATCAGATTTTGTTTTATCGGAAAAAAAAAAAAAAATTTATTTTTGTTACTATAATGAATCATTTTGTTTCTTTATTTAATAGTAAAATAAACGTTTTTATTTGATTAAAATATTTCTTAATTACAGGAAATTTCTTGCTTAAAAATTGAAATTAATACTTTTAATAAGTTTTTCTTTTGTAAAAAAAGAAAAGGCGATGTAAAAGGTAAAAGAAAAATATAATATAATATAATATGATATATGAAAATATATGAAAAAATGTTACAAAATAGTTAATTAATAAATACTTACAAAGTATTTCTTTGAGTATTAGCTTCTTATCGCGATGAAATGTATTTGTTATTGCAACTAATTAAAATATAAAAATCAATTTTTCTTTTTTTTTTTTTTAGATACAAAAGTTTTATTTATTTTAAATTAAGAATCTAATTTCAATCGTGGGTTGAAATTAAATTATAAATATTTTTTTTATAATTCTTTATCTATTAACTATAAAATAAAAACAAAATCCATATAATAAAGCCGTATAAAATTATTTAATTTTTTTTGTTTTTTTTTAATATAAAATCATCAAAATTTAGTCATTTTTTAAATAATTTAAACAATAACGCAATAAACAAGATGTATCCTTTTTCAATTATTACATGATTAATATTTAATTATTTAAAACAAATCAAATTACCAAGATGCAATAGAAAATTTAAACTTTATAAATTGTTAAGCTAAAATAAAATTTTTGAAAAATGAATTCCATTTTCTAGAATTAAATATATCAAGTGCTTTAAGCACTAGAATCACCGGAGATTATTTTAAGACCATTTTGTTTTATAAATAACGTAAAAACTCGATTTTTGAGACATGCCACTATAAATAGAATGACATGTTCTTATCAAATGAACACTGCTTTAAAAAATGCTTTAATGACATGCTCTTAAAACTCAAAATTGCCACAAAACGATAATTTTTTCTAAGTTTTGAGTCTAAGTTAGTAACAAGTCAGTAAATGCTAAATGGCATGTGACCAAATTAGACTCAAAATTATGAAAAAATTGTCTTTTTTTGGCCTTTTTCGATTTTAAGGACATATCTCTAAAATCGAGCTTTGACGTTATTAAAAAGATAAACAGTAACTGAGTATATTTTGGAAAGATTTTAAAACTGTATTAATTTAGTTCTGCCATTACTGTTTTTCTGACAATTCAAGCAATTAAAAAAAAGTTTAAAAATGTTTTCTAATGTTGTTACTTTTTTAAAATTTTTTTTTTTAGCCAAACTTTAAAATCTTTTCACTTTTTAAGTTAACTTAAATATAAAGCAAACAAAGTAAAAAAAAAAACTCATTTATATAGCTTAAATAAAGATGTAGAAACCAGTTTATAGAAAATTAAATAAATGGCAGAGTTGGTCATCTGATTTTGTAGAAAATTGTTTAAAAGAAGAAAGGAAAAAAATTTATTTAGAAAATTCTCGAATTATCCATAATTCTTTAAAAAAGATGGTTTTAAAAAAATATTTAAATTATTCAAAAAATAAAATATTTTTTTTGTCTTTTTTCAATTTAAATTTTTTTTAATTGTTTCGGGTCTATGATGTTTGACAAAGCCAATTCTCGAATCTTATGTTCTTGTAAAAAAAGTAAAAAAAAAAGTTTTCTTGGATTTTATTAAAATTATTTTAGTTCTAATTTAGCAAGATTTTAATTAATAAAAATGTTTTATTTAGGCTGGCAGCATAAAGATTTAGAATATTTGAATTAGTAATAAGCAAATAAAAATTTTAAGCTTAAATAATTAAATTATTTTCAAACAAAATAAGAAAAGATTTTCAAATTAATTAATATCCTATTTCATATTTAAGGATTTAAAAAAAATAAATTTTCATTTATTTTACTATAGGCATAGAATAAAATTAATATCGGAAAAAGGAACATTCTAGTTTTACAAAAGGTCTATTTAAATTATTTAAAACTAGAAATAAATTAAAAATAAAAACTTTATTATAAATTTGTATTAATAATATTTATACAATTGGGCAAAAATAATTATATAATACTACAATATTTCTATATAATTTTTTGACATAAGATTTTCTTAAAGTTTTAATAAAAGATTTTAATTTAAATTAAAATTCAAAGCTAACTAAATAATATATTAAAGCTTAAAATAAAATAGAAAAATAATTTTTTTTTAAATTTTATATATATTTTTTTTTTAACAATTTTGCTAATTGTTTTTTAATTTGAAAATAAAATAATCTGATTAAATTTTAATTTGTTTTTGTTCTATTTAACGATTATGACGCAATATAAAAAAAACATCATTCTTTCGAAAGCTGAGTTATTTGGTCTAAAATTATAAACATTATAGGTAAATTTTGATTTATATAGCTTATAGATAAAAGTAAAAATTTTCAATTTTGCTGCTACTGCTGCTGCTGCTATTTCATATTCAATAATTAAACAACAAACCTCAAGAAAAAAGATTTATCTTTAATCATTTCTATTAAAAAAAAGAGACTTAACAAAAAACTGATATAAAATAAAATTCGAAATGTAGGAGGAATTTCAAATTTTGATACAGTATTTATTTATAATCTCTGATTTTCAATTTATATTTCTATTTCAGATTAAAATAAATTTTTGAAAAAAAAAAAAACAAAAAAAAATGATTTTAATTTATAATAATGATATTAAAATTTTAAAATTCGGAAATAATAATTTTGTTAGATTAATTAACAAGTCATTAGTTCTATTATATGTTTTATTATATTTAGCTCATAAATCTAATTGTGATTATATTAACAATGATAAAGAAGAAGATATGATAAATAAAAATGAACAGCAACAAAATTTGAACAAAATCAATTATAAAATTATTTTGTTAAATTATTTATTAAATAGTTTAAACAAAGATTATTCAAGCGATAATAGAGATATACAAAGTCAAGACTCAAACGAGAACTTATCTCAATTCAATACACTCAAAAGAAATTCTAAAAGCGTAAAATTGAGTCGACAAGATTTAGAAAATTATTTAAAAGATAAGAAAAAGTCGACACAGTTTCTTAAATTGCCAACATCAAATTCTAACTTAAACCATATTAAAATAAATTTATACGAACTACAGCAGTTGTTAAATCTAAAAAATGAACAAGATAATTATCGTAATTTACAAAGAATCATATTTTCTTATGGTAAACGCAAATGATTTAACAATTTTTTTTTTTTTATTTTTTTTAATTAATAAATTTTTTTATTTATTTATAAAAATTTTTATTTTAGTTTTTGAAAAAAAAAGAGTTTTTTTTTTTTAATTATTAAGAATATTTTAATTTAATATTTTATTAAATAAAAAAATACAAGAATTTTAAAATTATGTTACTTTGGAAAAATACAATGTTTTGGAGACAATATTGTTTATTTAAAAGCCTTTCTTTTAACACTTGTAATAACACATGCAAAATATCCAATTTTGAAAATTCATTATTATCGATTTTGGTGCAACATTTATATCATTTTGCGCCAATATCTGTCCATTGAAATTTTCTTCAAGGTAGATGTTGAAAAATCATATTTTAAACATTCGATAACTTTTAACTAAACAATTGTCTTTGAAATGTTCAAATATTATTTTATGCATATGGAATATGATATGTTTTTTTCTTCATTAAGATATAGGTACATATGGGTAAATTAAGTTGAAAGCATGTATGATTGAATTAAAATCTGGTAAAATTGCTGAAGAATAAGATTAATCTTAATAAAGTAAAAAAAAATGAGCCAATAACAAAAAGGACTCTTAGAAAACTTTCCTTTGTTTAATTGTGTTAATTTTTTTTAATAAAATTTAATTTGAGACTTTGTTGTATAATTTTTTGAAATATAATACTATGTGTTAGCTTGATAGCGGATGCCACTTAAAATATGAAAACTCTAGTATAACAAATTTAATAAAAATCTTTTAATTTAAACTTCTTTAGTTTAAAATTTTTTTTCAATATATTTTATTATTTTGTAATAACTGATTTTGGTTCGCGTACTGTAAATGAAGAATTTGATTTTTATTAAGAAGATTTTTGAAATTATTTTTTATCTTATTTCATTTTTGAAATAAAAAAAAATTGAAAATTTAAATTCTCAATTACAGAGAAAAAAAACTCATCCCAACTTTATGCACTAAAAAGAATTTCTAAATACAAAAATGAATTTGCCTTGAAGACAAATCAAAGATATGTAAAAAGTAGATTTTAAGAGTTTGAAAAATTGCGAAAGGAGAATAAAGATAACATCAATTTACAAAAAATAAATTTTTAATGGTAAACACAAACATAAGTTTTTAAAAATACTGTAACCCCTCCCAACTCCCTCCTCAATACTAAACTTTAAATATTATAGTTTAGTTTATTTTCAATATATTATTTTTTAATAAAGTATTTTAAATCTAATTTTCAGAGTTGCGTAGAAAATCAAGTATCGAAGAAAAGTAAAGTTGTGTTGATGACTTTTTACTTTATTTTCAATACAAGTTTTGTAAAATCCTTTTCCTTTTTTTTTAAATATCACTAAATTATTATACTTTAATTTAATGAAATATAACTAACTTTGAAGAGCCAGTTCTACATTGGTGACAGCAATGGGATATATGTCTATAAATATATGTCAAATGAATAAAAAAATAAGCAAACGATTTTTCGTTTATTTTCTTTTAATTTTAAAATTTTTCTTAAATAAAAAAAATACTTTTTTATGATTAAAATTATTACTTATTTTTGGATTAATTTAAATTAACCATTAAATTTAAAAAGTTTTTTTTATTTTAAAAGTATAATTGTTTATTTTTTGATAAAATTTTATTTAGTCGAATTGGTAAAATTTTCTTAAATAGAAAATTATTTAAATTTTGAGTTAAAACAATTTGAAAATTGTATTATTGTATAATTGTTTTACTATAATATTTGCTTGAAGACTTAATTGAATCTAACATTTTCGTTTTAATTTTCTTATTTGTAAAAATGTACAAAGCAGAAGTCCACAATAGAGAAGTTTTGGCAAATAGAGCTGGTAAACTAGCCGTATAAGGTCTAACTTTATCAAAAAAAATAGAATATAAAGATACCATTCCATACGGCATCCAACTTACTAAAAAACAAGCTTTATTTTTTTTAACTTGTTAAAAATATATTTTTAAAAAAAGAAATTTTTTTTTAATTTCTTACTAATTAAAACGATTGTAGTTATAATCAAATTTCTTTCAATTACTATTCTTTTCTTTAATTTGAAATTTTGATTAAATAGTAAATTATTTGATTTCCTATATTTTTTTAACTATTTAAAATAAAAAAATTAATAAAAACAATTTATGTTTTGATTTTAATAATTATTTTAAAAATAATACCATTAAAATCAAGCCGAAATTGTTTGCTATTAAGCACATAAAAGGTATTAAAAATACAAATATTAATATTGTAATATTGTAGCTAACAACATTAAATGTTTTTTCATTCCATTCAACACTACAGCTTGTTTTTACACCTTCTAGAGAATAATGAGACCAACCAATAAGAGGCAATACAGACCAAATTAAGCCACCAAATAAACATAAGCTTATGGTTAGTACATAATTTTTAAATTTAACTTTTCTTATACTAGTAGGTTTATAAAGAACATAAAATCTTTCGAAAGACATGGCGACCATAATGTAAATACTAGAGCAGCCTATAAAGTACATAATAAAGCCTGTCAATGCACATAATAAAGAATTAAAGACCCATTTACAGTTGTAATTGCTATATATTATAAAAGGTAATTCTATAATTGTACCAATCAAGTTCAATATTGTTAAAGTTATTATAAAAAAATTATATCTTTTTTTCAATTCTTTATTAGAAAAAAACATTCTTAGCAATGATGAATTAAAAATTAAACTTGTAATGAACAAAATTGTGATAAACGAAGCCATTAGCTTTAAATGATAACAGTTTACTTCTATTTTTTCTGATTTCTTTGAATTTTCCATATTTTTTTTAAATAAAAATTTTTTAACACAAAATTTTATTAATTTAATAAAATAAAAATAATTTATTTCTTGTTTATTACTAATGATTAATCAATTTGTATTGTAAATTAAATTTCATACTTTGTTATTTTTACATTAAGGCTTCCGAATTATAGATTAAATTCATTCAAGCTTATATTTATACAATAGCAGTTAATAACGAAAAAAACACGCCAACGTTCGATGGATTATGTAAAGAAAATTATAAAATTTTTTGGTATGTAAATAAGATTAAAGTATTTGGCTTTTAATTAAAGCTCTAAAAACATAGAAAAAGTATGTAGAAGAAGAAAATAAAAAAGTTTAATTTTTTCTAATGATTTTATTTATAATTGAGTTTAAATTTTAAGAAAAAATATTGAGCAAAATTTATAAAATATAAAAAAAAATAATAATCTCGTTTTAAAACCGGTTAATTTTAGTATTTAACTGATTATTGAGCGCTAAAAAATTTTCTAGTTATTTTTAATTTTTAGACAAAATCTTCTTTGAAAGTTTTTCGAGTTTTTCTAATCACTGGTGAATAAGAATAACCTTTGAAGAAAAACAAAAATAAATTTTATATTCATGAAGAATATAGCTTTTAAATCAAACTTTGGTCAGACGATAAACTGCTTTTAATTTTAACCAATTTGAAAATTTTGCTTCTAACCTGTTTATTTGATACAATATACAAAAACGAAGGCCATACAAGTGAAGTTTTGGCAAATATAGATGGTACTAATGACATAAACGGAGACACTTTAATTGTTTTAACAAATGAGCTTATTAATGAAACAATAGCATATGGTGTCCAAGAAATAACAAAACCAGCTATTAAAAATAAAAAGTTGTAAAATTTTAAATTTTTTAAATTTTAATTTTTAATATTTATGATTACCAATTACTAAAAGTATTGAAATTGTAAGTTTTTTTTCCAATAAAATTCTTTTCTTAATTAGAAATTTCTGATTTGAATTTTTTAAAAATCTATTTAAATGTTTAATCTTTTAAAATAAGAAAAAAAAGAATTGATTAAATAATTTTTTTAATAATAATTTAATTCAATTGAATATCGTACAATAATAACCAGTTTAGCATTTGTGAAAACAATTATTAACAATGGAATAAAATACACAACTGAGAACATTACAAAATTGTAGCTAACTACATTAAAAGATGTGTCGGACCATTCAACACTGCATGTAGTCAAAGAAAGTTCTAGTGAATAATAAGACCAACCGAAAAAAGGCGCTAATGGCCATATTAAACCGAACAAAATACAAATCAATATATTTATTATAGCTGATTTTTTTTCCAATGGTTTATTTTTCAAAGGATCATAAATCATTTTGTATCTTTCAAATGAGATTGCAGTTAATAAGTAAATGCTAGTACAGCCGATAAAGTACATAAAAAAACCACTCAAAGTGCATCCTATTTCACCGAATATCCACTTGCATAAATAATTGGTAATAATTACTACTGGTAATTACTACTATAAATGTGCCAAACAAGTTTAAAAATGTTAATGTTATCATTAAAATGTTTAATGGTGTGCGCAATTCTTTATGCTTGAAGAAAACTAGTAATAACAAAGAATTGAATAAAACACTTGTGATGAATATGAGCACACATATCAACGATATAATATGTAGTTTGTAGCCATCTATTGGAGACAAGTCACCAAATGAAGTTTGATTTAAGAGCATTATTTATTCATTTACAGTTCTATTCAAATTTCACTATTTCATTATATAACATTTGTTTGTTCTAAAATTAATATAGGTTTGTAAATGTTTATATTTAGCCTTATTCTAGTAAATTATTTAAATTGCTAAAGTAATTTCTAAAAAATTAAGAATTAAATGTCTTAAATAAACTACTAAATGGGATAAGTATCATTTTAATAATTGAAATTACTAATTGATAATATAACAAAATTTTGAATTGATTAATTGTTAAATTGAATAGAAATTAATTCAATTATCTTTTTTTTTTTCTTTTTTTCTACTTAATTTATTGAAATTTAAATTATTTAATTGCTTTAATTAAATATAAATTTTTTGAGAAAAAAATAATTTTATTTCGATAATAATGAATAACAAAAATAAAAATTGATTTTCATTTGCTCTTAAATTATATAATTTAATAAAAAAAAAAAAATTAAATTTTTTTAAATAAATTTCAAATAGTATTGAAATTAATGTCATGGTATTTAGACGAATTCGTTCATACTCATAAAGTTTTCTATTAAATTTTTTATTAGTTTTCTATTTAATAATTTTTTCAAGTTGTATTCTTACATTATTTAATACATAATAAAATTAAACTTATACTCTAAAATAAGGAAAAAGATTGTTGAATTTTCATATTTTTTGAAAATTTTGTGCTTATATTATAAACTTCTTGATTTTATGTAAGATTCTTCTGGATGTCTTATGAATTAATTTAAAATTAAATATTAATCAATTTAATTAAAAAATTTATTTTTTTTTTAACTATTAACAGTAGGTGTAAAAGAATTTTGTAGAATTAGGCCTGTTTGAAAAAATTTTCAGCAAAAAAATCCCAATTCAATTGAAATTTATGACGGCACCCTTTCGAAGTCCTAAAAACGCATACCGACATATAACGTAATGACATATGAATATATAAATATTTTTGGCGTTCCATGTCTGATCATCTTTAATAGATACTGTCTGATCCCCTTGTAAGAAAAAACATAAAATTATTACGCATTCTATAAATAAGCAAAGCTTTACTCAATTTGCCTCCAAACTAAGCAAAAGTCTAAATAATTTTAAATCAACAAATATCCAATTGATATTAGTTTATTGCAAACTTCTTCATAAAAATCTCATCTAAATGTTGTGTATTTTCTTAACTTAGATTTAAAAATAACAAAAGTAATTTTGTTATCCTAGGGCTTCACCATCTTATTACTAAATACAATTTTTCTGAATTGATATGTGAAAAAATTGAAATAAATAAAATTTGGATCTTGTCTGTTATGTGGCCAAGTAAAAGGTGTACCAATGTGTTTATCAGTTCTTAATCAATATCAAACAATTTTCTTTTTGGTAATTTAAGAAAAGTTAATTCGTAATCTTCTAAAAAAATTCTAATTTAATTAGAAAATATAGTGGCTAATACATCTTATTAATAATAAATACTCTTTCCCTTAATTTTAACAATTTATACTTTTTGAAAAATCCTTAAACAGGCCTAGCATTGGAAATTTTTTTTTCTCTTACCAATCATTTTTATTACATAAGTTCATCATTAACATATAGATTTAAAATAGGTCGTGGTTTCTAGTTGTTTTATCTTCATATTTAAATAACTTATTTTAAAAAAGCTAAAAAAAAAATTGAAAAGCACTTTTATATTTTTTATTTCAAGAATCATCAATAAATCAAATAAAAAATAAACAATATCAACAGCAACAATAATAATAATAATAACAACAATAATTATTATAGTTTATACTTAAAGAAAATTTATTTTAATTCGCATTAGGCTTAGCTAATTTAATTACAAGAAGACTTTGTCACAAATAGATTTTTAAGAACGCGTAGTAGTAATAAAATAAGAAAACAATTTTCGATAGGAAATTATTGAAAATTGCGATTTATTTCGATTGATTTGTTTTAGTAACACGAGCATTTAATAAAAAAAAATCGCTCTAATAACATGGTATTCTTAAAGAAATTATATTCTCATATTGGTAAATAGCTAATAAGTAACATCTTCTAAAAGCAATAAACATAAATAAACTGTATTACATTAAAAATGTGTGTTGCTTTTTTTTTAATAAAATTTTTTTAGATTTCAAATTTTAGCTTAATGGCAAACTTTATTTCATATTAAAAAATCCTAAACACAGTAGAATCTTTCCTAAAACTAAAATTTTTAACTTTACATATTCTTTTATGTCTCTAGACTTTTTAGTCATTAATACATGTTCTTATGGTTCATACTGAAATCGAAGCGATGCTGAGTAAAATTTAATTAATTAAGAATTTTTACTTAGAAAAATTTTAATGAAAAAGATAACTATTGATTTATAAAAATAAATTAATTAGCATCTCTATTTCTATTTTACTTTAAAAAATCTAATTTCTTTCAAGCTTTATATTTACAGAAAATCAGGAATAATAAACATACAGTTTGCCATTATTTTCGAAACAATAAAAGCTTTGTTACTATTTCAAGTATAGTTATTTTTTAAATTAAAATAGTAGAGATGAATCAAGAAAATAATCAAATAAAGTATTTATTTATTATAAACAATGTTAATACATAAACTAAATGCTAAAAATAAGTAAAATCTTATTTTGATCAGATTGGTAATTACTCTCTTCTAAATTTAGTTAAGTTTTGTTTTTGGTCTTTTAACAAATAAAGCAAACTTTAAGAAATAATAATTTTCCGCTTTTATTTGACGAGTATATTTAAGAAATAATTTATCCGGTTTTCTTAAAACAAAGAATTAAAAAAAAAAGCTAAAAACTGTTTTTCCGGTTAAAAAAAATTTATATATATATTTTTTAGTTTTTTAGAAAAATGTATTTAAATATTTATTTATTTATTTATTTAAAGTTACATTTAGTTTTAAATTAATTTGAAACATGAAATGTTGTTATTGATTTTTAATCTAAATATGTAAAAATTTATATTTGAAAAAATAAAATATATATATATATATATATATATATATATATAATTATTTGGTCTAGTTGTAAGTGATAAAAATTAAACAAAAAATTTCCTGCTATTAACAATTTTATAAATATATATATTTTTTTAATTATAAAAAGGAAAACTATTTTGTTTTTATTTAAATAATTATCCATTAAATTCTAATATTTCTCATTTTTAAATTAATATTTCAAATTAATATTTCAAATCATCAAAAATTAAATTTAGATTTTTTTTATATTTTAATTGGAAATTCTAAGCTTAAATTATTTAAATTTAAAAATTTTCTTTTTCTTTTTTTTATTTAGCGATTAATTTCAGGTTACCTCTTAAGGGTTTAAAAAAACATTTTATAAATTAAATTAAATAATTTAGTATATTCTTGTTTATCTAATTAATAAAATTTCAATAAAAAAAAAAGACAAGATTTTCCAATATTATTAAAATTTAATTGATTTTTATTATTTTATGAATTAATAATTTTCTATTTTTGGTTTCGTGATCGATTGTTATTTTGTTATTCATAAAAATTAATTTATTTATTTACTGTATATTTAAAATATTTCAATTTATTTTTTTTTTCCTCAAGACATGCTCAAGGAATAGAAAAAAATTTTTTTTTTCATTAATAATTCATAAAATGAATGAAGTCATAAAATTAATCAAAAAAAAAAAAAAAAACAAATTGTTTTTATATTAAAAAAAAATTGTCATTATTTTTTATTAATTTAAGAAAAGATTCATAAGCGTATTTTATATTCAATTACCTATTAAATGTTCAGCTGTATAGATTGTTTAATTCTAATCCTGTTTTACTTACTTTTTAAAAGATCTTTTAAAATGAACTACTCATTAAATTGTTGTGAAATTAATTTCGTATTTTTATATTAAATCTATATACTATTACACGCAATTAATATTGCAACAACATTGGACTTTGAATTTTTCATTGAAATATTTTTCTTTCATATAAAAATATTGATATATAAACTTAAAGTTTTGTTTTGATTTTCATAACATTTTTCTTTAATACCTCAATTATGATATAAATATGTTGAATAATTTTTCTCTAAAATCAACTCTCAAGTCAATAAAATTTAATTTTTAAATTATCTATACAATTATTTATTGTCATACATAACTCATTATCTTGGTATGTAAAAGAGTTTTTCAATACTTTTATGATTTTTAAAATTTAAAAAATAAAAAATTACCAAGATTTTTGTTGAAATTTTGTTAAAAACTTTTAAAAATTAAATAGAAAAAAGACTAGCTAAAAAAAATGGAAATTTTAATTTTTTTGTTCAGACTTAATAAGCTTAAATACTCTAACAGTTACATTACTGGAATGATTATTTTTTTTTTTAGCTAGATCTTAGAAATATTAAAAATATCGATTTAACCTAACTGTTATTATATTAAATTTGTTAGTTAATTTTTTAATTAATATCTTTCAACTACGAATTGGAAAACATGATTAAAAAATAATTAATTAATTAATTTTAAAGTATTTAATTCAAAAACAATTTAATTATACGGAAGATAATTAAAACTTAAAAACACAAAACTTTTTTTTTATTCGGCTTATTTAATTGAGCAAAATTTGAAAAAATAAATTTGCTGAAAAAATAAATTTATTACGTAAAATTGCTTTAAAAATAAAATTAATTTTACAAATTAGATTCTATTATATTTTTTATATATTTTTTTTTTAAGTTAAAATTTAATTTTTATTTCAATTGTATCATTTTATCAATTGATTTCAATTGTATTGTTTCAATTAAATTGTTTATTAAAAAAAAAAAAAGAAATAAATTTTTTCTCTTTTCAATTTCTCTTTTAAATGATTTTCTATTAAGTAATGCATTTTTTTAATTCTATTTTACACTAAATGTGAATAACTTTAACTGCTAAAATTAAACAAAAAAAAGTTATAAAATTATTACTAAACTTATTTAATAATGATTGAACATGATCTTAAAGTAGGATTATAAAAAAAGAAATTTTTAAATTAAAATACCTTATTATAAATATATTTTTAAGATCTTTTTAACACATAAATATCCATATAAAATATGCTATATATTAAATTATACATGTAAATGCTATTACTTTTTGAAATAAAGATGTTGTTACCATTTAATTTAATACATTAATTAACATCTTTTTAATTAAAAAATTACTATTTTGCTTTTATAAAAGAACCAAGAAGAGAAACAATTATAACAAACTTTGAATTTTATAAAATAGAAAGCCATCTCCAAGTCCAGAATTATTAATAAAAAAATTGCAAATTAATTTGTTTGTTTAAAAGGATTAAAAGTAAATTTACAATCTTTTTTAGATTATTAAAGAGTATTAGTAATAGTATTTATTTATTGAATTTAATTAACCTCTTTTACGGAGAAGTTATAAATTTTTTAGAAAAATTTCTTATAAAATATCTTATAAAATGTTAAAGAAAGAAAAAGAAAAAAAAGAAAGTTATAAAAATTTAATTAAAAAAATTAGAAATGAGCAAACAAATTATAAAAGGGTGGACCAAAAGCAATTTTTAGAATAGTAGTATACTTTCTGCTCAGAAAAAGAGATATCTAAAATTTATCTTTTTAATATTCACATTTATAAACACTTAAATAAAAGATAGTTGTTCTTTAAAATAACATAAAAAAAATTTTTGCTTAATAAGTCTTTTTTTTAATAAAATATATTTGATAAAAAATTTCTAAAATTTCTTGAAAACTAATTTTAAAATTATTAATTTAGTTACGAAAAATTATTTTGACAGTGCAATTTTAATTCGAATCGAATTACCTCTGATATTTATGTATAAAATTGAGTTTCATAAAGAAAAATTGAATAGATAATTAAAAATTTGAAAATAATGTAAATTTTTTGTATTTTAAGTTAAAGTATTAAATAAAAATAATTGAAATTTGAATTTCTTGCAATTAATTCGATATAATTTGCATTAATTTAGCATCAAATATCGACTTAAATCATCTGAGACACTTTTTTTTTTTTTCAAAATTTCTTTAATATATTAAATCTTAAATTAAACTAATTAAACACCGCTTGTTTAAACGTGTTTGGGCGTGGATTAGATGAGATCTCTTTTTTGGTATTCGCTTCAAAAATATACTTCAAAAATCTAAAAAAATTTTTAATCAATAATTTCGAGAGAATTAATTTCTCAATTAAAAAAAACATGTTTGTAAAAAAAAATGTTAGAATTTTATTTTTAGAATTTAAAAAAAAACCAGCAAATTGAATTTAATTTAATTCTCTAGATTTAATAATGTAATACCTGTAATTTCCCTTCAAACTGGTAAATTCTGTATAAAAAAATGAATAAATTTTGGATTTTCTAATTAGATGTTTTTGAAATAATTTTAAAAATTTAAATTAATAAAACTAATTCAACAGATTTTCATTTTTTTTTTTTTTTTTTAAATTTATTTTTTAAATAAAAAAAAAAAGAGTTTATTTTTAAAAATAAATTAATTTCTATTTAATAATCATCTCCACGGCTGAGCACTTCTTTGCATGTTGGTCTTAATAAAATAGTATGTTCATATTGAGCTGTATAACATCCTTTGATATCACATAGAGGCGGATAAGGATCTACTACGCCCATATCACATAAATTTTTTAATCCCCTGTTTGAAAATTGAGAATTTTTTATATTAGAATCAATAAAAAAAATTTTAAAATTATTTACATTAAATATTTAGTCTCACCAGCGCGATCTAACCAGCGACGACAAAATGCCAAAGTACCAAAATGTTTGTTAATTGTGTTTAATAAGCTTTTAGCTTTCGGCATTCTTAAAGGCACGTGTCCAACATCATAGTTTTTCATATAATGAGAACACTCCATGTCATCGTGAACTACACCTTTACCAGTGCTACCAAAAGTTTCGATCGCATATAATTCTCCTTCTTCCATTCGCGTAGCTTCAGCTCCTTTTACAATTGGCACTGATTTACCTGCATGAATTCTGTACGGAGCCACTGAATGACCATTCAAATTTCTAATTGGCTTGACTAAATAAAATTAATAAAAAAAAATATTCTTTTCTTTATTTTTTTTAAATTCTTTTGTTAAACTTTGATATGTTTTTCCGTCTAATTCAATTTCGTAAGATTCCATCACTTCTTGTACAGTTTCACCAATATCACAAAGTCTTACATCAATGCCAGCTTCTTTAATACCTGCATTAGTAGCAGCTCTGACTGCTTCTTTTAGTTTATCATATTTAGGATTAAATGCGACTGTAAAAGCACAATCAATAATATGCCCATTTACATGAGTTCCGAAATCTATTTTGCATACATCGTCGTATCCTAATACGGTCTCGTCACCAGCATTTGGTGTATAATGTGCAGCGCAATTATTCAAAGAGCAACCAGTCGGAAAGGCAAGACCAGCTTCTAAACCATTTTCTTTAATCATCAATCGAGACATGGCCTCTAATTTTTCACATATATCAATCATTTTCATTCCAGGTTTGATCCACGATTGAACATATTTACGAGTTTGTCTATGCGCTTCGGCGGCTTGACGCAAATCTTTATAAAAATCAGTATGTGCCACATCTAAAGCTTTTTTTTCCTCACTTGTCATTCGGTTTATTGCTAGTGTATTGTCCAAATCTCTTGGTTTGGGGTGTTCGCATATTTCACCTATTGGAAAATTACCGTCCGAGTATAATTCACATATTGGTATACTTGGCGGATCTGTTTGCTTTTTGCCTGGTTTTGTCTGCCCTGAAGACGTTTCGCTAGCTCCTGAAGCTGGCTTTTTTTTATTCTTTTTCTTTTTTTTCTTTTTAGCTCCAGTTTGATCAGATCCTGTTGTTTGTTCTTCTTCGTTTTCGTCTTCTTCGCCTTCTTCTTCAATCTGGGCATCTTTTTCACCAAGATTTAATTTTTCTAATTCTTTCTCCGGCTGAGGTGCTTCAGTTTCTTGACTAGCGGCGGGCTTCTTCTTTTTCTTTTTCTTTTTTTTTTGAGATTCACCAGAAACTGCTTTATTATCTGTTACAGTTTCATCTTCTTCATCTTCTTGACTCTCGTTTTTTAATTCTTTTTCTTCTTCTGGTTTTTTTTCAACAAGTGACATTTTTTTTTATTATAAAAAAAAATCTAAGTTTTAAAAAAAAAATTTAAAAATAAAAAAACCACCAAATTAGAAGCATGGGTTAAAAAATGAGTTTTCTTATATAATTGAAATTTATAAATGTTTTGAAATTATTTTCTTTTTCGTGCAAAAATATTTCAATTTTGTTTTAATAAAAAAAAAAAAAGCAAAATTTTTTGTATTAAAAAGTTGTCTTTTAATCTCTAAGCAATTTTTTATTTTAATAAATAAATTTCAAAAAAAAAAAAAAATTTTTTTATTTTATTAAAATGATTAAAACTGCTAAAAAATTATCTCAAAAAGATCTTTTGAATATTTCTAATAAATATTTTGAAAATTTTATAAATTCGATTCAATCTAGGTACAAGCTTGAATTAAAATGCTCTAAACCAATTGAGCCTAAACCTGAAACTGAACACAGTGTCTCTATTGAAAATCAACAAAATTCAAACTTTAACTTCCATACTTTAATTTACAAAGCTGAAACAGATAAAATTCAAAACTATTTAGACGAATGTTCCAAAATAGATTTTAATAATAATCAAGATTTAAAATGTAAACCTATTTCAAAATTAGATTGTGAAGAAATTTATCAAGATTTAAATTGTCTAAAAACAGAAGCTTTATTATATATTACAAAATATTTAGCTAGGATTGAATATCTTCCTATTGAAAAATTAAACAAAATTGAGCTTAAGAGTACATTTGAAAAAAAACTAAAATACTTATCTAAATTTTTGTATGAAATTAATTTAAAAGACATTATGGAAAATACACAGTATGCTCACAAAGACTATGAATCAAAAAAAAAATTTGATCAATACGAAAAAGTTAATCGAGACCTAGAAGAGCTTGATTTTGATAAATTAGAAGAATTTTCTGAAATGAATATTGATTTAAATGATAATAAAAATATACCTACTGTTGAATCATCACCTTACACTAATCCTGAATGGGTCTATAAATATTCTCGTTTTAAAATAAACTCATTGTTAGAAGAGTTTAATTTTAAACCACTTGCTCCTAATTTCAACCAACAAGAAAGAAAACTTTATGTTTTAAATGAAGAAAAAACACTCGCATTGAATTCTATTCTAATCTATTTGGTAGATAGATTTTTATTGAATAAAGTGATTGCTCAAGATATTTTTAATCTCTTCCTTTATGAATCTAAACAAAATGTGATAACTGAAAAAGAATCAAATTCAAAAAACTTAAATGATCATAAATTGAAAACAGTTTCAATTAAAACTGATAATAAAAATTTCTCTGAAAAGATTGAACCACTTCAAATGTATGTTTCAAAACCCCGAGAGACTTTATTTGAGTACAATTATAAAGAAATATCTAAAAGCTTACAAGAAAATAATAGAAACTTTTTTAAATTTTTATACTCAAGTATTGGGTTAGCAGATCCAGTTGAACCTAATGATAATCGATCTAGATCTCAATTTTCCAAATTTTCATCCAAATTTATTTTAATAAGTTCAAAAGATTTCGAATTTGATAAATTTATAGTTCTAAAAAATATATATGATGAATTTTTAGAAGAGAATTTACAAGACAATGTATTGCCAGAAGGTTATATAGATTGATAGAAAACAAACTTTATTTTAATTTTAAATTTAAGACTAAAATTTTTTAAAATTGGTTCTCAACTTTTTATTAAGCCTTCATTTAGAAATACTTTTTTTTGGTAATGGTTTCAATAATATTTAAAATATGTCATTACTCTTGTTTAGTTTTTGAAAAAGACAATTGTAAATAAGCTTTAGTCAAGCTTTTGCATTAAGTTTTTTTTGACCATTAAAGTAATTGGAAAATTATAAAATTTAACTGAATATAAAAAAAAATATTAAAATAATCACTAAATTTTCGGATAAACTAAACAAAGATTATTTATTACCAGAAGGTTTTAAATAATCTTAAACTGAAAGGAAGAAAAATTTATTTTATTAAATTCAAAATTTTAAATAAAGACTAAAATTAGTAATTAAATATTCTTGTGTCTGTGTTACAAAAACTAGTTTAAATATGAATCATTAAATTTTTTTTTTTAAAATAATTATTGTAGCTATTTAAAAGGTATTTAAAAATAAACAATGTATGAAATTTGGTATTATAAAAAAGCAGGTAATAAACGCTTGTCTATGAGAGTATGGGGTGAATGCACGATTTTTTGCATAAAACAATCAGTCGTGTTTTGCTTTAGAACTGTAGCTACACATAGAGTATTTGTTAAACTACGACACTGGGCCGTGATAGTTGATGTGATATGTCCTTTCCATGGTGTACAACATTGGTGCTTAGAAAAAATTCTTATAAAATGGTCCGATTTGAAAACAGGCTTTCAAGTTTTACAAAACCAAAGTATATGGATGTCGTGTTCTAGTTACAACAGTTGGCTCTATTTAGAAAGAATTAAATATGTTAAAAATTATTTTTTCCTAGACGTTATTAGTGATTTTACTTTAAGACTAGAATCGAGTAGTTACAATCCAATATGGTCAAATTGTAGAGATTTTAAAGATGAAATTTGGCGATTTTTAGAATTTATATCTTGAATAATTAATTTAAATTTATTTTAAAAATATAATTTCAAAACCTTATCATAAAACTTTTTATTATTATTTTATTTTTAAATTGATAAGATAAATATTACTTTTATTTAAAAAAAAAAAATTTAAATTTATGTTCAAAATTTTTCAATAAAAAATGAAACCCCAATCTAGAAAATATATGTTTGGAATTTTTTTTAATTAGTTTGAAATTTAAATTAGTAAACTTTTTTTTTTCTAACATAAGGGCAAGAGTTCGATACTCA
The DNA here is from genome assembly GCA_021432725.1 of Brachionus angularis. Lineage (NCBI taxonomy): Eukaryota > Metazoa > Rotifera > Eurotatoria > Ploima > Brachionidae > Brachionus > Brachionus angularis. Next base: position 743,015 of record JAJVDD010000007.1, read on the forward strand.
ATGCTTGAAGAAGTTGAACATGTTTTAGAGAATGTAAAATTCAAAAAATAAAACTTCCTTTTTTTGTTGTGTACTTAATTAATTATCTATTTTAAAGAAAAATAGTAAAACAACAAAATCTTTTCTTAAAACAGACATGGTTAAAAGTAAGTTAAGAAGATTTTTACCATGGGAATTCACTTTAAAGGAAATCGAGTGTAAATAGAATTAAATATGTTTTTTTAATATTGATAAAATTAAATTTATTAAACATTTTAAAAGCTAAATACGGTGGAGGTTTTGTTTCTTTATTTGAGTTTATAAGATGGTTATTTTTGTTCAATCTTCTAGTATTTCTTTTGATAGTTGTGTTTATTATATTGCCTGAATATGTCTACAATTTGGATAAAACTCAGTTTACTATTGACCAAGCTGGCTTAAATGATTTAGAAATATGCAAAAAAAATGAAATACCAATAACTACTTTAATAATTACTGATGACTTGGAATTAACTTCATATTCGACTGATTCAATTGATTATTTCAATTCAACATTTATACCCGATATAAAAGAGTTTAGTTCTCAAAACGAATCGAATTCAAGTTTAACTAAATTTGATGAAACATTAAAAGTTACTAAATGTTGTTCTTTATTATACGATGTATATTTAAAAAATAAAACAAAATATAATTCCTTATTTGACAATGTTTTAGATGCGATTCAAGGAACTGTAAAAAACATTAAATATATTTTAGAATAAATAGAAATTGTTTTTTTTTTATGCGATATATTCAAGGGCTTATTGGAAAAAGAGTTCTTCTTCTATGGCCATTATAGCAATAAAACATCATTTAAAACAAACATTAGAGAAAAACATAGCTATTATATGGGTCTATCGTTTGCAGTTATTACTTTGTTTAGTCTATTAATATCAGCTATAAGCATGATGTTTAAGTAACTATCAAAATCATGCATAATACTAAATCTATTTTATATAGATATATACCTATATAATACAAATATTATAAGTTTTTTTATAAATTGCTTGATTTACAAAACTTTAAAGTAAAAAAACTGGCTTATTAAATAAGACCATTTTCCCATAATTTTCAAAACTAAATACTAATCTAACCAAAATGTTTATATGAGTATATATTATGAGCTTTTAGAATAAATTTTATATTAAAGTTTTTATTTTAAAAATTTTTAAATAGACTCGGAAAAGGTATCAGAAAATCGATTATAAATAGATTAGATTCTGTTAACTTGATCAAATTTTCCAACCAAGTATTTTGCAATTGGGACTATAAAATAAAAGATTCATTTTATATACAATATTCTAAATCATCTATTTTAAGATTTTTTCTGGTTCTAAAAACTTTAAAGAAAATATTTTTTTAATAAAATTTTTAATTTTTTTTTATTTATTTATTTAAGAATGAAATAAAAGAGATAGATTATAAGGAAAAATTGAATAGTCTTGGCTCAAAAGGAAAAATATTTTTATTCTTTAAAAGAGTTTTGGTTAATATCATCACTATTATGATGTTTATCGGTGCTGGTTATGGCTTTTATCAACTGAATCAACTTACTTTTAGAGTTCTTTTGATTTTTGAAATTTTTTTTAAAAAAATTATTTTTAATTTTAAAAAAGGTAAAGCAAGATGTTCGATTAAGTTCGAAATACATCGAGTCTGTTTTAGACTATGTGCCAGCTATAACTCTAAAAATTATAAATCTAATTTTTAAAATAGTGTTTCAAAAAGTTCAAATAATTGAGCAATATAGTCCAAGTACTTCAATAACATGGTTACTTTTAAGGTTTTTTAATATTCTACAAAGAAAAAAAAAATATTTTTATCATTCTATGCTTTAAAGAACTGGTTTTGCAAGAATAGGTTCTTTAATGTTTTTAATAATAACCATGGGTTTGAATATAATACAAAATGACAATGATTGTGCATCTCAAAAAGACAAGCTCCTTCAGCAAATTAATTTCGACAATGTTTCATTAAAAAAGAAAACTGATCTATGGGTAATTACACTTTGTTTTTATACCATCGAATATATATTTTTTTATTTTGTTTACATAGTGCTGGGAAACTTATGTAGGCCAAGAATTTTATAAATTAATCATTGTTGATTTTTTGGTTCAAATAATAATGCTTTTGGTTGAATCAATTAGAAAGCTGATTGGAAAAATCACAAAAAAAGAATCTATAATAGCCACTTATGAGATTGAGGGAAAATTCTTTGAGCTTTTAAATGCTCAAAATATATTTTGGCTTGGAATATATTTTAGTCCCTTTTTAGGATTATTTTCTCCTTTTTACTATTTTTTCAAATTTTATATCAACAAAGTAAATATGTTTATAAAGTCTATTAGATTTGTTGCAAAATTAATTTCGTCGTTTCAAAAAGAAAGTGTATATATTAATACGTAATTATTTTTGCAACATTACTTTAATTAAAAGTTATTCAAAGCAAACTTAAAATGAGTTAATTTATTAGCTAAGCTTGATGTATTTCACTAAATTATCTGATAATGCTCAAATTCAAACAAGAATAAACACATCTTTTTTTTTTGTACTTTTTGCCATATTTTTAATAATTTTGGTTATATTCGGCTTCATTTTTACCATGTAAAATATTTAAATGTAATTTTTTGAAAATTTTTATAATTTTTTTTTTCTAAGCTTAAGGCCATCAAGAAGTTGTGGTCCGTTTAGGCTTCAATACACACCAGCTGATGTAGATTTCAATGTTTTGTATGAACTAAAAAACCAAATTAGAATATCCCTGCCAAAGCAACTTTCATCATTTTTAGAATTTGTTTTTTCTACATTTTTTTTGTTAATCATAGCTTTGTTTATGATGTAACAACAAATTATTTCTTTAATTTATTTTCCTTAATTTTAAAGTCTCTTTTAACTTATTAAGTTCAATAGTATGGCTCTTTTTTGAAATATCTAAATCTCAAAAAATGATGGCCGATGAACTAAGAAAGATTTTAAATGAAGTAAAAATTGATTCTTAAATTCGCAACAATTATTCTTATTTATTAAATTAAATCAAAAAGGAGCAAAATAAAAATGATTTGTTAGCTAGAGAAATCAAAAGGCTCGAATCTGAATTAGAAGATAAAGATCAATTCAACATTTGAAAAAAAAATTTTTCAAAAATTTAAAAATAAACTTTTTATTTAAATAAAATTTATTTATGTGTTTAAATTCTAAAACGTTTATATACACTCCATTCTCGTTTTTAAAAATTTCACACTTTAGAAAATTCTATTTTTAAGAACCTAATTATTTTAGATTAAATAAAAATCCAAAATAAAATGAAAACCAAATTAATAGGAATAAGTGGTTGCACTAACTCTGGTAAAACAACACTCGCTCTAAAGCTAGAAAAAAAACTTCCGAATTCAGTGGTTTTAAGGCAAGACGATTTTTATATTAGAGACTTTAACAAACTGAAATATTTAGCCGATGTAGAAACATTTAATTTTGATGTTATAGAAGCTATTAATTTAGATAAATTACACATCGAGTTGAAAAAGCTATTGGATTCGAACATGTATGATTATGTTATCATTGAAGGCTGTTTCATATATTTAGATAATTATATAACATCTATACTTGATAAAAAGTATTTTTTAATTTTGTCCAAAGAAGAAAGTCTAAGAAGAAGATTGCAAAGAATTTATCCAAGACCAGATACACCAAACTATTTCGAAAAATGTGCCTGGCCTGAGTACTTGGAATACAAAAAATATTGTGAAACTAAATACAACGATATTCAATACATCGATTGTAATCAATCTTTTGAAACAATATTAAACACTGTTTACAACAATATAACACTTTGAAATTCAAATTAAGCAAAAAAAAAAAATTTTCTTTTTTAATTTGGGAAAAATATTTTATTTAAAAAAGTATTTTATTTTTTTTTTTTAAATTTTATTTATAAAAATATATAAATTAACAAAAATATTTTTACATTTAATCAATTATTTTTTTTTTCAAATCATTTTTGACGGAAAATAGTTTAAATATTATAAAAAAAAATTTTTTTTTTTTTTGAGTCTATCTCACTGTTACTAAATCTTCATCAAGTCTAGAAGTGGTCGCTATGTTGCCATTAAGATAAATGTTATCATACAAATGACCGGTAAAATCTGGGTTTATGTTCGGCAAAGCGTTTCGTGTGTTTTTTATGAACTCTCTTTTAGACATTTTATTTTTAACTGCTGGACTTGTTAAATCAACTGATAGTAGAATTAATGAAAAGCATAAAATATAAACAGCGTCTTCACTTAGACCCAATTGTGGATTACAAGAGCAAAAACGTTTTGAAAATTTCTCTAATAAAAATGACAAATAAGAATTTCGCTCATTCGGTGCTTTTATTTTGGCAAAAAATTTCCTCAATGCAGTTGGCAAAAACTGGTTCTCAAAATTGTGCAATATTATCACATTTTCCAAAACTTGTTTACTAAAAATTAGAATTAGAATTTGTTCAAAATAATTTAATAATTTTAATAATAATTAAGCCTTAAATCAGTTAATTATTGCCATATTATTATTAATATTAAGCTGTTGCAAAATTAATTGCGTCAATTTATTATTTGATTGCTTAATAAAAGAAGTAATTAATTTTGCAACAATTTATAACTGTAAAAACTAAGTAAAAATATTAGCTTAACAAATTGTCAAAGTTTGGCTAGAATTGAAAAAATTTGTTTCAAGACTTTTGGGAATTTTTAAGCTGAAAAAAATTCTAATTACTTTTCTTTAAACAACTTTTCTTTTTGTTCAGAGCTAAGCTTTTTGGTAGAATAAATAAATCTGGCAATTTCAATTGGATCGTTTTTAAGTAAATTTTCTTTAAATAAATAGTCTAAGCCTTTCTTCCAATCAACATTAAAAGTCAAAGTGGCTTCATCTAAAAGCATAAATATACGACGAAAATTTCTATTATCAAATTTATTATAAATGCTTAAATAGCCCCAGGTATTTTTGCATAGACCTTGCCATAAAGTATCATCGTTTGCCAGACTAGACCATACACACGCCGCCAAACATAGATCAGTGGCGTTCAAGTATTTTAATATTTGCAGCGATAATTCGGTTGGCATTTCTTCCAAGTCCGGAAACTTAACCGATGTTTTATCATATTTTTTTGTCGACTTTGCATTGCTTTGACTTGAACTATTACTTTCTGTTGAATTGTTATTACCAAGTTCTATTTGCTTAAGTTTACTTAAAAGAAGACCCATTTTAATTATTTTTCTATCTATGATAATTTAAATTTTCATCTAAATAATAAATAAAAAAATTTTTTCATATTTTTTCATTTATAATTGTTAAATTCTCAACAATAACTAGTAATTATGACTTACGTGTTTCAAAATTGCGTATTTAAGTTTTTTTTATATATATTCAAAAAATTATCAAAAATTTAATTTTTTATTTTTTTTTTTTAAATTTTTAATATTATTAAATTCCATTTAATTCTAAATAAATTATCTCAGTTTTATTCATTACAAATCTTAATTATTTAGCTAATTTCAAAAATTATTTAGTATAAAGAAAAATAGAAATTATAAAAAACAAAAAAAAAAACAAATCGAAATGAGAATAAATTAAAATTCGTGCAAATATTTCTATTCATTAAGAGGCTCATGCAAGTTAAATTTCATATTCAAGACATTTTTTGAAACAATTTTGAAGTTTAGCAATAAGACTCTAGCTACTATTTAAATATTTTAAGTATAGAAAAAAAAAAAATTTTTATTTCTAAAGTAAAAAAAAGAAATGAGTGTTTTTTATGAATTGGTAGTAAAATGGAACGGAAATGAGTACAAAATAGACAAATTGTTAGGTTCAAATTCTATAGGTGATTTGAAACAAGAGTTGTATAATCTAACTAGTGTTTTGCCAGAGAGGCAAAAACTGTTAGGTTTAAAATGTAAAAATGGTCAAGCTGTAACAAATACGACTTTATTGGATGATTTGAACTATAAATCAAATAGTAAAATAATGATGATGGGTACTATTGAAGAAAAAATAGAAGATGTGAATAAAAAGCCAGAAAATGTGCCTGAAGTAATTGACGACTTCGATATAGACCGCAACGAAGAAGAAGTACATGTTCAAAATAGAGAAGAAAATTTGGCCAAAATAAGCCGAAGAGTAAAAGAATATAAAATAAATTTTCTAAACGAGCCAAGAGCAAATAAGAAATTATTAGTGTTGGATATTGATTATACAATATTTGATCATGTTTCATATGCAGAAAGAGGTGTTGAACTAATGAGGCCTTATTTACATGAATTTTTGACTATTGCTTATGAAGACTACGACATTGCAATTTGGTCAGCCACTTCAATGAAATGGATACAAGCAAAAATGGAGGAAATAGGGGTATCAAACAATCAGAATTATAAAATTGTATTCTATTTGGATTGCGCAGCAATGATAAGTATTTATACTACAGAATACGGTCTTTTGAATGTCAAACCGCTTAAAGTTATATGGGACAAATATCCCGAATTCTATTCACATAAAAACACAATTATGTTTGATGATTTGAAGAGAAATTTTTTGATGAATCCTCAGAATGGACTTAAAATAGAGCCTTACAAGAATGCTCACATGAATCGAGACAAAGATAAAGAGCTAAAGAGACTTTCTGTTTATTTGAAAAAGATTAGCATATTGGAAGATCTAAGCGGGCTAAAACATAAACATTGGAAAAAATATATTTAAAATATTATAAACATATTTATTTAGTATAATTGTAAAAACTTTTTAAAAGTTTTTATTATGTAAATTTTTTTTAAAGATTCAATCGGATAAAATAAAATAAAATTTAATTTTTTAGATTTTTTTAAATTTTTAGAGATTAAATTAGCATCTGTTAAAACATTGGTAAAACAAAGCATAATTATCATAAATTTGAGAAATCGAGACTTTGTTTCCTTGCATGCATTGAATTATACAATTTAATTTTGTTGTTGAAATCTTAAAATTAAAAATTATTTAAATTTTAACTTAAATAATCTATTTAATTACAATTTAACTATCAAATATTTATTTAAGACTATAAGAATAATTATTTAATCAGTTTAAAAAAAAATCTAACTTTTCTCTAAAGTAATAATTTTAAACATAAATTTTCTAATAGCGCCTAGCATGATAAAGCCTAATGAGGCTAGGCGCTAAAGCGTATTCTAAGTGGACCTCACCACCAAGACTAGCAGAGACTACTACTACTACTACTACTACTACTAATAGCCACAAACCATTAAATCTGATTATGATATTTCTATTTTTTAATAACTTTAGCTAATTTGAAAATTTATAAAATTTCGTAATAATTTCAAATAAAACTACTAAATATTAGGCTTATGAAAATTTTTTTTGTTCTTAATAAAGCGATAACTGATACAGATACATTTTTTTTACTTTCTTTTAAGCCGATTGAAATATTTTATAGCTAAAAAGTTATTAATGGAATAATGTTGGAATTTATCTGGTTCTTTAATTAATATTTACTTCGTATAAATTTGAAATAATTTGAGTAACCAATCGATCATCTAAGTCTGATTTAACACTCATACCAGAACATATTTCTAAATATTTGACAAATTTTTTAAAAATTTATTATTGAAATTTTAAAAGGCAATTACCACTAAATATGACACAAGTCAAAATAGTAAATAAAAATTTTTTAAACATTTTCTTTTTTTTTTTAATAAAAAAATTAAATAAATTTTTAAATAAAATAATTTAAATTTATTATTTGAGAAAAAAATTATTGGTATAAATAGGAAATTGCTTTATCAAGATTGCTTTATCAACGTTACGCCTTTTAAAATTGAAACATATAAATTAGATTTTCCCAAGCTTATCTTTAAAATGTATTATTTTGATAAAGAGAAATTTTAATCTGATATTTGATTACGCACCTTTGTTTAAAATTTAAATTGAGACAAAAATTTTAAATCAAAATCTAATTCGTAATTTTTTCTAATAATAATAAAAAAAAAAACGTTTTGGAAGCAAATTTATTAAGATAATATAGTTATATTTATAAACTTGATTAATCAGAAAGTAAGTAGCTAATTACAATAAAAAAAAAAAACCTCTTCTAGATTAAGTTTCTAATGTCCTAAAATTAAGTTTTACTTATTATATTTCAAAATAAATTATTTACTAAAAATTAATTGATTTTATTCAAAAATTGCAAGTTTTTTTTTCAGATTTTAAGATTAATTAATAATTTAAAAATTTTTTTTAATAATTTATTAAAACTAAATTTCGTCAAAGTTATAATTATTATAAGGATTATTTTATTTTTCAAATATTAATCAAGGAATAGAATTTTAATCAATTTAAAAATGTGTTAAATTAACATTTGAGAATACAAAACTAATAAGTATGCCATGTCGTGTCAAGATCCTTTTTTTTTATTTGAATTTATTTAGAATATTTTTGTTAAGTACTTTAATCTAGTTTGAATTTTTTTAAGCTTTTTTTATTTATTTATTTATTTATTTATAATATTCATTTAAGCTTATTTACTTCATTATCAAGCTTCTACTCTTTTTCTAATCTTAATTTATATGAATTTTTTTTAAAATTTTATTTTCTAAATTAATTTTTTATTTTGCAAAAATTATCAAGGAAGGATCAAAGGAAAAAAAATGGTATTAACCATTAATTTGAGCTTGAGACATTAAAGAAGACAAAATAAAAATTGGTAAAACAAAAGAGTATTTTATGGAATAAAATACTGATCTATTATTTTTTACATTATATCTATAAGAAGATGTGTATTAATATGTATTTACGAGCTCTTTAACTTTTGTTCATCTGCATAATATTGTCAACTAGTGAATAATTATACAGTATTATAAGTTAAAAAAATTGAAATAATGATTTCTTTATATGTATTATTCTTATTCAAGTAAAATTCCAAATTCGAAGGACTGAAATACCAAATATTTGAATTCTGCACTGTGGTTACAAATTTACTTTAATCACTTTAACATAGACACGTTTTAAGATTAGTTATATTTAATTTTAATTTCTTCAGGGAATATAATAGCAACTATTCAAACAATATTATACATAAAAATAGTAGATAAAGTATTTGTAAACAGAATAAAATGACAAGCGCTTTCTTATACTATAATTACTAAATTTAATTTCAAATTAGTTACTTCAAAGATTTACTTATTTAACTATAAACACTTGGTTTTTCAATTTGAAATATTAGCTCTTTTAATTAAATTATTTGATCTCATTAAAGTTTTCAAAGGATTAAGTATTTTTGAAATTTTTTTATTCAACATACTAGTATATTACATTATTTGATATTACATGATTAAATGAATTTTCTCTAATTCAAATAGCTAAACTAACAAGCAGGAACACTAATTCTAAAATACAAAGTATTTAGTAATAAGAATTAAACTTTTTTAAAAAAATTCTACCATTTTTTCTAATTAATAATTTAAATCAAACAAGTTCTAAAAGCATTTACATTTATTTTAGTAATTATTTCATGTTTTTTATATAACAAAAAAAAAAAAAATTTTTTTTTTTTAATCAAAACAAATTAATTTTTACATCATAAAATTCTTTTTACACTTAATTTAAATCCATTTATTACATGTAAACTTGCTTGCTTCTTATTGTTTATTTTTTCAATTCAATTCAATTCATATAAATTTAAAAATATTCAAAAATTTATACAAAAAAAGCTAAATATTTTAATATTTTTTAATTAAAAGAAAATAATAAGAGATAGTTTCTTCTTTTTTTTTTTTAAATAATTCAATTCAATCAATTTTTTGACAGCTATAAATTAAATTAATTTAAAAAATATTTAAAACTCTTTTTATTTACAAAAAAATTTCGTTTTAGACTTGAAATAAATTTTTTTTTTGTTGTTTTGCTTCTTCTTTATTATATATATTATATATATTGATTAAATATTTTACAGCAAAAAAAATTTCAAAACATAAATTTCGATTATGATAGACATAAATTATTAACTATTTCCTTCAAGAAAAAGAAAAAGAAAAAATATTTCTATATAATAATATTTATAGAAAAAAGAAAATAAAAAATGTAATATATAAATATCAAAAGAATTAAAAAAAAAAGAAAAAAAAATTTAAAATATTTATAGAAAAAATGAATCAAGAGTTTAATTATTTCATTTTTCTTTTGTTTTGTTAAAATATAATTAAAATTTAAATAACAAAGATGTCTAAGCGACACAAAGTTGTTTTGTTGCTTTATAATTTTAAAATTAATTTATTAGCTTTTAATTAATTTAAAAAATTTTTTAAAATTAATTTTATATTTTTAGTTATTAATTTGCAATTCTAATTTACTTTAAAATATAAAGATTTGTATTTGATTTATGTAATTGATTATAATACCAAAAAAATATGTTTTTTAATTTAAAAAAAAAAAAAAAACTAATTGTATGTTTAAATTAAGTAAATTATTTCAATTTAAATTTGTTCAATTGGAAAAATAAATCTCAAAAGTTTTTTTTTTATTTTTAAAGAATAAAATGCAAATAAATACGGGTTTGTTAGTAGAATTTCCTGTTTTGAAAAAATAAATTAGAAAAGCAGGTAAAAACTATTCAAATAAAAGCTCATAATGCTTTTTAATATTATTTATATATACTTTAGAATTTATTGATATTATTCTATTTTAGATTTTAAGTTTCATTTGGAACGCTTTGTATCATTTAATTTTATTTTATGTTTAATAACCTTTTATTTCTAAAATTACTTTTTCTATAAATAAATTTTAAAAGTTTCAATTGAAAATATTACAATTAGTTTTGTTTAAATAAGAGCATTAAAGTTAGAGTATTCTGAACATGATCTGAAAAAGTTCTAGATTATCTAAGAATTATTTTTTTGTTTAATTTTTTGATTAAGAATTATATTTTTTCCATAATAAAATTTAGAATCTGTTTGTCTCTTTGAATTTCATGTTTATATTGTTTGCGGCTAAAGTTAGTTGCTAGTTATTCTCTTAGAATTATTAAAGTGTTAAAATAAATTTGTAGTCAAAGTGCGCTTAATTAAGATCAAAGATACAGAGTTAAATATTTAGTATTTAAGTTCTAAGAATTTTTGGTTTTGGTTTAATTATATAAAATGAATGATTAAACAAGCCCAATAAACATTTAACATGCCAAGAATAGTACAAGTGAAGTCTTACCGCTTACAATATAAAATATTTGACTAAAATAAAATGATCAAATTAAGAATTTTCAATTCATTTTAATTATGATTCATTTTCTAGATTTATTAACAAATTTTTTAACTATTGTTTAAAAAACAGTATGTTTACTTTTGCATTAAGCTTACCAACCTTAACCAAGCATATGTCTTAAATTTAATAAAGTTATTTTAATTTGAATCATTTTGTAGAACAATTTTATTTGTTCTAAACAAGAAATTATTCTAATATAAAATTTATTTTTTAAAAGTTAAAGAAAATAACCATAAATAATCATTCTGTCTTTATTAAATTTAAAAAATTAGCTTTGAGATGTTAAATTACATTTTTTTTATATTTAATTTAATTTGATCTAAGTTTATTTTTTTTCTAAAATTAGAAAAATTTAAAAAGTAAAAACAAAATCTTTTAGCGACATGTCTATATAAAAGTAACATGTCTTTCATGTGCTATAAACCCTGGATTTAAAAATGACTCAAAAATAACAATATAAATAGGTTTTTCATCAAACAGCATGAAAGTTAAACAATGAGCTTAACAATTTATTAACAATTATTATTTTACTTTTAATTACTTTTTCCATAAGTGAAATGCAGTATGGTTATGGTACTGTATACTGTATATGCTTAAATTAAGTAAAATTTGATTTAATTTATTGTTTTGTTAATGATATTATAAGCATTTGTTATTTTATGTTATTAGTTACATATCATATAATTAATTTCTAATATCCAAATTTAAGCTTATATTGGTATGCTAAAATCAAGGTTTATGGATTTATTTTTAATAAATAAGAAATCAATTTAAAGATTTTTATTAGACACATGAGAAGCTCATTTGAATATTTGCATTTTAAATTTTTTGTTGTCAAAAATATTTTATAGTATTTTTTGCAAGTAATTTGAGATCAATATTTTCAACAAGAACAACAAAAAGAACAACAACAACAAAACATATATAACTATATATTGAATATAAAAGAAATTTATAAAAAAAAAAAGAAAATAAAAACAAAAATACAAAATAAATAGTAAATTTAACTCGAGAGAAACTTGAGTTTTACTTCTTTATTTTATTTATTTTTTTAAATTTGGGATATTTTGATCAAAATAAATTTTTATTCAAAATTAAAGGTAAACACGAAAATGAAAATAATTTTATTTGAATTTATTTTAGCAATTTAATGTTCTTTAAATATATAAAATTCAAATTTTATTTATTTTTTTAAAATTAAAATAATAAAGCTAGATTTTATTGATTAAAAATAATTTTTTAATAATAATAATAATAATAATAATAAAATTTTATTCCCATGTCATATTTTTGATACTAATCATTAAAGTTTGTATTTAACAACTTTGTAATAAATTTGAAATTTTTTAACTATTAAATTAGCTAGAATATTTTTGTTGATTAACAAAAATAAAATAAAAATAATAATAATAATAATAATTATATTTATGTCAAACCAAACAAGAGCAACACAAAGCAACAACAACAACAACAAGAAAAAAAAATCGATTTATTATTCTGTAATAAATCTTATTTAACTAGTTTAACTATTAATTATTTTTCGAAGCAGAAATTTAAAATAACTTTTTTTTTTTTTGCTTCTTCTTTATTTTTTTACAAAAAAACAAAATTTGTCATTTAAATAGATTAATTTGTTCTCTTTCTTTATATTTCACCAACAACAAAAAAAATAAAAAAAAAAAAAAAATAACTAACTATTTAATGTTTGATATATTATTTTATTTTATATTTCTCTAATATGTTTCCCGAAAATAAGTTTTTGATATTGGATATTTTCTAAATTTGAGAAAATCATTTGAAACTTGAAACAAAATTAGTTTTTTTTATTTAAATATTAATAATACCTAAAAATCAATAAGAAAAAAAAAAGAAAAAATTTTATCATTAAATAAATAAAAAGTAATTAATTTTTGTTATTTTTAAAAAAAAATATTTAAATAAGTTTTTATTTTTGATTTTTTTTATTTAAAATAAAATAAATTTATCAAGCAAAACAAGTAAAGGATAATTTTATTTAAGTTTTAATTGAAACATTCAAGTTATATAAGAACAATAAAATAAAATAACAAGGAAGAATTGTAAGCATTAAAACAAAACAAAAAAAAAAAACAAAGTGTATCTATTAAAATCTATTCAACAAACAAAAATGATTTATTTTATTTAAAATAAAACATAAAGCAACATAAAGATAAATACAATAAAAAAATAAATTTATAGAAAATATTTTTGATTTATTGCAAAATCGTTTATATTTTGAAGTTTTAAGGCTTCGTTTTAATTAATTTTTTTTTTTTATTCTCTTTTCTTTTAGTTTTGTTTTATTTTGTTTTGTTATTATTATTACTATTATTATTATTATTAATAGCAAAAAATAAAATAGAAATAAACCTTCTAAACATGCTAAAATCTGACTCGAAATCGATTTTTTAGACATTATTATTAAAATTTTTTAAATGAAAAATATAAAAAAAAAAGAAGGAATTAATTAACTAATTGATTAATCAATTTATGAGGCTTCTTCGTTTATTAAATGCATTAAATTTTGATATTAAAAAATATCATGTAGTTTTAGATGAAATAAAAAATCTAAAAAAAATACTGTATATATATATATTGTTTATATATATATTTTACATTTATTAAACCAAAATAAAACATGATGCGTGCTGATTTTCTTTATATATTTTTTTTTCTAATAATAATTTCAAGTAGTTTTAAGATTAGTTTTGAAAAAAAAAAAAAAAAGAAACTGAAAAATAATATAAATTAAATTAAATTCTGATCCTGTTTTGCTTTGTTTTGTTTAAGTATAAAGAATATTTTATTAATATTTATATATATATATATATATACTTGACAAGGAAGCAAAATAATGATGAAAATTTCTAAAATCAATTTTTACTAAACTCAAATAAGTGTGGTGTAGGATTTATATAGATTCAAAAGTTTTTTTGTTTTTTTTTTTTAATTTTTTGCAGTTTGTGTTTACTTAATTATTTGAAATTTCATAATTTTCATTTTATATCAATTTTTTTTTGTTTATTTTATATTATTAATGTTAAAAATAAAAATATAATTTATATAGTTATTTAATATTAGATAATGGAAAAAAAAGGTCTTTGAAGTCATGTGGTTTAGTTTTACAATTAAAAATAATAACTTTAAAAGAATATTCATATATTTTGTATGTATTTGTTATTGAAGAGCTTTAATCATCAATTCTAGTAAAAATTCTTCTCACTAGTTTTTTAGTTTATTAAATGATAATTTTTTTGGACAAGTTTTATTCAAGCAAATTTATTCTAAATTAAAATTAATTCATTCAAAGAGTTTTAACTCGAATAAATTCAATCATAAAAATTTATTTTATGGTTTTGAACTAATAAAGTAAATATTAGTATCAAGAGTTATTTGCTTTATGCCAAAAGTTTTAATCAATTTTGATTATTTGATTAAGATCTTGTAGATAAATGTATTACAGTAGTAATTGTATAAACAAGAGTATTTATAATATCTAAATCTAATCGCATGTTGTCAACAGTTGGTAAATACCTAACAGGAACTTATACTATTATTTTTATGTTTAATATGTAAAATATATTTTAATAAATAATAAAAATAAAAATGCTTCAGCTCTTCTTTGTAGTCAAATGAATTTATTTTTGAATCTATCTTTGATTAAGATTTCTCAATTTGAAAAATTTATATTAGAAATTGATCTCAGGTAGTTCTTATATCAAAAAATAAATTTTAATAAAAGTTTTTTTTAATAAGCAAAAATTTTAATAGAAAAAAAATCTATCTATCAAAGATGATTTTTAAAAGTTTTCAAAATTTAAATTTTATATCTACGTGATTGTCATTTAGATCAAGTTTAAAACATAGCAAAAAAAAATTTAATTATTCATCATTTATTCATTTTTAAAATTAAAAATTTTTTTGAATAATAATAAAAAAAAAAAGAAAAAATCTATTTTGAAAAAAGAAGATATCAAATATCCAAGTATAGTTACTATGTAGCTTTCTTCAACATTTCAAAGTTTCCAATTATTTTTATTTTGCATATTTTATTTTTATTTGTATATAAATTGTAAATAAATTGGTAATTTAAATATACAAAAGTGAATATAATATTTTGCCAAGTGATAGAGCTAATTATCGAGGATTTTCGTCTTAACCTGTTTAATCTTATTGTTTCAAACAACAATATTCTTAAAATTTAAATAGTTTATTTTTTTTAATTAAAAGGATATATATATATATAAATTTTTTTTTTAATTTTTGAAATATCAAACTAATTATTTTATATTAAGTTAAATAATAATTCGAGGAAGCAAGTTAAAAAATATAAAATTTTTTTTTTTAAAGATTCAATTAAGAAATTCGTTTTTAAGATTTCATTTTTAAATTCAAGAGTCACTTTAGCATTTAGCATCTTTAGAATAACTAGAATTTATTTTTAAATTTTAAAAACCTTAAAATTTATTTATCATGTTGCAAAATTAATTGCGCTCATAAATTAATGATTTGATTATAAACCAACGCAATTTATTTTGCAACAACAGTTACAACTATAGTTTTTAATCACAAAAGTACTTAATAATTTAAGAAGGGTATTGTTTGATTTTTATTTTTAAAATATTATTTAAGCTCAGAGTTGTATGCATGCAAAACTGAATTAGAATAAAATTTCAACAAAAATTTGAGTTTTATTTGAAAATTTATTAATTTAAATAAAATCTAACATAAAAATATAAGTTATTAAAATTTAATAATAAATATGACAAAATTTGAAAATTTATTTAAAAAAAAAAAAAAGTAATATATACTAGTCTACAGGCTTAATTTTCTTTAACCTATCTTAATAGTTTTCGAATTAGGAACGGATAAAAATTCAAATTTATATTAAAAAAAAAAATTGGGTCGATTCTTATTTTAATTATATTTAATATTATAGACTTTGTTTTTTTAAATCCAAGTTTTATGTTGTTGTTGTTGTTGTTGTTGTTTTTTATAATACTACCATCGGGCTATTGATAATTGTTTAAAAGAATTTTTAAAAGTTAAAAATTCCAATTTTTTGTTTAAGATTGATCTGCTCTATTAAATTCAATAAATTTAAATAAAATAATCTTTTAAAAAGAAAAGAAAATAGCTTATTGTTAGAACAAATGCGATTAGATTAGATTTTTCAATTAAGCTTAATTATTATTAAATATTCCAGGGTATTTAGAAAATATAATTTTTGTTTTATTATGTATTTATTTTGTGAGCTGGGATCTATCAGGAAGCATAAGAATTTTTAGATTAATTAAAAAAATTTGTTTAAATATTCAGATAAAAATAGAAGCATGTTGCAAATTTAATTGCGTTTTAAATAATACAAACACATGTTAAATAGCGCAATTAAATATGCAACAATCAAATAATTTCAAATATTTAAACAATATTAATAAAACAGAATTAATTTGATTTAAAGAAGCGAGGGAATTGTGAAGTAAACAAAAAAAAAAATTAAATTTAATTTTGGCTAATTAATTTCTAAAATTACTAAAAAGATAAATTTTCTGTTTAAATTTAGATAAAATATAACTTCAAGTCAATTTTTGCATGCTTATGCTTATTGCTCAGAGCTCTAGGATTTTTAATTAATTAATTAAAGCCTCTTTTCTTAAAACTAAAAAACTTATTTTTTTTATTTTGATAAACAAGTTTGACTAAATTTTAAAACTTACATTAAGCAGACGAATTTCAAAATTTCAAATAAATTTTTGGTCTAGTCAAATAATTTAGTAATTTTTTATAAAAAAAAAAAAATTTGTTTTTTTTTTTTAATTTAAATTTATAAAACAAAACATTTTCGTACACGAAATTGTATATTTCAAATCAATATTTTAAAAATTATCTAATCACAATCAGATGATGAAATTCTAAACCATAATGAAAAAATGACGTAAAATCAAAAACTCTAAAATATCATTTTAAATTAAGAAATTATATTTTAAAATAAAAGATTATGAAATTTTTTCAATCAATTTCAAAACAAATATCGAATAAAATAGAAAAAAAAAAAAAAAAAATTTTTTTAATATATTTTTTAAAAGCATGTTTAATTAAATTTCTATAATTTCACTTAAAATCCCAAATGTTTTAATAATTTATTTTTTATTTTTAATTAATTAAACTTTTAAAATAAAACACGGAATTAAAAGACACATCCTAGAATAGATCATCATTTTCTCAAGCGCAAATTACAATATAAAAAAGAGCTTTAATAAATATTCATAATAATTAATTGAAAATTTTTTTTATTTTTCCAAATTATGAGCAAAATTGGAATTAAATGAATTTTAGAAGTTAAGCTAACAAGTGTAAAAGAAAAAAAAAAATTAAATTTTTGTTTAAATTTAATTTTAATTAATAAACACATTAAATATTTCAATTTAAGCATTGAAGCATGAATTAATCTAATTATTAATAAAAGTTTAAATTTTTTTCTTATAAAACATATTTATTATTAAAGTAAAAGTTTTCATTGTTTCTTGCATCTTTCTCTTACTGTAATTGTAATTGACTTGGGTGTCTGAAAGTATGATTATGGTTAAATTCTATATTATACAAGTATACTTATAAATTATTCTTGTGAGATTGATCATTTACAATCGCTTATATTTTTTGTAGTAGAAAAAATACTTTTTTTTTTGTGTTAGTATAATTAATTATCTAATTGGTAGAATAAGTATTTCTATTATTAAATCAAAGATGTGGCTTTGCATGGACTAAGTTAAAAAAACGATCTTTTACATGTAATTGATCTGTTATCTCAAGACCTAAAAAAAAGAGACATAGATACCGTTTGGTAAGAGAAAATACCAAAGATTAAATAAGATCTTATTTCTTCAATAATAGAGTTGTAAACGATTAGAATGCGTTATCAAATGATGCTGTAGAAGACAACACACTTCAACTCATTTAAAGCCATAAATAGATAAAATATTTGAAGCAAATAGAAATTATAGATCAACCAAAAAGACTAAATAGATTGTAAAAGAAAGTTTTCTTCTCAACATTTGGGCAAACTCAATCTTATTTTTATTACTATTACTATTGCTATTTGTATTAATATTAATGTTAATGTTTTTTTTCTATTTTTTTCAAAAATTAATTTTCTACTAAGAGAAATATAATCAATTTACAATATTGATATTGAATAACCTTACAAATTTTGTATGAAATCAGGTAGGTTTTATTTAAGATCATAGAGTAGATAATTAATAAGATATCTAATCACAGTTAGATAATTATCAAAATGAGGAATAAGTGAATTTTGAATTTTTTTTATTAAACTAGTAAATCAAAATGAACAAAACACAATTGTTTATTGATTAAATTAAATAGAAATATAGAAAATAAAAAAATAAGAAGCAGAAAATTCTTTTATTGAAAGAATATACAACATCAAATTGAAATATTTAGTATTAATTAACCTTAAAAAAAAAATTTTTTATAGTTTTGTTTATCTTTCAATTAAAAAAAAAATTTTTATAATTGAAAGCTGCTTGATAATTATTCAAATACAAAAATCAATTGATTGTAAATTATATTTATTAAAAGACACAACAATTATCAATATACTGAAAATATTAGAATATTTCACACATATATATATATATATATATATATATATATATATACATATATATATATATATATATATATATATATATATATATATATATATATATATATATATATATTAATATATATACAGTATATACAGTACATATATTTTTATATATATATTGTATTTAGTATATAAACGGGATATGGATATTTTAAAAATAAAATGAAAATAAAAAATTAATTTTTTAATAATAATTTATGCTTGATACGATGGTTAATTCTTTTTGTTTTTATTTTAATTTATTATTGTTGATATTGTTATTGTTTTTGTTTTTGTTGCTTGAAATATTCATCAATGTTTCTACTTTTTATTTTTTTTTTTTTATTTTTTTAAATCAATCATTCAAAAATTTTATCTTTCTAATTTTTGCATGTGGTCAAAAATCAAAAATAAAGATAAGAATTAGAAGAAACGAAAATCTAAATTTTTTAAAAATTTTTTCATTTTCTTTTTCAAATCAATCAAACTAATGTGTGTGTGTGTGTGTGTGTGTATGTGTGTGTGAACCATATGAACAATTATTTAATAATTTATTAAAAAATCAATAAATTATTATTTTATATTCGATTGAATGCTTCGTAAATATTACCAGGTATTTAGAAACAATTTTTAAAAAAAAAAAAAACTTTATTTTTTTAATTAATAAAATCGATATAGATTTAAATCTTAGTAATACTACTAATTAATTTTTCACTTAAAATAGGATTTGAACAATTTTTTCAAAAAGTTATTTATATAACTTAAAATAATTATTAAAAAGAAAATTTCAAAATATTCTCGTAACTATATCAAAAGAGTTTAGACTTTTAAGGTTTTAATTTAAATGTTCTAAAGGTGTTGAAATTATTTGATTATTTATAAATCTAATGTATTGATAAACAATCAAATATTTCCACAACATAGGCAAAAGAAAATTTTTTAAATAAAATTAAAATCATGTTTATACTTTTTTTACAGACTTTTTGTATAATATTTTTAAAACATCAAAGAATAGAAGAATAAAAGAAAATTGAATGCAAAAATTACTTGGATTAAAAGTTTAATAGTTTATTTTTATTTTTTAATAGTCAAACTAATATAAGCTAATATTATTAGGCTTTTATTACCAATTAAATTTAGCTGGATTAAGTCTTGAAAGTCTTGCTAAGCTTACCTCTATATACTATTAAATATATTTTTTTTAAATTAAATTTATATCTCAATTTCTTTTTAAATAAAAACATTCAACACAATTTCATTAATTTTACTATTTTGATATATTTATTTTAATATTAAGTTTTCAAAATAATATTTTTTAGGCTTTTGTTTTTGTTTTTATATGCTATATTATAATTTAAATATAAAAACTTGTATGACATCGGAATTTATTAGTTTAATAATTATTAATATTAGATCAAGACGATATATTATATATGTTGCAAAATTAAATGCGTTTTATAATATGCATTTTATATTACAACTACCGCAATTTATTTTGCAACAAAATCTAATAAATTTTCAAAAATACAAATTTTTATTAAACTTGAAACTAAAAAATTTTTTTTTCATGCTTTGCTAGTTAAAAATTTTCTCTTTCAATTACATTTACCAATCAAAGTTTATATAAGAAAAAAAAAAAAACTAATTAATTAATTAATTAATTAATCAATCAATTAACTGATAAGTTAGCTAATTTGATAAAAAAAAATAAAATATCTCTTGGCTATTTAAACCTCAAAATTCTCGCCGCAATATTTTCTATTAAATTAAATTCTTTTATTTTTTATAGTTCAAATAATTGAAATTAATTTCTATGCTCTACATTTTCATAAGATCAAATTTAGAAAAAAAAAAAATAAAAAAAATTTGATACGTCTATAAAATGCTTGTAAAATTTTTAATCAAGCCTTAAGTAATATTTTCAATTTTTTATTTTGATTTTATTTTTTTTGATTTAGATATTAATATTCAAAATGTTTGAATAAAAAAATTTTCTAATAAAACTAAAAAAAAAAATGAGTTCTATATTTCAAAAAATAGTTAAAAAAGATTGCTCGAACCCGTCTACACCGACCAAACAGTCTCCAACTACAGAACAACAGCAAACAAACTTGCTAAATTCATCAGCAGTTGCCGAACTTAGTGCCATATTCATGAACGACGATGAGTCCGAATTAGCCGATAAAAAAGAGACTAGACTTACTGAGAGTGAAAAACCACTAGCACCAGCAGTACTAACTCAAGGTACATCTCAAGTTCTAGTCAATCACAGTTCTAGTTCAAATTCGAATTCATCCACAAGTGGTTATGCCACAAGTCAATCAGGAAGATCAAGTCCGTTCAATAATTTAGAGAATCAAAAATTAGATTTAACAAATCCTACTAATAATACTAGTCTAATAGATGATTTAATTATACTTAACCAAAGCAATACTAATATTATTAATAATAATGAGAATAATAATGCTTTAAATAACCAATTTGATTTGATTAATAACTATTTTAATAATTCTAATTCTCAACAAGATTCGAAAGCACAGAGTCAAGCTCAGTCGCAGCAGGTTTCTTTTGATTTAAAAAATTTATCAGAGACACTAAACGAGCCTTTGATTGCTAACAATATCACACACAATAACAACCATCAGAGTTATTCTAATTTAAACTATTTAATGCGTAGAGACAGGTCTTTGGATCGATGCACTGCAACTGAAAGTTTTATTGAAAATCTTACTAGTAGTAGTAGTAACAATAATAACAATAACAATAATAATATTAATATTAATAGACAAAAAATGTTTGCTAATCAAACAAGTACTTGTAATGGTTCTAATAACATGAACCAACAGTATCCGATTTATTCTAATTCGACTTTATATTTAAACAATCCTGTTCCATCATCTCGTACCAGACAACATCATCGGTCCAATTCGATTCTCAACACATCATCTAATTTGAACTTGAATCCATTGAATTTTACTCGTGATTATGGAAATAGTGTAGTGGTTGGTGGTGGTCTTCGAAATTCGTCTAGAGCTTTGTCTTCAAATTCGTTCAATTCTGTTCAACGCGATCCAAGTTTAAATTCTATCAAGTCTTTTAGTAATTTAGTTATAAATAATAATAATAATAATACTAATAACAATAATAATATTAATAATAATAATAATAATCTAAATGCTAAAAACGAAGATCAATCAGAGACAAATCAGTCTAAATTGAATTTTATCAAAGATTTGCAAATAAGGCTGATGGATATGCAAAAAGAATGCTACTATTTGCGATGTGAATTGGACAATGCTCAGCAAAAGTTAACATCAAGTATGCAAAGTATAAAACAGTTTTGGAGTCCCGAATTAAAACGAGAACGTCAACAACGCAAAGAAGAAACCAATAAATACAATTTGTTATTAGAACAATACAAATTGTTGCAAAATCAGTATCAGACTTTACTAGAGACTTATGATCAACAAAATCTAAGCATTCAACAGTTACAATTACAAATTCAAAGTTTTCAAACACATGATCATGATTTAATGATCCAGCAACAGCAACAGCAACAAACCAACAATTCAAACTCGAATTACAAGAGTTTATTAAGAGAAAAAAATTTATTAAAAAAAACCATAAATGAGCTTGAGATTAGAATTAATACTCAAAAACAGTCTTTGAGTACCAAAGACGAGACCATTAAAAAATTGTTTCAAATTATAAAGACCTTAAGCAATAAATCTACTTCTAATTCTAATTCTAATTCGAATAATTCAAACAATGAAATATTCAATACTAATGATATTGTAAGTATCTCAAAACCTATTTATATTATTAATTTAATTATTATTGTTAAATTTTAATTTATTGATTTCTATTTATTCTAATTATTTACTTGAAAAAGTAAACTCTTAATTCATTTACTTCAATTTCTTATTTCTTATTGTAAATTAAAATATACCATTGTTATTTTTTATATTCTTTTGATAGCCTCAAAATTCTTTTGTGTCTTTTTAATCAAACAGTATCTTTCTGAAGCTCTTATTTATATTACTAACTTATGTTGGTTTCCAATGTAAAAGATATATATATATTCTTTTAGCTATTGACGCATTGATCATGAATATATAATTTTTAGGTAGCAGAGGTGCTGCATTCAAAAGTTATGACAATTTTAATTTTTTGAAAAAAGTCTTAATATCCTGAAAATAAAAGAACTCAAAGCTTAACTATATAAATTCTAATTAGACCGACTCGGTCAAGTCTTTTAATATTTAGGCTTATTTGCTCATAACTAATATTTCCTGGTACTTAGTCCTGGTACTCTTTTAGAAGCCCGTTTCTGTACTTTTTCTAAACACTTCTATTTCTAATGATTAATAAGATATAAGATATCCAAATAAAATAATGATTAATTAAAATAATAATCATTTTAATTTTATTATTAATACTACTACTACTACTACTACTATTAGTAAAAATATACTTTAAAATGTTTTTTATCAATTATATTGCTAGATTCAACAATTGAACGAACTAGAACAATTAAACATTCAAATCGAATCGACAAATACAAGCTTATTAAACGAACAAAATATTCTAAAAGAACGTCTGATAGAAGAAGAACGTAAAAATATTCAACTTCAACAACACATTCAACAATTGCAACAACAAAAATCAAATTTAATAACTCAACTAGCAGTTAGCACATCTAATTCAAATTTACAATTGAATAAAAAACTAAACGATTCGTTTTATAATAC
Source organism: Brachionus angularis (assembly GCA_021432725.1). Taxonomy (NCBI): domain Eukaryota; kingdom Metazoa; phylum Rotifera; class Eurotatoria; order Ploima; family Brachionidae; genus Brachionus; species Brachionus angularis. The sequence continues at coordinate 766,727 of JAJVDD010000007.1, forward strand.
GGCATTAAATGATTTCAATTTAAACTCATATTTAGAACCGATCAACACAAACACAAACTTGCTAATCGAAGCTAGTAAAGACACTCGAATGAAGCAATTAGAGCTTCAAGTACAACAATTACAAGAAGAACTAAATGCTACTAGAACAAGTATTACCAACAGATCTATAGAAAATTTTAATTTTAACAATGAAAACAATTCGACCGGAACCGCAAACTCATCAAATCATTCGCCACAAATAAATCAAAACCAACAACAATTAACTTCTTCTTCGTCCTCGTCAAACAATTCAACTCAAATCGAACTACTTAAAACAAACGAAAAATTTCTAAAAGAAAAAATTGAAACACTTAAATTTGATTTAAGCCGAAAAGAAACCGAATTGCAACAATTGAAAACAAAATACGAAACATGCGAGAGTAAAGAGAAAGATTTGCAGCATTATTTGACTCTATTGAAAGAATCGATTGTAACCAAAGAGCAGCAAATTACAATGCAACAAAGCGAAGTAAACGAATTGAGAAATAGAATGAGAGAAAAGGAAAATTTTATTGAGAAAAAAAATCAACAATTGCAACAAATCCAATTGGAAAAGCATCAACGTGACTCTGATATTGGAGAATTAAGAGATCAAATGGATATAAAAGAGAGAAAAATAAATGTCTTAAATAGAAAGGTAAAAATTCTATTCGGAGCATTAAATTTCTACTTTAATTTGAATTAAGTGTTTGTTGCAAAATAAATTGCGTTTAATATAATATAAAAAATGCTTATAAAACGTAATTAATTTTGCAACAATTTATTATTGTCTAGTTTTGATTTTAAATCAAAAATTTTTCACAATCAAAAAATTTCTAATATATTTTATTTTTACACTTTTCAAGATTGACAATTTAGAAGAACAGCTAAAAGACAAAGAAATGCAAATAAATACACTAAGAACAAAGCTGAACACAACATCGAGCTCGATTTATCAAACAAACGTGATGCAAACACTTGAGCAAACATTAGAGCAAAAAGAAAAACTCATCGAAAAATTAACCAAAGAAGCAATGAACAAAGGTCAATCACGTGAAGTAGAACTTGGCGAACAAATCGATACTTTAAACATCTCAATAAAAGAACTAAACGAAAAAATAGAATTAAAAAACAAAGAAATACAAGACTATCAAAACGAAATATATGATCTTAAAGACGAAGTGGAGAGCTTCAAGACCCAATTGATCCGAAAAGACTCTCATGTAAATTCGCTCGAACTTTCATTGACTCAAAAAAACGAAGAAATAGACATGATAGAAGAGAAACTGCAACGCTTACAAAAGCAACACTTAGTAATGAATTCAAACTCGAACACAGCCGAAACAGAACAACTCAAAAAACAAATTATAAATCTTCAAAAAGATGTTCAATCCAAAGAAATTCAAATTCAACAATTAACCACCGAATTGATTACTTTAAAAGAGCTAATAGACGATTTTGAAGAGCAAAAACAAGTGCTTAAATCAAAGCTAGAACAGCAGCAAATTCAATTTTCTCAGCTAGAAAATCAATTCGAACAGACCACACACGACTTTGAGCAACAGTTTAAACAACAACAAATCGAGTATCAAGAGCAAATAGACTTGTTAAAATTAAACCAAGCAAACGAAGAGTCTAATTCTAATTCTATTTTTGACTTTAATGAAACTAAAAAAAAATATGAACAAGAGCTAGAAGATCAATTGAATTTTATAAAAAATTTACAAAACGAAGCTGAATGTGTTAAACAAGATATTCAAGATCGTGATGAGCAAATTTCTAGATTCAATCAGCGAATAAAAGATCTTGAAGACGCTCTGAGAGAAAGTGTTTCGATAACAGCCGAACGCGAGCTTGTTTTTGCACAGCAAAAGAAAAAATCGGAAAAAATCGAATTCGATAATAAGACTTTATTGGAAGAGATAGACTCTTTGCAAAAAGCGTTGCACGAGCAGCAAACTTTGTTTAACCGGTATCAAGAAGAGCTTTATTTGCGCGAAGAACAATTGCAAAAATTGGAAGAAGAAAAAGTCAAAGAAATGAACGAGCTTTTGATCACAAAGTAATTTATTAGTTTTTAAAAAAATTTTTATAAAAATTTTAATTTTTTTGTGTAAAGACAAGAGATTTTGTTATCAACAATTAGTGAAAAAGATTCAATTATAGCTGATTTGGAATGTGATCGGAGCAAAAATAATAAAGCCAAAGTTCATAAATTAATGGACGAAAAAGACAATTTGCACCAACAATTAAAGGACTTGAACGAGCAGCGAATGAAGTTAATGAATGATTATATGACGGCCAAAGACGCTAAAGACAAAGTCAAAATTTTAGCTCTAAATCCAATCATGGTAAATGTTTTTTTCTAAATTTTGTTGCAAAATTAGCTGCGTTTTTTGTGATCAAAATGTATACAAAAATACGCAATTTATTTTGCAACTATATAAAATAAGAATTATTTTGGTTAATTTTTTTTTTTTTTAATCTTAAAGGCTCATGATGAAGATGGAATTTACGCATAGTATTTTTCTTTCTACTAAGCTTTAAAAAAATATTTTTGTTAAATGTTTAAATTTTTATTTATTTTGTAAAATTTAAATATTATCTTTTCTTGTTTATTTTTTTTTCTTTGTAAAATTTTAGATTAATAGAATAAAAAAAAACTTTTTTTTTTTATAAATTTAAATTTTGTTTTCTTTTTTTTTTTATATATTTTGTTAAAACTTTTATAAATATTTAAATTATAAAAATTGCATTGATTTTTTTGTTTCAAAAGAAAATTTCTATTTAAATTAATAAAATAATTAAAAACTAAAACAATTTTATTTTATTTATCCCAAACAAATTTAGTAAATAATAATAGCTGCCATTGTTTATAAATACTGTTAGATAATCAATTAATACGAGTTTAAAACTTAACTTACCTTTGATCAAATTAATCAACAATTCTTTTTTTTAGCTTGCAACGTTTCAGTTGGTAGCTAATTCCACTTACTAGTCTATTTATCATAAAATTTTGGCACGTGATACTCTTCGTAAACTGTTTAACAAGTCGGTGCTTATAACTTCTTTTGCTGCCAACAAGAGCATCAATAGTCACTGAAATATTATCAAGTTATTTTTTCTTAGAAAATTTATTTGCAATAGAAAAAAAAATGTAGAGCTTAAGAAATTGATTTTAATTTAAATTTGATTCTAATTTAAGCACAAATACAGAAGAGATTTAATATTTATTAAGAAATTAACTCAAGTTAAATAGATTTTTAAATGGTAATATTTTTATTAAAAGCTAAGTATTTATTTATTCAAAATACAAGTAAACAAATGCTAACAAAAATTCTATTAGTTTAATTAGAAATGAAACTTTCCACAAATTGAATACAAGCTTTTTGAATTGGACAAAGATATTCCTATTATTGATTTTTCATTGAGTTGAATCGTTTTGCTTTTTTGTTTGAATTGGTCATCTTCAGACAATAAAACTTAATCTTATTTAGCAGATTGATGTGAATCTATCCATACACTAAAAGCTTATCACCAATTTGAAAATACAAAACTAAGTTTCTTATTTTTTACCTGGCATTTAATAAAAATACATAGACAAAATACTTAGCGCTAAAATAATTGCCATAATTTAACAAACTAAAAATACAATTTAAAAAAATATTTTATTAAAAATTATTCATAATCATTTGAGTCAAAATTAATCAATAATAAAGGTTGTTGCTGATCTATCAAATCTTCAGCAAATATTATTTTAGTACTGGTTGTATTATATTTATTCTGATTTGTATTTATAGTTTGTTTTGCTTTTGTTCTTGTTTGAAGAGTAACTTCATCCCAAAAAATATTTGTTGATAAATTTAAATTTAGTGTCTTGTCTTCTTTGCTATCTATATTGATTTCTGGCAAATCGGGAAATGTGGTTTTACTTGATCGACTTGAAGTGTTTGACAAATATTTGTTAGTTTTAAAATTTTTCAAACCTTTTGTTGTCTTAATAATATTATTTAGATTTTCAACACAATTTTGATTAGATTTTTTCAAATATATTTCACATCCATTGTAATTCTTTCTTACCAAGCCGGATTGATTGTAAAATGAAACATATCCATTAACTTGGAAAAAATTTATACATTTTAGCAAAATAAACTAAATAGATGTAACAAGCTTAAGTATACTTATTATAGTAGAATTTTTATTAATAAACGAATTTAAATATCTTTGAGAAAATTTATAATTAATAAAATAGTCTTTAATCAAGTAAATAACCGAGTGTATGTAAGTCTCAGTATAATAGTTGTATGTAGAATTTAACAAGAATTTAGTTGAAAAAAATGTTTTTTGTAATGATCTATTGCATTTGAATTCAATTTCAATATTAGACAAATAGTCTCCAATATCAGCTATGCTTTGTATAAAATTTTTGGCCTATATTTAAACAAAATTTATAATAAATTAATTTTTTTTCAATTTTTCTATACAAAATATTTTAATACATCATCAGAAAATGATATAAATGAATCGCTCATAAGACATTCGTATTTCTTTTTGTTTTTTTCATTTGTCTCAAAATAACCAGCATTCAATACAGTTACAAATAAAAAGGTTTCACCTAACATACTTGTTTTGTATTATTGAATTTTGGAAAAATTTAGTTTTTAATCTTACCTGGTAAAATATCCAAATCAGACTGCCTTAAGCCTAGTTGTGATTTTGCTTGACTAACACTAACTTGAAAGAAAAAATTTTTTTTAAATTAAATAGTATTCTGTTTTTTTTTTCATTTTGACCAAAATACTTGATTTAGATGTTATAAGTGGATATAAGCCAGCCACTAGACCTGTTACTGTTATAGCACAAACCAATATGATTGCTGTAGTTGAAATCATTACATATCGTAAGATACTTAAAAAAATATTAGAGTTACTTAAAAACTTAAAAATTTGGTACATTTTAAAAATTAAAAGCATACGGAGCTGGTTTCTCATATACCGAAAAATCCATTTTTTGCAAGATAAAATAAATCAAAATATTATATTTATAAAAAATTTAAAAAATAAAAAAAATTTGTATTTTATAGTTTATTTTACGCTTATTTGAATAAAACTAATTAATTAAATTATTTAATTAATTAGGCTTAAATTAAAAGCATTAAAAAAAATTAATTTTTTTTCTTAATTAGCAAAAAAAAAATAGTTGCAAAATTAATCGCGTTTTTTAACAGTAGATTCAATATAAATAAACGCAATTAATTTCGCAACAAGTTAATACTTAAAATTTGAAATATTTATATTTTTTAATTGCTCAATAAAATAGTTTCTTTTTGTTAAATTGTCGACTTTAATTAAAAGCTCTAAACATTTTTCATAATTGGTATTAAACATGTAATGAAACGGCAAACAACCATTATTCCATAACATTTCATAAAGCTTATAGTTTGATTTCTTTATCGAATCAAAATCGTGTAAAAGATTCAATTTTTTAGCTAAATTATCAACTAGAATCACAAAATTACCATAAGGGTATTGTAGATTTAAATGTTCATTATTTTTTCTGTTTTTCTCACATTTATCTAATTCTTGAATCATATCTTGTTTACTTGGCAAACTCATTTCACCATTGAAAACTTTACAAATCCATTTAGACTGTAGTTCAGCGCCTGGGAAATAGAAACCTCTGGCAAGTCCGATAAAGCCGATATTTTTCAATTCCGGATGCCAAGTATTTTCGTACAGTATTATCGGATCTTTGTTCATATTTTGTTTAAATTTAAGCTTAGCTAAAACATCATCATCAAAAAATTCCAAACCAATTTGATAGCCTGTTCCAAACACTACTACATCTGCAAGTAAAAACTCTCCATTGTCCAGCACAATTCCATCTTGCTTAAATTCAACAATCTTTACCTTTTTAGCTTTTATTTTTCCTTCTAGAACCAAATCAATGTAATCTTCGGACACTGCTGATCTTGTTATATCAGCAAATAAATCAAATTTTAAATCATCTAAATTTTTATTTTTATTATTTTCTTCCAATTGATGTGGACACATTTTTTTAAAATTTTCATATAAAAATTTTATTCTACACTCATCAGTCATATTGTTTAATTCATAAGCAAATTTTCTATTAAAAAATAAAAAATCTATAGGTATTAGATTAAAACAGCCTGAAGCTGATTTAGATTCTATTTTGATCAATTTTTTTAAAACCAAATAAGCTCTGGTAAATATATTGGTAACTGGTATAGATTTTTTAGCTAAATCAGCTGCTATTTCAACAGCACTGGTCGAACAACCAACTACAAGTATATTTTTAGAATTATACGAATCATCGTTTGACCTATAGTTGGAACTGTGTAAAATTTTTCCTTTGAATAAGTTTAAATTTTTAATATTAGGAATAATTGGCTTGTTGTTGATACCGGTCGCTATTGCAATGAATTTAAACTCTTCCGAGTTTCTCTCGTTTGTTTTAAGATTAGTATAAGTTATATTCCACGAATCAGAATTTGTTTTTGAAATTTTTTCAACTAGAGTATTTAATTTTAGGAATTTTTCTAAATTATTTAACTTAATATATTCTAATATGTATTTGTATAAATCAAACGAGGTTGGAAACATGTCACTATCATCTGGCCATGGAAAGTCAATAAATGAAGTCAAATAATTTGAGCTGTTTATTCGCATACTTTTCCAAGCAGTTCTTTCGGGTATCCAAAGACCGCCAGGATTATCCGCTTTATCGAATACAACAGGCTCCAAGTTATTTTCAATAGCTGATTTAGCACAACAAAGTCCTGATGCGCCTGCTCCAATTATGGCAATTTTTTCCTTCATGTCGATATAAATCAAGCTTTAAACTAAACTAGGACAAGTTATTATATTTTTAAAAATAATTTGACTTGTAATATTTTTAATTTTTTTAAGAATTATTATTTTAGATGATATTTAAATCTAGAATAAATAAACCCAATTTCATTTACTTTTAAAATTTAAAAAAATGTATACTTTAACAAGCATATCAAAATTATTTTATAAATTTAAGAAAAATTTTATTTAAATTTATATTAGCTAATTTAAGGCTATATATATATACATGTTGCTTTCTTTGGATTAATACAAATTAAACTATATTAATACTTGAGACTTTAATTATTTATAAAGATAGGCAAAATGCGACTTAATTTATACATATAAATAAAAAGGCAATTCATTCAATGGTTAGGATTGTTTGTAGTTTATGAAAATATTGTCAAATTAATTAAAATTTTATATTTGTGGTAAAAAATTGGAACTACCAATAATTCAAAATATTTTTATTAGTATTAATTTTTCAAGTTGAAATCATAACATTTAATAAATTCAAAAGATTTAGATCTTTGATCCAAAATCACAACAAAGGACAATTTAACAGGATTTTGCTAGGATATTATAAATTATATTTGGTCTGCTAATATTTGAAGTTATTCTTTGTTTTCTCTTAATTCAGTGTAACTAAATAAAAATAAATCTACAAATAAAATATAATAACCAAATAATATCGATTACCAAGCGACAATTTATGGTGAAAAGAGATTAATTTTTATTAAAGGAATAGTTATTGCGCATAAAGCCAAAAAAATTATTGTTATGTCATGTAAAAATTAATTTTTTAAAATAATACAATTAAATAATAAAATATCGAACAGATAAATTAATTGAGTCTGAAATTTAAGATCAAATATTTATTTCAAAATCTCTTCTAATTTACTTTTAATCACAAACTAAATTAAAATATAAAAATATATATTCAAATTTATTTTTTTTTCATGAGTTTAATTTGAAATAAGAGTTCGAAAAAAAATTAATAAATTTTTTTTTATTTTTATTTATTTTTAATAATTCAAAATATTTCGTGGCGCAAACAATAAAAAAAAATCAAAAATATTTAAAAATCAATTATTTTAAATAATTGATAATAAAGAAAAAAAAAACAAAAACAAAACAAAAAAACTAAAAACATATTTACATTTTGACAATACATAAAATAATCAAAATAAAATCAAAAGATCCAATTTTATTATAAAAATCCAAACATTTAAATTTTCACTGTGGTCCAAAATGCTCTTAAAAATATCTCTTGATTTTATTTTTATTTTAGAGTTAATTTTATTAACATGATTTTAAAAAAATTTAAAAATTACATTCACAATAATTTATTTAGAAAAAAAAAAATTAAAATAAATAAAAAAATTTAACTGATCCGGTTAAAATAGAAAATAAAAAGAATTTGCTATAAAAAAAAAAAAAAAACTATAAAATTTCGAAATATTTTCATTTACAGATATAAGTTTCTACTTCTGTTATACAAGTTTCACATTTAACCGAACAGCACCATTGAAATTTACATTTACATTTTTCTTCTTTGATAGTTTTTTGTATATAATAACCACGACCACAGCACATTATTCTACAACCGTCAGGACCATTTGAGTTTTTGTTACATTGTCTACCACTTGTTCCCAAAGCACCTAATTTGGTATTGTAATTACAATAATTTGGACTGTCATCTATATAGACTAAATCTTCTTTAGTTGGTTTGCTGAATCTTTTGTTTCTTACTTTGAGTTGATTTTGTCTTGATTCGTATCTTACCTCAATAGCACCATCATATTTATCTTTTAAATAATCTCCTACTTCTCTGAATGATGGTAACTTTAACCAACATGTTTTCATGCTACACGAACCAGATACACCATGACATTTGCACTCAATTTTAACTAATCTATAAACAGCTCTTCTACCAGCTTCGTTATTGTGCAAATTCATGAGTCTTTTGGCTTTTTCGCGTCTTGCTTCTAGGCTTGATGACAAACCAACCGATTCGGACTCTTCTGATTTTCTCAATCTATTATTGATCATAAATCTTTTTTTATTTAATTGCAAATTTTGTCTATCGTCCAAAATAGATTTTTCACTCATATCAACAAACGATTTGGTAAATTTATAACCATATTCAACATTATCACCACAACCACCCCAAACCCAATCTTTATTTAAATTCTCTGGTCTTTTACTTGTGCTACAACCACAATTACTAATGTCACCATTTCGACATGATCTTGCAATAGCTTGAAGGACTCCAGCAGCCGAAATAGCATGTACAAATGCAGACTCACGGCTTGCTATTTGGGTTATTGCAGGACCGAATACTGTTTGATTTGAAACAGTTGAGCAATTCCATTGTTGTGATTTAAATTGATGTTGACACTCAATTATACCAATTCTAGCACCTTTTGCAACTGCTGTCACATGATCTGAATACAATTGACACAATTTTATCTGACCCTGAGTTAAACCATTAAAATTAGCACAAAATTCAGGCAAATTTTGTTCCATTGTGATTCGATTTGTTGAAAACAGACTCGGTTGTAATCCAAGTGACCACCAGCTCGACTCAATCGGACATATAATAGAAAATTTTACCAATAAAATTTTTATTAAAATTAATAATTTCATTTTATTGTTTTTTTTTTCTAAATTTTAATAAAAAAAAAAAACAATTTAATTTTATATTCAATTTTATTGCTAAATTAAAAATTATAAGTTCGATATTACGTGCAAATATATAAAAATGTTAAATTAGGTTGAAAAATAGCAAAAACACAAATTTAATATGAAAACCAAAAATAAGAAATTAAAAAAAAAAAAACAGGTTAATTAATAGTTTTGTAGAATGATAGAATTACCACCAAGTTGTTTTTTGTTCTAAAATTGGAATTAAATTTCAGATTAAATTTCATTTACAATTTTTTTATTAGAATTTATAGGAAATAAGAAAAGAAGAAAAATTGTCAAACTAAAGTGTTAAACTCTATTGAATAAATTGACACATAAAAAATATTATTTCAGGCTAAAAAACAGAAAAGTACCAGTTGGTTTAAATCATTGTCAATTTATTAAGGTAACAAATTTAGAAGAAAAAAAAAATTTATTTTCCTAAAAGTACTAAAAGAAGAACCGAGTTTTCAATTAGATGTAAAATTGAATAATCAAATCAAGACTTGACAGAATATTAAATAAAAAAAAAATAAAAAAAAAAATGAAAAGTTTTTTTATATTAAATTAAAAGTATTTTTCTGAGCCTAATAAAACTAAAAAATCGGTTAAAATGTTGTGATTAAGAATAAATTAAATAAAAATTGAGAAATAATTTAAATATTTATTAAATTTAAAATAAGCCGGTTTATTCCTTCTTGTTGTTGTTGTTTTTGTTTTTCTTGTTCTAAAAAAGCTTATTAATAATATTATTACCTTTTTCAAATTTAAACAAAAACTCACATGAGTTTAATATGGTAAACATTTATTTTGTTTTCTAAGCCATGCGAATCAAATTAAGCCGATTTTTATTATTTTATTTTATTTTTTAAATATTTAGTTTTTTTATTTATTTGATTACTTTTATATGATAATTTGATAGATTATTTAATTATTCGAAAATATTTGGACCGAAAGCTTAAAAAAGTTTAGAATCTAAGATCTTATTGATAAATGACTCTTTCTCTCTTTTTCTCTTCTTTTTTTTACTAGACTTTAATTTAACTAAATTACAAAAAAAAAGAATGCCGAATATTGCTTATCTCAATATCTTCACGTGATTCCAATCACCAGACTTAATTATGAGCATGTTGTAAAATAAATTGCGGTTTATATAATACAAATGTTTGCTTTAAAAACGAAAATTATTTTGCAACAAACTTATCTTTTAATTTATCTTAGATATAAATATTTTTTTAGAATTAAAATTATACTTTTTTATAAATTTTCTCTTCTCTTCATTTAAATACAAATACTAAAAGGTAATAAAAACAAAATTACATAAAAAAATATATATGATGTAATAATTTAAAAACAATAAAAAAGTGTTTATATAAAAATTCTCTATGGAATTAAGAATGGTTATAAAGTTAATTGAAGCAAATCTAATTAAAACACAAATTAAACAGGGAATTAAACTTAATGACGTGATTAATTAATACATCCGAAATTTGATGAATTACTACTACTAAACTTAGAAATAGATAAGTATCTATTTTTTGAACTGTCTTTAAAAAATTTTGTTTTTTTTTTTTGTTTTATTTTATTCTAAAATTATTATTAATCTATTTCTAAATTAGTTTATTTTATTTATCTTAAGAATAAAGTACCTTTGGCAAATTAAATTTCTATTGATTGATTGATCCATAAAAACTTGAAAAAGATAATCGGAATTATTTTTATTACAGTAAAAGAAGAAGAAGAAGAAGAAAAAATCAAATTTACTGTTGAAATAAACAATTATCAGTTTGGTTCTTATTAAAATATAATATAAATAAAATAATATCAATTTGTAACATTTTTTTTTTCTTATCTTTGAAATAAAATTTTATCTATTTTTAAATATCCTAAAGCTGTGCTTTACACGGAACAACAAGAATATATTTATTATTATTATTATTATTATTATTTTTTTTTTTTAAATTAATAAAATCTGATGTTTCTTTTTTTTAAATACAAATTAATTACATCCAAGTAGAAAACACGAAAAAAAAAGAAATTATTTATTTAAATACACTTGTTTGTTACAAATCTAAAATCTAATATCTATATGTATTTTATATTTATATCAAATTCTTAACTACTTGAGTTAGTTATTTAATAATGTGTCTTAAGCTTAGAAAATAATCTTATCAAATTTTCCGAAGTATTAAATTTAATGGTTTATGATTTTTGCACTGTTTTGGTATTAAAACAAAAATAAAAAAATCTAAAAAAAAAAATATTTTTTTTTCTATTTCTAGTTTCTAATTGTAAAAAATTCAATCTCTTTTTAAACTAAAAGAATTAAAAAAAAATGAGAATAAATAAATTCATTAAAACAAAATAAAAAGAAAAACAGAGCTAATTTTGATTTAAACACAACAGCAGTTTATTATATTGTTAAATTAAAACTTAATTAAATCATTATTGAATATTATCCAAGCTTTCAAATTGGAATGATTTATATATTTTTTAGTATTGTTTTTGTTATTCTAGTTGCTGTTGTTGTTCTGTTGTTGTTGTTGTTGTTGTTGTTGGATGAATATATTTTAAATATTCCAAATAAAATATATTTCTAATTGTTGTTTATCAAAAGAGTTGGTTAAATTATCAATTGATAATAGAATTGTTAAGTATTTAAATACAATAATATTTAAATAATACAATTGGTAACATTTTGTTTTGAGCTTATTTTAAATTTAAATGTCAAAATAAAAATTAAAAAAAGAAAAAGAAAAGAAAACTTTAAACTATAAAAAAGGTATTATAAAAGATAAAAATCAATATGATGTAATAATAATAATAAAAAAAAAAGAAAACAAAAAAGTGTTTCGGTTTTGTTAAATAAAATGTTCCAAGACATGTGTAATTATTATCATTTTTTGTAATCGATATCAACAGAGCTTGACTTGATTTCATGTTGTTTATTATTTTGCCAATACAAAGAGCCGATTGTCTAACACGAGAATTTTTCTTCTTCTTTATTTTTTATTTTTAAAAACTTTAAAATTTTTCAAGAGTCGTTTATTATTATTATTATTAATATGAAACGGATAGTTAAGATTTAAATATTTCATAATTTTAAAAAATATTTTATAAACACCTTTAAGACACAATTTTGTTTTGTTGTTGTTCTTGTTGTTGTTTTAAAATAAATATTGTTTTAATTTTAGCTAGAAAGTTATTATTTTTTTAAAAAAAAATACAATATTGTTTTAACTTTAAAAAATATTCATTAAGTAATAATTCTAAAACTACTACTTGTTCAAAAATTTCTATTTTAGAAAATCTTATTGTAAAATTTTAAAAAACAACTTGAATGTAAATTAAATAAAAAAAAAAAAACTAAATTTTTTTTCTTTAGATTTAACTTGAAGCTAAATAAATATGTATATATATATATTAACTACAATTGTTATTTTATTATTTATTATACAAAATAGTTATTAACAAAAAATAATAATAATAATAATAATAATTGTTGTAATCTCACCAAAGTTCCAATTGTTTTAATTCTCGTTTTTTTTTTTTTGTTATGTTTTATGAATTAAAAGATTTTATATGATAATAATACAACAATAGTCCGGTTCGAGTTTAGAAATACTTGAAATTTTAATTGTTTTAAAAATTCTTTTTTATTATTATTATTCAGCTTTAAAACAAATAAACTTTTGTACAAGAAATTTAAAAAAAAATTAAATTTTATTTAATAAAATAAAAAAAAAAAAAACAGATTAATTTTAGATTTTCTCAACAACAACAACAAAATAAACAATAAAAATAACCAACAAAAAAAATTAAAACAAATTTTAAATTTTATAAATATATATATATATATATATATATATATGTATATATTTGTTAGTTTGTAATCAATCATTTTACACTTGATTGATATCATTAAACTTGTAGGTATATTGATAAATTAATATTCAATTGAAATTTAACAATAAAATTGTTTGTTTTATTATTTTTTTTTTGTTATAGTTTCAAGCTTTTTGTTATTTGAATCTCAAAAATTAATTTTTTAAGCCTAAAGTTAATTTGTTTTAAAAAAAAATTAATTACTTATCAAATTAATTTTTTTTTTTAATTTTTAATTTTGTCAATACTTTAAGCATTGCTTGCTTTTGGTAAAAATGGTTATATTTAATAGACCATTTTTATATTAAAATAAATCAACCATATTTACATAATAAACAGTTGATTTTGTTATAATATTGATAATAGTTTTAAACTTGAATTTCTAAGCTTACTAACTAAATTTAACTTCTATGGTATTCAAAGACTTCTATTGGTTTATTTTAAGTAAAAATTGATGTTGCAAAATAAATTGCGTCGTTTTATATTCAATATTGTTATATATAAGCGCAATTGATTTGCAACATTGTTATCCTTAATTTACAAATTATTCTTTCGACTTAACTCCAATATACCATATTAAAACAAATTGGTAAATATTCTAAATTAAGTCTAATCTTAACCAATATATTCAAATTTAGCAAAGTTAGCTCTTAAAATCTTCTAAGATTAATATAGAAAGTTGCTTAGGAAAAAAAAACAAAATCTTGTTAGTTATTTCAAAAGGTATATATATATATATATATATTTTTTTTTTTATTTCAATTTTTAAAAGCTAACAAGTTGAAATAATTGCTTGATTTGTTTAATTATAAACAATTAACAAACAAAACTCAATCTAAAAGATTTTATAATATCTACAAATTACCAAAGTCTACTAAACCAAACAAAATTTACAAATTTATTCTTATTAATAATTGAAAAATTAAATTTCAATTTTAAATTGAAAACATAAAAAAGAAAATTAAAATACATATTAAAAAGAAATAAAGATAAGCTATATAATTAAAATACATATATATTTTTTGTATATATCTTTTGTTTATTAAATTTAATGCAATTAAAACAAATATATATATATAAAAATATTGTTTAATTTTTCATAGAATATATTACTAACAACAACAACAATAACAACAACAATAACAATAATAATAAAAATCTATTTCATTTAATATTTTGTTTTTTATTACTTTAATTATCTATTTTTAAAAAACTAAATTTTTTTTTTACGAGCTTTTCCCAGTTCAGAACAGATAACTAGCTACATATTACTCAAGCTTTTTCTACAAACCAAAGCAACAAAAAAATATTATTATTAATAACAATAATAAACAAAATATTTAAATTAAACAATTTCCGATTCAGACGAATATTTAGAATTAACATGCGAATCGCTCGGGTAACAATACAAAAAAAAAGTCTAAAGACCAAAGTAATTTAATCTTTATGTCTGAAAATTTTTTAATATTTATCTGACAATTGTAGATATGTAATATTAAAAGATTTATTATTATTAATAAAAAAAAAACTATGTTTTTTATTTTTTCTTCCTTTTTTTTTTTCAAAAAACTTGACATTTTAATATTTAATATATAAAAAAAAGAAAAGAGAAGAAGATAAGAAAAAATCAAATATTTAATAATAATTTAATATTTTTCTAGGGCTAAAATATTTTTAATCATCAAACTGTTTTTACCTATCGATTTCAAACAAAATATTTATCTTTTAATCTTTTAATTCAAGTTGAATACAAGTTCAATAAATATAAAAATAATAATAATAATAATAATAATACAAAATTGAATTATCTATAAAATATAAATAATAAAAAAAAAGTTAAAGAGCTAGAGAGAGAGAGAAAGAGAGAATACTCAAGTTCTCAATTGACATTGAGTTTTTATACCTTTATTTAATAAAAAAGTAAATATTTAGGTTTAATTAAAAACTTAAATTTTAGAATCCGTGCTTAAATAAATATAAATAAAAAAAAATATACTTATATATATATATATACACTTTTTTATTTTTGAAAATATTTTTAAAAGATAAAGAAATTGAAACTATTTTATTTTAGTTTGTTGAATTTGTTGAAAGAAAGAAAAAATTTTAATGTCCAGTATTAGTAAATCTCTAGCCAGTAATTTTTATCATAGAAGACCAACATTAAGAAAGTCTGTATTTAAAACAACAAATACCCTTAGGTTTAATTTAATCGATATTTCAAATATCGATGGTGTTTTAATGTTCACCTGTCCTCGATTTCAAATAAAAAATAAATAGAAATAAAATTTGAATGAATAAATTCAAATCTCATAATTCCAATTGAGTATGATATTTTAAAATATTTTTTATTTTACTTACTATTAAGCAGCTGGTTATATTAAATTAAACTTATTTAATTAATTAAAATATATAAATCTAAAAAAAAAAAATTGCTTATTTTTATTTTTAAATCAAGACATATAACTCTAATAATAACAATAAGTGATATTAAACAAAAATAATATTTCTACTTTTGTGCTTAATATTACAAAATTAAGAACTTTATTTTATACTAAAATATAAAAGTTTTTTTTTTTTTTATTTTGTTTTATATTTAAAATAGTTAGGAAGTTGTAAAAAAATTTTTTCAGGTTTTGAAAAAAAAAAATAACAAAAAAAAATCTGATTCATTTGAAAAATTATCAAAAATCAATTAAACAAAAAAAGACATAAAAACGTCAATTTTTTTTTTCTATATAAATATCATATATAAATTAAATTCAAATTAAAAATGTTTGTTGCCTTTTTGTTTTGTTTTGTTTTGTTCTTGGTAAATTGATTTATAATTCTATAATATAAAAATGATTATATTGAATTGGATCGATTAAATTTTGATTTTAAAAAACGACGGACAGATGAAAATCATGTAATAAATTTAAAAAAGAAAAAAAAAGTCATGTACCAAATGTTGATATTTGCTGAGAAAATGCACAATTAAAATTCGTTATTAAAATTATTGTTCAAAAGGTAGTATTTTATTCTTTCTTTTTTTCTTTCTTTTTTTACTAAACCTGTAAATTATCTATATATGTAAATTTTATATCTCTTTTATTTTTTTTATGATTTTGAATGTTTTTATATTTTGAAAAAAAAAATACCGATATTTTTATTACTTTTTAATAAATAATTTTAAATTTAAATGCTCTAATGATTGTAGTTTGAGATAGATAAAAATTTATAAAAAAAAAAAAAATAGATAATAAACTCTTCTTTGATTTGTAACTTAAATTCATTTGGGATGTTTATAAAACTTAAAAAATATTCTCATATGATGTTAATTAAAAATTATTTTCTTGATAAGCAGTTTTTAGACTTTATTTTAAATAAAACGAAATTACGAGTTTCAATTGAATACCTTGATCAATAAAAACGCATGTTTCAAATAAATATTTAATAATTAATTTTAATTTTATGAAGAGACTTTCCGGATATTAAAATTGTTTAATTTAATCTTTGATCCTGACTCAATTGAAATTGATTCCAAATCTCACACTGGGAAATTCTATTAAATAAATAAATAAATAAAT
Source organism: Brachionus angularis (assembly GCA_021432725.1). Lineage (NCBI taxonomy): Eukaryota > Metazoa > Rotifera > Eurotatoria > Ploima > Brachionidae > Brachionus > Brachionus angularis. Next base: position 783,738 of record JAJVDD010000007.1, read on the forward strand.
TGAAAAAAAAATATATTAACTTTTAATAATATAGTCTTGGTAATTATTTTATTTAATAGAATATTAAGATATATTAAAAGTAAGCTTAAATATAGAATTTGCATTTTGATTTAAAATTAACTATCACAACTATTTACTAACTGTTTATTCCAAGAACTAGATTTAAGAAACATTAAATGGTGGTAAATAAACTCTAGTACAGATTGATATTTTTTTAAAGTATTAAGCTAATGAAAAAGTATTTACTCTCGAGAAATAAATCAGGTTTCTCAATAAGGACATATATAATTCTAGAAAGTTTCTGTTAAAACAATAAAACGAAAATGGAAAGAAATGAGGGATGGTTTGGTTGTATACCAAAGTTGCCTAAGATCTATAAAATATTTTCGAATCTAGTATCAATATTCTTACTCGAATATAAACATTACTTTTAGAATTTCAAAGATGTGTAAAATTACAAATTAAACTCTACTCTTTCGTCAAACATTGTCTTGAATTGATGAGTTGATTGATATTAACAAATTACTAAGATATAGCTAATTAGTGATATTGCTTTTATTAAATATAAACTAACTTTAAATGTAACACCTTTCTTAGTGTCTTTTTCTAGTTTATTTATAAAATTATAGAAATTTAATTTTTTTTAAATATCTGAATAGATATTCTAGTTGACAAATTTAAAAAAAATCCATGTTTTAGATAAAAAATTTGTATTTCATAATTTTCAGGTTCCCCACAGTGCTGATTCATACTTGGATTTCAAGCTTTTCTGAAACAATTATCAGAATTCTTAAAAAAACTATTTTTCTTTTTATTCAAAAAATTTTTCAATTTAAAAAATTAATTGATTGATTATATTATGGTAATAAAAAATGTTGGTATTGAAGCTAAAAAATATTTATAGTTGAATCAGACTTATTACAAATTTTTAGTTCAAATTTGAAATTTTCTTTTTTACAGATTTAGGTGCTCAAATATTTTAATCAATATTGTAAATTAAGTATAAAGATTAGTACTTTTTAAATTAATATGAAAATATAAAGGTTCGATGATTTCAAGAAAATAATTGGGAAAAAAACATTTATAGTTCTTGGTGATTAAATTAAATATATAGAATCTGAAAAAAAATAGGCCTTAATATTAATTATAAACTTAGTTTTCTTTTTTGGGATAAACGCATATGGGTATTTTTTTATTTAATTTTGTGCAAAAAATTTTTAGCTTTAGCAATCCATCTAAGTGTAAAAATTCCAAAAAAAAACATTTTAAACTCGATTTTTACAGTCTTTACTTTTCAAGCAGTGTTATTTTGACTTAGTTTTAAATTTTTAAAAATATGAAATTCAGGTGGAATGGAAAAAAATATAAACAACCCAACAGCAATTGACAAAATTAAAGCTAGATTTAAATTTAAAACTATTCTATCCAATTTTGTTTGATTTAATGAATGAAAATTTTCTTTTCTTTGTTTAGCCTCATTTTGCTTCTGAATTTCAAGTGAACCATCCAAAGTATCTTCTACACCACATACAATGCTAATTAAACTATTAAAAAATGTTTGCCTTCTACTCAAATTTATCTGCTTAAAATCAATTTGTTCATTAGATTTTGGCAATTCGATTTCTTCTTCTATTGTTTTACTAAAATCATCCATTTCATCAGGCCTTTTATCACTTAATTGTCTTGTCCAATACGTAGTTCTGATTAACTTCAAATTAGGTTTTATAGTTATAAAAACAGACATATACTTTTTTCTTTTACTTACTCGGTAATCTTGTAATTTCTTTGTTAGTAAGCTTACGATTATCATTGATAGACCAGTAAGTGAAAATAGAAAAAATGCAAAATATAAAAAATGAAACTTAATTAAAAAATTTCATGAATAAAAAAAATCAAATTATTTATATTTTAAAAAAAAATATGATTACATTTTTTACAATTGAAGGTCTTTTGTCTTTTTGACCACATGGCGGTTCAGTATATACAAAATCTAGAATCATGCGAATCACTCCAGTTAACATACCAATCATTAAACTCCAGAAAGCACCCTTGAGTAATTTTTTATTTTATTTTTTAAAGTATTTATATATAGAATAATAAAAACTTTTTCATTAGCACGCTTCCATAAAACTGCTATTAAATAAACGGCCGCTATCGGTGGAGATAAATAAGCAGTTACTGTTTGTATATAAATGTACAATTGAGCTCCTTGCATATTTTTGATCACGGGTATCCAAACAATACCAACAATGACCATAAAAATAACAAATAATCTTATTTATTATTATAATTTTTTTGAATAAAAATTTTAAATTTAATTTAGAAAACTTTTTAATACCTTCCAACAATCATTAGTTCTTTATTGGAAGCTTTTTTTCTTATGTTCTTGTATATATCGACTGTGAATAAAGTAGCAGAACTGTTAAATATAGAAGTCAAATCAGACATTAAAGCAGCCAACATTACCGATAACATTAAACCTTTAAGACCAACAGGCATTATGTTCATAATAAGCATTGGATAAGCTATGTTTGAACAGCCATTTGGACTATCACAAACTTGCATACATACTTTGGGATCACTGCAACCTACAGTCTCTTTGAACAAAACACGACTTATCATGCCTGGAAATACCATCATAAATAATGGCAATATTTTTAAATAGCCAGCAAAAAGAGTTCCACCTTGAGCATGTGATAAACTCTTTGCAGCCAGGCTTCTTTGAACCATCATCTTTAGAATATTTCTTTATTTTAAAATAAATTGATTTATCTAAATTAGAAATTTTATTTTAACTTGATCAGAACACCAATACCAAATTGAGCTTGGCGCTTGACCAAGTATAAAGCCTAGCCATGGCATATCTGGATCGTTAATTGCTCTCAGCATTTGAAACGCGTTCTTTTTTGGCAAAGAACATTCAATGTTCGGAATAGACATGTTCAAATATGAGGTATCCATGTATTTTAGATATAAATTTTGATAACCTCCTATTTTATGAAACGAGAATCCCATCAAAGTTAAACCACCTCCAACCATTATTAGAGTTTGTATCGTTTCAGTATAAATAACTGCTGCTAAACCCCCAGTTATTGTACATATAGCCGTTAAACTAAGCACTAACAACACTGAATAATATAAGTTCCAACCGAGAGCTATTTTTATAAATAAAGCTCCAGAATATAAATTAACCTAAAACAATTTAATTAAAATATACAAATTAAAATTAGTCAAAAATTAAAATTTGTTTTTACTGAAATTTTTGTAAATATGTACAATATTAGTGATAAAACAGATAAATAAATCCTTATTCTATTGCTACCGAATCTTTTGTTCATATATTCGGGCAAAGTGGCAACACTACTAGCCAAAAAGACTGGTAGAAATATCCAGCCAAGCAATTGAACTATAATCATGGCCTTAAAAATTAGTTTTTTATTAAATTTTTTTTAATATGAAATGAGAATTCGGAAAATTTTAAATCATATTTTTATTTTATTACATTTATCTCAAAAGCACCAACACTTATACCACTAGCAGCTCCCGAACCAGCTAAACCAATGAAATGTTCACTACCAATATTACTCGCAAACAAACTAGCTCCAACAAACAACCATATCATTTTTCTACCAGCTAAAAAATACGAATCAATTGTATTTCGTTTGTGCCTAAATGTGCTCTATAAAATTTAGAAATTAAAATTCAGTTATATTAAATATTAATTAGACTTTTTTTATACATAAACACTGATTGCAAGTATTAAAATGAAATAGATGACCACTACAGCAATATCCCAACCTGAAATTTTTTTAGTATAGCTTTCTTGGTCCATTTTTCAATTGCTTCGTATAATAAAGAAAAAATTTTGATTTATTTATTTTAAATTTTTTTTAGAAAAAATATTTGTTTATATTATTTTAATTTTTAATGTTTTGAATACTTTTTTAAAATACCTTTATGAACTTCAAAAAATTGTCAAATCATTGTGATAATTAAAAATGTAATAATTAATATCTGGTTTTATCAAAAAATCATCCGAATTTAAAATCTTGAATACTGTAGAATGAGATTTAAAAAATAGGTGAAACATTGTTTAAAAATCTAAATATTAAATTTAAATTTACTTTTAAAGTTAATAAAAACAAATTTCTAAATAATTTTAATTTTTTTTATTTAAATTTAAAAATTAAGTTTGTTTGTATTTTTTTTGTTTCCGTCAATACCATTCTTATTCAATTATCATGTTAATGGCCATCCTCGTAAGAAATCAGATTCATTTTCATCATAATATAATAAAGATGATTTTATATTATTAGGAATTTTTTTTTCAAACGCTAAGTTATATTGATCAAATATTAATTCAAATAGAAAAACTTGAAATTAATAGACAAAAGTTTTACTAGTGCAAAGTTTGTTCTACGAAATAATTGGATCAGAAATAAAGAACTATTAAATAATCATAAGTTTGTTTTTTTTTTTTTATCATGAACGAAATGAGCACCTCAAATGAGCACTCACTTGAGTGCATCAAAATCGCCTTTCAGCGACCGTTCATAATTATTTTATTAAATAATAAATAAAATAAGAAGTTTAAATTTTACAAATAAATAATTTCAAAGTTAAACTAAAATATTTTCATCTTATTTAAAATTTTCTTTTGACAATATATTTTTTTTTTTTTTTTCTTTTTCTTTTTTAATATTTAAATATATAACTTTATAATCTTTATAAAATAAATCAAATTTAGAGTTAATTTTAATGAATTTATCAAATAAAATGTTTATATTGTTGTGAACACGTAGTTTAAAGGTTTCAAATTTAAGCCCAATATCCAAAAGACTGAATTCGTTTACGAACTGACTGAAGAAGTATTCAAATGTTTCATCACCATACTTATTTATACCCGTTAAACTTGGTTGCGAATACATGTGCAAGTTCCTTAACTCATAACCTTTATTTAAACTATCATTTTTTATAAGTAAATTTTTCATTGTGTTGTTTCCATTCAATATATTAAAAGAAAAATACATCAGTCTTTTTATAATTCTATGTTGATAGGAGCATAATTGATAAGTTTCAAGTTGAAGATTAAGTTTGTTATAATCAGTTGATGTATAAATTCTTGTATTAAAGTTGAGCAGTTTATATAAGCAAAAGTTGTAAAAATTAAATATTTTTTGAATTGTAGGTTTTGGAAAATAAATTGTAAGTGTTGAACAATAGTCAAAATAAGGCATTATAAACGTTTTAAAAAATTGAATTTTAATTTCTTTTGATAAGTAAAATAATCTTTTTATTGAGTACAATCGTTTGTTTATCTTTACTTTTAGTTCATAAACATAATCTAAAAAGTTCAGTTTGTTATCAATTAAAATACCTAATAAGCGGAATTTGTCAACAACATTGATCATTATATCATTTATTTTAATTGAATTTGGTATATCAATATTTCTTTTTTTTGTAATAAACATTATTTCAGTTTTACTCCAGTTTATATCCAATCTATTGTTGCTGCACCAATTAATCAAATATTTAACTGAGTTATTGAAGTCATTCAATAGTAACTGCATATTGTTATTCTCTAAGAACAATGAGGTATCATCTGCAAATAAAAAACTTTTGAAGGATTTTAAATAAAATGGCATATCATTAATAAAAATCAAAAAGAATAATGGTCCTAATACCGATCCTTGAGGAACACCAAGTTTTATATTTTGTAAATTCGAATAAGTATAATTTATTTTAATCAATTGCTTTCTATCTTTAAAATAATCACTTATAAGATCAATTGAATCATCCGAAAAGCCATATAATCTAAGTTTATTTAATAAGAGCGATGAATCAACCAAATCAAAAGCTTTTCGAAAATCAATAAATAATAATAATGCAATCAATTGCTGATTACGAACTCTATTTATATTTGATATTATTTGGTGCAATGCTTGTTCGCATGAATGATTCTGTCTAAAGCCAAACTGATTTTCAAATAAGATCTTATTAGTTATCAGATGATCTGTAATTTGGTTTGCTAGAATTTTTTCAAAGACTTTAGCAATCGGTGGTAACACTGAAATACCTCTATAGTTATTGACATCTTTTGAATCACCTTTGTTTTTAAATAAAGGTGTAACTACTGCAGTCTTGAAGTCATTTGGAATTTTTTTTTCTTTTAAACAACTATTAAATAATTTTGTTAATGCTATCATCAAATTTGGTATATTCGAATTTAAAACTTTAGTTGAAATGCCACTTATTCCCGGACTGCTAGAATCATCTAGTTCGTCAAATTTTTTTTGAACACAATCTACTGTTATTGAATTGAAATTAAAGTTCGTAATATTATCCAAGTTTAAATTATTTTTAAAATTTTCATTTGTGAATTCAAGACAATCGTTATGAATACTAGTTGAGTTTGATGAAATTGAACTAAAAAATACATTGAAAAGATTACTTTTGGAATTTTCATCGTAAGCAGTTTCAGTATTATAGTAAATATAATCTGGTAAATTTGTATTTACTTTTTCAGAATTTAGTTTAATATGTAATGAGTAAAAATCCCAAAATTTTTTTGAATTTAAAAAATCTTTTTGTTTTTTTGATCGAAAATATTCAATCATTTTAATCTTTAATTTTTGACTGTAATTTTCTTTAAATTTTTCAAATTTTTTATAATCTTCTAAATTTTGATCTAATTTGTATTTTTTGTAATAAATGTCACGTTGGTTTTTAATTTTAGTTAGCTCAATATCAATCCAAGGAAACGAATTCTTATAGTTAATTAATACTTTTTTAATAGGTGCAACAGAATCAAGTATTTCTAAGATATCTTTTTTAATTTTTTCCCACATATTTTCGACATTAAAATTAATTACAGATAATTTAAAGTCATGATTGTTCAGTAGATTGTTTATTTTAAATAAATTAATTTCTGATAAGTTCCTTGCGAACACATAGTTTGATACATTATCCTTTAATCTTTCAATATGTAATTCAGCTGTTATAAATTCATGATCACTGAAAGGGCATCCAATTACATTGACTTTTTTAATAATATTTTTTGTGTTGTGTAACAATACATCTAATATTGAGCTATTAATATTAAAATCATTTTTTTTACTGCAATAGTTACTTTTTATTCTTGTTGGTTCGCTTATTTCATTATTTAACTTTGTATTTTTTAAAAATTCAAAAAGTGGATTATCAGTTTTAATATTTAGATCCATATTTAAATCACCTAATATAAATATTGGTTGAGTCAAATCAATTGAATAAATCAAATCTTCTAATTTTTCTAAAAATTCTTTTCTATTTTCAGAGGGTGGGTTGTAACAAGAAATGAAATTAAACTCTCTTTTTTTTATTTTTAAACTAATATGAATCGATTCGAACTCAACATTTATGTTTTTCGATAAAATATTATAAGCATTTTTTATATAGATAGCAATACCACCACCTTTTCTGGTTCTATCTCGTCTTATTATTGTATAATTTTCTATATTTAAATTTCTATTTGATATAGTATCATCAATTTTGGTTTCGTTTAACATAAGTAAATCAAATTTAAAATTATTTAACAATATTTTAATTTCATATATTTTTTTGTTTAAAGAATTGATGTTCAAATGACAAACAGTAAATTTATTAAAATTGATCAATTTGAAATCATCTTTATAAGTATCAAAAATTGAGTTAACAGGATCTAATTGATTATCAATATTTATTGGATTATCATTAAATGGAAGATTCTTTAATAAGTCAATATAATCAGATCGATTATCTTGTAATAAAAAATTTTCCTGAATAAATGGATCGATTTCAATATTTCTAATTTCATTAGCCATATCACATCTAAATTTATAAATTAATTCTTGATTAAAAATTATATTCGATGATTTTAATCTATTATTTAAACAAATATCTTTTGCAAAAAGACATACGAAGACACCACAATCTATTAGATTTGTTTGTTGTGGTAAAGATTGTTGAGCACGATAGGTCCATTCTGGTTCATTGTAAACAATATTGTTTATACTTGCGTTATTAAGAAGCATATTTCGAATGAATAATTTTATTTCTTCTCTTCTTTTTTTATATCTATTTAGATCAACACGAGAGTCATAGAATCTAACTTTTTTATTTTTAACATTAATCAGAGTAAGTGACCAGTGATTAAATAAGTAAATTGGTATCAATATAAGATCATATAAATATCAATATAAAAATATTTATATCTTTTAACATGCAGGTTTTATTTATACTTGAATATCTTATAAATTCGATCGAAGATATTACTTTTATGTTATTATTTGTTAAATATTTATTATAAGTTTTATTTACGAGTAAATTTAAGTAGAAGTTTATCAAATTATCATTAAGAAAGCCTTCTCCTTCTACTTGACTTAGAAGACATCTTAAATCATCACCTTTAATATCAATATCGAATGCTCTTACTACTGTTGTGTTTAAGAAGTCTCTTACAAAAATTTGATTCGTGTTAAATGATTCGTTCGGATCTAGATAGAGGTATTTGTGTTTCTCTTGAGTTAATATAATTCTATCTCCATAAGGAATAGAGCTATCATAAGTAATATCACTATGTTGATTATTATTATTTTGATTATTAAAATGTTGGTTACTATTATGTTGATTATTATTAATTTGATTATTATGTTGATTATTATTTATTTGATTATTATGTTGATTATTATTATTCTGATTACTACTATGCTGATTATTATTAATTTGATTATTACTATGTTGATTACTATTATTTTGATTATTAAAATGTTGGTTGCTATTATGTTGATTATTATTAATTTGATTATTATGTTGATTATTATTAATTTGATTATTATGTTGATTATTATTTATTTGATTATTATGTTGATTATTATTATTCTGATTACTACTATGCTGATTATTATTAATTTGATTATTACTATGTTGATTACTATTATTTTGATTATTAAAATGTTGGTTGCTATTATGTTGATTATTATTAATTTGATTATTATGTTGATTATTATTTATTTGATTATTATGTTGATTATTATTATTCTGATTACTACTATGCTGATTATTATTAATTTGATTATTACTATGTTGATTACTATTATTTTGATTATTAAAATGTTGGTTGCTATTATGTTGATTATTATTAATTTGATTATTATGTTGATTATTATTAATTTGATTATTATGTTGATTATTATTTATTTGATTATTATGTTGATTATTATTATTCTGATTACTACTATGCTGATTATTATTAATTTGATTATTACTATGTTGATTACTATTATTTTGATTATTAAAATGTTGGTTGCTATTATGTTGATTATTATTAATTTGATTATTATGTTGATTATTATTTATTTGATTATTATGTTGATTATTATTATTCTGATTACTACTATGCTGATTATTATTAATTTGATTATTACTATGTTGATTACTATTATTTTGATTATTAAAATTTTGGATAATATAATGTTGATTATTATTATTTTGATTTGTATTATTTTTTGAAAATTGATTATCGTTGTTCATATTTAATTTGATTCTATTAAGAGTTGATTTATTTATTATAAAATTATTTTGAATAGTTTGCTATTTTTTAATCAATTTGACAACCTTATTATCACGTATCCCATAATAAAAATTATTGTCACAGTTTTCATTATTTTTCTTTTTTTTTTCTTCTAATAATCTTTTAAGATTGACTCGTTGAGATTCAGTTAAATCAGGATTAACATAGATTTTATTTTTATATTCATCTGAAATATTAAGATTTTTTCCACATTTAAGTGCATCATTTCTAACGTTGACACTTTCAAAAGTTACTATAATTGGAGATGGTTTGGTTGATTCTCTAGGTTTTAGTCGATAGAAACTTTTGATTTTTGAGTTATCGAATTTCATTGCTGTCATAATTTTATTAAGTTCAATTTTATCTTCTTCTTTTTTTTCATTATTCGTCTCTTTCGTTGACATTTTAACTCCATAAATTATTACATTTTTTTCTATAGTTAGCTGTTCTTTGTTTTCGTTAGATACTACTGCAAGTAGATTGAGTTGTTCTTGGTTTTTCTTCTTTCCAGTTAGTGCTGCTGAAAAATCTAAATTATTTGAAACTCGTGTTTGATTAAAATTATTTTTTAAATGCATAATTTCATTAGATTTCTCTGTGTTTTCTTGTTCTAGTACACAGACTCTCTCATTTAAATTTAATAAAGCTTTTGATACTTTGCCCAACCAATTGTGGAGATCTTTGGATAATCCACTAGTTGTTCCAGTTGATGGTATTTTTGGCCAATTTGCTTCTTTTAAAAATTCTAAATCTATCATTTTGAGTTGTTAATTTTGCAATTTTTTCAAATTTTTCAAAAAATTTTTTTTTTTAAATTTGATTTTCAAATGAAAAATATTTTGAAATTTTTTTAGTATAGCTTTCTTGGTCCATTTTTCAATTGCTTCGTATAATAAAGAAAAAATTTTGATTTATTTATTTTAAATTTTTTTTAGAAAAAATATTTGTTTATATTATTTTAATTTTTAATGTTTTGAATACTTTTTTAAAATACCTTTATGAACTTCAAAAAATTGTCAAATCATTGTGATAATTAAAAATGTAATAATTAATATCTGGTTTTATCAAAAAATCATCCGAATTTAAAATCTTGAATACTGTAGAATGAGATTTAAAAAATAGGTGAAACATTGTTTAAAAATCTAAATATTAAATTTAAATTTACTTTTAAAGTTAATAAAAACAAATTTCTAAATGAAATAAAACGTAAAGTTTCAAATATGAAATAAAACGCAAAAATTTTGATTTTAGAATAGAAAAACTAAAAATATTTAGCCAAAATCACAATTTAGTTGAAGCAACTACTTAAATATGAATGTTCTTATTACGTTTTTAATAGCGTGGCGCTACTAAATAAATTAAAAAATAAAAGAAAATAAAGTTTTTATTTAAAATTTCTTTATTTTTTTCAAAATCTCTCTTTTAATAATAAAAATAGAAATTATTAATATTGGTTTTGTATCTGGGTCAGGTCCCGGGTTTCTGGGGTGTTACATTTCTCCCCCGGCCATAGAAGACATCTCCTGATGTCCGGAACCAAGTAACCTGGTCCAGAAAAACAAATTAATACCAATAAAAGTAAAAATCAAAATAAAAATAACAAGATAACAAAAAAACAAATGACAAAAACAAAAAACAAAAAAAAATTAAGCTTTGAGGGGTGGCGTCGGTAAATCATACATGTAATAAATTTGCGTCGGCGCTGGCATTGGGAAGGTGTCTATTGGCACCACCAGTTTTACTTCAGCTTCGGGGTAAGCACGATATCCTTTTTTATTTATTACTCGTGTATTTATCAAATCCAAGAGCCAGGGGTTGTAAAATGGGAAAACCATGCCGAGGAATAAGGAGATATGGTCTCGTTTATTTTTTGTTGGGACCGCGCGAACGCGTGTCAAACCGCCCCGCTCCCGGACCCCGTTTTGTCGAAGAAATTCTAGAAATTCGGCTTTTTCTTCGAAATCATCCTTGAAATAGTTGACTCTTATTTCCATCGGGGCTGTACCATAATAAAAACTAGCCATATTTTTTTTTTTTTTCTAAAAAATAAAAAAAAAATTTTTTCAAAAATTTAAAACTTTTAAATTTTAAAAATTAAGTAAAAATAATATAATTCTCAGATATTAATATGTTTTTTTTTTAAATGTCTTAATAATAGTCTTAAGAAAATAAAAATAAATAAATAATGAGTTTTGAACTGTTTTAAAGTGAAATAGAATCAGCAGGATATAATCATTAATATCCAAAAAGTTCAGGAGACTTTCTGCTCCTGGTCGGTCTTTTGGACACGTCCTTGTCAATTAAATCTTTGTAAATAATAACTTAATTGGAATACAATTGTATCATTATCAGTGTCAGTGTTCTGGTTATATGTTGTTTCTTGTAGTTCTAAATAATTATCATCGGTCCAGTACTAATCTTCCTCTTGTTTTTTATCTCTTCCGTCTCCAAGTTCATCGTTAACGCTACAAGCCGGTTCAAATTAAACTGGATATTATAGTTAAATGAGATAATCGGTTAGAGTTTATTTGCTTTCAATTTCGAACGAACCAACATAAGATCGAAATTTTAAAAAAGCAATAGAAATAGTAAGTAAATTTTTGAAAACAGAAATATTAAGAGATGTTTTCAAAAAACTATTTAAAATTGACCTTAAAATTTGGTTATTCAAAATGTCTAAAGTTAAGATAGAATAAAAAGTAGAAGAAAAAAAGAAAAGCCTTACCACAGAGTTATCGAGAGACTGATAACGATAAAATTATTTGTATCAACTATATATATCATTAAAGTTTGGACTTAATGTTAAAAGAAAGTGGAAAAAATTCACAAAAATTGAAAGAATTATATTTTTAATTTCAATTTTATTATTACATAAACAAGCACATCTTCTGTTCAGATGGATGGGCTACCAAAAATCACCAGATAAATTTAAAGAGGTTGGGACATATCTAGAAACTTATTTTTTTATTGGTACAATTCGTATGTTTGTTACTCTCATAACTGAAAGGAATCAAAACTCAAAAATTCCAGATCCATAAATTTTAAATTTATTAATGAAAATCTTCATTCCTATTGATAATTGCAATAAAAAAATCTGGGTTAATTTATTGATCAACTTTGTGACAAATGTATAAAAAAATGTTTTAACGATGAAATAAATGATTATTATGATTTGGTCTTTAACGAAACAGCATTCAATCAAACAAAAAAGAGAGCTTTAAAATGATCAGACGAAGAAAAGCAAACAAAATAGAATACTTTACCACTTGACGCATTTGTTGCAGAGTCAGTAAACGTAAAAAAATGTGGAATATAATCAAATCTATATAATAAATCAAAATTTTTTTTATTCAATTAATTAAATCGACTTAAGGAAAAAATTTAAATAAAAATATTAGAAAGCATATTTTTTAGAAAAAAAGAAAGAAAAAAAAAAGAAATTTTCTAAAAAATATTTAAATTCACAATAAAACAAGACTTTTACTAAATTAAAAAATTTATTTTTAGTTCTTTTTTAATTATAATAATAATAATAATAAAGTTTGACAACAAGAGACCAATTTTAGTAGTAGTTTGGTTAGTATAGTTTGAGCATTTTGGTTTGACTGAGAATGACTTATTTTATTTGTATTGATTTTTTCTGGCTTTGACTATCACGGAGTATAGTAAGTTGGGAACGATCATGGGAGCTTTTTTGCTACGTTGGCACTTTGCACATACTTTTAATAAGTCAAGGTAAAGTCAAATTAGGCGCTTGGTTTGGGGTTCCAAGCTATATGTCAAATAATGATCGAGTTTGCAGCTTCGGCTCAGATGAGTGGTTGTTATTTGTACTGAACGTCCCCCGTCCTTATTAAGAGTATCTAGCCATAATATCATCATAACTACGCCACTGCCGGCCCCAAGCCCGGGTAAGAGTAGGAGGTTGATGATTACTACTATCAAAAATTTATATACTTTATAATATAGTTTACCTTTCTTTGATACGAAATATTTTGCTCCATTTTTCACGCACTTGAGAGGTCAATAAAAATTTACAGATATAGCAGTTTTTTAAACCACCTATTATATACAAATTTTAACTATATAAAGACATTTTTTTTTAAAAATAAATAAAAAGTAGCTATCAAAATTTTCTTATAATTATGAATAATTAATAAGAAATAAGTTATTAGTTCATTCAATATTTTACAATAAATAATCTATTATTTCAATTCTAACAGTTGAGAATATTTACTTTCTAAAATATATATATTTGAATAAAAAATTTAGATTAAAAATTACCCGAATAATATTTTATTTTTTTAATAATATCATTCAAATTTAAATTGACCTTTTTAAAAATATCTTAAATATTAATGAATTTTTTTTTAAGCTTTTGATGCAAATTAAAAATAAAAACAACAATCGAAAATTTTGATTAAAAAATTCATTTCCATATTAATTGTCATTCTTTTTTGATTTAAATTGAAAAAGTTTTAAAAATTAAATTTTAAAATTGTTTTATTTTTTATTTTTGAAATAAAATAAAATCTCTTTATAATTTAAAAAATTTTTAATTTACTAGATTATATATTAGAATAATCTAATTTTAATAAGTAATATATACTAAATAAAAATTTATATTTAAGCAAATTGCTAGATTAAGCTCGAATCCAGAATTTATGGAAAAATATAAAACTAGAAAATTGGTTAAATAAAACAAAAAAAATTTAAATTTTTCTTATAATAAATTATATATTATTTAATTAATTTTTTAAAATTTATTATCATATTTGTTCGGTTATGTTATTCATTTTGTGTATTATAAATTCAACTGCTTGCCTTCCAATTTTGGCATTTGTGTTAATTTTTGTAGCCATTAAATTTTCTAAATAGTCTATTAAAGGTACATTTTGTACAGTTATTTGAGTTGTTTGCTTTAATATGGTCTTTTGATTGTCTTCGGGGTGAATTGAATAGGTTAATTTTTCATCTATGTTAACTATGTTATTAAAAGTCAAATTTCTAGATCTCAAAGATAACTGTTTAGTTTTTAAATCGATTTGAGAATGTTCGCTGGCATAACAAGTTTTATTTCCGCCTAACAATTTGTTTATCCAACTCGGCATTTCCCATTGAGTTGCTAACAACCGGTGTGACTTGATAATACCGTTATCTAGACTTCTTTCAATAACATCAACTCCTATTACACTAGGGTTTAATGGGTTTGGATATTTTTGTAAAGCTGCTTTGACAACGTTTTCCCATGGATGATTAAAAACGTGTTCGGATGACCAAATTTTCATTTTTGACTAAGTAATACAAAATAATCAAACTTTTCTAAAATTAAAACTATCTAAACAAAAATATGTTAAAAAAGAAATTTCTAAAATAAATTATTAGATAATCTTAAAATTTCTTTTTTTTTTTATTTGATGCATGCAAATGTTAATAATTGTTGTTTGCTTTTATTGAGATAAGCAGACGTTTAGAAACTAATATTTAAATTTTCTATAATGCAAATATTTGAAATCTATTTGTAGATGGTGTTTTATGTATTGTCTTTGTTTTTCTAAATAATTAAAATTGAAAAACTTAAATAAGTTAATAACTTGCAAATATAAATAAGAAATTAAGAAAGCTAAAAAATCTTTTTTGAATTATAAAAAAAAAGAGAACCGAAAGAAGCCTAAGAAAAACAAGTCAAAATGCCAACACAAGCCAATATTTTTGATATTTCAGTTTTAAATATTGCTTTTTAATAATAAAACTAATTTCAGGTATAAATATTTTCTTAGCTTTAATTAAACAAAATATTATAATAGTTATAATATCCAAAATTGGATCATCAAACATAGGTATCATAAAATCACAATTTGTTAATTATAAAATAGTCTTAACAAAAACTAATACAAATGCCAATTTCTACGTGAGATATTCTCGTTCATAGTCAAATTTTGCTTGACGATCTTGACATTTCTTACAATTTGATCGTTTCTCCTTGAATTTTAAAACATCACGTTAAGTTCACAGACTAAACATAATAGAATTAAACTCAACTCTTCTAAGAATTTAGATTTAAAATTTTGATTATTATTGGAGAATTTGATACAAATAATTACATCTTAAACAACACATTTTGGATGTTACCATCATATTGATGCAATATTAAGTCCATAGAATAGACATAGAAATTTTGTATGTATTTTTTAATCAATTTAAATAAATTTAAAACTTTTTTTAAAAATTTTTAAATTTTTTTATTTTCTAAAAAAAAATTTTCTCAAATTTTTATTTTGACTTTTGATAACAATTGTTTTCTTTGTTTTTATTATTAGAGCATATATTCGCTAATTTTGTTTCTTTTTTTAATGAAGTATGTGTCAACTCTTGTTTAAAACAATCTGAGTTAAAGACAATTTGCTGTTTTCAAAATTCTCTAATTTAAACGTTCTTTTTACTTCATTAATTGGCTTTATGTTGAAAATAGAAAATTTTTTCTTTTTTATTTTATCATAATCATGACCATCATCCATTAACATGGTTGAATCATTTTCAATCTCAGTGCTTAACTGATTCTCTCTCAAATTAATCATACTGGTTCCATTTACATAATTTATCTCGTTCTGATCAGCGTTATTTTGATTAGATTTTAATTTACGATAGAAGTTAAATCCAAGTCTATTCCACATTTTTTTGTAATGTAATCTAGCTATTAGTGATACCATGCCACTTATCAAGAGTAGACAAAATAAAAAAACTACTAGTTTTGTTTTGGAATGGTATTGATGATAATTTGGAATTGTACTTGCCAATTTCGTCGTTCTAGTTCTATTTCTTATAAATATGTATGTTGGTTTGTTTCGAATCATCTCACACTCATTACAGTTATGATTTTTATTATAAAAACTAAGACCAGGTGTTGAATTGTAATTGAAGCATTTTAAGTTTAGATTTTTCTCATCTATATAAACAAACTCAAGCTTAGGAAGATAGCAAAACAATTCCGGAGCCAAGTTAGTTATTTTCGATCCTAAAATTGATAAATTTCTCAAACTATTCAACTCATTCGAATAGAAAAACGATCTTAAACTATCATCGTTTACATCTAAAATATAGTTTAAACTCAAAATGGTTAAAGTTTGAGACACACTTTTTAGTTTATTATTTAATTCGTTCAGCTTTAAAGGATTTAAATCGAGTCTAAGTTCGTTTAAGTTGGGTAATTTTAGAAATAAATCGTCGGATTGAACTGTTTGGATTGAATTATTACTAAGATCTAAGTGTTCTAAACTAGGCAACTCATGTTCGAATAGTCTTGTATTAAGGCTTGTTAAATTGTTATGATTAAATTTTATCATGTGAGTTGTGATTAAAGGTTTTCTTAATAAATTAAAATCAGTTTTGCTCAAATAATTGCATTCCATTAGTAATTCTTCGCATGTTTCGCACACAGAAATACAAAATGGATAAGTTTCAGTAACTGTTTCTGTCGAATAAGTAAGAGTATTCAATAAAAGTAAATAAATTAAAATTAAATATTGCATTTTTTAAAAAATTTTTATTTAATTGAATTAGATTAAGTTTTTTTGTTTAAATTTAAAAAAAAAATTATCTTTTTAAACTTTAAATAGTTTAATGAGATAACTTGTAATTTGAATATGTTGAATTAATTTTTTTATAAAAAATAATTAAAAATAAGCAAATGCGTAATTTGAGCTTTCAAAATAATTTTTATTGATTCATATTTTTAATATTCTATTAAATTTTCAATAAAAAATGTATTCTTTGTTTTTTTTACTGTTTTATTGATTATCTATTGAAAAGCTATTGATCTAAAAACATGTAGTTAAATAATTTTCATATTAAAAAATTTTGTTTTATTTGCTTAAAGTGCTTTATAAATTTTTAAAACCCAAGACAAAAAAATTATTAATATATTGTTTAAATAAAGCACTTTTCTCAAGAATACTTTTACCAGTATTATAAGCATATGTTTATAGCTAAGAGCATCCAATTATTAACCAAATCAATTTTGATAATTTGCTGACACTAAGATGTTATTTAAAAGCTTAAATTCCATTTTTATTCTCATTTTCATTATTTTAAATATCAATAATTAATAATAATAATAATTTAATATATTTTGTGATTTATAAAATCCAAATCAACATCTTATTTAATTAACTATTTTTTTGTTCTTTAAAATTCGAAAAATTGAACTAATTACACCGATATTCTGATGCTATGCAAATACGATATGCTCTACCACAAAATGTTTGGCGTACTTTTGGCTCTATTAATTAAAATGGCTTGTGAAAATTAAAGCTAATTAAAGTTGAGTTTTAATAAATTTAAATAGTTTTCTATTTTGATTATTTGATTTTAATTAAATTAAAAACTAAGCTTAATATAATAAATAAAAATATTTTATTTTATGTTTTCTAATTTTTAATTTTAAAATTAAAACTAAAAAAAATTTACTATTTTAATAATGTTTTTTTATATAAAATATTTATTCTAAAAATCAGAATTTTATATATCATTGAATGCTTTGTTTTCATTTGAAAAATTCCGCATACTGTAATTAGTATTTGATACTACAGATGGCTGTAAATTCAATTTTTTGCTAGCTCTCAGTTTAATTGTAATAAAAATGATCAAACCAATAATAAGTAAAAACAATACACAACCAATTGCGGTTAGAACAGATATAATTATAATCGAAATTGTATTTAAATCAATAAAACTTGAATATCTACTATTCAAATTTGATTTAATAACTGTCATATTTATTTTATCCGTGTTATTGACAGTTTCGGTAGAAAATCTTAAATTATACTCAATTGTAGATGAATTGATAGAGCTTAAATTAGTATTATGGGTTGTTGAGCTTATGCTAGTTGTTGTACTAGGATATGTTAAAGTAGTAACATTCTTAGTGATCTTAACCGTGGTATAATCAACTAAAGCACTAGTTGTATAAAAAGTTTCATTTCCGATTGTAACCGTGGTAGTACCAGGCTCATTAGATGTAGTAGTATAACAAGGAGAGAGTGTTGTTTTCTCGTCTGGAACACAAATTGATCCTATTAAATCCTTAAAATTGCATTCTTCTTCTCTTTTAAAAATAAGACTAAAATCATTTGTAGCTGAATACAAATTTTTGTAACAATTTGGCGCATTCATTAGCCACTCAGTGGTTAAACTTTTTAAACGAAATTCTTTATAAATAAAATACAAAAAACAATTATCACAATCAAAATTTTCATCTAATTCAATAAAAGTTTTTGATAAATCAATTTTATTGTTAATTTTATCAGCATAAAAACTACAAATTGAATAATTATTAAGCTTATTTGAATAACCTTTTAAGCTTATTTTTTCTAAATAATATTTATTTGGCCAGTATCGATGCATAGAATTTAACGATTCGATTAGACTAAAGCTTAAATTTAATGTTCTAAGATTTTTGAATTTTTCAAAAACCTTCCAATCTAAATTATTTAATGAGTTGTTGCTCAAGTCTAAATAGAATAAATTTTCCAAACCTGTGAAATCTTTTTCTTCTAGAATATCTAAATAATTATCGCTCAAATCAAGAGTTTCTAAATTATTAAAATTAGTCCATATATTAGACAATGCTTTTAAACCACTTGATTTAATACTAAATGAGCTTAAATTTCCAAAATTCGGAAAAGTTTTTATATTTATAATCAAATTTTGACAATTTTGAAAAACTAAGTTTTTTATGTATACTTTAGTATTGTTCTCAGTTTGCTCAAAATTTATATTAACCGAGTCTTTAATTAAAAAATTGTTAATTATCGATCTATTAAAAGCTTCGAATAATAAAGAAAAATTTAGCAAATTGTTAAAGCTTATAGATTCTATTTTGAGATCTGAAAAAGAATTTTTCTCTAGCACCGTACGAATTGATAGACTATTTTCTATCTCTATATTAACTTTAGGCCAATAGCTGGTATTTATGCTATTCAAATTGCCGAATAAATTAAACGAATTTGAACTAAATTTTATTATATTCTTAAACGAAATAGATATTGTTTGATTGTTGTAATCAATTGTTTGATTGTTGTCTAAATAAACAAATTTGAAATTTTTAAAAGCATTCGGTATTAAATTGTCGTAGCCAGAAAAAGTTAAATTTTGTTTAGGCAAAAAATAGTATAAATCTGAATTTTGGTTTTCGAATAAGATCCATAAAGATGGAAATTGAGCTTTGTGAAACTGGTTTTTATTCTCACATTTAATTTCGGTTGAGCTGCATAGACAATCGATGGGTAATATAGACTCTGAGCCATAGTTTTTGGTCAAATTAACCGCATGAGAAGACAAACAAGACTCGAGCGACGAACTGTTTAGTTCGCTTATAAATAAAATTAAAAAATAAAATAAAATATTTATTTTCATTCTCTAAAATTCGGGAAAAAGAATTTTTTTTTTTTTTATAAATATTTTCTAGGAAATTAAATTTTAATATTCTAAAATTAAAACTCATTAAGTTCTAAAATGATTTATTTAAGTTTTCTTGATTTATTTAAGTGACTCTAGAAAAAAAGAAAAAAAAACTAATTAATCAAATTTATTCTTTTTCTAGCCATCAAAAACTTGAGCTTTTTTTTAATTTAATAACTTTAGATTATAGTTTATTTTGAAATATCAGCTTGAAATAACATTTTTCTGATTTTGGTTAATTTCAAATATTTAGTTTTAACATTTTAACTTTTTAATTTTAAATGTTCTAAACAATTTTGTTGATTTGTTTTTTGTTAAAATTAAAACCACTTGGACATTAAAATATTGGTATTGCAGTTTATGGTAACATAATACTTGTTATATAACTAAATATATTCTTTTCAATATTCTATAAACTTTTAAAACTCTTAAGATACATTTGCTTTGGTTTTCTTTTTTTTAAAATAAAATAAAATAAAATAACCAATATTTGACTTAGTAAAAATGATCATAGTTTTAAATAGTATTTTTTTTTCGAGTGTTTAAGATCAGGTTTTGATTTCATTAAATATTTATTTTTTAAATTATCAACTTGTATTAATAAAAGAATTTGAATAATATTTAAGAATCAAAAAAAAAAAAATGAAAAAGAAGTTTTTCTATTATTTCTTTAATATAATTTTAAGCTACTGTGTAGGTAAAATTTAGAATTGTTCTATTTTTTTTTTATTTTTTTTTCAATGTTAATACCAATATTTATGCAATTAAATGATTATTAGCATAAAATAAAATGAAAAAACTTTTTATTGTTTTTTAAATATTTAATTTATTTTTTAAAATCAAATGAAGCCGTACTTGAACAAAAAAAATATTTTAAATAATATTTAAAAAAAAAAAATAAAATTAATTTCTAGTTCTTGATTTGACCGTCTGAATTTGATACACATTGTTGTTGTAATAAGAGTTGAGTAACTTCTTTAAAAAAAAAATTTATTTTAATTAAATAATAAAATTTAAAAAAAATTTTTTCTAAACCATGATTTTCTTTTTTGAGATTAAGACCCATATTGTTTAAATCATTTAGCTTATTCTCTATGGTGCTACACAAAGCTTTGTTTGATTCATGGTTGGTTTCATCTTTTTTAAATTTAATTTAAAAATAATTAAAATTACAAAACAAAATTCAAAGGTCTTTATATCTATGTTAAAATATGGTATTCAAATTGGTCTTAAACACATTTCAAAAGCTTGATGAAAGTTAATAATTTTTATTCTATGTTTTATCCACTTTTTATATACTTTTTTCAGCTAGATCCTATTTTCATCATCAATGAAGAAATTAATTAATAAAATTTCATACTAAAGAATTATCTTTTATTTTACTCTCTCTGAAATGGTTCTTGGAAATCACTTATCCTATTTATTCTTACTCTTCTAAAAAGATTTAAAAAATTCAAATTACTTATTAGCTTAATTCTAATTTATTCTTATTCTATTTTATTTGTGTCTAAGATGATTACAATTCAAAATAATTTAAATAGTAAATAGAATATTTTAAATTTAGAATAAGTTTCTTATTTAAAAATTCAAATGTCAAAAATATGATTTTATTTAATAAGAAATATTACCATTATAATTCAAACAAGCTGTTTGCTCTAAATCTATGGTTGATTCTAAAACTTTTTTTAAATTATTTACCAATGTTGTATTAGTCTCGTCTTGGGTTTTGCTGTTTATATTTAAATTAGCTAATAATAAATTCAAAATTTTATTTAAAGTTTGTGAATTTTCGTGTTCGTTTTTGTTTAATTGTATTTTTTCATCAATATCATTATCAATTTGATTAGATTTTAACATTTTCTTTAGTTTAATTAACTCGTTTTTCAAGAAATCATTTTTCTTTTCACTTTCAGCATATTTTTTAGCTGCCTAAAATTTAGATTCAATTAAAATAAAAAAAAATTTTTAAATTAAATTTTTGTCAATGCTTTACTTTTTCCAAAGATTTTTCGTAATGCAAAATTTTCGGTTTTAATTCATCTAATTCAGATTGTAACTTTTTCAATTCAAATAATAAATTTTCCGAATTTGATTTGCAATTTTTAAGATCTGATTCAAGTTGAATTTTTTCTTTTGTTAAATTCTCATTTAGAGCTTCTAAATTTGCAATTCTCACTTTTAAAGAGTCAATTTTATTCTTTTTTTGATTTAATTTCATCTGAACTGTGTTTGCTATTTCAATAACTTTGCTTTCTTCTTGATTTTTATGCAGTGTTTCAACTTGTTTTAATAAATTGATCTCTTTTTCGTAAACTTTAAAATTAAATTTATTTTAAAAGTAGATCAAGTAGCAATTCAAAATTTTTAATAAATGCTCAGTATTTTTAATAATGAAATTTTGATTGAATGTTTTAAATTATCAAAAACTAAAGAAATAGTAGTATATTTTATAATTTGGGATATGATTTTAAATTTCGGTTTTTTACATGAAACTTGAAAGAAGTAAAAACTTAAAGCTATTTTATTGATTAAGAATTACAAGATATTTGCCAAACTTAAACATAAAGAGAACAATAATTTAGTTGCAAAATAATTTTCGCTTATCTTAAATAAAATTCTGTATATTATAGCGCAATTAATTTTGCAACATTTAATTAATTAAAATATAACTAAGTTTTACTAAATACTGAGTATAAAAATATTTGATTAAATACGTGTTAAAGATTGTTCCAATTTGGCTATTTGAGCATCTTTATCACAGATTGTCTGGTTTAACTTTTTGTTTAAATTTTTAAAACTTGTTTGAGAATTATTAAGCTCATTTTTAGCCGCATTTAAATCTTTTAAATAAATTTCTTTTTCGTTGTTCAACGATTCATTCAGTTTTTTAAATTCACATAACTTTTTATTCAACAAATCATTATCACTTTTGGAACAATTCAATTCTGTCTCTAATTTTGTAAATTTTTCATTTAAACTATCGAATTCGAACTTGATTGTTTTAAGCTTAACTGCATTGTCTTTAATTATATTTTCCAAAGTTTCTTTTTCTTCTTTTAGCAAAGTATTTGCTTTACAAGTATGTTGTACAACACAAGATGTATTTTGCAATTTAACACCAGTTTCGTTTAGTTCGTATTTCAAACTTTTACAATCCGATTCGAGTTTTGATTTTTCTTCTGTCAAACATTTTACTTGATCATTAAGAGTTTCACATTTTGATTCAAAGTGTTCTAATTTTTTTTTTAATTTTAAAATTTCGCTTGCTTTTTTAAGCAATTGGGCTTCGTTTGAACTCAATTTTGATTGTATGTTGTTTAAATTTGATTCACACGATTCATGTTTAGTTAAAAATTCTTTAAACTCGTTCATTTGAAGCTCTAGTTCTTGGCATTTAGAGTCTAGTTTTGATTTGGAATCTTTTTCAGTAAGAAAATTCTGATTTAGCTCAGTCAAGTTTAGCTCTTTTTCTTTCAAATCTCGCTTTAAAACAACTATTTGATCGTTTAGATTATCAATCAGTTGTTCGTACTTTTTTATTTGGCAATTGATTGAATCATTTTTAAGCTTTGATTCGTTTACTTCTTTGCTCAAATCTAAACACTTGTTATTTAATTTTTCGTTTTCGCATTCGAGTTGAGCTAGTGCTTTGTTAAATTTTTCTTTATTTTCTTTTTCAATTGTTCTTAAACTTTCGAATCTTGTTTTTATTTGGTTCAATTCTTTTTGAGCATTTTCCAAGTCGAGTTTTAAAGACTCGTTGCTCAATTTTAACTTGTTTATTTCTGTATCTTTTTGATCGGTTTGTTTTCGGCTTTTGTCTTTTAATTGTTTTATTTCGCTGTTTAAATCGTCTATTTGGGATTCTAATTTTTCCATTTCGTTTTTTTTCAAACCTATCAAACGATCATACTCTTGTCTAATTGTCTCACATCTTTTTGAAAAAAAAATCAACTAATTGGAAACATTATTTAAAAAAAAACAAAATGTTGCAAAAATATTACGCTTTTTATAATACAATATTATTATATAAAACGCAATTATTTTCGCAACATGTTCTCCAAGTCTGACAACTTGATATAATAAAATGACGAAAATTTGAAATATAAAATTTTGAATTGTACAGCAACTGAGAAATATAATTAGAAGTGTTAAAAATTTACTTTTTATTAAATTGTTCATTTAAACTAGATTCTTTTTCGTCTATTTGTTTTTCTTTATTTTCGCATGAGATTTGTAACTTTAAATTTAAGAAAAATAAATTTACAAATAAATTTATTTTATAATTTTTAATTTCTAAAATACTTCTTTTAAAATCAATTTAAGATGCTTTATTTCACCTTGATAATCTTCTAAACATTTTAATAATCCTTTGAACAACGAGTCTGTTTCGTAGGTTACTTTTTTATTAGACTTTTCATTACAGTCGTTAATTGGATCATTTATAAAATAAGATTTTTCTTGAGATTATTTATTTAAAAGTAAATTAAATTCTAATTATTATAAATATCTAAAATATTTATTTACCTCGTTTATTTTCTTCATTGATCAACAATTGACGTAATTTTAGTGAAAAATCTTGGTAAAACTTTAATTTGTTACACAAGTCTTCGAATGAATCATGTTGATTAAAAAAGTTTTCATGTTCATTTAGAATTTTTTTCAATTCTTCATTTTCATCTTGTAATATTTTTATTTTTTCGTTTCTTTGGTTTAAATTTTAAATATATTTTAAAATCTTAAATGTTTAAATAAAAAATTTTCACTTTTTATCGATTATACTGTCTTTGTCTATAACACAATCTCTTAAAGCATTTTGCAACTGGGTTATATTTTGTTTAAACGATTTTTTAAGTTCATGGTTTATTGATTCGGACTGTTTAAGCTTAAATTTTAAATCAACAACTTCATCTATTAGACCATTTGAATTACTTTGAATGCTCTGAATTGAGACGTTTCTATCGCTTGAATTTGGTTCTTTTCTAATATAGTTTTTATTTGTTTTTTCTATTTTTTTAGACATTTTCAACTCATTTTTTAAATATTCAGTTTCTTTTAACTGCAAATCTAGTTTTTCTCTTAATTAATTAATTTTAATAATTCAAATATTGAATTAATTGTTGTTGCAAAATTAATTTCGTTTATTTTATATACAATTTATATATCTATAATACGCAATTAATTTTGCAACAACTAAATATTTAAAAATATAATACAAACTTTATTTGTTTCAAGTAATTTTCTTCATTTTTAATATCGACTATATTCGAAAATGATCTAACTGGAATTAATAGATTATTCTTTGAGTCGAATTGGTCCGCTTTTTTATCTATTTGAGGCAAATAATTTATTATCGAGTTTTGATCATTGTTGTTAAATTGAAGCATATTGTTTTGATCCAAATCAGTGGTAAAGTAATTATCATCTCTTAAATCTTTAGCTTTTTCTTCTAGTTCTTTTATCTTTATTTCAAAATCACTAGCAAAACTTTTCATACAATTTGATGTGTTCAATTTGACCACTTGGCTATTCGATGATGAATCGTTCAGACTATTATTTAAAAGAAATTTACTTTGGTTTAATAGCTCATTTTTAAATTCTTTTATAGAAATATTTGGCGAAGCAGCAATAATATTATGAAAGCTTTGATTAGCACAAATAGAAATTTGTGGATTTGAACATGATAAGAGTTCTATAACTTCGTCTTTCATTTTGTTTTGGCTAAATAATGAACATAATTTTTTTTTTTTTATTCTATTTCAAATTCAAATATTTTTTTCAATAAATTTGACCATTATCTTAAATTTTTTATTTTCGTTTCTATGACTACTTTTTTTTTTAATTTTTTATTTTAAGTCTTTGTCTTTATAGGTTTAGATTTTTTTATTAGGTTATTAATTAGTTAAAATATTAAAAATGGAATATTTTTCTTACTACGCCTGTTTTATTTATTTCTAAATTTTAATATTTCACAATTAAATTTCATTCAAGTGTTGAGTTTTTTTGAATTCTTTTAATAAGAAAAAATTTTCTAATTATTAAATTAAAAATAATAAATAAATTAGAAGCTAATGAAAAAAAATTAAAAGATGAGAATAAGCCATCAAAATTTTTAAAATATTTTCTCAAGATTTTAAAAAAATTAATCAATAAGCAAAACAAAAAAACAAAATCCGATTTATTTTATATAAATGGAAAAATATTTATTACACAAATATTATTGTTTTATATTTTTTTAGCAGTATTTTATTATGTTCAAAGTTTAAAATTACTTGATCAAAACGGTTTAGTTAGTGGTTCAGCAGATAGAACTGTTAAAATATGGAATATACATACTGGTGAATGCTTAAAAACAATAATAACTCCTGGTAACTGGATATGGAGTTTAGATATATTAGATAATGAATATGTTTTAACTGGTTCTGGGAATTTTGTTCAAATTTGGAGCATAAAATAATACAAAATACAAAATTATAATACAAAATTAATTGAATTTATTATACAAATTCATAGTGTTTTGTTTATTGAACATTATTGCTTTTTTAGATTTTTTAAAAGAAATACAAAATTTTTGAAATTATTTATTTCTTATAAATAAAAAATTGGCTTAAAAAATCTAGGTTTTGAATCAATTTTAATTTAATATAAAATTCATTTGCTAAATATTTTATTTTTTTTTAGATTGATTAAATGTATCAATATATTAAGAAATACTTCAATTATTTCAATAAAACTCAATAAACTTACACCAATACATAGACCCATCAAACCTCCGACATCAGCAAGAAACTGTTGTGGTGTTTTGGATGCAATTTCTTCTATTGTTGTAAAGAATATATCATCATAGAATACATTTAATGCTAAAACACTACTTTTGACTTGATTATAATTAATAAAATTTCTTAAATTGTTTTGATCAATATTGTTTTGTCTAATCAATAAATCTGCATAAAAAGGAGATGGAAAATCGGCTTGTGATGTCTTTAAATTATATTTAATTAAATCACATTCTTCTGGACATTTTTCAAAACATTTAGAAGATAAATTAGATTGATAGAATTCCAGATAATTTACTGATAGACAATCTTTAGCAATAGTAATATTACAAGGTTTATAACCATCAAAATAAGTTGAACTTACATCAAAACATCCACATTTACCAATTAAATATTCTTGTATGCACAATGTCAAACAATATTTCTGTTGATATATTCCATTTGATTTTATAGTCATTTTGAATAAATTTGAATCAAAACCATCTATAGAATTTACTTCTTTAATGCAATCACCGTATGGTTTTGGCAATTTTGAATAATTAACTTGATCTATAACTATATCATATTCATATCCAGTTGATAAACTTATTCCATCTGATTCAGACAAAGGATTAGTTGATGAATTATGTATAAATAAATGTGCACCAGTAGATCTTATCAAATCATATTCAACAGTTGGATAGCCTACAAATAATTCTAATATTAAAGCATTTCTTCTCCCTGGTCTACTTGTTGTTAATTTTTCAATTTTTTGTTCATTTAAATTATATCCTGAATTAAATTTATAGCAATTTCCAAATACTTGACTATAGAAATATTTAAAATCATTTTTATTAAATTTAATGCATAATTGATTTAATGCATTAAATTTAATGTAGTTGATTCATTATTTAAATTATAGATTTGGAGATTTCTTAACGAGCTTAAACTAAACTTGCTTGGTTAATCACATCTGTATTTTTGTTAACATCAAATGGAATTTTATTACAAAAAGTAACAGTTGGAAATTCTATTGAAGGAACACGATTCGTAGTTATTTGTGTTACCACTTCGTAACTAAAAAACTCAATAAATGTTTTGGTCAAGCCATAAATAAGATAACCAGATGATACCAGAGTGCATATAATCCACATAATTTTGATTAGCCAATTTTCGTTTCTTACTATATTTGGTAAACCATGATTAGTTGAAAATTTAAAACGTTCCTTAATTATTTTTTTAATACCATTTCTTTTAGACATTTTTAAATGATTAAAATGAAAAATTTATTTAATTCATTTTAATTTGTTTATTTATTGTTTATTGAATAAAAATAACTGTCCCATGGACATCTGTAGAAAAATAAGAAAAATAAAATAAAATAGGATAAAATAAAATAGACATAAGGATATGAATAGTTTGAATTAAGTAATAAGTAGTCATTTCTATAGAATAATTAGATAATTAAATTTGATTTAAAATTAAAATTAATATTTATAGCTTTAAATGTAATCTTTAAAAGTTTGAAATTAATTAAATAAAGTTTTCAAAATTAATTTTTAATTTAGTATTTATCAGTTTAAGAATGATGTAGCTCACTAAATCATTGTTTAGATAGTCAATATTATTTAACAATACCATAATTTCATTTACTAATTCGTTTTCACTACACACATTTAAATAATTGATCATAAATAAATTTTCTTTTATCGATTTACTATCGTAGCCAATATCAAGATGAGTATAATTTTCTAATTGTACTATTTGATATTGGAGACAAGTTTTTTCATAGCTATTTTTTTTATAATATAAATTTAGATATTTGAACAAATTTGACGTCAGAAAATTATTGTTCAATTGTTTTAATATTGATATTTTATGCTTAAAGTAGATTGTTTGGATTGATTCAACTTTAAGTGCCTCGTTGAGTGGACTAATTCTATTAAATTTTGCAATCCCAATTGAATTTTTTATTAATTGGTTTTGTCTTGTATTTATTTCTTTTAATTTGCTATTTGTAATATAGATATTATCTAAGTGGTATCTATAAATTGATTGGCAATATTGCTTGTATATTTGCGCAATTGTATAAGGATGTAAACATTTGGGTCTACAACCTAGGCCATAAAGCGAGTACATACTTTTTTCTACTTTTTTAAATTTTTCATTGCAATATTCTTCTATATATCTTTGATCACCAATAGGTAGGCCAAGATAGATAAAGCCATCAACATTTGGTATCTTCTCATTGTTTAAATAGAAATCATATGAGTTATAAAATTTTTTGCCAGTCGTGTATGCTATTGATTTCTTTGAATTGAATTCTAATTTCCATTTTTTGGCATATTTTGCACATTGATCTAATAAAATTTTTATATCTAAGTCTAAATTACCCAAGAGTACAATGTCATCAGCATATGCTATGACTGATAGATTAATACCACCTATCTTAGCTCCAATATTCAAGTTTATGCAGTTATCAACCATTTCGTTCAAATAAAAATTAAATAGAAATGGTGAGAGTATACCTCCTTGTTTTACTCCTTCAGTGATGTGAAACAAGTTCGATTTTTTACCTTCCATATTAACAACCATGTTTGATTTACTGTAATACGAGTAAAGAGCACGCCATATTAATGAGTTCGTTTTAAATCTCAGCTTATAAAATAAGCCATCTCTCCATAATTTATCAAATGCTTTAGTGGCATCCAAGCTAATAACATGTATCGTCGACTTATTAGCTTTGTAATAGTTTATTATTTCGTTGATTGTATAATATGCATGTTTGCATGAAGTTTTCGGTCTATAACCAAATTGATTAATATTTATATTATTCAAACATTCCATTTTATTTAATAACAAGCCTTCAAAAATATTGGCCAGTACACTTGAAACCGAAATGGGCCTAAAATCATTTGGCGAATTGCCTTTTGTTTTTTTTGGTATCGGCGTTACTATTGTTGTATTGAATTCATTTGGAATATAACCAGTTTGAATTATTAAATTGTAAAAAATAAATAGAACATCAGTTAGGTTGTAATTTAAACCAACTTTCAGCATTTCATTGCTTATTTGATCGATACCAACAGCTTTACTGTTATCTAAGTTTAAAATTATTTTGTCAATTTCGTATTTCTGAAAAATTGTATCGGTACTGTTTATCGTATTAATTGTATTATAATATTCTTCTACTACATGTTTTATTTTATCTTGATCCGATGTATTTTGCCTATCATTATGGGAGAATAAATCTTTATAGAATTCAGTAAATTCGTCCAGTTTAATGTTATTCATAACTTTATTTTTATTGTTCCTCTTGTATTTGGCGATTTTTTTCCAAAATTCGGCTTTGTCGTAATATATATAGTTGTCTAAAACAATGTTATTCTCTTGTTGTTTTTTAAATTGTTTAAATCTTTGTAAATTTCTTAAACGTTTTTTTAGCTTTTTACATTCTTTCTTTGTTTCTTCATCAGTATAATTACTATTTTTATATTTTTCATGTAGTGATTTCAGCTGTTGATCTAATAGTATTAATTCAGGATCGCTTGCAGCTGTAATTTTAATATATTTTTTCTTTTTATTTTCACTGTCTCTAGCAGCTTTAATAAATATTTTTTTTAAATTATCAAAAATAAAATTTATTTTTGCTATTTTATCACTAATGTTTTCTAAATCGATCAACAAACCTTCTATTTGATTATTTAAACACACTTTATATCTATTACAAAAATCGATATTTGACCAATTAAATAAATGGTAGCGTTTAATAGTTGAACCAGTTTGAGTATTATTGTCATTTATTTTATCACATATTGAATTTAATTTTAAATTTATTGGCTTGTGATCACTCAGATCACTTGAGTTATCAATAATTGAACAACTATCTATCAAGCTCTTAACTGATTCGTTACATATAATATGATCTATTGTAGATTTATAGTTACCTTTCAAATAAGTGTAATCTACTATCTGATTAAATTGACTAACACAATCAAGTAGGTTATTAATTTTAATAAATTCTTTTAATGAATTATCATAACGTTTATTTCTTGTCAGGTCACTGTTAAAATCACCTAATAATAATACCGGATAAATTGTGTCTAATAAGAAGCTTTCTAAATATGATAAAATTGATTTATAATATAAATATTTGTCCAATGATCCATCATCAAATGGAATCCATAAGCCAAATAAGACAATTTCTTGACCTTTCAGTCTAACTCTAATCATTGATAAAGACTCATTAAAAACTGAATAATCCAGGATGTCAATCGTCTTTCTAATCACCCAACACCTGCCACCATGCGGGCGACCCCTAAGACGACTCACATCCTCAATTGACATATCAGATTGAAAAAGAATATTGTAATCAATATGATTATTAATTAAAATTGTCTCATCACCAGCATTTAGCCAGTGTTCTATTAAAAACATTATATCCGAATTATTAATTAAGTCAGTTACCATTTTAGTATTTGCTTTATAGCCATAACAGTTGTATGTTGTGATAGACATTATAATATCTGTTTATTATTATTGTTATTATTATTATTATTATTGTTATTATTATTACTATTATTATTATTAGTGTTATTATTATTAGTGTTATTATTATTATTATTATTATTATTATTATTATTATTATTGTTATTATTATTGTTATTACTATTATTATTATTTTTACTATTAAAATATCTATTAATAAGTATACCTTTCGGCCAATTGTCTGGATTTATCATCTTTTCTTTATCAAAGTCATTCACAGTCACATGAAATGATTTGGAATAGTCTCTTTTAGTCTGAATTTGACTTATTTGAATGATCTTTACTTGAATTCTTTCTTCTATATACGATTTAAGTTTACTTTCATCTGAACTAATTGGAAGATTACCAATATAATAATGTAACCGTTTTGGTACACCTTGAATACTTTGCAGCTCCTCATCTACTGCATTACCTTTGATTGATGGTATATATTTTTTCTTTTTCTTATAATAATTATATGAATTGCTGTTGTTATTAGTATTTAAGTTTTTCTTTTTTCTACGAGCAATTTGCCAAGAATCCTCATTATTATTATTATTATCATTATTATCATTATTATTATTACTATTATTATCAATAACATCATTATTACTGTTTTCATTATTATTATTATTACTGATATTATATTGTTGATGTTGGCGCTGCTTTGTTTGATTAGAATTTCTAACCGAGTTAGTAGAGTTAGAGTTTGGAACATTGTTATTGTCCATTGCTTGCGGTCGTTTAAAAAGATCACTAAATTGTACTGTTCTCGGCGTTAGTTCTGTAATACTTTTTTTATTATTACCACCAATAGTTCGGCCACTTTCTTCAGGCGACTCAATTGCTCTTTTTTTATTAGATTTGTTAACATTGTTTGACAAATTAATATTATTAATAATTTCTTTTAAAACATGATTTTCACTTTTTAATTCATTTACTGTTTTTGTTAGATTGCTAATAGAGAATTTTAATTCTTCTAAGTGTAAAAACACTTCAAGAAAATTATCATTATCTGTTTTGACGTCTTCATCATTTGAACTGTCATGTTCGAAATTGTAGTTATAAATAACGATTTCACCACAGTCTGGTGAAATTTGATTTTTTAGTATAGCCAAACTGATAATGTAAAGATCAGATATGCATGTTTCGTTCTTCGATCTTCGTCGTATTCTATATGAACCTTTGTAATTGAACATTTTAATGAAATGGTTAATTACCTTTAATCTAAATTCAGCCAATTTGTCTGAAACTTTATCATTCGATTTGTCTTTTATATCTCTCGCAATGATTTTTCTAATATTTTTTGAATATTCATTTGGCGTCAGTGCCATAATTTGTTTTAAATTTAATAGATAATCGTCAAATTTTAATTCCGCTTGGGAAAAAAAGTGTGTAGCGCTGGAACCTGAACATGTAACATCCATGTCAGAACCATCTTCGCTCATTTTTTATGCTAAATTAATTTAAGTTAAGTTAATTCCGCGATAAATTTGTAAAAATTTATATATTATTTTCTTATTTTTAATTTAACTCTTTTTATTTCCTATTTTTCTAACTCAAAAAAGAAAATATTAATTAACAATGAAACTTTAATTAAAATCAATAAGCATTAAAAGCAATTATGAAATTTTTCAAATTAAAACTGGTTTTATGAATCACTTCTTTGACAGAAATGTGATTTTGTTTTTACATTTTATAATTAAATTTATGTTTTATATGAAGTTTAACAAGATTTAAATTTTTTTTTTTTGGCTACATCTATAAATTAATTTATAGATTTTATACTTTATAAATTAAAATTTAATTTTCCAAATTTTTAAATTACTCTTAAAAACACAAGAGAATAAACAACACCATGTAAAAAGATTAAATGCTTTTTAGTTAATAAATTTTTTATTTATAAGTATTGCAAAGATTTTTAAATAGAAATTTGAATGAGGATAAAAAGTATTAATATTATAGTTTTAAAGATATTCAAGAAATTTTCTAGCTTTATTTTGTCTACAAATTCAATTCAATTCAATATAAAAAATCAAAATATCATAAATTTTGGATAAATATAAAATTTCAAGCTCCCGGAATCCAATTTTTTGGTAAAGGAACACATTTTTAAATTAATATTAAATGCTATTGCATTTACAGTATAAAAGGCTTCTAGCTATCAGATTTGAATTCAAAAATCGTTGTTTAATATCTTTTAATTAAATAAAAAGATTTCTTTTAGTTTAGTATATATCAATTAGCTATTTCGATCTTTGAAGAATATTATACTATAGTATTTTCCTTATCTTAATATTATAAAAATAAAAAATTATCTACAAAATAAGATATTCGGCGTTTATGTAGCTTAAAAATTTAATGAGTTAGGTAGTTCAGATTTTGTATTATTTTTATCAATTTTTATTATAGACTTAAAATAAAAAAACATATTATTTAAAAAAGCCACTAACTACGCCACTGCCGCTCCCAAGCCCGGGTAAGAGTAGGAGGGGTGATGGTATTATGCAAAGTGTGTTGCATTACGGGCGGTGAGGTCTACGGACCTTATCTCATATCCTGTCGTACATCTGTGCCGCTGGCTTTGACCATCACGGAGTATAGTAGGTTGGGAACGATCGCGGGAGCTAGTTTTGTTATCTTAATACAATATGAACATTTTATTGTTTATTACACTAAATTATTGATAGTCAACTTATTCAAATTAATGTATTCCCTTACTAGATATTGCAGTACCCAAAGTTAAGACTCGTCTTTGGCGCATGCTCCAAACGACTTCTCGCCAATGTTATTAATTATCTGACTGTTGTTGCATGCTCTAAACATGGAATCTTAAAGTTTTATGCGACATAAAATTCGCAAGCTTCGAGAGTTATGCGTCATGACCAAACCCAAGTAATAATTGAAAAATTCCAAAAAAATTCAAGAAAAATAAAAATTAATTTTAAATTAAAAAAAAATCTGAAATTAAATAAAATCTATTTTTTTCGAATTTTTTTTTTTGGAACTTTTACTATAATTTGAAGAAAAAAAAGGCTTAAAATTAAACACATTATATTGAACATTATTTATTAATTTTAGAAATTTTATCAACAGATTTTAAGTTATGACTATTCTTATAATTATTATTTTCTTGACAATATTTACTATTAAAAGGATTAAATTGATTTATTTTATCTACAATTTGGTTTAGATTATTTTTATACAAACATGGTAGATCTGGCTTAGTAAAATAATTATTTTCATTTAATTTAAAAATTGATAAAGAACTTTTTAAATCTATTTTATCAATGCAACAATCAGTTAATTTTAAATCATCACTTGAATCAATTGAATAATTTCTCAATATTTCTATCAGATCTTCTTTCTCTACAATTTTATCTAAACAAATCGAGCCATCACAAATTTTAGCTGGAAGTTGATTATTTTTTAAACAATTTACCAAACATTTTTTATACAAATCAGAACGATTTGAATTTTGAGTCAAAAAAGACGAAGAAGAACTTAACGAAGATGGTTCACTCGAAGAATCATTAAAAAATTCTATTTTCTTTGTTAGTTTAGGCTCATTTATTTTAACTGAGTTATGTACCGATATAAACGAAGACTCCGAAATACTTTTAATAGAATAGTCCCAATCTTGTTCAGAATTTCTGTTGTGATTAGATTCATTAAAATTTGCGTTTCGATTCATTATTTTGGACATGGATACATCACAACTAGTTTTAGAAGAATCATCATCAAAAAGTGTTGTTTTACTTTCAACCAGCTTTAAACTATTGTTATTATTTTTATTTCTAAAACCAAACTGAGTATGGCTCATTTTTAAAAAAATTTATTTTTTATAATATTTTATTTTTATTTAAATTAATAAAATATTTTTTTATAAATGCCATAGTTTTAATTTATATATATAATAAAAAAAAAATATATATCTCTAAACATATTTGTTTAATTAAGGTTAAAAAAGAAGTCTACAAAATAAAAAAAAAAAAAGACTATTTGAAATTCAGTTTTAAAAATTGCAATTTAATATACATTCAAAATAATAAAAAAAATAAATTTCAATTTTTTTTTTTTATTTTTTTTTTACTAAGATAAACAAAATTTCAAAAATAAAAAATAATGATTTGAAAAACCTTTTTGTTAATATTAACATAAAAATATTAAGAAAATTTCATTTTCAATTCATAAAAATATTAATTTAGTTTAAAATGGAGAAAAGTATAAAACTAGGCTTTATTGGAGCTGGTAATATGGCCAAAGCGATAGTAGAAGGTATTCTAAAATCGAATCTTATTGAGCCATCTCAAATTTATATGAGTCATCCGAGCGCATCGTCGAATAAAAAATACTATTATTTAAATATTGAAAATGAGTTTGATTCTAATTTAAAAGTAGTAGAATCATGTGATGTAATTGTTTTATGTGTAAAACCTCAAATATTAGAACAAGTTTGCAAATCAATAAAAAATGCAATCAATATAGATAAACAATTGATTTTATCTATTTGTGCCGGTGTTAGTTTAGATAAATTGAGTAAATTTTTATCAACCGATGAGACTCGATTAAATAAAATTCGTCTAGGAAGATTAATGCTCAATACAGCAGCTTTAATAGGCTCTTCATGCTCTGTTTACAGTCAAAACGGAAATTTAACACCGGATGATAAATCTCTGATAAATAATCTATTGTCTAGTGTTGGTTTATGTGTTGGCGAAGTTAAGGACTCTGATATGGACGCATCGATGGCTATTTGTGCATGTGGCATAGCTTACATGTATATGATGACTGATGCTATGGCTGATGGAGGTGTTAAAATGGGCTTAAGCAGAGATTTGGCTTTAAAACTGAGCATGCAAACTATGAAAGGCGCTTCAGAGTTGATGTTAAAACAATTTGGTGTAAAGCATCCAATGCAGTTAAAAGACGAAGTTTGTTCGCCTGGTGGTACCACTATTCAAGGTGTTCACGAGCTCGAACGAAACGGCTTCAGAAACTCGGTAATTTGTGCTGTAGAATCGGCTGCTAATAAAGCCAAACAGTTTAACTAGTTCTAAAGAATTTAAATAAAAAAAAACACTTGATTTACTCTTTTTTTTTTTTTTTGTTAAAACCATTTTGCCTTTTAAAAGGTAATTGCCTTTGTTTGAAATTAATTTTTATAAAAAAAAAAAAATTATTTTTATTTTAGATATAAATAAAAATGAAAGAAATTTTAATAGGAATTTTAAAATCGGATCATAATTTAAAATTTAAAAATGCTTTGATCGATAAACTGCTTAAAAATGTTGACAATTCGAAAAATAAATTTAATTTTAATAGTTTTTTAAACGAATTAGAGTCGTTATGGCTCATAGACGAATCGCTTCTAATAACTACAAATATGAGTTTAAATTTTTTAGAATTAAATAATAAAATAAAAGAGGCCTATGACTCGATGACAAATAATTACGATTTAGTAAAAAGAATATTGAGTTTTTACATTTTAAATTTAGATTTAATTGATTTTAATCAAATCGAGTTGATTAGTCATTTGACAAATTTATTCAAAGCTTTGTTTTTAACTATTTCAAATCGAAACAATTTCAATATATTGATAAACAAGAATATATCAATTTTGCTAATAAAATGGTTTTGTTTATTAATAGACTCGTTCAAAGAGAACAACGATCTTCTATTAAGTATGCTTCAAATTTTAAATTTACTAAATTCAAAATTCGCTTCTAGAGAAACAACCGAAATCAATTTTTATTATTTTATTCAAAACGATTTTAAATTCTGTTCCGAGTATTTAAACTTGGTCAAATGCTTTAACTTAAACGATTTATATTCGAAATATTCTAATTTAGAATTGATTGAAAATACTCAATTTGAAATTGTATGTCTCTTTTTTACCAGTGTTTGTTTTAAACAAAATCTAAACAACCAAGAACAACAACAATTGATAAATAAATATGAAATTTACAACTACGAATCCGGTTATTTGATAAAAGAATTTTTCAACAATTTAAACTCAATTGTGAACTTGATAAAACTTTATTTAAGCAAGTCGAATCGATTGTTTGAATTTAGCCTTAAATTTTTATTCGACTTGTTGTCTAATCATTTTGTAGATGCTGTAAATGATTCTGTACAGTTTTTTAGCATTTTAAATCTTTACACAGCTGAATTTTTCAAATGTTTCGATATTGATTTAGCTAAATTGACTTTGGAAAACTATTTTTATGTTTGTATATTTTAAAAATGTTATAATTTTTACTTTTGTATGGTTATTTGATTTTAATTTTTAACAGGAATTGTCTATTACAAATGTACCTGTGGATGAGACATCTTTGAAAAATTTGCTTTTTACACTTGTTTATTTGCTGAGTTGGCCTTTAGAAAATGAAATTGATAAATGGATTTGTTTTTTAATGACCATCTTTGCAGTTAAATTGCAAAAATTTAAGCTACTAGTTAATTTTTGTAAAGAAACAATTGATTATGTAAATGATTTTAAAAAAAATGAATTTTTTATCATATTAGTTCAAATTGTTTAAATTGAATAGGTATTGAATTTGACTTTAAACAAAAGTACCAGAGTCACTAGCTTGAATGTTTTATGTTTTTACATAATAAATTATCAACATTCACCAACACTCTTTCATAAAGTGCCTAATTTAATTAATAATAATATATATATATTCTTTTTAAACAATTTTTTTTGTTGGTTATAAAAGTGCTGTTCTAAGTTAGCAGAACTTTTAGCTGAGCTCAAACAAAATGAAAAAGATTTAACACCAAAAAATGATCCTCAGAGTTTAATCGATCATAAATGTTATCAACAATTGACTAATTTATGTTTTTTGACTATATCGAATTTCGGTGGTTATCCAGAAATTTATAAGCCTATATTAAATATCATACAAGTAAGCTTTAAATAAAAGTTATTTTGTATAGCTATTAGTAATAAGATTATAATTAGTTTAATGGTTTTTTTTTAAATTAATTACCATTAATATTCTCTATTAGCTTTTTATTGTTTAGTTAATTGAAAAAAAAAATTTTTTGTTTAGTTTAATTAATAATTTTATTAGAATGATATAAATTTAAATGAATTAGATGAATTCAAATCAAAATATTTGATAAATAGAGATCAAAATTTAGCTAATTCGAGCTATTCAAACCAAAATAAGACTCAAAGTCAAAACGAAATTGTAGTTGATGATGAAAGTGATTTGTTATCAAACCCCAAAATCCGTCCTCATATAACAGGCCTTATAAATCTTGGCAATACCTGTTATCTTAATTGTATAGTTCAAAGTTTATTTGCTTGTAAAAAGTAATTTAATAAAAAATTGTGTTAACTTTTTTATTGTTAAATAAAAATTAAAAATTTTTTTTTTTAAGTTTTGTAAAAAATCTACTTGAAATAGAAAGTACTGATTTAAATGTAGACGAGAGTTCGTTTTTGTATCAAATACAAATTTTGTTTTCAATAATGTATTTAACAAATGTAAATTTGGTTAAAAATAGTTTGATAAATTTTATTTTATTAATTCTATTTTAACAACATTAAAGAGACCTGCTATTAAAGCATCTAATTTTGTTAAATATTGTACACCAAGTTGGTTCAAATTTGGACAACAACAAGATAGTTCGGAATTTCTTATTTACTTTTTAGACAATTTGAATGAACAATTGAAAAATTTGTTTCCAAATAATACTAGTTTAATTCAGAGAACTTTTGGTATTAATTTAACTAACGAATGCGAGTGTTCGAATTGTCATACTAAAACATCTCGGACTGATCTTAACTTTTATTTGCCTTTAAGTTTTCCCAACGATTCTTCGGAAGAGAATAAAAAATCATTACAAACATTAGTAGATAATTTTTTTCAAATTGAAAAATTATCAGTCGAAAATGGCAATCCGTTTTCGTGCTCGAATTGTCAATCTTTGCAAACAGCTAATAAAAAAATATTATTTACTCAAGATGATTTTAATCATCAACCACCAGAGTATCTAATATTTACACTTAACAGGTTTATTTATAAACAAACTGATCAAGGTTTAAAGAATGTTAAAATTATGGATCAACTAGAGTATCCGATTGAGATTAGTTTAAATAGCTACAAAAATAATGAACTAGTAATTGAAAAGTATAAAATAATTTCCATTGTAGTTCATTCTGGCTCTTCTCTACATTACGGACATTACTATTCTTACATTATTAACAAGCAAAGCGATACACCAGACAAAATAGAATGGTTGTTGGCAAACGATTCTCAAATAACACATGCTTCTTTTGATAGCTTGATTTCTAATTTAAGTTTATTCAAAAATGATACACCATATGTTCTTTTTTGTAAGCGAATTGTAACCAATGTTTCTCAACTAGAAGAACAAGAAATTAAAATAGAAAATAAAAAATTGCTAGACATCATTGATCAGGATAATAAATTGTTTGATATAGAAGAAAAAAATCGGGCTTTAAAAAAAAAAAAATTTTCTGTAAATCAAAAATTTAATGATAATTTTAAAACTGACGACGACGATGACCGAAACGATGGTTCTAAATCGACTCAATCAAGTGATTATTGCTCAAACAATTCACAGCAGGATTCTGGTCCTAGAATCGTATTTTGAAAAATTTTAAAATTTGATTTATTTTTAAAATTCCTATTTTTATTTTTTAAATAATAAAAAAAAAAATTATTTTGAATAAAAATAATTTTTCAAGTTTTTATTAATTATTATTGAAATGGTATTAAAAAATCATTTATCAGTATTAAATGAAAACTATTTTGTATTAAAAAATACATTTTTTTTTTGTAACAGCAAAAGCATGTTAATCTCGTTTAAATCAATTTTAATTCTTAGTTTATTTTCATTCATCAGTTATTCTGATTGTACAAATTATTTGAACAAAATAGAACTTTCGTGCAGGTAACTAAATTAATCTAGTTTTTATTGGTTATTACTAACTACTAAAACTTAAAAACTGAAACTTTTTATTGATTTATAAGTATGTTGCAAATTTAATTTCGTTTTAGCTAATTATTTATTGTATATATAAGCGCAATCAATTTTGCAACATGCTAATAAATTAATGAAAAGTTTTATTTGCTGAATCATATGCAAATTTAGGAAAAAATATTTAATATTTTTTACGTTAATTATTCATTTTTTGTTGTATTAGCATTCTCAAAAACCAAATTTGTAACTTGAACTTAAAATTAAAACGTATTTTTAAAGTCGCCAATGTGATTCTCATTTTACCGGTAAATCATGCTGGGAAAAATCATTTGAATATTTCATAAATCATTTGTTTCAATCCTTAGTTGAATATGGCAATGTTAATTTGAAAGTAAATTTTTAATTTAATAGTATAAAATGAGTGAATAAATAATTTACTTTTATATTTGATTACAAAGAATATATCATCTGATTTCAAATTATCTGATGTATTACGAGACACTTATAAAAATTTTAAAAGTGATGAAAGTATACAAAAGTTTATAGATGATATAATACCTGATTTTGATTTAGTATTTAATAATACATTAAATATGGTAATTTTTTATATGATTGTTTCAATTTTTTATTTATATGATTAATATAATTTTGTTGTTTAAATTAAAAGATTGATAAGCCTGGAAAATTTGCAAATATAGATTCAGAAATAAAATGTCCAAAAGAATGTAGTAAAAATTCATTAACAGTTTGGATATCCTTATTCGGAGCTTTAATTGGTCTCACTTTAGTTACAGTTATTTTCATAGCTGTTTACATCATAATATCTAGATTTCAATATAAAAAATTAAACAAAAAAATATATGGCTAAATTAAAATTATTAAGTTTTTTATTTAAAATATATTTAGGAAATAAAATAGAAACGCTTATAATCAAATTTAAATTTTTATTCTTCTTAATAAAGCTATTATTAAATATAAAAGATCTAGAATAATAGTCTACTGCTAAACATTTTGTTAATACATTTTGTATTAAAAGTCACTTAATATCAACAAAAAATGATATACCTTCATTAAAATATATAACTATTTTAAAAAACTAAAGCTTCATCTTCTGATTCAATCTAGACTTTCAAATTTATCAATATTTAGTTAGCTAATATTTCAAATTTTGCCAAGACAGAAAGAAAGCTAAAATTAAGTATTATTTTAATTAGCCTAATCTGAATCTTAATCAAATGATTTTGTTTTCTAGTTTGTGTTTTGTCATATTGAAAAACTTTAGTGTTATTTGGTGTTATTTCTTTTAAAACAAAACCTTCAAGGCTTTGATTTGTACTAGAATCATTTTTTATTTTCCCTATCTTTATTTATTTTAATAGCGCTAAGATTTTTTTTACTAAAAATTATCAATTAATTACTGTTTCTTTGAATTTTGTTTATTCTAATGCCTAGCTTATTAAGAACTTAAAAAGACTGTATGATTCTAAATAGTAAAAATGACCGAGAAAAATATTTTGTCTAAAAAGGTATTAGCAAAAATCATGATAGTTTATATTAGTTTTAATTTTATGGTTACGAAAAACTCTTTTGAAGAAGCTTATTTTTTTAATAAGCCAAATTAAAGTTACAAAGATATTTGTTTGTTCAAATGTCTTTGAGCATATTAGACAAAATATGTCTAAAAAGTGATAATGATTTAACACTATAAGCTCTGAACTAGTTGAATTTGTTCAACTTTAAAATAATTTAATGTCTTGTATGAAATTAATTTTAGTGTTTATCCAATATTGTATTTAAATAACAAACTCAAGCACCATGCTTTATTTATATTAAAGAATCTAGAATATTTGGTAAGAGTTTGCTTCGCGATTAAATAAAATAAAATCAGAAAAATTTCAAATTTATGTATTCAATAAACCAATAAAATAATATAATGTTAAATAAAAATTAAATAATAATTAATTTTCAATAAACAAAAATTTTATTTAAAAAAAAATTATTATAAAATAAATTTCAAAAAATATTTTTTCATAAAAAAAAAAGAATTAAATCTAAATAATTAACAATAACGATTCCGTTTTTATTTCAAAAAATTTCTTTCTCTTTTTTTGATAAAAAATTTCTAAATTTTTAAAAACATTTATTTATTAGAGAAACTTTTTAAAATAATGTTTAAAGTTAATTGGAATAGGTTTTGAAATAATTTTATTTTTATTTTTTTAAATAATATTGGAATATATTTTCAATTGTTAACAAAACTTTAAAAATTTCTTGAATTAGAAAAAAATTTTTTAATATTTCCTATAATGACTTTAATTTCATTTTTAATAATTGATGAAGTGAATAAATAAATTAAGAAATTAGCTGAATGCCGGGTATACTGCATTATAGTTAAAACACCTACAACTATATTTTTAACTTTTAAATCTAGTTGATCATTAAGTCTAGTTGCATAAAATGTTGAGTATGGAACAGTGGTAAAGAAAAACGAAACTGTTAAAAACAATAATAAATTAGCCACATGAAATCCTTTTGATTGTAGTTTTTTTGAGCGTTTTGCTTTTAGTTTAAGAATTTTTTCAATTGTTTTGCTATTTTTAACTGGCGATTGTTTGCTTTCATTTATAATTTTACTATTCGATTCTTTTATGTTTTGAATGTTTAAATTTTTCCTATAAACTCTTTTCTTTTTGTCAAATTGTTGTATTATTCGATCAGCTAAAGTGATTTTAATCGGTGTCTCTGAGACTATAGTTAAAGTTTTATTACGTATCGGATAAGACATGCCTTTGGCTAATAAATTCATTTGTTTTGCATGCCTCAAAGTAAGCAAAGACAAGGATATATTTTCTATGAATATAATCGTAAAAGGTAAAATACTATACATTATTATATGTACAATGTCCCATACTAAAAAAAAACCTCTCGGTTCGTAGCAGGTATAAGTCCGATTATTTCTATTCAATTTAGAATCGGGACTAATCGGTTCGGCATTATTTATTAAAACTACAAAATTAAAACAAAAAAATACACTTAATACTGAAATTATAACATACAAAGTATGCTTTGTCCATTTAGTAATACTATTTAGTTTATTTCTAAACAATACGGTAATAATTCTATCCATGCCGATTGAACATATTACCCATGAACTCGATTGAAGTATGAAATACGAAAAAAATGAAAATATTCTACAATAAATCGAACCGAGATGTTCAATTTTTTTGGCAAAAAAGTAAGAATACAAATTAGAAAAGTTCCAAGTATACAAGCAGAATGTATCTATTAGACACAATGAAGCCAAATATCGCATATAAGAATGTTTACGAACATTTTTGCGCATTAGGATCGAAAACGTGGTCAAGTTTCCGATCGTGCCGAATATTATAAACGCTAAGTTAATAACTGATAAAACATTTTCGATCAATTTTAAGTCTTGTCTTGGTGCTTGATAATTCGAACTGTTACTAAACTTTGTAAAATTTGAATAATTCATTTTATTTTTTTTATCTTTTTTGTCCAA
This sequence comes from Brachionus angularis, assembly GCA_021432725.1. Lineage (NCBI taxonomy): Eukaryota > Metazoa > Rotifera > Eurotatoria > Ploima > Brachionidae > Brachionus > Brachionus angularis. The sequence continues at coordinate 827,551 of JAJVDD010000007.1, forward strand.
CAAATCCTCAAATGAATTCCATTTTTTTTCTTCTTTTTTTTTAAATATAAAATCTTTATCTAATAATATTTTATTTTTAGGCTAAAAAAAAAAATTTTTTTCAGATTGTTGAAATAAATTAATTAGAAACGTGAGAATTTTTTAATTTTATTTCCTTTTTACTTTTTAAAAAAAGAAATTTAAAAAAAAAAAAAATTTTAATTTTTTATTTATTAAAATAAATAGCTAACAATGAGAATATAATTGCAATATTTTTGCAATATTTAGCATCGATTTTTAAAATTTTCTTTTTCAAATAACTTTTTAATAAACAGTCAGCAGCACTCTTCTTTAATGTGTACAAAAATAGCCAGTGAAAAATGTATACCTATATAAGATATATATTCCAATTGATCAAGGCTGTGTCATATGACATACGCCAGCTTAGAGCACAAAGCTTCTGAGCCGATCAATTGCATTTATTGAATAAAGAATAAGTATACCTATAAAAGATACATATTTAAGAAAGCCTAAAGTCTGTAGTTTTTTGTTGTAAGAATTAAGTTTTAGGAAATTCTATTAGCCTAGTTATGAGAGAGTAAAAGAAAAGACAATTTTTTTTAATATTGTTTTTTGGTAAAGTAGCTAAGTGGAACAAGATGGTTCGAAAGAATACAACAAAAATACCTTTTTTCTAAAAGAAATTTATAATTTTATATAAACAAAATTGATTTTAAATAGTTTATTAATTTTTTATTTTTTAAATCTAATAAAATTTAATTAGTATTTATTTTATGCATTTTTTCTATTGTATTTTTCTTTTTCACTAATTAATTATGTTGTTGTTGATTAAATAAATGCGTTATTATACATTAATTTGTATTTAATATAACGCAATTAATTTTGCAACTTGTTTAAATTGCAATCTGATTAAAATAAAAATAAATGAAAAACAAAAATTGAATAATTTAATGGTAACTATTATTTTTAAAACTATAATTATTAAATAAATTTATACCAAATTTTATCTTTATTATTTTATCATTACATAAATTAAAAACATGAGTTTTATAGCAAAAAAATAAAAAAAATAAAAAAATTTAAGAAATAGTTTGAAATTAAATACTTGAATTTTGGAAAATGTTGCTATATAAACAAAAAGCGTAAATATTAAAAATTAATAAACTTTAAGAAAACATTTGAAAAAAAAAAAAAAATTGTTCAATTAAAAATTTATTAAATTTTAGATATAAATTTGAATAAAATTTTATTTCAACTTCAAACTTATAAAAAGGCATTGTAATGAATTAATTTTTAGAGCTTCATAAAAAAAGTTTGTGAGTAAAATTTTGCAAATTAAACTTAATTAAGAAAAAATTTATTTATAAAATTTGAAAAATTTTTATTTTATTTTATTTTATAATATTTAAAGAATTAAAAAATCCGGAAATTTTGTTTAAAAAAGAAAAAAAAAGAAAAATCGATAAAATTTAAAATAAAATCTTGTGCTTTTCTTTAAAAAAAAATACTGAATATAACTAAATAAATAAAAATATTATCTTTTATCAAAACTTTTCCAAAAATAATAAAAAGATAAATAAATAATTCAAGTTAATTAATCTAAATTTTCGAGGCCTAGAAAATTCAAATTTACAAATTAATACCAAGCTTTTCTACTTAATTAACTAAAGCTTAAATACTACTGATTATAACTTTTATTAGATAAATTTTATAATAAGCATCAGAGCACATATTCTTAAAATTTTACAAAATTTTATTTCAATATTATTTATGATTTAATAAAAGAATATAGAAACTTAACAGCTTTAAAAATATTATTTTAAATAAATCAAAATATAAAATCTTAAATAAGATTTTTCATGATAGGTTCAAGATGCAAAAAAATCATTTTTAAAAATAACTCAACATCAAACTCTAAAATAATAAAAATTTTTTTTTATTTAATAGTCAAACTTGATACTTAACTAAATTGATTCTTATTATTATCAAGCACAAAAACGCGATTCTATAAATTTGAGAAATTCTTAACTTGATTTTAAATTGACATATATCACATAAACCAAAATTTTTTGATAATTCTAAATTTGCTTATATAACTCAATATTTAATAGAAAAGAGCTAAATGTTAAAATAAATTTACTAAATGTAATTAATCTTAATTTTTTTTTTCAATCAATTATGTGCCATTGATTTGAAAAGATGATTATTATAAGGTTACAAGTATAGACTATAAGACGTATCAATAAAACCTAAAAAGACGATCATTAACGCAAACTTGTTTTTATTACTTTTAGTAATAAAAATAATTTTACCAAATCTTGAAAAGTTGTTTTGACTTTTAATTTTTTTTAGAAAAAAACTACTTAAACTTAAACTATTATTATTACTATTATTCGAATGTTGCAAAATTAATTTCGTTTATAATTATATAATTTTAATAATTAAAAACGCAATTAATTTTGCAACTAACTTTTACTTGAAACAATAAAAAAAAAATTGATTAAAAAAATTTTTCAAAATAAATTATAAAAAATATTTTTTTAAGGTTTAAGAAAGTGTTAATTTGATATGAATCTTGTATAATTGTTTTTATATTATTATTATTATTATTATCATAAAGCTAAAAGATAAGATCTTTATTTAATAAAAATAATAATAATAATAATTATATAATAAAAAATAATGCCAATCTATTTATATTAAAAGAAAGAATTTTGCAATTCGCATATTTTATTTATGAAATCATTATTATTAATTTTCTTATTTTAAAATAAAATTTAAATCAAAATAAACCCAAAATAAGAATTCATCAAAATCCGTCTAGTAGTTAATTTGAAAAACTGAATTGTTTATCAATAATATTTAATTTTAATGTTCAATATTACTTTATTGAAACATGATACATACTTTTACGTAATTTTCTTTCTTCTTTTTACATAAGTTAAATTACTAAATAAAAAAAAGTCTTTCAAAAAAAATCAGGTATTTGTCTTTTAAACTATTCTTCTTCATTCAAGGATAATAAAATATTTTAATTAGAAAACAAAAAAATATGACACGTTTCAAATTAATGCATGATTTAAATAAATAATTGATAGAATTTAGTTTTTTTTTTCTTTTCTTTTCTTTTAAACTATCAAAAAGTAAAAGAGAAAAATGAAATAACAAGTTGATAATTATGTAATGCAATTAGATTTGAAATAGAATAAAAATCAATTCATTTTAATTAGACTCAATTCTTTATAATTTATTTTAACAATACATAGATTAGAAAAAATAAATTGGATAAAGATTTTATAATTTATTTTTTTTTGTTTTAGAATTAATTCTAGCATAATTCTAAATTTTTATTTTTTTTATTTATATTGCAAGTTTTAATTTTGTAATAATACTAGTGAATACTGAATTTCTTAATTCTATGCTCTGTTATTCATTTTTTAAAATAATAAAATCAGAAAAAAATAACAATTTGATTAAGAAAAATAAAAAAAAAAAAAAATTTTATATTAACTAATATACTTGAAGAGAAATATATTTTTTTTCACAATTAAAATCAATCATATTTCAAAGATTGAAATCTTAAACATAAATAGAAAAAAAAATTTTTTTCTTTTTTGTTCTTTATATTTTACTTTCTATTAATTTTGATATTGTTTTTTTTTTTTTTTTTAAATTAGAAACAAAGTCAAAGAAATATTAATTTGCTTAGAAATGTTGTTAACAACTATAATTTCTAACATTTCCTAGTTGCTTTTTTTATTTTTAATTATTGCATGACATAACTCTTGTTGAAATTTGTATGTTTTAGTTTCATTTTTTTCTTCTAATTGAAATGAATTTAAGTTTTAGTTATTTGTTTTAGTTGTATTATTATTATTATTATTATTATTATTATTATTATTATTATTATTATTGTTTATCTATAATTATCAATCTTCTTGTCTGTTTAAAGATTTAAACTAATGAATTTAACATAACAAATTAGATAATAAAATAATTGATTCAATATTGGTTATTAAGCTTTAATTTTAAACATTCTTATCATTCAATCAATAACAATAAAGCTTTATTACAAATTTAATTAGCTTAAAGTTTCATATAAAATTGAAACTAAAAGTTATAATCTACTTAAATCTAAGACTTTTCTTTAATTTACTAATTTCATCTAAATACAACTTGTTCTCAATATTGTATAAATATTATTTCTATCTTTGAAATTGATAAAATTCACTTTTAGCTTTTGTACCATTATCAAGATAAATGATAAATTAACTAGAGATTTAAAAGAAACAAATAAGAATAAATCATCCAAATAAATACAGTATAAGTAAATTAAAAAAAAAAAAACTAATTTGTTAATAGTTATAATTATCTAAAAAGACACACGAACACTTTTACCAAGATGATATTTTTAATGCAACCACTAAGCTCTAGAACATGTTTAAAAATATAATATAAAACTCATACTTAGAATTTTTTCAAGATTTGGGATTTGGAGAATTAATAACTCAAATACAATATTTTCATTTTTTTTGTTGTTGTTGTTGTTTTGCTAAAATAAAATTTATGTTGATGAAAAAAATATTTTAATTTTCTATTTAATAATATTTAATTCGATGCTGAAAATAGTTTTTAGAATTGATTCATTAATTAGAAAAAGATTAGAAAAATAAAAAAAAACAAATCTGTAACACTAGTTGTTTTTGAGAATAAATAAAATAAAATATTCTATGCCTGATATAACTAATGGCAATATTTTAAAATTGATTAAAAAGCAAAAACTAAAAATATAAACCAAAAATATTTTTTTTTTTTTTTATATTTTAAATTTATTGACAGCTTTTTTATAGCGCTTGAAATTATTTACAGTAAATTACATCTGAAATTATACATTTTTTCTTTCTAATGTTATTAATACTTAGCCTGGAGATATTGATACCTTTTAAAAATATATTTTCTTTATTTAAAGCAGCTAAATTAGTAAAGATAAAAACCTGTTTTTTAATTTATCGAATATTGATATTAAAATTTTGTTGTTGTTGTTGTTGTATAAAATAAAAAAAAAAGCAAATTTTTGATTTATCTGATTAATCGAATTGATTTTTAATTTTATTGATCCAAATAATAAAAAGCTTAAAAAATAAATTAAATAAGCCAAATATTTTTCTATTTTTAAAAAGTCTTAAGAATCCCAAAACTCTAATTTTTCATTCATTTATTTTTATTTTTTCAAAATTTATTTTTCAAAACCTTATATATCACCAGTTTTGAATATAATGTTTGATTTGTTTCTATTTTTTTTAAATCAAGTAAATTAAGTTTTTCTTTATCTATGCGGAAATTAAAAATCTTGTTAATAAATTTTTTCATTTTTAAAAAAAGAACAAAATTTTAATTAATTTTTTAATTATAAAATAAAATCTACAAACAAATATTATAAAATATGCTTTTTTATGGTATATTATCTATATTTAGTTGTTATTTGGAAATATAAAGAAAAATAAAACTTCGATAGTTTCGAAGAACAGGAAACAGTTGCCAAATAGACAATTTGGTGAATTTAAAAAAAAAACAAAATTTCTAGCATTTGATCAAATAAAGCAGTAATTGTTTATTTTATTAATAAATTAAAATAACATATAAATTTGAATATAAAAATTTACTTTTTTTTTTTAAATAACTTAATTTATTTATTTTTCTTTCAAAAAAAAACAACAAAAGAATGAAGCTGTTTAAGTTCCAAAATCTAAGCATGTTAGACACGAATCTAGGAAAGCTTGGTACATTAAAGATTAAAAAAAATGTTTAATCATAGTTTATAAACTATGATTATACTATAAAATAGTTCTATTTGTTATAGGCTTAAAAATAAAATTAAAGTATTAGTAATTTAAATCGATATGCTTATTAACTAGAAAATATGCTTATTTTCCAGTATGATTTATTTATATGCCTTGATTTTAAATCTTGTGTTGGTAAGGTTTGCTGATATAGAAAAAGAAAGAAGATTATATACGATACAATACTTTAAACATTAAAGTTTTCTTCTCACTTCAATAATTGAAGTGATTAGATCTAGATATGATCTAAAACTTATCAAATCAACTCTATCTCAGGTTCTAACTTTTTTTTTTATAGTTATTTAAAATAAAAAAAAAGAATAAAAATCTTTTAAATTTATACAAGCTTATTTAATCTTTTTAGTTAGTTACATAAGAATAACAAATAAAAATAATAATAAAGCTTAAAAAAATATTAATATTTTAATAATATCTAGATGATTTGTATAACATTTAAGTATTAAGAACAAAACAAAACAAAACAAAACAAAATCAAAAAATTGAAATATTAGGTTATATTCAAAAGAATTCAGGGTAAATATCGATAAGTAATATAGTAGTTTCCAGGCTATTTATTTAATATTAAAAAAAATTCAAAATTTTTGAAACAATTTTATTTAATCAAAAAAAAAAAGTTGAAAAAATATTTATAAAGTAAATAAATGCTAAGTTTAAGAACTTTTATTGTAATATGTTTCAGTTCTAGATGTTAAAATATACTTTTTGAAATTTCTAATTGAACCGGGTTAAAAACACAAATAAAATTATTTACATGTTTTTCAATCATTATAAACAATATGAAAAGTTTTGTCCACAACTCTATTATATTCGATTATTTGCTCATCGACTGAATCATAATCAGATAAATGAAACTCGTTTGTATTCGAATTTTGATTTTGATCTTCTTTCTCAGACCTTGCTGTATTAAATTGAGGCTTAATCATTGTTTGACAATTTTCAATTTCTTCTAACCATTTCAAAATTCTTTCCAATGTGTACTCGTTTAGACCATTTTCATAATATTGTGCATCTTGTTGTTGTTGTTGTTGTTGTGCTTGGTTCGAATCTGAATCTAAATTTTCGTTTTGTTGTATTTGCGCTAATTTAGATGTATTCTCATTTATTATTGGATTTTTAAGCAAACTTGCACTCGCTTGATTCAATTTATTCGATATTTCTTCGAACGAGTTATTTAAATCATTGGTTTTTTGGCTTTGTACTATCTGACGTTTATTCATTAGACCAGTTTTTGGTCTTGATTGTGTTTGAATTGTCTCAGACTGATTTTGATTTATTTTATATCTACTTTCTTGTCTGTTTATATTCATATTATTATTATTATTCATATTATTATTATTATTATTATTTGTTTGGCTCAAAACTGTATTTTGTCTTTGCAAACTTGTTGATCTTTTTTCCAATTTTCTTGGCTTGGGAACAGGTCTTTGCTGATCTAAATTATTTATACTCGATTGAATGGTATTATTCGAATTTTTACGATTTATAACCACATCGTTTGACGACAATGTAGTATTTTGCCTTGTGGATAATTGTTTTTTAATAAAACTATCGTTTTCTTTTATATGATTCGGATTATTAGCTACTGCTGATTTATTTCTACTCTTACTCTGATCTATTTGTTTTGCAATAGTATTTTTGAATTGAGGAATATGTTTTTGATATGTTTGTCTATTCTTATTCTTAGTCGAGTCTAGATCTTCGATCGAGTCTTCTTGAGTATCTTTCATTTTATTTGCTGAATCGATTGCACACAAATTTTCCAAGTATATTGCTTCACTAACTCTTATACTAACATCAGGCTCTTCTATAGCTAGTACTGGTGTATCTAATTTATTTTTATTAGCCGAATAGAGTCTAGACTGGTTAGAAGATGATTTATCATAGCTATTAAAAGTACTTGATGTTGTATTCTTTTTTAATGGTTTTTCGATCAATTCATAAGTAGTTGAACCATTTTGAGTCTCGTTTCCATCTTCAGAACCGTTTGTTGATAAGGTCCAATTTGGCTTAGAACTTTTGCTCTTTTTTTGGCTAATTTCAGCGCCTAAGCCACTATCGACTCGAACCGACTTTGAATTTTGGTTTGTTTGAGACTCGACTATAGGTGGCAATGAAACATCGTTTTGACTATTACGACTTGCTCTACTCACTGCTCTAAACCCGTTTCGATTCATTTTTGATTGATTTTTTTTCAAATTAGAAGTTTCTTTAATGCCGTTTAATGTCGTCGTCATTTGAGACTCATCTAATTCTGGTACTTGAAAATTAAAAAATTCAAAAATTAAATAATTTTTTTTTTAAAGAAAACATTAATTTTTATATAATCTCAAGTTTTTTTTTTTTTTTTTTTCTTAATTTTAAATAAAATAAACTTTAAAGTTTAGATTTATTAAAATCAGGTGAGAATAAATTCATAAATTTTTTTTTTAATAAAAAAAAAAAAATATTTTAATTATTTTTATTAAAAGAAAACATTTTTTTAACTAATGCTCAAATGTGCTGAATCCTTAAATGAGATAATTTTTGGCACTTTTCAGGTTTCCAATAACAATATTTAAAAAAAAAAAAAATTTATTTTTCATTTAATTCTAAATTCTATTAATTCTAGACTATCCGAAAAGTAATTTACATAAACCTGTTGGCAAATTTAAGAAATAAATTAAAAGTTTTAAGCAATTTTAGCTTCTTCCTTTTAACAAATAATATTAAAAAAAAAAAAAACAAATTTTTTTTTTCTTCTAAAAAAGAAAGTTATTTACTTCTTTAATAAAATATTTGAATGGAAACGAAGGAAAAAATTTAGTTTTGTTTTTTTGCATGTAAATTTGAAATTTGAAATTTTAGTTGTTATTTATTAATATTTGTTTTTTGCAAGTCTAAAGAGAAATCAATTTTTTTTTCTTATGTTGTTATAAATTATTTAAAATTTTGTTAAAAAAAAAATTTCGTAATAGATTAATTAATTTTGCTTTCAAAAAAAGAAAGAGAAAAAAAAAAGAAAAAGACTCAAGCTTTTAAGTATTAAAATATTCAAAAAAATAAAAAAAAAATAATTCGGTTTTTTATTTTATTTAATTTAATTTTTTAAATGTTTACTTAATTAAAAAAACATGCTCTAGGCAACAAATTTTAATAAATATATTGCAACATATTTTTAAAAAAAAAAAAATGTTATCTAATATCTTATTGCAATCAAATTAAAACTAAGAAAAAAAATGCTAAGCCAGTTGTTTTGTTAGATTGATTTAGAAGCTCCTACTTGTGATTTTTAATATTAATCTAAAAAAAGAAGCCAAACCAGAAGAGACCTAATACTCTTTGCTAAACCTCTTCTAGACTGCTTCCAAACTTGGGATTTAAAGCCAAAAAAAAAAATTTTAAATTTTAAATTTTTTTTTTTTAAAAAAATTAAAAAAAAAACAACAACAACAACAATTAAATAATTATATTTTTGGATATTAGGATTTTATAAAAAAAAAAATTAAAATTTATTTTTTTAAAACAAATTATAAATATTTTAAAATAAGAAAAAAAAAAACGTGAAATAAAACGAGTATCAAATTTTATTTTTTCATTCTTAAAAATATAAAAAGATTAAAAATTATAAAATAAATTCAAGTTTCCAAGGCAATTTAGCTTCTTATCCAAATAAGAGCTTTTTTCTTTTTAGTATTTATTTTTTTAAATAACTTACGTATTATTAAAGAAGGCGAGTAAAATTTAGACATAGGCCTAGATATTAGTTTTTTCGATTTTAGATAATCATTTGATTTTATTGTGTTAGTATTAGTTTTAGGTTTGTTCGAAGAATTCGATGCTCTTAGTTTAAGCTTTTTTGAGTTATTAGCATTTCTGTAAATATTGTAATAATAATTAGAAGTCATTGAATCATTCGACACTTGGTATATTTTACTATCATAGCTTAAGCTATTCTCGCTGTTTGTACTATCAAACGATCTGGTACTTAAACCACTGAATAATTTGTCTTCAGATTGAATTAGAACAGAATTGTCAAGCAAAGATTGATGATTATTAGGTAAATCTTTAGTAAAACCATTGAAACCAAAATCGTTCATTTTTTTAATATAAAAATTAAAATGATTAAAACTAGAAGAGTAAGGCTTAAAACGAGTATTCGAATTGGAATCAGTATTGGTCGACAATGGTTGCAAATAAAGACGAATATCTGCGCTAGGACTTGTTTGAACAGGTTTTTTGTTTAAAGAAGAGTTCGATGCACTGTTAAACAACTCTTCGACTATATGATTTTCACTTTTTATTAAACTAGGCTTATTGTTTAATGTCTTTAAAATGAAACTTTCATTTAAAGCATTTATTTTAATACTGTTTTCTTTAGGTTCATTAAACAAATGAAACGACTTTGAGTGAAATGGGTTCTTTTCATTTTTTTTCATATGATAATTTTGCATTTTATAAATTAAAAAAAAAAAAAATAAATAAATAAAAAAGAAAATGTATAATATTTTTTTTTCTTTTCTATTATTATTTAAATAAAAAATATTTTAAATAACTGTTGTTTAAAAATATTGTTTTTATTATTTTTTTTTTCTTTTTATTGTTTCAAAAATTATATTTAAAAAATACTCAATCATTTTTACATATAATTGGATTAAAGAACCAGAATAAGAACAATTATTTTTTTTTTTTTATTTTTATAAAATAAAGGTTTTTTATTTTAATAAAAAAAAAATATATATTTAAAAAAAAAGCTTTTAAAATACTTTAGTAACTAAGTTTTAATTATTATTAAATAGAAGTAAAAATATTTAAACAACAAAAATCATCTTCTTCTTCATCTAAATTTAGTTGCTTTTTTCAAACAGTTAGTTTGTTTATTAAAATAAAAAAAAGCAAAAAGCAAAAAAGTCTTTTCTTAAAAGCATTTTTAAATAATTGGTTGATAATTAGAGTATGCTAAGAATAGCATATTTGAGCATATTGACAGTAGCTTATATTCTCAAATTTGGAATTTTTTTTTTTTTTTTCTAAACTAGAATTTATGCTTTAATTTTAAAATAGTTTAAAATGTCCTAAAGGCTTAAAACCATTTTTTTTTTTTTAAATTTATTTTAAAATTATTTTAAATAATTTAAATTTTTAATTTTTTAACCTATTTTATTTACTATACTGTAGTATACATGATCCTTATGATATATATGAATTTATTCAGTTTAGACATTTTAGTTTTTCTCTAATTTTTTTAACTTAAAAAAAATTTTTTTATTTTTACCTATTTTTAATAAAATATTTATTGTTATTATTTTAATTTAAATCTAAATTTTAATTTTAATTAAACTTGAAATAATTTACTTATTAAATTTGCCTTGTATAATTATTGCTGGTAAGTTTGTTATTTAACTCTTAATTAAATAAAATAATTTTTGATTTTTAATATTTTTGAAACCCAATTTCGATAAATATTTTTGCAATATTTTTTATAAAATATACTTGACTATTATTGATAGTTTGATTAAATTTGATTTCTTTTTAAATTATTTTAAAAAAACTTTAAAAAAATTCGAATAAGAAGAATATTTTTAATGTTTTTTTCATTACATAATAACTAGTTGTAATAATTGCTGCAAAATAGATGTTTCTTCTAATATAAATTCCAAGATTTATTGAAATTCTATATAAAGAGAGAAAAGACTTTGAATACTTGTGGTTTTTATTCATATTTTTAATATTTATTTATTATATTTAGACTCTCGATGTAATAATAATAATCAAGCGGCTGAAATAAAGAATAGACTCATTTTAAAAAGCCTGAAGAGAATTATATAATTATTATACCTGAAAGTTGTATTGTTTTTTACTTTTTATTATTTTATTAAGACATTTTGATTTATTTGTTCTAATAGTCTTGGTTATAAAATTTTTTTATCTAGTAAATTAATTTTTCTATTTTCTTAATCAATTTAACTATTTAAATTTAATACATTTTTTGATTGATAAAATTGATTTTATTTTATTAGGTAATAATAAGTTTAAATATTCCACCTTTATTAACAATGTGAAGTAAAAATAATTCAATAAAAGCCTAAAAAAGAAATCAATTTTTTTTTTCGTTTATTTACAAGGAAATATAAATTTAATATTTTAGAAAAAAAAAATTCAATAAAAAATTTAAAAAATTGTTGAAAATATATCTTTAAAAAATGACTATATCTAAATTTAATTGTGCTTTGAAATATTATTTTGGTAAACATTTATTTATCAAAAACATCGAATATATAGCTTTATTATAGTCTAATAATCAATTCCATCAAATTTTATAAGGGCTTAAAAAATCTTAAAAAAAAAACAATAAATTTAAATTTTGCAATAAAATGCAAATTGATAATATTAAAAGCTTTTGGGCTTATTTATAAATGAACTATTTTGGTACATGTACTAATTACATTCATGATAAATGTCAAAATCTCCAGGTATTGAAGCCTAAATCTTAAGACTTTTACTCAAAGTATACAAATTATGAAAAATTGTAAGCCTTATTCACAACTTGATATAGAAAGCTTAAATTTACATCTAGGATTTATATAAATAAATTAAGCATTATTTTAAATAAAAAAAAATAAATTTTTAAAAATAACAAATTTTTTTTTTTCATTTCTTCTAAATTAAATGAAGCCAAAAATAATAAAATTCTTAGTCCTTATTTAATTTTTGATGTAACCAAGAAATAAAATATATTATTAAAAACAAACAATTGTTAGCTAAATAAAATATGTAAATTTACAATTAATTAATGAAGCAAGAAATGGTTTAATAATAAATTAAAGCAAACAAATTTACTTAGATTTTAAAATTGGATTAAAAATAAAAGTATTTACAAATAAAAAAAAAAAATTTCTACTATTACCTTAACAGAATTCCAAAATAAAAATCTTTTACAATATGATTCAGTTGGAAATAATTTTTATATTTCTATTAGTAATAGATTAATTTTTTTTTTTTAACAAAAAATTTTTTTCGTAAAATTTGCAAATAAATAAAATAAAAACAATAGAAATAAAAAATAATAATAATGAAAAAAAAAAAAAAGCCTTAATATTATTTTATTTTATTGTTGTTATTATTATTGTAAATAAAATTTAAAATCATTAAAAAAGAAAAAATTGTTTGTTACTTATGGAAACCATTTAAAATGATTCAAATTTGTTTAGTTATATTTAATTAAAACAAGTTATGATAACAACAACAACAACAATGTATAGAAATACAAATATGTATGTAATTTTATTTTTTATATAATTTTAATTTTCTTACCTGTTAGAAATTTAATTGTTTTCAATGACGAATTTCCCGATGACGAAGTAGAAGATATGGATGAATAAATTGATTTGCATCTTTGAAAGCAGTTGTCTGATGTTATATTAATATTCGATATAGACAAGTATCTTTTTTGAATATTATTTGAAGCGGAGAAATTATCTGTTCTCAAATTTGTATGATTAAGTTCTAAATTTGTTTTTACTAAATTGTTTTCGTCAATTGAAGTAAGCACATTTTTGAATTTAATTTCTTTTTTTTGATTGCTTAAATTAATCATTGATGTGGATATGTTTGCTTTGCTTGCCAAACAACTATTTGCTATTTTATTATCATCTAGTTTGGCTATTAAAAAAGATTTTTGTTTTAGTACTGGAAAGTTTAGATAAGTCGTAGACAAATAATGTTTGCATGTTGAATTTGATGAGTTGTAGTTTGAAATTAACTGGTAATGGTTCATGTTCGAGTTGATGCTTACGGTAAGAGTTGATCTCAGCTTTGGCTTAGCACATTCTTCATAATTAAAATTCATTTTTTTTTATTTTTTATTTCTCAATTTCTTCAATATAAATTTATCTTAAATTTTATTAAAATTATCATAATCGATTTTATTTATTTAAATTAAAAGCAAGAAAATATCAGAAATAGCAAAATAAAAAAAAAAAAAATAAAAAAAAAAAAACTTGAAATTATAAATAGATAAACATAAAAATACAATTTAATTTTAATAAATATAAAAAAAATTAATTGACTTAAAAATAAAAATTAATTAATTTTTTTTTTTTTTTTTTTTTCTAAAGATATATAAATTTAAAATAAGACGCGTGCAAATTAATCGTTTAAATATCAATTTTAAAATAAATATTTATAATAATAAGAAAACAAGAAGTAATTTTTAATTTAAATTCTTGAATGATATTTAAACGATTGTTGAATCAGTTTGCTTAAATATTACGCAACAATATTTAAAATATAATCTCTAAGGCTTGTATGACATATACATATATCTATATATATATTAATTGTTTATAGGTTTATTAGAAGATATTAGTAAAAAAAATATTTGCAGTTTGAAAGAATTTCTCTAATAAATATTTCGGTTAGAATTAGAAATTGATGAAAAATATTCAAAACAAAGCAAAAAGCAAAGATAAACACAATAATCAAATTGAAATATAAATTAACTCAAGTTTCTTAAACAATTTTATTTATATACATAAACAAAAAAAATTGATTTATAAAATTAATCTAAATGAAAATAAAATTATCTTTTTCTTTTTTTTTTTTATTATTTCTTATTGAATTTATATCTCAAAAATGATATAATTTTAATTAATTTTATTTAAATCTCTTAGGTTAAAATTGATCAAGTTAAAATTTTTTTTTTTAAATCTGAATTTCTTATTTCTTTAGCAATATACGAAGACTTATAAGTATAAACATATCTCGAAAACCAACAAGATCTAAAGCAGATATTTAAAAAACAAAAATCATTCATTTTAATTACTTATGATTAGAAATAAATAGAAAAAAAATAAAATTGATAATTTTTTACTATTTATTTAAATTTAAAAGCAAATTAATCTCAGTTAATAGAATTAAATGATTCTATTTTAATAGTTGCATACTATAGTTTATTATTGCTATTGTTGAAGTTTTTAATTAAGTTTTAAATTAAAAAAAATAATAATTGTATTGAAAGCAAACAAACTTCTTAAAACTTGAATTGAATAATATTAAATAGATCAATTTGTTTACAATAATTTTGTTAATAAGTAGATTAATGAGCTTTTGAGTAAGCGCATGTATTATATACACAGTTTTACCAATTTGGATAAGAATTTATATTAAATTTAACTCTGATATTTACTTTTTTTAAGCTTTAATAACTAAAGCTGATTGACTAAATTAAACAAAAAATTCTCAAAATACTGTTGGAAAATGTTTACATTTATATTTCGTAAAATTAATTACCAAGGTAAAATAATCTTCAATAAATTACCAAGTAGATTTTAGATAGCCAAGTATGGCATTTGTTATTGAAACAAATTTTCAAAATATTTTTGAATTGGTAAATTGTGCAAATAGAGCTTAAAATTTAGCTGGTAAAACTGTTTATACTAATAGGTAATATTTAGCCACCAAATTTATTGTTTTACTTAAACTTAAATAGAAATTTTAATAACTAAATAATAGTAATAATTGGAGAAGAAGGAGAGAACCTGTCACAGTCACTGAATTTTTGTAAGTGCATAGTATTAAGATGCTTTTAAGAATAGATTTTCTTACCCTTTCAAAAAACTTTATAATCATTTATTAATTTAGGTTTTTTAATTATTCTTTTTGAAATTTCGTAGACTACTCTGTTGATTAAAAGAAATTGTAAAGAAGACTTGATTGTATCTTTTTTATCAATAATCTTTTTAATTTTTTTATTTTCTTCTTAAAGAAAGATTTTAAGTACAAAAATGAAGATGAACTAGAACAAAAAAAGCAATTTGGATATTCCATTGAGAATATTAAATTTTTTTTTTTTTTAAAACTAAAACTAAAAATTAATTTAAACTAGTCAAAAAAAAACAAAATACTTAATTTTTCTTTAAATAAAAACATTAAATATTGAAATAGCTGAAATTTTTGAAAGAAATTTTCAGGCTGCTCTTGATAGTATTAATTCAATAAATTAATTTACTTCTTGTAGTTAATTATTTAACTCCTAGAAATTTTTTTTTAATTTATAAATTAATATAACAATTTCAAATTTGAATTAATATTCAGAAAACAAATATTAAAAATTTTTTTTTTTTTATGTTTTAAACAAATCTTATTAATTTATTTTTTTATTTCATAAAATACTCTTATATTTGAATTTGAATTAAACAATTTTAATTCAATCTTAAAAAAAACTAAATTACCACTTAATTAAACAAAAATTTTGCTTAATATCTTAGAGCTATTTTAGAATGAATTTTTTTTTTAAAAAAAAAAAAAAACAAATTTGGAATTCATTTTATTTCATTCTGATTTAATATTTATAGTTCATATAAATTGAAAGATTAAGTGTTAAAAATTTTCAAATATTTAGGTTAAAAATCTGGTTAAATATTTATTATATATATATTTGAATATATATATATACACATAAATCATCAATTAAAATCAGAAAATAAAAATTTATATAAAATTAGGTTTATTGATGTTGAAAAAAAACAAAACTCAAATTAATAATTATCTTATAAATATTAATAAAAATAAATACATATAGACTTTGAATGCTTATTCAATTTAGATTTGAGAAATAAAAATTGCAATATTTTATTTTATTTTATTTTATTTGTAAATAAATAAAATTATTTCTTATCATAGAGTCTATAAATTGAGTGTATTAATTGTTTTCGGTTCAGATATCAAACTTGTTTATAAACATACTCAGCAAAGCTTTATATTTAATAAAAATGTTGTATGTTGAAAAATGTGCACATTTAAATTAAATTCTTATGAAGAGCTGGTATTCAGCACAAACTTGTGTGGTGAAAGTGATAAAGAAAATATAGAAAAAAGGTTTGACAAAAATTTAGCACTAAAAGATTTATCAATATTTCAGCATCATCATTCTTTTTTTTGCGTTCTATTTTAAATAAAATAAAATATTTTATAATGGTGAATTAATAATAGATGATGAGTTATTGGATAAATACAATTTAGAATGGTTAAATTTGACTAAAGAAAAATATTCCAGAGAAAAATCGACATCCAAAATAGAAATATTAAATTGTAATCTTTTTGACTCATTGTAGACTTAAGGTTTGTATAGCTTTGATAGAGACTGATTTATCTCAATTCTCAATAGTATCAAGATTTATGGAAAGATTGAGCTTATATTCATAGACCAATCCAAGAAAGTGATAGCATCAAAACAGGACAACAGAATTCTCATAATTTTGAAGAAATAGACAAAATAAACCACGAACGCTTCCAATTCGAAACAATACAAAAAGCTTGCAAGTGAATTACAAGTTAAACATATGTGATTTATTAGTAAGTAATGTTCGGACTTATATTAGTTACCGTAAATCTGCTTTACCAGGATCTTGAAAAATCAAAGAACTTTATTTCGGAGATTCATTGTCTACTGATTCAAATATATTGCCAGCTTTGATGTTCCATATATCTTATTGGCAAGGAGAAATAATCATACAATTGATCATTTAAGCTCAATAGGAAGAAAACATGTTGAAAGGTTTATGATAATATACGAAGAAATGATTGAAAAAAGTTTAGATTAAAATATAAATTTATTTAAATTAAATTAAAATATTTAGACAAAATAAATAAATAAATAAACAAATAAAAAGTTTTAAGATTGCTGTTGTGTTTTATTCAATTCGATTAATTCATGTATTAATTTTTTAATACCAACCATCCATTGACTAACTTCTGATGGAAAATCAAGTATTAGTTTAACATGTAGATCATTGGCTGTATTAAGTTCCGATGTTTCCAAAGCTTTTGCTAAATTGTTCATTCTTAATTGTACATTTTGATTCAGTTTTGACCAATTTGTGACAAATATTTTTACTCTTTTTAAAATATCCTCGCATATTCTAGACTTTTAAATAAAAATTTATATTCTAAAAAAAAATAATTCTTCTTAAATTTTTCAATATTTACCCCAACACCATTTTCTTTTAAATATTGAACTTTGGCATTTAAAATGTTTTCAATAGATTCGACAGATAATTCAACTTCATCTTGTTGTTTGTTTAACTCTTGCTTTTGTTCAACAGCAATTTGGCTTACTGGTGGTGCAGTTAGTTTCGGAGGTTCGGTTAATTTTGGTTCTGATTCATTATTTGTAGATGATTTACCATCAAAAGGATGTGATACTCTTTGATTTAAAATGGTTCTTTTTGTTTGAACTGAATTCGAATTTTCTGTGTGTAAAAATTCTGGCGGATCATTCCAACCTTTTTCTCGATTACCAGGTCGAACCGATTGAGACATCTACAAACTTTAGTAAACAAAAATAGAAAACATTTTGAACCAAAGTTTTTCTTAATATTAAAGCCTTTAACTGCTTTTTATTTTATTTAGAAGAATTAAAAATAAAGCTTTCTGTTCTTTTTAATTTATTTATTTTATAAAATTTAAAGAAATAAAGATGAATAGATTTTTTTAAAACTTTTTTCATATCATAAAGTTTTAGCACTTTTTAACAATTTGGACTACATCTTCATCATTTAGAACATGATCTTTACCAACTTTTTGTGGATTGTGTTTAACAGATGAACCCCAAATGATAGCTCTATTTTTTTATTTAAAAAAAAATTAAAATTTAAAAATAGTTAAAAAATTTAATTGTAAAATAAATTTTCAATACTCTTTGAAATCAGTTAAAAGCTGTTTGTGAATTTTGTTACAAAAATCTTCAACCGATGATTTTCCTTCTGTTAAAATAACCGGAGCTTCGTAGTCTGGTAATTGGCCTTTAGGCTTGGTATAACTAAAGATAAATAAATGTTAAATAATCTTTAAAAAAAAAATAAAAAAAAATAAATTAAACTTACATTCTAATTAATTTTAGATAGTTCCATATTTTTTCCAATAAATCATCGAAATTCCAACGATGATGAGCCGATATTGGTATAGTATGCGGTATTTTGTAAATTACATCTAATTCTTCAATAGAAATTTGATCTATTTTGTTCAAACAATAAATACATGGTATATAAACACGATTGCCTTCAACAATATCAATTAGATCATCAACAGTAGCATCACATCTAATTATAATATCAGCATTATGGATTTTGTACTCTCCAAGCACTGATTTGACTGTGTCCAAATCTAATTCGGAATTGGACGACATGTTTTGTAAGTTAATACCACCTTTGTCTTTTCTCTTAAAATAAATATTCGGTGGTTGTTTGTTTAGTCTAATACCAAATCCTTCTAATTCGTTTTCGATTATTTTTTTATGTACCAAAGGTCTTAGTACATCAAGTACGATCAAAATTAAACTGCATGTTCTAGCAACAGCAATTACTTGTTTACCTCTACCTTTACCATCTTTTGCACCTTCAATAATACCGGGCAAATCGAGAAGTTGTATTTTGGCACCTTTGTATCTAATAACACCGGGTACTGTAGTTAATGTTGTAAATTCGTAAGCAGCAACTTCAGAATATACACCGGCTAAGTTACTCAATAAAGTCGATTTACCAACACTAGGAAAACCGATGAATCCGACTCTAGCATCACCAGTTTTGGCTACATCGAAGCCTTCACCTTTGCCACCACCACCACCTTTCGGTTCAATCAAATCACGTCTCAATTTGGCCAATTGTGCTTTTAACAAACCAATGTGCTTGGCGGTAGCTTTATTTTTTTGGGTTCTTTCCATCTATATGAAATTTATTTTGAATTTAATTTTATTAAATTTTTCATAAAATTAAATAAATATTTACCTCATTTTCAATTTCGGCTATTCTTTCCAAAAGACCCATTTTTAGATAATTTTCTAATTTTTATAAAAACTTGGAAAAAAATTTTTTTAATTTAAAAAAAAAACATTCGTATTTATATTCTTATTTTTTAGCCATATTATTAGCTAATTGATTGAAATTATTGTTTAAAATAATTCTTTATTTTTTTTTGAAACATTTATTCTAAATTTTACAAAAAAAGTAATTTTTTTAAATTTAAAAACAATATGAATAATTATTATTTATTCCCAAACTTTGTGGTATCTCAAAATATCAAAATGATCGTTCATCAGTTTATCTTCTAATTTATTTTTATTACTTCTAATCTTTTCCAATCTTTGCATATTTTCTTTTTGTTCTTTTTCTTGCTCTAATTTATCAAAAGCTAATTTCGATTCTTCCTGAAGTATTGATTTATATAATTGATTATATTATTTACTATAATTAAAAAACTATTCATACTTGTGTCAGAAATGGTCGACTGATGAGTTTCATATTGTTTACTTCATTATCAATTTTTTTTAGTAAGACACGTTTGTAACGAGGTGTTAGTTTGGGCCATACACGATGTTTACCATTAAGTATATTACCAGGTATATGATGGAATTTTAAATGATTCGATAGTCTTAATACTATATCTGTTAATTTCATTTTTTTTTATAAACTTTTAAAAAAATAAATTTCCAACTAAAATAAAATATGATACAATCAATAAGAATTGGAGTTTTAGCCCCAAAAAACATTTAAATGAAAAAGAAAACTTTGAAATTAATTTAAAAAAGTCAATCGAGTATAAAAGAAATTTTTCATGCAAACAACTTGCCACGAAATTTTTCAGCTTGTTTTTTGTTAAATTCAGATTCTGTTTTGTCAATTAAAGTTAATTGTTTGACTACTTCTTCTTTCAAAGAAGGATCCAATTCGATGCATTTTTTAAAATCATCTCTAGCTTCTTTTAAATTCCAAACACAAACATGAGCTTTGGCGCGCCTAAACAAAGCTTTTACATTATTTGGCATTGATTCTAAAATGCTACTCGTGTGTTCTATACAGCTATAAAACTCATTCATATTAAATTTACATAAACTATAATTTAACAAAATCGGAATTTTTTGTTCATTGAGCTGATTCCATTCAACATCATTTGGCTTCTCTTTAAGCATCAGACTTTCCAAATAGCCCAAAGCTTCTTCATATTTTAAACTCGCTTCCAAATAATTTTTTTCTTTAAACAATAAATTGCCTTTTTCTTTCAAAATTGGTATTTGCATAGTTTGTTCTTCTTCAGTAAGGGTCCATGACTCTTTTTTATACTCTCCTGGTTGTTCAACTTTTACTATTTCAAAAATAAAATCTAAATCTTTAGGTTTTTTGAGCAATTCGTCTAAATCAGTATGACCAAGACCATGTTCCATTATATTAAAACCACAACAATGATGCCGATGTGGTTCATCTTTTTTGTGATTGTGTTTGTGATCACAGACAGTTGCATAATAATCCCTGAGTTGTTTAGCAGCAACAGGAAACTCGAATAATAACTTATTTTTATAAGTTAATTTAGAAAAAAGAATGTTTGACTTCAAAAATTCAAACTTACTTCTTTAACAACACTAAAACGAGATACTTCATTCAACCACATAGTCTTAATACATTTTTCCCAAGTTTCTAATTTAAACTTTTTGCCTATAATCAACTCCATTGGTTTTTTTTCATTAAATTTTTTACTATCATCTAAAATTCTTCCATCTTCGGTAACTATTGTTTTATAATGAAAATAAACTTTTGTTCCATCTATATAATCAACTGGCTCTTTGCCTGCATGGACTAGTCTTTTTTGTATACCACAATCGAAAGCTTCTGGTCCAAGAACCATTTGATTCGACATTTTTTTGTTGTAATTTAAAACTAAAAATATTCTAGAAATTAATATGGTTTATTTCTCTCTCTTTCTTTCTTCTTTTTTTTTTTTTATATATTAAATGCAAATTAATTTCAATTCTTTCTTGCAATTATCGTTTTATTTTTTTACTACACGAATATAAAACTGTGTAGATATAAAACGAGTTTGAATTAAAAAAAAAACTATGCAAAAAAAATAATTTTTTAAAGTTGCAAATCAGTTTCAGTTTTATTTCAAATTTTGTGATTATATTATAAAAAAAAATAAAATAAAATAAAATTGATGCGTTTAATAGAAAATTAAAATAAAACAAAATGAAAATAAACAACAATTTAAGCACCAAAACAAACAATTTGGAAAATAGTTTAAACAAATTAAGAAACAATTTGAAAATAACATGTCAGATTAAATCAAATGAAAATAATAATAGTACTAATACGCCGAATAAAGTATTAACTAATAATGAAAATTTGACCAATATTAGCATGAGCGAAACCGAAGACGATAGTCTTTTAGAGAATGAGACTAGTGAAAATTCGAATCAAAATTTAAGCAGTCAAAAATTAGATGATCAAACAAACACTAGTATTAATACTAATCACAAGCGTAAAAAAGATAAAACTAAAAAAATTACTTATCATATGATAACCAAATCGTTGAATGGTCTAATTGTTCTAAAATCAGGTAAAAATGCTTTTTGAAGAAAATCAAAGTGAATTGATTTAAATTGATTTTTTTTTTATTGCATAAAGTTACAAAGGATTGTGAAAGTAATTTGAGTCAAAATGAGACAAACGAGTCTGGAAATACTTTGGAATCTCAGCCAGAATCGAATTTGGAACAGAGCGAGGAAAACGCTGAAAATAATAAAAATAATTTACCAGAATCAAACATAATTGAATCGACACCAAACACAAACGACATTGATGTCGACTCGAGTTCAACAAACATAAACACCAATTCGGAACTAATTCAACCACAAATTAAAAAAATTAAAATTAAAAATTTAGTCAGAAGTTCGATTGATTCTAGAATTACCGATAACGAGTCAGAAAAGTCAAACACAAACAACACTATTTCAATTGCTAAAGGACCGTACCGAACTAGAAGTAGTTCAGCTAGACCTGTTAATATTGAAAACGTCGATACTGAATCAGATGAAAAAACAATGCATACCAAAGTATTAGCTAATCCTGCGTTTGTTTTAAAAAATTTAGAAAGAGGTATAACTTTAAATTATTTATATTTTTGCCAAAGTAATTTTAAAAAATTAAGAAAAAAAATTTTAACATTCAAAAATTCTTTTTGCCAAGTTTGGCTTTAGATTTTGTTTTTCTAATTTGGCTTTTACCTAGTTTCTAACTTAAATATCAAAGATAAGAATTATTAATTAATTGTTGACATTTTTTAAATCAAGTTTTTAAAAAAAAATAAAATTTGGAAAATGTTGAAAATTATTGCTTTTTAAATTTTTTAATAAATAAAAATAAAACTAGTAACATTAATTAAAAAATTTTGGTAATTTAAGCAAATATTTCGTTAGATCTAAAAAACCAAAGAACAGTAAAGAGAATTAATAAACGCAAAGTAAGCTATATTACAGAGTTTTAGTAGTTAAAAATAATTCTAATTTTAATTTAAACACAGACTCTTGATTCTGATTTAAAAACATCAAACTCAAAAGCATCTACATTTAAAGTGATTGATTCAGTTATTGAAAAATTTACACAACCAAGCGAAAATAACATGCTTGTAGACAATGAAATAACCGAAACGGACACGTCTACAACAAATTTAAATAAAATTGTAAAAACAATTTCAAGTTCAAACATATATTCACCGTTAAACAATAGTGGTATGATTGATCTAATAAAACAAGATAAACTAGCCGATACAAATATACAAACAGTGTCTAACAATAGTTCTGTTATAAACAACTCCAACAATTCGAATGAATCAATAGACATTGATCGTTTTAAATTATTATCATACCGATCAATCATTAAGCTAACTTACTTGAATACTACAGATGTTATAAACGATGATATATTTAGTTTTATGCTAAATACTTTGCCAATCTATAATCATAATGTATCATCTAGCGAAACGAAAAAGCAAATCGACACGAAAAAGCAAATCGACACGAAAAACTTAAAATCTACTCTTAAAAAACACATGATTGATTTCATTGATTCACAAATTTCAACAAAAACATCCACATCACCTCTTTATTCATTAACTCTGGACACTGATGAGCATTTTTCGACTGTGTATGTGTACATACAATTTTTGGATCATTCCAATATTGACTCAAGCGAAAATCGAATCGAAAAATTACATCTAATCAAACTATTCGATTTAAAACTTATTCAACTACAGTTATCCTATGATTTGTCAAACTATTACGAAAAACCCAAAACTACTGGTCTAAATGAAATCAAACTAAGCAAATTTTTATTTGAGCAATTAAAAGTAAATGTAATAAATTTTTTCAAATTAAATAAGCAAAATTTGATTTGTATTTCGATCGAAACTAAAATACTAGAACGCATTTGTTTTTCTACATTACAATTGTATTTAAATGATTTATTTAACAAGTTTATTGTTTTTTTACCACGTATCAAAATACCTGAGCAAATAAACTTGAGCCTAAACTCACTTAATTTTGATTTAAAATTTAATTTTAAAAATTATTTTCAAGTTTATTTAAACATGATTAAATACTTTGATTCAAATAATTCAAAAGATTTATTATATAAAACAAGTTTAGAAAATTTGTTGGAATTTAGTGTTGATAATTTAAGTGAATTTATTAAAGTAACAGAATCTATTTATACAAATTATCCAAAGCTAGTCTCAGAGATAAAAAAAATGTGCCATTTTGAAAATGATCTGCACGATCAGATAAACTCTGTTGATTACTATTTCATGACTTGTCTATTTTGTGATTTGTTTAAATTTTTGTATGATTATAAACTAAACCCCAAGAGGTTTTCTAGTTTTAGTGAATTGGTATTTCCATGGAGTCTGAACGGTTCGTATTTGAAAAATTTACTCACTGAACAATTAAGCGAGAGTAATAAGAACACATCATTATTAGGTGTAGAAGTTAAGTCAGAAGAAGACGGAGATGGTTCACAAAAGAAAATAATGATGAATCTATCTCTGTGTGAAGAAAACTCGAATGAGAAAGAGCAAAAAATCGAATTCGAGAACAATACATTAGATTACTTGATTAAAATAAAAGAATCATTCGAGCAATTGCTAATTAATATATTAGACTTTGGCTCAGATAAATCAGAACTAAGAGAAAAATATTCTTATTTAATAACATCGGATTGCTTCATAGATGAAATGTCAATAAATGCCCAACAAAATAAAATATCAATGTTAGAATTAAACTCTAGTTTGAATAAAATGTTCGATGTTTGCTTTAAATATATTAAATTTGAAGACTCTAAATTTAGTATTAAATTAGACTTAACAGATAAGCAACTACAAAATATACTTGATTTTTACGAATTTCGTAATTTGGTTAGTTTGGAGAGAATTTCAGAAGAGTATCAAATGTTTTTCAAAGATTTTTTTTCAGCAGTCAAAGTAGAATTACGTCATGAGCTTAATCTGGATCTAATAAATGACTTGAACAATTCACAAAGTTTAGATCTGACAAATCAATTAAGTATTTTTACTAGATCTTTATTGGAGCCAAATAGTAAATTGAAAGATAAATTTATTAAATTTGTATATCAATCAAATATTAATAAATTTTGTCCAGTAATTAGTTTTCTGGCAACAATATATTTATGTTTACCATCAATAGTTTCATTTGCACATAAAACTAATTCTAAATATAAAAATAAGCCGAATTCTGTTTTAGATTTTGTTTCGTTAGAATATAAATTAAAAATATGCGATTCGATCAAAAAACCGGATAAATCAGATGAAAATTATTTGATCAAATTAGATCAAATGGCTTATATTGATATTGTTTAATTCCATTAACTTAATTATCCTTGTATAGATATAATTTTTTCTTTCGTTTAACTTAACTAGAAACAATATATAAAGTAGATAATTTTTTTTTATATTATAACTTAAAGGAATTGTATGAATAAATTTTTTAATTATTATAAATATAAATTTTTTAAAAATAAAAAAATCAAATTAATTAAAAATTAAATTTTTTGTCTTATTCATAAAAAATTAAAAGCTTTAATTACAATAATTTTGGTCTTCAAAACACTTCACCACACATAAAATTTCTTTTAATTTTTTTGGAAAGGTTATAAAAATTCCAAAATATAAACTTGGCATATCTAATTTAATTTTTAAGCTACAATAATGCCGAATAGATCATTTTATAAATAATTTAAAATTTTAAGAAAATAGTAAATTCCTTATGAATTTAAGCATAATCAAATATTGATCAAATATTGAAATACTTTGTTGGCAATTCAAAACTTTTAAATGATGATATTTTAACACTCGAAATACCAATATTTTTATAAATTTTTTTCAAAAAAGAATAATAAATAACAGGAATAAAAAGAACAATTTTTTTCGAAAAATGTAAAGATTATTAAGAATATATAATCTAATTCGCTAAAATTTATTACAAAAATAGAAAAACAGTTATTTCAACTGTTTGGTAGTTCTAGTTAGTTTGTAATTTTTTTTCGGCGCGTAAAAAGAATTTAAAAAAAAAGATATTTTTATTTTTTAAAAATTTTATCCAATAGAGTAAACTTTTGAATTAAGGGATTTATAAAATTAAGAAATAAAAAACAGCTAATTTAGCTGTTGCTAGCTCTAGTGTTAAAGTAAAGAATACAAATTTTTGATAGTGGTAATCATCACCCTCCTACTCTTACCCGGGCTTGGGATCGACAGTTTATGATGATATTACGGCTACATATTCTTAATAAGGACGGGGGACGTTCAGTACAAATAACAACCACTCATCTGAGCCGAAGCTGCAAACTCGATCATTATTTGACATATAGCTTGGAACCGCAAACCAAGTGCCTAATTTGACTTTACCTTGCCTTATTAGTAAGAGTATGTGCAAAGTGCCAGCGTTACAAAACAAGCTCCCGCAATCGTTCCCAACCTACTATACTCCGTGATGGTCAAAGCCAGCGGCACAGATGTACGACAGGATATGAGATAAGGTCCGTAGACCTCACCGCCCGTAATGCAACACACTTTGCATAATACCATCACCCCTCCTACTCTTACCCGGGCTTGGGAGCGGCAGTGGCGTAGTTAGTGGCTTTTTTAAATAATATGTTTTTTTATTTTAAGTCTATAATAAAAAATGATAAAAATAATACAAAATCTGAACTACCTAACTCATTCAATTTTTAAGCTACATAAACGCCTAATATTTTATTTTGTAGATAATTTTTTATTTTTATAATATTAAGGGGGTCTGGGTAACTTTGTGCACAATTGTTCACAAAATATGTGAACTTTTGGATCAATTCAGTTTAGTGAACATTTTGTTCACCAAAAATTTGTTCACTTATCATGTGACCAAATATTAAAAGCATAAAAATTATTATTAAAAAATATTTTCGTGACCAGTATATTTATTTTGTGAACAAAAAGTTACAATTTTAAAAGATATATAAAATATACTTATTTTTTACTGTGTTTTTTATAATAGATTTATGAAGTTTAGTACCTTTTTCGTTTTTCATTAATTCCCCACATACAGTATTTCCCATGGAACAGGATTTTTGTGATTACTCATTGCAATTTTTATAGAATTTTCAGTTTCTTCACTTACCAAAATTTTTGACATAGCTAAATTTTTATAATTTTCAGCTTTTTGCTGTACTGATTGTAAATGCATTTTTTCAAATTGAATATTAAGACTTCCAGTATTATCATTTTCAAAATCGATTATACTAGAATCTGATTCACTTGATCTTTCATCTGTTTTGGCTGACACCGAATCTGTTTTTGCTAAAGTTGCAGAATTTGTCTCTTCTTCATCATTTTCTTCTAAATTGACTTAGTTCTGTCAAATCACATTCTGAATTTGGACCCAATATAGACTCAACATCACTAATTTCAATGCTTGTGTCATCTTCTTTTTCATCTTGGTCTTCATAAAGTACAACTTCTGCTCTAAATCACCAATATTATCTAAGAATAAAAATGATTAAAAATTTAATATTTTCTTAAATATTTAATAACAACAATGTTCCTGGTTTATAATATTTGGCTATCATGCTTAATATTAGATTATAGCATGATATACGATCATTGTTAACATTGATTGGGTTTCACTTTTTTTGCTTGCGTTTCTTTTTAAATCTGTCTAAAATGATTTTTGTTGAGTTTTTATGCCTTCTAAACTGTTTTTACAAATATTTTTCCAAAAGCTAGAGTTCTGTTTAAGGTTTCTTAAAATGAAATTTTGATCCTGATAGAGTTATTGGGAGGGAGTCTATCTCAGTTCAAATAAGTTTCACAGCAAAATTAATACAAGTAATTTTTGCTTACCTAAATTTCTACGAAATTTTTAAAAAAGATATGAACACTATATATTTGTTTGATAGATAATTTCAATACCTACTAAAAAATTCCAACTAAATATCTTAAAAAATAAAAAAATAAACCACGAAAACTAAAAATTTACAAAAAAAAAAAACGAATCGTTTAAACTTTTGTGCAACACTGTATTTAGGAAAATATCCTGTAAAATCTTTAGTTTTATAAAAAATCATAAAATCAAAATTTTTTTAAATGGAAAATTTTGTATTTTAAGGGAAACTAACGATTTTCCACTGAATTCCATTGAAATCCGAAGTACCCGAAAATTTCCTTAATAAACCTTTATCTTCCAAAAAATTAATTGACTTGGATAATATTAAATAACAGTTTTAATACTATTGCTTTAAAGATGAATTTTTGATTAATAAAATAAAGTATTTTTTTAAAATTTTATTTTAATTATAATATGCCAATTTGGACTAAAAATTTCTGTTTTACATTTTAAAACTTGAATTCGAAAATTAATTATTTTCTCATGAACAAATTGCTCTCCACTTTGTTATTATATTTGTT
The DNA here is from genome assembly GCA_021432725.1 of Brachionus angularis. Classification (NCBI taxonomy): domain Eukaryota; kingdom Metazoa; phylum Rotifera; class Eurotatoria; order Ploima; family Brachionidae; genus Brachionus; species Brachionus angularis. Next base: position 856,170 of record JAJVDD010000007.1, read on the forward strand.
TAATTGATACTTGATTACTTTGTACAAAATTTCTATGAGTTCTACCAGACTTAATAGGCTTATTCCAATACAGAATCCTGCAAAACCTCCAATATCAGCAAAAAATTCTTCTGGACTTTGAGACGGATTCTCTTCAACAATTTTATGTGTTAAATCTTCAAAATAAACATTCACAGCTAAAATATTTTTTTTTAATTTTTCATGAGACTCGAAATCTGGAAAATAATTTTCCAATAATTTCAATCTGTTAAAATTAATTAACAATTCTGAATAAAACGGAGTAGGATAATCAGCTTGCGAAATTTGTAATTCATATATGATTGAATTGCATTCTTCAGGACACTCATCAAAACATTTTTCAGGCAAATCGGTGCTATAAAATTCAAAATAAGTGTCAGCGACACAATAACTGTCTTTTTCTAGACAAGGATTTTTATTTTTTATAACAGGTGCCGAAGAATCATAACAACCACAATTTTTAATCATTAACATTTGAAAACAATATAGTATACAATATTTCTGTTGATAGATTCCATTTTGATTGATTGTGGTTTTGAATAAATCCGATTTGAACGAATCTAAATTAGTTAAATTTTCAATGCAATCACTGTAAGGCTTTGGTTGTTTAATGTAATTTGTTTGATAAATAGATACATCTGTTTCGGCGCCTATTTTAAGACTTATTCCTTGTGTATCTATGATTGGATTTGTAGTTGAATTATGTATGAATAAATGAATTCCACTTGTTTTTGAATAATCAAAACCCAAAGTAGATTCACCTGCATACAATTCCATGATTAAGCCATTTATTCTACCTGATGTTTTAGAGATTAATTTTTCAGTAGTTTCATTTAACATGTTTTGACCAGAATTGAATTTGAAACAATTGCCAAATTTAAATGAATAAAACATATCAAAATTTGACTTGTTACATGGAAAACCATTGAAATGACAGCTTATCAATGTTTGCTCATAAGAAAATCCAATATTTTTGATCTCAGAAATATCAACATTTAGCAAATACTCCAAATAATAATAAGCGTTAATAATGTCTGTAAATTCTATTGATAAAATATGGTTTAAATAATATTCATAATTTTTAATTTTGCTTGTATTAGATTGTACAGCTAAATTGTATTTATTCTTATTACAAAATGTAACTGTGGGAAATTCCATAGAAGAATATCTTTCAAATCTTATTTGAGTGTTTACTTCATAATTAAAATAGTCGATAAATCTATTAGTCAAGCCATAAGCACAATAGCCGCAAGATGCTAATAGAAAAGCAGTCCACATTAATTTCAAATCTATTGTTTCATTACGAGATATATTTGGAAAACCATGACTAGTTGATGTTTCAATCCAATCTTTGAAAATTTCTTTTAAAGTTAAATTTTTTTTTGACATTATTTTTTTGTTAAATTTTAAAAAAATAAATTTAAAATTTGACTTTTATACAATATTTTTAATTTATTTTTTTTCTCTGGGAAATTATTTCCATTAAAAAATCAATTATATAATTTGCTTCTATTTGTTTGAGTAAAAATATTAATTGTTTTAACTTCATTTTTAATGTTTGATCAATTTAGAAAAGTCTTGTTTCATTTATAAAAATTAAAATTTAAACTAATAAAATATTTATTATCATGTGATTTAATTTATATTTCTAAAACTTAGTTTAAAAGCCAAAATTAAAAAGTAAAAAAAAGTAATTCTTAATTAAGAAATGCTTGGTTAATTTACCATTACCAGTAATTTTATTTTATTTATCACACGTGGCATATGTCTATACAACTTGTTCAAATGAAAAAGCGCTTAATTTTACAAAATAACTAGGCAACAAATTATAAATTTACTTATAATAGCTCAAAAATGAAAAATTATTGTATCTTTGTAATTAGGATTATTACATTTTTGATCCAAATATTTCATAATCCATTCATCAAGAAGAATCTTTTGATATTCAGCTTTTTAAGACTAATTTCAAAAATCTCAAATTAAAAAACTTGTGATCACAAACGTGATTCTGTAGTAAAACATTATTTTATTGTAAAATTAATTTAATTAATAAAATATCTGCTTTTTAGATATTTACATGATATAATTGTATTATTATTATTATGGTTGGTAGAAGAAATTTTTTAAGATTGATGGTTATAGAATCACACCCTTCGAAATGCGCATTAACCAAATGAGAACATGTAACATAAGTAATTTAATAATCTAAAAGGTTTTATTATATATTTTTAAAGGCTTATTTAATGTTTTGTTAACAAAAGCTGTATTTTATAAAATAAATTAAAAATTTGTTTTTTATTTCAAATTACTTTGAAAATAATTTAAATACTGTAGTAACTGTTCATAAAACTTTTATTTTATTAAAGAATGGCAATGTGAAAAGCTAAATTCAAAATTGCCCATATTATTCAAAATTGCTTAGGTTTTTAGCTAAAATATTTTTCTAAGTTAATTAATAAACTTAGTAAATTTATTTAACAAAAAATATTTATATGTTTTTAAATAAAAAATTCTATTAAAGATCTTTTATACTTGAAATTTTTTGTTTTTAGAGTATTTAATTGCTTTAAGCGTTTATATAACAAACAAAAATAAATATATTTTTTTTTTTGCTAAAATTTTATACATTTTCGTTTTGTTGGATTCTAAATAAAATTTTCAAGTTTAATTCAAAACTTTTTTTTTATATGTTTTATTTTTGGCAAAGTTTGTTTAATCAAAAGGAAATAATTTTTTTTTTTTTAATATTACGAAGTTTAAAAATTTAGAAAAAATAATATTTTCTTTTTTTAATACAATTAAATTTCTATTAAAAAAAAAAATTCCAAAAGTTTATATTTTTCTTAAAACTATTACGAAACTATGGAAACTTTATTAAAGAAAAAAAAAGAAAGAAAAACTTTGAAATTTTAGATCATATGGAAGTTTTTAAACAAATATTCTTGAATTTAGTAAAAAAAAAAAAAAAAATTCTCTTCTAATTAGTTACATGGAGGATATATTAGCTGAAAATTTTAATCCTGAAAAACAGGCTCGAAAAAACATTTCTTTTGAGCACGAAATAATTGGCAAAAGTTTAAAAAATCAACAAATATTACCGCGAGCTGTTGAAGACATGTCTGAAATTGATTCAGATACTCAATCCAGGTTTTGAAATTTAAATTTAAATTTAAAAAAAGTTAAATAAATAAACAAAATTTTAATTAATTTAATTTTAAAAGAACTGGTAGTGTAGATGAGTCGACAAAAAAATTTATATATAAACAAGCTGAGAATATAAATAAAGTAACTCAAATAGCACCTAAATTGCAAAGAATAAACGACAGTGTTTACAAAGTGTACGGGCTGACAGACCCTCCACCAGGTTTCGGTCTATGCTATCCCAAGTATTATTACCTAGAACAAAAAAAACCCCAACCAATGTCTCCATTAAAGGTATATCTCAATTCATTTAAAGCTTTTAGCTCTTTGTTGTTTTAAAAATTTAAAAAAAAAAATTTAGAATGATTTTAACTGTATTTATTTAGATACCTGTAAAAATTTCAATAATAATCATTTATTTTTTTGACTATTTTTTTTTAAATTTTTTTTTTTTTTGAATATTATTTTTGATTTTAAAATGAAATAATATTATTTAAAGCAAAGAGATTTTTATTATTTTAATTCTTTTTTAATTACGTGACATGAAATAAAAATAACATAAAAATAAATTTCTTAATAAGTTTCTTGATTGATCGAAAGATTTATTAAGCAATAATAAATATAATTTTATTCTTATTACTGCATAGTTACATTTAAATTTTATTCTTAATTAAAGGTTTGGAGAGGTTTTAATGGCAATATTTACTTTGAGCCTATAGTCTGTAACAATTTGAATCGTATAAATAAAAAAACATATTTTTCAGACTCGTCGGAAAACTATCAAACTATTAAAAAAGAGACCAGCACACTTAGAGATATTTTATTAAATGACCAAGAATCGGATTATTATTTAAAATTGAATCAAAATCAATCAGACTTGAGTCCAAACTTTTTTCCTTTTTTATCCAATAGTATAGAATCTCGTTTGAATATACCAAGTCAACAACAAAACAACGATTTAGAAGAAATGAGCTCTTCTAGTATAGACGCAAATAATAAAAATTATACTAAAGCCACCAAAATGCCACCGAACAATTCACCAAACATATTCACTACTAAAGACATCGTATTTCACGATTTGAATAAAATAAAATTAAAAAGATCTCAAACATTTGTAAATAGCCCGTCGAGACCGATTCTACCAAATTTGTCAGCAGTCAAACGAAATAATAGTCCATTAAGAGGCCTAGCTTATAAAGAGCTAAAAACGAGACTATTCAGTAATGATAATTTAAGTCAACAAAGCCAAGAAAATGACACTAGTATAAATAGTAAATTCAATTCATCTATCGAACTTAAAAATTCACAACATGAACACTTCAACTCTAATAGACCAAGTTATAAAGAGCTATTGAAAGGTATTAGAAAAGGTGTTACTTTGAACAATTTTAGTAAGGCCAAGACTAGTCTAGATTTAAAAGAAAATGTCAAATTTGTTGATCTAACTCAAACCAAGCAGTTTAGTTTGATTGATCAACCAAGCAAGTCGAAAAATTCTAAATCGGTAAGAGATGTTAAATCAAAAAAATTAACTAACATACTCAATATTAAAGGCGACAGGCTGCTTAATATTGAACTTATACCAGATATTAAATTATTTAAAGCTAGTAAAGATATTGAACCAAATAATAATCACCATGATGACAATAATGAGCAGCATAGACAAAATAATTTAATTCTTAATTCTTCTAAATCAAATTTATCATTTTATAATTTGACTTTTAAAAGAACTTATCCTACGCCTGAATCTTAAGCATATTAAGCTTTAATTTATTTATTTTTATTTTATTTTCAAGAAAAATTCGTATAAAATTTAAATTTTTAAAATAAAAGCAAGTATATATTTAAAAAAGGTATAATTAAAAATTAAAATTAAAAATTCACATATTTTGATTGAGAACAATTCATCTTTTTCATCAACACTTGATTTTTTTTTTATTTTGAAAATCACCAAAATCTTGCTCATAGATTTTTTTATTTATTTATTTAAATTAAATAAAAATTTATTTTAAACAAACTTTTAGTTTTAGTTTTTAAATAAATTAGAAAATTTTTTTTTTTAATTCTTTAACACAAAATGATTAAAAATTAAAAATACATCTTTTTCTTTTTTTTTTAATTTTAATTTAAAAAAAAAATTCATTTTTGAAACCTAATATTTAAATTAAATTTTAAGCTAATGTTAGATGACATATAAAAACCTAAAAATTCTGGCTTCATATTATATTTAAATTAAAAAAAAATCAAATTATTTTAATTTATTTAAAATTTTTGGAGATTTTTTTTTATTAATAAAAGAAATAAGTTTATAAAATTAATTATATTTTTAAATTTTTAAAAAAAATTAAATTTAATTTAAACCAAGTCATGAAATTTTCATTCTTTTAAAGCAGAGTCATAAGATTGTATTCAAATATCTTTTATTTTGTTTAGTCAGAGATCTAAAACCATAAATATTTTCTTTGTTTGTCTCATAATATTTTTCAAATGCTTATAAGTTTTTAATTAAGTTAAAGCCTTAAACTATTTGAATTTATTTGAAATGGAAAATGATTTAGTTTTAAAATGATTCAAAAAACTTAGATAAGTTGATATTTTTAACTTATTTAATTTGCAACATTAAGAATCAATCAAATCAGTGTTTATATATAATTTAATTATAAAAATCTAGAGTTTATTAGATCCTATTTTCTAGATTTGAAAACCAATTCAATAAAACAACATAATTATATCATACAAATCAAGTATTCTTTTAAAGAAAAGATTTCTTATTACAGTACATTATCATAACTAATACTACTACTATTGTTATTTAAAAACATTTTTTTCGTTGAACTGTTTAATTTACTAAAATTCGATTGATTAATCTTTAAAAATTATTACCAACTCTAAGATAACTTTTTTGTGTTATTAAATGTATCAAATTTTAAACTTAAACACATAACTATTTCAATAAAATTATTTGCAAACATTAATCTCAAATCATTCAATGTCTAATTAAATTTGCAATTATTTTTTTTAAATTATCAGATAATTGAAAAAATAATTAGCTATTTTATTACAAAAATTTAAAAATATTTTGTTAATGCTCTTTAATAGGTTTAAGATTAAGAACAAAGTATTTAAGATTTTAATCATTTTATTTTTTTAAAAAAATGGATAAAAGAATTGAAAGAGACAAACTAAATTTTTATTTTTTTTTTGTGGTTATAAAGTTTCAAGCAAAATTAAATTGTAAAATGATTATAAAAAATTATTTAGTTTTAGTAAATTTATATTTACATTTTTTTAAATCAAATCAAATTATCGTCTATTCACTAGGCAATAAATATATTTTCATTAAAATTTGATTTAATTTGATTTTAGGTTTTTTAGGCTTTAAATTAAACTTAAAAATCAAACGATTTTCTAGCCTTATAGCTAATAAAATAAAAAGCAATTTGAATTCTTAGTTAAAAATTTATTTTTCAGGAATATTTCAAATTTTCTTTTTAATTGATATTAATTAGTCTTTTTTTGCGGAAATTGAGTCTATAAAAGTTTAATTAATAGTATAATTGCTTAAAATTAAAATTTATCTTAACTAATAAAATAAAATAAAAAATCAAACTGAGATATTTTTAATTTAATGCTCATTTATTTCAAATTAATCTAAAATTAATACGGCATATTGATTATTGATTCAATGCAATCAAATTTGATTCTAATCAATCATAAATAAATATAATTCTAAAATTAAAAAACTGTGATGATTAATATTTCAAAACTTTTAAAATAAATTGAATTTTTTTTTTTTTTTGATGGAAAATGTTCAAGACTTAAAGCAGCCTAAAGTATTTTCAAATTAAAAATCAAACAAAAAAAAAAAAAAATCAAACAGCTCTCCAATTAAAATGATTAAAAAAATTATCAACTTTGAATTGAATAATTATTTTTATTAATAGTTTATAAATAAACCACTTGAAAAATTTATTTCAAAATTTAAAAAAAAAAAAGAGAAAAATTTTTAATATTTTTAAGTACTTGTCGAAAAAATATTTAAAAGTTTAAATTAAAATGACATTTTTAGGCAAATTTAAAAAAAAAACGATTTTTTTTCTTTAATTTAAACACATTTGTACAAAAATAATTTTAAAAAAAATCATCGGTATTTAAACATTTACATTTTTTTTAAAAAAAAAACTAAAAATTTAAAAAAAAAAAAAAGAAGAAGAAATTATTGATTCTATTTAAAACTAGAGTTTTTAGCACATTTATCAAATAAAAAGCCTCTTTTGAGAAAAAACTTTATTAAATCAGTTCTAAACATTGGATTTAAGAAGCAATAAATTATTGGATTGATAGCTGAATTAGAAAAATATAAATAAGATAAATAAATACTAGGTTTTAGATGAGACCAGAACAGGTTTAAATAAGTAGCCGTTATGGATGGCGTGTAGAAAACAATGAAAAGAAAAGATACAACAAAGAGCATAAAGGCAGTGCGTATGTCTTTAGTTGATATAACATGTTTAGAATGTGATAAGGATCTTCTACGCAACGATGTTTTGCTTGCTATTGGTTTATTCGTCTTTTGCATTGAATCATGTTCTTCGATGGATACTTTTCTATCTTGACTTTGGTCAGGCTTTATATCTGATTTACTGTTTTGTTCATGGTTTAAGGATTTTTCAAAATCTTTTGAAAATTAATTTATTAAATTTGATTAAAATAAATATATAATAACAAAGTTTAAAACCACTATGCTCTGTAAAAATGTACGAGTTTTCGTTTTCTTTGGTTATTTTTATTAGAGGTATGGATATTTTTTTCATTTCATTTTTATTGCAATCAATCAAGTTCTCTTGAAATTTTAAAGCTTGATAAATTTCATTTTAATTTTACATTAAATATGAGATAAAACGTTTCTTTAAAATTTTTAATATTTCCTTATAAAAAAGACCTATAAAGACCATTATCAACTTTGAGTTCTTAAATTTTCTAGAAACATTTTATTTCATAAAAAGAAAAAATATTTACCATTTGCTGGTTTATCGTTATCGTCATTTTTTACTTTTAAATAATCAAAACACATGCAAATTTTGTTAAATATAGAAACATCATTTAAAGTTTCATCATCATTATCAGCATCAGTTAAAGCTGTATTACCACAACGTCCACCACCATTCATGAAACTATTAAACATTAATTCTCTTTTTCGTTCTCGCTTAACTTTACGCCTAGTATAAATCTCTTTGTAAATTAAAATATACAAAACAGTTATGATAACGACAGATATTAGATATAATAGATCATAAAATATTTTAAAAGGCATAATCAAATCACCATATGTGATGTATTTTGATTCAGTATCGATGAAACACTGAAAGCTAAGTGTTGAATTGTAATATGCAGAAGAGCTTGAAATTTCTTCGGTAAAATTTAGGCCTATTTGTAGCTTAGTGTTGTTTTCAGTAACTGCTGCTAGAGCTGGTATAACACCTAACGAGCTACTAAACACAATGAGGCTTATGCCTATTATTTTAGCTCTTTGATACGTCATCATGTTCCTACTAACCATACATATACAAAAATATCTATCAAAAGCTATAGCCGTCATTAGCAAACAGCTCGAAGGTATTGTTGTTGTGGTCAAAAAGTAAAATGTTTTACATATAAGCAAGTTGTTTGTTTCATAAAAAATTTTCTCCATGTAAATAGTCATTGGTACTAGAATTGAGCATACGGTTAAGTCAATAAAAGAAAGTACTAGTATAAATAAAGTAGATGTTTGTTTGTCTTTTTTTTGCCAATACACAAATGCAACTATCAAATTGCCTATTGTTCCAACTATGCTAATTACAGTCAAGAATATATATATGTTATCATTTGTTTGACTTTGTATACTTGTCGAATTCATTTTTTCTTTTCTTTTCTTTTTTTTTTAATGGTTCAAATTTAAGATAAATTAATTTTTTTTTTATATTTTTTATGATATTTTATATTTAAGCATTTATCTTCTAGTTTTATTCTTTCTAAAATTAAGCAAAAAAAAAAAATTTTATTTTATTTTATTTTAAGAATGTCAATAAAATTGAATTTGAATCTAAATGCCAAATTAATCCAAATAAAAATATAAAAAAAAAAAACTGTTAATATTTTTTGATTAAATGCTAATAATAAAAAAAATATATAAAAATTGACATATAATCAAGCTTATTCTTTCTATTAGAATAGTAATTTGTTTGAAATTAAATTATTATGCTTTATGACAAATATTTTATGATCTAACAAGTTATTAATAAAAAATATAAAAAAAAAAAATTAAAAGGAAGAAAACACAAACATGCAAACTCTTAAAACAAATGATCATTTGCATGATTAATTTTTAAGATTAAACTTTATGCGTCTTTAGTATAATTCATATATACAGTATATATACATAGTATATATCTTTAATCTTAAAATCAATTAAGCTTAATATATTTCAATTTTCTATTTATTAGACCTACGTTTTTGAAAATTAAAATTACCTATTTATTTTTTTTTAATATTTAATTTACTAAAATTTTATGTTAACTTTATATATTAAAACAAAAATAAAAGTAATTAGTTAATTTCCGGAATACATATATATATATATATATGTATAATTATATGTATTTATTATACATAAAATAGCAAAAAATTTGAATCTATAACGATTAATTATTTCAATTAATACAAATTTAAGCTTAAGGCTAAATATTTTAATTTTGAATTAAAAAAAAAATCTGCTAAAAATTTAAAAAAAAATTGAATATTACATATTATCAGAATTGTTGCGGTATTTGCTATATTATTATATTATAAAAAACGCTATTAATTTTGCAACACAATTATATTGTTATTCAAATACATATTGGAAACAGATAGCATCAAAATGAAATAAAATTTGATCATTTATCGCCTACTATTTTAATAAAAAAAAATATCTCAAATTACATGGAAATTTTAATTTATATATTAAGCAATTGAAATAATATAATATATTTTTGAATTGAATTTATAATTTATAAAAATTTATAAAAAAAAAAAAAATTATATATTATATTTTGTTTCTGTTGATTTGTTGTTTATTTCAAAAAGAATTGATTTATTAAATAAATATTAAATTCGCATCAAAAACAAAAAACAAGAATCATTTATTAATTTTGACCATAAATTTTATTTTATTAAAGCTTCAAGATAAAACAAAAATTAAAAAAAATATTAATAATTACATAAAAAAAAAAATAATTTTTTCATAAAATCAATAAATAACTAGTAAATTATGACAAATTTATAATATTTAAATCTTGAAACTTAAACTAAAAAAAAAATAATAATAATTTCACGGAAATTTTTATTTACAATTAAATTTAACAAATTTTTTTTAAAAAATTTTTCAGGTAGAAATTAAAATAAACTATTTTTTTTTTCAAAATAAATAATCAAAAAATTTTATTCTCTTTGAAATTAAAATTAAATGGCAAAAGCATAAAATTGATTAATTTTAAACTACTGAAACGAAATTACTTTAGAAAAAGTTTATATCCTTTTCTTAATTATTTTGGTTTGAAATCCAACAAAAAAAAAGAAGAAAATTAGAAACTTAAAAATATAATTAAATTTTTGTTTTGTAATTTCTAAAAGTTTTCTAAATTAAATAGCTTAAAGCAAAAGAATAGAAACTTAAAGATAGAAATTTTGCCCTAAAGTGTTGCGAAATGTTTAATATTGACTATTTATTTATTAAGTTTTAAAATATCTTTTCTATTTATACTATTTATATTATTGCAAAATGTTTGTATTTCAATTAATTACAACAAATATAAAGAATTTATTATATTTATCCTTTAAATAGTATTATTTTTTATTCTACCAATTTAAAATACTAGTAATTATAAGTTTAAAAAAAAAAAACTGTGTGCTTTTCTTGATTCTATTTTTAATTCTATATATATATTACAAATTAATTTACTTTCCTCGAGCAATTTTGATTCCAGTTTTGTTAATTGATTGAAATGTTTTTTATTTTATATATATCTTAAAATAACTAATTAAAAAAATATTTTTTTTTGATTATTATGATATTGAAATGTTAAATGGAAATTAAAAATTTTTTTTTTTAAAGTATTTATAGCTATAATTGATATTTATATTCATTTGATTCCAAGACAAAAAAAAACAACTTTTTTATACTGATTTTGAATATTTTGAAACTCTAATAATACTGTAATATGATTGATCAAATTATTAATATAAGCTTGAATGTGCGCCAGCACCAAGTGACATTTGTCTTTTGTCTTTACAAAGAAAACATTACCAAATATTTCTTTAAGTAAATTAAAAAACAGAGAAGATAGAAATGTCTTTAAAGTACATTTATGTGTGATAAGATTGTATTTTCCCAAAATGATCCGAATAATCTGCAATTTAATAAATCTAAAATCATAAAGATCATTTGGGAAAAATTGTTAAAAAATTCTATTTAAATGCTAATTTTATTAAAACTTTTAATTAAAAAAATTTAACTCTTTTTTTTTGTTGTTGTTGTTGTTGTTGTTTAGTTTCATTTCTGTATAAAAGAGCTTTTAATTCTAATAAAAAAAAAAACAAAAAATTGTGTCGAAAAAAAATAACTAAAACTTTTTTATACGATTGAAAAGAATAAATAATTTTTTTTATTGAAAAAATTCTCATAAGGTTCTTTAATTAATTGAATAACTTTAACCAAATCATAAAAAAAAAACTAAAATAAACTGTTTAATTTAATACAATATAATATATATTTGATCTCTTATTGAGAATTTTATAGAATTAAACTTTGTTTCATTTTCATCGATTTATCATTTCGTGTTGACTATGAGAATAAAGATTTATCATTCCAAATTTAAGATATTTGTTTATAATTAAATGAAATAGCAAATTTTATTTATTATTATTATTATTATTATTATTATTATTATTTGAAACAATTACATATTTAAATTTTTTTTTTAACGTTTTGCTAAACTCGGATAATTAAATACAATTAAGAAATAAGAAAAAAAAAAAAAGATTTTCGAGTAATACATTTAAAGTATTATATCTATAGATCTTTTATTTTTCCAAGAAAGCAAATTTCGATTTTGAGAAAATACTTAAATATAAATTTTTCTAATTTATATCAGATTGTTATTTCGATTAACAATAATCTTTAATCTTTTGTTAAAAATCTGAAATACTAATAGAATATATACCTAGTAGAAAAATAAAATCTAGTAAATTTTTCAAATGATTTTTATTTTATTTTATTTTATTTTATTCTTGGATTATACTGTATGTTTAAAATTAATTATATTTTAATTGTATATTATTTTACTTTGATTTTATTTTTTTTGATTATTTCTTCTATTACTATTAAGACTTTCGGGATTAATTAAAAATGCAAAGAGAAGATCCTGCCATTCTAATAAATGTTAGAGCTTTAGCACTAACATTTATGCATTTATGTATATATATATTCAAGGCCGACAAGGCTTATATTTTAAACTTAATAAATTCTATAATTTTAAATTAAAAATTCTAAAATCCCGAAGAGATGAAAACAAAAAAATTTAAATAATATTTTTTATTAAAAAAAATAAAATAAAATAAAATAAAACATTTTAAAACATGCTGCAAATCAATTTAGAAAATAATACCCTTTTATTATAACAACAAAAAAAAAGTAATTTTTTCTATTTTATAAATCTGTTTTTGTTAAAAAAAATATATAAAAGTAATTTGAAAAAGTTTTTGAAATTGATTAATTGAATATAGATTTGTTCAAATAAATTTTTTTTTTTAATTAATTACTTTGTTTTTGAAAATTTATTGCATTTAAGTTAAGTTTAACTTTATAACTAAAAAACAATTTCCTTTTTTATTAAAGCTTGGGATCGATTAAATGACACATACTTCAATATTCATAAAATAGGAAATTATTATTTTTTTTTTCTTTAATTTTCTAATCAATCATTTACAACAACAACAACAACAACAACAACAAAAATTAATACTTTAACAAACAAAATTGAATTTTTTTTTTTCTTATTCTATTAATATCAACTTTTTTTTTTTTAAATTTTAATATTAATATAAAAAATTTTTAATGACTGAACAAATTTATTATCTAATAATTAATTAATTAATTAAAAAAAAAAGAAAAAGATTGATTATTTTTTTAAATTATCTTATCTATCATTTGGTATTAATTATTTTCCAAATATATAAATTTTAAACCTGCTTATTGTTACATGTATAGATTAGTAGTAGTAAAATTACGCAACAAATCAAATATGTTTAGCTAATTTTGTTTAAAAAAAAATTAAAGAAATACTAACTAATATTCTGCTTAAAATCAAATTGTTATCGACTTGTAATATTATAACTAATTTGATTTAATTATGATCTTTTGAAACAAGACCTAAGCTCTTTCCGATTACAAAATTTCCAAAACAATTACATAATCAATTAAAATAAAATTACAAAAAACTAAGCATTTATGGTTATTATTTTGTTTTACTGTATGTATGCTATCGGTGTCTTGCTCATTTTTAGTTCCGTTTTTTATTAAATCAAATGCAAATAATAATCTTATTCTTGAGTTTTATTTCTATTCAAAAAAAAAAAAAAGAAAAAAAAAACTAATCATTTACGGATGAAGCAAAAATGTGATTAGCGATGATTGAGAACAAAAAACTTTTTGATTTTTTTTTTCATCTTAAAATTCATACATTTCTTTGAATAAAATTTAATTAAATTTTTTACTTTTTAAAATTTTTTTTTTCTTTTTTTTTTTTTTTTGACTTGAATTAATTTACTAGTTTCTAGCAACATTCTTATTTGAATATAGACAAGAACAAAAATCAATAAAAATCTCAATGATATTTTAAAAAAAAAAGATTGCGTATTTGAAATTTAATAAATTTAATAAATTATTTCATGAAATACTAAAACAAAACAAAAAAAAAATAGGCATATTTTTGGAAGTAATAAAAACATAAATTAATTTGGCTTTTTCCTGCTATTTTATAGTCATGATAAGCCATCGAGTATTAAATTAATTTAATAAAATAAATTGAGTTGGACTAATCGTTTTAAATTTAAATTTTTTTTTTTTTTTATTTGAAATTTTAATTAGATAATCTTCTTATTTTTATTCATTTTATTTTTTATAATCTCATAAAAACAAAAAACATGAATTTCTTCTTTTTTTTTTTTCGAAATCGATTTTAGCACACAATCATCAATCTTTTGTAGAGCTTTGAGATTAAAGAAACAAAAATTAACTAATGATTTATTCTCGTCTCAAACTTGGTCTCTTATTTCAAAAGCAAATGATCAAATTCTACAAAAACGTGTATTGAAAAAGCCAAAAAGAAAAAGAAAGGAATTTGTGTTGCTCATTTTGTTGCTTTAATATATTTTGAAAGAAGAGAAAACATATAGAATTAAATTAAATTGAAAGCCTACATGATAATTTTTATATGAATTATTTGCTTGTATTTATTTTTATTTTTGTTCGGCCTTGATTATTGATTTATCCATAAAATTTGCTTGGTTTAATCCAACAATTGCATTCAGCCTATTCCGGAAATTAGTTGTAATTATTACATAAGCACACAAGTTTAGCTATTTTATTCCCACCCGAATAGAACTAATAAACTATTACTTAAATTACTTTTTAAAATTATACAACGCATTTTTTTTATTATTATTATTATTATTTTTAATTTACATTTATTAACAAAAATAATTATCTAAATATCAATCGTGAAAACTTGAAAACTAGAAACTAAAAAAAAAACTTAATGTCGTATTTTGATTTAAAAAAAAAAAAAAAAATTTTTTTATTTTCAGCATATTTTATATTATTTCTAATCAAAGAAATAACAAAAGAAAAGAACACAATTTTTCCTTATTCTGTTTTTCATTAATGAAATTTTCAACGATTTCTATTAAAAATAAAAATTCTTACATAATCACATAATCAAATTTATTTAAAAAAAAAAAAAAATAATAATATTTTTATTTTAATTTTTAAATAATTAATTTTATTTTCTTTAATGATTCAAAATTAAATTTATAAAAATTTTTAGTTTTTTTTTTTTCTTATTTGATTCTTGTAGAGCTAACGAAAATGAAATAAAAAAAAATAAAAAAAAAAATATATATTCTCTAGTTGAATTAGCTTAATCAATCATTCACAGTTCGAAAGCAACAAAATTACATCTTGCTTCAATTATATGTTTTAGATGAGATTATGGCTTATGTATTTTTAATTTTTAATTTATTGTAGAAATATAACAACAACAACAATAACAACAACAACAACCTCTATTTAGATTATTAATAAATACATTATTCTTCGGTAATTTGTCAAATATAAATTAAAAAATTTTTAACATTGATTTTTTTTTTAAGATAAATTAAAAATTTGATAAAAATAAACCTTAAATATATTTATATATGTTTATTTGTAAACATAATTTGAAATTTTTCTAACTCAAATAAGCGTTTTGTATCAAGTTTTCGTAGACTAATTAAGTTTAATTGTGTAAGCTTATTATTTTATTTGAACTTAAATAAAAGATATAAATGATACAAAAGAATTTGAAATATTTTCAACTAGAAATATTTATTGTTTCTACAATTGATTAAAAATTGAAAAAAAAAACTTTTTTTGTTATTTTGTTTTTATTATATTGTTCTAACTATACAAAATTGAAATTTTTGACAGGTTATTAATTGCAAATCTTAAACAGAATAAATTATAGAACTGTATAGATATTATAAATGAGATATACAGTAAATGTATTAAGCCAGAGTCCTAAAACACTTTAACATTTCAATTCTATTTTTGAGACTTTGAATTTATACATAAATCAAACTAGAATTGTTATGTCAAAGCTTCTTCTACTTATTGTATTTTATCCTAAAATTAATTAAAAAAAAAAAAAATAAAAAAAAAAAACTAATCAGATAATATCAGGATATAATATTTCTAAATCAGGAAAATCTTACGCAAATTATAGATAGAATTGTCTTTTAAAAAAAAATAAAAATATTTTATAAATTTGATGCTTTTGATGATTATGTATAATCATACCCCAGCAAAAAAAAAAAAAAAGTAAATAGAATTATTATTTGATTTTGTTTGAAGCTTTATTTGAAGCTGTTTAAATTTATTATGAGAATTATATGAGAATAAAAAGCTTAGCTAGTTAGAATTTTTTGAAATATGTTTATTAATTAGATAATATTACATTTTATGGTTTTGATACTTTAATAACTAAAATTGTTACCAAACAACAATTTTTATGAGATTATGAAACCTTTTAGAAAATTTTAAAATTCTAACTTAAAACATAACTAAGAGCGTGATATCCTCGGGCTTTTCTAATGTTTATCTGACAAATAATAATAATATTTAAAAAATATATAAAAATTATAAAATTTTCTAATTATTTTTGTCGTTTCATAAAAATTTAATAATTTTCTTTTTATTTAGACAAAATTAAATTAATTTTTATTTCATCTTTCCTTTTTGATATACTCAATTTTTGATTTAATTTTAAAATTTAAAATTTTTTGTTGTTGTTCTAATGATGTGATTGTTATAAGATATTTTTGAATATATTCAATATGACATTAATAATTGAAATTTTTCTATTACTAATTAAGTGAAAAAATTGAAATTTTAAATCCACTTGAATATATACTAAAAAGACTAAGCACCAATTCAAGAATAAGCATATAGGCTTAATAAATAATTTTATGAAAACATAGGCCTTAATTCTTCTTAGTCAAAGTTTGATAATAATTCAGTAAAACATTGTCTATTCTTTTATTTTATTTTGGCATCAAATGAATTATTATTCTTAAATTATTTTTAATTCTGAAATTAAAATTTTCATTTCCATTTGGAATTAAAATTTTTTAATAATTTAAATTGTTTTATTTTTAAAATCATTTTCAAAAAGGTGTGTATCTTTCTTTGGTAACTAATCTTTTGAGCAATTTTATAAAATTTGAAAAAAAAAAAATTTAATTATAAATTCACATAGTCTAAGTCATTAATATTTATCCAAATACTTCAAACTTCCAATTTTAACAATAAAATAAATATAAAAAATGGTTAAAAAAATTTTTTAAATATTTGCAAATATTTAAATTTATATATAACTTTCTAGAAGAGATTATTATGCAATAACAATAATAATATTGAGTTAATAAATGAGTATAATAGTATTAATGTGGACCATTCTGTTTACCAAGTGAACAAATATTTAAGCTTAATTAAACAAGATTAATTAAAAATTAATAATCTTATCAACTATTCTTAGAAATAAAACTCAATTCAGATTTATTTATATTTAGAAAATCTCCAATTAAAGCCTTATTTCAACAGCTTTTTCAAGATATTATCCAATTCTGTGTATTTTCCAAAGCTTTATTTAAAGCAAAAATTTTAAAAATAAATTCGAAATTAATAAATTAAATACTTTTAACTTTATTTTCAAATAGATAAGCTTAATAATCTAATATTTAATATTTTAATCAATTAAAAATTAATAAACATTTTTTTTTTAATACTCAGTGTGAAATTAAAACGTTTTGAAATACTATTGATAAGAAAATACATACAACCGCCAGAAAATTCAAAATTTAAATTATTAATTTTTTTTTTTTTTCTAGATTAAAAGCTTTTTAAAAATTCTAAAATATAAATAAAATTAATTAAAATCAAATTTTTTTTTTATCATGAGGTTATATAGAACTGTTTTTAAATTTTTTTTTTTTTAAAAAAAGATTATTATTCCTGTTTAATGAAAATAATTAAAATAATTAAAATTTTATTTAATTTTTATTTAAAAATTTTAAACAAATTAAACATTTCTCGCATCAGGACTAATTGAAAAAACAGTAATTGAAGATAATTTGTTAGGTAATAAATTTTTAGACTTGGCTTTAAACAGTTTGATTAAATCACAACGAAAGCTTCGGTTCATGAACGAGTATATGATAGGATTAATAGCTGAATTGGCAAAATATAAATAAATAAGATACAAATTTTCATTTGGCAATAAAGATCTAGTTGCTAATATAGACGGCAAGTAGCATGTTATGAACACTATTGAAACCACAAAGAGCATAAAAGCGGTTCTAGTGTCTTTGATTAAAATCAAAAATGGTATTATTTTTGAATTAATAGTCGGATCTCGCTTAAAAGTGTTTTTCTTCCGTTTTGATTTTGATTTTTTCAAAATCCTCGATTTTTTCAGAGCATATTTGTTCTTTTTTTGGCTTATTTCAAATCTAACATTATTATTAATTTTGGTCAAATCAATTTTGTTCAAATTTGATAGTAAACTTTCACTTGCTTTGATCGTATTTAAAACTATTTTCTTTTCATTTTTCAAATCATTAGGAAATATGGATTCATATTGCTTATCTTTAGCCAAAATAGTGTCTAATTCAGTTTCTTCAATTTTGTTCATAATTGGCATTTCGCTATTCACTTCAATATTAACTTGTTCTTCTTTACACTCTTTTTTTCCCAATATTTTGTCCAAAAATAGACACTTTTTATCTAAACAAGTCATTTTATTGTCAAAATCGTCATCATTTTTGATCAACAATGTATTTGGAAATATACTATTTTCGGCTTGGTTCACAATACTGCTGTATAAGAGCTCTTTTTTTCTGTTTCGTTTTATTCTTCGTCTTATATAAATCTCTTTGTAGATTAATATATACAATAAAGTTATAATAAATACTGAAACAAAATATATCAAGTCATAGAAAAATTTAAATGGTGATACTAAAAATCCAAAATGAGAGTATTTGGATTCATCGTCTATTATACATAAATGTATTGCTGAATTGTCCAGAGAATTGTTTGTTTTGTTTGTATTTTCTAATACAACTGTAGTACTTGCCATTAAAGGTATAATGCCCAACAATGCACTCGAGAACAACAAAATAATTACTAAAAATCTGGCTCTTTTCAAATTTATTATATTCTGGTTTACTTTACATATACAAAAATATCTTTCAAATGCGATAGCTGACATTAACAAGCTACAAGATGGTACTATGGTGGTGGTCAAGAAGAAAAACAATTTGCACAATATATTACTTGATGTTTCGAATAGAATTTTTTCCATGTAAATAGTCAAGGGTACTAATACTGAGCATACACATAAATCACTGAAAGCTAGAACTAGAATAAAAAATGTAGACGTTTGTTTGTCTTTTTTTCGCCAATAGACTATAACTACCATCAAGTTACCAATTGTACCAATTAAACTAACTGTTGACAAATATGAGAAAATATACTCGTTTGTACTCGAATTCATTTTATTTTTTATTGATTTTTTATTTTATATCTTTTAAATAAATGAAATTTTTATGATGTTTTAAATTTGAAAAAAAAAATCTAAATAAATATTTTATTTTTTTATTATTGTCAAAAACATTTATTGATAAAATTTAATTATTTTTATTTATTAATTAAAAAAAAAAAGAAGCTGATTGTTGAAGTATAGGTATTTTTAGTTAGAAAATGTTTTCATTTTTGAAAAGGAAAATCTATTGAATTTTATAAAATACTAGAAAATATCATTTAAATAGAGCTTTATGTTCTTGTTGCTTTGTTACTTAACGAGATTTTGTGTTTCAGGGATTAGAACAGTAAAATTTTGATTTTCTTTTTTAATTTCTATTATTTGGGTTCTTGAATCACAAGAGATGTTGAATTTGATTTATATATAGAATTATATATATTTTTCAAATTCCTATTTTGATTAATAAAATAAAAAATGCTAATTAAAATAAAATTTTTGATTATAAAATCAAATGATCTTAAGTGAATATTTTTCAATTCTTTTTAGATTTAGAAAAAAGAAAATTTTTTTCTTATAATTTAAATTAAAAATAAAAAAAATAATCAATAATTAATAAGCTATCAGTTTAATTATCTAGCACATGAAACCATTATTTTAAAATTTAGCAAAAAAAAAATTACTTAAAATTACTTACATCATTTATTAGCACGTTTGATAATTAGATAAAAAATTTATATTTTTTTTTATATTAATTTTAGATTTTTATTTTAAATTATACTAAAATTTTTTCGTAGTTAATTAATTTTTCCAAGAAAATATTTTAAAGGTTTTTTTTTTTTAAATAATATTAAAAATACTTAAATTTAAAATTTTTAGTTATATTTGGTATTAATACAAAGACTCAAACTATTTATCATGTATTTAAAATAAAAAACTACCGTAATCTCTTGTCTGTTACTCATAGAGATAAAATTGAATTCAAGTTTTTTTCTATTAGAAAACTATAAAAATTTTTTTAAAATCTTTTAGAGAAAAAGTTTGAATTTAACCTTTGTACCAAGATAAATACTATAATATTTATTAATTTTAAGCTTCTTTTTAACAAAAATTTTTATTTAATTCCAAAAAAAATTTAAGTTTTTAGAGTTAATTTAAAAATTAGAAGAAAACTCAATTTTATATTTTAACCATTTTGAAATTAACTCCAGATATTTTAGATATTATCCTTTATCCTATATAGAAAATATATTAAATTCAAAAAAATTAAAAGAAAATTGTTATATTAAAAATACTTGAATTCAACTTTATTTCTAAGACTAGAAAGCAAAAGAATGCGGTATCAAATAACTTTAAAATTAATAAATTCCAATAATAAACTGGCTTTGTAGTTTTGACTTTATTCTTAAAAATTACAAAAATCAAGTGTAATACATTTTCTTGTAAATAACTTAATTTTTTTTATATGCTCTGCTGATTTGACACGTGGGTTTTTACCAAAGTTTACCAAAATTTCAGTCAAATTTCCAACCTTTAGAAGCAAATTTTGGTAAAACCTGATAAACAAACCATGTGTCAAAACAGTACAGTATATTATATAATTTATTTAAGCCTCGTTTGCAGAATGATAAAAAGAAAAAAAAAGAAAGAATAAGTAATTAAAGTTTTTTAAAATCTAAATAAAAATCAAGTCTCTGCTTTAAGTACAGAATTTAATTAAAAAAATATTGTAAACAACTAATTACAATAACAAAAAAATATAAACAAAGATAATTAATATCTTATTAGATACCTATTTTAATAAGAAAAGCGAGTTCAAATTTTAGCCTTTAAAATCAAATTCATACTAAAAGGCTTAACTCACTCACTCTTTTCTTTAAAGCCAGATTAGAAATGTAAAGAAAAGCCAAAAAGACTAAATAGATTGTAAAAGGAAATTTAAATTTTCTTTCCAATCTTATTTTTAAAAATATTACTTACTTAAAGATAATCTTTCTTGCGATTTTAATTATTCACAAAAGCAGGTACTGCTCTAACACTCAATTTTTTTACCAACCAAGGTAAAAAATTTTATAACATAAAATACTATTAATTATTTGTTAAAAAAAAAATACATTTAATACAGATCCTCATTAAGAAGCTTAGCATTTGAAAATTTATATGATAATAAATATTTAATAATTAATTTTTTAAGCTTTTAAAATTCAATTTTCTTAAATTTAATTTCAAAGAAAAAAATTTATTATTCCTTGATTTAAATTAATCAACCTTTAAAAAATAGATTCTTATTACGGCGTTATTTTATATATATTTTTCTAATTTTTCAATTTCAATTATTCTTCCCAAATAAACGAATGTTTATTATTAAAATGAATTTAAAAAAAAATGATTGATTTAATGATAAATTTAAAATTTATTAAATTTTTTTTTAAATTAAAAAATCTATTGAAATGTTAAATCAAACATCGTTGATAAAAAATGAATTATTTATTTTTAAAATAAAATATTTGAAAAAATCTTAATAAAAAAAAAATTATTTAGAATAGAATTGATTAAAAAATAGATCAATTTGCTTCTAGGTTAGAATAATTGAATTAATTTTTAAGCATTGTTAGTCATTATTGCTATTATTATTATTATTATTATTATTATTATTAGGCGAAAATAATTCATTATTAATAATTTTAATTAATTTTTCAATTCTTTTAATTATTATCTTCATTTAACCATCGGCTTAGACTTGAAAGCTTTAATTTTATTTTAATACCTCATTATCTTTTGGTGTCTTATTTAATTTTTTTAAAAAAAATTATATAAAGAATTCAAAAATTAAAATAAAAAATAATCTTATTAGAAAATCTTAAAAAGAAAAAAAGTCCTATTTACTAGTGTTAATTTATGATAGTTGCTGATTTCTTAAATGTTACATTTATTAAAATTTTCAAGATTTCTTATTTATTCATTATAACTTTAAATAAACAAAAATAAAAAAAAATTTTTTACTTTTTTATTTAAATAATAAATATAGATATGATATTTATATTATATGATATTAAATTTTAAATTGCCTAAGCAATTAAGCTTAAATAATTTATACTTTCCTATTTTGCAATATATACTGTATATTTCTATTAAAAATCTTTATTTTTCATTAAATTTAATATGTTTAAATTTCAATCAAAACCGGGAATCTATAAGTAATAATTAATTAACAGATTGATTTGTAGATAATTTAATTTTAAATTAAAAGTATCTAAAAATTTCCATATATTTATAAAAGCTGCTTAAAGACCAAAATATTTTTAGTCTATGAAAGAAAAGGCGTTGTTTTAAAAAAACAAAAAATCAATTTTTGAAAATTGCTTTTCTTTAACTCTAAATATTAACAATTAATAATAATAATAAAAATAATAATACTTGCTTGTCTTTAATTGTTTGAAACAAAACGAATTTTAATTTAAAATTTTATTTCAAAATGAATTCATTAATTTTATATTTATATTTGATTATTCTTGAGAGAACAATTATTGTAAGAATTAGCTATTGAGTAATAAATAATTAAAAATAAAAAGCTACTGTCTTTATAAATAATTTAATTTAGATCATAAAAGCAAAAAAAAAAAGAAGCAATATTCTGTTTATAAATTGTATTTAATTATTCAAGCTTAAAGCCCAATTAAAAGAAAATTTGTAACCACATATAAAAATTATATGGGATTACCCATTTTATAATTTTTTTTAGCAAATGTACTTGTGAATTGTGTAACAAAATAATTTTACATCATCTTTTAATAGCAATCTAAAAGTTTTAAAGTTATTGGTCTTAGACTTGTTTGGTTAGCGAAAAAAAACTGAATTTATGGAAATCCAATATGTTTTCTTTAGTAAAAGATATACATCAAAAGCTTAGAAGATAATAACAGGATAACAAGACATTTGCAGGATAAATACTTTTAATCAATGTTTTTGTGCATAAACACTAAAATGTTAGATAAGGCATTTATCATCTTTCTATTTCTTATACAGTGGTGCTATGTATATGTAATTTTACTTAAGTTTACGTCAAATTACGTATTTTAACGCAAAATCACATAGAATTACCAAAATTTCGGTAAAATTTAATTTTTTTGCTTAAATTTTCAAGGCTTTAAGCAGCTCAGACCACATAACTAATTAAGTTTTTACTTATTAAGGATTTCTAGAATAAAAGATTCGAAAAATCACAAAAACCAAGAAATCTAACCAGATATATATATTGTATCGGACTGATAAACCAGTCGAAAATCATTCCTGATACAGCTATATTTTTCAGTTATTATTTAATTACTGACTTAACCATTTTCTAAAAGATCTGACATTTTTTAAACACTTGTGCTATATGCATCAAACAAATTTCTTTAATTTCTTTTTTTTAGAAATAATTTTTTTTACCTCATAAAAAAGTATAAATGAAATTTTAATTATGATATTTTTTACTTCAATTTGTTTTATTAATTTTATTGAGTAGCCTAAAAAATAAGCGTTCTGAAGACACAGTAGAGCTTAGAATCCAATTAATTATCTTGGCATGTTAAAATTGGTTTAACATGCCAAGATAATATGTATATGTATGTATTATGTATTGACAAATTCATTTACAAAAATATATTATATTATATATTAATTAAATGTCTCAAATCGAAAATTACAATTTATACAAGCTCTTGATATTAATAGCATTGGTAGAAACATCTAGCTAATTTTTATTATTGTTTTATTGTAAAAAAACCAATCTTTAAGCTTTAATATTTCAAAAAGTAAACATGATGTATAAAAACATTAGAAATAAGTGCATATAGAATTATTAGAATCAATCTTCAAATATCTAATTTATTAACTTATTAAAAATACTGAATATTATTGTATATTGTAGATAAAAAACATAAACAATTGAATAAAAGTAATAAATTATTTAGCTTAAATTAGGTAAACAAGATCCAAATCTATTCTAGCAGCTATATATAAATAAAAATAGTAGTAGTATTAGTAGTAATAGTCTCTTCTTGTCTTGGTGGTGGGATCCACTTCGACTGGGCTTTAGCGCATAGCCTTATTAGGCTTTCTCAGAGAAATATAGATAAACAAATAGATATAGATAAATGAAAATACTTTAAAAATTTATTAAAACTTGTTAATTACATTTAAGAATTTTTAATATTTTTTTGATAATAAATTTCACCATTTGTAGAATTAAAAAAAATTGAAAAATTTTTTTTTATTTTTTATTCATCCTTTTTTTTTTCAAAAATAAAGAATTAAACACCAAAAAAAATAATTTTTAAATTTTTAAAAAATAATTTTTTTTTTTTTCAAAATCAATAAAAATTCTCTTTTATTTTAAAAAAATATATAAATTTCTATGAAATTTTTTTCTCTTACTTTTACATTTAAAATTTAATTAAAATTATAAGCCAACTTTCTTTTAAAAAAAAAGTTTTTTTATTAATTTAAACTGTGTGTTTGTGGATCGAAAGAAAGCCAAGTTTCGTACAAGGAACAATATAAAAAACATCAATTGTATAAAAAAATGTATTTCACTGTTTTAAGCCAATTTGTTAAAAAAAAAAAAAATTTATATATATATATATATAAATATCTAAAACAACCTGTTAATAAATTTAAAATATAATTTTTTTTTTAAAATAATATATTAATAACACATGGTTCAAAAATCTATACAATAAAATTTAAAAAAAAAAAAAAAAAACAAAATTAAAATTAAAATTAAAAAAATTTTTTTTTATTTTATTGAATTTTCTAATTGAATGTCTAAATTTGTGCTGTTTACTGTCTCATATCTAGCCAATTTTGTTTTAAGCAATTTAGTCTCGCGCTTGAATTCTTCCAATTGCTTACGTAAAAAGTCATTTTCTCTCTCCAAATAAGAAGCTCTCAGTGCAATTTGATTTTCTTTCATACGTCGCGCATCTCTCGATCGTTTAGCAGCTAAATTATTTTTTCTTCTTCTTGCCCAATATTTGTCGTCTTTAAGCTCATTTGGGACGAATTGCTTTAAAATAAAATAAAAATATTTTTTAATTAAATAAAAAAAAAAAATCAATTTTCTTTTTTTGATCAAGTCAAATAAAAAAAGAATGCAATTTTTTTGAATATTAATAAATTTATTTACATGTTTATTAAACCCTAGATTAAAGTCTAAAAAATTTGATGAAAACCCTTGATTAGATGAAATAGATGATGACGAATTATCTTCTTTCATAATCGTCATCATTATTTCATTCTTTAATTAAAATGAGAAAATGTTTTAATTGTAAAAAAAAATTTATTTTAATTTACTTTTTTTGATTTTCTTAGTACTGGTTGTGGTTTGAGTTCTTCGTCAGTGAATTTTTTCATTTTGGGATCATAATCGTCATAGTCCGATATGGAATCGATACTACTATCGTTTTGACTAATACTCCAATCAAAGCTAGATTTTTTTGAATCGGTTTCCAAATTGTTTCTAATTAAAGATTCATGTTGATTTTTGATCGAGTTCTGATAATTAATCTGGTTCTGGTTAACTCGATTTATTTGTGTCTGATTGTTTAAAGAGTTAGGTGATGAAGCACCTGATATTGATGAAGACGATGAAGACGATGACGAGTGCAACAAATTGTTCAAATTAGATCCATTTATGATACTGTTTTGGCTGGTTTGAATGTTTATAGAAGGCGATGAAGAAGGGCTCGATGATTTACAAGATGACGGTGATATTGAATTGTTCGGTGTTTGTTGTTGTTGTTGTTGTTGTGTTTGAGCAATACTTGAAGTATTATTGTTATTATTACTATTACTATTACTATTATTATTATTATTATTATTGTTATTCGAAGAAATATTGTTTGTAGAATTTTCGAATTTTTGTAATTGATCTAAAAATTCTGCATCAGTTTCGTTTAGACCATTTTCATTTAAAAATTCGTCTATTTCCAGACATTCGAATTTTACACCAAATTTTTCGCCTTGAAACAAATCGTTCTTGTCCCATAAATTAGGTCCCAAGAAGGCATTTCCATAAATCTTTGAACCATTATCACCGTCTGACATTGCTTTGTTTATTTTCACTTTAGAAATATAAAAAATTAAAATTAGAAAAATTAAAATTCAAAATAAATATTCTATTAAAAAAGTATTGATTTTTTTTAAAGCAAGTGATCTTTACTTTCAAAGTATTCATCAGAGTTTTCCCAATCAATTAATGATTTGGATTTAGACTCGTCAAGTAAGGATATATCAAGATCGAGCTGGTTATTAATTAGATCACTGGGGCTCGAACTTTGATTAGTAAAATTTAGACTAGTATCAGGACTATTAGCTACTACCAAGTCATTTTTAGACTCATTATTTAATGGTTTCAATAAAAGCTCTAATAAATCTGAGTTTTTAAGTAAAGATTTAAGACCATCGGTCGGAAAACGATCTTCTGAGTCTGAAGATTGATTATCTATTTTAGACGAGTTAAGCATATTGTAACAATTATAAGTTAATAATAAATATCTAAACAAAATAAATTTATATAAACAGTCTGTATCACTCGGATTTAAAATGCTTAAATACCAAATATTACGCACATAAAAAAAAATTTTTTTTTTTTTTTTTTCTTTTTTTACATAATTTGAGATTTCAATTCAAACAAAAAAATAACAAGGTTGGAGGGGTGTTTTTGCTCTTTTTCTTTTTTTTTTTTTATTTTTGAAATAAAATTCAAATAATTTATTATTATAATTTGAAATCTAATGAAATATTACAATTTAAAATAAACAAAATATTACAAAAAAACTCAACAAAAAAAAATTTTTTTATTTATTTAATTTTATTTTTTTCGAATAAAATTAAACATATTTTAGAACTTTATTAAAAAAAAGAAAGAAATTTCTAGTTTTTGTTTAAAAAAAAATTTTTGCTTTATAAAATAAAAATTTAATGAAATTGCGATTAGATTATTTAAATTTAGAATTCACATTTTTCGAAACGTGTTCGCAAAAATAAAAAAAAAAACAAAATATGAATTTAATTAAAAAAAAAATGTATATGATTTTATATGAATAATAATAATAATAATAATAATATTAAATATGTTTTGAGACAGCATCTTAGCAAAAAAAAAAAAAAAGAGAAAGGAAAAAAATTGATTTTTTCAAAAGATTATTGGAGCTTTTAAATACTATAATTAGAAAATAAGCAAAATAGGAAAAAAAATATATATATATAATTGGAATAATTACCGTTTTTATTTGAAGAGCTAGGGTTGTTATTCACATTTTCATAAACATTAGGTACATTGAAATTTCTTAGGAAATTAGTATTTCTAGTTAAATTGGCTACGTTTGTTAAGTTTGTATATTGATTTTGTTGTAGGCTGTTGTTTGAAGTGTTTATGATAGGTGTATGGTTCATACTGGGCGCCATGTGTTGCCCGAATTGCGAACTATAAGGGTTAAAACTAGGTTCATAGTAATATTGAGATAATCGCTGAGAATTCGAGGACGTGCTATTGCTTTGTACTGAAGACGATTCCATTTGTTTGTTGTTGTTGTTGTTGTTTATTTGATATTGAGAGTTATTATTTAGTCTTGAGTCTTGATTATTAAAAGTCATTTGATATTCGTGTTGTACCATTTTTTTTAAATTCTTTTTTATTCTATATATAAAACTTAATCCATAATAAGCTCGATAAAAGCAATAATTATTCTTGTTTTAAACAACTTTTTTTAAAAAATATCTTGGCAATTTAAATATCTAAAATAAAAAAAAAGAACATGTTTCAAAATATATAATAAAATAAAGTTATTTAAATATAATATTCTTCCTTATGCTTTTGGTTTTTTTCTATTTTTTTTTTTTTTTTATCAAATATTTTTCTTCTTTTTTGACATGATACTAGAAATAATAATATTAAATTCACGTTTTTAATTCATATCCAAGTTTTATCAAAAATTTTCAAATCACATGAAATTATTATTCATATGATTTGATCTAGTTTGAAATCGAGGAAAAGAAATCTTTAATCAAAATTTAAAACTCTCGGTTTAGAATATATAAATATTATATATAAATATATATATTTGTCTATTTCTACTTTTGACCAAGTATTATTTAATCCAATAATTTTTTATTTTATTTTATTTTTGCAACACAGGTTTAATTGGATTAATAAATTCTAATTTTTTATTTTTTCATTTTTTTTATTTTTATTTTATTCGGATCAAATAAATAAATATTATTTTTACCAAAATATACTTTTACTAAGCCTATTTTTGCCTATTTTTATTGACATAATATATTAACAATAAAAGTAATAATAAAAGCAATAGTACCTATTATATATATTTATATATTACCAAGTCCGAAATTGTTTTTAATACAAAAATAAAATTAAAATTGGTTTGATAAAATTGATTGAATTCATATTGTTATTTTAACTTGCTTGATTAATGAAATACAAAAAAAATACTAATAATATATAAAAAAAGAAGCTTAAACTATCTTAAGTCTATTTATTTTATAATAAACAAAAACTTGCACCTGGTGTTATAAGCTATACAAGCGTAAAAAGTTTCATCTCAAGTATTTCAAAATTTCCATTTATTTTTTTTCAACTTTTAATTAATTTTAATAGTCTTTCAATTATTTTATTTATTTATGACAAACAAGATATACTTTATGCTAAAATAGCAACACAAACAAAGAAAAAGAAAAAGAAAATTATTATATATTTTTAGCTCTAAATATTTTTTACCTTAATTTAATAATATTTTTATTTATATATCGTTTCTGGCTACTTAACATGGTACTAGTACATTAATTAATATTCAGTAATAAAAACAAAGTTCTATTTTTTTTTTATTTCATTCAAGATTTACTAAAAAAAAAAAACTACTAATAAAACAAAAAGAAATGCAAATTTTTAATTAAAAATTATATACTAGGAATACTTAGTTAGTTAGAAAAAAAAATCGAAAATAGAAATAATTCAATTACTATTTTAAAATAAAGAAAAAAAAAAATCTAAAATATCCTTTTGTTAACTCAACAAATTTTTACAACCTTATTTTCTTACTTAAAGATAAAGTTAGATAAATAAACTTGAATATTCATTTCTTATGCAAAAAATGAACAAAAAGAAAGAAAGAAAGAAAGAAATTATCTTAAAAAAAAATTCAATTGCTTTTAGGATTTTTATAATTTAAAAAAGAATTCTTATTATTTTTATTTCAAATATATAAATCTCTACTAAAAGAAAGAAAGAAAAAAAAAAACTTTTAAGTTCGTTCTCGGGCTAATTTTTACGAGTTCAACACTTATGAAAAAATATTTATCTTTATTATTATACAAATATATATAAGAAAATAAAAAAAAATCTATATAAATATAAAACTATTTTTTCAATTTCAAGATTTAGAACTTGAAATAAATAGTGAAAAAAAAAAAAGAAGAAATAATGATAAACTGAATGAACATTGATTTTCAGATTAATTCCTGATTATTGTTCACAGCTCGTGTGTATGCTGCAAGTTGGCTGAAAGCAACTGTGTAATTAGCAACAATTTTTGAAACACGTTTTTTAATTTCACTTTTTTTTCTTCTTCTTGCTTGCTTGCTTGCTTTATTACATACTAATATATTATTTGAAATAATTTCTAAAGAATAAAATCTCATATTTAAATCTGATCTTAACAAAAAAAAAAGCAAATATTTTATGTCTTAGAAACGTGTGACATTATTTTTTGATCTAATCTGAATTAATAAAGATTATAAACTTCTTCTAAAAGGAACTTGACAAGTTTTTTTTTGTTGCTTTTTTTTTCTAAAAATCAAAAATTAAATTTTTTTTAATTTTTTAAAATTAATTAAAAATTTCTGGTCATTAAAGATTTTTATTTATGATTTAATGACCGTAATATCTATTATTTTTCCAGTTACGACTTTTTATACTCGTAGAGCCGTAAACTAACAATAATAATATTAGATATTGTTTTAAATAAAATCGGCCATGCGAATTAGTTATTAAATTTAAAAAATTGTTTAAAATTAAAATTTTAAAAAATAAAAAATTTATTTATTTAAAAAGGAAATAGAACTAAATAAGCTCTGGGCAAGTTTATGTTTTAAATATCTATAATCTAAATTTTTAAATTAGAATTATGGAAAACAAAAATTTTCTCTTTGTTTCTCTTTTATTTTGTTTCTGATTCAGAAAAAAAAAAAATTTGAAAAAATTGAATCATTCAGAGGCTAAGTAACTCGAGTAATGAAATTAAACAATAACAACAACAATAACAACAACTACAACAACAAAAAAAACAACAACAACAAAAAACGCAATTTTTTTTTTTACTATTTTCTAAAATGTTTTTTATGAATGAACAATACAACTAAATTTACCTCTAAATCATTAGAGGTAAATTTAGAAAAGAAAAAAAAAAAAAGAAAAAAAAAAAGAAGTAGAAATACAAAAATTATGATTATTTTTTTATTATACAATATTATTTCAAGCTATTTGAAACTAGAAAGGCCATAATAATATATTAATATTATAATAATTTTGTTTTTTTATTTTATTTTATTTAGCTTTCATAAAGATTTTGTAATCATGGATTTTATGAATAAAAATATTAATAAAATAGTAATAACAACATCTTTCATAATTTATAAAATAACCTAAGCCTAATTATTACGAATTGTTGCAAAATAACTTGCGTTTATATACACACAAATGTATATGTTTAAAACGAAATTTATTTTGCAACACTATGATTATGATTATGATTATTATTGCAATTTTTATTTTTTTTTTTTATATTTATTTTGTTTTTGAAATTTAAAAAGAAAAAATAAAAAAAAAAAAAAAATTGAAAACTTGATCTAATTCAAATTATGATAAAATATTCAAGTTTGGACACAAGATTATGTTGCTATTTACGTAATATTATGCTCAATATTAGCTTGGCTTGAACACATCAAATTATAATAAGTTTTCTTTATTATTATTATTTATTCAAAATAGAAAACATGGTTTCTTTTGAAAATAAAATCGGACTTGAAATTATTTTTACATAATTTGAAATAAAATAAAATAAAAATCTGGGTTAATAGTAGATATTTATTTTTTTGATGAAATGATGAATATCTTTTAATTTCTTATATTGATTAATTGAGAAGAAAAATTTTCTAATTCACTTTGAGAATTAGAAAATGTTTTTGAAAAACGTGAAAAGATAATTCTTAATCTTAATAATCTTACCTACATCTTTTGATAAATATAAATAAAAATATAATATAGATTTTATATATATATATTTTTTTTTAATTTATAATTAAAATTTATAAGACAACTAGTTCACGTTTTCGAAGCGCTTGCAAAATTCTTATTATCTAAGAGGCTCAATTATTGATTTTTTTTAATATTTGAAATTTCAGCTTGAAAATGAAATTGATTATATTTTTATATTTTTTTCTTTCTAATAATTAAAATAAAAATAAAATATTTGAAAACGGACTTTTTAATTTTGAAATTTCAAAAAAAATTCATCCTGGTGAATAATATTTCTATAAAAAAGAAATTCTCTAGGGTTTTGAAAGATTGAAAAAAAAAAATAAAAAAAAAAATTTATAAAATTTTGTTTATTATTTTTAAGAATAAAAAAAAATAAATAAAACAAATATCAACTCTTATGAAACCAACAAAAGAAATTTGAAAAAAAAAAAAAAATAAAGCAATTTTAGTGCTTGGTTGAAGGTTTATAATTATTGCGAATAACTAAAACTTATTTCTTATGGCTCTAGAAACTTTTTCATTCACAAAAACAATAAACTAAAATTTAAAACATAAAATTTTATTATTTAGATTTTTAAGGTTTTTTTTTTTATATTTTTTTTTCAAATCATTAAAAATTTGTAATTTCAAGTAAATTTTTATATTTTCTACCTTTAAAATTTTAAAATAAAAATAAAAATTTTTTTTTATTTTTTTTTTTTACAAAGTCATCTTTGTAATATAAATTTATTTGATCCTTTTTAAATTAACATCAAAATTTTGACCTTATTTAAAAACTCAATATATATATTAATCCAGGCTTCCAAGTAAAATTTTTTATTTTTGTAAAATACCTTGAATAGAATATAGAAACTTAATTAGATAATTTGAGATTTTCTTGTTGATTTTATGTTTTGAAGTAAACGAAAGCCTGGATTAATTTGTTTTAATCAATTGTTAGTTTTTAAATATCTGAAAATAAAATGCTGAAAAAAAGAGCAAGTTCACTTGCCAACAGTCCGAGAAGAATCCTATAATATAAAATATAATATAAAGTAATATCTGAAAGAAGAGAAATTCAAAAAGTTTTTAATATTTATACATTTGCTTCAATTGTACAATATGTTGCAAATTTTATTTATTTTTTTTTCTTATGAATCTGAGACATTGTATATATTCAACAAAAAAAAACAACTTTTATTTAATATATTTTATAAGCTTTGAAATTTTATTGCTAATAAAATATAAAAATTTTTTACTAATTAAATTAGATTAAGTTTATAAGAGAAAAATGTAACACCATAAGCATCGTTAGTTTTTTTTTTGGTTAATTTTTCTAAACATAAAAAAAAATATAAATTAGAAGATAATTTTTTTTCTAAACTGAGAAAATACCAAATACTTAAAAATGATTAAAAATTAACAAAAAGATGAAAGTATATATATATATATATACTGTATATATATAAGACTTGAAATATTGTAGAACGAGCTGTCTAGTGCTTCTAGTGTTAATCTTGCGAATTTTAAAGATATATATACTGTTCAATTTTTTAAATTTTTAAATTTTCGTTTAGATGTTTCATCAAGGATTATGAATTTGAATTTGAAAAGTTTTTGATTAATAATAATAAGGTCAGTTGGATCGAAGAATAAGTCTAATAGACAAAGACGTTAATTTTATAAAATTTCAAATTTCTAGTCTTTTTTATGTGATTATTAATTACTTTTATATTAAAATGGTTTAAATAATCATATTAATTATCAAAATTTTTTTAACTATTAATATAAATAGTTTTTTAATTATTTTAAATTTCAAACTTGCTAAAAAAAGAGATTAAATTTATTTAAGTATTTAAGATAAGAGTTAAATTTTTGATATAAATTTTTAATTCAGAAATAAAAAGCAAGCTTTTTTTTTTCTAAAATTTAATTAAAAAACCCGATTAGGCTATTTGCCCAAAAAATTTTATATTTAATTAGAATTTAGCTCATTTGATTTTATTTTTTTCTGTGGAAAATTTAATAGATTATATTTTAATCAGCTTTAATTACCAAGGTAAATTGAGTTGATAAAAATCATGCAAATACAATTTATTATTTCAAAAGATTATTTCAAGCAAAAGAATAAATAATGAAAAAACTTTAAAGTAAGAGACTCGAATGACCATATCTTTGCTACTACTAATATTTTATAATTTATTTATTGCTATTCTCAAATAAATGCTTAGTAAATGCTAATACTGTAAAATTGATAAAAGAAATGATTTATTTGTCTTGAATAACTTGAATAACTTGAATTTTAATATATTTATATTGTTTATATTTTAAATTCAAATAATTCAATTGATTTTTGTTTATGAGACCTACTAAAATTTTGTTTTATTGTAAGTTGTAAGCTCTGAGAAAGATCTAATAGTTTATAATTTAACTATTCTTATTTTCTAATAAAAATTTTTAATTGTAAGTTTTGACGACAAAAACTTGTTTTGCAACATATTAATATTTGAACTTAGATCTAATTTTTTGAATGTAAATATGTTTATGTAAGAAACTTGATTTATAGTTAATGTAAAGAAAATGTTTAACTTTAATTTTTAATATAAAATAGTTTTATACATAGAATTAAAAAATATAAAAATATTTTTTAAAAAATTTCGTTTTATTTAAAATTATCAAAAAATTTTATATATATATATATAGACTATTTAGAATTATTTCATAGTTAATTAAAAGAAAAAAAAATGAATGAAAAATCAAGTCAAATTAAAAAAGGCTTTTAATTCATATTTTTATTGATATATTATATCTTAAAAACTACATTTGAATATATATATATATTAAAACTAAGATTATATCACAAAAGCCTTCCACGGCATGACGCCGAGTTACAATGACACAATAAAACCCTGTCTTTAACCGAGCCGATAGTATAATTATAATCCCAGCACAGCTCAGTACCGGCTTTGATAGAATTCAAAGCAAAAAACGAAATCCATGGGAATCTCAAATCATAAGTATCGACAAAAACGTTTTGAACAAAAATGTTCGGAGAACATGAGTGATTAAAATAGCGACCAATGTTACCACAAGTTTTGGCATCCATTATAAAAACATTTGAATTTTTTAAAAAGTTTTCATAAAAAAATGTGTTATTTCTATTAGTGAAGAATCTGTTTGAATTTATAGATGTAGCTACACTTTTTTCTTTTTGTTGTCTGTTTAAAACTCTTCTCTTTTTATAATCGTCTTCTTTTTTGCTTATAGGTGATTGTATAACTAAATCAGATAACTGTAAATTCTCGTTCCTGTCTTGTTCATCTTCATCGCTGTCTAAAAATATGTAATCTGTTTCGTTTAAACCCAAATACTGCTTTTTGACTTGATGTTGTTGTTGTTTAGGCCTCTGATAATGATCTGAATTTAAGTCTGCCTTTGAAGAGTTTTGTCTACGATTCGATTTACTTTTAAAACTAGTCGCATCATTCGAAGAATTTTCGTCTTCTTCAAAATTCGATTCAGTATTATTATCGCAAAAAATTTTTGTTTTCAATTGTCTTAAGCATTCAACAAAGTCCAATTCGGCAAAGTATTCATCTCCAAGTACTTTACCCCTCTCATCGGACTGCTCTTCGGTCAACAAATGACCAGCATAAGTACATATAAAAGTACCTTTTGGTATATCATCCAAACATCTAAGACCCCAGCCCTTGAAATTATGAGTTTTGAACAATTGTAATCTTACTGAAATTCCATTTTGAACCACTCGATTTGAACATCTACAATCACATTTACAATTTGAATTGCACTCAAATATACCAGTACTGACCAAATCTGGTAAACGTCTACCTCTATAGCCTAAATTTGTATTCATATTATCCGATGAGGTGAATAAAGTAGCTTCAAAAGTTTTTCGCCAACAAGCACATTTTGATCTATCTCTACAATTATCGGTGCAATTACAACCTTCCATTAGTTTCGGATCAGTATTCAAAGGTACTCCGTCCAATGCTATTCGCTTGGCCGAGTACTCGAACTCATCCGGTCGGCTTGTATCAACACAATTAACTACTGAAATGGGCGCGTTTTCTTGTTTATTAGAAATATCTTCTATTTTTAAATATTTGGCATTGGCTTCGTATTCTCGATCAGTATGTATAAAATGATCAAACGAGAACATGTCTATGGTTAGTAGAGAATTAGTCAAATATAAATACCTATCTACTTCACTGGTCGAGCGCAGCATACGACCACATGGCGATAAATAATTTATCCATTTTTTAGATGCTGAATTAATAGTTTTAGATTGATGGCATATATGACGCTGCCAACCATGTAAAACTGGCACTAGAAGTGGATTGACCCATCTAACTCGGCTGAAATTTGTTTCCCATTTGGCAACACAAGCATTTGTGCATGGATGAGGAACAAAGTTGATTATTTCGTTTCTCATTAGTGATTCCATGTCTAAATGTTTTATTTGTCCTTGTATTACTCTTAGACTAGAATTAGAAGATCCATACTCGTTGTTGTTCAATAGTCTTGGGTTTAAATTGAAATTGTTTAAGTTATGATTTGGTTTTTGCTTAATAAAACGATTTTTTGAAGAAACCGAAGGAAATATACTTGAAGCAAACAGGGAAATGTATTTATTTGATTGATTAATGTTCAATGAAGAGTTTTCCTTTTTTTCTTTTACGTATTGTTCGTACAAGCTCAACTCATTTACTGTCTTGCCAAAACTATTTATACGATTCATTAGTTGATCGTATAAAGGATATAAGCTAAACGAGCCGCGGAACAATTTTATACTAAACAAATTTGAGTGTGTGCCATGTAAAGCATTCATAAAATTCGGATTGTTGATGTTATTTCTAAATTTAAAAAGTGAATTGAAATTATTTTTAAGCTCGAGTTGAACCAGAGAACAGTCGACATCAAGTACTCTACAATTGTACCACTTCGGATGTAAATAAACTCTTACAACATCATTGGGATTCAAACGAACCATGGATCGTTCAGGATAAAGCTTGAAATAATGACTTAAATATTTCACATGATCAATATCAAGCATTTCGTTTGGCATGCCAAATAAATCAAAAATCGGAAACAAAAGATTCGGTTTAACATACGAAGTTAGACCATTGTCAAACATGACCAAATACCTGTGGTAATTAGACACTGACGGCACTTCTATTATAGTTCCAGAGCTCATGTATTCTTGATTAAATAAAACCTTTGTTTTATCGCTAGTTGATATTTTTAATTGATACAAAGTTACTATTCTAGATCTAGCTGGAAACAAGACTGTGTTTGTGATCGAATTGAAGCTAATGCTTGGCAAATATTTATCATAATTGTCCAAAAAAGCAATTGATTTTGAATCAAGCTCAATCAAATGTGAACCACTTAGATTTAAACTGGTTCTTTTTTTAACAAAAGGACCTTCTTGTCTAGAACTTTTTTGCTTACGCTTCTTGTTCATATTTTTGCTCTCTGTTTCGGACGCTGCTTCATCGTTACTACTTGACTTGTATATTAGGTTTTCTTCTTCAGAATATTCCGATTCATGTTGTTCAACATTTAAAATGTTCAAATTATCATCTTGATTAGATTTATTGTCTTCTTGATCATCTTCTGTATCTGAATCAAATAGAACATAGTATTTACAATTACAAATTATTTTATGAATACGAATTATTTCGCTTTTGACTGGCTCACTTGTTTGATTTTCATTTGTTAGCAAATTATTGTCTGATATTTTCATTATTCGAGCCAATTTCCATTTGTATTTTGTTTTATCTTTTAAAGCTAGCACTTTCATACCGAGCTGAATTGGAGCTCTGAATTTACTCTCTTTATTGGATATGATCAATTTTTGAATCAAGTCTAAACATTTGTTTATTTTTTTTGCACTATTTTGTTGAGTTTGCTTATCCGAATCGTTCTCTGATATAATTATACAATCGTCGTCTTCTTGTTGATTATTTACTAAATTTTGTTCAGGTTCTTTTTCAGCTTCGTCTTGTTCATCGAATATTTTGTACAATTGGGACAAATCTTGATCCATGTTGTCCGATAAACTCGACTCGGCTGTCTCATATGAATCATTAGAATCCTCGTCTGCATAGTAGTAATCATCGTTCGAGTCCTGAGCCGCCGAGTTGTCCGAATCTTGTGAGTAATTTTTCTCCAAATCAGAATAACTCAAACTAATATTATTCAAGTCAGTGTCCGAGTAGTTATGGTTTAGTCTAGCATCTTCTTCATCGCTTGACGAATCCATACTTGAACTACTCTCATCATCTGTTAAATAAAAATTTTTAAAACCATTAAAAATTTTTTTCAATATTTTTTTATTTATTTTTTTAGAAGAATACAAAATTTCCGTATCAGAACTAAAATCTGTGTATTTCTGAAGCAATTTATTATTATTATTATAATTATTTTTAATATTTAAACAACTCGTAGAAGAACTAGGTATGATTGATTTTTTAGAGTTAAGGTTTCTTTTAAGTATTAAAAATATTTCATCGAATTTTTGCAAAAGGATTTTGATTTTAGCCAAAAAGAGATCGAAATCGATGAATTTGTCGATTTCGAGTAGCTCATTTGATTGAATATTTTCATCGTTTTGATTCGATATTAAATAAAATTGATTTGTTTTTATCAACATTTTGACATTATCCAATTTTGATTTGAATTTTTCATTCAATTTTTGTCGATTTATGGATATTATTTTTGAGATTATCAAATTTAAACGATCTAATGTAAGATCATTCTTTGGACTGAGTTTTTCTTTTTCTTCTAATAGCTTAATTTGGTTTTGAATTGAATCAACTGCTTCGGAGAAGTATTCTTCCAATGAATTGGATATTTCTTCGATCAGCTGGTTCAGCTTCATTCTGTCTACTGTAAGAAATTGATTTTGTTTGTCTGATTGTTTATTTGTTAATAAATCACCGTTTAGGTTTACTTCACCTAGCATCTTATTTACAAAATCAATTTTTTCTTATATATTTTGAAAGTTAGAATTTTTTTTTTAATTTTTTTTTTAATTTTATTTTTTTAAAATTTCAAATTATTTAAATAAATGACTTTGAATTAGTCTTTTTAAATTTGTTCAAATCTGTAATAGAATTATTGTTTTTTTATTTTTCTAATTCAATATTTAGTAAATGGTTTCAATAGAACTTTACTAAAACTAGGCTACTTAACAAGGTTCTTTTATGAAACCATTTCTTTCAATTTCGAATGATTATAGTCGTCTCTTGTTCCAAAGCTTTCCAAATATTGTTGGGTTAATATTAATAGATCAGTTTATTTGCTAAAATTTCTATGAATGTAAGCATTTATTTTCTACATGTTTTTTTTTTTTTATACTTTTACAAGTTTTGTATTGTTTAGCTAGTTACTTGTTCAAAGTACACTTTTCAAAAAAAGTTTCAGTTATATCATGTTGCAATAACAAATTGAAAATCTTTTTTAGCCAAATTAGAAGTTTCTATGTTTATTCTCAATATTTCTAATTAGAAAATAATATAATGTATTTAATAGTGTTAATTAAACAGATTATTTTTCTCATGATTAAATTGAATATTAGTTTTTCGATTTGATTATTTTCAAAGGTATGTGATGTAAGATAAATTAAACTATTTTAAGCCTATTAAACCTAATCGATACTTTGATTTTGGCTTCCAATCAATTGTTTAAAAAAAAATGTTTTTATTTTGCAATAAAAGTAATTAATTCCTAAGAAAATATTAAAATTATTTAGAATTTTATTTTATTGTTGCTGGTAAATCTCGTTTAAATTGTTTAATTATCAATATTCAATATTATTCATATCTTATTGAAATATGTAATACTAAACATATTTTAAAATTTAACAAAATAAATTTTCTGTTTGTTTTTTTTTCAAATTTCAAAAAAATAGTTTTCTGATTTTTTCTTTAACACAATCTTGTATTGGCTTTTAATGATTTTAAATTTCTTTTATTAAATATTTTGTCATGAGTTACCATAATAAGCCTCTTAAAGTCAATAATTGTATTAAAATAATTACTATAGAAACTAAACTTTAATTTTTTTTTACTAAAAAAAAGCAATTCACTAGGCAGTTAGTGATAATATAATAGTTGTTAATATTAACAAAAAAAAAGCTATATTATTTTATGTGTTAAAATTGAATCTATAAATATTACAACTATTACTATTTAATCAACTTTGATCTTTGAAATTTAAAAATTCAATTCAATATAAGCCTTCAAATTTTATTTTTAGATCATACAGTTACTACAAAAAGTTTCCGACCAAACGGATTTTTTTTAATTTTTTTTTAATTGTTTGTCAGAACTAGTAATAATATATATATTCTTGTAGA
This sequence comes from Brachionus angularis, assembly GCA_021432725.1. Taxonomy (NCBI): domain Eukaryota; kingdom Metazoa; phylum Rotifera; class Eurotatoria; order Ploima; family Brachionidae; genus Brachionus; species Brachionus angularis. The sequence goes on from JAJVDD010000007.1 coordinate 896,383, forward strand.
GCTCGCTGAGCTCTATCTGAATTGTACCAATTTTATACATCTTATTTATAAAGATGTCACTTTATTTTAAATTATCCTGTTTCGCACCTCAAAAAAGTTTCCGACCAAAATATTTTTTTTTATTTTTTTCATTATTTTCTTCAAGTTTTAATTTAAATGAGTCATCCAAACATCATTACTTGGTAAAAATAAGTCTTTTATTTTATTATTTGGCCCTAAAAAATATCATGAATAATTAAATTTGGATAGATTATTTACTTTGTTCAGCAGCTTCTTTAGTTTTCTATTTTTTACAAAGCAAGCTTTCAAATTTTGTTTTCTTAAGGTTTTAGATGCATATTATTATTGTATTTAGATCAATTATAACTGGTTATGTGATAATTAAAAAAGTTTTATATTTATTTGGAAATTTTTTGCATTATTTCTTTAATTTTTCAAGTCTTTGTTTAGTCGAAGAGTATAATATTTGATTATTTATCTCTCTTTTGATAATAACCTATGTAAAAAAAGTATTCTAGTAAACAAAATACAAGTTAAAATACATGAAATTTTAAATATATGCTCTTTAAAATAATTTAGAAGATACAATAATAATATGCATCTAAAACCTTAAGAAAACAAAATTTGAAAGCTTGCTTTGTAAAAAATAGAAAACTAAAGAAGCTGCTGAACAAAGTAAATAATCTATCCAAATTTAATTATTCATGATATTTTTTAGGGCCAAATAATAAAATAAAAGACTTATTTTTACCAAGTAATGATGTTTGGATGACTCATTTAAATTAAAACTTGAAGAAAATAATGAAAAAAATAAAAAAAAATATTTTGGTCGGAAACTTTTTTGAGGTGCGAAACAGGATAATTTAAAATAAAGTGACATCTTTATAAATAAGATGTATAAAATTGGTACAATTCAGATAGAGCTCAGCGAGCTCTACAAGAATATATATATTATTACTAGTTCTGACAAACAATTAAAAAAAAATTAAAAAAAATCCGTTTGGTCGGAAACTTTTTGTAGTAACTGTAGATATTTGGCAAAGATGGCTTCGTAACAAAGCATCACTTTTACCAACACTTTATATACAAATTTTTTGATAATAATAAAATCTAGAAGCTCTTCGGCTTTAAGCAATGAATTAAGTAATAGTAATAGTAGTAGTAGTAGTAGTAAATATTAGTAAAGATATATGCAAGCCATACGAAGCCATATGAACCATTATGATGCAAATTTTTTATAAATTTAAATTATAAATTTTAAGGATATTTTGTAATTTTCAAAAGAGTAAAAATTATTTAAATTACTTTTTATCTAAATTAATTTTTTATTACTGATCAAAAATTAGGAAATTAATTTTTTTAAGCGAAATTCTATACAAAAACTAATTAAATTTGTTAATTTAAGGTTTTTTAAGTAATCTTATTTAAAACAAAAAGAAAAAATAATTAATTCTTCAAGCTCAGAATAAAATATTAAATATTAAATTTGATCTAAGAGTTTTTTTGATTTTTAATTAAATAATATTTGCTGAATAATTTCATGAAAATTCAAGTATTTTTTTGTTTTGTTAAATCTCTTGAGCATAGGTCGAGTTATGATCTTTTTTAATTAAAAATCAGCTAATCGTATTATACAAGCAAATATCTTCAAGATAGTATAAATATTTGTTGCAATTTTAATTGCGTTATGTAAAATATACTTATTATAAATGTTAGCGCAATCAATTATGCAACATGCTAATATAACTTTTTTAAGGTTCAAAAATTAAACAAAATTAAACTTTTTTTTTATTATAAAAGTTCTGGAATATATATTAATAAACATTTTGAAAAAAAAAAAAATTAAATTTTAAATTAACATCATTTACTTTAGCTTTACATGAGTATTTTCTTTACTATATTAAATATACTGTACTTAATGCTAAATGATCTGAAGATTGATTAGTAAATGAACTAAATTGATAATTATAACAAAATTTCAAATAAAAACAAAGAAAAAAAAATCAGATAAAGATTCTTTTGTTTTTTTAAACCTCCAAAAAAATATATAAAAAAAAAAAAATAAAAACATATTGTTTTTTTGCTATTTATTATTAAGTTTATTATTTTTATAGTTTGAAATATAAAGTGCGATTTGAAAAATGATCGAATCAAATCGAAAATTTCAAATAAAATCAAACAGACTCAAGAAATTATATATTATATTATTATATATAGAAATAATAGCTGAAAATTCACAAATTTTTAAATAAATAAATAAATTTAGTTTTTAATCTAAAGCCTGATTAATTATTACTATTTTTGTAATTATAAATTTCTTATTGTGATTTTATTTATTTATTAGGTTAAAGCTAAAATAACTCATTTTCAGAAACCATATTATATTTATATATATATTCTTCTCTTCTTGATCTAATATTATGTTTTATATGTATTTATACATATTGCAAAATGAATGCAAAATTTTCTAAATTTTGTTTTTGTTTGTTTTTAACTTGATTATCTTTTTTTTTTTTTTGAATTTTTATTTTTTTATATTATATATTTGCAATAAACTTAAAATAAATAAAAGCCTAATTTTTAATTATTTGAGTTGAAAATTAAATTTTTTTTTCAAATTAGATTTTATAAACACTGGTCCTAATTGCTAGATACAAACTAATAATAATTTTTTTTTTTATTTTATTTTATTTTATTTATATTAATAAAAAATTCTCTCAAAAACAGAATGTCCATTAAGAGCTTAATTTTTTTAAGCTTTCGTTTTTTGCTTTTAATTAAAAATAAAAATAAAATAATTTATTAGGATTTCTTTACTTTCTTTTTTACTTTACAATATTATTCTATATAGATTTATTGATTCTTTTTTATACCATTTCTTTATTCTTTTTAATTTTTAATTAATCAAAATCAAAAGTAATAAACAATAATACATGTTTTTTTGATTCTTTTAAATCATTTATCTTTGGCTTTATTTTAAAATAATATTAAATATATATATTATGCAATTTTATAATAATTTTATTTTATTTTATTTAGAATATAAAATAAGTATCTAAATCTAAATTTTTCTTGTTGTTGTTGTTGTTGTTGTTGTTGTTAACTATTATGACAAAACCTATTTTGGATAATCGAGAAGCTGTTTTAAAAATAGAAGAAGAATTTAATCTTCTAGATCAATCAAACAAGATTTTAAAAAAAAAAAAAACTTTAAGTTTAAAGTTTATTTAATTTCTCGAAGAAATTTGATTTTATTAACAAAATATAATTTTATCTTTAGTTATTATTAGATAACTTTGTTAATTAATCTAAAAACAAGAGTTCAAAAATTTTTAATTTCCTGTTAGTTTTTTTTTAAAGAAAGCTTTTAGAGTTTTATAATTTACAACAATATTAGATAATACTAAAATTAGTTTAGTTTAATTTTATTTAGAATTAATCATAGAATTGGTATTGGTATTTTAATTGGTATTTTCCAAGTTTTTTTATTTTGATTAGTTTAATAGTTTGTTGTAAAATAAATTACGTTTTTGAGTAAATGATTCAATATTTAAAAACCGCAATTAATATTGCAACAAAAGTAATATTATCTTTGGGCTAAAAGATTAGATTTTTAGATATAAATAATTTATATTTTTTAAATTTTGCTTAGTTTGATACTCAGTTTCTGAGTTTACTATTGTAAATCTTTTATAAGTAAGTATAAAATTTCTTTAACTTGTTGTTTTTGTTATTATTTTTGTTGTTCTTTTTCTAAATATATGATTACATTTCGGCTATTTTTCTAAAAATATAATTATAAAAATACAATAGATCAATGTCTTAATAATTTAAAAATTAAATTTTATAGAAATTTTTCGATACTCTTACTAAGGTAGAATTATGTGAATTTATTTAATTTTTTTGAATTTTTAATTGTAAAAAACTAAAACTTTTTTTTTTGTTTAATTTTTTTTACTTTTGAATGAATTTTATAGATTTATGTTTTTAGTTCTCTTATGTTGACCATAGAATATTTGTTAAATGCAAACAGAACATATAGAGAATAGAGTTTATGGTGGTAATTATATTTGAAAAAGTTGCAAGTTATTTTTAGATTATTATCATAAATAATAACATAATAACATAATATAATACAAAAAAAAAAAAAGAAATATTAAATCCCTGAAGAGATGTTCAAAATAAAAAATATTTTTTAGATAAAATAACATTTCTCAAATCTAAATTATAAAAAAAATTTCAAGCATATTGCAAATTTCAAAATGTTAAAGTTTAAATTTATTCAACATAATTTATAAATTGTCGCTGATATTTGATTTATAATATCTTGAGTTATATGATAATTGATTAATATAATATAATAGCAAAATGAAAATCTAAAGATAGTAGTAGTAGTAGTAGTAGTAGTCTCTGCTTGTCTTGGTGGTGAGGTCCACTTAGGTATTTTGAAGAAATATTTTCAAAATTATTAAGTTGCTATTCTGTTGATTCTGGAAATATTCTGGAAATATTTTTTAATTAAAAAATTAATTAATAAATTAATTTAATAAATAACTTAGTTGAAGTTTTTTTTTTTTTTTTATTAGTTTAATGAAATAAAAAATATTTTTATTTTAAATTTATTAAATTCAAATAAAAACAAAATTAAATTAAAAAAAAAACGAAGAAGAAGAAGAAGAAGAAGCAAGCTCGAGTTTTTTTTTTGTTTTATTTATTTTCCAAGTTAAATAAAAATTATTTCACATATTTTCTAGTTAGTTATTTGCAATCTAATTTTTAAAATTAATTTTTCATTTATTTATTAAATTGTAAACATCATTGTGCAAACAGAAATAAAGAAAAAAAGTCAACTTTAATTGAAATATTTTAAAAATTTTTTATATTTTTTAAACAACAATTCAATGAGCGAAAAACTTATCTTATTATTATTAATATTATTCAAATTACATAAGCCAATTTACGTCATCATTTCCTTATTAAGAAATTTAATTCAAATAAAAAAAGAAAAAATCAATTTTTTTTTTCTTATTTATTTATAAATAAACTTTTATTTTTTATTGATTAAAAATGTAGCGATTTTTATTAGTATTTACAGTATTAATAAGAATAAGAATAATTTTGAAGACGCAAGCTTGTTTTTAAAAAAAAATTTAAATTCATGTTGAGAAATATTTCAAATTTTACACCTTCAATTAATCTTTTAAAGATATCAAATGAAATGATAAACATTATTTCTTTTTCTATTTAGTTTCAATCAAAATAATAATAATAATAATAATAATAATAATAATAAAATAAGATTATTTTTTGTGAATAGTTTAATTTAGTATTAAAATAAAAAAAAAAAGGCAAAACTCTGCATTGTGCAAAGTAGTAAAAATTTTATATTATATTTTATATATATAGTTTTAATAATCAAACTTCTTTTATACATAGTTCTTAATTTGAAATATAGAAATAAAAAGAAAAATAAAAAAACTATTCATAATTATAAATATGATGATGATGATGATGATGATGGTGTTGTTCTTGTTCTAGTTGTTGTTGTTGTTGTTGATGATCAATTTTATTTTATTTATATATATTTTTTTTAATTTAGATATTTTTATATATATGATGGTTTGAATTCGTTTCGAAAGTATATACTTGACTTACTTGAGTGACAAAAAAGAAAAAAAAAAGAAAGAAAGAAGAAAAAATTTTTTTGATTAATTTAATAAATAATTTTTCTCTTTTTTTTTTTTTTAATTAATTTTTTATAATAATTAAAATCGCTATAAATTCTAAAATACTAAGAAGTTATAAAATAATTAAAAAAAAAAAAAAAAAAAGAATAAAAATGAATATTTATAAATATTTTTGTATTTTAATATTATCGATTTGTTTTAATTTAATTAAATGTGATGATAATCAAATTAATAGCAATAGCAATATCAATAATAATAACAATAACAATAACAATAATAATAATAATAATAATAATGATAAACAAATTATACATTATAATATACCAGATCCAGGTAAATAAATTAGATTTGATTGAATAATATAACAAAAAAAAACTTAGAGATGTTTTGTTGATTGAAAATTAGAATGTGCTGGTCCGTTTGGGTTGTGTACCCAAGAAGATAAAGATAGACTTGGTTATTTAGCTATTAAAAAGTTGCATGAAAAAATGGACGATGACAGAGATGGTCATGTTGAAATTCAAGAAACTAAAGAGGTTTTTTTTTTTTTTTTTGTTGCAAAATTAATTTCGGTTAAAAGCTCTTTAATTAATTTAACTAAATCTTGCTTTTCTGGATTAGCTACTACTTAATATAGTTATTCTTCTTTTAAGAAAATCATTTATGTATCTTTTTTATATTACAATAATTCACTTGAGATTTGTTTAAGATCAAATAGAAAAGTTAAAAGAGAATACATAGTTTATAGATTAATAGATTCATGTAGATAAATCTTGATTGACAGTATTCTCACTCATTCTGATATTTGTTGTTTGAAAATTATAAATCTTTAAATACTTTCTTTTGCAATTTGCCCAAGGTAAGGTATTTTTATACTTTTAATAAGCTTGAGTTATTAGAGCTTAAAAAGAACAAATCTTAACATTCATGGTTTAACTATAATTTATAACTTGTACTAGTTCATATTATCAAACTTTTGAAATTAAATGCTTATTTCTTATCTAAAAATTGTATACCATATTTTTGAAAAAATAATTAGTATTTTAATTGTCTCTTAAAAGTTTATGACTGAAGAATTGCAATACAAAAATGGAGTTAATGAAAGAGAAAAAAAATTTCATGGCTCAGATTTGTTAATATCTGTGGACGAGATGTGGAAATCGTGGCAATATTCAGAAGTATATAATTGGACAACAGAAAAAGTTGTTCATTGGCTAAACGAACAAGTTAAGCTACCTCAATATGCGGACTATTTTAGACGCAATCAAATAGATGGCCAGTTTTTGCCAAGACTGGCAGTTAATGAAAACCATTATTACTCAAACGTAATGCAAATAAAAGACTCTCGTCACAAGCGTTTACTAATGATCAAATCAACTGATATTGTCCTATTCGGACAACAACAAAGTATGTTACACTTGTGTTAAATAAATAAACATAAAACTCAATTTTTACTTAATTACTTAATTATTGACGCATAAAGAACCTCATAACTTGATAAAAGATATACTCCTATTAAGTGCTTTAACAGCATCTATATTTTTGTCTATTTATTTGTACAGCAAACATCGTCAGTCTTTGGATCAAATAAAGCAAATGATGAACGAAGTGGAAAAATTGAGCACAAATGACGAATTGTTGAATAAAATAAAAGAAAACTCAAACAATCTGATCAACAATCAATCAACATTATCTTTATTTTCTCTTCGAAAGAGATCTACTATAAATCTAAATGATCAATTTCAGGATTCTGAATTTTATAAACAACAATTAAAACAAAATCAAATAATAACCGAAAAAAATAGCAAATTAGTAAAAGAGCTCAATTTGGCTAAAGTTAGAAATTAAATTTAAAAAAAAAAAATTAAATTAAAATTAAAATTTAAACAATTAAAATAATTTAGCAAGAAGCAGATCACTTGAAAAAAGAGCGAGAAGGTACAGATGGTCAATTGAAGAGGTTAGAACTTGCCGAACAAGAATTAGACAAAGTTCGTGCAGCTTTGAAGCAGACCGAAGCACGCTTAGATATAATCAAGTATCAACCACCACAAGGCTTAATTAATTTACTAAATAGAACATACGAATCAGAAAGAGAATTGTTAGAATATAAATTCTCGTGTATCGAGAAAGAAAAAGAGTCTTGTTACGATTCGTTGAATAAAATATCCAAGCGACAATCAGGCATTCTGGGTGCTTTGAAAATAGCTCATTCATCTCAATTAGAAGAAATAAATCACAAACTTGAATTATTAAAGTTGAAATTTAAATTTTTTTAAAACTCTAATTAAAATTAGCAAAAAGAATTAATTAATTATTTTTAATTAATTAATTAATTAATTAAAGACGTGAAATAAACAAGTGTAAATCAGAGAAACATGAATGGACCAAAAGGTGGAATAGTATAGATGAATTTTGCAATCGAAACGAAAATACCATATCAGAGAACAGCTCTCAAGAGCAACGTTAGTTTGTTTAAATTATTTTTTACTATCTATAGTTATTATTAACATTTTTTTTTATATATATAAAAAAATATAACCTTTATTTAATGTTACTATTATTTTTATTATTATTATCTAATTATAATCATCATTTAAATCTAATAAAAAAAAAAGAACAACACACATTTGATTTATTAAATTTTTGAAACTTTTTCTTTTTTTAAATAGAAATGTTTTATATGCTAGAAAATGGTTTGATTTTGCCACGTAAAATATGGCAAAATCATCATTTGATCAACTATTTTCATAATAGTACTAATAATACTAGTTTAGAGATGAATAGTAATCCTAATTTATCTACTAATAACCTAAACCTAAATCAAGGTAAAATTTGATTTTTAGTTTACTTGAAGTGTAAGGTTTTCAGTTTAGTTTAGTTTGGTTTGGTTTTAAAATTTGTTTTTTTTTTGATTTTTAAGATTTTTTGTTTAATTATTTATTTATTTATTTTTTTTGCTTATTTTTGTAAGAATTTTGTTTTATTTTTTTTTATAATTTTCAAGTGTATCAACAAGATGAGAATAAGATGACTTCATTTGTTCCTATTTTGAATACAGTATCAACTATAGTCAATAAAAAAACATATCAAAACAAATCAATATCGTCTGTTAATATAACAAATGATGATTCAAACTATAGCAATCAATTAAAGTAATTCAAAATGATTTTAATTTTATTTTTTTAACTAACTAAAATAATTTTATAATCATAAATATTTAGAATTTATTTTAAAGTATATTTAAAAATTTATAAAAAAAAAAATAAAAAAATAATTTTTAATAGCTCAAAATAACTTAATAGTAATTTATTTAACAAAAATTTTGATTAACTGCTCAATTAGTTTTAAAAATTATATTAATTAATAAAATAAAGCTATATTACTTGATGTATTTAGCTAAGGTTTCATTGTGGTCAAAGATTGATAAATTTTTCAAAGTTAAAGTTTCTAAACAAAAAATTATTGCCACTTTCAAGATTATTTAAGAACACTTGTTAATTTAAGTAGTCTATAGATAATTCTATATCTATTTAATTTAATTAATTTTAACATTAAGATTTATTTCATTTCAAATTAGATTCTGTTAATTCTATTAAATGTATGTTAGGTTTAATTGAATAAAATTTTTAAAAAAATTTAAATTTATATTATTTAAAAAAAATACATTTTCAAATAATCAAAATAAAATAAAAAATTTAATTTAAAAAAGTATCACCGGTTTAAAATCATCAACGATAAACAATACAATACTCGAATCAAAAGTAGAATTTGATTTAGATAATAATAACATTAATAATGACAATAGTAATATTAATAATACAGATGATGGCAACAATAATAATATAAAAGCAATAAATTATAATACACCAAGTGTTGCCTTGAATCAGGAAAAAACAAATCAGCAACAACAACAACAACAATTATCACCAATTCAAATAAATCTTATAAATAATACTCAAAAAATAGCCCGAGATAGTCTGATACATAAAAATGATGTGTTTCAATTCGATGATGTAGAATCTGTTCATACACATGATTCATTATTCAAAAACTCAGCACAATCTTCGTTTGAATCGGAAAATTTAAAAAATAATGATACAAATATAAAAAAGAAGCTAACACATTTAATTACACCAATTCTAAGAACTGTTAATCAATCACAATCGTCTTCAAGTGGTTCATTTAAAAAAGCCAATAAATCAAATAATATTAATAATAATAATAATAATAATAACTTAAAACCACAGTCCATCTCATCCAACACATCTGCTTTATCTCCAAATACAAAAGTTAAAAAATCTTCCAACACTAGTGCAGTGGTCGAAGATAGCGAATATTTAAATACAAATGAATTAAAAACAAATTCGATCATATCATTGGAAAGATCCAACACATTCACCAAAAAATTAAACTCTTTAAAAAGATTAATTAGTCCACGAAATAGTACACAAAATATTAATCAAACACAAATTGTACAAATAAGTCAAAACGATTCTTCATCTCTGTTAAAACCGCCACAATCAGAACTTGTTAAATCAAACAGTATCGACTTGATACCAAATCATCAAGAAATAAACTATTTAAAGCCGAATCTAAACGAGAATTCAACCAGCTTTGATAACATAAACAACAAGACTAACATTGAGAATAAAAAGCAAAAGAAATTCTTCAATTTTAAATTAATAAATAATAAAAAAAATAAATCGAATCACAAAATATTAGAATAAATGCTAAAAAGAAGTACTTACTCGGTTTGGGAATTATATAAATATATATATATTTTAATTTGTAAAGTCTTCCGAAATCAATCGAGCTACTTCTTTGAATGAATGAAAATATTTTCTTTATTATTTTTTTTTTTATTAAATTTAATTTAAAGTTTTATTTAAAAATTTTAATTTATTGTTTATTTATTATAAATCTTTTTTTAAATTGTTGAGATATTTCTTGTTCTTTAAAAAAAAATTTTTTTTTTTTTTTACTATGGGCGAATTTTGTTTAAGTTAAAAAAGAACAAGTATATATATATTTTTTTTTATAAACATTCATTCCCTTGGAAAATTTTTTTCTCTTCTAAGCTCAACATTTCAAAGTATATTTGACATTAAATTTTTTTTTATTTACCAGGTGCTTAAAATTAAAACTTAATCTTAAAATTAAAATTAAAATTTTTTTTTATATAAACTAAAAATTTTAAAATAAAATTTATTTATTCATAAGAAATTGATTTTTGTAATTTTTTATTTTAAACAACGAATTGAAGCGTTGAATATTCTGTGTTGATTTTGCTCAAAGTAAACTTGGTTTTAAAATTGAAAATTTAAATTAATTATTGGAAGCAACTTGACTGCGTTTTATTACTGTCTAAACCATTTTGATGTGGTTAATCCAATAACATTTTGTTTGGCTATTCTAGCTTAGAATTAATATTACTTTGATTCCTAGTACATTCTAATCGCTCTTTTTTAATTAATCTCTTTAAATATATTATTACTTGCATTATATGCTTAGCATCAATATAGCTTGAGACTATGTTTAGTTAAGCTTATCGTAAAAAAAAAATTTTTAAATAAATAAAAAATTTCGATTTAATATTTTAAAAGTTTTTGCAAAAATAATAGCGTTTTTCTTAATAGGATTAAACGTAGAAAAGCGCAATACTCAAAAAATTACATACATTAAATGATGATTTAAATTGAAATATTTTCTTTAGAAATTAATTCAAATTTTTAAAATTCTTAAAATTAAATAAATTAAAAAAATTTAATAATGTCAGTATTAAAATAAATTCTATTATCTTTAAATTTTAATTATGGTTTTCAAAAAGGTCTGAATTTTGGAAGTCGAATCCAAAAAAATATTGTGAATATTGCAAAGTTTGGTTACAAGATAACAAAGCAGTAAGTAAAAAAAAAAAATGAAATTTTGAAAAAATTTAAAATTCTTTTAAACATATTCGAAAATAAGTAGAGTATAAGTATTCATGAATCAGGTAAAAATCATAAAGACAAAGTAAAAGAGAAGCTAAATGAGGTAAAATATAAAAAAACATCAAGTCTTAGTTCAATTTTGTTATTTTTACATTTCAAGATTAAAAAAAAAGCTGAGCAAAGAAAACATGAAGATAAACTATTGAGTAAAACTATGGCTGCCATTGAAAAGGTGCTTAAAATAAAATATTTTATAAATAAATTTAAAAAGTTTTTGAAGAAGTAAAAATCTTTAGTCTGCCATGGACGCAATGGTGAATGATATATCTTCTAATCCATCACTAAGAAAACAATACGGCTCTACTTTAAGTAATACTTTATTAAATTGCCAATTGATTTTTAAATGTCTAATAAGTTCTATAGACATACAAAGTGAAACACAACCAGGCACATCATCCGAAACGAAAAAAGAAAAGCCCAAAAAAATACTTAAACAAGACACAAAAAAAACCGAATCTAGTACAAACAAACGAAAATCAATAATCGAACCAGAAGCTAAAATAGGTAAATGGCAAACCGTGGAAGCAAAAAAGTATTTTTTTTTTTTTATTGAAAAAAATAGAAAATCGTTTAGAATAAATTGATTATTTAAGACCTTGTTTAGTAGAAACTAAACCAGTTTTTGTTGATCTTCAACTTCCGACTAAAAGTTCTATATTTAAAAAATTGGACATAGACACTGAAGATTTACAAAATGAGACGAGTACAAGTGAAGAGAAAAACTTGCCAGAAGAACCTAAAAGTAAATGGATACCATTCGGCGGTTTTGAGCCAGTTGTAGAACCAGAACAAAATCAAGAAATTAAACAAGAAAAAGAAGAACCGACAACAATTGAAGTAAAAAAAGAAGAAGAAAAAATAGTAGTTAAAACTGAACCAGAAGAGAAAAACCAACAAGAAAAGATTCCAACTTTAAAATTGAATTCCAAAAAAGAGAAGCCAATTATGTTCAAAAAAAGGAATAAAGAAGTAAGCTTACGAGAACGAACAGATGATTAAAAATTAAAAATTACAAAAAAAGAAAAATTATTTAAAATTTTAAAAATTAATTTTATTAATAAATATAAAGATGTCTAAGTTAAAAAAATAAAAAAAAAAAAAACAAAATTTTTTTTGGCTTTTGTTCTCAATTTTAAATTGAAATTTGTACAAAAATAAAATATTCATTAAATAAAAGTATCTTCTTTATTTCTTTTTTTAATTTACAATTTTATTTTCAAATATAAAACAAAATATTAAATAATTAATAAATAAATTCAACTAGTTTCTATTTAAAAAATGAGCAATTTTGATTAATAAAATTCATTTATTATTTGATCCCGAGGTTCTGTGTGTTAGATATAAATTTTTCTTGAGCATGTATTGTTGTTTTATTTGGTATTTATTTTGAATTTAGTTTAGCTAGACTTGTAGTCAAAGAAGATGCTGAGAGAACAGACGATCCCGAGCCAGCAATCGAACCTACTGGTAAAACCGAATTACTTTGATTAATGATCTTATTTGCTAAATTGTTAATTGTTTGAGAGGAAATTTTCAATTTGTGATTTTTTGTCAAATCATTATTTGCGTTCATTAAGTTTGTCGATGATACTGAATTGTTGTTGTTTATTTTTGGTTTTGAAAATAAATTTTTTCTTGTATAATCACTAGCATTTGTGCTTTCATCATCTTCAAAAAAACATTTTCAGTTTTGAATGTTGAAAAATATTTAAAATTAAGTTTTTATTAAAATTAATTAGTTAAAAATTGGAAAATATTTTCTATTTCATTTAATATTTTATTTATGGCTTTGATTTAAGTATTATTATAAGATCTAAATAATTAATTTTTTTCTTAAGAAAATATAAAAAAAAAGATTGAAAAAAAAACACTTCAAAATTATGCAATTCATTTTTATAAAACTGATTTTTGGTAAATTAAAATATTTTTTGCTGAATTACTATGGGCATATTAGTATATAAGCATATTTTTGTTAAAATTAAATTATAGATAATACTTTCTGAAAAACAGCAACCGAAGGAAAAAATTTACCAATAAGAAATTCGCTTACGTGGGCTGTAGATTTCATTTATTATTATTATTATATATATGAATATTTATAAACTGGTATTAAACTGGTATTTAAAAGAAGCATGCTCATTTAATTACTGAGAATTCATTTGAAACTGAGTTATGTTTAATTTAACACTTTAAAAATGTATTTTATATTTTAATATTTAAAACTATTGAAGAATAAACAGTAGCAGTTGATATTTTTTTAATTAAAATATTTAAATATTGTTACAGAAATTGTCTAATTAATTAATTATTAATGATTTTTATTTGGAATAATGATTATCTATAAAAAAGTATCAGCTTTTAGTTCGTGACTTAATCTTTAATAAGCAAAAATTAGTTTAGAAATATAGAACACATTTTAAGAATTGTTCAGGAATTTGAAAGAATCATGAATTTTTTTTCGATTTTAATCTGACAAAAATATTAAAATTTATTTTAATAAAATACATGATTAATTAAAATCTAAAAATAAAATTGCAAATAGTCTATTAATTATAAAATATTATTTTCATTTCTTTAAATTACATTTTCTATTAAAAAAAATTATGAGGAAAATAGTAGCTGATTTAAGAAACTTCTCCTTTTTTTGATAAAATATATAATTTATTAAATTTCAAACTTCTTCTTCTTTTACCAAAGATTTTTCGAGTTCTAGTTACAAATTTTGTTGATTTTTTATAATCGTCAAATTTGAACTTGATTAATGTAGCTTAAGGCTAAGAAAAAAATTAACCTATTGGCAGTAATTTTAGTATATTCAAACTAGATTTTAACTAAATAAATATTTGTTCGGAAACTCTTGTTTTTCATTTTAAAAGCTAATATTGCTTTTTATTTTGCATATTAAATTACTTCTCCTATTAAAAAAAAAAAAAAACAAAAAGCCTTTTTTTTTTGTTCCTTAATTTGCTTAAAACACTTCCTGTTTTAATTAAATTTAATATTCAAAAGTATTACTAACCCATAGATAGTTGTGTACTACACCATTCTGCATTTTTAGTTCTTCTAGTCGTTTTAGTTTTATTAAGATCTAGTTTAATATTAAAACACGGACTTGGTGGATAATTCGTATTTAAATTAGATGCACTAGCACTTAATGAACTATTTAGAATAACATCTGTTATTGAACCAACACTTGTGTTTTTGTTTTTTTTGCTATAGCTTTTATTTAAAATAATTTCGTCCGGATTTGGCAATTCGTTTTCTAGTTTTATTAAATTTTGAGGCGAGTTCGGATTTAAATTAGATAAAATATTGCTATAATAGTTGTAATTAGACATATATGAGCTAGATGATTCATCGTCACTTAAATTCAATTCTTTTGTTTTGTTTTGTTTTTCTTTTTCTGTTTTTGTTTTTGTACTTGTGTTTTCTGATTTTGTAAAATTAAAAGTTTTTTGTTTATCTTGAATAAATGGGCTAGTTGAATTAGTATCAGTTTTTTGATTATTATTGCTTAAATTGGAATTGAAATTAGAATAATTATAACTAGAACCGTTTAATTGTATTGCTGAATTGTTTTCATTATTATTGCTAAATTGGAATACTTCTTTGGTCTTATTCGGTGAGGCTGGAGTTTTAACATTTAGGTTATCACTTGAAGCAGTTCTTGTTGTGATACTATTGCTGTCATAGTTCGAGTTGAGGTCTAACTCGGTGCGCTCATTGTCTATGGAAAAATCAGAAACATTGTCTGATATATCGTTAACATAATTTTGTACTGCATTATTATTATTATTATTATTACTGCTGCTATTGTTGTTGCTAAACTTCCAAAATCTGAACGTGGATGAATTAGCAGAAGAAACAGAAATGTTGCGCTTGAGACTAAAAGGCGAGGCAAATGAAGACTTTGTTTTGGCTTGAGTTGGTGGACTTTTTTCCAATTGACTAATATTAGATGTCGAATTGAATTTTATGCCATCGTGTTGGCCATTTGAAATACTACCCGAATTGTTCATATAATTTGGATATTTTCGAATAAACCAAGCGCCTGATTTTTTCAAAAATTCTCTCTGCTCGCTACATATTCTACACAAATAGACAGTTACTTTATTGTTAGAGCTAGATGCGCTTATAAAGCTTGCTGTCATTGATAAACTACTAGAGCTGTTTTTACGCGATTGAGAAGCTATACTCGATGTTTCAGTGTTATCCAGTGTACATTCGGTATCTATACAACACTTGTTGCATACTATTTTGTTACACGAACTGCACTGATTAGGCGCTGTTCGAATCAAACAAAAAAAGTCACCACACAAAGCGCACCGGTTCGTAGACGGACTACAACTGGACTGATTCACGTTACGCTTCATATTTTCCAATCTATCAACTAATCTCCTTTATAATATAAAAAAAATAAATGAATAAATCAAGATTGTAGCTTGGTAAAGTTAAGTATTTTTTAAGCAATAAATGAATTAAGAATTTTTGAATTTTGTTTCAATAAGATAAAATAAATCTTTCAATTATCAAATATTTTGAAATAAAAAAAGAGAAAAAATTATCTAATTTATAAAATTAATTAATTATATTATAACCACGGTCCCAGGGGTTTAAATTTTCTATAATAACTCTATAGTCAAAAACCTGAATTTATATAAGAGCTAATTATTTAACAAATATACAGCTTTGGGGTTTATTTTAATCTAATTATCTAATTAATAAATAACTCGTTTCCAAGACCATAAAAAATAAAATGTTTATATTTAGTTCTTTTGCTTAAAGTGTCTTTTTTTGAAGAGGAGTTGTTTCACAAGGTTTATTTTTATGACTAGCCCAAAATTGTATAATAATCAAAAATAGCTTAAGCTTAAATAATTAAGGTTCTATTAAATCAGTAAAATAAATAAAAACATCTCATATTAAATACCATATAACATGTTCTTTTATTTGAAATATTAGACTTGAATTGAATATTATTTTTTTTGATTAATGTTTTATTTATATTTTAAAAAATAAAAGGAATTATATGTCTAAGCTCAAGTGTCATTTAATATACTTAATAGAACCTAAAGAATTTCATATTTTTCAAAATAAAAAAAATTATACATAAATAAAATTTTTAAAAATCCTTATATCTTTAAACAAATTAATAGAAAATTTTGTTGCAAAATTAATTGCGTTATTAAGCGAAAAAATACATAGCATAGAACGCAATTAATTTTGCAAACACTTCTAATTATAAATACTCTTGTACATAATATAAATAAATATGATCCTGGATGTTTTATATTTAAATTGCTAAATGGCTTAGCACTAATTCGATTAATTAATTTTTAACAAATTTTTAACAAAAAAAAACTAAAAAATCAATAAATATAAATTAATAATTTTACATGACTCGTTCTTGTTCCTTTCTTTCGAGCATTTCACTTCTTTGTAAAACTTTTTGAATCTCGATCAACTCGCTTTCAGTCAATTGTGGATCTTTTTTTACAGTCTTTTTGCCAGTATGTATAGACCATCCAGCATTCAGCCTGATTATTACCACAATTTTAAATGCACAATTTTAATTTAAACAAATTTAAAAATAAATTTACTTTGATCTTAGCTGAAGATTGCGATCGTTTGGACAAGTCCATCGATCATTTTTCAGATCTTTTGTCATTTAGGCTTACTATTGTTATTTAGTCGAAAAAACAAAAGAAAAAAACTTATTTTTTCAAATTAAAAAAAAAAAAACTCATTCGAGAAAAATGAAGAAACAAAATATTTCGCCTTCTTTTCTAAATTACAATCTATTAATATTTAATTAAATTTCTTTTAAAAACTTGGTCTTGTTTTAATCAAGTATTGATTATTTTCTTTAAATTTTTTTTTTCTTCTTTATGTTTTTTGTTAAAAATCTCAAAATTCCTTTTATTAATCTTGTATTTTTTGATTTTTTTTCTTTTTTTTTTTTTTTTATAAAAATATTATTCAAGAGCATAAAATTAATTAATAAAAATATTAAAAAAAAAAAAAGAAAAAGCTTTATTAAAATTTTGTTTAAAATCAAATTATAAATCTAAAAAAAAAAAATTTTAAAGAGGGTTAAAAAATATTATAAGAAATATGAATATAAGATAAAATTTCAATTTATTATTTATTTGAAATAATAAAATTGCAATTTAAATTAAATAGACAATAACAAAATAAAATAAAAAAAAAAGAGAGAGAAAAATTTCATAATTTTATAAAATTTGGTTTGATATTTATTAAAAACAAAATATAAAGCATTACCAGTGTTTTATGTTCTAAACAAATATTATAATTATAATTCGATAGCTTTCAGAATGACGTTCTACATATTTGAGGAAAACAATTATAATTCAATTTAAATTATAAAAAAAAAAAAAATTTTTTTTTTTTTCAAATTTCGTTTAATTTAATCTTAAATTATTTATTTTAAAAAATAAAGTTAGAAATAAAAAAAATCACAAACACACATAGATTCTTGGAGAAATTTACTTTCTCAAATTTCCTCGAGTTTCTATAATAAGTAAATTTTAATTATCAATAAAATCAATAATTTGGCACCTTTAACTAAAAAATTAGGAATTTTTCTTTGAAATAAACATTAAAAAAATTCATGAAAATCATTTTCACTTTTAAACAAACTATAAAAATAAATAATTAAAATTATGACATTAAATTGACATTTTCTGTTTTTTAAATGATAAGAAATTTGTTTATTTCAAGATAAGTTTGCATTAACAAAAAATAAAATAGAAATAAAATAGAAATAGAAATAAAAAAGAACTAAATTTAATTAAATCAATTACAGAAGTTTGATACACTTTTTTGCTAGCCTTGATAGCTTTAACTTTACTTAACTAGCTGAGCAAAGCACAATTAGTTTGATTAAAAAAAAAATAGAGAAAAAAAAAAGAAGTAATTTTACAACTGAATAACATTTATTTTTTATTCTCTCAGGAATTTGATAAAAATTCTAAAAAAAATTTATGTAAATTTAATATAACATGTTTTAAAATAAAATAAAAAATAAAAAATTTAAATTAATGAAAAATAAACTTATAATAATTAAATGCTCATTACTGGGAATTAAAATATATAAAGTTTTTTTTTTTTTTTTAAATTTTTTTATTTTTCATTGATAATATATTGATTTTTTTCTACAAGTCTAAGTAAGAAGAAAATAATTCGACTAAACTAAACACTACTACTACTACTACTATTACTACTACTACTACGCGATTCTAACTGTAGTTCTTTTAATTTAAGCCTTTTAAATTTAAAAATATAAAAAAAAAAAAGTTAATTACTTTACTGTTAATATCATGTAAATTTTAATTACTCTTACTAATTCGATGTTTTTATTTTTGAAACTAACTATTTTATGCATGATTTCTAAAACAAATTTTCCAATTTTTTTTTTTTAGAAATTTCAATCGAACAATAAAGTCTTGAATTTCTACACATTGTCCTTAAAATTATTTTATTTTGTTTTTTTTATTTCAAATTTATGTAATAATATGAAATTATTTTTTTATTTTGAATTTATTGATTTTTTTTGAAATTTAAAAAAAAAAAAAAAAATTGCAATTATTATTTATTCCTTACTATAAATTTTCGTATTCATTTAATTATTTATTAAATATATTTATATTAAAATACTTATATTTTTGATCTTTTTTGAAATGAAATAATAAAAATAATTTCATGTTTGAATTATACATAATTTGAATTATCAAATTAACTAATAAATAATTATCAGTTTTTTATATATATATTATATTTTTTTATTCTCTTAATTTAATTTTAAGCTTAGCAGAAATAATATTTGAAGAAAATTGATGTAATCAGTTTTAAGTTTTTTTCAAGAGAATCGAAACTCAAAATTTTATTTCAATTTAAACTTGAAAATTGTTTGACTTTTTTTTTTTTTTAAACATATTATCCTCATTCCATATTTGTTTTGATGGCTTAAAACAAAATTCTATAGTTGCAACAAAAAAAAAAGAAAGAAAGAATTATATGTATATATATATTATTTTTATTTTAATTATTAATAATACATATTTTTTTTCTGACAAAAATTTAATTAAAAATAAAATATAATCTCAAATCAATTTTTGAAATAAACCTTAGTTTAGTAAAAAAAAAAAAAAAAAAATTATTATTTTTATTAATTGCTTTTAAGTATTCTCTTGAAAACAGAATTTTAATTAAATCTTTTTCAATTTCTTTCTTTTTTGATGTTCATTATTATACGGTCATTAAAAGTCAATTTTGTAGAATTTTATGTATTTTTTTTTTTGTAGTTCAAATTGTAGATTTTAAACTTATTGTAGAATTATTGATTTTTTTCTTTATCATTTGATTGTAAATTATCTTCTTTAAATTTAATAAACTCTATTAACTTTTTTTTTTTCAAAAGTGAATAGATTTCTTTTGAGAATTTTTATAATCTACATTTAATATTTATATATTTTTACCTGATAGTAAATAATTTGAAATCTCAATTGAGCATGTGTCTGAAATTTATCAGGTTTTAGTTAAATTCTTTGAATATTTATCAAATTTTAAGAATTAGATTTTAAATGCTTTCAATAAATTTATTTTTATTTTTTTGTTTAAAAAACAAAATTAAATATTTAAAAAAAAAAAAATATTATTTTACCTGTTAACGTCAAATTAACAGTTAACTTGCTTGGAAAAATATTTAATTAAAAACACAAAAATAATACATAATATTATTATAAAGTAATATTTCTTACCTTCTGAAATAGTCTAGTCAAAACATTTTATTTATAAAAATTTTCTTAAGCTATTTTCACAAGCTTAATCTTATTTCAAATTTTAAAAACAACAATTCAAGAAATATTAAACTATTTATTTATCAATTAACACAACTTTATTGATAAAAATTTAAAAACAATCAAAACAGGTCAACAGTCGAAGTCTACTATGACCAAAAAATGGTTTATTTGGCTTTGCTATGCAGATATCTTTACTACTACTACTACTATTAAAAAATCTTGATATTCAGGAAAATTTAGTTCTATGTTTAATACAATTGCTTAAAAAGTTTTAAATTTTTATTTTGAATCGAAAAAAATAGCCACTGTCATAATTTTGGTGGTTAATAACAGTTTTGATTTATACCCTTAGGATTTAAAAATAAAATAAAATTGAATAGCTCATGTTAAATCGTGTCTTGGATAAATTTAAAAATTAATTTACACTCAGATTTGGTTTAATTAATAATATTATAAAACTTTGAGAAAAAATTATAAGAAAGCTATTAAAAAGTTTTAAAATATTAGTAAAAAACTAAATTGATTAAATGTATAATAACTTTATAATAACTTGAAATAAAACTTTATATGAAAGTAAATAGATCGAATTTGTGTTTAGAGCAATAATAAAATGAAATCAGTTCTTTAAAAAAATGTGTTCATAAATGCAAAATAATTTGAAAAATTTTGCTAATTAAGCAGTTTACAATCACTAGGAAAATAAAAATTCTAATAAAAAAAAATTATTAATATTTATTGTTTTATTTTTTGAAAGATCTAAAATTCTAATTTCAAATATTATATTTAAACTTCAAAAAATAAAGATCTTCCGTTGCCTTGATTTATTAATTAATTAAGATGAAATTTAAATAATCATCTTCTAAAAGATTAGATTGATTAAGTATACTCAAGCATGTTAAAAATAACAAAAGCAGGCCTTGTTTTCAGGTTAAAATAAGTTTAAGTATATTAGCATTACTTGAATTGAATAATATTTATTTAGCAACCTAGAATAGTTGTTATTACTACATACTATCAGGTAACTAATATAAAAAAAAAATATATAGATTGTTTTATGATTTAATATTTTATAAGATTATTTAATATTTTGTTTAGCACTTGATGCAACTGAAAAACTAATGATAGTTGCGTAAGCATTTAAGAAAAAATATTATTATTATTATTTTTAAAATAAACCTTAGTTAAATTTATAATAAGAAATTAACAGTCAGGAAACAGACTATAAGAAATGATTGCTATTTAAGTCCTAAAATTTTTTGTTTTTAGTTTTTATAAATGATTTCAAAATAAATCCAAGTACAATTGAATTCTTTGACCACTTGCAGTATTTAAAATAATTCTAAATTTTCAATATACAGTTATAACAAATAAATATATAAAACATTATCGAGCATGAAATTTATTACATAAGTTTTATCATGTAACAACAAAAATAGAAAAACTTATTTGATTATTACATGCTTTAAAGCCAACTCATTTAGGAATTGATTAGAAATTAACTCTTGTAATAATTAGTTTCAAAAATATGATTAATATAATTTTCTAACTTAATAAATAATTATATATAAATTGAAATCCTTCTAAAATAAAATAAATGAACAAAAAATGTATTATTTGAATGGATTCAAAATGAAGAATATTTCATAATTATTACCTTTATTTCTTTATTTTTTAAGAAAATTTATTACATGCTTATTTACTATGCTTTCTAAAATGCAAATAATTTATTTAAAAAATGTCAAAAAATGTTTATTTATTTTTCTATAATTAATAAATGCTTGAACTACTTATAAAGAATTGCTTTTCTATCTAAAAAGGATATAAAATTTAGTTTTAATCAAAGATCTGCGTCTTTTAAAAACTAAATAAAAAAAAAAAAACAATATTGAAATAAAGAAATTGAATTTTTTTTCTTTTTTTTAATAATAAAGATTTTGATCTTTTCTTAACAACTTTTATAAGAGCAAAAAATAAATAAATAAATAAATAAACAATTATTGATCAAGAATGCTTGAAAATTTTATCTCTCATTATCTTGAATAATGTTCCAACATAAAAAGCAATTTATTTTGAAATCCGCTTTCAAAATGATTTAAATAAATTTGACATAAATTGAAAAAAGAAGAAATATTTTTATGATTAATAGAAAAAGTTGAAAAAAAAAAAAATTTAAATTTATTTAAAAGATGATAAGTTATATAAGTAAATTTTTCAAATATTTCAAGGTAAATATAATAAATTAAAAAAGAGCTTTCAAATAGAAATTTCATTTCATTTGAATGCAAATTTACAATACTTGCAATTATTCACAAAATATTTTGATTTATTATACGTGTACATAAATTTTTATTCTTTTTTATATTATACTGTATATATATAGTTGAAATGATTTTATATAATAATTTAAAAGAATAGTAATAGTGATTGTTTGAAGAACATGATTGATAATTGATTTTACTTGACTTGATTGATTTATTATTAGTTGAATTGAAAAATGGAAAAATTATACAGAGAAACTAAAACAAATTTATTGCAATTAAATGAAGTGCTGTCTAAGTTTGAAAAAAGCTCTACTCCGGAGGATATACAGCTGATTAAAGCACAAATACAGAATAAATTTAATGAAATAACATCTGCTTGTGACCAATTGGATAACTATGTTATCAAGGAGCCGCCCAACCGTAAATATGATGCTAAACTAAAAGTAGATCAATTAAAATACGATTTTAGCCATTTTAAAACAGCTTTCAACACTATTCAATATAAAAAGTATATATTACTATAGAAACAAGCATTTATTTTTTTTTTTATTTTATCTGTCTATAAATTTTTTTGAGTTATGAGTTTTATAATTGAAGTGCAAGAAAAATGTATTCTCTTCTATTAATTTTGTTTTTACTGGCATTAAATATTGCATATTTTAGCCATTTATTGCATATTTTAGCCATTTAAAGATTAGTTGCTTAAACTTACAAAATTAGCAAGGTATTTTTCAAAAATTTTTCTTCAAATGGTTAATAAAATAAAGTAAAAATAATCTATTATGAGGTTACAAAAATGTATCATTTGATAATAAATTAAAAAATCAAAATTTATAAAGCAAAATTCTTATAGATCTATTAGAATTTATCAAGTAGATATATTAACTAGCAACATATTGCAAAGAATTTTTTTTTGGTTTACGATCTAAGATGAATACATTTTTTTCTAAATATCAAGTTATAAATAAAAATTGATATAAATCAAAAATGTTTATTCAAGAATTTTGCCATTAATTTTATATTACAGAGACAATATTCCTTTCATATGAAATGATTAATTATTACATTTAAAAAAAAAATTTACAATTATTGGTGTATTCTTTCAAATTAAATATTAAAAGCAATATTGAACTAAATGGATATCTTTTTAAAATTTTTTAGTGCTATTCACTATGAAATATTTAAATATTTCTCAAGTAAATTTGTAGTTATTTGTTAATAGTTGTAAATAACACATAAATTTACTTGAGAAATATTTAAATACTATACTTTTTGATAAATATTTTATATATGACAAGTCTTCTTTAGGTTTAATATAGTTATTTTTTTGTAATTAACTAATCAAAGAGGTTTGTTAATTACATAGAATAAAAAAAACTGTACTGTTTTAAAAGAAAGTTAAAATACAATTTAAGCTTAATTATGGCATTAATAAAAACTAGAATAAATTGATATCTTTTTAAAAGTTTTTAATTTTTGCTAATTAAATCAGGGAGCAAAAAATATTGGAAGAAAAGCGTCGAGAAGAACTATTAAGATCAACTAATATTTATGCTCCGGCTAATACTGGTCATGTTCAGCTTTTTATGGACCATGAACAAAATGAGTTAAGACACCACAATCGTTTATCTAAAGCAAACGATGGTAACTTTTAAAAATAGTTCATTCAATTTAATTAGTTTAAAATAATTATTTTTCTTTATAAAAAGAAATGGATAGAATGATTGATCATGGTGAAAATGTACTTAAAAACATTCAGACTCA
Source organism: Brachionus angularis (assembly GCA_021432725.1). Classification (NCBI taxonomy): domain Eukaryota; kingdom Metazoa; phylum Rotifera; class Eurotatoria; order Ploima; family Brachionidae; genus Brachionus; species Brachionus angularis. The sequence goes on from JAJVDD010000007.1 coordinate 920,910, forward strand.
AAACACAACTCTCAAAGACATAAAAAGAAAAATTTTTTCTATATCAAATTCACTAGGACTTTCAAACACTTTAATTCGAATGATCGAAAGACGAAATACGTCAGATAAATATATTTTATACGGAGGAATGATAATTACTTGTATAATCATGTTTTTAGCTGTTAAATATTTAATTTAAAAAATTTAAAAATTAAAATTAAAAAAAAAAAAACACAATTTTTTTTTATTAGTGATTATTTATTTAAATATGAAATTTTTTTTTAAAAGAAAATCATTTAAATAAAATATTTAAATTATATTAATTTCAATTTATTTTTATTTTTTAAATATTTAAAAGCACAAAAATAGTTCTTAACTGATTTACATTTATTGATTAAAATAATATTATTCAAATATATGTATTATATAATAATTTAAATCTTAAAATTTGATTCTACTCATGTTTATCTAAAGCATACAAGTAGAGTATTTTTAAAATTAATATTAAATTTGAGGTATTTTTTAATGATTTTTTAAAAATATAATTATTTTGGTTTTAAAAATTTTTTAAAAAAAAATAAAAAAACTTAAAAATGGGCAACATTACTTTTCTTTTCTAATTAAAAAAAAGAGAAAAAAACTAAAAATAAATTCAATTCAGCAACAAGCATTTTAAATCACTTTCCAGATACCTAAAAAAATTAAACAAAAGTTAAAAAGTGCATGTTGAATATGAAATACATAAATGTAATTAATCAACACTAGTTTTATAACAATAATATAAACAGGTACTGTAATTTAGCTACTTATTAGAGACACTTTCGCTTGGTTTTGATTGTAAGGCTTGTTAATTTGAAAATTAAAAAACAGGTAAAACTTTAAGCTAATAGCTAAAAAAGATCAATTAGGATTTTAAATTAAATTTTTATTTTAATATTTTAAAGAATAGAATTTTGAATAAGAATTTTAAAATTAAGTTCTAATAAGAACTATTATTACTATGGATACATTTTAATTGAGTATTTATAGCCTTAAAATATAAAAATTTTTTAAGAATTTATTACATAACACTATACCATCTAAATTCAGTATTATTTTTGCTTAAATAATGCAAAAGATTATTTAAAAAACATAACAAAATTAAGTAATAACTTGTATTTTTCATTGTTTTTTTTCTACTTTATTGAGCTTATTAAAATGTTGAATTACATATATTTATTTAATTTAAATTTTTTTTTTTTTTAAATTTAAAAAGTATATAAAAAAATTCCCATGTATTTTAATGTATTTAAAAAAAAAAAAAAATTAAGATTTTATTGTTGTGATAGGTATTATGAAAATAGAAATAAAAATTTAAAACATATTGCGTAAGATTTTGTTATTTTTAGTCAAACTTTTTAAAAGAAATCAGTTGGAATATTTTCTAATAGCTTAATTCTAAATTGTTTTTGAATTAAAATAAAATTAAAAGGTTTTTTTTTTATTTATAGTATTTATGCTTTAACAAGATGAAAAGGAACGCATGAAAATATGTATAAATATGCTTTAAAATTTATTTTCTGGAAAAACAGTATTAAAAGATGTCAAATTTTATATTAAAAAAAAAAATAATAAAAAACAATGAAAATTTAAATTTGAAATGGTTATTAAATAATAACAAATAAACTCTTTTTTTTTTATGTAATATTTTTTTTAATGAAAACATTATTTGGTATAAAAACATTAAAATTTAAAAAAATTGAAAAAAAAATTTAGTTTCTTAGTTAAGAAAACAGAAAATTTTATCAAAATTGTTTATCAGAGTAATAACCAAGTATAGATTTAAAAGCTACCTGTAAAATTTTTAAAATAAAATAAATGTTTAATGTTCTGGGTTTAAATTGAAATTTTAATTAACGATTTAAAGTTTTTTGTTGTTTAAATTTTATTTTTAATTTAAGCTTTTAATATTTTTAATTTCGCAAATAGATGCTAAAATTGAATTTAATTTTAATAGTAAATTTTTTAGTTCTTGGTCTTGCAAGAACTTCCTTAGGATTTTCTGGTAAAAGAAAAAAATATTTTTAATTTTATTAAAAATAAAATGTATTAAATATTTAAAAAAAAAGAATGTCCAAATAGTAATGTAGCAGATCCGAATATTCCAGGAGTTTTTGATTGTCCGTCTTGGTTAGCTTATGCTCAAAGTCAAGGTACAAACATTCAACAATGGTGTAGTAATTCAGCTAATTATCAAAAATGTTGTTTGACTTGTCAAAGTAGAAATAATTTTTAAGTTAAATAAAAAATTTTCCAATTATAACATTTATTATCACAAAAAAAAGACTATCAAGCCTTGAACACAAATTGTAAAGATTTAGCTTATGAACCAGACTGTCAATTGAAAGCATCACAAGGTTTATGTAGCACAAATTTGGCTGATTCAAATACTGTGAGATTTTATTGCCAAAAAAGTTGTGGTTTGTGTATTGGATCAACTAGCAGCTTTTTGAGTTGTAATAGCTTATCAAAAACATGCAATGTCGGTTCATGTCAAGCGGTCTCTTATTTTTCTGTTTCAAGCATTAAATGTGCCTGTCCGCCTGGATGGGCTGGCGCTTATTGTCAAAGAAGTAGAAAAAAAATAAAAACGAAAATTCTATATTTTAATTATTTATTTTAAATAATCTAAAAGGTAATCCATGCAGTCAATCACAGTGTTTAAATGGAGGCATTTGTTCTCCAGTAGATGATGAAGATACTTTATATGTATGTAGTTGTCCACCAGGTTTTTCTGGAAAAAATTGTCAAATATGTAATTTAAACACTTGATTTATTCATTTAATTAAGCTAAATGTAAAAAATTTATTCAATTAAATAAAAGCTGTTGGTGGTTGTGCTACAACAACTTGTCTTAATGGTGGTACATGTCAAAATTTTGGTAATTCATTTATTTGTATTTGTCCAAGTAAATAATAATAGCATTTTTTTGAACAATTATAATTAGTTTTAAAAAATTTAAAAAAATTCTACATAAGGTGGTTACTCTGGCAATGTTTGTCAAAATCTTAACAATCCATGCTTTTCAGTTACATGCTTAAATGGCGGAACTTGTCAAGCTTTCGGAACATCATATGTATGCAATTGTCCATGTAATTTTATTTTTTTCTTTTACCTTTTTAAAAAATTTTAATTAAAACAAATTAAAATAAAGCTGGTTACAGCGGTAATTTGTGTCAAAATTTTAATAGCCCATGTTCAACATTACCATGTCTAAATGGTGGCACTTGTCAGGCATATGGTTCAACATATGTTTGCTATTGTCCAAGTATATATATATATTATTTTAAAACTTTAATAAGGTTATTTTAATTTTAATCTAAAAAGACGGATACTCTGGTAATGTCTGTCAAAATTTTAACAATCCATGTACTTCAGTTACATGCTTAAATGGCGGAACTTGTCAAGCTTTCGGAACAACATATGTTTGCTATTGTCCAAGTATATTTAATATTGATTATCATCTTTTTTGCTTAATTAATTCTGAAAAATTCCAATAAAAGGTGGTTATAGCGGTAATCAATGTCAAAATTTAAACAATGCTTGTTTATCATCTCCATGTTTGAATGGTGCCACTTGTCAAAGTATTGGAGCATCATTTTTTTGCTCATGTCCAAGTAAATTTACTTTTAAAATTTTTTCTAACTCAGTTTAAATTAACTAACAATCTATATTGAAAAGCTGGATTTAGTGGTAATTTATGCCAAGTAGTAAGCAATCCTTGTTCATCTGCACCATGCTTAAACGGTGGAGCATGTCAAGTGCTAAGCTCTGTTTCATACTTTTGTCAATGTCCAACAAACTACTTGGGTTCTAGATGCGAAAGCCTTCAGGTAAACGGATGTAATTCTAACCCATGTTTGAACAACGGCTTCTGTAATTCAAGAAATGATGGTACATTTTTCTGCACTTGTTTACGTAAGCTTGAAAAAATCACAAAAAAATTTTTTTAAAAAACTAAAAATCTTCAATTATTAGCTGGATTTACTGGAGCTTTTTGCCAATCATCAAACGTATGCTTAAATAACCCATGTCAAAATGGAGGTACATGTGTCTCTACTGGCTCTAGTTATTATTGCTCTTGTTTGCCTCAATTTAGCGGTAATAATTGTCAAGTAATAAGCAGCTGTCTCACTAATACATGTCTTAATGGCGGTGTTTGTTCAATAAACGCTTTTGGTCAAAGTGTATGTAATTGTCCGATTGGCTTCAGTGGTAGCAATTGTCAATTAACTACGACATGTTTGATTGGCGCATGTAATAATGGTGGAACTTGTTTGCAACAAGATGGATTTTATTATTGTCAATGCCCAGCAAATTTTTATGGCAGAAACTGTGAATTCCAAGTAACCACTTTGACATGCAATTCGGGAGATAATAATCCTTCATTCTGTCAAACTTGGAGTAGATTTAATTTCTGTGATTTTAAATATACATATAATCTTATTCCAGTACCTGTTTATTGTCCTACTTCATGTGGTTTATGTAGAGGTGTAAGTTCTTGTATTGATTCTCAAACCAACTGTGCCATATGGGCTAATTTAGGCCTATGTAGTTTGATTAATTCCAAAGATGCCAATCTATGCAAAAGATCATGCAATTTATGTGGAAATTTGACCAAAAAAAAAACAAATATAACATAAAATATTCCAAATATGATAAATTAGATTAATATAATATTTTTATATATAAAAAAAAATTTTTTTTTAAAACTTTAACATGGATTTTTTATAATTTGTAAAAATTTAAAATCGCAAAAATATCAAACAATTTTTTTTTAATTCAATTTTTTTAATTATAATTTATGGAAAACTTTCGATAATTTAATATTAATATTATATTGGGCTAAAAATCGTTATAATAAAAGTTAAAAAGTTTAAAGTTTCTTCTTAATTCATTACTAGTAAAACAAAAAATTAAAATATAGTCAGTAACCAACTCAAGAATATCTCACTTAATAAATCATTCATTAACAATCAATCAATAAAAATAATTCTTTAAAAAATTTAGCTTAAGAATGTTTTAAAATATAATTTATACTAGTTATTTTTAATATTTAAACTCATGAAGTCAAAGTAGTAGTAGTAGTCAGTAGTAGTAGTAGTAAAGATATCTGCATGGTAAAGCCAAATAAACCATTTTTGGTCATAGCAGACTGGGACTGATAATTTTTTTCGAATTTTTTGTCGATTTTGTTTTTAAAGCTATTCACTGTCTTCACCTCTATATCTTCATTCGATAGTTTATTCCAAGAGTCACAAATTCTATTCGTGAAATAATCATTTCTAATGTTGTTGAGTTGTTTTTCAGGTCTATATCTATATTTGTGACCACGAACCGAGCCAGCTGAGCCAACTAATTCATTTGAATTTATTTTAATCTGTCTAACATGAAAATCAACTAAGTTGATTTTGAATTGTTGTATTAAATCACCTCATATGCGTCTTACATGCCTTAAGTCTTTCCTCATATTTTAGTTTCTTTAGTTTAGGATGCATTTTAATAAATCTTCTTTGAACTTTTTATACACGTTTAATATCTGATTTCAGATAATGATTCCAGGCTGGAGCTAACTAACATTAACTTTGGGTGCTTCAAAATCTAGCAAAGGAATACGCTAAATAAGATCAAATAAAATATATAGACTTTTCTACTTTATTGTGTTCAAAATAAAATATCAAAAAGAATTTAGGCTGAGATTTTAAAAAAGTAGAGAAAAAATTTTTTTATCTTAAAATTAAATTTAAGAATATAAATTGCTAAAATAAAAAATTGAAGCACTTGTCTAAAAATTTTACTAAAATAATTTTTAAAAATCAAAAATAAAAAAAAATTTTATTTCAAAATTTTTTATCACAAAGAATTCATATAAAAAATAACAATTTTAGTTTTAAATTTACAACAAATAATTCAAGTAAAAAAAAATTAACAATATCGATCTAAACACTATCTAATTAGATCTAAATAGAATAAAATATTTACAAATTTAAAAGAAATTTAAATTTATTATTTAAAATTACGCATAAAGTGGTTCTAATCTAATATGTCCATTTCTTGGCAAAGTTTGTTGATCTAGATTATAATTTTGAGATAACATATGAGCTGTGTCAAAGCCACCAATATAATCAACTAGATTAAAAAACAATAGTTAATTTAAAAATTTTAATTTATATTTTTTTTTTTTTAAATTACAAGTATCATCTTCATCGTTGAACGCATTTGATAATAAAAGTCCAAATATAATTGTGAAAATCTATAATATAGAAAAAAAAAGTTACAAGAATAAAACAAAATATTCCAAAAAAAAATTCAAATTACCCCAAATAATATAAAAAGAGCTGAATGAATAATTTCAATTAGATAGAATGGTAAAAAACAATTTGATTGTATGAAACTGTCCAAGTATTTATAACTTGGATTAGTTTTGAATATATCGAAACTATTCGAGTTGAACAAAAGTGTGTTTTTAAAGATATTATTTGAGCTTGGTTTTTTAGTAGTTGTTGTAATAGCTTGCGTTGTTGTTGTATTAATAGTAGTGGTCAAAGTGCTTGTTAAAGTAGAATCCATTATTGATTTAACAGCATTTATTTGCTCTTGAAATTGTAACTGTTCTAGTTCATTAGTAATTTGCTTTTGGCAACCAAAACTCGACAAAAACCACCAACTTTTTTTTCCAGTGTTCAAATTAAGCACAAATGGATCATACTTTATAAATGATTAATAAAGACTTAAAAAACATGTTTATTTATCAAAATTTAATTTTTTTCAAATTAAAAACAGATATACACAAATCCCTACAAGTTACATTTTTTTTTTTCAATAATTTTAAAAAACAGAATCAATACAAGTTTTAAATATTTATATTAGTGTCTAAGTGTATTATGTAATGAAAATGTTAAATAAGTTTCTTAGTTATGTATGGATTCTTATTAAAATTTAAATAAAATCTTACTCTATCTAGCATTCCAATATTCAAATAAACACATATAACAAATATATTCCAAGCAATCCATAGTAAAGTCATTAAAGTAAGCTATAAAAAAAATTCAAATTTAAATTATAATGTTTTTAAACAAAATAAAAACTAATCTACATACTGCTACTACATAATTAACTCTATACTGAAAAGCTCCAAAAAGACCAATTATTAAAAACAACAAGTAAACAATATCGGCTATAATCATACCAAACATAAATCCCATAAAATCAAACACAGCTCTTTCGACCAAAAATATCTTTTAAAAAAAAAAATTTTTAATTTTAAATTTTATTTAAAATTAATAATCAATAAATTTACAATATTAAACACAATTATGATGGTAAATGTTTTACGAAAATTGAATAAAACTGTTTGAACTGATTTTGAATTTTTAGACATTTTAGTTTTTGATTTGATTGAAAAACAAATTTTTTTAAAAAATTTTTCTCATTTTCTAAAATTTAAATTTTAGTTCTGATTTAGTTAAATATTTGCTAATTCTGAAAAATTAGAATTAAATAAAATACAAAAAAAAATTGAAAACTTTTGATGGATATTATTCTAATTTAAATTTTCTAACGACTAGACAAATATGTATAAATTAATAGAGTTGTAGTTTTTAAAACAAAAAATGCATGTTAGAAATAGAAAATCTAAAGCTCAAAGTGTTTAAAGACCGTATTGGTTTTTTAGTCTGTATATTTATTATTTTGCTTTAATTTATTTACTTTGTTGTTTGAATAAAGATTTAGATTTAATCCATTTTATAGTTTTTTAAATTTTCGATTTCAAAATAAATTTTTATAGAAATACAAAATAATAATTTTTTTTTTCAAATATCAAACGCGTCACAGGTATTTTTGTGAAAAAATATTGATTTTAAATAAAATAAAAATCATAAAATATGAATTTCATTTTTTTTTTTTGTATTAAAATTTAATGATTTTTTTAACCAGTGTCAAACTAATTTAAAATAATTTTTTAGTTTTAAATAAAAAAGAAATATTTCAAAGGTCATTAATCCAATTTAATTTGAAATATAAATGGATTTTAAAATAAAAAAGAAAAAACTAATGAAAAAATATATCAAGTTTAGAAGCTTTTATAAAGATTAGTAATAAAAGAATTTCCTTTTTATAAAGAAAGACTTTTAAGTATTAGAATCAAATTAGAAAAGAAACAAATTTTTTTAAAATTGATCCAATCCATCTAATTTAAATATTTATTTTTTGAAATCTATAAAAAGTATTTACTCTCTTTTTTAAGAATTGATATAGATTTCTATTAAAAGTTGATTTATCAAAACTTTTGATTGATTGATCATTAAAGAAAGAATATTAAAATAACTTAATTAAACAAAAATTTTCAAACTTATTTAGTAAAAATAAGGCTTTTAAACAACATTGAAAAATGAGTAAAAAGCTAAGTTTATAAGCTAACTTTTTTCTTTCGGTTTTCAACATGTTTTGCTATTTTTGGTAAATATTTTAATTAGGCTTAAACTGTTGATTACAACAAGTTACAATTCTTTTATAAATATAAATATTCCTTCGAGGTACAGTTATTTTATTAAAATTATTTCAGAATTATTTTTAATTTGATATTCACTACTCTACTATTCGATGATTATTTTTTAAATATAGATGTTTGCAATATATTCATTTCATTTTCAAGATGTTTGCTGTATTAAAGATAACTCAAATAAAAAACATATTTTGATGAAATTTAGAGACAAAATAATTTTTGAAATAAAATAAAATTTAAATAAATTTTCTTATATTTAGTGTTAGTAGTAGATATATCTGCATGACAAAGCCAAATAAACCATCTATGGTCATAGTAGACTGCGACTAATAAGTTTATCCAACTTTTTATCAATTTTATTTTTGATGTTGTTAATTTTTCTTGGTTTTATATTCTCATTTGACAATTTATTCCAAGAGCCACAAATTCTATTTGTAAAAAAATTTTCTCTAATTATGTTGATTCGTTTCTGAGGCTTATATCTGTATTTATGACCACAAATTGAACCTGCTGGTCCATTTTGCTCAGTATAATTCATTCTTATTTGTTTTGCATGAAAGGAAACCAAGTCGATTCATTTTTCGATCTTGAATTGCTGTATTAGATCAACTCTTATGCGCCTATCGTACAAAGATTGTAGTTTGCATGCTTTTAGTCTATCTATATATTTTAGTATCAATCTTTCATATCAATTTTCAAATAAATCAAATTTATTTTATACAGGTTTATTTTTTTTTTCGATAACTTATAAAGTATTGAATATATTTACAAATAAAATCTACTTCAAAAATCAATAAACAGAAATTTAAAAAAATTGTGAAAATTAAAAATTAGTAAATTTTTATTGAAGTTGTTTTTGTATAGTAGTGTAAATTTTTAAATTTTTTTAAAAATATTATTATTAAAAAAAAGGTTTGATTTTTAAACAGTATTTTTTTCATTAAATAAATGAGAATTTTAAACAATTTAAAATCAAGCTTTTTTTTTAAACAAAAAATTTTAGGCATAATTACCTCAATAACAAATATGAAACTCAAGTGCTTCACACTCAAGTTTGTTTTATTCATATTTTTTGATATACACCTATAAAAATATTAATCAAATAAACAAATTTTTAGTTTTAAAATATAAATTTAACATTTTTCTATTATGAATTGCTAAACATTTCTATTTTTTTGCCGCCGAACAATTGTTTTTCAAATTAAATAAAATAATTTGTTAAATAATTTCATTTTAAGTATTCTTTATTTAAGTAATTTTTAATTTATATTAAATTTAAAGATCTTAGAAATTTCCAAAGTTTAACTAGTTCAGAAATAAAAAAAAGAATAATTCTGATTTAATCAATCATTTTTTACCATGTTTAAGAAAAAAACATTTTTTGAAAAATTAGTAATTTTGAAAAAATTTTAAAAAAATTTTTAAAAATGAACCACTTATAAACTTATAAAATTTTATACATCAACATTATAATTAATGTCTGATTAAACAATATAATATATTTAGCATGTATATAAAATTTAAACATTTTTATAAAATCTTGTTAAGTCTTTATAATTAAAATTACTGTTGTTAAAAAATTAAAATTATTTTTTATGTTTTTGAATGATAATTTTATTGATTGATTTTTAATAAATGAAAATAAAAATTAAAAATTTATTGATTATATAATTATTTATTATTAAAATTAAATTCTAGGTATTTCAATCAACACATACTGAAAAAAACCAAGGCTGATTACTTCCTGGTAATTTAAAACCTGGTTACATAATTTTTAGATTTATTTTAATATGAAAAATCGGTGAAAATTATTTTTTTTTTCAATTTCAATTAATAAACATTTTCAAGAACTCGTTATGATTAATTTTGAAAAACTGGTTAAAAAAAATTCAATTTTTACAATTGAAAAAAAATTTACGAAAATATTTTTTTCTGAAAAGAAAACATTCAAAAACCAAATTCGACGAGAAAGATCTTCAAAAATGTTTATTTTTCTGAATTACTTTTGAATATAATTTTTAAATTTAATAGCTTTCAGCAATAATAAAAAATGGTTAAATAAATTATTTTTATTACATTATTGAAATTTATTTTAAATTTTGAAGCTTTTTTTTTTACACCTGTAAATTTTTATTACGGATTTTTTTACATAATAAGGTTCAATAAATAAATAAAAAAAATCAACCCAATGAATTTTTTTTATTACGAAATTAATATTTTTTTCTAAAAGAAGATTTTATTGTTTCAAGATTTTTAAACATTATATAAACTTGTTGCTTTTTAAAAAATATAATAAAATTTTAAAAAATTGAAATTTTAGAAAATGTTAAAAAATAATATAATATTGAAATTAAGTGTTATTATTGTAGCATTAGCTAGATCAACTTTAGGATTTTCTGGTAAAATAAAAATAATATTTAAATTTTAAATTAAAAAAAATTGAAATAAATGTATAAAAAAAGAATGTCCAAATAGTAATTTATCAGATCCAAATATACCAGGAGTTTTTGATTGTCAATCGTGGTTAGCTTATGCTCAAAGTCAAGGCAATAATGTTCAACAATGGTGTAGAAATACAACAAATTATCAAAAATGTTGTTTGACATGTCAAAGTTAATATTTATTATGAATTAAATTTAATTAAATAAATGCTTAAAAATAAAAAAAAAGACTATCAAGCCTTAAATCCGAATTGTAATGACATAGCAAATGAACAGTATTGTATTGCAGTAAAAAACTTGTGTAATTCAAATACAGGAGATTCAACTACGGTGAGAAATTATTGCCCAAAAACATGTGGATTATGTACAGGATCAACAGTTAATTATCTAACTTGCAGTGGATTAACAAATACATGCAACTCAGGTTCATGTCAATCTGTTTCTTATTTTTCGATAGCAAGCATAAAATGTGTGTGCCCGTCCGGATATGCTGGTGCTTATTGCCAAAGAAGTAATTCAAATATAAACTAAATAAAAAGAAAAAAAAAATAAAAAATAAAAAAGGTAATCCATGTAACCCTTCACCATGTTCAAACGGAGGAGCGTGTACAGCATTAAATGATGAAGATTCAACATACGTATGTAGTTGTCCAACAGGATATACAGGAAAAAATTGCCAAATATGTAACACACAAATGAGTAAAAAAATTTAAAAAAAAATACTGTTAATAAATATAAAAAATAATTAAGTATAAATAAAAGATATTTGTAGTACAAATGTGTGTTCAAACGGTGGTACTTGTCAAGCTTTAAGCAGTACACAATTCGTTTGTATCTGTGCAAGTAATAGATATTAATATTGTTTTTGAATTAAAATTTATTAAAAACCTAAAATTAAGACGGTTTTACTGGAAATCAATGTCAAACTGTTATTAACCCATGTTCACAAACTACATGCTTAAACGGTGGTACTTGTCAAGCTTTAAGCAGTACACAATTCGTTTGTATCTGTGCAAGTAATAGATATTAATATTGTTTTTGAATTAAAATTTATTAAAACCTAAAATTAAGACGGTTTTACTGGAAATCAATGTCAAACTGTTATTAACCCATGTTCACAAACTACATGCTTAAACGGTGGTACTTGTCAAGCTTTAAGCAGTACACAATTCGTTTGTATCTGTGCAAGTAATAGATATTAATATTGTTTTTGAATTAAAATTTATTAAAAACCTAAAATTAAGACGGTTTTACTGGAAATCAATGTCAAACTGTTATTAACCCATGTTCACAAACTACATGCTTAAACGGTGGTACTTGTCAAGCTTTAAGCAGTACACAATTCGTTTGTATCTGTGCAAGTAATAGATATTAATATTGTTTTTGAATTAAAATTTATTAAAAACCTAAAATTAAGACGGTTTTACTGGAAATCAATGTCAAACTGTTATTAACCCATGTTCACAAACTACATGCTTAAACGGTGGTACTTGTCAAGCTTTAAGCAGTACACAATTCGTTTGTATCTGTGCAAGTAATAGATATTAATATTGTTTTTGAATTAAAATTTATTAAAAACCTAAAATTAAGACGGTTTTACTGGAAATCAATGTCAAACTGTTATTAACCCATGTTCACAAACTACATGCTTAAACGGTGGTACTTGTCAAGCTTTAAGCAGTACACAATTCGTTTGTATCTGTGCAAGTAATAGATATTAATATTGTTTTTGAATTAAAATTTATTAAAAACCTAAAATTAAGACGGTTTTACTGGAAATCAATGTCAAACTGTTATTAACCCATGTTCACAAACTACATGCTTAAACGGTGGTACTTGTCAAGCTTTAAGCAGTACACAATTCGTTTGTATCTGTGCAAGTAATAGATATTAATATTGTTTTTGAATTAAAATTTATTAAAAACCTAAAATTAAGACGGTTTTACTGGAAATCAATGTCAAACTGTTATTAACCCATGTTCACAAACTACATGCTTAAACGGTGGTACTTGTCAAGCTTTAAGCAGTACACAATTCGTTTGTATCTGTGCAAGTAATAGATATTAATATTGTTTTTGAATTAAAATTTATTAAAAACCTAAAATTAAGACGGTTTTACTGGAAATCAATGTCAAACTGTTATTAACCCATGTTCACAAACTACATGCTTAAACGGTGGTACTTGTCAAGCTTTAAGCAGTACACAATTCGTTTGTATCTGTGCAAGTAATAGATATTAATATTGTTTTTGAATTAAAATTTATTAAAAACCTAAAATTAAGACGGTTTTACTGGAAATCAATGTCAAACTGTTATTAACCCATGTTCACAAACTACATGCTTAAACGGTGGTACTTGTCAAGCTTTAAGCAGTACACAATTCGTTTGTATCTGTGCAAGTAATAGATATTAATATTGTTTTTGAATTAAAATTTATTAAAAACCTAAAATTAAGACGGTTTTACTGGAAATCAATGTCAAACTGTTATTAACCCATGTTCACAAACTACATGCTTAAACGGTGGTACTTGTCAAGCTTTAAGCAGTACACAATTCGTTTGTATCTGTGCAAGTAATAGATATTAATATTGTTTTTGAATTAAAATTTATTAAAACCTAAAATTAAGACGGTTTTACTGGAAATCAATGTCAAACTGTTATTAACCCATGTTCACAAACTACATGCTTAAACGGTGGTACTTGTCAAGCTTTAAGCAGTACACAATTCGTTTGTATCTGTGCAAGTAATAGATATTAATATTGTTTTTGAATTAAAATTTATTAAAAACCTAAAATTAAGACGGTTTTACTGGAAATCAATGTCAAACTGTTATTAACCCATGTTCACAAACTACATGCTTAAACGGTGGTACTTGTCAAGCTTTAAGCAGTACACAATTCGTTTGTATCTGTGCAAGTAATAGATATTAATATTGTTTTTGAATTAAAATTTATTAAAAACCTAAAATTAAGACGGTTTTACTGGAAATCAATGTCAAACTGTTATTAACCCATGTTCACAAACTACATGCTTAAACGGTGGTACTTGTCAAGCTTTAAGCAGTACACAATTCGTTTGTATCTGTGCAAGTAATAGATATTAATATTGTTTTTGAATTAAAATTTATTAAAAACCTAAAATTAAGACGGTTTTACTGGAAATCAATGTCAAACTGTTATTAACCCATGTTCACAAACTACATGCTTAAACGGTGGTACTTGTCAAGCTTTAAGCAGTACACAATTCGTTTGTATCTGTGCAAGTAATAGATATTAATATTGTTTTTGAATTAAAATTTATTAAAAACCTAAAATTAAGACGGTTTTACTGGAAATCAATGTCAAACTGTTATTAACCCATGTTCACAAACTACATGCTTAAACGGTGGTACTTGTCAAGCTTTAAGCAGTACACAATTCGTTTGTATCTGTGCAAGTAATAGATATTAATATTGTTTTTGAATTAAAATTTATTAAAAACCTAAAATTAAGACGGTTTTACTGGAAATCAATGTCAAACTGTTATTAACCCATGTTCACAAACTACATGCTTAAACGGTGGTACTTGTCAAGCTTTAAGCAGTACACAATTCGTTTGTATCTGTGCAAGTAATAGATATTAATATTGTTTTTGAATTAAAATTTATTAAAAACCTAAAATTAAGACGGTTTTACTGGAAATCAATGTCAAACTGTTATTAACCCATGTTCACAAACTACATGCTTAAACGGTGGTACTTGTCAAGCTTTAAGCAGTACACAATTCGTTTGTATCTGTGCAAGTAATAGATATTAATATTGTTTTTGAATTAAAATTTATTAAAAACCTAAAATTAAGACGGTTTTACTGGAAATCAATGTCAAACTGTTATTAACCCATGTTCACAAACTACATGCTTAAACGGTGGTACTTGTCAAGCTTTAAGCAGTACACAATTCGTTTGTATCTGTGCAAGTAATAGATATTAATATTGTTTTTGAATTAAAATTTATTAAAACCTAAAATTAAGACGGTTTTACTGGAAATCAATGTCAAACTGTTATTAACCCATGTTCACAAACTACATGCTTAAACGGTGGTACTTGTCAAGCTTTAAGCAGTACACAATTCGTTTGTATCTGTGCAAGTAATAGATATTAATATTGTTTTTGAATTAAAATTTATTAAAAACCTAAAATTAAGACGGTTTTACTGGAAATCAATGTCAAACTGTTATTAACCCATGTTCACAAACTACATGCTTAAACGGTGGTACTTGTCAAGCTTTAAGCAGTACACAATTCGTTTGTATCTGTGCAAGTAATAGATATTAATATTGTTTTTGAATTAAAATTTATTAAAAACCTAAAATTAAGACGGTTTTACTGGAAATCAATGTCAAACTGTTATTAACCCATGTTCACAAACTACATGCTTAAACGGTGGTACTTGTCAAGCTTTTGGTACAAGTTTTTTTTGCTTTTGTCGAGGTATTTTTTAAATTATACAACAATAATATAAATTAAATTTAATAAAATTTCTTAGCTGGGTTTACTGGAAATCAATGTCAAACTGTTTTAAATGTTTGCACAATTAACTCATGCTTAAATGGTGGTACTTGTCAAGCATTAAGCAGTTCACAGTTTGTTTGTTTATGTCCAAGTATTTAATGCTTTTATAGATTATTAAAAAAAAAATTTTTTTTAATTTTGAAATAATAGGTGGTTTTAGTGGAAACCAATGTCAAAATACAAACAACGCTTGTTTATCAATTCCTTGTTTAAATGGTGCTACTTGTCAAAGTTTTGGAACATCATTTGCTTGTATTTGTCCAAGTAAATTTTTGTTTTAATTAATATAAATGATTATATATAAAAAAAGATGTATTTAAGCTGGTTTTAGCGGAAATTTATGTCAAGTTGTTAACAATCCATGTTCACAGTCTCCATGTCAAAATGGTG
Source organism: Brachionus angularis (assembly GCA_021432725.1). Classification (NCBI taxonomy): domain Eukaryota; kingdom Metazoa; phylum Rotifera; class Eurotatoria; order Ploima; family Brachionidae; genus Brachionus; species Brachionus angularis. Next base: position 936,816 of record JAJVDD010000007.1, read on the forward strand.
GAATTTGTCAACCATTTGGAACAAGTTTCATTTGCTCTTGCTCACGTAAATGTTTATTTATTTTCCTTTTTTTAAACTCTTCTAAATTTTTTTTTAATAGCTGGTTATACTGGCAATACCTGCCAATTTATTTCTAATTCTTGTTCATCTAATCCTTGCTTAAATGGTGGTTCATGTCAAGTTTCGAGCACCTCTTCATATATTTGTCAATGTTCATCAAATTTTTTTGGCTCAAGATGTGAAAATGTTATATCAAATGCTTGCACAAATAACCCATGTGCAAATGGAGGAACTTGTAATATAAGAAATGATGGATCATATTTCTGCACATGCTTACGTAAATCAAATATATATATATATATATATATATTTTAAATTTTCTATTTAATTTAAATTTAATAAAGCTGCCTTTTCTGGGACAAATTGTCAATTAACAAGCTCTTGTTTGAATAATCCTTGTCAAAATGGTGGTGTTTGCTCATTAATTGGTTCTATTTATTCTTGTTCATGTCCACCTCAATTTACTGGTTCTAGATGTGAAGTATCAATTGGTTGTGTTAATAATTCTCCTTGCATAAATGGTGGTGCTTGTCTCAAAAATGCCTTTGGTCAAAATGTGTGCTCATGTCCTATAGGTTTTAGTGGTAGTAATTGTCAATTGTCTAATGTGTGTGTAAATGGCTCATGTGCTAACAATGGAGTTTGCCTTCAAGAAAACAATGCATATACATGTCAATGTCTACCAAACTTTTATGGTAGAAATTGTCAATTTGAAATAACAACTTCAATTTGTAAATCTGGTGATAATGATCCAAATTTTTGTTCATCTTGGAGTAAATACAATTTTTGTGATTTTAAATTCACTTATAATCTAGTTCCAGTTCCGGTCTATTGTCCCGTTTCATGTGGTTTATGTAACAATAATTTTACAACACCAGGATCAACATCAACGTCAGCATCAGGATCAACCTCAACGTCAGCATCAGGATCAACCTCAACGTCAACACCAGGAACAACAACCCCAGGGCCATGTATTGATTTGAATGCAAATTGTCAGATTTGGTCTGCTTTTGGCTTATGTGATTTGGTTACCTCAAGAGACCCTACTTTGTGTAGAAAAACTTGCAGTAAATGTTAGATGCTATTAATTAATTCTAAAAAAAAATTCTTACAGAAATTAAATATTTTTTAATTTTATTTTTCGGACATTTTTGTATTAATTTAGATTAATAAAAAAAATTTTTTCAGAAATCATTTAATTAAATTTATATTTTAAATTAAAAAATTTTATTGTTGAATGTTTTGTTTTTTAGGTTTTCATTTGAAAGTTTTATATCCAATTTAAAATTAAATAAATTTTTACCTTTTTCCTTTTAACATTTCAATTATTAAAAAATATAATTTGACAAACCAGACTTTGTATCGAAATAGGTTTTTAGTATTTAACTAAAAAATTATATTTGAAAAATTTTTAGGCTTTTATATGTGAAAGACCGTTTTAAAGACCAATAAAAAAAAATATAAGGAAATGCAGCCAGCTAGTCGATTCTAACCGACGTTCTTCCACAACTAATCGAAAAACGAAAAATTTAGAAATTGTAGTAGTAGTAGTAGTAGTAGTAACGAAATCTACTTGTCATAATGGATTAGACGGTTGTGTAAAAAGTGATTTTGTTTTCGAATACGTCGATTTTGTTTAATCTTTCATTATAATAGATTCAAAATTATAATCATGTCTTTTTTATTTGAAGAAATACTTGTAAAATCGGTATTTTGTACCTTGTTTCTACTTGATACTTTGCTGTGTCATTTTGAACTCTTTATCATTCTTTTTTGTCACAATGATTTGTGGAATATCTAATCTAATAAACCTCAAAGACCAAGTCAATCAATACATCAACCAACCATTCTATAAAGTTAGATTTTCAAAATATTTAAGAAATAGATCAGCGCACTAGTTTTCAAATGGCTTCACTCGTGTTAATAACTTTTTAAAACGCTTTTCGAATTGTTAAACAATAAAATCGAAATAATAATAACCTTATAATCTTAAAAGTTTTAAGATTATAAGATTATAAAGTTTTAAGATTATGTTAAAACTGATAAAATCATTATTCTTTATTGTCCTTAGAATATTTATTGTTATATCTTAACTTATTAAATTTCATGTCCATGCAGTAATTTTCAAGATTTCAAGATATGATCATCATTTAGATTAAATTTGATCAGTTTTTTTAAGCTATCTACTGGATAATTTTATCCTTCTATTAATATTAACATTTTCCACTTTCACCCTCTCAACTAAACTTTTTTTTATTTTGGCTCGAAAAATGAATTGCTAAGATACATTTGACAATTTCTTCTTTTACATCAACAAGATAATAATTATTAAATTTTTAAATACTGTTTTATTATTTTAAAATAAATTTAAAATTTAAATTTAATTAAATTGTTTTGTATAATTGAATAAAACCATGATCTATTTAGTTCACAAATTCACGTGAACTACAGTTTAAAAATCGGAATAACGCCCAATCGCTTTATTTTATAGTTTTATCTTTTTTCTCTTGTTAATAAAGTAATTTTGGATTATTTTTTTTATCTCTCAACAAATTAAACTATACCCGCTTTTTTATTTTCATTTTTTGTAAAGCATTTCTATTTCTTCTTTAGATTTTTTGAAAAAGACTGTACTAAACAAGAAATTACTTGAATTAAATTTAATATCTTTTGCCATATCAGCTATAAAATCCCATTCCAAACATATATTTTCAGATTTATTAAGATTGAAGTTGTGTCAAACCGTTTCAGTTTTCTATAATTAAAATCATCTACCACTAAGCCATCATAGTTACCAGATATCATTTTGCCTTTTTTTATGCTTGATTGTAATGTTCTATATTAATTTTATTTAATGTAATCGTAATTTTTGAAATTTAAGTCTCGCAAGTTTTCTAAAATTTGAAATATATCAAATGATTAATTTTAAAATCTTATTTCTAATCAGCTTAAGTTTTCAAGAGTTAGCATTTATTTGGATATTTGGAAAAATATTTTAAAGTTTTTATTAAGGACAAATAATAATTAGACAAATAGCATATTTATTTTATTTCTAATTGATCTATAGTGGCGGACTCCAGGCTTGATTTTGTGAGGCAAACAAAGATGGGAATAGCTTAGGGCTATCAACTTTCTAGAATTGGCTTAATCATAAAGTGGACAAGAGAACATAGACTCCAGACTTGATTTTGAGAACCAAGATGATAAAATAAATGCTGATTATTTCTAATTTGGTAACTTTTTATATAATATCTGTGTTTTAATCAACAAGATTGGACCGTAAATCAACAATATTTTATAAAAAAAAATTAAGGTCAAGGTAATTAAGGTAAAGACTACAATATTCGTATTCACCTTGCCGTAAGCTTTCGATTGATATATAGAAAGTTGAATAATACCTTGGATTATGCCTAAAAATTTTATTTTTCGGTATACTTTACAATCAATATTAAACTCTTTTTAAAAGTTACGAAATAAAAATATAATTTAAACAAAATTTCAAAAAAATATTTTTTTTGTATCTGGAATTTTTAAAATAGGTTTTCAATAAAATACCTGAAAACTATGCTAAATAAAATAGAGGTAAGGGTAATATTTTTTTGAAGTAACTTTTCAAATAAAAAATAATATTTTAATAATTTTAAATAATGTATTCGATTGCTCATTTATGTGATTATTAATTTATTAATTTCAAGTTTCTAAAATAAGATAGAATTATTTCAAAATTATGAATAATCTCTAAAAATTATATATAATAAACTTATCGACACACTAAGTCCCAAACTCGTTTCACAAAAAAATAAAAGCTTTACCAAATCAATGGTAAAATCTCTATCTAAAATCAAATAATAAAAAATAATTAAATAATATTTTTGGAAATTAAGACTTAAATAAAGTTTAAAATGTCTAGCGAATTTAAAAAAAAAAAAAATTTTCAAATAATTTTTTTTTATATTTTATTGTCAATTCTAGAAAAATTTAGTTACTTAAGTTACTTTAAATATTTAATTAATTTCTTTTAAAAATAAATGTTAAAAATGTTGCTAAAATGGTAAGATTTGGCACTAAAATTTACATCGGCAATTAAAAAAAAATTCTTTTGATTTGTTTCTATAGGAATATTACTTAATAAAGAAGTAATAATTTATTAAAAATAATAACATTCAAAATATATAAACAAAATTTAAAAAATATTAAAAAACAAAAATAATAAAAGCTTTATTAAAAATAAAAATTTTTAAATTCTTTTGTTTTTAACTTTTTGCTTTAGATTTACAAATTACTTTTATTGAATTACAATATTAATTTTATGGAAATAAAATTTTTATTGGAAGACTTATCATTATTAAAAATTTAGCTCTATTTCATATTTATGACAGTCCAATAAATTTTTAATGATTTTCAATTGAATATCATTTAGGAATTTTTTATTTTTTTACATGTTTAAAATGACAAGCTATTTTAAAAAAATTAAGATATGTTTTATTATTACATTTTTGAAATTTTGAAGTTTTTCTTTTCTTTTACACCTGTAAATTTTTTTCAAATTCTTACATAATAAGTTCAATAAAAAAATAAAACAAAAACAAAATCAAATGAGTTAAAAATAATCTTATATAATTTTAAAATTAAAAGAATTTTTTGTTTTTATAAAAACATCAAAATTCAAATCACATACATTTTGATTAAATTTTATTTTAAATCAAAGTTTCAACTTATTTTAATTGCGTAACTTAAGAAAAATTTTTTAATATAAATTTTAATATTGATTCTAAGTTTAATTGTTCTTGGAACATTAAGAACTGTTCAAGATTTTCTGGTAGAAGAAAAAAATATTTTTAAGATTTTTAAACATTATATAAACTTGTTGCTTTTAAAAAAATATAATAAAATTTTAAAAAACTGAAATTTTTAGAAATGTTAAAATTTAATATAATATTGAAATTAAGTGTTATAATTGTAGCATTAGCTAGATCAACATTAGGATTTTCTGGTAAAATAAAAACAATATTTAAATTTTAAATTAAAATAAATTGAAATAAATGTATAAAAAAAGAATGTCCAAATAGTAATTTAGCAGATCCGAATATTCCAGGAGTTTTTGATTGTCAATCGTGGTTAGCTTATGCTCAAAGTCAAGGTACAAACATTCAACAATGGTGTAGTAATTCAGCTAATTATCAAAAATGTTGTTTGACTTGTCAAAGTTAATACTTATTATTTATTAAATTTAGAAAACATAATGCTTTAAATTTAAAAAAAAAAGACTATCAAGCCTTGAATATAAATTGTAATGACATAGCATATGAACAGTATTGTATTGCAGCAAAAAACTTATGTAATTCAAATACAGGAGATTCAACTACGGTCAGATATTACTGTCAAAAAACTTGTGGTTTATGTACAGGATCAACTGCTAATTATCTAACTTGTGGAAGTTTAACAAAATCTTGCAACTCAGGTTCATGTCAATCAGTTTCTTATTTTTCAATAGCAAGTATTAAATGTGTCTGTCCATTTGGATTAGCTGGTGCTTATTGTCAAAGAAGTAATCTAAATTTAAATTAAAAAAAAAAAATATTTTTTTCAATAAAATTTTAAATTCTAAAGCTAATCCATGTAATCCATCACCATGTTTAAATGGAGGAGCATGTACAGCTGTCAATGATGAAGATACATTATATGTATGCAGTTGTCCGTCAGGATTTTCAGGAAAAAATTGTCAAACATGTATTTAATACATTTAAAAGGATCAATAATATAAAAATTAAAAATTATTAAATTAAAGCTTCTGGTGGATGTACTACACTTACTTGTTTAAATGGTGGAACCTGTCAACCATTTGGTTCTTCATTTATTTGTTATTGTCAAAGTATAAAAAATTTTTTTACTTATTTAATATATCAAAATTTATATTGAAAATTAAATTTTAAGATGGTTACACTGGTAATCAATGTCAAAATTTAATTAATGTATGTGGTGCAGGAACATGCTTAAATGGAGGTACTTGTCAAGCTTTTGGTTCTTCATTTATTTGTTATTGTCCAAGTAAAAACATTTATTTTTTAAAAAACGCATCAAACTAAATTTTAATCGCATTTAAAAAAAAAAAGCTGGATATACTGGAAATCAATGTCAAACTGTACAAAATATATGTTCAGCAGGAACATGCTTTAATGGCGGTACTTGCCAGGCGTTCGGAACATCATTCATTTGTTATTGTCCAAGTATAAAAATATTTTCTTGATATATTTGATAATTTTATTTAATCTTAAAACTAAAGCTGGATATACTGGAAACCAATGTCAAACTTTAATTAATGTATGTAATGCAGGAAAATGCTTAAATGGAGGTACTTGTCAAGCTTTTGGTTCTTCATTTATTTGTTATTGCCCAAGTATAAAAATTAATTATTTGGATTCACATTTTAAAATAATGATTTAATATAAAAACTTAAGCTGGTTTCGTTGGTAATCAATGTCAAACTGTTATTAACCCATGTTCACAAACTACATGCTTAAACGGTGGTACTTGTCAAGCTTTAAGCAGTTCTACATTTGTTTGCATCTGTCAAAGTAAAACTTATTATAAAACAAAATGGATTTTTTAATAAAAATATTTCTAATATAAAAGGTGGTTTTAGTGGTAATCAATGTCAAAATATTAACAACGCTTGTTTATCAATTCCTTGTTTAAATGGTGCTACTTGTCAAAGTTTTGGAACATCATTTGCTTGTATTTGCCCAAGTAAATTTTTGTTTTAATTAATATAAATGATTATATTTAAAAAAATATGGATTTTAGCTGGTTTTAGCGGGAATTTATGTCAAGTAGTTAACAATCCATGTTCACAGTCTCCATGTCAAAATGGTGGAATTTGTCAACCATTTGGAACAAGTTTCATTTGCAATTGTCCAAGTATATATTAAATTATAGTTTATATTAAAAACTATTTTTAAAAATTATTAAGATGGTTTTACTGGTAATCAATGTCAAACTCTCATAAATCCATGTACAGCGACAACATGTTTAAACGGAGGATTTTGTCAACCAATTGGAACAACCTTTAATTGCATTTGTCCATGTAGATTATTTTTTATATTTTTTATATTTTTAAGTTTAATGGAAAAATTATAAAAAAAGCTGGATTTTCTGGTAATTTATGTCAAATTGTAAGTAATCCTTGTTCGTCTAATCCTTGCTTAAATGGTGGTACATGCCAAGTTATAAGTAGCTCTTCATATTTTTGTCAATGTTCATCTAATTCCTTTGGTTCAAGATGTGAAAATGTTATATCAAATGCTTGCACAAATAACCCATGTGCAAATGGAGGAACTTGTAATATAAGAAATGATGGATCATATTTCTGCACATGTTTACGTAAATCAAAATATTATATGTGTAAAATTAATATTCTTATTTGACTTAAATTAATTAAAGCTGCTTTTTCTGGAACTAATTGTCAATTAACAAGCTCTTGTTTGAATAATCCTTGTCAAAATGGTGGTGTTTGCTCATTAATTGGTTCTATTTATTCTTGTTCATGTCCACCTCAATTTACTGGTTCTAGATGTGAAGTTTCTACTGGTTGTGTCAATAATTCTCCTTGCTTAAATGGTGGTGCTTGTCTTAAAAATGCCTTTGGTCAAAATGCTTGTTCATGTCCTATAGGTTTTAGTGGTAGTAATTGTCAATTGTCTAATGTGTGTGTAAATGGCTCATGTGCTAATAATGGAGTTTGTATTCAACAAAATAATGCGTATACTTGTCAATGTTTACCAAACTTTTATGGTAGAAATTGTCAATTTGAAATAACAACTTCTATTTGTAAATTTGGTGATAATGATCCAAATTTTTGCCCATCTTGGAGTAAATACAATTTTTGTGATTTGAAATACACTTATAATCTAGTTCCAGTTCCAGTCTATTGTCCAGTTTCGTGTGGCTTGTGCAACAATAATTTCACAACAGCAACAACAACAACAACAACAGGGCCATGTATTGATTTGAATTCAAATTGTGAATTATGGTTTCGTTTTGGTTTATGTGATTTGATTACCTCAAGAGACCCTACTTTGTGTAGAAAAACATGTGGTAAATGTTAGATAGTATTTAGTAAAATATTTAGTAAATTTTAAAAAATCAATGATTTTTAATTTTTCTAAATATAATTTTCGGACATTTAAGTAAATATAATTGCTTTGAAATGTATTATTCCTTTTTAAATTTAAATAAAATATTTAGAATCGTTTAGATATTTAATTGTAAAATGAACTATTTTTATCTTTTATTAAATTTTTCCTCAAGTAATTAAAACCAATATGCTTTATAAATAAATTCAATTATATTTAAAATATTGAGTAGGCTTAAGAAAAAGTATTAGCATATTAGATTTCTTAACCTTTTTAAAATTATATTTTCCAATTTAATTTGATTTTGACATGGTATCGATGGTTGCTGATAGACGTATAGCCATTAACTGAAAATAAGTGCACGCCCTTATGTGCAAAGATTTACGATAACAATTATTGCATCCTTTGACACTTTTAAGGAATTCTAAATTCAATACAACATTTTTAAGAAGCATATGGTCTTCAATTATCAATCGTTATTTTTATCAATAGTTTTTTTTGGATGAGGATTAAAAAACCATAAAAAAAGATTAAATAACATAAATTATGTTATTGACACATAAACAAAAAATAAATTGAACAAAAAGATTATGAACACATAAGATTATTTTTATAAAAATGTTATAAACACATAAGTTTTATTTATTTAAAAAAAATTAATAAAAAAATAAAATTAGAAAAGTTATTAACACATTTATATATTTATTTTATGAAAGTGATAAACACATATATTTTATAATATATAAAAATTGCTTAATCTTTTTCATACCAAGGACCTGCTTTCCTTTTTTTTGACTTAGTTTTACTGATAAAAGACTTTAATTTAATACCTGGAAAATCAATTGACTCAAGTATACAACAACCAACTAAGTTAGTGCAGACAGCAATATCTAAAAAAGTACAGCAACCACAGTATGAACAATCAGGACATAGACATTCTGGATTTAGCATAACTGTATATTTGTCTCCTGCTCATGAGAGAGAATAAAATAGCATATTGGGTGAAACTTTCTTTGCAAATCAGTCCATCCAAATACAACAACCGGAAACCCATATTTTACTATTTTATAAGTACAGTCAAAGTGAAAAGTACTTCCGTTGTGAATATTATTAATCAGTTGCTTGCTAGTTATTCCCAAATGAAAATGTTGTTTTTCGTCACCTTCTTTGATCTCTGACCCAAAATAAATAGGTTCATCTAAACTGTACGATTTAAGATCAATATTCGAATACAGTTTGTTTTTAACAAATTCTTCAAGTCCAGTTATACTATTGATATCACCTTTTTTTTTACGATAATATTTTAAATAGTTTTGTATTTGTAATAAACTTGGTCTTGCTTGATCGTTATAATGATTTAATAGTAAATCTTGATAAATTTTGTATGGTCGTGATATGTTACGTTGCAACAAATCTTCAATTATATTTTTAAATTTTGGTGATATTCCATTTGATTTTTTTACCAATTCTTTAGGAATATTTTCGGAGGGTTTATGCAAATTAATACCCTTAAGTACTATTGTTCCAAGCTTTTGACATTTCATTGTTAAATAACGAGTTAAACATTCTGATAAGCATTCGCAGAACTGGTAAGAAACTCGCATTTTATGTAAGTCATTATTATCAGAGCATAACGTGCAAGCGTTTAAATTAGACTTTTTGGTTGGAGCGGATGGAAATTGTTTTAAAAAAAATTCTAATTCGATCTCCGATTGAAGATTTGCAATAAAAATCCAATTAATTTTTTTTTTCATTTTTTTTTCATTTTTTATTAAATTTATTTATGTGTTTTAACTCTTGAGAAAATTATTAATGAAAGAAAAATTAAATAATTCAAATTTTATGTTTTTTAGTCTTTTTTATTTTTTTATTTTTAATTATATGTGTTGTTTAATCTTTTTGCAATTTTTTAAAGTAAATTTTTTTTTTATGTGGTATTTATTTAAAATCACTTTTTTTATGGTTTTTTAATCCTCATCCGTTTTTTTTTCACTTGATAACTGATCCGATCAAAAATAATTACCTAAATATTTCAATTTTATAATTTTTAAGTAACAATTAAATAAAATTTTATAAAATTAGTATTTATTCAAGTATAATTTATTTAAAATATAGGTTCTTGTCGGGTATGTGACTCCGTGACGATGTTGCTTTGATGAGTCACATATTTTTTTTTCAAGTCACTTAATCAACATCATTTACTGACAATATGAATTTGTAAAAAACCAAAAAAAATGTAATTAAGTATATACATTAATATAATTACGAATGATGATTTTTGTATTACTATAAGAAGCAAATTAAAAACCAAAGCTATTATTGATCGAGCCTTAAGCAAATTTGAAAACCCTGTGCCTTGTCCTGAATGCGGAAAAAGAAGGCGTTAAGCTACACATGGCCAAAATGCATTAAAATTGTGCTCATATTATAAGTTTTTTTAAAAACATTTAACTTTTTTCATATAATCGGAGTCGCTTAATTTATTTTGGAGCCACTTAAAATATAATAGAGTCACATAAATATTTTATTTAATCTTTTAATTAATTTTTTAATTTTACGGAGTCACATGATATGTGACTACAGACTAGTCACATAGTCACTAGCAACATAGTCACGGAGTAACGAGATTTTGTCATTGATTATGATCATACTTAAATTTATTTTTATTGAATATTTTTAATAGTAGATATCATTGACTAATACAACAAAATTTATAAAATAGATCTTTTAAGAGTTGATTGATATATAAAATTTTGTTTTACGCAAAAACTCACTTTTGATAATAAAAATTGAAGCGCTAAATTTTAAAAAAAAATTTGTTAACATACAATTTTAATTAAATTCAATTAAATTGTATTTCATTTTTAAATAATAAATCAAATTTATTTTAAACCAACTTTTTTTTATTTCAGTGGATATAAATCATAATTTTGAGTTATACCATTTCCCACACACTCAAAAATTGGTTAAATTTTTGATATCTTATCCAACCATTTAAAAAATTTTTGATTGTTATGCGCTAAGGTTTTGAGACTTTCTAGAAATCCAACGATTACTCCAATAAACAGTTATGTTTTACCTCTCTTTTCCAAATTATTAACTGATTGTATATTAACTTCTTAACGAATATTTTTAACTTACTTGTGCAATCGAATATATAAATCAACTCTAAAAAGATCAATCTTAATATTTTGTTTAATGATTTTTTGAATCATTTCGGAAATTACCATATTAAAAATCATATTTTTTTTTTATTTTTTCATTTAAAATTTTATTTGAAAAAAGATTTTTTTTGTTATAATAATAGTGTATAGAAAAAAAAGTATAATTTTCAATTAAAATCAAGAAAAATTCCTTAATCATTTAGTAATATCATAATTATCTACAAAAGACTTAAAAAAATGATAAATTTTATCTCTAAAAAATAAAAAAAGTTATATGAATTAAATAAAAACATTATTCTCAAACGTGTCAGAAAGTTTTTAAAATAAATATTAGCTCAAATGATAAATTATTTTTCATTTTCTAAATTTTTAACCATAAAAAAACCTAAATCTAAAATTCATATAAAATTCTTTTTTTATACCAAAAAAATATTTAGACCAAATTAAGAAAAAATTCAACTAAATTTAACTTAGTTTTTATTTTCATCTCATTTCAAAATAGCTTTATAAAAACTCAAACTAATTATAAAAATATTCATAATAAAATAATTTATTTAAATTGATTTTTTTTTAAACAAAAATTTACATAAAATATAAAAATTCAGATGTTATTTTCACAAAATTTTTAATTTTTAGAAAAATAATGCTAAAAAATGCATGCAAATTTGCTAGAATCAGATGAAATCGACTACAATTTGTACCCAGCTTTGTTACAAGTATTTGCGATTATACTTATCGGCTATTTGGCAGGCAACTTCGATCTTTTATCCAAAGAACAGGTCCTAGGTTTAAATAGATTTGTCTCTACATTTGCTTTGCCATCTTTATTATTCAAAAGTATAGCTGTATTAGATCTAAATTCAGTCAATTGGACATTTTTGTCTAGTATATTCTTATCAAAATCTATAGTTTTTATTTTAGCTATTTTGATAACACTTCTGACTTTGAGACCTACAAATATCGGCCTTGCTGCTGTGTTTGCTATATTTGTATCCCAATCAAACGATTTTGCGCTCGGTTATCCAATAGTAGACGCTGTTTATTCCAAAACTCATCCTGATTACTTACACTACATCTATTTAATAGCTCCTATTTCCTTATGTATTCTAAACCCAATCGCTTTTTTAATGCTCGAAGCAAACGAGATTATAAATCAGAAAAGAATATCTATTAGACAAAACAATTGTTTAAATGAAAGTACTGAGGATGAAGATGAAGAAGAAGAAGAAAATGAGGTTTTTGAAGAGTCTATAAATAATGATGAAAATTTAATTAAAAGAAGCACAAGAATGATAAATATTGATTCGTCTCATAGCTCACAAAATGATTTTAGAAATTTATTGAATAAATTTAAAATAACAGAATCAAAAAGTAATAAAGTAAAAAAAGAACTTAACACTTTAGATCTAATTAAAACGACTTTATGGTCTACCATATCAAATCCGATAGTATTCATGACTCTAATCGGAATTATAGCAAATTTTATATTAAAGCAAAAAATACCGAATTTAATAGATCCAATTTTGACCACTTTATCAAACTCATTCTCAGCATTGGCTCTATTTTATTTGGGTTTTAGCATGGTTGGCAAAATAAAAAATTTGAGTTTTTCATCAATCATAATCATATTGATTCTAGTACTATCAAAAGGCTTAATTTATCCTTTAATTAATAGAGAATTAATTTTACATTTAAACCAAGATTATAACAATCAAACGAACACTACTGTTGATGTAGAATCGCTAAGCACTTTTGGATTTTTATATGGCACATTCCCGACTGCTCCGTCTCTATTTTTTTACATTACTCGATACAAATCTATTGGCGATGATTTAATATCTGCTGCTGTTGTATTTGGCACCATGGCTTCCGTACCTCTTATGATGATTTCTGGTAAAATGATTTCTCTTAAATACAATAGCTCAACTGTTTCCAATTTTGAAGATATTGCGTGCAAAACAGCTTACGGCTTCAGCTTTTTAACTTGGTTTTGTTGTTTATGGGTACTTTATATATTTCTAGCATCTGGACGAGCTTGGAAGAAGCCATTCAGATTTACGCTTTTTTTGATTATATCCCAACTATTTAATTCTCTTATACACATAATTTGGTCAAGTCTAACAACCAATTTGGAAAATCTAAATCCCGTATTTGGTCTTATACATGTATCATTTGCTCTTTTTTCTGCATTCTTGACTAGATGTTGGCCGTTGACTATAATGCTTAGTTTGATATCATTAAGTGGTATAAGTAGATTTAATCAGTATAAAATGCTCATGTTTTTGGTTAAACTAGCCGACAGTACTTTATTGTCTTATTTCATAGGATTTGGCTTGCCTCTTTTGACTACAATTTTGTGTCTTATTGTAGGTGGTATACCGGAGAAACAATCCATGATCATTACAGTTGGCAAACCTCAAATAATAATAGCAAATGTACTATTGTTTTTAATTATTACTAGTGTATTTTATTGCATGATCATATTTGCGAGAACTAAAAATGAACAAAATAGTTTTTTGTCTCTAATTTCTAATCCGAATCCGAAACGAAAAAGATATTATTCTCTAGTCGGTAGTTCTATTACTGATAATAATAACAATCAAAGGCTTTTGAGTGAAAATGATCCTGAGATAGTTGTTGATGATTCTAACATACCAGTCAGTCAAAGAACACTTGGTATAAGTGAATATGGTAAAAACGGTATTTTTTTTATTTAATCTCTTTTCTTTTAAATTGTTGCAATATTAATTGCGTAGTTTAAGCTTAAAATTTAAATAATATAGCGTAATTATTTTGCAACATTATACAATTTGGCATTTGAATTCAAATTAAATGTTATTAGTAATTTAAGAAACTCTTAAATTACTTTGGTTAAGATAAATTATAAACAATACGATTAATGGTTAGGTTCATGCTTATTTTAAAAATTAAAAAAAAAATTACTTAAATAACTTTTTGAAATTAATTTTTACTAATAAAAGTCGAATGTAAATAATTATTGAAAATTTTAAACAAAATTCACTTTTTTTTAACAATTATATTCATAGACATAACAATACTTGGTTTTTTTAAAATATTTTTTTTTAAAGATTTTCAATTGTTGAATGATCAATATCAAATAATGCAACATTTATCATTAATAATTATTTTATCATTTAATTCTTTGATGGTAAAATTTAATTAAAAATAATTAAAATTTGATTTCTAATTATTATTGAATTAAAAAGTGTTTATTTTTTCAAATGTGGGTTTTGTTTGATGAGAAAAAAAGTGGTATTTTTTATGAACTTCAACTAATTGACACAACACTTCTCTACGGACAAGGCTTTTTTACATTTTTGGCATTTGGATTTGACAATGAATTCATATTCGCTCCAGTTGCTTTCAAGTGATTTTGAAAATAATTATTTTATTGTTGCAATTTTTAAATTGTTAATAATTTCTTTTAAGAATAAAAGAACTATTGAGAATAATTGAGCCATTTAAATTACCACCAATTGAACAAGTCTCTCAAGACACAATTAACATTTGTAAAAAATTCGAAGAAAAATACAAGCACAGATGTTCAAACGATATTGTAAAGAATCAAAGATTTCATTATAAATATTACACAAATGTTTTTAAAGGTAGTGATTTGGTTGAATGGTTAATGAAAAGGAAACTAGTAGAGACAAGAATACAAGGTGAAGAATTGGGACGAAAGCTGATTTATGGAAGGATTGTGAGTCATGTTTCTCAAAAAAGAAATTTTTATGATGGTTTTCATTTATACAAATTTAATGTTTTATAGTTAAAATTTTAGTATTTTTTTCGCAATTTGTAAAAAAAAAAACAAATATAATTAAAATTTTTTTATTTTTCTAATAATAATAATGATAACAATAACAGAGAACAATTTTTTTTGCCTAAATTTATAATTTGTTTAAGTTTAAATTAAATATTTAAATTTTTTAATGTTCCGAAAATTTATCGAAAATAATAAATATATGACAAATTATAAAAAAAAAATAAATAAATACAAATAATATACATTTTTTGTTTAAATTTATTTTAAAAATTTTTAACATAAATGAATTTAACTAAAAATATAATTTTACTTAATAAAAAATTTCATAAAGCCAATATCGCCTATGGAGAACAGTACAGGTTTCAAAAGAAATATAATTATAAACTAAATCATTCAAGTTTTTATTTCAATAAAAATCATTATGTTTAATAGTAGGGTTTCATTCAATAAACAGAGTTTCGTGTAAAATCAGAGTTCATTTGTATCTATTTATTCCGTTGCAAAAATAAATCAAAAATATTCGCTAAGTTAATATACAATCAGTTAATGATTAAGAAAAGAGAGGTAAAACATAATTGGAAAACTAGTTGCTTGACTAACTTGGATTTCTAGAAAGTTTTATTTGTTGTGCCAACTAAATATGGTATGAAGTTAAAAATTACCAAAAAAAAATGCGAAATAGAATTTTAAAATAGGATTCTATTTGTTTATTAATATGCTAATACTTTTTCTTAAGCCTACTCAATAATTTAAAATAAAATGAATTTATTTATAAAGCATATTGGTTTTAATTACTTGAGGAAAAATTTAATAAAAGATAAAAATAGTTCATTTTACAATTAATAACTAAACGATTCTAAATATTTTATTTAAATCTAAAAAGTAATAATACATTTCAAAGCAATTATATTTACTTAAATGTCCGAAAATTATATTTAGAAAAATTAAAAATCATTGATTTTTTAAAATTTACTAAATATTTTACTAAATACTATCTAACATTTACCACATGTTTTTCTACACAAAGTAGGGTCTCTTGAGGTAATCAAATCACATAAACCAAAACGAAACCATAATTCACAATTTGAATTCAAATCAATACATGGCCCTGTTGTTGTTGTTGTTGTTGTGAAATTATTGTTGCACAAGCCACACGAAACTGGACAATAGACTGGAACTGGAACTAGATTATAAGTGTATTTCAAATCACAAAAATTGTATTTACTCCAAGATGGGCAAAAATTTGGATCATTATCACCAAATTTACAAATTGAAGTTGTTATTTCAAATTGACAATTTCTACCATAAAAGTTTGGTAAACATTGACAAGTATACGCATTATTTTGTTGAATACAAACTCCATTATTAGCACATGAGCCATTTACACACACATTAGACAATTGACAA
Organism: Brachionus angularis; assembly: GCA_021432725.1. Lineage (NCBI taxonomy): Eukaryota > Metazoa > Rotifera > Eurotatoria > Ploima > Brachionidae > Brachionus > Brachionus angularis. The sequence goes on from JAJVDD010000007.1 coordinate 953,366, forward strand.
TTACTACCACTAAAACCTATAGGACATGAACAAGCATTTTGACCAAAGGCATTTTTAAGACAAGCACCACCATTTAAGCAAGGAGAATTATTGACACAACCAGTAGAAACTTCACATCTAGAACCAGTAAATTGAGGTGGACATGAACAAGAATAAATAGAACCAATTAATGAGCAAACACCACCATTTTGACAAGGATTATTCAAACAAGAGCTTGTTAATTGACAATTAGTTCCAGAAAAAGCAGCTTTAATTAATAAAAATTAAATAAGAATATTAATTTTACACATATAATATTTTGATTTACGTAAACATGTGCAGAAATATGATCCATCATTTCTTATATTACAAGTTCCTCCATTTGCACATGGGTTATTTGTGCAAGCATTTGATATAACATTTTCACATCTTGAACCAAAGGAATTAGATGAACATTGACAAAAATATGAAGAACTACTTATAACTTGGCATGTACCACCATTTAAGCAAGGATTAGACGAACAAGGATTACTTACAATTTGACATAAATTACCAGAAAATCCAGCTTTTTTTATAATTTTTTAAACAGATTTAAATTTTTACAAAAATAAATCTACCTTGACAATAACATACAAATGATGTACCCAAATTTTGACAAGTAGCGCCGTTTAGACATGGGGCTGATAAGCAAAGGTTGTTTAAATTTTGGCATTGATTTCCAGTATAACCATCTAGTATTTTACTCATAAATTAATTTAAGTAAATTTTTTATTTTATATTTTACTTGGACAATAACAAATAAATGAAGAACCAAAAGCTTGACAAGTACCTCCATTTAAGCATGTTCCTGCACTACATACATTAATTAAAGTTTGACATTGATTACCAGTGTAACCATCTTAAAATTTAATTTTCAATATAAATTTTAATTTATTAAGTAAGAAAAAAATCTTTTATACTTTGACAATAACAAATAAATGAAGAACCAAATGGTTGACAAGTTCCACCATTTAAACAAGTAAGTGTAGTACATCCACCAGAAGCTTTAATTTAATAATTTTTAATTTTTATATTATTGATCCTTTTAAATGTATTAAATACATGTTTGACAATTTTTTCCTGAAAATCCTGACGGACAACTGCATACATATAATGTATCTTCATCATTGACAGCTGTACATGCTCCTCCATTTAAACATGGTGATGGATTACATGGATTAGCTTTAGAATTTAAAATTTTATTGAAAAAAATATTTTTTTTTTTTAATTTAAATTTAGATTACTTCTTTGACAATAAGCACCAGCTAATCCAAATGGACAGACACATTTAATACTTGCTATTGAAAAATAAGAAACTGATTGACATGAACCTGAGTTGCAAGATTTTGTTAAACTTCCACAAGTTAGATAATTAGCAGTTGATCCTGTACATAAACCACAACTTTTTTGACAGTAATATCTTACCGTCGTTGAATCTGCAGTGTTTGAATTACATAAGTTTTTTGCTGCCATACAATACGGTTCAAAAGCTATGTCATTACAATTTGTATTCAAGGCTTGATAGTCTTTTTTTTTTCAAAATGATATGTTTGGAAAATTTTTTATTAACTAACTTAAAAATTATTTCTACTTTGACAAGTCAAACAACATTTTTGATAATTAGCTGAATTACTACACCATTGTTGAATGTTTGTACCTTGACTTTGAGCATAAGCTAACCAAGACGGACAATCAAAAACTCCTGGAATATTCGGATCTGCTACATTACTATTTGGACATTCTTTTTTTTTTTAAATATTTAATACATTTTATTTTTAATTTAAAATTAAAAATATTTTTTTCTTCTACCGGAAAATCCTAAAACAGTTCTTGTTGTTCCAAGAACTATTAAAATTACAATCAATATTAAATTAAATTTTAACATCTGTTTCAAAAGATCAAAATTAAAATTATTTAAATCTTTAATTTAAAATAAAATTACAAAATCTATCTGATTTGAGTTTTGATTTTTTAATAAAAATAAAAATTCTTTTTATTCTTGAAGTAATTTTATATTCATTTGGTTTTGTTTTTGTTTTATTTGTTATGTAAGAATTCTTAATAAAAATTCACAGGTGTGAAAGAAAAAATTCAAAAATGTAATACCGTATTCTCTTGCCTGCTACTCTTAGAAATAAAGTTGAATTCAAGTTTTTTTTATTGAAAAACTTCCTATCGAAAACATGCTATAAAAATTTTTTTAATTTTTTATAGAAAAAAGTTTTAATTTAACATATTTTCTATGACATAATATCTAAAATATTGGAGTTAATTTCAATGTTAAATTTTTTTCTAATTTTCAGATTTACTCTAAAAACATGAATTTTTTTGGTATTAAATAAAATTTTTGCTAGAAAAAAGTTCAAAATTAATCATTATTAATGGAAAATATGCTAAATTCAAATTTTTTTTTATAAAAAATTAAAAAAAATTGTTAAAGCATGTTTTCGATAAGAAGTTTTCCAATAGAAAAAAACTTTAATTCAATTTCTAAAAGTAGCAGGCAAAAGAATGTGGTAATAAAAACATTTAATAACATAGCTTGTCAATTTAAACATGAAAAGCTATTATTAATTTGATTTAAAAAAAATTCTAATTTAATAGAAAATTATTAACTCATAGTAAAAAAATCTAAACAATAAGATTGAAAAATTTTTTTACTTTTCATTAAAATTCTAATAGTTTTAATATAAACTGTATAAATAAAATCTATTCAATTTTTTAAATAAATGTTTACTACTGTATTAAGTAATATTCCTATAGAAACAAATCAAAAGAATATTTTATTAATTACCAATATAATTTTTTATTGAAAAATCTTACCATTATAACAACATTTTTAACATTTTCTTTTTAAAAAAAATTACTTCATTAATAAAACCATTTTTTCAGGAATTGAAGTAAAATTAAGAAAATACTATTAATTTATTTTAACATTACTTAAAAATTTTGAAGTGTTTTTACTTCTTAACATTTTAAGATATTAATCAATAAATCAGTTAGCATTATTTATTTTATACAGTAGAATTGATTCAAAAATTTGTAATAATTCTATATTATTTCAAAAGACTTATCTTATTAACGCGATCCCAAAATCACAACAATTGAAAATTATTTATAATTTAGATTATATTGTCATTATATCTATTAAAAAAGGACAGTGAGCATTCATCAAGTAGCCTGAATCCGATGTAATCTTAGTAGTGCTATTCAACGGTATCGCTGTCTGTTCAGCTTCTACTTGAGTTCGAATTCTACACATATATATAAACCAAGGATCAGATCAAAAAATAGAACTTAAAGAAGATCAGGTAACGAGCATTTAAGATTAAAAGTCAAAGAATTAATAACCAAAATTAATTTATTTATTAAATTTAATAGTAAAAAAAACTTTTTAGAATAAAAAAAACAATTAAATTTTTTTTTACAAAATTAATCAATCAATTAGAAACATAAAATTATATGATACTTAAAAAAAAACAAAAATAAATAATGTTGCTTTTTTTCTTAAGCTTTTTCTTTAGTATAAACTCAAATCTAACAAAATTTTTTTAAAAAAAAAAAAAAGAAAATTTAAAATTTTACAAAATTTTTAACAATTATCAAATAAAATTTTTAATTAAACATTAGAAAAAAAAAAAAAACAAAAAAATTCTAAATCTCGGTTTCTTCGTATATTTTGGGCTCTTGTTTGTTCGTGTTCTCGACAACACTAGTCGAAGTTGTGTTTGTATTTGGCGAGTCGTTGTTTATATTATTGTTTGATGCTGATTTGTCTGACGAAGACGACGATTTGATTAACAACGATTGCTCCGAATTTGTGTTTAAATCAGTATTTAATTGTAATAAATTCTTATCATTATTAACACAATTCTCAGCTAACTGTTTAATGGTTTGATTTTTTTGCTTAGAATTTTTATTTATTTGTTCTTCTCCCGGTTTTCTTAGATTATCAAAAGTAACATCTTCAAAGTCTTTTAAATCATTTAAATCTAGGTCTTCTTCGTCCAAAGACGTAGTTGATCCATTATTAGATTGTTTTAAATTAAGCACATTTTTGAACTTATTCTGATTAGGCATTTTAACTAATTTACTGTTACTTAATAAATTAGATCTTTTAATTTTAACATAACCCTGGTAATTAGACTCGTATATGTCTTGTTCAGGTGTACTCTGATTTGTATTATTATCTTCATTAGCTAATAGAAATGCACCAGATTCAGAATGTAAATCACGGTTAATAGAATATTCAAAAGTTCTTTTAGGTTTAACAGGAGGTAATATTTGTGGTGGTGGTGGTGGTGGCGGAGGAGGTGGTGGTAAAGGTAGTTGTAAATTTGAGTGGTAAGTGGGTTGTTTTCTAGGAGCAGGCAAAGGTGGTGTAGATCGATGTATAGTTGAGTATTGAACATAATTGCGCTGATGTTGAGTTTGAATTAATTTTGGTTTTAGAGTAGCATAAAGTGGTACAGTAGGATCATCACGCCGAACAATAGGAGAATAAGATTGTTGCTGTTGATGTTGTTGATGTTGTTGTTGTTGTTTAAAAGGTGAAGAATGATTTTCGTTGTATCGAAGATCATCGTAATAACTATCATGTTGACTTTGGGCTAGTAAATGATACCTAGGAGTTTGATTCGAAGTGTCTATGGCAATATGATTGTTAGCCAAATAAGAGCCAGTAGTGGTCGATGTGGTAGTTAGCAAAGAATGATTGGTGTATATTGGATCGTTGAAGTGTTGCTGTGTATTATTGTAATTAGGATACGCCATTCGAATACTATTCGACATTTTATTATTAGATAACAAAGTAGCCGAGCTATCATTGGCTAAATTCGAATAATTTGTATGCTGATGATGCACTGTTTGTCCATCCAAACAATCATTATTATTCAACATCAATTTTTCATTCTCTTTAGCCAATATAAGCTCATCAACACTTCTCAACAATCGGTTCTTTTTCAACATGTTATGTTTGTTCTTGTTCTTATTCGTATTACCACAACAACAACAACAACAGCAAATGCTAAATTTCCAGCATATAAAACAAGTCAATATTAGAAAAAACATAATCAAACAAACAAGTACCGAAAGTAAAAGAATTAAACTCGAATTGGACAAGTTCAAAAAATTCTTCTGATTTAAAATAAATGTTTGAATTTTGTTTAAATAGGAATAGAATTTTTCGAATAGCAAGTCGCCAGCATTGGACAATTGATTAATGGACAAATTGATGGGTGCTCTGATTTGCTTAAGATTGAAACCGATTTGTTTGCGGTTGTTGGAGCCTTTAATTTCGGCAGTACAAGCATACAAACCAATGTCGGATTGTTGGATATTTTTGATTCTAAGCTCGCTAGTTTTGTTTGTTGTGTGCACTTGAAACGAGCTCAATTTAGGCAAAAGTTTAACTTCATTTACCAAATACTTGTCGTCGTCATTAGCAAGACCCTTGCCAATAGGTTTTTGTCCAAAAGACCAATAAACATCGGGCTCTGGATCACCATAAACATCACATATCAACAAAGCATCATCGCCAATCTCATAAGCTGCCTCATTAATACCATCGCGAAAGTCCAATTGTATATCACACATGAACGAGTCCGGATTAATGTCTAAAAAGTTTTGCTTTGATTTAAGCGAGTTTGGTTGATCACATTTGAGGTATTGTTGTGCTGCTTGATAAACACTTATTTGTGGTATATAATTAAATGCTGAAAACGCTTGTTTATTATTATTATTATTGTTGTTTAAGATTATTTGTTGAGCATTGCCAGAGACAAGCTCGTAAGTTTGTTGCTGTGAATCTACTGTTTTAATAAAGTCTATTAGCCATCTCAAATGACAATCACAATAGAACGGATTGTCGTGTATATAGAACGAGCGTAGAGTTAAATCTTTAAAAGTATTATAACTTAAACTTCTCAAATGATTGCCTATTAGAGATATTGATTCTAATTGTTTCATTTGATCGAAAGTGCTTTGTTCTATGCTTCTTATTTTGCAATAATTTAATTCAATTGATTTCAACGAGTTTCTAATTAAACTAAACGCTTGATTGTTCAATTGCACAATCGGGTTTTCGTTTAGTCTTAGGATTTCAAGCGATTGAACACGTGTATTAGTGAATAGTTCGTATGGCACCGTTTGGAACAAGTTGTGAGACAAATCAAGATCAATAAGATCCGATTCAAGAAATCTAAACACACCAGAGCTAATATTGGACAATTTATTAAAACTCAAATCGACTCGTTGCAAATAATTCAAGTCTTTGAAAGCGTATTCGCCTAGTTCGGCTATTTTCGAGTTGCGCCAAATAATACTTCGTATTATGTTATGATTTACGGACAATGCTTCCCATGGTGTTCGCCAAGACTCGTCCAAACCGAGTCTCATGCTTAGCACTGACAAAGAATTGCCCAATTGTTGTTGACCACTATTGTCCGAATGGCCATCTGTCAACGCATTCGATATGCTACAATTCAACACCAACGATTCACCATCTTTGTCTTTAAATTCGCACTGGATTCTTTGATTTGTATTTGCAGCTAATATTGATGATGAATTTATTTCATAAATTAGAATTAAATTAACTATTAATTTAACTATTAAAATACACATTTCTTAATTATTATTATTATTATTATTATAATTATTATTTTATATTCTATTAATTTTCTAAAAATTTTTTTTTTTTTTTTTTTTTTTTTTTTTTTTATATTTTCTATTAATAAAAAAAAATAAAATTATTATTAAACGGATTTTTATTTTATTAAACTTTATTATTAAATGGAGATTTAGATTTGATGGATGAATAAAATTGAGAGGGCAAAAAGCAAAAGCAAAAAAAAAAAAAAAAAAAAAAAAGAGAAAATTTTTTATTGATTATTTATTGATTGATCGTTAGAATTTTAATAAATCGATAAATAATAATAATAATAAAAAAATCTAAAAAGAAGAGAAATTTTCAAAAAAATAAAAAAAAAAAATAAAAAATATTAAATAACAATCATATTAAATTACGATTAAGGATTTAGATTTTTAGTTTTTTATTATTATGTAATTTATTTTTAAAAGAAAATAAGAATTAAAAGAAGAAGAAGAAGAAGAAGAAGAAATATTTTGTTTTAATTGGGATTTAAAAAAAAAAAAATAAAATAAAATAAAAATAAACATTTTTTTTTCTAATAAATATAATTATAATTATATATATAGAAATATATTAGAAATATATTAGAAATTTTATTTATATTTTGTTTGTAGCCAGCTTGGAGTTAAATTTTTTTCTTTATATTATTTTAATACGAAGCATATGGTTTCGTATAATAAATATATATATATAAATAAATATAGAATAAAAATAACAACTTGACAGGTTTTAGATTTAGATTTAGAATTGAAAATAAAAATTTTTTTTAAATATTATTTATAAAAAATTAATTTTGGTGATTTGTGTTAGGGTTTATACACCTAGAATTGAGTTTGATTAAAAATTAGACACATGTGGAATCGGTGGTGGAAAATAAACTTAATATTTAATATTTAATTTTTTAAATATTTATAGAATTTGAAAGTATTATTTAAAATAAAATTATAAGCTTAGTTACCAAGTGAAGATATTTATAAAGTATATATTTAATAATTATTCAAAACAAGATAAATTATTTGTGAATATATATATATATATGATTTTAATTAATTAATTAATTAATTAATTTAAATCATTAGACACATATGAATTGAATTTGAAATAAGTTTAAGAAATAAATAAAACTTTGAATTGTTTATTAAGTTTTTGTATTTTGGAAAATTTAAATATCAAACTAAAAAGATTGTTTGTAAAATAATTAAATAAACCTGAATCTGATAGTAATGATATTTGCTTTGATTGTGATGCTTTATCTATATATAATCTATAACTAACTAAAAATAACCAAATCTTGTCAAAATGTTGCAAAATTAATTGCGTTTATAAAAATATGTTTTTAATAGATAATAGCGCAATTAATTTTGCAACATTTTCTCCATAACTTGCTGCAAATAAAGATAAGTTTAGTAATTAAATAAAACTTGAATATTTTGACTTTGTGTGCTTGAAAATTTATTAATTTTATAAAGCACATTGGTTTTGAAAAAAAACTCTAAAGCTTATTAGCTTAAGAAAGAAAGAAAGAAAAACAACTAATCAAATAATATTCATATTCTAAAACCAAAAAAATCTACCAAACAGGCTTCAGAAAAAGATGAAATATTTTAATTTTTTTTTCAAAAAAAGAAAAAAAGAGACTTTTATTTAAAAATAGATAAAAAGAATAATAATTAAATTATATCATAGAATGCTTAATCTGTTTTACAAATTAAAAATTACATAATCTTTATAACTAAATTTTGGAATGTTGAAATAAATAATATTAAGCTGTTGTGTACCAAAAAAAAAAATATATATTTTTTTCAACAGATGTTTATAATTTTTCTAAAAAATTGTATTAGCTTAAAAATTCAGTACTAGTAGTAGTAGTCGTAGTAGTAGTAGTAGTAGTAGTAGTAGTAGTAGTAGTAGTAGTAGTAGTAGTAGTAGTAGTAGTAGTCTGTAGTATGTCTAGAGAAAATAGCTATATTTATTAAGTTCCATAAAAGCGCACTTAAATTTTTCAATTAAACAGAAACCTTAGAGATTTGTTGTTTTATAATTTTCTAATTTAAAGTTCCAAAATAAATTAAAATAAAACTATTTACTTTTTAAAATTTAAAAAAAATTAAAAAAAAAAAAATTTAATTTTTTTAATTTTTCAAATTAACAAAATCGTGCCATTTTAAGCTCATAATTTATTTTTACCAATTAAAATTAATTGGGATTAAAATTGCTCAAGTTTAATTTAAACAATACATATTAATATCAACTATCAATTTTATTATTATTATTATTATTATTATTAATCTTGGCTAAGAGAAACTAACAAACATATAATTATATATTTAGCTTCTTTCTTTCTTTCTTACTTTTTATTTTATTTATAAATATTTGAAAATATTTTTTTATACTATTTTTATAATACCCGATAGGTATTTGTTTTAGAAAAAATAAAAAAAAAATTCTCTTTTTTTTTTTAATTTTAAAAATACAAAAAGTGTTATATTATTATTTGTTTTATGTTTGAAATAGAACTTTTGAAATAAACTTGAACGTTTTCTCTTTCTCTTTTCGCAAAAAAAAAAACAAAAAACAAAAAATATAAATTAAAATTATCTTGAATCTACTTGTTTTTATAGAATAACTTGTTTATACCTATTTAATGAGTAAAATAATTATACTTTAACTAGTTCGAGTCAAGTAAAGTAAAGTAAAGTCAAATCAAATGATTAGAATCAAATTTTCTAATTATTATAAAAAGATAATTTAATTCTTTAACTTTGTTAGACCATAAACTGTTTAACTATTTATTTTAGTTCTAGTCAAGTTTAAAACCTTAATATTAATATTTGGAACATTTTTAATTAAAATCTAATTTAAATATTTAACATTTTTTTATTTTATTTTTTTTTTTGTGATTTTAAAAAACAATTTTCCAAACTTTTAAAGAACATTTTTGTTTCAAATTAAAAAAACATTAAAAGATCTAATTATTCCGATTTTTTTTTTGTTATTTTCTTTATCAGCAACTATAACATGAAAAATCTAAAAGTGCTTTAGTATGACCAAACAGACTAGTATACAAACATAAGCATTATTTGAGAAAAAAGATAAATAAATTTTTTTTTATTAAAAACAGTATCGACTAAAGTTTGCTTATAATATAATCAAAATATTTTTATTTTATTTTATTTTATTTTCATATCAAAAATGTGATAAAATAAAATAATGAAAATAAATAAATTTTACTATTTACCAAAAACATTAAACTATTTAAATATATATATTTTTAAATATTTTCAAATGGAGAAAAAAAAAAAGATTTCTTAAAAGTTTCAATTTTTGAAATTTTATATTTATACTTATACTTACTTATATAAGCCTAATATAAACTATATACAATATTTATGTATTTTTTTGGTTTTATTTAATTAAAAAAAAAATTTTCATTTTAATAAAATTACTTGGATTATTATGTAATCATCAACAAAAATAAAAATAAAATAAAAAAATTTTTTTGTTTTAGATTTTTTTTTTTCAATATCCTTGATTTGAAGAATATTTTTATCTTTATAAAACATTTAAATTCTTGAAATTTAATATTATGATTATAATATATTAAATGAAAAGTTGATAGATGAATAGATAAATTTTTAAAAAAAGCAAAGTAAAAGTTGTTGTTGTTGTTGTTGTTGTTGTTGTTGTTGTTGTTGTTGTAATGATTTGTACAATATATTATAGAAATTCTGAAATTAGAATTGATTTCACATAAAATTTTATTTTATTTTATTAAATTTACATATTTGATTAAAACTAACTTCTGATTTCCCATTTTGAAGCAAAAAATGAAATATACAAAAAATAAAATAAAAAAAAAGTTAAAAAAACATGCAAAATTGTATGTATTATTAAAAACAAGAACAACAACAACAATAACAAAAAAAAATAATAATAATAATAATGAATATCTTACTCTTAAGAATTTAGGAAATTTGAAAATTTTTTAAATATTCACTGTTCAATAAAGTGTAAAAAACTTATCAAATATTTATCCTTCAACACTTTTTTTATAATAATAAATGAGAAAAATAAAAAATCGATAATTTAAAAAAAAAAAAATTTATTTTTTAGAAATATACTGTACATAGTATAGAAATATCTTGAAGGAATTTAAAAATTTTAATTAAATTTTAATAAAAGCAGACTTGATTTTTTAAGAATATAAAAAAATATGAAAAAAAAAAAAAATTATTATTAAAAATCGATAATTAGATCTAAAGCTAAAAAGCAAATGTTTATCAATTAGTAACGGTCTTAATTTATACGAAAAACTTGTGTCTATGAGTTTGTTTAATTGTATATCCTACGCACACACACACACACATACACACACACAAATAAACATAGAGATATAATATATATATATTTGTAATTTGATTGCCTTTGAGATATGTTTAATTGATAAAGTTTGTAAAAGAAATAGAATTATAAATCAAAATAAGAAAACTTGGTTCATTGATAATCTATTTATAAAGATATACATCTCTATTTAGAATATTTTTGTTGGCTGTCGGTTTTTAATAAATGAGCAGTAGTTGTTGTTCTTTCACTATATAGTCCTAGTCCTAGTCCTAGACCTAGTCCTGGCCTAAAGTTCTATTTATTTATTTTATTTTATTTTAAATATTTATTTATAAACTTGATAAATGTTTTCAATTAAATTAGAAAATGAAAGTGAATGTTTAGAAATAAAACCGATATATATATATTCTCTCGAATTTAACAATAAAGAATTAATTTAATCTTTAGCTTCCTTTTGGTTTTTGTTTTCAAAAAAAAAAAAAAGAAAAGAAAAAAAAAACTCAAAATAAATGATCTATTCTAATGTAGAATAAGAAATAAGATTTAAATTAGGTTATTTTATTTTATCTTTTTCTGAATTTTATTTTTTATTTTCTTGTTTAAGTCATAATTTATATTATTTATATATTATAGTTAAAGATCTAATCCGGCTAGACTATTATTTTTAAACGCCTATTTTAATAAAAACGTTTTTTAATTTTTGAAAGTTTTATTTTAGTTTTTTTTTTTTTAAATTATAAATTATATTCTTGATAAGTTTAAAATTCCTGTTTTTGTTTATTATTTTTGTATATATATTTATATATATTTATATATTTATTTTTTTTTATTAACTTGGTTAATTATCTATCTATTGTGTGTAGCTGTATTTTTAACATAAATGGTTTTCTTCTTTTCTTTTCTTTTCTTTTCTTATGGTCCCTGGATAGATTAAATATTATAATTACTAATTTTTATTTTATTTTTAAAGCTTAAAGATCAAAATTTATTGCATTTTTAATTAAGCATATTCTCTTGAACTTAATTCATTAATTGTTTAATTAATTAATTAATTAATTAAACTCTATTATTATTATTATTATTACTATTATTCAAGGCCTATTTTATTGATTAATTGAAATTTTTGTTTGCTTCATAAAATATAAAAATTATAATCTTTTAACTTGTTGCAAAATTAATTGCGTGTATTTATATAATCATAGAATTTAAACAAACGCAATTAATTTTGCAACAACTAAATAGTTTATTTTTTATTTAAATTTTGTTTAAATAAATTTTGAATTTGATAAATTTGAATTTAAATAAAGTTTGTCCAAAACCAATTTGATCATAGATTTTATCAATATAATGAGAAAAATAACAATTACTTGGTTTAAGTTTAAGGATGTAAAATATTTTTATTAATATTAAACTTTAAATTTTATGATCTACACATTACCAAGTCTATGTCTATAAACTTGGTCGAAAATATTTCTATACAAATTTCTAAAATATTTCAACTAAAATTTGAAAATATATTTAAAATATAAAAGCACCTGTTTTGCTCAAAACAAACAAATGAAGAAAACTTAAACAGTTTTGTAATTGTTGAGCTTCCAGGAAGAATTTAATTAATAGAAAAAACAAAATTTTTCTTTCTTAAAAACTCAATAAAAAAAATGCTTTAATGTTTTTTCTTTCTCTTTTTTTCGATTTTTTTAATTTTAACAAAATAAATATTAATTTAGGATGCATTTTGAAAGAAAGAAATAAAAAAAAAGAAATAAAAAAAGAAAAAGAATTTTTATTTTTTTCTATCAAATATCCTGATTTAAAATAAATAAATAAATAAATAAATTAAAAAACTCAAATTTCTTTAAAAAAAAAAAATTTTTATTTATTTTTAATTCTTTTTAAAAATTATTTAATAAAAAAATAAAATGTCTAAATTTATACTTTTAATTAATTTTATACTTATCATTAAACCAATCGATATTGATCCAAGAAAAAAAAAATTTTTTAATTTTTTTTAGACAAAATTAATTAAAAAAAAAAAGAAGAAGAAAAAGCTATTTATTTATTTATTTATTTGCTTAAGAATAAAAAAGTTAAAACAATTACAAATATAATTGAATTAAATTGAAATATATTTCAAGAGAAGAAGGAAAATCTATTAATTTTTTTTTTAATTTCAAGTGCTTATATTTGAAATAATACAAAGAAAAATAGAAAAATGCATTTGTTTTTGTTTTTGTTTTTGTTTCTTCTAATACGACTGACATAAATAGTTTAATTTGTAATTTCTCTTTAGTTCTCTTTCATTTGAGATATACATACTGTATATATTATTAGAAAATATATTAGAAAAAAAACAAATTCATTTCCTTTTTTTGTTATGTCATATAAAAAAAAACAAAAGCAAAATTTCTTTAAATAATAATAATATTAATAATAATAATAATTAAAATATAAATTTTAAATTAAAAAATATTAAATTTGTATTTATCTGTCAGAATTTATTTGTTTTCCGCTTTCCGAGATTATTTATTAGATAAATAAAAAATAATACATATATCATATATTTTTTGAAATAAAAATAATATTAAAAAATTAAACTTATTAATAAGCCTTATGTATATATATATTTAAATTTGCCTTTTAAAATCTAATTATTCTCTAAACACTATTTGTAAGTTATTTGAAATTATTTTACAAAAATAATTTCCATCTTATTTGACTTTTTTTTAATTGAAATTTTGTTTTAAGTTTGCAAAATAAATTGCGTTTTTTTCAATACAGTTAAATGTAAAAAAACGTAATTAATTTTACAACTTTATTTAATATTGAAATTTAAAAAAACAAGTGTTAGAGCTTAAAAAAAAAATCATTTCATTAACTAGTGTTTTTATAAATAAATTTTTTTACACATCTTTTAAAAATGGTTACATAAAATTTTTTCTAATTTATATTGTAACTATTGTAATTATTGTAAAAATATACCGAGTTGTTAATAAATTAAGAAAAAACTTTTAAATTAACTAAATACAAAACAAGTTTATTCTTCAATTAAGTTTTCAGATAGCTTTGGGCTTTGTTTTTTTTATTTTCTAAATTTTAATGATGTAATAGTAAATTTTTATGAGCATAATTCAAACACTTTACAAAATAAAATCCGAATATTTATTTTATTTGAATAAAAACTTGATAAACAATTTACCAAATCGAATCTATCGAATATGTTTAATGTCTAGATTTGGACTATTAATAAAAACAAAATAATAATTTAGATAAAATATTTTATTACTAAATTTTAAATAACATATCTTGACAATGTCATAGTTCTAAATAAACTAAAAATCAATTTGCCTTTCTTCTTTTTTTTTTACCTACAACTTTTCATTTGATGCTTTGTAAAATTATATAATTTTAAAAATGAAATAAAAAAAAATAAACTTTAATAATAATAATAATAAAAAATTAAAATTTTTTGTTTTTCTAAATATTCTATAAATTAAAATTTGCATACCACCAAAAGGGTAAAATAAAAAAAAAAAAAAAAAAAAAATTTATTTATGATATTTTTATGTGAATTGCAACTAGAAAATAAAAATAACAATAATAATAATAATAAATAAAATACAATATTTTTTAATCTTATCACTTTGAAAAATAACAACTCTACAAATTTAGATTAGATTTTATCTATCAATTGTCATAAAAAGTTTGCTTTTTGTATATTTATATTTTTGTATATTTGTATTTGTATTTGTATATTTGTGTTTGTGTTTGAATCAATGACAAAAAATATAATATATATACATATATATACATAAATTATTCTTCTATCCTGTATCAATCAATCATGTTATTTAATTTAGAAGAAGAAATCGGATACATCGAACCGAGTAGTATTTCATGTTATATGATACTCGTAACCTTAAATTCAAAATATTTCTATTTATTCTATTGATTTGATTTGACTAAGCTTTTTTTGATTTTATTTTATTTTTTATTTTTTTTTTTCATTTTAATTAAAACAATACTAATAAATGCCAATAAAATCAAAGTAAAAATTCCTGAAATCCTTACAATTAATTTTTCTTTTTTTTTTCTAATTCTAATTCTAATTTCATCCTTAATTAAAACAACAACATTGATCGGATCAAAATTTTTATTAAAATTTAATTTAATATTCTTGTTTATCTATATTGAAAAACAAAGAGAAAGAGAGAAAAAGAAGCATCTGATAAATATCGAACTAAAACAAGCTAGTCTAGCCAAAAATATACCAAGGTTTAAGAAAACTAATATTCCAAGGTGGATTGAATTTTCTTAATTTGAAATTTGTTCGGTCAAGCAAATAACAAATAACTTTATATTTTAATCAAATAGGTCAGAATTTGAAATATAAAAAAATAATATTAAAAGAAATTTAATTAATTTTTTGAGTAATTAAAATTTTATTTAAATAAAAATATAAATAATAATAATAATAATAATAATAATAATAAAAAATTTTATCTAAGGTTTATAATTTAAATTATCCATAAACTCAACAATATTAAAAACAAATTAGGCTAATCTTTATTAAACACAGATTCAAAAACTTGCAACATTCGATCACATTTTTCGTGATTTCGAAATTAAAAAGTAATTAAAACCCAACAACAACAACAAAAAAATAAGTACAAGTAAAATATAAATATATTTTCATATTTTTTATTTTATTTTGAAGTACTTGTGTTAATCTATTAGTTTAGTTAAGTATAGACTTGGTATTAAACATGATTGGATTAAGACCTATAATCATGCAATAGCCATTAAAATTATTTAGAACATGCTTGAATGAGTTTTTGTAATTTTAAATTGCTTATCAAACTATTGCTAAATGCAATTTTGGTTTATACATTAAAATATTAATATAATAAAAAAAAAAATTGATTTATAATTAAGATATATAAAATAGCAAAAAATAGTAAAAAAAGAAAGAAAATAAATTTAAATAATTTGAAACTGTTTAATAACATTTTTTAGACATGTTGTTTTTATAAAGATAGCTTTGACGTGAGAATACAATAAATAGGCTTTCTCATGTAGAATTTTATATATATTAATTAATAACCACGACACGTAACCTATCTATATTAAATAGAACTTTAATAAATCTTAAACAAAACAAATCACGAATTTAAGATTATCTTTTTAGTATTTTTTTTTTTTTTTTTTTATATTTTAAAGTTACAAATTTTTTGATCAAATTTTTAAATAATCAAAAAGATTAACCTGGTTTCTTGAATTAATCTTTAAGAAATTTAAAATCAATTTTTTTTTTTTATATTTTTTAAAAAAATTTTTTTTTTTTTTTTTCTAAAAAGGTTGATTCTATTTAGATTAGAAACGAAACCATTTGAAATTAAACCGTGTTTATGAATGAAGGACACCTATAGTCTTTTGAAAAACTAAATTAAAATTGACCCAAAATTTAAATCTAAAACAGTTAAGTGCTATTTGTGAAATATTTTCTTATTAATTGAATTGAAAATGCAAAAAAAAAAGGTCAATTTTTTATTTTTGAAACATTTTTAATTAAAAAAAAAAAAAAAAAAATTTATTTTGGTCTTAGACAAAAATAAAAAATTTAAAATTTTTGTTTCATACCTTTAAGGCCACTGAAGTATAATAACTTAATCTTTTATTTATCTTTTTTATTAAAAAATTTAAAAAACAATTTAAAAAGAAAATAAAATGATTAAATTAAATAGCTTTATTTGAAATCAGGTTAGATTAGTTAAAAAATAATATAAATATATGATTTGTCGTGAATTAGTAAGAACTAGAAAATGGACTAGTTGAAAATTTAGAAAATATACCATTTTTCAAAATAATCTAAATATTGGAATAAAAAGATACAACAGTATTAGATGCTTATTGCAACTAGGACTTGTTACTTGATTTTTATATATAAAATAAAACTTATAATTTTAATAAAGTTGTATTGTTTTATAGTACTAAATGAATATAAACTTACTATAGAAATAAAATCGATATTGCGTAATAGTGCTAAGATTATTACTTATGTTATGTTATATAGGTAACTTTTATCTTTTATTAATAAACTTCAAAAATAATTTCAAATCAAGATTGCTAATATTAATGAAAATAATAAAAATATTGATTTTGAAATAAATATAAAAGCTTATATATTTTTTTTATTATGTTCTATATTAAACTCGTTCGTCGGATTTGAGCAAAATTATTATTTATGGCTTATTAATTCTTTTTTTCTTTTTTCTTTTTTTTTTTTTATTTTTTTTGTATTATTACTTGAAATTATTGAAAATATATATAGTACAAATTTTGATGTATAAAAAGCAAGCAATTATCTAACATATTTATAATATAAATATTTGTACTAATCACTTGAAAGATATCTAAAATAATATATATATATATGTATATATATATAAACCAAAATTGAATCTAATACCTTTTCTTTTATAATTATGTGTTTAATTGCAAAATACGAAACAGAATAAATAAAAATGATTTTTTATCCCTTGAGGCTTTTTTTTATTTAAATATTAAAAAAAAAAAAATTTTTTTTTTTTTTTATTTTATTATTTCTACTTAACAAAATAAAATTGATTATTTAATAATTTATTGATTTTTTTCTATAATTTTAAATCAAATGTAATGATTATACTTTTTATATTTTATCTACTTGATATATTAAGTACACTTGTTTCAATTTTGATATTTAAATAATTTAATATAGAATTTAGAAATTTATAATTTGCATGAATAACTTTGGATCTGTGACACTTCACATGTGATCACGTATGTTGAAATTTCAAACTTGATATGTTTTATTTTTGCATTTTAAAACTATTCTAGTTTACTTTTTATAGTCATAAGTAATTTATCTTTTAAAATTGATTGAAGAGAAATAAATAAACTATTTGAGTAAATATTTTAATTTATTTTTTTAAACAGAGTCTAGTTTTGCTTTCACTGATAAATTTATGCTGCTTAGAGTTACCAATAATATATTGATAATATTCACATAGAAAGCAAATACAGTTAATGTGTGGTATTTCTTTGCCAAATAAACTAGATAAGTTATGAAATAAAATTTGGAAATTTAAAGCAGATTTTGATTATTGAATGAGCAGAACTGTATTTATTAGCTTTGCCAGTATTTTATTAAATTTAGTAAAATCATGATTTTGATTGAAAATGTGTAGTAGCATTCTTTTAAAATGGCTAAATTTTAATACTTGGAAAGAAGTACACTTTATTGCAAAAAAAAGTTTATTTATACTTAAATTTCAACTTTAGCATATTTATAAAATTAATAAAATAACTATTTCTATAATTGCTTTAACTCTTTCTTTCTTTAATTTATTTTAATTTAGTAATTGATTGTATTACTATACACTTAATTTATTTAAGAGATTTAATAATTATTAATTTTTGGAGATCTTTTAAATTTATTAAAAAATATACAATTTATAATATGAATTTTTTAGATTTGTTTTGTTTAAATTTTTTAAAAGGGATAACATATATATATATTATATACAGTACTGTATATATATTTATTTTCAATATATTAAAATAACTAAATTAAATTGAAAAATATGCATTTTCGATTTTTTCAATATAGGCTTTTTGAATTGATCAAAAGAATACCATGTTTGGTAAAGATTTCATTAAACGATTGCTCTGATTTTCTTAAAAATAGAAAACTTGTTCTTTTTTTTATTAAATTATTTGCAAATTTTGACTTTTATTTCATCCAAATATTTGATTCTATATCTCAAAAAAATAATTTTTTAACTGTTTTTATGTTTTTATGATATGAATAAATAATAATGAAAAATAAATTATTCAAACAATTATTTATTCCAAAGCCAATTTTTAAAAAATTTATTATGTCGACAAAGCATGATTACAAAATTGATGAAAAATTTTAATTAAAAATTAGCCTAACAAGACAATAAGGCTAATAATTTCAATAAAAAGTAATAATTTAATTGAAGACTATATAACATAAAAATATGTAGATAAAGATTAAATTAGTAATAATTACCATAGTGCCGCGTTTTAGATCCCATGCTGTCTAAGTTGACGAATTTTATAAAAGATTTGATACTAAAGTTTTTTTAACATTATGGTGTTAAACATAAAATTTTAATTTATAGACTAGGTCTAAAACCAAATTTTATTAAAATTTAAAACTATAGATCTAATACAGCAATAAAAAATTGTTAAAGGTTAAAACATAATCAATTGGCATAAGAAATCAGTATGCGTAATGGAACAAGGCTCTGTTATCTTAAGACCTAAAACAAGGGGACATAAATACCATTTTGTTTAGAGAAAATACCAAAGATTCAATAAAATCTAATTTCTTCAATAATAGAATTGTAAACGATTGGAACGCGTTACCAAATGATGTTGTACAAGCCAACACACTTATTTCATTTAAAGCCAGAATAGTTGAAGCAAATAGAACTTAAAGAACTACCAAAAAAACTAAATAGATTGTAAAAGAGAATGTAAATTGATTTTGAATTTTTTCAAGTGTAACTCCACGGTGTTAAGATAGGAAAGTATTTATTACATCTGATGTCTGAAACGCGGCACACACGGTATTTGAATATTGAACCAAAAAGCTTGTTGAAAATTGAGTTTTATCAATTATATGATGCAAATAAAACACAAAATATATTTAAATAATCAATATGTTTAGTAAAATAGAATATTTTTCTTATTATCAAAATAAATATTTTTTTTAACTAGAATTTCACTAATAAAAAGAAATATAAAAAAAATTAGGAAATGATTAATAATATTTCTATTATCTTAATTTATGAATTTATATTAGAGTATAAAAATTTTTTATTTTAAATTGAAACAAAAATTTATAAAAAATATTAATTAAGTTAAAATGCGCCAATATTTCAAATTTCTATTTGCAAAATTAATATCGCTTAAATAGCATGTAATTCAATAACATAAAACGTAATTATTTTTGCAACACAATTAGTTGAATTTTGGTATAGAATATTTTTGTTAATAATTTCGATTATGTAACTTAAAAAATTATCTAAATAATGTAATATATTTTTATTATAGGTACTTAGTATCAGTAAAAAATATCGAGCCAAAAGGTCATTTCAAATATTGGTAATTTAAATTTTAAATTTAAAACAAGCAACTTTAATATTTTTTTTTTTTAGTTTGCTCTAAATTAAAATATTCAAAATAGTAATAAAAAAAAGAAGCACAAAATCTTGTAATTTTTGACCTTATTCTTTAAATAAATTTCATTTAAAACAATCAAGCAAAATATAGTTTAAAAATTTTAGTTAATTAAATTTTCAAATAATTTTAGGATCCAAGCGAAGAAGCTTGATTTGTATAGGAAATAAAGTTTCTTTAAAATGAAGAAAAAACTAACTAAAGTCTATTGACAATTCGTTTTAGCGAATATAGTACAGTTTAGCATTTCCGGATTGTTTTTATGCACTCATGAGTCATGAATATTCATATATTTTATGATATATTTTTCATGGTGTAAAATTAGAATAAGAAAAAATAAATTGCTAAATCTATTGCTAATTTAGAACTAAAAGCTTAAATTCCAATTTTTTGAAAGGTAAGCCGAACCATCTAAAATATTTTATTTTAAATTTTTACTAATAATAATATGATAATTATTTAAAATTTATTATTAATTATTATTTCATATAGTCATATTTTTTTCCAAGCTATATTGTTTTTTTTTTTTTGTAAAAAAAATTTTAAATATTTCATAAATCAAATTTAAACATAAATTTAATTTAAAAAAAACAATTTCAATAAATTAAGAATGATTACAGATATAATTTAATATTGAAATAATAAAAAGCACCCGTGGTTCATCTCTCGAAACAATCGATGATATGATCTCGATTTTAACCAATATCAAAATAGGATAAAAAAATACCAAAGATTTTTTAGTTAAACAAGAGAGCTAAGCAAATAGAAAACATATTGAAGCAATTTTATTCTTTGATAATATAAAGACAAGTATCTTAGATAGATTAAGTAAAATTAAACATAAAGAAACTGAAAAATGCAGTAAATTAAGCTTATGACTGTTATTTACTTACTTTAAAGAAACTAATAAATAAGTTTTAGTTAAGGTGCATTACACCATAAACTCGTTTTTTTAGTTAAAATTTTTAATAAATTTTTATTTATATTTAAAAAATTTTGGCCTAAAAATCATAAATATAATTGGGAGGGCATCTTTTGACGCATAAAAAAAATTTCTTTAGCATAAAAAATTTTTCTTCAGCATAAAGAAAAAAAGTTTTACACATATTCATTTTTTTCTTTTAAAGCATAAAATATTAAAATATAGCATAAAAAAATAATTTTAAGCATAAAATTTAAGTTTTGTTTAACTATAATGAACGTCCAGTAAAATTTTTCACCAGAATTTTGTTACTCAAAATGTTGGAGAAGCTATGGCTGATGGGGTCGAATCGAGATATAATGAAATTGATATTATTGCACCAGAACAAGTAGTTTTTTATAAGATTCTAATTTTTTATGCTTAAATAAATTTGTTTTTTATGCTGTAATCAATATTTTTTATGCGTCAAACGATTTTTCCCATATAATTGTTCAGCATCCGGGATTATATTAAAATGATAAATTGATATAGTTAAGTTAGTATTTATATTATGTAATTTTGTAATTGAAAATTATCAATATCAATCAATGTCTGCACGTTGACTTTTAAAATTATTAAAATAAATTTTAAAAATTTTAATTTATAAAAAAAACTTTATATTTAAATTCAATTTAAAAATAGAAATTACTAAAAAATCTAGTAAACATTTCAAAAGTGAATCCAGTTTTTTTTTTTTGAAATTTTTTTTGTTAAAGTAAGATTAATCATTTTCAAGTATTTTTAAATTATTATCTTTACAAACTATCACCAAAATAAAAATAGGTTAAAAACAAAAAAATTTTCGAAATAAATAAGTTTTATTTTAATCCAAATCAAAAAAAGTCTTTGTTAACAAATCTAATCTTCAATTAACAAGTTAAACATTAATTTAATTTATTGTATTATATTGTAATAATTTAATATAAAATTTCTAATTAACCATAATATTATTTCAAATGTTAATCAGATCTGAATCATTTTTTTTTTCTTCTTAAATCAGGTTTATAGGTTTTTTTTAGATATCAAATATTTTCAAAAAGTTTAGCTAATAAATTTAAAATTTAGACAAGAGTTAAAAAAACTTGAATAAAAAATGTCTTTGAGAAAAATGATTAATAAAAAAAAAAAAGGGATAAAATAAATATTTACAAAATTAATATTCTATTTTAAAATGAATTATTTATCCAAAGATAATGTTACCTTATATTATTAATTAAATCTTGGTAAGATTGTTGCAAAATTAATTGCGTGTTAAAACCATTAAATTGTATTGTCTAAGAGCGCAATTATTTATGCAACTTTAAATCTCAGCATCAAGAACTCATCAATTTTAGATGAGTCGTATTCACAATAAATTTAAAAATAACTAAATCTAATAAAATATTTTCTCATTTAAAAAATATATTCAAGATTTTTTTTTTTCTCTAAAATTTGAATAAAAAAAATATAAAAAACATAATATAGTATTAAAATACAAAAAAATAGAAAAAAAAAAAAAAAAATTAAAGATTTTTTACCTGTAATAAATAAATATTTTATTATTCTAAAATAACTATTAAATCATATTTTCGAAAATTATTATTTTATTTAACAAAAAAATAAAAAAATTCACAAAAAAAAATTGATATATTGCTATATTGCTAATTTAGAACTAAAAGCTAAAATTTAGGTGAAGCAAGTAAGATGTAAAACTTTTTTAATAGTATGATAGTTTTATTTTTCAAATAATTTTTTTCTAATGCTTTTTCTTCCAAGCTAAAAAAAAAAGAAGAAAATTTTCTAATTTTTGTTATGTAATTTTCAAGTCAAAATAAAAAATAGTTTTAGGCTTTTAACAACAACAAAAACAACAAAAAAAAAAAAAAAAAAAAAAAATTATTTAAATTTGTTTCTTGATATTTTGAAATTTTTTTTTCAAATTCAAAGTTTTCTGCTTTCGCGTTTCCGCGCTTCAATGATAAATTTTTAATTGCAAAAAATTTGACCAATTCAAAATAGAAATAAAATTTTCTTAATATATTTTTAATTTTTATGTCATTTAAAAATAAGATTTTTTTTTCTCTTTTTTTTTTTTTTTTTTTTAAATTTTAAAATAAATATCAATTTTATTTTTGTAATTTAGATTTTTTAATTTTTTTGTAGGAAGATAGAATATGATGACAAGTGAATGATTCAATTTGCTATTTCTATATATATAAATATAATAATAAATGAAACAAACGCTTGATAAATTTGATTAAATCTAAATTTTATTTTTTTTCATTTTTTTTTTATAACTAAGGTAATTTCTCATTTAGAAAAAAAAAAAACTTTGTTTTATAATAATAATAATAATATCAATTTACCTTAATAAAAATTAGTTAGTTTTATGAAAAAATAAATAGTAATTTCAATTATTTTTTTTTCTAAATAAACATTAATTAAAAATTTTGATAGAGAAATTTTCAAATGAAATTCTATCGCTCAATAAAAAGCCATACAATCCATGTAACATGTTTTATAATTATTTTAATAGTATTTCAAATCGGATTCAAACAAATATCAAGTTTTACTTCGAGCTATTACACGAATAATGAAAATAATAACAAAAAAGACTCAGATACAGACTGGGAATCATTGGATCCGGTCAAAGAGTATGGCATTTTGTTGACTATTTTATTATATTTTGTTCGTTTGTTGAGCATATTACCTCTACCATTGTGCATATGTCACGCGCTTGGACTTTTATTTTATAATGTTTTTCCAGAAAAGCAACAAATACGCGGCTCGCCTTTGCTTGCTCCGTTTTTCAGTATAAGAATAGTTACAAGAGGAGATTATCCAGATTTGGTTAGAGAAAATGTATTCAGGAATATGAACACTTGTCTAGACCTAGGTCTTGACAATTTTATAATCGAAGTAGTCACTGATAAAGCCATAAGTTTGCCTAAAAATCCTCGTATAAGAGAATTAATAGTGCCTAGTGATTATTCGTCAAAATCGAATTGTAGATATAAATCAAGAGCACTGCAATATGCTTTAGAAGATGGAGTTAATGTACTAAGCGATGATGCATGGATAGTGCACCTCGACGAAGAGACTCTATTAACAGAAAGCTCTGTGTGTGGTATAGTTAATTTTTTGTTTGAAGGAAAGCATCATATTGGTCAAGGCTTAGTTACTTATGCTAACGAACATATAGTTAACTGGATAACAACTTTGGCAGACTCGTTCCGAGTTGGCTCTGACATGGGAATGCTTAGATTTTGTTTGAAAAAGCTCAACAAAGCTTTGTTTATATTCAAAGGCTCGTTTGTAGTGTGTAATGTAGGCGTAGAGCGAGCAGTCACTTTTGACAACGGCATGGCTGGTAGTATAGCCGAAGACACATATTTTGCAATGTCTGCAATGAGCAAAGGATACTCGTTTGGATGGATAGAGGGCGAAATGTGGGAAAAATCACCTTTTTCTTTTTGGGACTTTTTACAACAAAGAAAAAGATGGATGCAAGGCATTTTTTTAGTTGTGCATGATAAAAAAATACCGTTCAAGTCGAGGCTTTGTCTTGCTGTGGCTTTGTACAGCTGGATCACAATGCCATTGACTACTTCAAATAGTTTTTTGTTCGCTCTTTATCCTATTACGATGCCAAGAGTTTTTGAAATTTGTATGTGCTTTGTCGGAGCTGTTAATTTGTATTTGTATTTTATCGGTGCGGTCAAATCTTTTAACGTTAAAAGATGCGGTTATTTAAAATTTATTCTATGTGTTATCGGTGCTTTATGCACAATACCGTTTGTAATCATTATCGAAAATATAGCTGTCATATGGGGCCTTTTTGGAAACAAACATAAATTTTATATAGTCGAAAAGTTTCAACCATTGCCAAGTTTCAACATTTAGACAAAAATTCTTTTTATTTATTTTAATTTTTTTTTTTATTATCATTTTCTTAATTTTTTTATCTTCTATATAAAAATGTTTTCTCTTTATATAATAAAAATAATAAATTAATAAAAAAAAAATTTTTTAAATATAAATTTTAAAAACATCAATTAAAAAAAAAGTGCTTTTTATCTAAAAAATATTTTATAAAATTATACTGGGTTTTGGGTTGTTATTATTATTTTTATTATTATTATTATTTACATTTTAAACTAACAGTAACAACTCGAACTATTATTAGAATTGTTATTCGAATTTGAATGATCTACTGATTGTATTTTGGCTCTATGTATCTGATTTGGTACGTAAAAAGGTCTTGAGTTTTTGAGCTTGAGAGCTAGAGTCATGAAAATTGCTTCGACATGGTCAGATCTTGAATCGTCTTTGGCCGAAGTCTCGAACAAAGGCATTTGATGCATGTCAGCGAATGTTTGAGCCATGTTTGTGTTCACTTTTTGTTCTGAGGCCAAATCGCATTTGTTGCCGACTAAAATCTTTGGAATTTGATTTGAATTTTGGTTTAGAACACAATGACGATTGTATTCTTCGATCCAGAAAGTCAAATTTTCAAAAGACGCCAAATTTGTTACATCATACACAAACAATACTGCATGCACATTTCGATAATAATGAGCTATCATTGATTTCCGAAACCTTTCTTGGCCAGCTTTAAAAAATTAAAAATTAACCAAAGCTTTATAAGGATTTTTTTTTTGTATAATAATAACCAGTGTCCCAGATTTGAAGCTTAATAGTCTCATCATCTATTTGAATAGTTTTTTCTCTAAAATCAACACCAATTGTAGCTTCGCTACGTTCCAAAAATTTACCACCACAAAACCTAAAAGTTAAACATGTTTTTCCAACATTTGAATCACCGATAACAATTATTTTAAATATTCTCCTATGTTGGATATTTTGAGCTGGAACTTGACTGGTTTGATCTAGATCTTTCAATTGTACTGCATTACTATCTCCTGGTACTTGTTGGTTTAAGTTTGAATTGTTTAGAGACTCGTCATACATTTTTTCAAATAAATAAATTAAAATTTTATTTATAAACGTAATTATTTTTATATTTTATATATAGAATATTTGGGTTTAATTGTGAATTATGAATGTATGAAAATATTTTGAATTAATAATTTGAACAAAATTTCAAATTGCAATATAAAATTTCAAAAATATTTGGAGTGTATTGAAAAGTCTTTGTGACTTGAATATATATTTTTTTTAATATTTCAAAACTCCAAGAGATTAAATTCATTTTGAGAAAATTTATTCTTTAAAAATAAATTTTTAATTTTCTAAAAAAGTTAGGTTTTCTAAATTCCTGAATTCTTAAAATCAAACAATCTTAAACAAAATAACTAGTTAATAATATTATATAAACTATTTTTTAATTTTTCCTTAAACTGGAATGGATCACCAGATTTAATGAATAGTTCCCTAGTTACTTAACTATGTTATCTAAGTAAAAATAATCGCTTTCAAGCAGCAAATTCAATGATCTAAAATTTAATAGAACTAACTTGATTCGTACAATTTTGGAACTTAAGCTAGACAACACATAAACTTAAAAGTTTTATAATATTTAAAAATAGCTGAATTAAAAATTGATTGATAAAATAATTCATTGTAGAACATTCATAGCTAATAGTATTATTAAAATAATATTGAAATCAACCAGATAATATTCAAATTATAATAATTATCTATTTATAGATTAACTATATATTTGTTGCATATATCTCCAACTAAGTTTTTTAATAAATTGAAATTAATCTTATTTTATTTTAAGAAGTTTAACCCAAATAATTGAAATACTTGGAATAATTTTAAGATTTTTGAATTATAAAAACTCTAAAAATTTAGATTTTTATTTTTTTTTTAATTGTATAAAAATGAATTTTAAATTATACTTGTTATCAATTTTTTTAGTTTTATGCTTTTTTATAAAATCCAATTTGGCTTTATTTCCTGAAGGCGTCGATTGTGATATAAAAAAATTTCCTATTTGTAAATCTGCAGTTCGTGTAAAAGAGTGATAATATTTTTGTGAAATTTAAAAAAAAAAAATTAAATTTTATTTGATTAATTATTTATTAAAAAACTAAGCTATTAATAAAAATTTATAAATAATAAAATCTTTTAAAAATAAATCTATCTTCTTTTGTAATAATAACCATAATCATATGCATAAGAGTCACAATAAGGATCATAATATGGATCACAATAGTAAGCATAATCATATGTACAATATGGATCATAATAAGGATCACAATAAGTGTTTGGATAACCACCTTTCAATCCAGTAGATTTCAAATTTGAACTCTTAAGAACAGTCTTAAGCTTTGAATCTTTCAAATTAGTCTTGGAAGAAGTAGCGCTTAAGACACTTGAGACAAAAACTGTAAATAAAACTAATGCTAATATACTCTTGGAAATCATTTTTTAATTAAACTTATTTAAATTATTATAAAATTTTAATCAATTTTTTCTCAAATTTATATCAAGTTTTTTGCTCTAAATTCAAAAATTAGATATTTAACCAGGTTTTTGTTTCAATATTGGTTTATTTTTTTTTATTTAAAATATCCTAATTTTAATTAAATTAGTTTAAACCAAGGTCTATATATTTAGACAATTTTGTTTCTTAAAAATAAAAAATCTTTAAACAAAAAAGAATGTTCAATTTTACTTCATTTCTAAGGACCTTGTTGGTCTATTTACTAATCATATCAATAAAAGGAGACCCGAGCTCGTTTTTCAACAATAAAAATGATATATTTCAAACATGCTTAGCTGGAATCCAAGATGATAATGACTTTGACAATTATTATTGTGACTTGTATCGCAATGAATTTAGACTATGATATTGGTTTTTTTTTTTATTTTTTTATTTTATAAATTTGAAATAAAAATATTTAGAAATAAAAATAAAAATTTTTTTATTAAATTTTGTTGATTATCTTTTCCAATCATTTTAATAAAAAATGGCATATATTTTTTATTAGAGAAAAAATAATTTTTTCGGAGAAAAATATATTATCGCATATAAAAATAATTATTTTAAGAGAAGAAAAATTTTTTTAGAGAAAAATTATTAATTAAGAGATAAAATATTCAATACAAGTGATAATGTATTGTTTCAGAGAAAAAATAATAAAAAAACAAATACCATTTTCAGCTACTTTGTCTGGTAATAAGAGTGGTTGATTTACCACCACCATTTTTTTTGAATGTGCTAACAGTTTTATTAGGCTTATTAGTCTCATAATTTTTTGGTTTTTTAATAGTTTTTTTTTCTTTTACTCATTCTCAACGATCATTTTTATAAAATGCTTTAAATTGACATTTATTTGACTTTGAAATTAGCTGAAAAGTATTAATTTATCTTTGATTAAAAACTTTTTTCTCTAATTTAATAATTTTTGATCAAAATTGACATTATTTTCTCTAATATAATATTATTAGCACATTTTCAAATAATTTATCTCTTGTATAACTATTTTTTCTCTAAATGAATTAAGTTATCTTTTCAATTATTATTTATATCGAAAAAAAAATTATTTTATCTCCTGAAAAAAGTTTAGAACAAAATAAAATTTATTCTCATAAAAAATTAGATTTTTATCTTGGTTTTCTGGTTGTAAAATAAAATATTTAAATCAATTAAGTTTTAAAAATTTCTTATTATTAAAAATTATTTTAGAAACAAAATTATTTATTTTAAAATTAAAATGTAAATCCAAAAAAAATTCTTAATAAATTCTGATGGAACAATCTTTTTTTAAAAAAGGAATTATAAATTTATTAAAAATTAAAAAAAAAATTAAAAAGAAGTTACTTGGTCCAGTAAAGTTAACGGGACATAAACAGTAAAAAGATGACGGAAAAAAAGAATTTTGTATACAAAGTCCTCCGTTGTAACAACTAAGAGTCAAACACGAAGTGGCACTTACACCACCACTACTAGTACCACCTCCGATTTGATTTGAAGGCGTAAACAAATAATTACACAAATCACCAGTTTTACACCAGCACCAATATTGACCATTTCTCCATGCACAGCCATTGTCTGGTATAATCTCACCAGGTCCAAAATAAAATCCAATATCACATCCACGATGAATTATACCATCTGAATCTTGTCTAACAAAACATCTACGATTACACGGCTCTGAGCTTAAACTTCTAAAATCAGTAATAGTTGCACCACATCTGCTGTCATTACTATTACATGCCAAACAATACAAGCAATAAGAATCTTTTATGCTTTGTACTATAACTAACAACAATACGAATAATTTTTTTAAATTCAACATTTTTTTTTTTAATTTTTTTTTATACTTTATTAATTTAAATAATTTTTTTTTCAAACATATTTTTATAGTAAAAATAAAGGCATTTTTAAATTCGTTTCATTATGATTTAAATCATGTAATTTTGTATAATCATGTTTTGAATTGAAAATATTAAATTTCATTACATTTTTTTTACAATTTAAATCCTTAAATGTCTAAAAAAGATAGATTTTTGAAATATTTTTCCATTTATATTATGTAATAAAGCTGTAAAGCAAATATTAATTATTAATTTTATAAATCAGGTCTGAAACATTTAATTAGAAATTTTAAATGTTTTGACAAAAAAATAAAATAATGATTAAATTTGCCGGTGTTTGTGGTTTAAATTGCTTAATAAAAATTCAATTGCTTTTCTTATTTATTTTATTATATAACAAAAAATTGAAACAAATTGTGTTTAAGTTAAGATTTTAAAGTTTTAAAAATTTTTTTTTAAAAATAGAAATCATAAAAATAAAAAATTTTAATCGGCTTTTAAAAAACATTACCATTATTAATGAAATTTTTTTTATAAAAAAATCGAATCTTTAAAATTTTAGCATTAGACTTTTCTTAATAAATTTTAATTTTGTTAGTTATATAGCCAACAAAGCATTAAAATTAAAAAATAATTCATCAAAAGAATTTAAGAGTATTTTAATTAATTTAAAAGTTTTAAAAATTATTTATTAAAATTAAAAATATTTTTGATATATTTTCTAAATTTTAAATTTGTTATAAAACAATTTAGAAATAAACTTGAATGGTTAAAAAATGCTAAAGAATCGAGAAAACTGAATAAACCATAATAATCGCCGTTTGAATCTTTGAAAAACCCAAATGCAATTGAAGACGGCATTGTAAATAATATAAAACAGAATGTTATTGTTAATATCGAAAAAGTGGTTCTTGTTTTTTTCAATTTTTTATTCATTTTTTTCGATTTTGTTTGTTTTATTAATAAATAGTTGAATACAAGCATTGTAAAAAATGGAAAAAATGAGTATATAAACAAATGATATCTTTCCCATAATGGAAAAATTCTAAAAGTACCAAAATACCAAAAACACTTTTCAGTTGAATTAGTTCTTATTATATTTGTGTTATTTTTTATTAAAAATTTATCTAGTTTTTGTTCTCCATTAAACAATAATATATGACTATTAATAATAAATACAAATGCGAAAAATTATCCAAGACCAAATAAAAGCAGATTTTTTTGTAGAGAATGGCAAACGTTTAATAAAAGAACCTGGAGTAGATATAACTGTAAAATATCTATCTATTGTCATTATGCATAATATTAAAGAACTTGATTCTAATGAAAAGAATTGAATAAATAATAAGAATTTGCAATTAAATAAATTTATGTAAAATAAATAAAAATTAAAATTTTGTTGTAAAAAATGAGACAAATTGAATTCGAATAAAGAAAAAATATCCATAATTGATATAAAAGATAAATAAACCATTGTTGGCATTTTTTTGAATTCTTTACTTAAACGAAATATTAAAAAACATGCCATGTTTCCAGTTAAGCCTATTAGAATATTAAATAAAGGTAAATACGAAATTATTCTATCAATAAGGTCCATTTTCTGAGTTTAAAATACTGTATTTAGTTTTAAAATTTAATAATGTTGATTTTCAATAAAAAAAAATGAATTGAATTCCATATCAAATGATCAATATTTTTAAATAAT
This sequence comes from Brachionus angularis, assembly GCA_021432725.1. Taxonomy (NCBI): domain Eukaryota; kingdom Metazoa; phylum Rotifera; class Eurotatoria; order Ploima; family Brachionidae; genus Brachionus; species Brachionus angularis. Next base: position 984,560 of record JAJVDD010000007.1, read on the forward strand.
ATTTTTATTTGTGTATAAATTTAATACAACAATTTTTAATTTTTAATATGATAAACATTTTAATACCTGCTTGTTTCATTTAAAATATATTCATTAAATCGGAATATAGAAACAAACATATGGTTTCAATTTTGGAAACATGTTTTTGAACTTAATTTTTGATTTTTGCCTATGCACTAATTTAAAAACAATCTTGAATAAGCGAGAGAATGTTTGTTATATTATTAAATTGATGTTTTTTAAAATTTTCAACTTTAATTTAACTGTAGGCTTCACATGGTAGACAATATTATTTAAATATTTGCCGTTTTTAAGAGAAAATTTATAAAAATAAAAAATATTTCAAATAAAAAAATATCACAAAAATTTTCTAAATATAAAAATTTTGTTTTAAAAGTTTCACAAATAGTTGAAACAATAAATATTAAATTATTTGTATTTTCTCATATCCTTGTTATATTGATAAATGAATTAATTTGGCCAATTTGTTAGACTTAAAGTTCATATCTTTAGCTTTTTTTTTATACTCGATTTTGACCAAAATAAATAATATTTATGTTATTGTTTTATTTGTGGCCCTTTGCATATTATCTTAAAAAAGAGCAGTTCTGATCAATTAAATAAGTTGGTTTCTTTTACAAATTTGTTGTATCCAAGTCATTTTTAATTTTGTATTATTGCATCAAATCTTATTCTTCTTTCTACTAAAGTTGTAAAATTTAATTTTCTTTGTCTTTCTTCTTAGTTTCTTAGTAAATAAAGCTTTAGAATTGAAAATATTAAGAAAATTTTTAATAAGTAAGTTTATCATTTCAAAATAAAATAAATAATTTTTTATAAAAACAAAGTTCGCAAAAATTAATCAAGAGAATGATAAAAACTTATTATTCAATTAATATTAATTATTTTAAAATTAAAAAATATTTTTAATATATTTTCTAAATTTTAAATTTGTTATAAAACAATTTAAAAATAAACTTGAATGGTTAAAAAATGCTAAAAAATCGATAAAGTTGAACAAGCTAATATAAATAACGCTTTGATTTTCAAAAAAACCAAATACAATTGAAGATGGCATTGTTAATAATATAAAACAGAAGGTTATTGCTAATATTGAAAAAGTGGTCCTTGTTTTTTTCAAATTTTTATTCATTTTTTTCGATTTTGTTTGCTTATTAGCTAAAATTTTTTTTATTAATAAATAATTGAATATAAGCATTGTAAAAAATGGAAAAAATGTGTATATAAACAAATGATATCTTTCCCATAATGGATATATTCGAAAAGTTCCAAAATACCAAAAACACTTTTCAGTTGAATTAGTTCTTATTATATTTGTGTTATTTTTTATTAAAGATTTATCTAGTTTTTGTTCTCCATTAAAAAATAATATATGACTATTAATAATAAATACAAATGCTATAATCATCAAAGAACAAATAAAAGCAGATTTTTTTGTAGAGAATGGCAAACGATTAATAAAAGAACCTGGAGTAGATATAACTGTAAAATACCTATCTATAGTCATTACACATAATAATAGCGAACTTGATTGTAATGAAAAATATTGTATGAAAGTAAAAAATTTACATGCAAATAAATTTATAGAAAATAAATCAATATTAAAATTTGGTAGTAAAAAATGAGTTAAATTCCATTCAAATAAAGAAAAAATATCCATAATTGATATAAATGATAAATAAACCATTGTTGGCATTTTTTTGAATTCTTTACTTAAACGAAATATTATAAAACATGCCATGTTTCCAGTTAAGCCTATTAGAATATTAAATAAAGGTAAATACGAAATTATTCTATCGATTAGGTTCATTATCTGAATTTAAGGAAATTAAGTTTTTTAAATTATATACAGTATTTTTAGTTTTAAAAACGCGAGTTAAAATTTAATTCAAATTAATGAAATTATGGCTTTTTTTTTTTTAGATTTTATTTATTAAAATTGAAATCCAATATTTTGATTGCAATTTTAATTTTATTAATTCTAAAATTTTTTCAACGAATAAATTTTATTTATTTATTTAATATTCGAATCAGGGAAGCACATTTTACAGTTTTAGTCTTGACTGATTAAGATTTAGATCAGAGAACATTTGTTGATGTGAAAGCCTTTTGTTTAGCCATGTTTAAGATTGAAGAAATGAAAACAATTAGTTAGAATTTAAAAACATTTTTAATAGTGTTTATATCTTAGTTTATCAGAGCATTCTCACTTGAATGCATTGTTTTAAGCTAGCTGGTTTTTCTTAAATTTAATTTTCTGGAAAAAAATGACACTTTAATAACTGATTCTGAAGGAGTAAAAGGGAAACGCAAGCAAAAATCTGAGAAATTCAAGGATGACAGTCAAGCAAAAAAGAGTAAAACTCAAGCTAAGTGGATGAAAGTCAAGCAAAAGTTTAATTTTTTTTCATTTTTTTCAATAGAGATGATTGATTATTTTTATTTTTTTTATAAGTTCCACGAAAATTTTTTACCACAAAAATTTAGATTTAATCGATTTTTTTGAAAAAATGTTAAACTTTTGCTTGACTTTCATCCACCTAGTTTGAGTTTTACCCTTTATTGCTTTACTCTAACAGAATGCAAAAATTTTTGATAAAATTTCCCAGATTTAATCAGTTTTTGCTTGCGATTCAACTTGAGAATAAAAAAAAAATTTTTTGCTTGAATTTCTCAGATTTTTGATTGTGTTTCACTTTTTTTTGCTTGCGTTTCAACCCCACCCATTCTGAAGCCAACTCAAATTTTTTACTTAACAATATAGAAAAGGAAACATTTCAAGTTCAAATGCAAAACATTTAAAAAAAGCAACAAAATATCTTCCTGATAGTATTATGATCTTCCTGTTAGTCTTCTTAGTACTTGATTTTTTTCTATATTTTGTAATTTAAAGAAATTTAAAGATTTTTGTTTTGGCAGTAATTTAAAAGCAGTAGACCAAATATTTAAAAATTTTTTAAATAGTTCAAATTATCAAATGTAGATAAAGTTTTTACTTAAGTAAAATGTTATTGTCTGGTATTGTCTGTTTTACCAGACATAAAAAATTTTGTTGGAAAAAAAATAATTTACTTAAAAATACTAAAATCAATAATTTAAACAATTAAATCACATTTTCTTTTATTTTTCTATCTTAGCTAGTATTTCTAATTAATTTAATGCTAAATTTTATAGCATAATTTTCAAATAAAATGAAAAAATTAAAATAATAGAAAAATAGATAACAACAAATGATGTTCTTTTAGTACTTTTTATTTTAAATTGAAAAACTTGATCTAATCGAATAAAACATTCTATTTATCAACATTCTATTTAAATCACAAAAATGACTCAAAATTTTATAAAATTAAAACACAGATAAACAAATCTTATGATTTTTATTTTATTTAATAAAAAATTAAACTTACATATTAGTAATAATAATATTTTTGAAAAATGCATTATCAAAGAATAGAAATATTATTAATAGTTCTAGTAAGTTTAGTTCCAATAGGTTTTTTTAGTACTTATTTAATAGCAGTTTTGAATGGTCATGTAGAAGCGGGTTTTCCATACATAAGTGATACTGGTACTTTACCTCCTGAAAGTTGCATATTTGCTCAAATTCTCGCAATAGGAGCTTTGTTGTTGTTAATTTTAGTGTTTATCAGGTATCATCACATCAAATTGTGTTTAATAGAGTCGTTTAAATTCTATATTGGTAGCTTAAACAAATTATCGATTTTTATCGGCTTTGCTGCTTGTCTTGGTTTGACTTTAGTTGGAAGCTTTCAAGAAACAAATGTTATCTCGTTGCATTTTACCGGTGCTTCGTTGACCTATGGAGGTCTTTTCTTTTATCTCATAATTCAAACCTATATATCACACAAATATTCAAATGTGCTATTTTCGACTCAAAATATTTTATTATTTAGGCTTTTTTTTATATTCTGGAGTTTTGTGTTTGCAGTTTTATGTAAATATAAAAAATTATTCATTATTTAATTTTATAAAAAAAAAATTATCTTTTAGTCGGAGTTTTTAGTAAAATTTCAAGAGATAAGTTCAATGGTAAAAACCCATTGAAATGGTTACCTACTGATGGAGTAAAGAATTTAAAAATATTAAATTCAAATCATTTTAAAATTAGTTATTTTAATTAAAAAGGGATTTACTGAGCATGTAATTAGCACTAGCAGTGAGTGGATATTGACTATAAATTTGATGCTTTTGTTGTTAACTTTTTACGCAGATTTTAAAAGAATTAAAATTTCTTATCCAAAACTACTAGACTCTAGAATTCAGATACTTTCAACGGAAAATCAAAATAATCAAAATCCAAGTTATCAGACTATTTAGAATTAATTTAATAAAATTTTTTTTATTTTTAATTACATTTAACTATAAATTTTCTAAATTTTAAATTAGTTAAATAACAAATAAAAAATAAAGACGAATGATAAAAAAATGTCAAAAAATCTAAAAAATTAAATAAATTTGTATAATTTGAATAAAAATGAAAAAAATATCCAAATACAATTGAAGCTGGTAATTTAAATATGATAAATGTAAAAGTTATTGACAAAATTGAAATGGTCATTGTTGTATTTTTTTTGTTTTGTTTGTTTCTTTTTGTGCTTACAGCATATTTTAGCTTTTTTTTCATCATTTTTTTGATTAATAATAAATTGAAAACTACAAGTAATCCTGAAGGTATTAAACCTTGAAATAGTAAATTAAATTTGTCCCAAAAAGGAAACAAATTGTAGCTAGGAGAATACCAAGAACATATATCAAATTCTTTTAGAAAATTTATTTCCTGATATATTTTAGTTAATGTACCATTTTGTAATTGTTCATAAGTTGTATTATGTTTTGAAATAGGCTGATAATTACCAAGGAAAAATAATATATGACTATTAATAATAAATACAAATGCTATAATCATCAAAGACCAAATAAAAGCAGATTTTTTTGTAGAGAATGGTAAACGATTAATAAAAGATCCTGGAGTAGATATAACTGTAAAATATCTATCTATAGTCATTACACATAATAATAAAGAACTTGATTGTAATGAAAAAAATTGAATAAAAACTAAGAATTTGCAATTAAATAAATTTATAGATGTAGGATTAATATTAAAGTTTGGTTTTAAAAAATTTCTCAGATTCCAATTAAACAAAGTCAAGGTATCCAATACAGATAAGAATGTTAAATAAATCATTGAAGGATTTTCTTTGAATTCTTTACTTAAACGAAATATGATAAAACAAGCTGTATTTCCAACTAAACCTAATAAAATATTCATCAATGATAAATATGAAACTATTTTTTCGATTATATGCATTTTTGATTTACTTTTTTTTGAATAAATTTTTTTATAATAAAAAAAAACTTGATGCTATTATAATAGTTAAGTAAGCAATTAAATTCATATTATTTTCTAGGACTTAATTAATCGAATAACTTTTATAACAATTAAATTTTAGTTAAATAATTTTTACATGTTTTCATAAGACTTCAATACTTAATAAAATAAAAATCAAATATTATGTGGTAATTTTAGCACGTTTTTTGGAAAATAATTTAAATTCTAATACATAAAAATATTTTTATATTTAAATTAAGTTTTTTAAAATCTATGTTTTTATTTATTTTGATCAAATTTGCTTAATGAATTTCCTTTTTTTTAGAAACTACAGTTTCCTTTGCTGTTATCACTTTGCCAATGAAAAAAGAATTTTGATATTAATTTGCATATACAGTTGTTTCTGCCTAAAGTAAACTCAGTTAAATTAAGTTTTTTTATAAAATAAATATTTTTATGAGAAAAAAAACATTTAAAATACTATTTTATTAATTTTTTAATATTCTTCTATAATTAATTCACGTCTAAAGTAAACAAATTCTCAAGAAAATTTGAATTTACTATAACCGGTAACTAGTGTATATTTGTATCTCTTAGATTATTTCAAAATTGATTTTTTTTAAAGTATTTTTATATATTTCTATTTTTAAATAAATTAATTAATTTTTACCGACTTGATAAAGTTAATTGAACTTAATTAAAAAAAAAATGTAAGAAATAAAATTCATTTTTTATTAATATTGCTTCAAACTTATGACACTTTTGTTTGGTTTTTATACTTAAAATTCCTTAGGTATTTAGTAAATACTTTAATTAGATCAAAATGTAACTTAATTAAATATTATTTAAATAAAGCTTAATATTAATTAATTTTATTTCTATAAATTCTTTCATAACTACAACTTAATACTTGAATATTTGGTATTTTCTTGAGAAAATTTATAAAAATAAAAAATATTTCAAATAAAAAAATATCACAAAAATTTTCTAAATATAAAAATTTTGTTTTAAAAGTTTCACAAATAGTTGAAACAATAAATATTAAATTATTAGTATTTTCTCATATCCTTGTTATATTGATAAATGATCAATTTGGCCAATTTGTTAGACTTAAAGTTCATATCTTTAGCTTTTTCTTTATACTCGATTTTGACCAAAATAAACAATATTTATGTTATTTGTTTCATTATTTAGTTGTTGACAAATATTTATTTTTCTTTAATCTTCATTAAATCAAGTTTTAGAAAAAGAAAATCCCTATCACAAAAATTCGACTTTATATCATGTTCTTAGTTATCCTAAAGTTATGCAATTTTGTTTGTATATAAAATCGTCATCATAAACTAAATCATTTTTGTTTAAAATAAAAAATCAAATTCTCTTATTTTCTTTTTTCTTTGTTTTTAAGTTAAATTTTAAAATTTTTATTTACATTTAGAACTCAACTAGATTCTAAATAACATTTACAACAACAACAACAAAAAATTAACTAATCTTTTCGCAATTAAAATGTTATATAATTAATTTAAATCCCAACTAATTCAATATATAAATTTACCTCTTAAGAAAGAAAAATCAAAATTTTAAAACAAATAAAAAAAATCTTACAAAAATGATTCAAATCAAGCTTATGTTTGCTTCTTTTTTAATATTTCATTTATTAAAAGGTTTTTTTTCTTTTAAATTTTTTATCTTAAAGAAATTATTAAATTTTAAATGTTTCTAATAATTAAGATACTTTGGGTCTAAATTGTATTACTTGTACAAGTCATTATAACTTTTGTGGTACTAGAGTTACACAAGTCGAAAAAGTAGCTAACGAGTTATGCAAATCGAGGTGTTTTACAAGAACTGATACCAAAGGAATAATAACCAGAGGTTGTGATAATGGATTTTATTATGCTCCGAATGAACGCATACCCGAAAATGGATGCTTGAAACGTAACGGAGAACAATGGTGCTGGTGTAATAAACACGACATGTGCAACAATTTGAGCACTAGTGTTGATTCTAGTAATTCAAGTATTTCAAATAAATTTAAATTTGATTTAGTGTTTTATTTTTATTTTGTTTTTAATTTTATTTTTATTAATTAAAAAAATTTTAAATTCATTTATTTTTGTATTAATTTTAATAAACTATAGTTGAAAAATGTTATTTTTATAATTATTATTATTAATATTATTGAATTATAAAATTAAAATAAAAATCCTTTAACAATATCTGCTTTCATTTAATTTTTACTGCCATTTATTGTCAGTGAATTAAAAGCCTTTTAGTCAATTAAGTCTAATGTTTAATTTATACAGATTTAAGAAAATAAGAAACTTATCCGCTTTTTTAATTAAAAATCTAAGTTTGTCAAATTAATGTTAAAATAAATACACTAATGACCATATGATCGAAAATTCAGCAAACCGTATAAACATATAGTTATGTATATTAATTTTTTGCATAAAAATTGAACAGATAGATTTCAATATTAGTACAATTTTTGGAATACCAAAAGATTTCTCAACATTGATCGTATGCAATTAACCTATACCCGGACCGGACAATTATTTTATTCTTGGTTTGAATTGTATATAATGTTTATAGTTTTTCGTTTAAACATTAGTTAAATTAAATTAAATTATATTTCAATAGCTTAAGTATTCTCAACTTAGAAAAGCACATATTTTGAAATGGTAATCTTTAAAGTATTTTATTTTATTAATACTGATAAATAATAATTTAACTTTAGAAATTCTAATGCTAAAGGGTTTATTATTCAAAGGAAAGTTTACTAAATATGTGCTCTGTTTCTAAAAAACTAGAAATATTATCTAAATTAAAAAGTAAAATTATTTAAAACTTTATTTTCAAAAAAAAGTTAAAAATAACTCAGAACAAAACTAAGATCTTGTTTGAATAAAAGAGATAATTCAGTCAAAGGAGTTGATAAATACTAAGTTATTTTTTTTTTGATTTGTTTGAAAAAATATAAAAAATATCTTTTTTAAAAAAATAAAAAAATTTTTTATTAATTTGTAAAAAATATATATAATTATTAATTATTAAACTTACTAGTTTCGACTTTAGAAACTCTTCATACGAGTTTCTTTAATAAAAGTTTTTGATATTATATGCATTGTTCGAAGAAGAGGAGAGGAAGAAGAGAGGAAGACGAAAGAAAGAGGAGAGGAAAAAAAAGTGTACAAAAGTTCCAACTATGACTTTTCAACAAAACACGGACCAATTATATATATATATATATAATTGTAAAAATTGTTAATTTCTTACTTTGATGATTTCGATCTTAGATAATTTTAAACAAATTTTCAAATTTTTTTTAAATATGTTTTGGTCCTAATTATATGAGACCCTATGTTTTATGGGGAAACAATAAATTAAAGACTAAACTGACTCTTTTTAATAGTTTATTGGAATCCGATTTTTTATTAGTTGTAAGTTTTTTTTATATTAAAATATTAATGAGATAAGGTTAGTAAGATTAGAAGGAGTAGAGACAAATAAAAGTAGTGTCTAAACTACAGTCTCAACATTTGTACGATTGAGTTACTCTGTTCAAACTTGTCGTAGCAGATGGGACATGGGCCACCTGTTAGGTTGTGGATTCGGGTTGTTGGTCTAATGCCGGCCTGGCTCTTCTCGGCCATATGGACCTTGTTGTTTCCATTGCTAAAGCTGATTTAGTTGGCGACGCTTAATTGAGTAGCTGGTTGATTAAATCGTGAGCTTCTCTTAGCCGAGTTTCCAGTCTAATATTATCCGTAGTTGCTTGCTCGAGACGTTGAGACAAGGATTCAATTTTCGACAGGGATTGTTGTTGGGGGCGAAGACGGTCAACCTCATCTAATTTTCATGCGACCCGTGGGCTGAGTGGTACGTCTTGAATCAAATGATGTTGTTCGGTAGTACGAGGGTTTATTTCGAACCAAATTCTCGTTACGATAATGCAACGTCTATTGATATGTTCTACAACTTGTCTTTGGACCGTCGGGTGACTCTATCTGACGAAAGCGTAGTTGGTCCTTCGAAACCACGATTTGGTTCCTTTTTCAAAAAATGTATTGGACCAAATAAATTTCCAAAATCTTCATATTCCTCACGCAAGATTTGTACAGCATCTTCCACGTTTGGAATGCCATGAACCATTTTGTCGGGCTCTTGTTCAATTGTTAATTGGTTAAAATGAAATAAAAATTGTTTTGATCGAAGTTATAAACATTTATTATAAAAAATATATATATAGAACGGTTTCGTCCGAAGACTTCACCAGTTTCTAATCTCGTAAAAAAAATAAAATTTTTTATTTATAGTTTAAAAATTATTTAAAAAAATTAAATAAAATTAATTCAAAAATTAAATTAAAATTTTTTAAAAATTCTTTTAAGTTTTAAAATAAATAAGTTTTTAATGATTCTAATTTATCTTAACTACAACTAAGAGAAGTTATATTTGGTTGAAAAATGGCTGAAAAATTAGAGAACTTACTAGATTACCGCGAATCTTAAATCAAATAAATCAATAGCAACAAAAGAAAACAAATATAAAAGGAAAAATCGGAAATTCAACCGAATCGGAAAGCGAAGAACTAAAGAAAAAGCTAAACAAATTGTAAACTAAAATCGTGGAAGTTGAAATTGAACTGAATAAAAAAAAACTTCATGGTAACCAGCCTGACTAATCATTTAGAAGGTTTAAAAACCGAATTCGAAAATTATCACAAAAATTCGGACACAAAATAATCGCGAGTAGAACAATTAGGTCGTGAAATCAATAATTTAAGAAACGATCTCTATAACAAATCAACAATCATCGCTAATTTAGAGCTAGAGTGTTTCATAAGAAGCGAAGAAATCAATAGAACACTTTAAACAAAATTCAATGAACCCGACAGGGCCTAAATTTAATTAAATTTTATATATCACCTTGTTCTTCTGTTATTTTTATACATTTATTTTGTTTTTTTGTTTATTTTTGTTAATTTTTTGTTTTTCTTTTTGATATAATTGTCGTTCCCAAAGGGTTTAGGTATGTTGTAGTCCTCTTAACTACAACTAAGAGAAGTTTATTTGGTTTCAACTTCTTTTGGTTACAATGCGAAATAATCATTTGGTTAAAATACGAAGATAATAAACCTAAAGTCAATATATTCGAAAATATAGCGCAAAAAGTTCTGTACAAGGAGTATGCAAATTTAGGAGTATCAGAAGGTTTATTATATCACGACAGTGAAGACCACAATGGATATAAAAGGACTCAATTCGTCTTACCAAAACAGCTTGTAAAAAATATCGTAATGCTCATCTTGAAAATTCAAAAGTAAACAACAAAAAATCGATCGATTCTTTCAACCATTTCTCAAAGAAGAAATAAAAAATTATACCTGCTAGAAAATCAAAAATATACAACCAAAAAGATTAGCTGAATTACAAAAAACGATTTAACAGAAATATTCTGTCGCGTTATTTTTTTAAATATACCAAGTATTATGACAGGTGAACAATATCGAGAATGTAAGACGTGTATTTGATTTTGCAGACTAGAAACAACTAGAAATCATAAACAGCAGGATTTCTAAATGATAAAATCTTTTTAAATCGACCGTTAAAAGTCTCAATCAATAATCAGCCCGTGAAATACAAAGAAATAAAGGGAGATCTTAACAAAATAGTCACAATTGACAGAGAATTAAAAGCTCAAAATTAAACTAGATGAGGGAAAGAATAAAATCAGCCTAAATTATAAAATTGACAATCTTACAAGAGAATTAATCGACACTCAAAACAAATTAATAGATAAAACAACCGAACTAAAGATATTAATAAGTAAAAAAGAAGATCGAATCGAACAATTGACAAGAGAGTTGAACAACTTAAGAGCTGATTTGATAAAAAAGAACGAGACAATCAACAATATAAAACAACTCTAAAAATGAGATCGAGCAGAGCAAAAATGATCACCTTAAGGCACTATTTTACGAGCCAAACTGGGCCTAAATTTAATAAACTTTTATATATAACTTTTTCTGTTATTTTTTGTTATTTTTTTACATTTATTTTGTTTTTATGTTTATTTTTGTTAATTTTTTGTTTTCCTTTTTAATAATTCTCGTTCAATTTATTGAAAAAATATTTTATTTAGTGAGTTAATACTAAATTAAACCAAACTTAACCATTTAATTACTACTTTTGAAAACAATAAAAATTTCAAATGTTTTTAAATTTTTATAAAATTTTTATTTAAATTTTAAAAAAATGCAAAAATGAAATTTTAAAAATATATTTTTTTAAAAGTAATTAAAAAATATCTAAAAATATAGTAGACAAAATACAAATATATTTTTTTTTCAAATAAATAAATAATTTAAAAAAAAAGCGCAATATTAAAATTAAAAATTTATCATGATTTTGAAACTTTTAACCTGAGAAATATCAGTCATAAAACCATTAGTACCAATTTTTAAAATTGAAATAAAATTTTTCTTAATTCTCATTTTTGTAATAAACCACGATTCATATAAAATAAAACTAAAAATTGAGCATTTAAAAATTTATCCTTAATAAAAAAAAAACTTTAAACATTCAAAGTAATCGCATCTGATGTTGATTTTGCTCTGTCTTTTTTAATAACTAAACCATTGTCTAATTTGATCTTATAATTAAAAGAATTTGTTATGCTATTGTGATTAGTTCTATTCTCTGCATTTACTTCGCCGCTTGGACCTTTTGACAAAGACGAATGCTTTTTTATCTTTAAAAAATTGTTTATTTTATCAGCAAAGGTTTTCTTTTCTTTGCCAACAATAATTTCGTCTTTCTCTTCTTTGTCTAAATTAGTCTCATTTATAACTTGCTGATCAGAAGAATCGTTATTGCTCGAATCGTTCTCGTTGTTGTCATTCAATAAACAATCGATTGATTTTTTAGATACAGGCGAATCACGGTCGTTTTTGAACGAATTACGCTTAGGCCCGCATTTGAATAATATGTTTTTGTGATGTCTCTTTTTGCTATTAGTCAAAGAATCATTTAAATTTAAATAATCTTGTTTAAGGTCCTGATATTCATCAGTGTCATTATAATTGTTCAAATAATCGACCAAATCCAAGTCGTCTGTCTCTACAGGTACTTGATGCTCATTTCTGTACACTTCTTGTTGGACTGGCTCATCCATATTTTTTATTTGATTATTCTGCTTATCTTGATCAAGTTTGGATAATTCTAAGTTTGTGTTTTGCCTTGATTGTTTGAATATTTCTAAATGATTTGTCGAGCGACCTTAAAAAATCAAAAATTATATTAATTACATTTTTTATTTTTCTTTTTTAAAAAAAATGATTTAAATTTGAAAATTTGAATTATACAAGAAAATCGTCATGCAAGTGCGCTTAAATTTGAAATCTTTTAAAATATATCTTAAAGGTGTATTTTCTTCTTAAAAGCTAGCTAATGAAAAACAAGCTAATTTGATTTAATTATCTAACTGATTAAGTGATTAAAAGTATTATGTAATATACCTCGTTTAAAAAGTTGTTTAGAATTAGTTCCTGAGTTTTGAAAAATTAGACAAAATAAATAAATTATAACTAAAATAAAACATAACTAATTACCTATGAAAGACAATAACACTGGTAAAAATACAAGACCATGTGTAAGACCAAGAACCAAAATACTAAAATACATTCGGAAGTAAAATACTTGAAACAATTGTGAATGAGCAAAAGCAAGTACTGTTATACCAACAATACTTTGCAAAACACCGCAAAAAACCTAATTTTAGAAAAAAGTAAAATTTCTAATTAAATTTTACTTTTAAAATATTTTTTTACTGGAGGACCCATTTTATAAAGAGCCTCTGATGCTCTTTCAATTCTATTCTTTCCATTACTAGTCGCAAAAGCTCGAGCAATATGTGAGCAAAATTCAACTGATATTCCAATAGCCTTAATTCAAGTTAATAAAAATTCAAAAAAAATATTCTTTTTAAAAATTAAAAATAAAAAAGTTTTACTATGACTAAATTAACTAATGAAATAGCATTAAGTTCAATATTCCATAAAAACATTATACCAACCATATCAATAATTATAATGGCAATTAAAAAAGTTACAATCAATGCAGTATATAAATCGAAAGATAGAAGGATAAAAGTGCACAAGAATATGGCGGCCAGGGTTAGTATTAGTTGCATGGTAGCGTCTTGCCATATTGTCAAGTATTGTTCATAAAATACATAAAAAATACTGTATGGAAAAACTTGATATTTTTGATCAGAAGAAACACCTTTGTTAAGTACTTTGTTTATTGAATCTGATATTTGATAAGCTGATACCATTGAGTTAACAAAATCATCCGATGTTGATAATACTTTGTGATAGGCCATGAAATGAGATGCTTTATTTTAAATTAATAAAATTTAGTTAAGCTATAAAATATAAATATTTAAGTTTCTATTTTTTAAATATTTTGAAAAAGTATTACATTTCAATTAACTTTATTTATAATTATTAAATATCTTCTAAAGGCAAATAAAATATTCAAAAAATTAAATTTAAAACAAATCAATAACTTGTTCTCTTGATGAGAAAACAAAAATGTATAAGTTAAAAAAAAAGAAATTACTAAATAAACCTAAACATGCTTAAGGAAAATCAATACTAATTGTTATAAACAAAATATTAAAAATCTTATTTAAATTTAATTATTGCCTCTTAAATTAATTACAAGTTAGTTAAAGTATGATAAGATTGAATAGATCTAATTATTTGGAAGAAAACTTTGATAATAAAACTTGTTGCACTTCTATACTTAAAAAAGTTTGCTGTATTTTATCAAAATAAGATTTATCTTAGACTTTTTTTTTGATCCTAAGATCTCAATATTATATAAAATATCTTGGCTTTTTGTAACTACTAATATTGCTATTATTATACAATTACATTAGAAAATTTTTGATTATATCCCAACTATTCAATTCTGTTTTTAGATATTCTTATTGTCTTTTTAGTAAAATTCATTGTTGATTGGAAAATATTTAAAAGAAAAAGCAACAAATTGTTTTAAATATTTAAAAGCATATAGTTAAAATTAAAAAAAAATTGTTTTTCATATAAATTTACCCCCGATTTTAGTCACCCGATGATTTTCGTCAAAGACCAGTTTTACTGCGTCACCGTACATTGCATGTCCGGCTTTTATACAATTCATACTCGGGTTCTGCTTCAAAAAGTGCTTTACATACTTGAACAAGCTTTCTTTACTCGGCAAATCATATTTAACCTTGTCAACCTTACACAAATCACAACTTTCAATCAAATTCGAATCTTCATCCCAATACTTTTTATAATCACAAAACATGTTACTCTCATTTTTAAACTCATAACAACAAAAACTAGCTGGTGGCTTAGCATCTAACCATTCAAAATAGTCATCTATCCAATTAACTGTTGCTTGAGCTATATAAGTTTGATTTGGAAAAAAAGATGCTGATGAAATCAACGATTGTAGTGAATTTGTGTCACAATTAGATGCTCCACATAGTTTCCTTAATTTTTCTGTATCGCTGTAATTATAGCCATCTTTAAGCACAAAATATACTGGTGGACCGACACTCAAGTGCTTTTCGAGTGCTTCAAAGTACTTTATTTGATAAGAGTCGCTTGGCATTGTCAATTTTTGGTCTAATCCGACTTTTATTTTATCACACATGGCTATACAAGAGAAGAAAAAGCCTACAAATACAATTATTACACAAAATCTAACTTTGTTATTAAACAAAACCGGTGTATAGATATTCTTAAAGAATTTGTGTAAAAATGATTTTCTATTAGCTAAATTTAATTCGAGATTTTTTAATTTAATACAACAAAACAAATCGATTCGCTTTGATTGTTCACGTTTGGCGTCCAAAGTTAACAATACTACAAAACAAGTAATTTGCATTATAAAGTTGATTATAATAGCTAAACTTGCGTATAAACTAAAAGCCCGCACACCAGGCATAGGTGTGAGCGCAGATATCAAAAAAGCAGCCGATTGAGTAGTGCCAGTTAGTAGCATGCTAGGTCCGACTTTGCCAACAATACGAGAAATTTGATCCTCGATACTCTCGTTTGGTAAACGCTCATCATTTTGATATGTTTGAACCAATATATAAACATTATCTACACCAACTGCTAGAAGCAAAAATGGTATTACTTCAAGTGTTATGAGCGTAGCTGGTACACCGATAAGAGAAAAAAAACCACCAGATGAAAATACAGATAGAATAACGAGAAAAACACCAGCTAAAGCAAGAAATATTTTCATCTCCAACAAAACTATCTTTGGTCTCAGACTTGAGTATTTACCAAGTGTTATAGTCAAGTACAAAAACATGATTACATAACTGTAGCCAATTATTTGTATGTCTGCTTTGGACTCTCGTTCCAATTCGTCTGATATACTACGCTCAGTTGTGTAGTAAACATTGAAATAATCATTTGTATAATTCTTTAGAAATTTCAAAACCTCACCTTCCCATGACATAGCCTTTTGAATCTCTTCTTTATTATTTAAATAATTTTTAATTACTATAGTTATAACAAGAGAATTTGTGTTCAAGTAATCTTCTTTAGCTTGATCGTAAGTACCAATTATCATATAGGGTTGTAATGGTGCACCAAACGAACTTAAACAGTCCAAATCAAATGGATTTTTCATACAATTGTGAAGATATTTAATAACCTCGAAATAGTCAGGTTCAAGCAAATATTTAAAGAACTTTTCTTTTTCATTTTGAAAGTATTGAAATATGGATTGAATAGCACAATTCTTATTATCCGGTTCTAGTGGTTTGTAGCATATATCGTTAAGTTTAACTTTTAAATTTTCTGTACATTCTTTACAAGAAGCTTCTATGTTCAAAATTGACTCATACAAATTAAAAGTTTCCATCAAAATTCGTTTGTTTAAAGCTTTAAGAGTGTAATTGATGTTTTTATTAGTATCTAGATATATTTCGGGTTTAATTTCAGTGTTTTGTTTGGGTTCTATAATGAGCTGAGTAATTCGATAAAAAGGTCCAAAATTGTGATCAAAGTATTCTTTGTTTTTGCGAGCAATACTTGAGTCTGCTGACCACAGATTGATTGGGTCTTTTTCGATGCGAAAATTGTTGAAACCAAGACACATTAGAAGACACATGATAATACCGATAGAAAGCACTAAGATGGGATAATTAGCGCAAAATTTTCCCAAACGTGTGAATCTTGATTCAATGATTTGTTCTAGCTTATCGCCAATGAAAAGCATCTTGTCCAAGAAGTTCAATTTGTTCAATCTATGCTTCACGTGTTTGTCATATCTTGTTTTAAGATTTTTTGGAGTTTTCTTGTTTTTAATACAATTTAAGAATTTGCTCATAAAGCTTTGTTTTTCGGATTTATTTAACTCTTTTGAAACAGACGACGATTGATCAATATTTAGTTTTATTGAATCTTTGCTCTTTAGATAAATGTAACGCATAAATGTGGCCAAAAATACTATAAACAAAAGACTCATTATGAACGATAAGCCATCGATTGAGCCAATTTTAAAGTGCTTTTTAGGCTCAATTAGAAATTCTTCATATATTTCACATGATGCTTGACAAGCCTGTTTCAAATTCAAAATAAGCAAATACGAATAAATTTTAAAATGTTGCAAAATTAATGCGCTTCTTAATATACTATTATATATTAAACAACGCAATTAATTTTGCAAATCTGCTTAATAGTTTATTTTAAGTTTTAATCAAAGTTTGGTTTTTGTGTTATAGATAAAGGTTCTTTTTTTTTTATTCAAATTTTATTGAAATTTTTTTAAGCACAAAACAAGGCCCTGAGTACAAATTGTTTTTATCTAAAACTAGTAAAATAATATAATCTAATAAAAACTATTTTATAAAAGTGAATTAATTTTTTTAATCGCTCATAAAAGGCTTCATAATTTAAAAAGTTATTAAAACATAACTAAAAGGTATTTTTTTATTTGATTTATTTAATGTAATTGTGCTTAAAAGAAAATGTTTTAAAAAATTTAAATAATTTAAAAATAATTAACTTTGGAATATGTAAATATATTTACATTTAGAAAATTTATCTGAACCTGAAAAAATTATTTTATAAATTATTTTAGAATTGTTTGTTTTACGTTAATGTGGTTTGTTTTTAAAATTAAATAATAACAAAGCCTAAAGCACTCAGACAAATTTTTCAATTAATTTTAAACATGTTACTTTCTAATTGGTTTAAAAGTATAAAAGAAAAATGTTTTACTTTACAACTGCACTTGGCACCATAGTCATAGTCTCCATACTTGTAACTTTCATTGCACAAATGGTATTTAGGCATAACTGGTTTTATTTGATACTCATTTTGTGTTTGTTCTACAATCGATTCTTTATCGACATGGACTTGTTTTAGTTTTAGCTTTTGTTCAGTTCGATAAGTATAATTAAAGTAAATTTCGAACGGATTTTGTGGTACATCGAGACCCATGTATTTGGCAAAATGAGCCGGAGTACACGATTTTGACGGTACACCGCACAACGACTGAAGACCATCATTTCCGTATATTTTAACATCTTTACACGAGTCGATGAATTGGTTAATAAAATCTTCTTGTATAAAATAAGCAAGCTCAGAGACCACATAGACTTTGTTTGTCTCGGGCTCACCTTTTTCTTCAGGCTCTTCTGTTTCGTTTTTATCTTCTTGGTCATCATCAAGCTGCTCGTTCAACACTTTTTCATTTAAATCATCTATTTTATTTTTATTTAATTTTTCTTGATTCAAATAATTGTTAAGCTGCAAATTAAAATCTTTATACAATTTAAGTTCATATTTTAATGGTACTATGAAATCGGACTGTTGCGGCGAGCAAGTCAAGTGACACCAAAAGTTCCTAAAATTGAAATAACAAGAAGCACAGGCGCCGATTACGGCCTGAGCTGCTTCAAGATCGCGCTTAAGAATATTGAGCTGATTAACTGTGCAACACAGATCCAATTTTGGACTATTTTCGCTCAAATCTTGGTACATCGAAGGACATATCTTTTTGAATATGTTGATTGCTTCTTGGTCTTTAAGTTCGATCGGATCTTGCTCGTATTTACAATTGAGCCATTTGGACTCAAACGGATCTTGGCTTGCCGACAAATGCCTTACATTCCAACATGCATCTTTCATTACACATTTTGTCTCTAATAATTCAAATAGATTCACAATTATAAATAAATAAATCACAAAATTGACTAATTTTTTTAATTTATTCATCTTTGAAATAAAAATTAAATTTTAAGAAATTGAAAAAAATATATTTTATGAAGAAAAAAAAAACAAATCGTATGATTTTATTTTTTTTTGAAGAGGTTTCAATTAAAAAATAAAAAAAGCTTTCATTCATAAACATATTATAAAATTCAAACATGTTTCAAAATTATTCGAGTTGAAATTTAAAATTATGTTTTAATATAGAATCGAAAAAATATTTAAAAAAAATTTCTCTTGCAAGTTTAAAACAAAACAACAATAATAATAATAATAATAATAATAATAAAAATAAAAATGAATAAAAGGTAAATTTTGATTTATAATCCCAGTTTTTTTTTTTTTTATTTTATTTTTAAATTTGAAAATCCTCAAGTCTGTTTTTTAAACAAATCACACCACTTTCTATTTAAGCCTGATTTTCAGCGCTAGTAATATATTATTATAAACCATATGATTTATATATATATATATATATTTATATATTAATCGATTTTCCGTTTTGTTAATATTAATATTAATATTATATAAATGTTTCCAAAGTAATTAAATTTCTATTATTTTATTTTTTATTGTTTATAATTTTAGACAAATTTTGTTTTTTAAATATCATACCACTTTTTCTAAAAAAAAAATATTTCAAATTTCCTCCGTAATTTGTTTCTGAGTTAGCAAGATTAATTAATATATTTTCCATGTTTAAGTTTTATATTTCTTTTTGAAATTATAATTTAAAAAAAAAATAATAAAAAAAATAATTCCAGTAACTTGGTTACATTTATTTCGCTTGATTTAAATGAAATATTAAAAAAAAAAAAAAAAAGTATGCCAACAATTTTTTAAAGGTAAAAATTTAAATATTAATTATTAAAATTTTGAGAAAATTTATTATTATTTTCTCTTTTATTAGAAACTAAATCTTGATATGAGTGACAAATTTAAGATTTTGTTTTATTAATATTATTAGTGTTGTTTTGTTTGTTTAGTTTATTCCAAGTAAAGCTTTGCGTTATTTTGGAGTTCGAGTCTCAGACCCTGAGTGTAGCCTGCCTAGTTTTTTTATAGTATTGTTGCTTTTATTGTTGTTGTTGTTTATTAATCTATGGTGTATAATTAACAAAATTTGAGATCTTGTATTTATGAAATAATTTATCATAAAATAAATTTTAAATATTTCTATAGTTCTATTTGTCTTAGTATTTCTTATATTGATACATAATTGAAGTTCAAGTTTCGAAAATTGTTTAAAAAAATCAATTTTTCCTAATTAGATAAAATATTATGATAAAAAAAATTAAAAATTAAGATTTTAATTTTGAATTATTTTATTTTTTTGAAATTTTAAAAATTTTAATCCGAAATTTATCAAAAAAATTCTCTTTTTTAAAATAAAGTAATTGGCTTCTTTTAATTACATACTACCATGACAACTTTTTTATATAATAAACTTTTTAAACTTTATAAAATTTGCTTATTTATTTAAGAAAAAATAAATTTTTTTTGTTGAATTTAAACTTTGATTTGATTTATGATATATTTTTTTTTTAAAAATTTTATTTTATGGCTAATATTGGACTATTAGAGTATTAAACTATTATATACTAATGAATATAAAGCTTAAACATTTATAACCCAATTTTAAGATTGATTCTAATTTTGGTAAATTTTATTAGATTTTTTATTTGAATTTAATGATCAATGACTTTAATAAAACATATCATATATAATATTTAGATTTACTTTTAAGGGTTAAAAACCCTTGAAGAATTTTTTTTAATTTTCATCAAAAATTTATTACCTTAAGAAATTTATACTTTAACAAAAAAAAAAACTATAATATAACTTTCTCTGGGCTTTGAAAAGTTTTAATATAATTTTTATTAGCCAAAAACTAAGCGAGTAATAAGCAAGACAAGAATAGAAGGGTAATACATTTTCAGTTTATTAAAATTTCAATTTTTAAAATGTTATTTCTAATTTATAGAAGCAAACATATGGTAATAACCCTTCTTGGAGTTACGCTTCTTCTTTAATCAAAAATTTTATAAAAACTAAGGTTTTTTTCATTAATAAATATTCATTTTATGAATGATAGCCATACATACTACACAAAACTAAAAAAAAAATATTTACGCATCTTTAGTAAAAAAATCTGGTAATACCCCTACTAAGGCTATTACTAGAATTTTATATTTTAAAATATCTCGTTTAAAAATGTTTTTTGAATATATATGAATTTAAAATAATATTCTACTATGTCTAAATTATTTATTCATGTTTTTAAATTTTTATTTTTTTTTAAATTTTGACCGATTTAGAAGAGTCAAACAAAAGATTTAGCGAAACTACCCCATTTTCTCCTATTATATAAAATAAATTAGCCTCAAGTGATTTGTCAAAAAACTTGAAGTATTCATCAAAAGTATTCTATTTGTTGTGTAAAGTAGACTAAAAAGTCCTAGAAATTATTAATTAAAACAAATTATTAATTTCCTTGTAATCTTTTTGGAAAATATTCAGTTGATTTAATTTGTCGAATGTTCAAAAAAGATAAGAAAAACATGTTCTTTTGGTAATTTTTATATTCCAATTATAACATTGATCTGTTTTCTTACGTATTCTCAGACTTTTCTAAAAAGCTCAGTTGACTGCTGTATATATACATCATAACTAAAGTGATTCTGGCTTTTTTTTTATTATTTTTTTATTCAGGTGATTTAAGCCACATTGGCAATATTAATCATAGCATAAAAGAGAATATACAAAATAGTTATTAAAATTAGTTAGGCAACTGATTTGATTGATTCTAAGAGATAAAGGTTTTGCCTTTGACTATATAAATTTGCAAAAGCTTTACTTAAAAATTAAATAAGCTCTTTTTTTAAACAAAAATTACGAGTCAAAGCGACTCTGTGATCAAGTGTTATCAAGTCAATTTGATAATCTTCACATTCATGATTAAATCACATTTTTAATTGATGAAATTCAACTTATTAAAAACTTTAATTAATATTTAAAATTAATTAAATTTATTGCGAATTTCAACAAGAAAAAAAAATGTAATTATTATTGTATAATTGCTGATATAAAAATTATGACCGGGTAAAAATCGATTTTTTTAATTATGTAATTATATTTCTAATAGACCTGTTTCATATTTCATTTGTTTCAATTTTCATTATTTTAATATTTAATATTTATCTAAATACTGTATACTCGCTTCAAAATTTTTAAAAATTTTATGAATTTCTATAATCTATATTGAAAATTGGAATTTAAACAGCAACTGTTAAAGTCAGAATTCATTAGCAAAAACTTGAAAAGAATTGGTCAAATAATTAAAAATTATAAAGTTTCTACAGGTATAATTACTAAAAATTTTTCATAAGATGAAATAGAAGAAAAATATCAACTTGACTTTTTTTATATTTAATTTACTTGAAATTCTATCGATTTTACATAAAAATCAAACAATTTAACTGGAAAAATAAAATTAATTAATTGAAATAAAAATTCAAAATTTGTTTGCTTATTGTGGTATTATGTTACAACCATTTTAAATACAAGGTTTTGCTCAGTTTTTTCTTTCAAAAAACAATTTTGTATGACTAAGTTAAAATGAATAATTTAAAAATTGTAATAAAGATGTTGATCTCTTTCTACCAAAGCAATTAATTTTTATTGTCAAAATATTACATAATTTTCTTAATTTGTTTATTTTAATAATATATTAAATAAACTTTGTGTTGAATGATGCTTAACAATTTTTGTTGCATAAAATTTAATGTCGTATTTAGTTTTTACCAAAATGTAATTCAATTATTATTTGAATTTTTATACTGTATAAGCTTATATTTTTTTATCTAATATCTTATCTTATTTTAATAACCATAATGGTCTATATGACTTGTCCATGCAGATATCTTTAATACTACTATTACTTCTACTAATTATTTGAATTTGAATTATTTATTTTCTCACCTTTTAAAAATTATCACAAAAAGCAGAAAATATTATAAATTTATTAATTATATAAATAAATTTGGAAAAAATTATTTAACCATAAATGGAAATTTTTTTTTAATTTTTTTGTTTTTTATTTCTAGTTAAAAATTTAACAAAGGCTCAAGAACTTGAAATTTTTTCTATATTTATAAATTTTTCTTTTTATTTTTTTTATTTTTAAATGAGTAATAAAAAATTTTCGTATAAATAAAATAAATTTTTTCATCTGTTTTAAATTTTATTATCCATATATTTTATCGCACAACATTTGTTTTGAATTTAATTAAACCACATATTCAAATTTATACCTAAAAACATTTATTCAACAAAAAAAAATATTCATATATAAAATTAAAATATAATAAAAATTTTATAAAAATGACTGATTTGAAAGAGATTGAGACCCAATTAATAACTTGTGATGATGCTTTGAAAAAAACAACCGAGATATTGTCGCATCACAATGTAGAAACAACTCGAAACAATTTTCAAGAAGCATTGTTGAACCTTCGATCCGATTTGGATGATCAATTGAGGAAAATAAGAAAACGAGACTTCGAAATAGCTGTGGTAGGTCGTGAAAAAGCAGGTAAATCAAGTCTGTTGAATGCTTGGATCGGTTTTAATCTATTGCCTAATGAAAGAAATAGATGTACTTACACTACTACAGAAATAAGATCATGCTTTGATATTAGTGACCAGAAATATGTAATTGAATATTTTAGCGGTGATGAATTTGCTTCTAAATTGGAACAAATGTCTCAAAATACTGGAGTAAGAGGGATAGACTTATTAAGACAAGAAGAAATAGATGAGATTAAAAAGTATGCTGAAGAGATCGAGGGTTATTTGGATCGTACTCCACAAATGAGAAAATTTCAAAATTTTGATGAAGTTCGAGATGAACTTAAGTCTGCTATTTCAAAGCCTGGTCATGCCAGAGCTGTAAAAAAAATTTGTATTTGGACTCCGAAACTGGGCCAGACTGAAAATGTAGTTCTTTATGATGTACCTGGTTATGATTCACCTATAACTTTACACAAAGAACAAACTAAAGCAAAAATAGCTCAAGTAGATGCTATTTTATATGCAAAACAATTTTGCTCACCTGACTTGGTAGATTGTGAGATTGAGATTTTGAAAATAAGTGATGCAAATAATCCTTATATAAAGGCCAAAGATAAAATAATTGTTGCTTTGACTAACTGTGATTTGGCTAATTCGGCAAGAGAATATGAAGAGCTTGTTGTTAAAAACCGTAAAGCATGGAAAATGAATGATATATCAGAATCAAGAATAATTCCAGTGTGTTCTTTGGCCGAGTCAATGCAAAATCAACAGACCCCAGAAGAAGAAAAAGCAATGAAAAATTTAAAAGACTTGAATGGAGGAAATTCGGGTTTTAAGGAACTGAAAGAAGCAGTAAATCAATGTATATTAGATTCAAAGTTTCGAATAGCAGTGGACCGATGTAATGAGATGAAGAATCGAATCAAAGATCTTGGCAAACAATTGATAGATAGTTTAAAAGACAAGTATCAAATAGATCTAAATTCAGAAATAAAAGATAGTCTAAATGAAGATGAAATGGATAAAATATATCAAGAATGGTGGACACAACAATGGAAGTATATACATGAAGATTTTCAAACATATTTTAATACCATTATAAGACCACGATTAAGTCCCGATGATTTGACACAATTGAATTCTGATGATATAGAATTTAAAAAGCTCTATGATTCAACAATAGAAGAAACCTTTAAACAAATACCGGCTAGTAGAAAAGACAGACAAGCTTTAATTTACAATTCAGTTATGTCAGCTGGTATTGTGAGTCCGAAAGAAGGCAACACGAAAATTCGCACTGAATTATCTTATGAAGCAATTAATAGTTTGGACAAAATAACGATTAGGTTAAATGTTTTCTTGTGGCAAAATATAGACAAGATGATTGCTTGGATGCGCAAAAGATTATGGAATTTGCCTGAAATAAGAGAAGAAGTTATTTCAAAAGATGAAAAATTGGAAAGCAGCTTAATGCAAAGATCATTTGACTCTTTGATTCAAAGATTAGCAAGACCGGCCACACACATATTCTTGAGATTTCCAAGATCTAAAGTAGAACGCATTCGTATCATGCGCGAGTACCAGATGGAGCTGTTAGTAATTGACAAGTTTATGATTAATGGTCGCTTGACGGAACGTGGTTTGTTACAATATTTAGCTAATGGCAAACATGGTAAATTCGACATGGATATTAAACAAGAAGAGATATATTTGGTTAGCAAAAAACCTTCTAATAATAATTTATTAGAGAACGAAGAGACTTCGAATCAATCTGAAAATAAACTAAGTGTTTTGAACAAGAATTCTCAATTGAGATCAAGTACAGACAGTTTAAACTCGGTGGTGCCAGGTCCTAAAGGTAAAAAGAGCATTTTTGCTAAATTAAAATCTAAAAGAGACACAAAAGAAGATTATCCATCTATTCAGCAACAAGTTATAGTTGTGCAACCAAACGAGATTACCGAAGAACCTGCTAAAGTTGTTCCAGTAATTCCACCAAAACCAAGAAAGCCAGATTCACAATTTGAAAAATTGAATTATAGCGGTGATGCAGAAAACTTAACTGAAATACATACCGAAATACAAGCAGATATAAATGAGTTTTTAGCATGTATGCAAAATAGTATATTTTATGGTTCGGGTATACAAAGGTATTATAATCAAGAATTAGATAGAATAAGAAGAAAGTTTTTAGATTTAGAAAATGAAAAAGGAAGATGGTCTTATTATATATTTAAATATTTAAGACAAAAAGATTCTAAAATACATATACCAGCTCCTAAGATGGATGATGAGATTAAAATTAGAGCTATGATGCTTAAAAATTTAAGAGATATTAATCAAATAATTAATAAATTTAGTTTTTGAGTTTTTATTTTTTACTTGATTAGAAAAATATATACATTTTTATTATTAAAAAAAATATATTTTTTAAAATTTAAATATTTTTTCCATAACTATGACTAAAATTTTTTAGTTATTCTTGTATTTAAAAATTTAAGATAGAGATCAAAGGTGCTTTATTAATTTTTTAATTGTCATTAGTTCATTGCTGAAAATAATTAAGATAAAAATTAGAAATATTAGTTTTAGAAAATTTTTAAATAGAATATATATTAAAATAAAATTATCTTTAAATTTTTCCGCTTAATTATTGAAACTAATTCAAATAAATTTTGGTTTAAGACCTGATGCAAAATTTCTGTTTTGAGAAATACTGAATTTATCATTTATTACAAGAGAGCATTGTTTATTTTTGTTATGAATTTGCCAACCAACACAATTTTTGTCATAATAACAAGTCAAACAACATTCTTCAGGTGATGAATTTTGAATGTGTTTTAAATTGTTGCTTATAAAATTATTTATTTCATTTTGATTGATTTTATTTGAACAATGTTGAACTTGATTTGAGTTTTTTTTATTTTAAATTAAATTAAATTAGTTTAATTTAATATTAAAAATTTATACCAATTGAGATGTATCCAGAATATGAATTTTTATCTTTAATTAATGAATGTTCAAAGCGATATCTAAATTTTAAAAAACATTGATTTTGTTTGAATGTATAAGTAAAGCATTCCTGATTCTCTTCGCATAGTATTTCACATGTTTCAATTGAATCTGCTATAATTGCTGATTTTAGATTATTACCAGAAAAATCAGTAAAATTAACTCTAATAAATTTTTCTTATAATTTAAAATAAAATCAATTAATTAATAAATTTAAATATTCTTTAATAACTTAAATACTTCTCTCGAAAATAGTTGAATCTTTGAAAAAAAAAAAGAAAAAAAATGAATAAAAAGAAAGTAAAATAATAAATAATGATTAAGAAACAAACCATTAGTATAACGACCATCAGTTGAACAACAGACTATATATAATGGAATTGGGTTTAAATATTTACAATTTCTAATTATTAAATTTCTAATTCTTACCACATTTTTTTCCATCAAAATATTGTTTATTTGTACATCTACATTGACCATTTTGACATGATAAACCTAATAAATCATTACATATCAAATTATCATTACATTTTTCCAAATGCTTTAATTTATCAGCTTTAAAATATTTTTAATATTAATTTTAACAAAAAAAACATGTTATTTTATTTGATCTCATTTAAAATATATTATTACAGCATGTTTGTATTTGTGTGTTCCAAAATAAACTTGAATTTTTACAATTGCAAATACCATTTGAGCAAACAAGATTTTTATTTGAATCACATTGAATATCATTTGTACATTTATCATTATAATTCAAAAGCTTTTCTTAATTTTTAAATATTAAAAAGGCTTGTATTTTACTCAGGTATCTAAATTAATTTAGTTAGTATCTAATAATGAAGTATCTATTTATTAGTATCTAAATCATTTTTTTGGTATCTAATTTAATTTATATAGTATCCAAATATTCGATTAAATGGAAAATAAAGAGTAAAAATAAGGAAAAATAAATAGTTTTACTAGTTTATAATCATCGAATTGTTTTTATACATTGTTTTCTTTATTTTTACCTTTAAATTTTTTTTGGTAATTCCAAAACTGTTTGGATTAAGATGATGTTTAAGTTCCTGCTTAGATAAATTATTTTAGATACTTAACCAATTAAATTAGATACTGCATAAATTAATTTAGATACCAATTCAAATAATTTTAGATACGAAATGTATTAATTTTAGATACCTAGGTAAAAATATTCCGTATTAAAAATTATCTTTTGAATAATATGATTTAAGATTTTACTAGTAAATATGATATGATTTTATAATATAATAGAATAATAGAATTTTAATATAAACTAAAATACCTAATAGAAATTCATATTTGTTAAATATAATACGTATTAATTAAATTTTTTAAAATAAGTTTTTACTAATTTGTTATTAAGAAAATAAGATGCTTTTTTACAAATTAAATGGAAAATTGTGTTGATTTAGATTTTGAATCATAAAATCTTAAAAAAAATAAAAATATTACCACATTTTTTTCCGTCAAAGTATTCAATTTTGGAACATTTACATTGTCCTTCTTGACAAGTCAAACCTATTAAATCATTACAAATCAAGTTTTCATCACAATTTTCTAAATTTTTTAATTTATCAGCTTATTTTAGTTTTAATTTATTAAATGTTTAAATTTAATACTAAGAAAAATAAAATAATTTACAGCATGTTTGCAATTGCTTGTTCCAGAATAAATTTAATTCTTTACATACACAGACTCCATACTTACAAATCAGATTCTTTTTTGCATCACATTCAAAATCGTTTATACATTTCTCGTTAAATAACAAAACTTTACCTAATTAAGAAATCTTTTAAGTCTTTTAACTAAATTAATTTTTTAACAAAATCAACTGCATTTAGTTCCATCAAAGTAATTATCATTTGAACATCTGCATTCACCATTTTGGCATGATAAACCTATTAAATCATTACATATCAAATTTTCATTACATTTTTCCAAATGCTTTAATTTATCAACTTAAATATTTTAAAAACAATTTTTTAAGTTTTCAAAACAATTCTAATATTGGCTTAAAATAAAATACTGCATGTTAAAATCTGTTTGCTCCAATATAATAAACTATTATTACAATCACAGACACCATTCTTGCACATCAATTTCTTATTTGCATCACATTCAAAATCATTTGAACATTTCTCGTTAAATAATATAACTTTGACTTTTTAAAAAAACTTAAAATACATTTTATTAAGATATTTATATTTTTAAAAATATCAACTGCATTTAGTTCCATCAAAAAAATTATCATTTGAACATTTGCATTCACCATTTTGGCATGATAAACCTATTAAATCATTACATATCAAATTTTCATTACATTTTTCCAAATGCTTTAATTTATTTGCTTTATTTTAATAATTAATTTTTAATTTTATTTTTAAATAATATTTTAATTGATTAATTACAGCAATCAAGTGTTGATTTATTCCAATATAAATTAGAATCTTTACATTGACAAACACCATTCAAGCAAAAAAGATTTTTACCCGAATCACATTGAGCGTCATTTGAACATTTTTCATTATAGCTTAGGATCTTAACTATTATTTTTAATTTATATTTTTTATTTTTATTTTTGCTTATTAAAATTTTAGATTTATTTATTTTTAAAATTTTTTAAGTGATGAACATTTAAGAACAAAAAAAAATTTATCTTTTTAAAGCTAAATTTTACCACAATTTGTTCCATCAAAATATGTATTTTTTGCGCATTTACATTCTTCTTCAAAACATGTTAGCCCAATCAAATCATTGCAAATGAAATTTTCATTGCATTTTTCTGAAATTTTTAATTTTTCGGCTTATAAAATTAAATGAAAATATTAAAAAAACAAATATTTTAAAATATTATTTAAAAAATTTTAATTACAACAAATTTGTAAATTTTTATTCCAGAATAAAATTAATTCTTTACATTCACATAGACCATTTTTACATATTAAATTCTTATTTGCATCACATTGTGCATCATTTGTACATTTATCTCCATGAATCAATAGTTTACCTTAAGATAACTTCTATTTATAAATATTTAAATTTTAAAAGATCTTTTTAAAAAAATATTTGAAAAAAACTTAAAACGAAAATTAGTAATTAAGAAATTAATTGAATAAAACCGGAACTCTTTTAATTATGATTCATAGCCAAATAATATACAAGAACATGTTTTATAAACGAAATTGAATATTTGTCTATCTAAAAATGTTTATGAATAAAACAACATACAATCAATATAATTAAAACATTGTAAACAGTAATGGTTATAATATTAAAATAAACAAATTTAGATAAAAGTATAATAATTTTTTAGTTTTGGACAATGATCTTAAGATTTACAAAGCTTCATTTAAATTCAGACAAATTGTTTTCCATAAAACGACTTTGTTTTTGAATATAAACTTAATTTTAAGATAAATTAATAAGAAAATTAATGATAAATAATGCTTAAACGGAATATTAACTTGACTTGGTGAAAGTAAGATTGGGTCTTAAAAAAACAATTTAAAAAGAAGGAACAAGAATATTTTAATTATTTTTTCATATTTCGTATTTTAAAATATTACCACATTTAGTTCCATCAAAGTAATTATCATTACATTTACATTCACCATTTTGGCAAGATAAACCTAATAAATCATTACATATCAAATTATCATTACATTTTTCCAAATGCTTTAATTTATCAGCTTAAATAATTTTATTATTAATTTTTAACAAAAACATGTTTAAAATAAATATGTTATTATTTACAACAAATAAGATTGTCTTTATTCCAAAAAAAGCTTGTATCTTTACATTCACATAAACCATTTTTACATATTAAATTTTTGCTTGAATCGCAAATAATATCATTAGAACATTTATCATTATAATAAACTGGTTTGGATTTATCAACTGTTTTTAAAAATAAAAATTTGCCTTATAAATTTAATAAAGATTTTGATATGAATTGTTACTGCAATTAGTGCCATTAAAGTAATATTGACTAGAGCATTTGCATTCTCCTTGTTGACATGATAACCCAATATAATCATTACATATAATGGTTTCATCACATGTTTCTAAATATTTTAATTTAGGTACTTTATTAATAATCAAACAATTTTTGGTAAAACTCTATTTAAATTATTTAAGATTCCTTACAACATCCATCAAAACTCGGATAATACGCATCATTTTTGCATAAACATTTTCCGCTTGCACAAACGTTCGGCTTTTCTCTATATCTACCATCGAATACATCCACATAATCACATTTTTTCTCTGTAGATTTACATTCTAAATTGAGAGATTCATCACAATCTAAGTTTTGCTCACAACTTTCATTATATTTTTTATTTATAACTTATTTTTGTTTAATTTGAATAAAAAATCATTTTTCAAATTTTATTTTTATCATAACTTACTGCATCTGTTAACAGTAGAATTGTAAATCAATGGATGACGACATAAGCATTTACCAAGTTTTGTGTATGTAGGATCTACAATCAAATGAGTGGCAAACCAAACACCACAAATATAACATTTTATTGAATAATCAGTGCAAATTAATCCTATAGTTTCATTACATTCTCCTAATTTACATTCTTGGTCAAACGCTTTAATTGGCTGATAATCTAAATAAGAATTGATTTGCTCGTGTTCTTTACACAAAGTGAATAAAATTAAACAGATAAAAAGTGAATTTAAAAAGTTTTTCATTTTATTTTAAAATATTTTTCTGGTTTTAAGTCATATTGTTTTTAAACAATTTTTTTTAATTGCTAATTAAAACTTTTGTTCAAAATTTGGATCATTTTTCAAGCTGTTTAATAAATTATTAAAATTTAAAATCTTTTCAGATAATTTGAGTTCAGTATTATTTTAATAATTTTTAAATTTTCTATTTAGAGTAATATTCACAACATTAGTTATTAATTCATATTTTGTTGACTATTTTTATTCTTCTAATTTATATTTATAGTTTACCAAAGCCAACATAATTAATGATCAAAATTTGATTAGGTAAATGAAATTAAATAGAAATGAAGTGATTAGTAGAAACTTTAAGTGAACCAGTTATGTAACTTGTTAAATCATTGTTAATTTGAATTAATCAATTAAATTTTTAGATTTTAAATTGAGAAATTTTGAAAATTCAAAGTATAAATATTTAAATTATATGAATTAAATTTTTAATTAATTAAATTTATGATGCTTATATAACTATTGAGACAAAAAATTCAATCAGAATAATTTTATTGTAATATAAAGAAAAAAAAAATTTAAATTTTAAACAAAATGTACTAAAGATTGTCAAAAAATTTTTTGACAAATTTTAAGGCTGCAAGTAATTAAGATTATTTTATTAATCTATTTAGTTTTTTTTTTTTTTTAATTTATTTAAGGTTTTGATATATCCAATAAAAATAATTTGGAACTCTTTCATATAAACTTACACTATCATCAACACATCTCTTTAGCGCATCAACTTTGTTTACACCAACAAATAAGCCATAGAATCGCCAAATGCCATTTTCTTTATAATACAAACCACCACCTAGATCAAAATAGCAAGGCGTTGATCCTTTTCTCTCGGGATCAACACCGCAATAATAGAAAGCTTGATAATGTTCACAGCTTTTATAATTATCCCAATTTCTTATTTTAACTTTTGTTTGCAATAGATTATTAGATAGTGAATTGGAAACACCATTTGTACTGCCCCTTTTTGAAAAAATTTCTCTTATTTATTAAAATTTAATTAAAATTAAATTCTAAAAATAAACTAACCATCCTACAAATACTAATTCTTTTTTATAAACATCAAGTATATCACTTGATGGTGGTAAACAAGCTAATTGAACATTTTTTGATAAAGTAACTTTCTTAGATAGTTTAACCAGAGCAATATCATTTAATCTTTTTACTGGATCATAATTAAAGTGTTTAGTTACTTTAGAAATTTTGAATAAATCATTAGCTGTAAATTTCTCATTTAATTCATTAAAACCAATAGCAATATAAGTATTAAAAAGATAATTATCATCAATACAACTTGCCAAAGTTAGAATATATTCTAAATCAATCAAAGTTCCAGAACAATAATGAACAAATTTTGAATTTTGCTTATGACGAATCGAAACTGCCCAAGGCCATGAGTTTTTATTTGCTTTATCGCCATTTATAATTCTTGAGATAATGTTTGAAGATTCAATAGGTGCATTAGCTTGTTGTCCGCATTTATAATTATCTGGTCTTTTTACATCAAGTCTAATTGGAGCAACTGGT
This sequence comes from Brachionus angularis, assembly GCA_021432725.1. NCBI lineage: Eukaryota > Metazoa > Rotifera > Eurotatoria > Ploima > Brachionidae > Brachionus > Brachionus angularis. Next base: position 1,017,112 of record JAJVDD010000007.1, read on the forward strand.
GCAATTTCTGGTACCTTTTTAGAAATTGATTCAACCCAAAGTTTTGATACTCTGGTATAAATACCAGGCAACTTATTATTACAAAAACCATTTTCATCTAAAGAGCCAAAAGTACCTACACCATATAAATACCACCTACTATTCATAAAATACATTAATGGGCCACCTCCGTCAAAAAAGCAAAAATTTGATTTCTTCTCTGATGGATCGAAAATACAATAATTATCTTTATCATATCCAAAGCATTCTTTTTTATTTAAAACAACTTTTGTTTGTGCCTGAATTAAAACTTCCGAAGGCTTTTTATTTTCTGTAAAACCCCTACAGTTAATAAATTTTATTAGCTAAATATCTTTTTTAAATTAAAATAACAATTTAATAAAGTATAATTTTGTTTACCATCCAATTATTATAACAAATTTATTAAAAATGACTGAAAAATTGGATGACGGTGGTAAACACAAAATTTGAATTTTATCTGAAAGTATCACATTTTCCGATAATTTTGCAACAGCTAGATTGTTAGCTATTTCATCTAAATTGTCATGAAGAAATAATTCTTTTATATAGAATATGTTTTTATCAGAAAGCTCAGTATTATTATGAACACCAATAACTGCTATAATATTTGATATTTCTCTATATCTTAAACAATGAGCAGCTGTTACCACTAATTGTTCAGAAATAAGTGAACCACCACAAAAATGCTCATAATTACCATTTACTAATTGTTGTAAGGAAACCATCCAAGGCCATGAATGTGCAACAGCTTCATCGCCATTAATAATCTTATTTATATTTTGGCTATTAACAGATGGTGGGATTTTAGATTTGCCGCAATCTTTCAATTCATTTAAAATATTTTTGCTATTAATAATGTTTGAATTAGAAGCTTCAATTATATAAGCTAAAATAAAAAATTTTAAAGTGGTAAGTTTTGGTAAATAATTTTTTTTCATTTTATTTCTAATGATAAATAAGTTGAAATTATTTGAATATTTATGTGATGATTTAACCAACATTAAATAATGAAACTTTTAAATAAATTTTATAAATAAAAATCAAAAAAATGTATTTTATAATTTATGTGTCTATATTAATTAGTTTTCGAAATTACAAAAACTTAAAATTACATAAGCAGTTGAAGTACCTTCATTTTCAACATTGGATAACATTTATTTTAAAATGATTTCAAATTTTCAAAAATAATTTTTATTTTTTTAGTTCGTAATTAAATAAGAAAATTTATTAAACATAGGAAAAGTTTCTTTTTTCAATTTTCAATTTAAAAAATTAGAATCAAAACTGATTTGTTGATTAATTAATTAGATATTTTTGAAATTGATGATTTTTCTTATGAATTATGATGATGCAAATATTATTGAATTCATAAATTAAAATAACTTAATTAACTTGAAAACAAATAATTGAAAAAAATGTATAAATTAATATAGCAAAAATGTGCTTGGTTCTTTTTTTGTTGATTGGGAAATTTTTAGAAGGGGATTGTAGAAAATATCTCAAAACATAATAATTTAAAAAAAAAAATATTTCAGAGAGTTTAAATAGTCAAATTTTTTAATTTCGAAAAAAATCAAATTTTTGAAGCACTTATTTTTAAAAAAATTTTAGAGAAATTAAAGTATAATTCATCCACTACTCAAAAAAGAAAAGAAGAGACGAGTAATATAAAACGTACTAGTTTATTTTAGTTTATACTGTATATATTATACATATGTATGTTTAAATAAAACAGCATTTAAATTTGTTAAATTAAAAAAAAAAAGTATAAATAAATATAATGCAAAAATTTTATTGAATTAAATTTAATATGATTTAAAATAAATAAAATTAGTATATTTTAAATAAATTTTGGTTTAAGACCTGATGCAAAATTTCTGTTTTGAGAAATACTGAATTTATCATTTATTACAAGAGAGCATTGTTTATTTTTGTTATGTATTTGCCAACCAACACAATTTTTGTCATAATAACAACTCAAACAACATTCTTCAGGTGATGAATTTTGAATATGTTTTAAATTGTTGCTTATAAAATTATTTATTTCATTTTGATTGATTTTATTTGAACAATGTTGAACTTGATTTGAGTTTTTTTAATTTTAAATTAAATTAAATTAGTTTAATTTAATATTAAAAACATACCAATTGAGATGTATCCAGAATATGAATTTTTATCTTTAATTAATGAATGTTCAAAGCGATATCTAAATTTTAAAAAACATTGATTTTGTTTAAATGTATAAGTAAAACATTCCTGATTCTCTTCACAAAGAATTTCACATGTTTCAATTGAATCTGCTATAATTGCTGATTTTAGATTATTACCAGAAAAATCAGTAAAATTTACTCTAATAAATTTTTCTTATAATTTAAAATAAAATCAATTAATTAATAAATTTAAATATTCTTTAATAACTTAAATACTTCTCTCGAAAATAGTTGAATCTTTGAAAAAAAAAATGAATAAAAAGAAAGTAAAATAATAAATAATAATGATTAAGAAACAAACCATTAGTATAACGACCATCAGTTGAACAACAGACTATATATAATGGAATTGGGTTTAAATATTTACAATTTCTAATTATTAAATTTCTAATTCTTACCACATTTTTTTCCATCAAAATATTGTTTATTTGTACATCTACATTGACCATTTTGACATGATAAACCTAATAAATCATTACATATCAAATTATCATTACATTTTTCCAAATGCTTTAATTTATCAGCTTTAAAATATTTTTGAAATTAATTTTAACAAAACAACATGTTATTTTATTTGATCTCATTTAAAATATATTATTACAGCATGTTTGTATTTGTGTGTTCCAAAATAAACTTGAATTTCTACAATTGCAAATACCATTTGAGCAAGCAAGATTTTTATTTGAATCACATTGAATATCATTTGTACATTTATCATTATAATTCAAAAACTTTTCTTTAATTTTAAATATTAAAAATTATCTTTTGAATAATATGATTTAAGATTTTACTAGATATTACATTGCAAATAAGAGCATACACTAAAACCCGAAACCTAGTTAGTATCCAATTTTTTGATTGGCTGGTGAAGAGAACTAACCAATAAAAATATTTGATACTGACTAGGTTTCGGGTTTTAGTGCATGCTCATATTTGCAAGGGTTTACGGTATATGTTTTTATAATAGAATTTTAATTTAAACTAAAATACCTAATAGAAATTCATGTTTGTTAAATATAATACATATTAATTAAATTTTTTAAAATAAGTTTTTACTAATTTGTTATTAAGAAAATAATATGCTTTTTTACAAATTAAATGGAAAATTGTGTTGATTTAGATTATGAATTATAAAATCTTTAAAAAAAAAAAATATTACCACATTTTTTTCCGTCAAAATATTCAATTTTGGAACATTTGCATTGTCCTTCTTGACAAGTCAAACCTATTAAATCATTACAAATCAAGTTTTCATCACAATTTTCTAAATTTTTTAATTTATCAGCTTATTTTAATTTTAATTTATCAAATGTTTAAATTTAATACTAAGAAAAATAAAATAATTTACAGCATGTTTGCAATTGTTTGTTCCAGAATAAATTTAATTCTTTACATACACAGACTCCATACTTACAAATCAGATTCTTTTTTGCATCACATTCAAAATCATTTATACATTTCTCGTTGAATAACATAATTTTGCCTTTTTGAAAAAACTTGAAATAAATTTTTATTAAGAAATGTTTAAAAAAAAATCAACTGCATTTAGTTCCATCAAAGTAATTATCATTTGAACATCTGCATTCACCATTTTGGCATGATAAACCTAATAAATCATTACAAACTAAATATTGGTTACATTTTTCCAAGATATTTAATTTATTAGCTTTAAGTTTTTTATTTAAATATTTAATTTATAAATTTAAAAATTTCGAATTTTCTTCAATTACAGCAATTAATTTTTTCTTTATTCCAGAATAAATCTGGGTCTTTACAATCACAAAAACCATTTTTACATGTTAAATTTTTACTTAAATCACATTCAAAATCAGTTGAACATTTATCACTATGTAAAAGTAATTTGCCTAAAATCCAAAAAAAAAATTTAATATTTTTATTAATTCATTTTTTCAAATTTAATAATTCTATTTAACTGCATTTATTGCTATCAAAAAAATTTCCAAATGAACATTTACATTCTTCTTGCTGACATGATAAACCAAGCGATTGATCGCATAATAAAATCTCGCTACATTTTTCAAGATATTTTAATTTATTAGCTTAATATTATATTTTAAGAAAAAACAATTATTGTTTAATTTTTTGATAAAATTTTATTTCAAATACCACATTTAGTTCCATCAAAGTAATTATCATTTGAACATTTACATTCACCATTTTGGCAAGATAAACCTAATAAATCATTACATATCAAGTTTTCATTACATTTTTCCTGATGCTTTAATTTATCAGCTTAAATATTTTTATTATTAATTTTTCTTAAGAAAAACATCTTTAAAATAAATATTTAATGTTATTATTTACAACAAATAAGATTGTCTTTATTCCAAAAAAAACTTGTATCTTTACATTCACATAAACCATTTTTACATATTAAATTTTTGCTTGCATCGCATTGAACATCATTTGAACATGTTTTATTATGATTCAATGCATTATCTAAAAAATTATAAAAAATGTATTTCTATACAATATATCTTTGAAAAACATATATAAATATTATTTAAAAGATAATATAACTTAAATTAATACAATATTAAGTTATACTGTAGAGATAATATTTTAATTCCATAATTACATCCTATAGTACATACGAATTATTCGTTACTAAATTGATTACAATATAAAATGTTTTCTATAGTATAAAGAAACTTTGAAATTTTAATTTCAGCTTATGATGCGATCGCATTTCGAGATTAGATAAGTTATGTTTTTTTTTAACTATTAAAATAATCTTACCACACTTTGTTCCATCAAAGAATTGTCTGTTAGTGCATTTGCATAGTCCATTTTCACATATCAATCCAATTTTATCATCGCATAATAAATTTTCATTACATTTTTCCAAGTATTTTTTCTTATTTACTATTCTTCTTTATATATTTTGTATTTTAATAATATATTGTTAAAATATTGATTACAGCAAATTTGAGTTGATTTTTCCCAAAATGAAGAAAAATCCTTGCATTCACAGACTCCGTTTTTACAGATTAAATTCTTATTTACATCACATTGAACATCATTTATGCATTTCTCATTGATCAACAATACTTTTTCTTAATATTAAAGTATAATTTTATTATAAATTAAATATAGATCAATTTTATAAAAAAAATCAACCGCATTTAACTCCATCAAAATAATTATCATTCGAACATTTACATTCACTATTTTGACATGATAAGCCTAATAAATCATTACACATCATATTGGGATAACATTTTTCTAAGTAACTCAATTTATCAGCTATTTAAAAAAAAAATTGATTTTGTTAGAAAAGTTCATAAAAACAATTTGATTACAGCAAATAAGAGACTGTTTGCTCCAAAATAGATTTGAACTTTTACACTCACAAAGACCATTTTTGCATATCAAGTATTTACTTGAATCACATTCAAAATCATTTGAACATGTTTCATTATGGCTGAATAATTTTCCTTAAATAAATTTTAAAATTTTCTCTCAACAAAAAAACTCGATAATTTTTACCACATCTAGTTCCATCATAGATGTTATTAGAGCAAACACATTCACCGTTTCGACAAATCAAGCCTAATGAATCATCACATAATAAAGTATCATCACATCTTTCCAAATATTTTAATTTTTGAGCTTTGTTTAGAATTAAATATATAAGCTTTTAAATTTAAATAAATTTTTTTCTGTATTTACAGCAAGTCTGAGATGGTTTGTACCAAAATAAATTAGAATTCATACACTCACAAATACCATTTGCACAAACCAATTTTTTACTTGAATCACATTCAATATTATTAAGACATTTTTCTCCATTAATAGATGATTTTACTTAAGATAATAGTTTAAATAATTTTTTATTATATAAATATATAAATTAGTTTTTTGTTTTATATCAGACTGCATTTAGTTCCATCAAAATAATGACTATTTTTACATTTACATTCTCCTTCTACACATGATAAACCTACTAAGTCATTACATATTAAACTTTCATTACATTTTTGCAAATAACTTAATTTAAGTGCTATAAAAAAATAAATAATTTTTATTCATTTTTTTATATGAATATTCCTTTTACGTACAACATCCGTTATTAATTGGAAAATATTCTTTGCTTTTACATAAACATATACCTCGAGCTGAATAACCAGTTTTATTTCTATAATTTGCTTCGTAATAATCTACATATAAATAAATATCATCATTTGGCTTGCATTCCACATTTTTGGATTCATCGCAATCGATTTTTTGTAGACATTCATCGTTATATGACCCTAAATTGTCTAAATAGATATATTATTTTTGATCCAATAAAGTAATTTTTTTTGTTAGTATTTTTTATTTACTTACAACAGCTTTTAATTGTTTCACTATATAATAAACTGCTTCGACATATACATTTACCAAATTTTAAATAAGAAATATTTTCCAACAAATAATCGTATTCGGCATTAATACATTTAGAACATTGTATAGAATATCCCCTACACTCTAAACCTTTTTTATCATTACATTCGCCAATTTTGCAATCTTCATTATAATTTTTTACAGGTTGATTTTGTAAATAAGCGTTGATTTGGTCATATTCGCGAAAAAAATTGAAAAATAGTAATAAAGAAAACAATTTAAAAAAAAATTTCATTTTATTTTTGTTAAATTTTTGCTTTTGAATAATTTTTTAAAATCATGATTTTTTGGAATTATAAAAAATATTTTTTAATTGCCAATTAACTTTTAAGAATATTCCAAGCTGATTCATATCTGATATTGAGTTTATATATTAATTAATTACAAATTCAAAAAAAAGATTTTGAATAATATTCATAGAATTAAATAAAAAAAAATATGAAATTGATTAAAATAAAATAATAAAATAAAATACAAAATATTATTTAGTATTAAAAATTAAATATATAAAGTCAATAATTATTGATCAGATGATCAGAAAAAGGCTTAAGTCAATAAAACTTAAATATATTTGTAAAACTTAAATATTGTACATGGTGTACTTTTGTATTTTTGTAGCATAAAAACTCAATGAAATACATGTAATAGTAATTTCTTTGTAATAAAGATTTTTTTGTAAATAAAGCCACTAACTACGCCACTGCTTGATCCAAGCCCGGATAAGAGTAGGAGGGTGATGATAACCACTAACTAAAAAAATATTATTCAATATATCGTTTATTTTAAAATATGATCATGATATATTATAAATTAATTCAATATTTAAACATTATTATTCCTAAATAAGAAACATCCTTTTTTCCTTATCTTAATGTAATAAAAACATAAAATTATCTACAAAATCGGGTTACGCCACTGCCGATATCTAAAACTAAATATTTTAAAAATCTTAAAATTTTCAAACTTTGAACAATTGTATATAATAAATTTAACTTTATTAATATTATTAAAAAATGAATTATCGCAAGAATATTTTAAATATTTAGTTAAAAACGAAACTCGCTTGGGAAGCGTTTCTTTTATTTTAATTATTTCATAAGTAATATTACTACAAATAAACTACAAATTTTATAAACTAAATACGACAAAGATACTAGTGGTATCTGCGGCTCAATTTTATATTGTTTTGATTGTAATATTAAATTCTTTAGAAATTTTCTAGATTCAAAAACACGAATAGATTTTAATGAAGTGACTCGTATCAATCTGTACATTTTTTACTAGTCAATATAAAAAGAATAGTCCATGCTCTCATGCAGTATATACGGTTAAGGAAACTATCAATTACTGTAATAAGAGAAATAAGAAAGTATATTCATTTGCAATAGACGCAAGTAAAGCCTTTGAAAAAACCCTCAAATATGTCGCTGGATAAAAAAATATTATGACAACTCAATGGCAATAGTGGAAAAAGATAAAAAAATAAGCAAACTGTTTGAGACTACAATTGAAGTAAAACAACGCGTTCCTAAAACAAGATAACAATATAAAGAAAGATAATTAAATTAAAATTAAAACAAACTTTTTTTAATATATTAATATTTTAATTTATAAAAAAAAGGAAAAAAAAATAATTTATTTACATTTTGTAATTAAAGGTTTTAATTGTAGTAATTAGCTTTTTTTCTTTAATACTTTATTTATTTTTAAAATTCCTTGTTATTTTTTTTATTTTTATTATATTATTTAACAAATAGAATGTTTTAAAAAATTTAATAATTATTTTTTGCAAATTCCACCGTTTTTGAATCATTTATGGTATCTGGCTTCACATTTTCTAATTTCCGATTATTTAAATTTTTGTTAAAACTGTTTATCATACAAACATTTCTATTTGAGTTTTTGTTAATCAAATAATACTTAGTATTGATTTTTAACGAATCATTACACTTCAAATCATTGGAAGTAATTTGAGCCAAATACTTTTCTCTCAAACACCAATAACAAAATAAAAAGTATTTTACACCTTTCAAAAATTTTGGGTTAAGCCAAGCATATATAAAGGGATTTATGAAGCTCCTTGATACTGCTATAATATGACAAATAAAAAAAATTTCGCTAAAATATTTGACAGATGTAATCGAATTATCATAAAAGCGATAAAAATTTAAAAACTGTATTGGTGCCCAAAATAGCATAAAAGTCAATACCATTGTGAAACACATTTTTAAAATTTTTTTCCGCGATTTACACATTTTTGCTTCTCGGTTCAGGTCAGTTTCTCCAGGAGCTTTTGTTTTTTTTAGTTTGAGACCTATTTTTGCATAACAATAAGACAAAATGATCAATGGTATAAAATATTGAATTAATAATAATCCCAAATTGTAGGGTTGTTCTAAATTTTTATACTCTATGGGCCATTCTTCTTGGCATTGAGCAAATTCAAGATCTGTAATGTTGTTATAGTATACTAATTTAGTTACAAAAGTTATTGGAAGAGATATAAAAAGACTAAATGTCCACGATATAAGTATTAAATATTTGCATCCAGTTAAGCTTATTCTTAATTTAAGAGGCTTTACTAAAGCCCAGTATTTGTCCAAGGTAATAAGAATTAGAGTATAGATAGTCAGCGTAACAGATACATTTTGCATGTAGTTTAAAAAAACACAACCAAAATAACTAAATGGCCAATATTGGGTCAAATAAGCACTTATATAAGTAGATGGTATGCAGAGTAGTGCGAATATGAGATCTGATATAGCTAGATTGATTATAAAAAAGTTGGTAACCGTTTTGACTCGTTGATAGTACATGAAAACTAAAAGAACAAATGTGTTACCGCCTATGCCAAGTACCATAGATAATATGTACAATATACTTGCAGTTATTTTTAAATGGACCGAAACGTTTGAGTATTGAGAGTTTAAAAGTAAAGTGTTCGAATTAGAATAATTGTTTGTTTCTAGTAGCTGTGTTGCTGAACCTATCTTGATAAAGTAAAACCAAATTATATATTTTAAACTCATTTTTCTTCTCTTGTTATTTGTTATTATTATTCATTTATTACTAATATCTTTTATTTTATGTTTTAATTGGTTTTGTTTTAAGTATTCATCTATTGATTGATAATACTTTTAATTAGATTTTTAAATCGATATGAAGCTCTAAATATTAATATCAAAATAAATTATATATTTTAGGAAGAAAGAGAATGATGAAGAAAATATTGTTAATTAAAAATCATAATCATATTTTAAAAATTTTATAAAGAAAAATTGTAACAACATTAATTGGTATTTCTTTAAATTTTTTAATAAACTTTTGATTTTAACATTTTTTATACAATGAGAACTTAAAATTAATATTATAAGAAATTTGAAAATTCAGATTATATAATCTAACTATAAAAAAATCCAGCATAGCTTTGAATAGATAATATTATGTTGAAAGCCGAATTGGGCTTATGAAACGGATTGAATAAAATTAATAGCGAAAATCTTGTAAAAATTGATTCTGAGCGATTCCAATCTACATCTGATATAATAATGATTTCGGCTCAAAATCTATTTTTATAGGTTTTAAAGTAATTATTGTAAGATTCACATAGTTATTCAATCCGTTTCGTACTAAACTCAATACTTAATCCAAAAAAATTTAGATTATTATCCGGTAATAATTCGGTTCTTGGAACACCAAAATCAATTTTTTTTTTATAAATTTTTTATGTTTCTATACCATATAGAATATAAAAATTTATAAATATAAACATTTAAATAAATGATTGAATCAATATTTAAATATTTTGTAATTAAAATTTCTAACTACATAATCAAAAAATTAATTATAGACAGATTAAAAAAACTGATGGTTATAAATTTTAAAAAAATCTAATTAGATAAATAGCATATCATTCAAGGTTTATTTTTAGAAAGCCTAGAGAGAATTTCTATCTTTTCCAGATTAATTAGTTTCTATTTTATATTTATCATTTGTAGATTAAATGTTAATTATGACTGTTTAAAAGACATTTTTCTTTTAAAATAAAAAATTTAAATAAATTTTTACATAGCTGAAAATGTTTGAAAGTAATTAATTAAAGCTCTATTATTTTTATTATTGAGTTTTCGTGTTATTGTAGCTCATTTATTTAATATATAAAATATTTGTCCAAAAAAAGAATTAATTTTCTACATCTGAAATTTATAGGCATTTAGCAACTGTTGGAAAAATGATTGATTTTATTTTTAATTTCAATTAAATGAATACAAAATTAACAAAAATAATTATATAAGCTAAGATTTTAATAATTAAATATTGATAGATTATTTTAATAGAATACAATAAATCTGGATAATAAACTTATAAAATTTTAATTATAAATTTTTTAAAAATTAATTTCCTTCTTTAATTTTCTATATTAAAATAATATATTATAAGCTTGACTGATTTAATTGATTTATTAATTAATATTCACTTTAAAAAAAAAATTAAATATTTTATATTATTTTTTATAAGAAATTTAACGTTTTAATTTCTTGATACTTATTTTTTTATTTCTAACTGTTAATCATGATAAAAGAGAAAATCATATTGTCAGGAATAGCTCTTTTTAATTTTCTTAATATTTTAGTAGATTAGATAGACAGACAGACAAAACTTGATTATAATATTTATTTTAGAAATTATATTATAATTTGACATTTAACCATATAACCATTTCTCGAAAATTATTCCATTAAAATATAATTACACACATACACAAATTAGAATTTGTTTTAAGCTTTATTTTTATGAAATGTTTAAATATACAGTAGATTTAGAATTAATCAAGTTAGATAAAGAACAGTTAAGATTATATATATAAAAATTTTTCTTAATGAAAATAAAAAAACGCTTAGCGTTAATTTTTAACAGTTGATAACAAATAAATAACTAGTAATTCTGACTAAGCTAAAATACAGATTTTGAATTTTATGATATAATTTTTGATATTTGTTTGTTGCAAAAAAAAAATCTTATTTTGATTAATTGAAAAATATAAAATTGATTTAGAGATTCTTTAATTATAAAAAATTTATTATATTAATTTTTTAAAAGCTTTCAAAAGACAACTTTATACTTTATATTGTTTGTTTGAAAATCTAAAGTAATTTGTAACTACATATCTATAAAAAATTGTATAACAACTACGATTAATACTCTAATTAATTATTTTAAAAGCTTGATTAATATATTTTTTTTAATCAAATAAGAGTATCATATTCAAATTCTCAATTATTCTTAAAATTTTAATCTACTTTGTATTAGAATTACATATTCCCATGTTTAGAGACTTGTCTCGTTTATATAGCTGAATTAAAATGTTTAGAATAAATTTGCAAAAATTATTTATATATATATTTCCTAAAATTTTTCTTACATTATTGTTTTCTTTTATTTTAAAATTTATGCTTGGTGAAATTTCTATTTCTACAAATGTTCTAAAAATAGACTGAATAATTCATTTTAATAAGGATAAATTTGTTGCAAGTTTTAGATTTTTTAGAACAATTCTGAACTTAAATGATGTAAACAAAGTCTAAAAATTTGAAAACTTAAAATAAAATTATTAGTCCAATTTGGTAGCATTTTTTTAATAAACCTGGTATCATTTTCTATAATAAAAAAACACTCGAATAAAAGCATTTCAAAAAGTACTTTATAATATTCTTTTTATAATTATTCTTCAATAAATAATATGCTTTTTTTGGTCCAAATATTAGCGCTTTTTTGGCTCTAATATTTCAGAAAATTAAAAAATATCGACACTATTAAATTTAAAAAAATAGTTTATAATAAAAACATATATTAGTATTAGATTTTATTATTAAAAAATTTTTATTAGAAATGTCAATTTTTTCTTTTCAGTTATTATATTTTATATGTAAAATAATCAGTTAATTACTTGATATATTGATTTGATTTAAAATTAATTTTTAACTTTCTAACTATGTTGTTTTTATAAGCTAATTTTAATATCTTTTTTTTTTAAGTTTATTCTTTTTAATTTCTTTTATAATAACGTTAGAATCTGATTTGATATTGGCTTAGCTGATTTGAAGTTTTTATTTTTATATAATTCATGTAACCAGATAGAACAATGTTATATTCTATATAATTAAAAAAAATTAATATTCCGAAGACTTAAAACCAAAAAATAACTGAATTGTAAAAGCATAAACTATTTATTATAACTTTTAATTTGGATAAAAAAGACTATTAATTGCTTTGGAAATTTATTTAATTTTATTAATAAAAAATAAAAATATTTTCTTATATGATACAATGAGAATGTCAAATTGATTATTATTCAATTATTTAGATAAAAAAATAAAAAGGATATACGTCAAAAATTAAAAATATTTTTATTGCGCTATCATAATAACAGGTTTTCCGTTTTGTAATCCGATTGGAAAAGATTAAAGGAAAACGAATATTTTTCTAAGAGTCAAATATATAAATATTATATAACCTTTTTGATATTATCACTTTTATTTATTACATTCATTTCAATAAAAAAAAATTTTCATTAATCAATTTCACCCATATTTAACTAGATTAACTTTAAAATTTACTTCCAAAAATTTTAAACAATATTTATTTTTGGACGGTAATTACTATGACTGTGAAAAGTATTACTTTACGTCAACTTTTTAATTAGTTTACGGCTATTTAAATTTATTTCCGTTTAAAAATTTATAGAAAAAAGGGTATTTTTGTAGTGTATCGAAGTATTAGTTTACTTCTTTTTATTTAAATTAGGATGATTTTAAGCATTTTCTTTTGGTATTGGACCTACTTTGGCTTTCGATCAATCCTTAATTAATAAATTAAAGATTAACTTTAATTATTTAACTTAGTTTCCATGTTTTATCAATGTTTCAATCAATTTTTTTTACATTCTTCGTAATTCACATTTTTATTGAACTAAATTCAATTAAACCAAGTCATAGACTATATTATAAACAGTTATAAAGATATTACTGTAAATTTTTAATGTCTGGTTTTATTAATCAACCAACAAAATTCATTATCTAAAAAACTTGAAAAATTTTACTGAGACCTAGACTAGTTTCATTTTATTAAAAAATTTAATATTATCAAATTTTTATATTATTTTTAGTTTATGTGATTTAATTTGTTGAAACATTTTGTATCAGCTTCATATTTCTATATCTTAAATTATAATTAAAATTTATACATTATTTAATATTAATTTACATTTAGCTTACGTACTGTTTAAATTTAATGAATTAGATCTCTTTATCTATAAACAACTATATTTTCTACATATTATTACTTAATCTAAATAAAGTATTTCATAAAAATTGAGCCAGAACTATTTTTTTTTAATTTAATTAAAATCGATTTTATTACTGTGTACCATTTTGAAAAAAAAAAATTAAACTTAAATAATTTTTTTTATAGAAAAATATTTTATGTATTACTAAAATTTGAAAAAAAAATTTAAATTATTAAAATTCTACTAGGATTATATAATTTATTTTTGATTATTTAACAGCTTTTTTTTTCTTTATAAAAAATCAAAATTTTGAATTAACTTTTATTTGAATAAAATTAATAATTTTTTAATAACTGATTTTTAATAATTTAAAATCATTATTTTCTATTAATTTATAAAGAAAAAGTTAATACTAAATATCAAGCTAAAAAGCTAAAAAATAAAAACTTTAAAAATAGGATATAAAACAATAGCTTTTATATATAAATTGGTAAATAGACTTTAAATTTTAGAAATATATAATTGTTCCTAAGTGAGAGATCATTTAGTATTAAATTATGGCGCTACATTAGGAGAGAAATTAATATACTGTTATATTGACAGTTAGGAATAGGTTCGGCTGACCCTTTATCAAGCCGTCAACAACACCTCCGGGTCTAAAAAATCTTCAATAATTAATTAGAAATATTTATACTTGCAATTATGTGCCTACATAGTTATATCCTTACCACAATAAAATCCTGTAAAATTTCCATATTTCTACTATATAATATATAATGATAGGTTACGTTTAACTAGTCCTCAATTTTTGAATATATCCCACATAAAATAAAGTACAAGTATTAAGAATTTTTATGCTATGAAACACAAATAGAATGAAATAAGGCAAATGAAATAGCAGCTTCGAATTATTTCCAAAAAGCAACCGAATTAAAATACATAAAGTCAGCAATGGAAAACGTGTCTAATTGCCAATTATTGCTAAATGTGGAGCTTAAAAGATTAAATGGAAAATGTTTATGGCTATAAAATTTAAAAACAAAAGTTAAATCCTTTTTCCAATTATGCATATATATATATATATATTAATTAGCTACTTTTACTTAATTAAATCCCGTTTCAGTTTTATTCCCGAATTATTAAAGGACCAATTTGGGGACATAACTGCGAGGATACTTTAATTCGATATTTAGTTAATTTTAGTTCTAGTAATAGTCATTTAAACCTTGTATTCTAACTATTTATCGGCTCTTTTTCCATTATTATTAAGTATTATAGAAAAACGTTATCTCAATAATAAAATTGTATGGTAAAAAAATTTTTGCTTTATTTATTTTTCAGTAATTACCCACACTCCATTTATTTTGAAAACTAATTAATAATATAAATAAATTGACTAATAAAGAACCAAAAAACTAAAACTTTGTAGTTATTGATTCTTTCAAAGGTTTCCATGAAATCAGAGAGTATTTCTGGAAATAAATTTTAAGTCATGTTATATAATTATTCTGCTATTAAATAAGGATAATCTTTAAAAATTATTGTTCTAAATTTATGATTTTTATTAAATTTTATAATTGCACTTGGCATGTTTAATATTAAAGTTTTATTTTATTAAATTCTTTACTAAATAAAAAATAAAATTTTTTTTAGCAATTGTGTGCTGAAAAAATTTTCCTTAATACTTTATTATGTATGAAGCTTTTATGAAGGTATAGTAAACAGTTTGATACTAATAAATTTACTTTTATATTAGGAAATAGATATAATTTCAATAAATTCCTATTAAAATCCATTACCAAATTTAATATAGAAAAATAAAATAAAAAAACAAACTATTATCAATTTTATAGATATTTAAATTTTAAAATATATTTAAATTTTATTAATTTAAAAAAAAATCTTATACTATAACTGAACATTTATTCAAGTTTAAATATTAAACAACATGAATTGTATCTAATATAAAGTTATTAATAAAAATTCATTTATTTTTTTTATGTTATAAATTAAAAATTAATGAATATTGAAAATTTATTTAATAAAAAAATAAAACATTTTCTTTAGTTAAAATTGTTTAAGATCATTTTGTTATATTATTATATTTATTTATCTAAATTTAAGATAATAATTTTAATAACAAGCTGTTTTGAAAGAAAGATTTAATAATAAATCTTGTCTGTCTTTACTTCACTTGTTTTTTTCTGGATTTATTTAATTTTATATTTTATAAATATAAATATAAATACAATAAAATGTATATTTTTTAATACACTTTCAAGCATATTTCAAAAAATGAATAACTTTATTAGGATTTTAGATTTTGAAAAAAATATAAGAATTAGAAATAATTAAAACATTAATTTTTCGAAATCTTATTGATGAACACTTAGTAATTTTGTATTATATTATTAAAATCTGATTATAACCATATAAATCTTATTATATAATATTATTATTAAGTTTTTTAGAAATTAAAGTAGTATATCTTTATAAAACGATATATCCTAGAAAAAAGCAATAGACTACCATTTTAGTTTTCAGCTTGGCTTGAACTTTTAAATTATTTAGAAAGAGAGTTGAAAACAACCCAGTATGTTCTTGAATTATATCACTACAGTAATAGATTTTTTTTATAATTTAGTTTATCAGCTAGTCCTAATATTAAAACACAGAAAGCTTGAAGCTTTAATTTTTTTAAAAGCTGATTTCAAACAATAATCTTTATATATAGTTAAAATCTGAAGACAATTATGATTAAATTTATTACATAATTTTTTGCATTAAATGATTAGTTATAACATTTAAAAAAAAATGACAATTTTTATTTTTTATTTAGACTAATTAGATTTACTTATTTGTTTTGCCAGAGTGAAAAGTTAAGCTAAGTTATATAAATTAATAAGCATCAAAGTGTTTATAAAAATTAATCTTAAACTTAATGTCTCAAAAACTGTTTTATTATTTAACAAGCTGTCAAAAATTACAATGTTTTAATTTGCATATTAAATGAACAAATTTGATTAAAAATATGAATATTTTGTTTGAATCTTTTAAAAAATATTCCATATACTGAATATTTGATACTAAATAATACATTTTTTATGAAATTTTTACATGATCGATAAACCTATCTTACTTTATCATAAACAAAAACATATCTTACAAAAATGATCTTTTGAAGATTTTTAAGATAGAATATAAAATATAAAATAATCAAATTAATTTAGTTTCAAAAGCTTTTTTTATTATATTTTTTGAATAATTGTCTATTTAATTTAAAATTATTTTATAAAAATTTTTCATATCAATAGAAAAAAATTTTCTGTTTTTATGATTGAATAATTTTAAAATGTGTTTAATCAAAAATAAAAGAAAACACGGAAACTAGTATAAATAGTGATTGTCAATTAATTAGCTCAAATAAGCAAAAATACATTAATAGATTAACTAAGCTATCTTATAATAAATGTAGTGATTAAGCAAAAAAAAAAAACATAACGATTCTGCTTTGAGTAGTATATTACTCTTTGAATTAAAAAGCCACTTTAAGTTCTAAGTATTAAAAAAGTCAAAGAATCAAATCATTATCAGAAAGTAACAATACATAATTACCAGAAAAAAAGGAAATTTATTTTAAAATAGGTCTAATAAAAAAAAAAGAAAGAAAATATTTTCAATAAATTTATAAATTCTTTTATTTATTTTAAAATGACTTAAATACAATATCTAAAAACAACAAATTCATTAAATTTTACTCTTACCAATTTTGATAGTTTACTTCACTGTTCAAAATAGGAATATAAAAGTCGTCCATATTGGGAAAAACTAGCACTTTTTGAAATTCCATTTTGAGCTTATCTGCTATAAAATCACTAATAGCTGAATAAGACACTTCTTTCTCGCCGACTTGAGGTGTTGCTGTCAATATTATGTTGGGTTTATTTACAAAACCGTACCACAATCTATCTGATGGATGTGGTGGTATGTTTAAAGCAAGAGTTCCATTTAATCTTTTAAGCTCCACATTTAGCAATAATTGGCAATTAGACACGTTTTCCATTGCTGACTTTATGTATTTTAATTCGGTTGCTTTTTGGAAATAATTCGAAGCTGCTATTTTATTTACAATATTTAATAACTTCTTACTCGGATTAGCCCTTTTTTAATATAAATTTTAATGTATTATTTTGACTTTTTAAATTTTTATAAATATCATATCTAGTCTCTATTCTAAAATGTAAATAAGTATATATTTAAATACTTAAAATATTATATTTTCTTAATTTATAAAGTATAAGAGGAAAAATAGAATTTTAGTTGCTAAATTCTTACGTTTCGATTAGTTTGTTCTCATCGTCATTCATACCAACATGAACATATTCATCTCCACTTGATTCAGGACTATCTTCTTCAGCTGAATCTTCAATTGCCAAATTTTTTTTTCTTTTCTTTACTTCTGTGAGTGGTTTATTTTTATGATTAAAAGTATTTTCTATGTAACTATTCAACTCTTCTTTGCTATCGCTTTTAGACGATTGAACTGGTGAAGAAGAAGACGAAGCCGAAGAACTCAAACTAGAACTAGAAGATTTAAATTTCATCAAATTTAATTTTGTTGCAAGTGACATTTGAACTGAGCCATTGTAATCAATATCTAAATTAACCCAAAGACCTTTATCATCATACCATGTCTCACTTACATTCTTAATCAATGGCACCACACTTCCCAAGTCAATACCAGTTATCTTCAACTCTTCCATAAAATATGGAATTTTAATTTTATTCAATTTATTCTGAATTTTTGTCTGAATCTGATTTATCCAGTATTTATGATAGAAAAAATCAGCAAATATTCTTATTATAAAAGTATTCATAAAATTAAGAGATGAGTCGTACAATAATCCCTGTTCAGTCTGTGTCTCTATTGAATTACTTTTTTCGTCAGCTTCTTGGCTTGATACTACAGAGGTTTGTTTGACTATTGTTTGTTTTGTATCTGAATTTAGTCTGTTTAATTTGATATAATTCAAACTGTCTATTAACTTTTTATTTGCTGATTTTTTGAACAAATTGAACCATTCTTCTTTCTCACGGTCGGTCCTTGCAAACAAGATCAAATCTTCACTTGACTTGTTAGATAAAAGCTTTACATTTTTTAAACTTATTGGATATTTTTTTGACCAGTATCTCTTGCGACACAAATTTTTCGGCAATATAGAAACATCACAGTCTGTTAGGTCATATATTCTTTGTTCTGTCAAAAGCACTGAGCCAATTTGTTCACCAGGTACTGCTCGTTTTGGCACTCGTATCGGAGTGGTCTGCAAACGCAACATTGTTCCGTCTAAATTCAAATAGACTGATCTTGTTTTATTCAAAAAGTGGTTCTCTGGAGAATAGGCCTCTTTGAGCTCATTCATCCAACCCTTGTAAACTCCATCAAAATTTTTATTTTCTTTTTTAGCAGCCGATTGAATAAGCAAATTTCTAGAATTTTCTAAATCAATTTTTTTATCTTTTTTAAAATATTTAAACAAATCGTATTTAGAGCCGAGCCAATAAATCAAATAGCTTAATAGAACACCATTAATTAGGCCAAGAATATAAGTCACAAGTATAAAAGGAATTTTTAAAACTAAAAATGACAAAACAGGAACTAAAATTAGACTAATGTAAAGCATATTTGAATTTGAATTTTTATTAATATTCGATTTTTGCGATTTATTCAAAATTGGTATTTGTTCAGGAGAAGTTTCTAATTGTTGCTCTTGAATCGTTTCAACTAAAGATACTGATGCACTAGTTGTTGGGGTACTTTTTGATTCCCGAGCGGTTTCCAAAGATAACTCAATGCTTCTTTTTTTAATCAAAATTCTCTTTTTTTGTGCTTCAGATTCTGAAAGTGAGGTATCATTTATCGAATTATTTATTTCAATATTTAAACTTTGGTCTATCAAATCGACTAGCTTAGAGGTTTGATCGGTTTCGGAGGATAAAGTTTTGTTTAGAGAATTATCCAGACTCATAGAAGGAACTATTTGTTTTGGTGATTTGTCACCAATAGAGTTATTAGTTTCACTTAAGCTAAACTCACTTTGAGATGTTTGAATTTTAGTTACATTAATATTAGAATCATCCAAATCATTATCGTCGTATATCAAAATGCTTTTTGGTTTAGTTTGAGTTGTACCTGAAGATTCTTGTTTGGAATCGTTTTCAAGAAGTTTCGATAAAAATATGCTCTTTGATGAATTACTATTTGAAGTGTTAAGCAAGTTTTTTTGAATATTATTAGCTAAGTTTGTTATTAAAGAGTTGTTATCCTTTTTTTTCAATTTATCTAGAAATGTAAGTGCTAATTCGCCTGCACCCGAGCCTATCGATTGTGCTAAACTATCTTTTTTATTATTCGTAGTCATATTAATCTTGAATTTTTTTTTTATGACGAATTTTTTAAATAATATACAATGTGAGAATCTAGAATTTGAATTTATAATTTGAAATTATTTAGATTTTTTATGTTAATTTATGGCCTATATCAGCTCATTTTTTTTTTGTTGAAATTTTAATTGCAAAAAATTTATTTAATTAATTTTGAAATATATTTATTTATTTATAGCTAAATTTATTCTTAAAATTATTAAATAATTTATTATTAAGTTTAGTATTATTTTGTATATAGATTATCTTTATTCAAAAATTTTAATTATTTCCCAAATCAAAAGCATATTTATTTTTGACATAATGTAATCAAGAAAAATTTGAGTTTTTTTTTTTGGAAAAAATATTTACTTTTAATACTAAAGGCGAATAAATTTTTCGCTTTAAATGATTTGCTTTTACTAAACAATTGCTTAATATAGTTAATTTAAATAATATAAAAATATATTTTATAAACATATTTAAATATTTTTAAAATGTATAAATAATTGAATACTTATGTCAATGGTAGAATAATTTTTTATCTCAAAGTTGATATGCTATTTTTTAAAAAATAATAATTTAAATCTTGATGAAATGATATAATATTTATTATCTTTTGGGTTGTAATGCATTAAGTTCGGAAATGCAAAAATAGATAACATGTATTTTTTACTTTATAGAAATAATTTTATTTATTTATAAAATAGTATTGATTTAGTCTAGGTGAAAATAATAATTTGCTTTAACTAAGAAAATTACCATTTACCTATAGTAAGTTAACAATTATTTTAGTATATCAAGCAAGTGTAGTATAGCTTCAAGCATCTCCAAGGTTCATCAAAGAGCATATTTTTATCGAAACTTCTTGAAAACGATTCCAAACAAGAATCTTCAGGCACAACTCAAAATAAACCAAAAAGCATTTTGATATACGACGATAATGATTTGGATGAATTACCTGATGATTTAAATTATGAAAAAGAAATTTATTTAGAAAATAACCATTTGAGAGAATTGCCAGATGGTTTGCTTAGAAATTTAAAAAATCTCACTTTTTTTGTTTTTTTATATTACTTATAAATCGAGAATTAAAGTTACTCCTGATAATACATTAAGCAGATTGCTACCTGGTATTAGGCCGATTTATAATTTAAGAAAAATCTGATCATTACAAAAAATTTAAGATAATCAATACAAATTTAACTTTTGCCATATTCTAAGTCATGGTATAAGTAACTTATTCAAAAATATCAGATCGATTCTTAGCTTTTGGCAACAGAATCTTTCCAAGAAAGTTTGAAGTTATATGTTTTTATGTTTAGATGCATTACCAACATAAATATTTATATAACTATTTTTTTATTGTTCGACCCGTTTTTTTCCAGATTATGAAAGCATTAATTGCATGATCTAAACTAAATTATAGACAAGAAATTTAAAACAAAGTTAATTTTTGAAAAAAAATAAACTTTGATTTTTTGGTTTTAAATGATATTGAATCTTATTAAATAAATTAAATTATGAAAATTCAAATTTTTATTTGTTTATTAGAATACATCAAGGAAATTTTCTAAATATTTAAAAAAGATAAATCATATTCAATCAAAAATTTCTACATTAGGTATATTATATTCAGTAGGTGTAATGTTTTTGTAAATATGAAAAATAAAATTTGATACCAATTTTAATTTATAACTGTTTTCTCAATACATTTTTGGCTAAAAATCCATGGTATTAAATTTTATAAAATTTAATTAAAAATTTTTTATCAAATAAATTCTTCAATATAAATACTTAAATTAAATTTTTTTTATTCTTTTAAATTTAAAAACATTTCCAAAAAAATGAAGATTTTAATACTTTTTTCAATATTTGTTATATTTGATTTTAGCCAAGCTCAAAGCACTTCAGGAGCGGTATTTTTATTTGGTAAAAAGTTCGAAAAAAAAGTACAGCCAAGATATGGTTATACAAATGAATATTATTTTGATCAAAAACTAGATCACTTCAACAAATCAAATACTAAAACCTGGAAACAAGTTTAAATCCAACAAAAGAAAAAAAAGCTCTTTAAATTTTTAAATTTTGTTTATTTTTTATAAAAGAGATATTGGGTCGATGTTGAATACTTCTGGCCATTAAATGGCTCTGTTTTTTTATATGTTGGTGGTGAATCCGAAGCAACTGGTTATGAAGTAAATGGTCATTTATTCGACAGATTATCCAAAGCTAATGCAGCTATGAGAATAGTTTTAGAGCACAGATTTTACGGAAAAAGCAGACCAACTCCGTTTGTTTAAAAAAATTTGATTAAAATTGTCGAATTAAAAATTAAGCTTTATTTAAATTAAAAGAGATGTTAGTAATGAAAATTTGAAATACTTATCATCCAAACAAGCTATTGAAGATTTGGCTAATTTCAGAAATTTTATTACTAAACAATATCAATTGACTGCAGCTAATAAATGGGTTACATTTGGAGGCTCTTATCCGGGTACATTGTCAGCTACTTTTAGAGCCAAATACCCGAATTTGATTCATGCTAGTTTTGCTTCATCAGCACCTATGATTTTTGTCACTGACTTTAACAAATACATGGAAGTTCTTGGCAAATCTTTGGACGCCTACAATCCAGTTTGTACTGCTGAAATTTCTAAAGCTTACCAACGCATCAGTACATTGATGAATACAACTGAAGGAAGAGACGATCTTAGGCTCCATTTCAGGTGATTTTTTATCATACACTTATTATTAAAATCATTTTATTTTATAAATTTTTTCTTAAAGATTATGTGAGTCATTAGAAAATCCAAATAATAGACTTATGTTTTTACAAACTTTATTCAATATAATTTCAAATAAATTACAATACAATTCAGATGTTTTAATAATTAATTTTATTAATAATTAAAATCTTTTTTAATACATTTTTTTTTATAGAAAGATGTCATTTGCTCGAAAATGTTGGATTCAACTCTTGGCGATTCAATGGAAAGATATGCAGCTGTTTTTACTTCTGATAATAACTATTGTCAATACAATTCTTATCAAGGTTACATTGATTATTTCAAGCAAAGTAGTTGGGATTCTACTCCTGTACAAAACGCAGGTTTTTTAATTAATAAAAATTGTTTCAATATATTTGTTTTTCTCTTAAATTCATTAAAATAGCCAGACAATGGTTCTATCAAGTATGCAACGAATTTTCCAGTTTCATGACCACAACCTCTACCAATCAACCATTCGGAAATTTACTAAACACAGAGTATACATTTTAATAGCTTTCTAAATAAAATTTTCAAATAAGTTTTTTTGAAGCTATTTTAAAAAACAATGTGCTGATGTATTCGGTCCTACATTTACACCAGTACAAATTGATTTGAACTTATGGAATACAAATGTATATTTAGGAAATTATAAATTTAATGGTACTAGAGTATTTTTTACAAATGGTGAATTAGATCCATGGAGTCCATTAGGCTTTTATTTTGCACGTGCTGGTACATCAGTTGAAAGTACTGTTATCAAAGGTGCTTCTCACTGTGCTGATATGCTTTATCCTAATACAAATGATATCAAAGTTGTACAAGACAAAGTTTTCAATACAATTTCAAATGTTTGGCTCAAACAAAATCCATAAATTAAATTTAAAATGAATTATTTAGATCATAAATATTTTATTTTTTTAATAAATTATTTAAATTAAAAAATCAATAGTTTGAAATTTATATTCATACAGAAAAAATATACATACATTAGATTCTAAGAGCTTAGAAATTTTTTTGAAAAATTTAAAGTTAAAAATTTTAAGCATTTTCTTTTATTTAAAATATTTTTTAATTTCTAATGGCTTACCAATATGGTAAATACGCTGGTATAGTTGTTCAATACATACGGGTGCAGACTAAGGAACCTTGCTCTTAGAAAGGTACTGAACGTACTGAACATATGTATTCAACTTGTATGCTCAGCGTGCGTGCTCTGGGTTGTTTAATTGTCCTTGAATAAATTTACCCTTGAAAAAGCTAAAAGATTATTATACAGCCAGCACTGAATCAATCAACTCGTTTATCAGAATAGTATTTGACTTTGTTGGAATGAAAGTTATTGTACGTTGCTGTTTTTCCTGTAGAATAATTCCTAGTTGCTTAGTAGTAACATCTGAGAATTTACTTTCTTGATTAGTATTTGTTCTCGGTTCTCGGTTCTCGGTTTGGACGGCAATATTTTAATTATCATTTATACATCTTTTAGTTTTACATTTTTTAATGACTTTAAATGACACAAGTTATAGTGTTCTCTAAATGAAATTCCAAAGCATTTAAATATTTTAATTGAATTTTAATCTTTTGGCAACTTATTCCATTCTCTCATTATTCCTTTTGCAAAATAGGAAATTTTTTAATTTTTATTTATTTTCCTTAATAGAAATGTATATTTGCTAATGAACTTCATACATTTGAATCACTCAAACCCTTGATTTATTCGTGGTTTTTTTAAAGAATAAAATGTAGATATCACATTTTTGTTTATTATTATTTTTTATTTAATTTCATTTGAAATACAAATTTGTAATAGTTTCAGAGAGAATATATTATTTTACCTGTAAAGATCGAATCTCGATTTGGTTAATATCATTCGGGGAATTTGAATTTAATTTCATATTTTTACTATATATACAGGTATATCTTAATTTAAAAGTGATATATATTTCAATAATATACTCAAGAGAAATTTTAGTTTTAAATAAAATTTTAAAAATTATCAACTTTCTTTATTTTGTTAAAGATTAATCAAGTATTAAGTGATATACAGTTATAGATTGTAAGGATTAATTTCACTGGAACCAATTATAACATTTTTTTTTTCTATCTTTTTGTTTCTAGTTCAATTATTCTCATGCTGAGCTAGTGATTATCAATCATATCCTGATTTTTTTTTAGACTTCCTGTTGTTTTAACAGTGTTTTTTTTTATTACTATTATAATGATAATAATACAGGTGAAAATTGACTTTTTTTTTTCTTCGAATATAATATAATTATATTCTCGTGTAATATTGATTACTTTTATTGATTACTAATTCAACTGTGTAAATAATAATAATAATAAAATTTCAAAATATTTTTTTCTTTTTCACTTTTAAATTCTCAAGTGAATTGGTAATTAGAAAAATGATAGGTAAACATTACGGAAATAGATTTTTTAATTTAATTAATTATCTAATTTTAGCATGGATATTTTAACTATTAATCAAATTGAACCCAATTATTCTATCAAGTTTTTCAAGATTACAAGTTACAATTTAGAAGTAAAGAATCTTGAATCTTGTTGAACCTATTGAAATTTAAATTTACAAAAAATAAAATACTTAAAATAGGATTTTGAATTAAGAAAAGTATTATACATTAAGCTGTTGCAAAAATAATTGCGCTTTTTTAGATTAATAAAAAAAATTTTTTTAGCTTCAAAATATTATTGAGACTAAAAATAAATCAAAATTTTAAGTTTTTTAAAGTAAAAAAAATACGCAATATTTTTGCAACAAATTTGAACTGCTTATATTTTGATTTTTGATGATAAAATAATCAATATACTCCTCCGTAACACATGTTTTTTAACTTGTATATTTCAATACAATCAGCAAAAATATCTTCTTGTATAATATCACTAAAACTTGTATTTGATAAAAGATGATAAAGAAACAAGAAACATTACAAAGTAATTTTATATCAGATAAAACTTAAGAAGTGCTATTATTTGAATATATATGTATATTTTTTTAACAAATTAAAAAAAATCAAAAAAATTCTTTTTTTTTTTATTATATGTTTTGTTTTGATATTTTTCAATTTTAAATCAATAAAGCTTTGTCTTTTTATTTTAAAATAAAATTTAATATAAACAAACTTTGAAAGTTGGAGATCGAAAATATTATTAATTTAATTTAATTTGATTTTATTTTGAAATAGACCTTAGTTATAAAAATAAAACTTGAAACCTTATCTAAACATGTTTGATCTTCCTGTAATAAATTACTATTTTTGTTATCACTTCGAAATAAAAAAGATAATCAAATAAGTTATTTTATAAATATATAAACAAAAAAGAAAAGCATCAGCAGGTAAGTTATAAAATAAATTGATTAAGAATATTGATTTACATTGTCTTAAACCCGAAAGATAAAAAAAAATTAATCATTTTTTAATTTAACTCATAGTTTAAAAACCTGTTGGAAATAATATTTTCTAAGATAAATATCAATAATGTGATATTCAAACATTCTTATAAAGCTATTTAAAAAACCAGTCAGAGTTTTAATAATCAATTGCTAAAAACGAATATATGTTGAGAAATTTTTTACCTTTTTACTTCTTCTTATTCTTCTTCTCTAAAGATAAGATTAATTATATAGACGATGATCAGCTAAAAAACTAAAAGTATAATTATTCTCTGACTGTGGTCTTTTCTATTTAGAATAATGTCTCTCTTGTTTCCATTTAATAATGCTTGGCTTGAATTTCAACAACATTTTTTTTAATTTTAGTTCTTTTCAAATATTTCAAAAACATTTAACGCTCAAGTAATCTGATAAATTGTAATTATTCCAATTCGAATAATAATTTTATCTATTTCAATAATTACAAAAAAAAATTAGCCGAATCTTTATTATTATTAATAAATAAACAAGTGTGGAATTAAACACTTAAAATATTTTTTTTAAAGATTTTTTCTTTTCTTTTTTTTTTTTACAGATAGAAGATAATTAATTTTTATTTTTTAAGAGAGAAAATTTTTTTATTGCACAATATCGTGTAAACATAGTAGAGAAAATAGCCAATAGAAAAAAAATAAAATAGACAACAATTTAATTGGTTATTCAATCAGTATTTTTTACCTATTTAAACTAGTAATTGATTAGTAATTGATTTTCAGGAATTATTATTTTATTAATTTTATTATTGTTACTTGTTGTTTTTGTAGTAGAAGTAGCTTAATTTGAAATCGAAATGTCTTTATTTACAATTGATAATATTTTATCACCGAGTTTTTCTCTTAAAAGAAAACAACCGGAAACAAACGAAGCGGTGCTTACACCGTTCAGCTTCAACCCGTATTTGTCAAGTCTTATTAAACTGTCAAGTCCATTGCTTAATTCTTCAGGTTATTCGTCTTTGACAGAGGATAGTTTAGACCAGGAGAATTTGGAACCAAAACCAAAGATTGTTAAGCGCGAGAAAAGGGACTGGATTTGTCCAACATGCCAGAAAGTGTTCGACCGACCGTCTCTCTTACAGAGACACATTAGAGTTCATACTGGCGAGAAACCGCATGTGTGTGAAACATGCGGAAAAGCGTTTTCTACTTCTTCTTCCTTGAATACACATGTAAGAATACATAGTGGTGAGAAACCTCACGAATGCAATATATGTGGAAAAAAGTTTACTGCAAGCTCCAATTTATATTACCATAAATTGACTCATACTACTGACAAGCCTCACAAGTGTTCCAAGTGTTCTAAATCGTTCTCTACACCAGGTGATTTACGAGCTCATATGCACACACATAATGGAACATGGCCTTTCAAATGTGAAATATGCTTCAAAGGCTTTACCAAATCAACCAATCTCAAAAACCACATGTTAACCCATACTGGTTAGGTTTTAGAAAAGAAAAGATTTTTTTTTAATAGTTTATTTAATTATTTTTCTTTTTCTTGTAATTCTAAAGGTGCTAAACCGTTTTGCTGTTTGAAATGTGATAAAAGTTTTTCTTTAGTATGCAATTTGAAATCTCATATTAAAACACATCATTTAAATGACTATCAAGAAGAAGAAGAAGAAGACGAACAAACCGATTTGGATGTTGGTGAGTAAAAAAAATAATATTTATTTTATAGATAAAAATCACAGGTTTTTTTGATGATAAAAAAAAAGAGAAAAAAAAGATAAGCATTCTTTTTTTTTAATCAGGTGTTGAAATTTTTATTTTTATTATAAATATTTTTTATTCAAAGGCGATGTTGATGATGAATATATGAATAACAATAATAATAATAATAATAAAGAAAATCAAAGTTTTAATAAGTTTTAATTTGTTTTCTTTTTTTAATTATATTTTTATTGATTTTTTTTAACTTTTATATTTTTTTTTCTCAATTTAAACAGCATTATCTGTTTAAATATCTCCGGTGTTATATTATTTGTAAAAAATATTTAGATTTTTTTTTTATTTTATTTTAGAATTTTTAAATAAAATTGTTTCAAAATTATTCAAATTTTTAAATCTTTAAAAAAATTTACTACAAATTTTGATTTTCAGTCTGTAAAAATGATTTTCTGTTGAAAACTTGATAAAAAAAAAGAATCTTTAGAAATTGCTATGTTTAATGATTTTTAAGTTTGTTAGTTAATCAATTTTATTTAATAAACTAGAAGTACTTGAAATGTTTTGATTATAATACATCTTTAAGAATAAGTTTTATAAAATAGAAAACAAAGAAATTAAATTATGTAATTTTTTCAATTAGATAAAAATATATTTTAAGAATTGAAGAGAATAGCAAATCAAGAGAATTTTTTGGTAAAATATTTGGTTAGACTTTGAAATTTGAATAAAATTGCTCAAAATTTCTAATATTTAAAACATAAATTAGAATATTATAAAAGCTTGATGAGAAAGAGAAAAGCTTTGTGAATAGATTTACCATTTTTATCTAATCAATTGTAATACATATTCAACAATCTTATTTAAATAAATCATAAAAATAAGTGTAATAAAATAATTAGAACAGTTTCTTGGTAATTTCAGCTGTGAATAAAACAAATGCTTGATAATAATAATAACTGTAATTAGCACCAAGTTAAAAATGTTATTAATGTATCTCTATACTGTAATGTATTACAAAAATTATTAGATTGGGAAAATGGAAATATTTTATGATATATCAAGTTTATTAAGTTAAAATATTTTTTGCTTTCTTAAATCACAAGGACTATTGTGTTTAATAATAAAAGTATTATAAAAATATAAAATAAAAAATACCGGTGTTGGAAATCGTTTCGAGGATGTTCAAAATTCCATACAGATCATTAAAATTACAAGTAATTGAAAATAAATCAATCAAACAGATTTTACTAGAGTATGGATTTAATTTTAATAATCCCGGAAAAAAGAAAAACAATAAATAAAAAACTATTTTTTTACAAACAATCACTAAATTTTATGACTCTTAAAAATATTACATAATCCTTTCTATTTTAATACTTTTTCAAATTCAAAAGAGTTGTAATTTAATTAATTAATAAAAAAAAAAATTAAAATTAAAAGATAAGTTTTTTTTTTTAATTTTATTATGTGTTTCTTAAGAGAAAAAAAAAGATCAAACAAAAAAGGTATTAATAAATTCAAGAACAGTTTTTTGTATCTTTTTTTTTATTTTAAAGCACACGTGCTTCGCTTTTTTGTTAAATAATAATTACAACTAAGCTTAAGGAATAAATTATATGATTTAGCTATTTTTCTTTTGAATTATTCAAGTGTGAAAAAAACATCTACAATAAAAAATGAAATATTAAATAATTATAAACTAATAATTTAATTTTAAAATAACATAAAAAAATTACATTTTTCACCTTTTTTGCTTGAATATTGAATATTTATTTATTTATTCTAAGAATTAGCTAGTTGTTTATTTCCGTTTGCCATGCAGTATAATTCGATCTAACAAAAGCCCAATAATCATTCTTGATTATAATAAATTAGATATGATACTTTTTTTATGTTTGTTTTGTGTATTTATAAATATTATACTTTGGATTCATTTAGCTTTTTCAGACTAAACGAATATTTTTGTGCTTTTTTGCTAAAATTTTTTAAATCATCCAATTCTTTTAAAATGTCTTGATTGCGGTTTATGCACTTTATATCATCGGATATAAAAAAATTTTTTGATTTTTCAATATCCATTTTTTAGAAATAAAATTATTATTTTTTTAAATAAATTTAAACATAAAATTTATTTTTTTTTATACTTTTTGTTACTATGGTTACTTAATTAGGTTTTGAATAAATTGGCTTAACTTTTAAGACTTGTTCATTATGATTTAAAAAAAAAAAGAATTAAATTATATTCTGGTCAAGACTTTTAATTTTTTAATTACTTAATAATAAATTTTATATTAAATTGTGAATAAATAATTTAATTAATCAGAATAAACACTTGGAGCATATAGCTTGGAATCGAAAGCCAATACAGTAAAAGTTTCCAAGGTCATTTATAAAATCTTAGACTTATTGGAAACCAAAATTACAAATTAAGGTTTATGGATAAATTAACGATAAAAATTAAAAATTAAAAATTTTAAACGTTACATCAATTATCTTGACAGAGAGAAAATATAAAATATATTCTTCTTTAGAATATTGTACAAGGTTAATTCTTTTTTATATTTTAATTTAAATAAAATACTGATTCTTACATAACATGATTTATATGCTTTCCAACTTGATTCAATAATCAATAGTTTTAGTTTGAGAGGTATGCGTAGGTATCTGGATTATAAACATGATTTATAGTAAATTGATTAGATTACAGTCATTTCTTTCAATTCCATTATAATCTTTCCATTAAAAGTATGTAATTTATTTAATATAGCTTTTCTCAACATGTTTATTCATAAAAGTATTTATTTATATTTAAAAATTTATTCGTCATACATTATTACTTTCACTTTGATTAATTTCCTAAACTATTATTACTAGATATTTTATTTTATCAAAAGAATCAGATTTTAAATATTAGGTTTAATTAAAAATTTCAAGTTAAAATCAAGTTTTCTAAAACCGTTAAGGATAATTTAAGGATCATTTTTATTTTAATTAATCTTATAAAAATATCATAAACACAACTTTATTTCTAAATTGTTTAGGCAAAGATAAATGATATTATTGAATTTTGCTTAATACAATATTTCATACATCTAAAGTTATTCATTCAATATTCAAATAATTTTTTATTAATTTCAATATTCAAATAGATTTTTAAATATTCTGTAAAAATTTACAATTTAAAATAAAAAATATTTTATTTTTGATAAAAAGTTGTATAATTTTAACATAAAAGATATATGTATTTCTAATATAAAAATTTATGTCTAATAGTAAAATTTAAATCTAATAAATTCTTTATAATTCTAAAGTATTATTTTAATAATTACTCTTCTAAATTTAATTGTTATTCAAATGTTTTACTTCCTTTTCTAAATAATTTTGAATAAGGAAATTTAAATGAAAATTGCTACTAGTTGATATTATTTTTTGAACTTATTATTTAGAATGTAAATTTTATATTGTAAAATTAATCTTAGAATTGTGCAAGAGACATGGTTAAAAATAAAAAAAATTTTTTTTTATCTTATCTATTTAAAAAATTAATAAATTATAAAAAAGAATAGTTTTTTTCGTCTCTTTATTTTGTTTCTTATAAATTTAAAAAAAAAAACTAGAAATCACAAGTCTTATTTAACAATAAATAAAAAAATATATATATAAATATATTTATAAGATGAATTGGGAAAAACTTGAGAGCATTTTGAACTGTTCTGTTTGTAATTGCGTCTATGATAATCCTATACTTTTACCATGCAGCGAAACAATATGTAAAAAAGACTTAATTTATATTCAAAACGAACCTGTTAGAAAAATCAAATGTCATTTTTGTAATTCAACTCACGAAGAGCCTAAATCAGGCTTTCCACAAGAACGCAAACTCATAAACATAATAGAGTTAACTAAAGACATTCAATACCATTCCGTACCGAAAATAAACATAAAGAAATTAAGTGAGATTTTTAACGAATACTCGAGTTACAAATCTAATCCAATATTGTTCATTGAAAATTACTTTGGTAACTTAAGATCACAAATAAATTCATTAAAGATCGAGACCAAATTTCAGATAGAAAAAATAAATGATAATTTAATATTAGAAATAAATTTATTAGAGACCGAATGTAAGACAAAATTAAACCAGTTCTTAAATCCGTATCCAAGTGACGAAGATTCGGACTCACCGAATTACATAAAAGATAAATTAAACGAAATTGTTGAAGAATACAATTCATTGAATAAACAAGATGAGAAAAAATACGATATTTTTAAATCAAGGTTTGAAAAATTTGAAAAAAAATTAGAAAATAAATTAGATAAGCTTAAAAATGATTTGTTGTTGAATCGTTCGATAACACTTGAGGCTAAATCAATTGAGAATAATTTTAAATTAAGAATAAACAAAGTTTCTAAATCGAGATCTATTAGTCGAGAACATAGTCATGATATTTTAGCTAAAGAAGAAGTGTATATTGATGATGATGATGATATACCAAAAAGTTTTTATATTGCGCTGAGCGACTATATTCCAAAGAATAAGGACGAGTTGGGTTTTTATAAAGGTGAAATTATAGAAGTTAAAGAAAATGATAAAAAAGAAAATTCATGGTATGGAACATTGTACAAAAAATTGAAAAGTTCTGAACGCAACGCGAAAGAATCAAGTGGTCTTATTAATTCCAAACTTTTCGATGAGTTTTGCACAGAAAAACAATTATGGTATTTTGGAGACATAGACAGAATCGAAGCTGATGCATTACTCAAAAACGAAATAAACAAACCAGGCTCGTTTTTGATAAGATTAAGCAAAAGTGAAAAAGAGAACCATTTTTTATCTCTATCATTTAAAGATTCTAATAATAATATCAAGCATCACAGAATATACAGAGAAGTAAATGATAAAAATATACCATTATATTATATAAATGAAAAGAACAAATATAAATCTATTGGAGACTTAGTATTAAATCATTTGGTGAAATCGGATGGTCCGTGTAGAATATTGGCTCAGCCTTGCCAGAAGCCTTAACTCATTATATTAGATACATTTTTTTTAATCTATTTAGTCTGTAAAAATTTTATTTTTATTAATAAAAAAGTTAGTTTTAGAAAAAACAGTTTTGAATCTAAGTTCTAGTTTAAATAAAATTAAATAGAATTTTTCTTATCTAAACACTATTCTAGCATTTTTTTTAAATTTTTTTATCATTTAAATATGTATATAAATAATAAGGAACTCAAGTTCACGCTCCTTCGACCGATAATGTTTAATATTTTAGAAATTAAAGAGGAACATAATATTGAAATGATTTTGTTCAAATATAGATAGATAAGAATTATAACACTCAAAAGGTATAAGTAAAAGGTTTGTTAAGAAAGTTAGATCAAAAAAGTAGAAGAAACATTAACTAAACATAAAATTAGAAAATAAGTATAATTTTCAAAAAAAAATTTACTTACTAATCAATAATTTTTTTATAATTATTTTTATCTTTATAATTATTATTTGATTATTTACAATGTATAATAAAAGAAATCTAAAATTATTGTTAATTAATTTTATCCCTGTATGGAATATCTCTTGTGGTTTTTTTTTGCCAGATTTTAGTAAAATGGAACATAATTCTTGCACTTGATCGATATATCCTTGTCCTGTATCATTATTATTTATTCTAGAGCTATCAAATTGATTATTTGAGATTTTATAAGATCATTTTATTATAAAATCATTAATTTTTAGACTTAAATAAAATAATTGTAACATTTTTTTTTAATTTGAGAGATAAATCAAAATTAAAATACATAAACTCAGCTATTTGATAATTTTTTTTATCACTTTCAACTAGACTCGTGTTAATTTTGTTTATATTTAAAGATACAAAGACTAAAATATATATTTATTTATTCCAGTAAATATTAGTTAGACGATGTAAATAAAAATAATATAATTATACATGTATTTATAAATGGTATATGTAAAATTATATGTAAAATGATTTATTTCTAACTTTTTTATCTCTGTTATTATAAATCCTGATCAATATATAATAATACTCTAATTAAGAATACTGATAATTTATAAAGACTGATTTAAACAATTATTACTACAAAGCAGACTTTACTATGTTTTATAACTTATTTTGCTTCTATATTCATAATGATAATTTATGTTTAAGGTTGTGTTTCTATCTATATGATTGATTTTATATTAATCCATTATAAAATTGATAGTATCTTCTGGTAATTTACTTTTTTTATTTTGAGTAGAATGAGTATGTTCTTTCGATAAAAAAATGTCAGTTAATAAAAAATCAAATCTTAAAAGGATGTATAATGATTTTAAGAAACCTGACATTTAAAAAATCTTTTTTCACCTTCCTCTGTTTTTTTGTATTACCTTTTTTCAATATTATGCCGCCTATTAAATTATTTTTATCATTTAAAGTTTCGCATGCTAACTTAAAACTGTCTTACGAGGCAAATAAAGAATATAATTTTTGCATTTGCCTTTTTTACCTGTACCAATCTTTTTTATATCTAAAACAGTAGAAACTTTTACTCGATTAAAGATTCGGTGCCCCTAGATATTCTGATTCAGCAGTTTTATCATTAATAGTTTTTTCAATTTATTTCTTATCCATTTTCAAATTAAAATAATAATTTGATTAAATTAATCAAATTTTCAATTTAGAATTAATGAAAATTTATTTAGTTGTAACACTGATTTGTTTCTAATTTACATGAACAGTATTATTTTTATCTACAGTTTCTACAAAAAGTTTCCGACCAATCGATATTTATTAAATTTTTTTTAATTATTAGTCAAATCCAGTAATTGTAAACATATTCATGTAGAGCTCAAAGAGCTCTATCAGAATTGTACCAGACATTTGGATGCTATGGAATCAAGCATATATTTAAAATTTCATATATTTAAAGTTGAATTTTGTTTACTGGAATACTTTTTTACATATGTTACTATCAAAAGAGAGATTAAAGAAGTTGCTGAACAATGTAAATAATATATCAAAGTTTAACTACTAATGATATTTTTTATGCCAAATAATAAAATAAAAGACCAATTTTTACCAAGTAATGATGTTTGGATGACACATTTAAATTAAAACTTGAAAAAAAAAATAAAAAAAATAGTGGAAACTTTATAGTGGCGAAAAATGGTAAAACTCAAAAAAAGTCTGATTAAAACAAAAACTTTAAGTAAAACTGGTACAATTCTGATATTCTAGGGATCCAAAACAGATTCTGCAACAAAGAGAAATAAAATTTGTTACAATTAAAATTTGAAGGTCTGCAAAATATGTGCAATTTAATTTTTCATTTAATTTTCAATCCTTTTAGTTTAGTTAAAATCTAAATTTTAAAAATCTGGACTTGTAATTTTTATTTGAATTATCATAATTATTTTATTGAGGAAAGAGGAAAATTTATTTGGAAAAGACAATTAGGAAGAGGATATTGATAACAAGATAAAATTAATTAATTAGGGAATCAGTTCCGTAGCTATGCTTTCTCAAATGGTTTTCTTGAAGACTCTCTAGTTAAGTTTGATAGTTTTAGAATAAAAAGAGTACAGTACATCACCCCTTCTTATTATTGTATATATAAAAAACATATTTATGTAGGCTTTAAATTTCGTTTTTAGTTGAATATTGATTTTAAAAATATCTAGAGGATCAAATCAATCTTTACTTTTTAAAATATTAATTTTAAATTTACCAACATGAATTAGAAAAGCCTGTTTAATGTTTATGAAAATTTGAAAAAAACTTTTTCTGTTTTGTTAATTAGATTTCAAATAATAAAAATTCTTATAGCACTTTTTTTTTAAATTCCCCAAAGCTACTTAATATAAAATATAATCTATAGCGCTCAAAAAATGATTAATTCTTAATTCTTTAATAGAAACCCATTAAAAATATTAATTAATTGAAAATTGTTTGAAAGTTTCAATTTTAAGCAACTTTTATTTTTTGTTGTTGGCTTTTGTTTGATATAATTTATAAACATTTGAAATTTAAATAATCTTGAAATTTTCTCTCTCTCAAGATTATTTCAAATGTTGATGAATTAAAATATCTTAATCTATTAAAATATATAGAGTCGAGTGTTTTATTATCAGGATATTATTATTATTTTTTTATTATAACCTGTTTCATAATTAAAATTTTTCAAGTATATAAAATTTGGTTTAAAAGGTTTATTTAAATAAAATCAAATGTAATTTTTACTCTTTTTATTTATTTTACTCTATTTCAATAAAGGAAAAATAACTTTATAGTTAAAAATTTTTTATTTAGACATAAATACAAACAATTTAAATATTCTCATCTAAATCATCAATTATTTCTAAATTGCTTCAAATATGAAATTATGAAAGATGATAAAAATTTCTAATTTAAAAAAAAAAGATGCCTTATGCTAGAAATTGATTGAATAGTTTTAATTTTGCAAATAAAAAAAACATTATTAATATTTTTAAAAATTATTTAGTCTTTAAACAAAGTTTTATTTGACTGTTCGTCAATAATACACTATTGATTCGTATTTGTTGTCTTCCCTTTATTAGCAACTATTTATTCATTATTTAATTAAAATTTTAAGCTTATATAATAACAAAATTGTTTAATTAAATTTTTTATTAGATTTTAAATTGGTAAAAATAAAATATAAAACAAACGATTTGATAAAATGATTACACTCAAATTGAAACGCTAATAAGCAAATTTTTTATTTATCTATAAATTTAATTAAAAAAAAAAAGAAGAAGAAATTTTTAACTTAAGCCTTACAATATGAAAAAACTTCTTCTTCTTGATAAAATC
Source organism: Brachionus angularis (assembly GCA_021432725.1). NCBI lineage: Eukaryota > Metazoa > Rotifera > Eurotatoria > Ploima > Brachionidae > Brachionus > Brachionus angularis. Next base: position 1,054,193 of record JAJVDD010000007.1, read on the forward strand.
AAATTAAGAAAATTTTAATCAATAATGTAGAAAAAAATATTTTTAAAAAATGATTTCAATCAGTGAATTTCAGATGATTATAATAATAATAATCCTTATTTAAATCAAAATCCAGAAAAGTGTGAGTTTGTCATTTCAATTTAAGAATGTAATTCTCTCAATTAGTAAATAAATATAGTTTTAGTTTTAGTTTTAAATTTATCAAGATTTTTAAGTAAAACAAACAAATTTTATTTAAACAAATATTTTATTTAAAAAAAAAATAAGAGAAAATGAGAATTGTAGTAAAAATCAACAGTAGGCTTTTTTTATTAAATTTTTAAAGTTTAAAAACAGCCCAAATAAAAAATGTAACTAATAATACATAATTAATATAAATTTGTTAAAATCAAACTATACTGTATTTGCTTTAGAAATTTACGTAAAATATTCTTTTTTCTAAATAATACACTTTGTGTATATTTATTAAAATCAATAAATTTTAAATTATTGTGAATATAAATTTTTAAAAAGCGTTTTATTATTTAATTTTAAAATATATATATCATATAAACTAATTCTCAATTTATAAAAAAAAAAAGAAAAATTACTCTATATGATAATTTAGAAAGAGCTTTATCAATTTGTATATTTAAAATAAAATAAAAATAATTTTATATTATATCATTTTAGTAGTTTTTTTTTTATCTATTTTATAAAAGGATATATATATATATAAATATTTATAAATATTTTATATGAGAAATATACAATATAGTATCTATATGTATGTTAGTATGTATGTATGTATTTATGTATATATTCAAAATGTTGTTTAATTAATATGTATTTTCGTCATTTGAAATAAGAAGAATGACAACTTTCAATCTTATCATGCAAACAATCTTATTAAGTTAAAGAAATAAGATTTAAAAATATTTATCAAATCAAATAAAATCAAAAGGAAATTGCCTCTTTTGGGAAAGAAAGAAAGAAAGAAATATTATTATTATTATTATTATTATTGTTATTATTATTATTATTTAAATTAAAACTAGATTTAAATTTATTTATTTATTTCAAGTATTTATTCATATAATATTTAACTCTTTCTGGAACCTTGATTTTTCCTTTTAAATAGGAAATTGAAATTGATTTAAAATAAAAATCTTATATTATTTCAAATATATATATATAAATAATTAAGAACAAATGTGGATTTTTAATAGATTCTAAATTCAAAATATTATAAATATATATTCTTAGTTTTTTATTTTCAAGATTACCTATATTTTAAATTTTTTTTTCGAATTTATATTTTTTAATGAATACAACAACAAAAATAAATTTATAATTAACAATTTAAGTATTTTTAATGCCATTTTATTATTGAAATCAAATAAATATAAATAAATTGTTGAATTGAATTTTTTTTCTTTTCTCTTTAAAAAAAAAAAAAAAACATTTTTATTCTTATTATCAATATTTTTCTTCATTTTTTTTTAATTCATAACAAATAGATCAATTTATTGAATTTGTTCAAGACATTTATGATTTAGATTAAGTTAATATTTAAAAAAAGCTAAATATTTTTTTTTATTTTAACATTTAAAAATAAAAAATTATTCAATTGCATTCAATAACAAAATATGTTAACGAACTTGGTTCTTTTAATATTATATTAAAATATTTTGTAATTTGTTTTAAATAGTATAAATAATTTTACGAAAATCTTAATTTTATTTTATTTTTAGATTTTTAAATTTTTATTTGCCAGTGACAGTATCATAGTTACTGAAACTAACTTGGTATGAATTGTTCAAGTGTAGTAGAAAAACAATTATATATATTGTTAAATTAATAATTTATTAGCAAACATTTATTTATTTATTTTGATTTAATTGATATTGAATATAAAATGTTGAAGAAAAAGAAAAAAAGAAAACTTTCTTCATAAAAACATCATTAGTTAAGCTTGAGACTCGAGTATTTGCAATTATTATTTTGTTATTTTAATTATTATTATTATTATTATTATTATTTAAGCGCTGAAAAGTAAATAAGATTTGTTTGTATTTTTACTAAATCTAGTTCCGCAGACTTTATTATATTATAAACAGATGCTTATTTTTATAAACATTTACAAAGTTACACCATCTGTTGTGAAATATTACTAAATTATTATAACTATATTATAATAATCACCAGTTTTAGCTCTAACTTAGAATATAAATCTTAGAAGAAAAAAAAATTGTTCTAATAACTAAAAATATTTAAGTAATTTTTTGGCAAATAATTGATTTGGAAAATCGAATATGCTCTAATAAGTACCAGCATACATATTCTAATAAACTAGTTATCTATTATCCTGGTAGTGTAGTGATTTGGTTTGTATGCTTATGTAAATAATAATTATAGTTATAGTTATAGTTTATTAATTGATTAATACTAAGTCTAAAATATTATATTTTATAATATATCAAATAATCATAGGCTTAGTATAAATTAAATTGATTTAATAATTAAAGACTTAATTATTATTAATTTAAATATTTTATGAAAAGTTTTCAGACATTCAGATATGCTAAAATCAAACATTAATTATTTTCTCTTCTTCTTTTCAATTAAATCAAATTTTTGAAACATATTATATTATAGTTTGAGAAAAAAAAAATTAATCGAATAATTAAATAATATTATAAATAGCTCATTAAATCCATACAAAGAAGCATTTTACCGAAAAAAACATGTTTTTTCAAATACGTGTTTAAAATAATTTCTAAATATTTAGCAAAAATTGAATTTTTTTTTTTTTTAAAAAAAAGGAAAAAATTAAAAATTTGGATAAAAAAAAAGTAATTAACAAATTGTTATTTTTTACTAAACTTTTTTTTTTTCAAGTTTAATAATTTTGAATAAAAATTTTTAATTAAAAATTTCAAGATTAATTAAAAGGAAAAATAATACTTGAAAAAAATTAATTTTATTTTTTAATACTTTATTTCCTTAAACTATATTCAAGGTAAAAATAAAATTATTAATTCAAGAAAAAAAAAAAAGCAAATTTGTTTTTGACTTAAATAAAAAAAAATTATTTCAAATAAACAATTTAAAACTTAATATTGAAAACTTTTCTGATTTTATTTTATTATTAGAAATTTAAATTATATTATTCTTTCTCTAGATTATACTTTAGCCAAAAGTATTTATCTTGTCTATGTAAACGCAGCTTTAAAATCAAGTAAAAATTAATAGAAATTGTTTACTAGTTTTTCATTTTTTACAATTTAGACTTGTGTAAATTAATCTTGATTATGGTATGCAAGATAATTTAATTAAATAGAAACAAATTATTTGACTATTACTGAATCTTATCAAACATAAAAATCGATTCCTTGATTAGATGTTTCTCAAGTTAATTATTTATAATTAAAACTTAGCTAAAAAAAATTGATTTATTTAGCTTAAGAAACAGAAAACACATGTTAAGTAACATGAAATTGTCATATCATTGATATCAGATAATTTAGTAGTGATAGATTTCAATAATCAGGAATTTTATTGAAAGAAATTTATAGTCTACAAAATATTTATAGATAGTTTTTAGTTTTTTTAATTTGAAATGAAAAAAAAATTAATGTATTATTAATTAGTCAATAAATTTCAAATCTTAAATGATTTCCATTTCTTGTTGACTTAAAATTATTATATACCAAAACTTTAGAACTGTAATGTCGAAATTAACTAGTGTAGTATGTCATGGGTTCAATTTACTAAGATACACTTCTGATTTGATCAGCAGCTTCTTTAGATGATAAGCAATTATTTCTTTTCAATTTAAGTGTGACATTTCTTTAAGAGTTTTAGGTTCTTTAAGAGTATTAATGCAGTTTTTTTATAACCCAAAGGTGAAGCAAAAAGAAGACGAATTTCACATGAGAACTAAATCTTAGACTTAAATATTTTGTCAGCGTTTATTTTTACGATCATTTAAAAAAGAATAAATATTTAACTATGAGTTATAACAAATAATTAATCAATTTAAAAAAAAATTAAATGTTTAAAATAATTTTTTACTTTATAAAAAAAAAATTAACCATTTAATAAATTTAAGCTTGAAAACATAAATTAAAAGTTAAGTTCAGCATTTATTTTACTTAAATACATTAAGCTTATTTTTATTTAAAAAGTGCTAAATTGAAGAGAAAAGTTTTTTTCAAATATTTATTGAAAAAATATTCCAAAATAGCATCATTTCAAAATAATTTGCTTACTTTTTTAACAATAAAAAAAAACATACGAATCTAAAAAAAAATTAATTAATTTTAAATGATTGTCGCTAGAGACAATTAAAAAATCTTTAAGAAAATAATCTTTGATAAAACAAAAAATTTTAAACAATATTTGAAATAAATTTTTTCATGTAAAGAATACACGAATAAATGGAAAATAAATAAAGCTAAAAATAATTAATAATAAATCATTACCAAGTAAAATGTATACTATAAAAGGTAGACTCAGCAGGTTTACGTCATAAACTCATGTTTTTTTAATTTTTTATTCTTTTTATATTTTTTTAAATTTTAAACTTTATATTATATTCTTAGCTACAAACGAATATTTATTATTTGAAAAAAATTTACAGAATCAATGGTTTATTTCAATAAATCTTAATTAGTAAGTTTTGTTTTCGGTATTTTGGCAATTTCATAATTTGAGTCTTAGTACAAGCACCTAAGCCTTACCAAAAAAAATATAAGTATTATAGATATGTGCCAAATTTAGAGTTTGAGAGTGACTTGAAACATTCCAGTAAATTAGACCTTTTCCTATCTCGATTTATATTTTGTACTTTATTTTACAAAATTTACTCATTAAGTGAACGATAATCGACCCTAGTCCAAGTAACTATGAATATAAATATTTTAATAGTTTTTGCCAAGTTAGATATTATAGAATAAATGTAACTAAAAGAATTTTTGTTTCTTTACCAACCGAATTTTACTGTATTACATTCTAATAGTAATAGTAATAGTAATAGTAATAGTAATACGATTTTATCTTGTTATTTTATTGTTTTGAATTTACCATTTCTTTCATAAAATTTGTCAATCTTGGCTTTAAATGAGTTGTGACTGTAATAAATTCCAGCCATTTGCAATTCTTTTTGTGAAGAAATTTACCCTTGTAAAGCATCTTTAGTGTTCTCTTTGAAATCAAATAAAAAAAAAACTTAAATTTGATTAAAGTCAAATTATTTTTTATTATTCTTTTTTGAATTTAAGAATCGGATTTTTGTTTTTGCAATCTGATTTTACTAAGTCAAAATAAAAAAATAAGATATTTTAAATAAATTATAGAATTAAAAAATAATTTATTTATCAAAGTTAAATAAGAAAAGTAAATTTTTTAATCTGATAATGATGTATTTTCATTTCAAAACTAATTATATGACATAAACCAATTTTGAAAAAAAAAAAAAAAAATAATTAATTTTTAAAAAAAGAAACAACCATTTCATGATTTCAAGCTTGTTTTTATCTTTAATTTAAAAAAAAAAAAAAAACTCAATTTTATTCTCATGAAAATTTTTTTTTTCAAAATTAATAAAACAAGAAGGTGTTTTTAATTAGTTTTTTTTTTGTTAAGGTAAAACAAAAATAAAAACAGGAAAAAAATCAATTTTAGAAAAATTCGGATCAAAAAAATATAAAAAAATTTTTACACCCGAAAAAAAAACTTTAAGGCAAAAAAATAAAAAATAAATTTAATTTATTTATTATTTTTATTTCAAAGATATAAAAAAAAAAATATATATATATATATATATATAATTCTTGAAATTTCAGAAATTAAAATTTTTTATTCAGCTTTTAATTTAACAAAAAAATAAAAATTGATTTTTATATTTTAATAATAAAAATAATAATAAAAATTCGAGTAAATAAAATAATTAAAATATAATTATTTTCTGTTTCAATAAAAACCTAGTAAAAAAATATAGAAAATTAATAAAACGAATTAAAATTGATAAGTTAAAAGCAATTAACATTAAATTGCTCAAGTAGAGTTGTTTTTTTTTTTTTTTTTATAAAAAGGTGAAATTTAACTACCATGTGTATTCAAGTGGTCTATGAGGAGAATTATTCATTAAAATTTTTAAATTGTAAATATCAAATTTAAGATTTGATTTTTTCATAAATTTTAAAAAAGCTTTGGACTATTGAGACAATTTTAAATCATCTAAGCTATCTAAGATTGCTTGGAAACTCACAATTTTTTGGATTATATATTATTTGTTTGTTTATCTAAAATTTAAGTAATAAACTTGTCATAAAACTACGCTCATAGATGTTTAAAATTAAAAATTATTGATTATTATATAAATGAATTTTCTGGTTAAACTAATTTTTTTTTTATTAAATCGGATTTATAAATTTTCTAATTATTTTTTTTCTCAAATTAGTTTCATAATATGAACAAGCTTGCTTTGTTTTCAGAGTTTTTTTTTTTTTTAAATCTAAATTTTTTTGTTGGTTCTTTATTCTGATGCCGATGCCTACTGAGCTAATAATTAATAGGTGTATTTTATACTAGATATTTTAGATGTTATAATTTAGTTATTTGTTTTTAATTAAACAAAAAAAAAATAAAATAATAAGATGGGATCTTGTTCAAGCTCAAAAAGCAAAGACAATAAAAATAACGATGCTAAAGCGGATTTGAAAGTGACTCAAAAAGATATTAATCTTATTAAGCAATCTTGGAAGTTTGTAGTTCAAACTGGTTTGGCAGTCTATGGAACAAATATGATGGTGAGAATATTTTTGGAGCATAAAGAACTAAAACCAATGTGGCGTTTTGCTAAAAATCTAGAAACAGAAGAGCAAATGACTAGTAATCAAATGCTTAAAGCGCATGGAGAGAAACTATTCAATGCGATCGATATGGCAATTAATTCTCTGGATGACTTGAACAATTTAACACCTATATTAGTTCAACTAGGCTACAGTCATTTTAATTGGGGTGTCAAAGATGAACATTTTTCTATTATCGCTAACATGTTGATACAAACACTTCAAGATGGTCTCAAAGACAAGTTTACGCCAAAAATAAAAAAAGCTTGGGTTAAAGTGTTTTGGGTGCTTGCAAATCCGATGATTACAGGTTTAAAACAAGCTGAAAATGATTCTAAATCTATTAAAAATAATATACAACAAATTGAGATTCAAGTTAACGATTTAGATTTAAATAATAATAACGTTAATTCAAATAAAGTTTTTCCGAATGGTAATAATTTCGATATATCGTAATTATTCCAATAATGATTTCAAACTTATTATGTATATAAATATATATATATTTAATTTAATTTTTTTTTTATTTTTTTATTTTATGAGATTTTAGTTTTAAAATTTTAAAATAAATTTTAACAAGAAAAAAAAAAGAGAAAAATTTATAAATATTTTATTTTTTTTTTGATTTTATTTAAAATAAAAAAAATAAATTAGTAACATAAACTGAATTGTTGGGAATATTTTGTTTTAGTTTAATAGTAGTAATTAGACTTGACGGACTGGTTTGAAGCTGGTCTGCTTTAAGCTAAATCTTTTATTCCTTGGTTTAAGTTAAGCAAAGAAACAGTAATGTTTTGATTTCTTTGTTTTTTTGATATTAAGTGATTTTTTATTGTATTTTGATGTGATCGACTTGTTAATAATTAATTGTTGTAGATTATTTCGAGCTACTGAAAATTTAGTTGAAATAAATCAATAATTTATTTTGAGCTTATATGAGCATAATTCCTTTTTAATATTAATATGTATTAGCAAGTAATTTAAAATCTATTCATAAGCTTTAAATAAAGTGCTATTTTTAATAAAAATACATTTTTGAAAAATAATTCCACCGGAATTTGTTAGATCTGCTTAGGATTTATTAATTTAAATACATTTCAAATAATTTAAGAATTTTCTACTTACAAGTTTAATTCAATTAATCTGCTTTTGTCCAATTTTAATCAAAACAGAATTAATTTGTTTAGTGAATTAAAAACCAAAAATCATACAAGAAAAATTTTATTAATAAAAAATAGTTAAATCTAAATTTATTTTTATTTTAATAGTAATGCTAATATAAACAAGATGCTTTTTGGTAAATTATAAAAGTTTTTCTAATTAATTTGATTATATTGACAAGGCTAATGTACAAGATTAATTCTTTATAGAACAATTAACACTAAAAAATGATGTACAAGAGGTGATTTAATTAAAATCTGTAATTTTTGGAATGGTATCATAATTGAATTTAAAACTCAAAATCCATATTAAAAAGAATCCAGGACCAAATTTTAATATAACAAACAAAAAAAACATTAACTATATTCCATAAATAATATACCATATTTTTGCAGTTTTTACGCCATGGCGTTAAAAATAAAGATGCAGGCTTTACGTCATGGCGTTTTTAAATGAAGTAGAATTTTTCTGCATCAAAAATTCTGAAAGAAACTCAAAAAACGGTCTTTAATACTGAATAATCGTGTTCTACGGCATGGCGTAAAAACTGCGAAAATACGGTATATTATTTATGGAATATAGTTAATGTTTTTTTTTCCATCAATACTAGATGTTTAAAAAAAGAGCTAATTTTTCAAAAAATAAATTTAATAAATTTAATGAGTTTTTGTTTAAATTAAATTAATAATTAGAAAATTTAAAATTTTTAAAATTAAATTCATTTTTATAAAAATTTAAAAAAAAATTTTAATTTAGCCAATTTGTTTTTTGTTTTTTATTCTCTTGTTTCCACATTCTATTCAACAAAATCAAACACTCCAAATATTTAATTTCAAAAATTAATTTTTCTTATTAAAATTTTATAATTATTAATTCAAGACAAATGTATATCTTTAAGAGATTTTTGTAAAATAATCTATAAAATAATATATAATTATAACTAATAAATGTTAAATAAATTTTTTATCCAACATTTATTAGTTATAAATTTTGATGAAGAATATATTTTGATATAGGTATTCTGTTTTTGATACATTCTACTAAAACCATACATTAAAATTAAATGGTCTTAACTAGTATGTTCATATAAATAAGAACAAAAAATAACTTTTCTTGTATTATTTTTTCCATAAATTTTTTAATACAACCCTTTTCCTACTTTGGTAACACATTCCAATCATTTTCTGCTCGATCTTACTATCACTTGATTTAATGTAAGAATTTTCAAAATTTTCTTAATTTATCAAAGTATTAATTAAAGTATTTAATTTTTAGCTATAAGCTATAAATATTAAAAATTTCCAAGCTAATTTTTAAACAGAATTAACAACAATATAAAATCGAAGACATTTTTATAAAACCTATAAAGTTTACTTAAAACATAACTCATAAATTTTTTTATCTTTAAAAAACCATCCTTTCATCAAAGTGTTGCTATTTTTTTATGACTAAACAATACATATACATAATTTGTTTGCTCTTATAACTTTTGAGATACTCCAAACTAGAAAATTTAATAAATTTTTGTTATATTTTACATTTTTCGCTAAAATATTCATTTGAATAAACTTATCTAAATCAACAACCATTACATGAATCATTTTTTTATTCTTAAAGTAGTATGATTAATGTTTTTAAAGATAAGAATTTTTTACTGATAAAAAAGCATTTGAATATTTCAAAATTAACTTTTTTTTTTTTAACAAAACTGAATTTAATTTTGAAGCTAAATGTTTATAGTCTTTTTTTTTTTAAATATTAATACAAGTTGCAAAAATTTTATTTCTCCTTGAAATATGATTTCTTGAACACAAAATTTCTATTCTTATATAAATAAAGAAACATAAATTATTTTTAACTTGGGTGCTACAAATTTCTAGCACACAAAATTAAGCAGACAAGTATTTTTGATATAATAATAAATTTGGCTTTTACCTTAAAGGTAGATAATTAGAAATTAAAATATATGATGTAATTACATAACATCACCAAAACTATTTATTAATAATTTTCACTTATTAATTAATATATATATATATATATATATATATACAATAAATACACATAAGCATAAGCATATATATACATATAAATCAAATTTCACACGTGTTTAAAATATTATAAATATAAATATACTTGCAATTATTTGAAACATTCTTTTCATATTTATTCTTGTATGCACACAAAACTATATAAAAAAAAAAAATAAAAATTTAGGTTATAAATTCTTTGTTATAGTATTTAAAAAAAGAAATAGAAACAATAACAAAAAAATATTTCAATATCTCTCCTAGTTTAAATAAATATATATATATTTTAAAAACGCGGGCTAAAAACTTTATTAATTTTATTATTTTTTTTTTTTTTATTTTATTTTATTAAGATTTATAAAAAAAATTTAAAAAAACAAAAAAATTTTAAAAATTTAAAAAAAAATTTACAAAAAAAAAATGATAGAAACAAATCAAATGCCGTTTCAAAACACATCTTTGTATGTAGGTGATTTGGATACGAATGTAACTGAAGCTCAATTGATTGAAAAATTTTCAACTGTTGGTAATGTAGTGTTGGTGCGAATTTGCCGAGATAAAATAACTCGACAATCGCTTGGCTACGCGTATGTAAACTTTAGTCAACCATCGGAAGCCGAACGTGCACTGGATACTCTTAATTTTGATATACTAGCAGACAAACCAATGAGAATCATGTGGTCACAAAGAGACCCGTCCCTAAGACGCTCCGGTGTAGGAAATGTGTTCATCAAAAACTTGGATAAAACTATAGATAACAAGAGTTTGTATGACACTTTTTCTACATTTGGCAACATCATTTCGTGCAAAATAATGACCGACGAACATGGCAATTCAAAAGGCTACGGCTTTGTGCACTTCGAGACCCATGAAGCGGCCGATAAAGCCATCCAAAGCGTTAACAGCATGTCGTTAAACGGCAAAATAGTGTTTGTTGGTAAATTTCTTTCAAAGTCATTGCGCTCTTCGACTAATGATATGCAAACACAAAAGTTTACTAATTTATATGTAAAAAATTTTGATGAGAGCTTAACCGAAGAAGATTTAAAAAATATGTTTGCTAAACATGGTGAATTGACTAGTGTCAAGATAGCACGTAATCCAAACACTAATAAATCATTATGCTATGGGTTTGTTAATTTTAAATTGCCCAAAGATGCTGAAAAAGCTTTAGCTGAGACATCAAACGATCCGAATAACAATGGTCTATATGTGTCCAAGTTTCAGAAAAAAGCAGATCGTTTGAATGATCTTAAAAGACAATTTGAAGATAAAAAATTAGAAAAATTAAAGAAATACTACGGAGTTAATTTGTTTGTTAAAAATTTAGATGATAAAATCGATGATGAAAGATTAAAGAGAGAATTTAATGTTTTCGGAGCAATTACTAGTGCTAAAGTAATGTTTGATGATGCAGGACGATCCAAAGGATTTGGCTTTGTGTGTTATTCGAAGCCAGAAGAAGCCACAAAAGCAGTAGCAGAGATGAACGGGCGAATAGTTGGTGCTAAGCCTTTGTATGTTGCCATGGCACAACGCAAAGAAGATCGACGAAAAATACTAACTGCCCAATTCAGAGAGAGAATTCAAAATTCTCAGCTATTACTTCAAAACGCTTACAGTCAAGCAGCAAATCCAAATTTGTTTTATCAATATCAGAATCAATTGAACAACCCGGCACGATTGTTAGCTGGCAACGGAACAGGCGCAGTACCACGTTGGCAATTGACCAATACGAACTTGCAACAACGTGCACAAAATTTTTATGCTACAGCTCAACAACAATTCTATGCAACACAACAACAATTGAGAAATAATTTATTAAACCAACAACAACAACAACAACAACAGCAGCAGCAGCAGAAAGTAACAATGTTTCAACGTGGTGTATTAAATCAATCACAACAAATGAATTTAAATAATAATAGATTAAATCAAAGAGTCAAATCGATTCAGGTTGCTGGACAAGAACCCTTAACGAGTGGAATGTTAGCTGCAGCACAGCCACAAGAACAAAAACAAATGCTTGGCGAACGTTTGTATCCTTTGATACATTCGATTCATTCAGAATGGGCCGGTAAAATTACCGGCATGTTATTAGAGATTGATAATGCTGAATTGTTGCATATGTTGGATTCGGCCGAATCCTTAAAGTCCAAAGTAGATGAAGCTATTCAAGTATTGCAAGCACATCAAGAAAAGCAAGCACAAATGCAGCTTCAATAAAATATGCAATCAAGTTTAAATAAGTTTTTTTTTTTTATGAAAATTCCATCAGTTGTTTTTAATTTAATTTATTTATAAAATAAAAGAGGAATAAAATTAATTAAGTTTTTTTTTTTTTTAAATATAATTTCCAGATTATAAAATAAAAGCAATATTAAAATAAACTATTTTTATCAATTTAACTATTACTTGGTTTTTTAAATTTTATTTAACAAATTGATAATTTGAAAATTATTTTTTTCTCAAAATTTAGTAATATCATATAATATAATAATACAAGAAATTAACAAGTGCCTGAAAATACGATTTTTGTTTAATTTCAATATTGATTAATTTGTTATTAATTTTTCAAATAAATATATTCTAATAAGTCATTCAAAGTATGTTACAAGAACTTTTTTAATTTGAAATATGTCACGAAATCTTTCAATTATCCATCAATCAATTTTCATTTTTTAACTATATTAAAGTTTGAAAAAATAAAAAAAGAAACATTGGCTGGTGAAGAAAATTAATTAATACAGGTTTCGGGTTTTAGTGCACGATCTTATTTTGTATTATCAAGTGTTTAAGGTTTGTACTTTTCTTTAATTATTATTTTTTCAAATACAGTTTAATACAGTAAACACTTGTTAAGAAGTAAACATCTTATTGAATACTTATTTAATAGACCACTTTCAAAAATTTGAATTTTGAATTTTTGATTATAAATTAAAACCGATTTTCTGGGCTTAACAATTAAGTTCTTAATTTAATTAAATACATGGTATTTAGCCATGTATTTAAGTTCATGGTATGCGAAAATAAACTCGAAATTTGAGTTTTATTTTCACAAAGCTATATGTCATTTTCTAAATTAAGTCGCGTCAATAATTATTCAGTTTAAGTTTGATTTTTAAATCAAATTCAGATAAAAAATATTTTAATAAAAGCTAGTGATTATTTAGTTTTTAATAAAAATTTCCTATTCTGATAAGTTTGTTTGAAATTTTGATAAATTTCTTATTTGGAAACTAACAAAAAATAAGTTTAATTTAATATCTATTAATTGTTAATTGTTTTTCAAGAAATGAAAAGTTTTTTTCTTCAATTGAAATAAAACATATTTTTATCTTGAAATATGAAAAATTAAGTATTATTAAATAACTTGCAATAATGTTATTTTTTTAGACATTTTTTCAATAGGAGTTCAAATTAATATTTCACGTACACGATTATAATCTTCTAATTGAACAATTGTTTGCTGTAATAACTCAATATAAAATATTTAAACAGATTTAATCAAATTTTTTTGTTATTTTTAAATCTTTAAATTCACAAGGCATTATTTCCTTTTTGGATACTAATCTCATTATATTTAAAAAATGAATTCAACAAGATTACATTTTTTAAAATTAAAAAAAAAATTAAAAAAATTTAACTAGTGAAAAATAAATTTTATTCAAAGTATTTTAAATAAATTAAAAAAAAAATTTATGATATAAATGTATAAGAAATCTTTTTTCTAAATAGAAAAGTGAAATTTTAAATAAAAAGTGAAATATCTAAATATACAACAATTTTGGACATTTTTTAAATTTTAAATTTTTTAAACATAAAAAATTTTTAATACATTTAAAGCACATAAATACTTTTATTTTTTAAATATAAAAAAAAAACTCCATCGGTATTTTACTTTAACCAAAAAAATGAATAAAAAATATCAAAAAATTTTAATTTCTTTGATTAGCAAAGTCATTCTGAAATGAGCCAGTTCCTGGTGTTTTTACTTTTTAAAATAACATAAATAAAATAAATTTATTTAACTCTAACAAACACAGGCTGTATAAAATAAATTGTAAAATAACATGAATAATTAAGCATTTAATAATTAACTACAGCCTGATTTGCTGACATTCGCATTGAATTGTAGTCGCAGACAAACCTCTGCTGCCAGATAAACTATTCTTTTTCATAGAATTTGCCAAATTCACAAACAATTTGCCTCGAATATTTTTATTCGAGAATATGTAAATCAATGATGTCCATAGCATAGATGATTTGGCAACAATAGCCGGTAGTGTTCCTAGTAATGGTCCAACTGCTTGAGAATCTATAAAAGCACTATACATAGATACCAAAGCATATGGCGTCCAACTAACTACAAAAATCACTTTTTCAAAATAAAATATTTAACTTTTTTATTATTAAAGTTAAAAAGACTAAATATGTTTACAGATTACTATTAAAATGACAACCGTAATGTATCTCTCGTTTGAGACTCGTCTCTTAATTTGAGTGTCTTGTGTGGATAACATTTTGTTCGGCAAAGCTTTCACAATACAAATCAACTTTAAGTTACTAAGTAAAATAGCCAAAAATGGTATTAAATAAACAACTGAAAATATGGTTATATTATAACTAGTGACATTAAATGATCTCTCTTTCCATTCCACACTGCAGCTAGTCATAGCTCCTTCAAGTGAATAATGAGACCAACCGATTAGCGGAAACGAAGCCCATAAAAGACCATTTAAACAACACAAAAAAATTACTAAAATATTTGTTCTTGTGTTCACGTTTCTGATACTAATAGGCTTGTAAATAATATAGAACCTCTCGAATGATATAGCAGCCATTAGATATATACTTGTGCAGCCTATAAAGTACATTAAATATGCGCTTGTGATACAGCCTGCTTTGTGAAAAATCCATCTTATAGATATATGAGAAATTTAAATTTAATTAAAATTATTTAATTAATTTAAAGTCACCTGCAGTTTAAATTACTAATAATTATAAACGGAAGTTCCAATAAGGTTCCTAAAAGATTAAACACAGTAAGAGATATAATGAACATGTTCAAAGATGTTCTCAGTGTTTTGTTCCGTATCAATGTCCATAAAAGTACAGAATTAAAAAAAGTGCTTAATATGAATAAGATAATACAATAAATTCCAATTATTCTCAATTTATAACACTCCACCGGAGATTCTTGTTCATAAGGATCAATAAAACTCAAGTTTGAAATATTCATTTTTACTTTATTAAATTATTTTTTTTTCTAATTCTTAAAGAATAAAATTGTGTAATTTTATTTTGTAAAATTATTTTTTGTTTTTTATACTTAAAAAATTCCTGCTAATTTTCTCATATATTTTAAAAACTTAATTTTTATTTTAATCTAATGAAGCTTGTTAAAATTATATTTAAATTTATAAATTTTCAACTAATTTATTTTGGGTTCTTAACACGAGAACGAGTTACTCAAGAGGAATTGTAATATAATAGTATTTATAGTTTTTATTTGACAAGCACGAAAATTATTCTCCCTGAAACAAAGAGATTAAATTTTATCATAGATAAGAGCTTTCTTCTTCATCATATCTGAAATAAAAAAGTTTAATGATAAAACTAAATTTTAAAAATTAAACAAGAATTATCGAAAAATGTTTTCAATTATGATATTAGTTAAAAGCTTATATCAAACAAAGACTAAATCTCAAAACAAAATTTGATTAGATTTTTTTTTAAATTAAATTTTATTTGAAAAAAAAAATATTTGATATCAACTAAGGCTTTGAAAGAAACTAGTATGAATGTATAAAGTAAAATAGATAAACAAAAATACTTATAACTTTTTGCTTCTTGAAGTAATAATGATCACTTATACATGTTTAGCTTATTATAAGTTATTTTCCTACTTGAAAATTTTCTTTTAGAATAAAAATCAATAAACAAACATATATAAGCCATATAATTTAGGAAAATTTTCTACATCCCGAGAGTATCCCGGTTAACTTTAAAAAAATATATAAACATTTAAATAGCTTAGTTTTCATTTAATAGATGAATGATTATTTTTACCTCAAATGCTTTAATATAATTTACTTTTAGCTAAATAAAAAAATCTCATTAATCAGATATGAGATTTATGAACAGCTTCTTGAATATATAGCAAAATAAGCTGATTAAAAGAAGCGTATTTATCTAACAAGAGTTCTATAATTAATGGCTTAGCTAAACCCAATTTGGTCAAGAATGTTGCTGATTAGACCAGAAATAATTAAAAAGGATGAAAAGAATTTTAAATTTTAGAAATTAATAATAATAACATTAAAAATGAATATGTCAAAAACATGTTTGTAAAATTTAACTAAATATTCTTTATTATAACAATAACAGATCTCAACAGAAATTAATTTTGAAATTTCTTTTTTTTTCGAATTTTCCAAGTTTTATGTAAAGCAAATGTTTTCTTTTCTAATTTTGGCTTAATTTTAAAAATTTTTTTAAATTAATTTTAGAAAAGGAAAAAAAAAATTTTTTTTAATTTTTATTTCGCGATAATAAAATTGCTTAAATATATTTTAAATTTAAAAAATTAATCTAATTTTTTATTTATTTTTAAAATCCTTAATATTAATTATAATCTTTCTTATAAAAGAAGGTTTTCATCAAAATAAAAAAAAAAAAATAAGAGATTTAGTTTCTAATTATACATAAAAACCTTAAGAGACACATGATTAAGTTGTCAGCATTAATGAATATGAAATGTTTCAAGCCGAGTTACATGAAAAAGAAATTTTATAATACTTGCAACAATCAATTAAACGTTATATCATCAACAAGTTTCTAATTATTGTGATTATAAATTTTTTATTATGAATTTACCTCCAACACATATAAAATTTCTTTTTTTTTTGATCTTATTCTAATAAAAAGAATTTTGCTTATTTTAGAAATATGTTTAAATGTTAAGCTTCATTAATAATTTAAATATCAATATTTTTATTTTAAAATAAATCTAATATTATAAAAAATTTAATTATTTATATAAATAAAAAATAATTTTTTTTTTTAAACAGCTTCCAATAGCAATGCAATGCCTTGTCCTCCTCCAATACAAGCGCTTCCAATCGCATATTTTCCTCTTCTTCGTCTATTTAGAAAAATTAGAATTTAATTTAATTTTTTTTTATTTTCTAATGTCACTGTTAACTTAATTTATTAAAAATTTAACATTATTGAAAATTAGTATTTTAAAATTTTATCAGGAAACTCAAATGTTCTAATTTAATTGTTAACTGAAATAAAGATAAGAAAAATTAATTTTCTTAAATATAAAAGCAATCATTACTTTTAAAATTGCTATTTCGTTTTTTTTTATGGTTAAGTATATATAACTATTATAAATTAAATTATTAATATTTTCAGTTTTGAAGTACTTTAAATAGAATCATACTTGAAAAAAATTATATTTAAACGCCTAAAACAGACTAATTAAAAGAAAGAAATTTAATTTTAAGGAAATTAAATCTAGATTTAATTAAATCTTTTGGTTAAGTTGTTTTGTTTTTTATAGGTGTTAACAGTGTTGAAGTTAAATTTTTTTAATATATATACCTTAGTTCATAGACTAAATTAGCTGTTATACGAGAGCCAGAAGCAGCTAATGGATGACCTAGAGCAATGGCACCACCGTTAACATTTGTTTTTTCTGGATTTAAATTTAATGATTTTTGTACGGCTAAAAATTGTGGTGCAAATGCTTCGTTTACATCAACCAAATCAATATTGTCCAAAGCAAGATTAGTTTTTTTCAATAAATTTTGTATAGCTGGTACTGGACCAATACCCATAATTTTTGGATCAACACCAGACACGTGGTAGCTTACCAATCTAGCCAATGGTTGCAAATTATTCTCTTTAACTGCTTGTTCGCTGGCTAAAATTATTGCACCTGCACCATCACATATACCTGATGCATTGCCGGCTGATACAGTTCCATTTTTTTTGAATACTGCTGGCAATTTTGCCAATTCCTCGATGGCAGTTTTACCTCTTGGATGCTCATCTACTGAAAAAAATTCATCTCCTTTTCTACCTTTTAATTTAACTGGAGCTATTTCGTCTTTAAATACTCCGCTCTCGTTTGCTTTTTGCCATCTATTTTGAGATCTTAATGCCAATTCATCTGCTTCTAGTCTAGTTATTTTGTGTTGTTCAGCCAAATTTTCAGCTGTAATTGCCATTGGCAATTGACAGTATGTATCAAATAGACCAGACCATAAAGAATCTTCAAGTTTTAGATCAACTCCTAGACGTGTTCCGAATCTGTTACCACGGACTACATATGGTGCCAAGCTCATATTTTCGGTACCACCACATAAGACTACATTTGAATCACCTAAAACTATTTCTTGAGCTCCATAAATTACTGATTGAAAACCAGAACCACACAAACGATTTATTGTGACTGCCGGAGCACTTATTGGGATGCCTGATTTTAATGCAGCATGTCTGGCTAAATAACCAGCATCTGAAGATGAATGCAAAATATTACCTACTACAACTGAATCGATTTTCTCTGCTGGAAGTTTACTTTGTTCTATGGCTGCTTTATTGGCTATTACTTGTAAATCTGTGGCCGATATGTCTTTTAATTTACCACCAAATTTACCAAATGGAGTACGCTTGGCAGCTACTATGAAAACTCCTTTTAATAAAGTCATTTTAACTATAAATAATTTTTTATTTTTTCTAAAAAAAATGTGAGTTTGATTTTTTTAAGGGTGTTTATTTATATAGTTTAGTTGAGATTACAAAGTCTAAATTTTATTTGATTTTAAAATTTTTTCAACAATATACACATTGAGTTCAAAATTGCAAATTTTTAAGTTATAATATATTTTAAAATGTCTTAATTACATAAATTAAAAATTTTTCCAAATCAATTTTTATTAAGTTTAAAAGAAACACACATAATAGAAAAAAATTAATTTATTGTTTTAATTTTAATTGTATATTTGAATTTTGATTCTTTAATATTTTAAATTTTTGCTTAAATAAAAATTTCAGAGATTTACTAAATTTTATATCATATAAATAATAAATTATAAAGCAAAAAAGCAATGAAAGAACATAACTTAATTGAGAGAAATGAATCATAAATTGAATAAATTTCAAATTATAACAAACATCATACATAAAAAAATCAATAAAATCTTGACCAATATGAATAAATCTGCTTCCATAATATTCAAAATATAAATAAATAGGATAAAAGAGTTCTGGCAATCTTAAAATCAAATTTAATGATACATTTGCGATAGTTAATTTCAAAATTCTTGTAGTGTTTTTTTTATTCTTTTTAAGACTCTTTGCTGATAAGTTTGTTTTTATTTCAAGGCTTTGATTTAATGTTTTTTTAAGTTTTATACACAAAAAAATATCAATAATAAAATTAAGTATCAAAAATAATAATGTATTTGTTAATTCTGATATTAAATTTAGAGTTTTAATAAATACTTTTAACGATGTATTTAATTTAAAACTTGATTCACTGCTTAATAAATCAATTGGATAGTTTTCTTCTACTTGAAAATAATTTGCTTGTTTGAATATTAGTTTAACCATATTAAATATAATCCCGCTTATACTGGTTAAAATAATAAAATTTCTAAAATTTAAGTTTGAAATTTTAATAAAAATTTTTTCATGTTCTTTTCCAATTAAAATTATTCGATTAATAGAAAAAGCCAATGTGGTTAAATTGATGCTAAATTTGAGAAAACTTGAGAAAAATTCGAAAAAAATTATTTTGAAATATTGAACTATAATATTGGTTCTAAATCTTGAGCAGAATAAACCATTATCAAAAGGGCATTCGAATATTAGTTCTAATAAGGATATTAGAAAATAAAATATACTAAATTTAGCCAACAGTTTAGAATAGTTGTATTGTTTTTCTTTAAATTCTTGTTTGAATTTTTTTAAATTTAAAATATGTAAAGTCAATAAGTTTATCAATAAACCAAGCAAGCAAACAAATGGTGTAAAACAAATAAGTATAAAATAATCAATAAGAATTACTATATTCATAAATGTATTTAAATAGAAATTGTTTCTATATTTTAAGTTTATATTAAACTTTGATTTGTTGCAATGTTTAATTCTTTCTTCAAATAAACATTGCTCGAATTGAGTTTTATTCAAATATACTTTCTCAAAATAAAATGTATTGTAAATATTTGATTTTATTGAACTATTTTCATAAATTTCATGGCATTTTTTCAAATATAAATATGTACAAGTGTATTTGTAATCAGGATTTTTATATATATTATCAGAGACTGTCAGAATAATCATTTGGTTATGTGGAAAATTTGAATATAAACAAAAATCTTCTTCTGGAAAAAGATCATTTACTGTTCTTTGAATAAAAAAAATTTCATTTAAAATGAAAGCTACATTTATATGAAATATTTTATAACTATTTTCTTTGATTTGAGTAAAATTTTTTAGATCTATATTCAAACCAAAATTAATTGATTCAATCCAATCTATACCTTGATGAAACAATTGTCTAGCATACAAAATATCTAATTGTATAAATCTTAAATTTTTATTATATTTGAATAATTTTGCATCAATTGAATTTAATTCACCAGATATGAATATTTCTTTGGTATTTTCAAATACTAGTTTATTGAATATATTCTCATTTAAATCTATTTTATTTGTTTTGACCAGACTAAGAGTTGATATTTGACTATTTAATTGATCAAAAGTTGAATTAGAAAATTTTAAATAGTTTGATTTATAAAAACTATTAGTCATATAATAAATACATAAATTGTCTATTGAAACATTCTTAAATAATAAAGGACATATTTCCTTTTTATATATAACACCTTTTTCTAAATTTAATTGATTTATCGGTTGTTGAAAAATGAAATGTGTTTTGTTTAAATTGTATGTATAATCATTACATAAATCAAATTCAATTAATTCAAAAATTGAATCATAAAAAAAGAAGTATATATAATCAAAATTAAATTGAGAGTCATTTTTTTGCGTAAATAGTCCAATGTCTATTCCTTTTAAATTAGAATATATAAATCCAATAAAATTGATTTCTATGCCTTGAACAAAGCCTAAAGCTTTTTGTAAAAAAGCAGCTGATAAAATACTACTCTTTGAGAGTTTGAAATAAATTTCATAAAATTCAGGCTTAGTTTTATTAACAATAGATAAATCAATATTAAAACTGTCACAAACTAATATGCTACCTTCTCTAGAAGTATAGCAGGTATCTTTATTATAATACAAGCTTGTTGTTTCAAATAAAAAAAGCCTAATAAAAAACCATTTTAAAAATATTTTGTTAATGATCATTTTTGTTTGATAAAACAATAATTTTCATAATAATTATTAAATCAAGTGTTTTATATTATATTTAGAGGCTGTTTATTATAAATCAATAAAATTTTAAAAGTGATTAATTAAAATCTTAATTAATAAATTAGTATCAAAATAACATATCCTAGAATATATTAAAAATTACAATAGTAGAAATTCAGTGTAATAAATAATAAACGTTTTCAACATTTATTTTAAATTTTAAATTGACATTTTAAATATTATTTAAATTTTTTTATTATAAAATAAGAATTTCCTACATCATTTTTAAAATTTGAAAAATAAATTTAATTAATTTTTTTCTCAATAATAAGATAATGATACTAATTTTAATATGAGGATATTTGTTTCAATTTAGAAAAATGTTTTAACAATTTTAGATAACAGTTGTAAATTTGAATTTAGTTATATGTTATATATATTTATATACTTAACCTTTTTTATCAAACCAAAATCTATAAATTTTATCATATATTTTGAATTAGTTATATACTTTCCAAAAATATTCAGCTTGGTAAAAATTAAGATTTTCTAAAGAAAATAATCTTAGCAGCTATTGATGGTTAACATACCATTTAAAATAAAAATCATTAAGATGTTTCTATATTTAGAAAAATCTAAAGTTATATATTCAATTAAACTTTAAAATCTATAAATGGTTAAGTAATAAAACACTTTAAATGTTTATAAAAGTAAATAAAATGAGAATTTAAAAAGTAGATCAATTTATTTAGTTTAAACCAATACAAAATACCAATTTTAAAGTTTATAAAATAATAAAAGCCAATGATTATAAAAAAGTCCAAATGTAAATAAGAATATTATTAAGAGAAAAAAAATTAATATATAAATAAATAAAATATCGATGTAAATAAATAAGATTGATCATGCTTAAAAAATAAGATAAAAGTTTCATATTTATAGGATTTACAATTTAAAGAATGGTCTAAATAGGTAAAGTTTTACAAAATTTGAGATCAAAAATCTGAAAAAAAATATTTTAAAAAATTTTCCAAGATGTGTGTAGTCTACCACAATTTTGATGTTTTGCCGCCCGGAGGAGCCAAGACTCTTGATGAGGTGTGAATTGGTCTACTTTTTCCGTCTTCTTGTTGCTCTTGTTGTGCTTTTTGCTCCATTTTCTTTCTCTCTTCGTCTTCTTCTTCTTGATAAGATCTACCAGTGATCGGGTTAACTCCTACTCGTTTTTTATTCTGAGCATTATTTACGCCGTGTGTTTGGTCTTCACCGAATATGTTTGATTTCATTCTGTCCTGTTTGGCGCATGGTTTGGCCGAATTTTCATCTGGTGCCGAAAATATGTTTGATATGGGACGAATGTTTTCTTGCTGCGCTTTTAATGGTTTTACTGGTTCATCATCACAGCCAAATATATTATTGCTACGGCCACCTGGTGGATTACTTACTCGACTAGTTGGTTTATCATTAACATAACCACTGAAAAAATTAGCTGAAGTCATTTTTAAAAAAATTTTTTTTTCTTAAAATATTTTTCAAAATCTAAACTTGATAAAAAAATATAAAAAAATTTTATGAATTTTTATACTAAAAAGCATTCGAGCATTTAAAAATTATTTATAAGCAAAAAATAATTTAAAACGCCTTAAGCTCGGTTTAGTACTAGTTTTAAAATTAAAATATATTAAATAGCACGGGTTTTGAAATGAAAGTTTATGGTTTTCTTGTTGTTTTTGTTGTTGTTTTTGTTGTTGTATTGTTATAGAAAATTCTACAAATAAATAAAAATATAAAATTGAAATGGTTAAATTTAATAAATTTTTAAATTAATTTAAGCCATTCATATTTTCTTTTTATTATTTATTGTGTTTGAAACATAGCTCGAGAAAAAAAAAAAAGAAAAGATTTTGAATCATGAGGAGAAACTTACTTAAATAAAAAAAAATGTTTTCATAAGATTTTCTTTTAATTGAAATCTTTTCAAGTTTTGAAAATAATTGTATTTGATTCTTTGCAAAATAGTTTTCAAATTAATTTTAATTTAACAAAAATTTAAATTTTTTTGTAATAAAGCATTTTAAAAATGACACCATTCAAATAGAATAAAAGAGTTCTGCACTTAAAAAAATTCATTTTGATACTTGCCAAGCAAACATTATCTTTCTCTTAAGCGAATTGCTTTCAAGCTTAGAAATTTTAGATATATGTTCTATTGAAAAATGATACATTTATTCAATAGTTTAATAGTTGATAGCCCAGAATTTAAAGTTGATATAGATTTTGAAATCAAATTTTGTTTTTTCAATTTTAAAATATCTCTTTTGTATGATCAAACTCTATTAAGATAAAATCCTTCTTGTTAAAATATATTTCTAATTTATTTGATAAAAGAATATTATATTTTTTGACATTAAATTTAATAATTAATTAAAAATCTTTAAAATAATTTAAAAATCGATATCTTATTTATGTTATTTATTTGACAATATGGAATTATTATAGACAGAATATGTAAAAGCCTTTTAATTTTTAATTACGCCTTTATCAAAAACTCAATTTTTTGATGAAAAAAATGTATGAAATATATACTGTATAAATATTTTGATATTAAAATTTGAGTTTTTTTGAGTATTATAAAAAGTACTGATAAATTTCTAAATAGTCTAAATTACATTTTTCATTTTCTTTATCAAATTTTAAATAAACAAATATATGTTCATCATTTAGATTAGTATCAAGACGTCATAACTTACAAATTGAGAAACAACTACAGTAGTAGTAAAACTGTGTACAAAGATTCAATTTTTTTACAAAAAGAGTTGCTAATGTTTGGAATCAATTAAGCAGTGAGATGATAAACTCAAAAACATTAAACAATTTTAAAAATAATTTTGACAAAATTTATTTTAGTCAGCTATTATGATGAGACTAATCTCTCATTCATGTTCTTAGCAGATTATAGCTTAAACATTATTATTACTATTATAGGAACATGAGTGAAATCTCTTACTTTAATCGTAGTCGTCAATATAACTTAAAATGAAAGTATTTGAATTTTCAAAGAGGAAAACCAGTAGATTTATATAAGAGCATTGGGTTAAATTTATTGTATTATAAGGTCTGAGGTAAACTTTGGAAATTAAGTTTACTAGGGTTTACGATAATTAAAAAAAAATAATAATATTTATGATCCTATCTTCAATTCAATTATAAAAATTATTATTTTTATTTCTTTTGAATTATGGCAAAATATATTATTTGTTATAAATTGGTTCCAGCTATTTTAATTCTATATAAATATAAAAATTGAATTTCTTTTATTAATGCATTTGCCATCAACAATTAATAATTCATTTTTTCTAATCTAACTTGAACAATAATTTTATTTTTTATTTTATTTTTTATTTTATTTATTTAATTTTGGTTTAACAATAATTTTAAATTTAGTTCCTTATAATTATGATTTTATATGCCACAAAAGAGATTTTATTCAAATAAAATTTGAACTAAAAAAACTAATGTATTAAATATTGAGAAAATTATTTGCTTATTTTAAATTAATGTTGTAGTCTACAAAAGTTCCAATAAATCTTGCCCTCTTCAGCATATTTCTAATAGAAAAATCTATAACTATACTTTTATTTTTGATGGATTAATCCAAACCCTAAGGATTGTTAAATACATATTAGTAATACATTAAGTAATAAACATCACACTATGGTTTCTCAACTTTTTTTAGTTGTTTATAGTCTATGATATATTGTCTAATCAATATGAAAAATATTTTCTTAATTTACCATTTCAGAAGACAACATAATCGAAAACTAAAAAATTTCGATTTCGATTAATCTAGAAATTTGTCCTTATTAATCTAAATTATCTTGTAATACTTTATGGATTGCTTTTTTCATCCCCTAATTTTTAGCTTTTCAACATGAATTTTAAAAAATAAGACAAATTCGACAAATACTGTAAAATAATATTTTAAAGATAACCCGTATTGGTCATAAGAGATTGTTGTTTTAACATACACAAAAAAAATTTCAACATACAAACAAATATTTTCAGCATACATCAGAAAATTATCAACTCATACAAAAACTGAAAAACGTACATTAGGGTGACTAACAGACACCTTTCAACAGACATACTAATTAGCATACAGATATTTTTAAAAAGCTTTGGAACTATGATATTTAAAAAAAATTTTTTAAAAAATAAAATCTTTTCCAAGTCAGAAAATATAAGAAAGTTTAATCAATGTTTATCTAATGCTTTGAGCACTTTTTTTAACCTCCTCGCTTTGGTTTTTTTACAAAAAATTTTTTTTTTATTTTTTTTTGTAAGTTAATAAGATTTCTGTATGTTGAAAAGTATTTTGTATGTTAATAAGATAAATATGCTATGATGAAATTTCATGTATGTTGAAAAAGTAGTCACTTGGTCATAATATTTGAGAAAATAGGCTACTTAAAAAATTCTAAAATCAACTTAATTATTTAATTTATTTTTATTTCGATTGGTTCTTATATTTTTTTAATTAATCGATTCGATTACTATAATCGAGGTCTGGTAATCCTAATCTACGATTAATCTAAGAAACCATAATCGTAACAACACTAAAAAAACACCCTACAAGAATATTTTTAAAAAGATAAATTTAATGTTAACAAACACAAACACATAACATGATACATTCTAAAGGTTTAATAAGCTTATATATTTTAATTTATAGACAGAAATCAGACAAAATTAGAATCTGATATTTATATTTATTTATTTATTTATTTTTATATTATTATAGGACTTTTTTTGCAACATCGAGTAAGGTGTCTGATTGTTACATATATAAATATATATATATACATATAAGTATATACTGTATATATTTATATATATTTAATGTGTTCTTTTCAGACATTATAAATAAAACATACAAAGTACACTGTAGCTTTTGTTGTTGTTTTCGAAACAGCCATCATAATTTATTAAATAATTATGTTTATTTTTTATCATGATTATCATTTTTCTTTAAAAAAAGAAAAATAAAATAAATTTATTTAATATATAGGAAATAATAATAATAATAATAATAATAAATTTAAAATTAGATTTATTAAAAAATTTAAAAATAAAAATGATCAAAATTGAATTTTACTATTGACCCCCTAATTTTATTATTTATAAACACTAAATGGTACGCAAACAAAAATAAATTGCTTCAAAATTGCAAAAACAATTAAATTAAACAAAACAAAATTTTAATCCAAAATCCAAACAAACAAACAAACAAAAAAAGAAGAATAAAATAAAATAAAATAAAATAAAATAAAATGGTTTCGGATGATTGTAGTCAAATGTTTGTAGATAGGCTTTTACCACATGTTAAATCATTTTCATATACTTGGTTTCATTTGCAAGCAGCCAAACGCAAACACTTTAAAAACGAAGATAAGCGCATGAATTACGACGAAGAGAATCAACTTAAAATGAAATTGATGAATGAAATGCCAAGTGTTAAGATAAAATGGGCCATAAGACTATTGATGAAATTAAGAAAAGACATACAAAAAGTGAATCAAAAAGATTTAATTGAAATAATATCGAGCATGAACGAGAACGAGAACGAGAACGAGAACGAGAACGAGAACGAGAACGAGAATAGTGTGTTGAGCATGAACAAGTGTGTGGTGAGTAATCCGGATATGAAGGGTAAAATGAGAAGAATAGATTGTCTAAGACAGTCGGACAAAGTGTGGCGCTTGGACTTGGTTATGGTAGTATTGTTTAAGGGAATACCATTAGAGAGTAGCGATGGTGAACGCTTAGACAAATTGCCCGAATGCATGTACCCACAATTGTGCGTTAATCCGAACCATGTGTTGCTAAACGTAAGAGATCTAGAAGTCTATTTGGCCAATTACATAAACAACAATTTGCTCAATGATGTAAAACTATGCTGCAACAAAAACATTCTATCTCAAAGTGTATTCACCCAGCAAGAATTTCTCAACCTATCACATAGTAATAAACACTTTATATTATTTTTATTTAAAATTACAATTAAGTTAATTGATCAAACA
The DNA here is from genome assembly GCA_021432725.1 of Brachionus angularis. Lineage (NCBI taxonomy): Eukaryota > Metazoa > Rotifera > Eurotatoria > Ploima > Brachionidae > Brachionus > Brachionus angularis. The sequence goes on from JAJVDD010000007.1 coordinate 1,081,691, forward strand.
AGTTTCTATTATTCATGGTGCAAGTGAAACAGACATTAAAAGCACTTTGATAAGCACTGGTTCGTCGAGTATAAATAATCATTACTCGGACGACAACGACGACAATATGCAAAGCGAAAATTCCATTTTAAAACAATCTCAAGAATGCGTTTCGTCCACACTAAACAATCAAACACTTGTTGACGATAAAAATTTATTAAAAGCTTTAATCAATTCTCAACAATTTAACAACAACAACACTAATACAATTAATACAATAAATACGATTAATACGAGCGAAAGCACAACAAGTCTCACACCAAAAAAGAAAAAACTCAAAACAAATAATAAAATTAATAATAGTGAATCGAACGATCAAAGTAAAATTAATAATAAACCTTCTAATATAAAAATAAACGAGCTTATAGAACAAATGCAAAAACAGCAGCAACAAACTAAACAAGATGAAGTTCTAAATAAGCCTATGATATTAGCAACAAATAATCAAAGCGTTGACTTTGAATTACGAATAGAAAATCAAAGTGTCAAATCAGCAACAGCAACAACAACAACAACATCAACAGCAGCAGCAGCAACAACAACAACTTGTAATAATAAAAAGCTCAATCAAATGAACAACTTAAATCCGATTAAAAGAAGAAGATCAAGCCAAAAGATAGACGATATGAAAAAAACTGTTACTCTCACTGACGAGAATGCAATTAATGATCCGAATGATCAGAATATGCAACAATCAGTAACAAGCACTAATTCTAATACTAATTTACAAAATATTGAAGACCATTCTTCTTGTTCGACATCTTCGCAACAAGATGACGAAATCAAAGAACTAATGAATCAAAAGTCAAAAAATCAGAAGCTATTAAGTGAAGAAGCTTTAAAGTTGAAAGAAAAATTGGTCAGGAATTTGATCAAGTCTCCTTCTGTTATTAATTCTACTGCTGTCTCTTCTTGTTCTAATTCTTCTTCGAATTCTATTGTTCTTAATTTGGATTTTTCCAATAAAATACTTGCTGATGAATTGAAAGAGTTGATTCAAAAAGAGAAACAAACTACTGCTGATTTGTTTTTGCAATTGCTTAAAGTACAAGAAGACAATTCTAATGGTGCAACTAATAATAATAATGGTGTTGTTAATTGTAATCAAATTTTGACTGATGCTAGTCATTTGTTCAATTCGAATTCAACTCAATCGGATGCTAAATCAACTACTCCTGTTTTTGAGCTCTTAATGAGTCCTTTGTTTAATTCTATTTTGCCTAATAGTAATGTCTCAAATGGCTTAAACAAAGCAACTCCCTCTCCTTCGCCAACTACAAATTTGCTCGAGTCTTTGAACCAAACAATTAACAAGAAAACTTTACAACAGTTTAATAATAAAAGTATTAGTTTTTTTGTTAAAAAAATTTCTTGTTTTTTCAAACATATTTTTTTTTTTAGAATTTATTTTGAAACAATTCATTAACACTTTTTTAGTATGTTGCAAAATTAATTTCGGAATTTTTAATACTTTAGTTTATATTAAAACGAAATTATTTTTGCAACAAAATTCTTTAAAAATAAATAAACTTCAAATTTTCTAATACTTTAATTTGAAATATTGTTTTTATTTTTTTTTTAATTGTATAATTTAATCTATTTAAGATTGTAAAAACATTAATAATTGTATAGCAGTGCCGGTTAATAATAGCTCAAGTATTAACTCATATATGAACACCAATAATGGATCTAAAATAAATAATATAAACAGTTCTTTGATAAATGCGCTTAGGTTTGATTCTAACTCGAACCAAAGCTTTGACGATTTAATAAGCCTAACAAATCAGAATATGAGCGATAGTTTAATAAACTATCCTCAACAACAACATCAACAACTAAATCAGAATCAATTACTTAATAAATTAGTTTCACTAAGCCCTACATTGTCTTCTTTACAACAACAACAGCAGCAGCAACAACAACAACAACAGTATCAATTGATTCAAAATAATAAACAAATAAATCGAATAAACTTGATTGGTCAACAACGTGATAATCTTCAAGGTAGTAGCGGTGCTCAAACACCGCGTAGTGAAGAAGACGAACAAGAAGAAGAAAAAGACAAAGAATCAAGTACTAGTCCACCACCTCCTCCGCCTATTGGCACTACTGTTCTAACCGGTAATCTAAGCATACCATCACCAACTAAACTTATTCAATTCTATCCTTCCAATCAAATAAATAATTCAAACACCATTATGCACCGACCAATACCTATACTACAAAAAGCAGATGAAGCAATTTCATCTCTAATAAACAATTTGACAAATGATTCAAACAATAATAAAACAGTAACAAATCAAAATCAGATTCACAAAAATGAATTGGTCAGATCAAACAGTATTTTAAACACTAGTAACAGTCCATTGATGTTCAATCATACCAATAGTTTATTTAGTTCGAATAGTTCAAATTTGTTCTCTAATTATCCGAATATAAGTCCTGCGAATGGAATGCTCAATAGTAACGGTAGTGGTAGTCCTACAAGTAACTTGTTTCCGTCTATAACTAGCTTATTTCAGTCACCAATAGGTACACCACGTGTAACACCTACACCACAACAATTTGCAGCCTATTTATTTAATGAAGATCAATTTCATTCTTTAATATTTAGTAATAGTCAAATGAATAATTTAAATAATAATTCAAATACAAATCAATCCGAAGCTTTTCTAGATGCTGTTTTGTATCAACAGCAACAAAATGAAATTTCTCCTTTTTTAATAAACAATTCGAATAATGGTTCGAATAGTTCGAATGAGCCAAATAATGGCAATAACAGTAGTAGTAATAATAATAATAATAGTAGTATAAGTACTAGTAGTAAAAATGGATCTAATGTTCTTCTATCTACTAATAATTAAGGCCTAATTTAAAAAAATATATATATTTATATTTAATAGTTAAATTTTGATTCGAATTAATGTTTAAGTTAATAGTATTATTTCTTATTTAGTTAAAATTTTTTTTTTTAAATTGTAAATATTATGTAATATAAAAAATATATTTTTATCGAAAAGAGACACTTTTTTTTTGAATATGAATATTTCATTTGTTTTTTTTAATAAAATAAAAAAAAAAACTGTTTTAATAATAGAAAATAAATTTTTAAATCAAAATCAATACTAATTGAATATAGTATTCAATTTTAAGGCTTTTTCTAAATAAAGTAAAACTATTATTACTCAATTAAGTTAATTTCTAATCTATTGACTAGATTCGTTTTAAAGAAATCATGTACTGATTTGGTTGAGGTTTTAATTGTAAAAAATTAGATTTTCTTTAGTATTCTGTTTTGGATTTTTTGGATATCACTTACGAACCGTTGAGTAGGTGTTAGTCCCGGGATGAATGCGTAGTCCATGATAGGTCTTAAGCAGCTTTTGTATACGATGAGCGCTATTTTTTTTGAATTGACTAATATAAGACCCATAATTCTTTTAATTAAATTATATCTTGGAAGAGATCTGGATGCGATAGCTTCTAATTGTTTTTTAAAATTTAGTTTAGGATCTAGCTTGATACCTAAGAATGTTGGAAAAGGCTCTAACGGAATGGGATCTGAGTTGATAAATAGTTTGATCGAGTATTTGCTCTCATACGAGGTTCTGTAGCCAGCTCTAGTGAATATCGTATATGTGGTTTTATTTTTGTTTATTCTAAGATCTCTTTTTAGGCAGAACTTGGTTATGTTGTTGATAGCCTCTTGGAGGTATTTTTTTATTAGTGGTTTAAATTTATTTGTAGTCCATATACAGAGATCATCAGCGAATAAAAGTCTAAAAGATAATACTCAAGAAACTGTATATAAATACTATTTTGTTGCAAAAGTTTCTATAGTGCATCTTACATATTATTTTAAGCTAATTTATTATCAAATTTTAAGAAAATATTAGATTTTTGTGTTTTTTAAAGTTAAGATCCTAAATAAAAGAAGAATATTATAATTGAGTTCTAGGTGTTTTATTTAACTTAGGAAACTTTTTATCATATCATAAATTGATTTTTATAAGGTTTTTAATTTATATAGTATTTGGGTGTTACTTGCCTCAATTGTTAATTTTAAATAAATTTCGAATTTGGGGGTGCTTTGGCTGGCGTTTTGATAAACACCTGGGTTTATTGAAGAAAACATTTTAAACGCTTTGCTAATAAAATTTTAAAATAAATTTTTTTTCTTAATTATTCAAGAATATTTAAGAGTTGTCAATTTTAGTTATGCTTGAAAATAATTTCAAGAATATTTTTTATAATTGCAAAATATTTTTTTTTTATATTTTTATAAAAACTTGATATATTTAAAACATAAATTTAGAATACGAAGAATATAAAAAAAGCTTTTGGAAAATTAGTGCGAAGAGAAAAACGAATGAAACGAAGAGCTTGATATTTTATAAATTTGAAAATCATTAAATAATTATTCTAATGTTTTAAAGATTAATTTTTTTTAGGTTTAAAAATTAAACATGATAAAAGTGTGCTTTGTGTTGTTATTTACTTTAGCAAATTTTAATATTTTCAAATGTTACATCAAAATAAGATCAAATCATAACATCACCAGCAAAAATCTAAAGCCAACTTTTGGGGAAAGTTTTTTTTCAAGTCTTAATTTACAAAAAAATAAAACTAGTTTTTATAATTAAAATTTAAAATTTAATTTATAATAGAAAATTCATCACTTATAACTGTACCAGAAACAAATTTAGAATTAAAGAAACAAGACGAATATTTTGTAAATGAAATCAATCAAAATAACTTTGAATTTGATGAAAAAACAATGAGCATTAAGTTTCTTAATTCTAATTTCAAACATAATAATTTCGTTTGGAAAGAAATTAAAATAAGTATTAAAATAAAAATGTTCATAAAATGAAAAACTTGAAATTTATAATTTCTGGGAAGCCATACTTGGTTGCTATTCAATGAATTTGACAAATTATAAACAAATTCTATTTAACACTTTTTCGCAATGTTTAGGATATTCTTTAAATAATGATAAATTTTTTTTTTTGTATTATAATGAGTAAAAATTAATACAAATAGATTGATTTTATTTTATTTATATTAAAACTGATTCATATTCAAGTTCTTGTTATTGTTTTAGTGAAGATGATTATTCCACTTTTACTGTGGAGCCATTAGACAAATGTATCTTTAATTTTTTTCAATACCTTTGGGTTGCCAATATTACAAAATATTCAGAAATTTTTTTTAAAGAAGAAGAACCAACCAATTCTAGTGCTTATTCAATAGACTCAAGTATAAACGTTTTTTTACTTAATTTTTATTTTTTTAAATATCAAAACATTTTGATAAAGCTTACATTGGATGCTACAGATATGCAAATGACTCAAGTAAATTTCCTAAAATAATCAAAATTTAGCTTGTCTTATTAAAAAAAAATATTTTTTAAATTAGGTACGCATTCTTTAAAAGTTTTTGAATCATCTTTTGATATGTCTGTTGAAAGATGTTCTTCAATATGTTTTAAAAATAATTACAATTATTTTGCTTTAAAATCTGGGTAAATATTTCAAATGATTGCTTTTATTTTTTTTTTAATTTTTATTATTTTGTTAATAAAATGTGAGAATTGAATGTTATTGTTTAAATTCATATGCAAATTTAGAAAGATTAAGTTTAGACTCTTGTTACTTTTATTGTGGAAACAATCAAAGAAAATGTGGAGGAGATGATTTCTTTTCTATTTACCAAAACTATGGTATATTTAGATTTGATTAAATATTTTTCGGTATACTGTTAATTTGTTGTTATTTTTTAAAGAATATATTGGTTGTTATAAAGATGATTTATATAGAGCTATGGATGGTTACCATATTACTTTAAAAAAAACAGATCCTGTTCCTATTAAATGCATTAACATTTGTGTTAATAAAGGTTTTAACTATGCTGGTATACAAAACAAGTAAATTTTAATATTAAAAAAAAAACAAAAATAGCAAAAATAATAAATAAAATTACATTTATTAGAATCGAGTGTTATTGTGCTGATTATTACTTAAAATATGGTCAACTCGATAAATCATTTTGCGAAGGAAATAATTCAAATTTACATCCAAGTCTAATATTATCAGTTTATAAAGCAAATAGTATGATAATAATTTTATTTTATATATACTGTATACTTACAGTGATGATTTTTCTAAGATTTTTACGTAGTTTGACGTAAAATTACGCCTTTTTAGGCATATTTACCAATATTTTCATTATTTTACGTAAAATTACTTTTCAAAATTTAGTAATTTTACATCTAAAGGCGCAATTTTACAAAAAATAGTGAAAATATTTGAAAATTTTTGTAAAAGGCGAAATTCCAAAAAAGCCCATTTTTAGACCATTTTTAAGACTTTTTTAAAAAAATTTTTTTTTTCATCAAATTAAATTTAAAAAAAAAAAAAAAATATTGCGTAAAATAACGTAAAAAGCAAATCATAATTTGAAAAAAAACGTAAAATTGTGTAAAAATTAGTAAAAACCAGTAAAATTTTGTGTGGTATTTTTAAGATTTTAATTTGATTTACGTGTTTCATTTTTAATCAATTTCTATCTTTAAATTTTTAATTTGAATGAAAATATGTGTTGTTTTTCAGTAATTAGTAGTAGTAGTAGTAGTAGTATGAACTGCTAGACAGAATGGATAATATATCCATAATGATTGTGCACTAGCACAATAGCCTAAAAGGCTTATTTTAGCAGCGCTTTGCAAACTCTTATTACAAAAGCTGTAGAACAGCTAGGAATACATATTGCAATCAATTATTTTTTTAAATTTATTCAATGAATTTGCCTCTATCACTTCTGACGGTAATCTATTACACAAATTGACCGCTCTATTTATTAAATAATTAAAACGAGGTCTCGAAAATTTTATTAATTACAACTTCATTTATTTGTTTCAACTTGTTTGTTCACTTTTCATTTTAAATCAATTTGTAATTTGTGAAAAAACAGTATATTTAGTTTGAATCTCATATGTATTTAGTATAATTGATATAAATTTTTAGTAATTGAAAGATAATAATTTTAATATACGTGGTTCGATTCTCATGTATATTTTTATTTTATATCCAAAAAATCAAGAAATTTTACTAAGTAACGTGATTTGTAAACCACACAAAATTTTACTTGTTTTTACTAATTTTTACACAATTTTACGTTTTTTTTCAAATTATGATTTGCTTTTTACGTTATTTTACGCAATATTTTTTTTTTTTTTTTAAATTTAATTTGATGAAAAAAAAAATTTTTTTAAAAAAGTCTTAAAAATGGTCTAAAAATGGGCTTTTTTGGAATTTTGCCTTTTACAAAAATTTTCAAATATTTTCACTATTTTTTGTAAAATTGCGCCTTTAGATGTAAAATTACTAAATTTTGAAAACTAATTTTACGTAAAATAATGAAAATATTGGTAAATTTGCCTAAAAAGGCGTAATTTTACGTCAAACTACGTAAAAATCTTAGAAAAAATCATCACTTTAATTTATTGAAATTATTTAATTCATTTTTGAATCAAGACAAAGCTCTTTTTTATAAATGGAAAACAAACTATGATCATGATCCTGATATATTTATTAGAATATCTAAAATAAATTGGCTACAAATTTCAAAAAATGATTTGATCTATATAGATCTTTTTGCTATTTCAGATAAAACTTTTGAAGTTATTTTGTATTATTGTCAATATGACACTAGTAAAAATAAAATATGCTCATACATTTATTTGACAACAACAAATGCATTTATGGGCTACAATTCAGTAATAAAAATCTCTTTATTATATCCTGGAACATGGTTTGATACAGAAATAAAATTTTTAGATTATGTTTCTATCAAGTCTTGTATTCTTAACTTATTGTTAAATTGTTGTTGTTTTTTAAAATAAATTAAAAAATTAAGCGTATATTGGCTGTTATTCAATAAAACCCAAATTTATTTATATTAATATTCAAATGATTTCGCCAAAATTTTGTATACAAGCATGTCAAAATTTAAATTTTAAATATGCTTTAATGAATTTAGGGTAAATACTGTTTACAAAATTTATTTATAAATTTTCGGAAAAAAATTTATCTAATTTATAAAACAAGTAAAAACTGTTACTGTGAAAACAAAATCGAACAAAACTCTAAATTGGATAAAAATATATGTAATTTTTATTGTAAAGACGGTTCTGAGTGTGGTAATGATTTAGGCCTATCTTTAACGGGCCCATCAAATTTTTCAGTTTATAAAATTGATGGAATTAATACTAAATTCAATCCGATTGATTGTTATTAAATAAAATTATTATATAAAAAATAATTCGTTTCTATTTTTATTTTTAAATTTTTTAAACTAGATTATGTTGGATGTTTTATGGATAGTAATGAAAAGGCAATGAATGGTTATTCAACTGAATTAAAAGAAAATTCGCCTCAAAACTGCATTCAATTATGTAAAGAACAAAATTATGCATATGCTGGTCTTCATAACAGGTTGGAATATTTTCTAATTTTTATTAAAAACATTTTTATTTTATTTCAAACAAAATTAAAGTAATGAATGTTATTGTGATAATTCGTATTATATGTATCTTAAAACCGAAGAATGTGAATGTAATATAAATTGCCCAAATTTAAAAAATACAAAATGTGGAGGAAAATGGAGATTATCAGTGTACCAAACCGAAAATAAATTTAAACAAAAAAAAACAGTTATAAATGAATATGAAATAGATAAACCAGCATAATAAACTCTTTTTTTTTAGTTTATAAAAAAATACTTTAATTCTATTTTCTATTTTCAACAACAAATAAAAACAGCGATTTGCCAGTTGAATTTGTATTTAAAATGTATTTTTACAGTAGTTTATAATTATATATAGAATCATTAAATTTAATTAAAAATTGTGTAAAAATTTCATTTCATAAATATGTGGAAACTTCAAATAATTAGTCAAATATTTTTGTGTCCTTATTATTTGATTTAATAAAAGAAAAAAAGTTTATATATTCCTTAAAAATTATTTTAATTTATTCAAACAATAATCTATCCCCAAGTTTGACAATTTAAAAATGTTCCAAATTATGTATTCAATTTCAAGGTTCAAATTTCTTTTTCAGAGGTTCTAACTCGTCTAAAGAACATGAAAAATTGTTTTACTCAAAAATTACCAAGTATCCAGAATTTTATTCAGAAAATGTATTGTAATCTTTTACAGGCTTGATTTTTATACTGTAAAAACATTAAAAAAAACAATCATTGAAAAAATGATTAATTTTAAATGGTTAATTTAATATTTTAAGGCGACTGAGAGATTCAAATGGAATAGCTGGAAGTCTTTATAAATGCCTAAGTATTTGATTTCAAGAGCTATAATAATATTTGTATTGTGAATTATATATATATATGTTATAGACCCAACCGGTTATGAGCCTAAACGCGATTAAATAAGAAAATAGGAAAAATAATAAATTGTTTCTAATATTTTATTAAACGGCCACTTTTAGCCTGAAAATAATAAAAAAAACAAAAAATTGATTTCTTCTTTTTTAATACAAAATAATAACTGAAAATAATAATCTTTTTTAATAAGTTTTGTTTAGTTTTTATACTTCTTAAAGAAGTTAAAACCAAATAAAACTTCTCTTAGTTGTAGTTAAGAGGACTACAACATATCTATTTTTTATATTTTTTTTTGTAATTACCTACGTAGTCTAGTGGACCTTAGATATTTATAAATAAACAAAAAAACAAAAATTTTCACAACAAATGAAGAAAAAATGGAGCGTTCAAAAAATAAAAAAACCCAACCAAATGAAAAAATATTTATAATATGTAAAGCTTTTTTGGTCTTTGTTTTTATAGTTAACTCATTTACTCTTACATTTAAATAATTTAAATTATTAGATATTTTTGGCGTATTAATAATTTTTCATTAAATTTCTGATTTAAAAACCAATTTTACTTAGTTATTATAAAATTAAACGACAAGTAATAAAAATTATTAACTTGTATAAAAATTAAATTAACACCAAATTTTAAGTAAAAAATAAAAAAAATTAATCTTTTTGAATAAAGTTCCAAGCTCTAGCTCTTTTTTTTTACCTGGTTTTATTTTAGAACTTATAATAGAGTCAAAGTATTTTTCTGGTATAATTGTTAATTGTTTATTTAAAGCAACTATTATAACATGCTTACAGATATATGTTTTTAAATGACTGGGACAAGTACAAGAGGAAAATTTCCAATTTTCAAAATTTTATTTTACCATTCTAATTGATTGAGTAAATTCCATAAAAGTATCGAAGTTGAATTCACCAATTGTTTCGCAGTCGTCGTAACAATCTTCATCACAATCAAGCATTTCAACAAACCTCTCAAAATCAAAATCTGTTTGCTTATGACTTAACAAATAAAACTCTTCTTTTTCGATGAATTTAACTATTGGCTTCGAATTCAAATATTCTAAAGTTTTAAACCACGTTTCATCTAAAACTTCTGGCTCATTTTCAAATTTTTTATCTATTTTTATTTTATTTTTTATGTTGGTATCGTTAATTTTTAAATAACTTTCGAATCTACGTTGAACATGGGCCCAGCACATTATACGTTTAAAATTTGATCACCCCCATCAGCTAATAAATATGAAGGATTATATTGAGGGTATCGTTTTTTTAACGCTCGAAACACGAATTCATAATCTTCTTCTGTCTCTCTTGTACAAATGGTTGCGATAACTGGTTGAAAATGACGTTGATAATCAATTGTTCCGCATATGATCAACGGAAAACCTTGAAAAATTACTTTATAAGTAGCATCGAATAGCTAATTTTATTTACTTATTGGTTGTTAGACAAACTCGTAAGTAATTATCTAATTTTTTTTAATTAGCTAATTGGTTAATTATTTATTTTTATTTAAGTAAATTTTACCTGTAATTGATACATTATAATCTAAAATATAAGCTTCGTTATCAGACATTGTTTGTATGAATTTATTATTTTCGCACCAGGTTTTTAATTCAGTGAAAGTCATACTCGCTGAACCGAATTGTTTTTGTTTATACTCATATAGGAAATTGTAGATTTGTCACTGAGTAGGTATTCGATTATTTTCAATTTTCTTGTCACGTTAACTGTAAATAATATTTTGTGCACCAGTTACCCCACAATCGAATAAATTTTTAATCATTTCTTGAATTTCGCAATCGATTCCTCGTTTTTTTTTAAATGCCAAGTGCAAAAGCTCATCTGTATAATATATATAGAGGTTTAAAATTCTTAAATTTTTTTTATAAATTATTAAATTTTCTAAAGAATTACCTTGACTTACAAAAAAAGAAATCTTAGATTGATTTTTTAAATGCAAAAGATGAATTTTAGCTGGACATTTTGGATGGTTACATTAATAAACCCTTTTACCAACATTTGTATTATGTGTCTTGGCTCTTGACCATTTAGGCGTTATTTCAGTGTCTAAAAACATCTAATTTTCGTATTGCTTTTGAAAGGTTCAAATTACTTTTTTTTATATTTTTGTCAACAGGCTCGACACATTCGTCATCGTCGTCGTCTTCTCCCGAATAGACTTCTTCATTTTGCTCATCTTCAGTTTGATTTTGCAGGTTTAATAAATTTTCTAGATCGATTTTTTCTAATTTTTTGGTATTGGCCTAACTTTGATTTAATTGATCATTGAAATATAGTTTTTTTATTTCGTTTTTAAAAACAATATTGAATTTTCTTATGATATTTATTATGAAAAATATTATAAAAATCCTGAGTTGGTTGTTTTTTGCTATTTGATGCGTTCATAAAAATAAAATGAATTTTTTTTTCAAAAATTTGGGGGTCTTGTTGCATACCTGGCCAATTAATAAATTGTCAATTAATGGCCAATTAATTATTTATTTGGGTCTGATTCTATTCATAGTAAAAATTTTTAATAGAAAACATTAATAGAAAAATAATTAATTAATTAATTATAGAAATTAAATATAGAAATTAAAAAAAAGTGTCAATTAAATTGAATAAATTTAAATTAATAAGATTTAAGAATATTGACTAAGCTGTCTAAAAAAAAAATTGATAATATTGATAATTCAAGAAAGACCGTGTCAACAACTAATTTATCAACAACAGTATGTTCATCACCAACATCAGCTTCCGCAACAGCAATCTTTACTACAAGAACAATATCAATCTCAGTCGCTAACACATCAACATAATAAGTTATCGTTTAATTCGGACTATGCGAACGATTATACAACTCAAAACATTGAATCGCAACAGCATCACCAACAGCAAAGGCAACATCAGATGCTACAGCAGCATCAGCAGCAACAACAACAACAGCAAATCAACTACGATACTGTGTATGATTTACAAATTTTGAAAAATTTGTTAAATGAAACAATAGAATTCAATATATCAGATTTAATTGAGCACACCGAAGAGATAGTGAGAGAAACCAAACTAGGTTTTGTGACAATTTTTAATGATCAGTTAAACAATCTTGCAAAAAGACAATTTAATAAAAAAAGGCTATTAGAAATTAGAAAGGAATTTCTAATAGCATTTCTTACCAAAATTCAATATAAAAAAAAATCAATGTAAACAGTTTGAATACTTTAAAAGATAAAAGTAGTCGTGATTTACTTGAAGATATACATACTATCGCAACATGCTATATTGATGGTAGAATTAACATAGACATTTTAGATCTATTTCTTATTGGTAAAGATATAGAAGCAGAAAACACCAGCAACCAACTAAATAGTATTGAAAATAAAGTTGCAATTAACAAAAGCTTTCTGGAAAAACTGTCAAAAGTTTCTTCGGAAAGTCAGACGATGACAATTTCAAGTCTAAAAGAAATGAATGAAAAATTGTATATATTACAAGAGAAACTGGAAAGTTTTTCAGATAAATATAACAATCAAGAACAAATGGTAGAATATGAAGAGAGACGAAAGAGAAAAAAAAACAACAATGCTGACCAAGCTAATTTAAACTTAAATGAGAACACAAATAATGACTTATATGAAATTAATCAAACTGACAAAATAGTGGCTAAGAAGAACTTTGCGTCTTTACTAAAAAAATTAGACAATAGTAGTAATATTAAGAATATTAATAAAAAAAGCGATGTATAAAATGTAGATAATGTAACCAGTGAAAATAAAAAAACTGATAATGATATGATAAGCAGTCCCATCAATACAGAGCTGCAGCTGAATGCTGACTCTTATTGTGCAGTAACTACTGAAGTAGATAATATGGTGAATATAAAGCATAATAAACAGGTTAGAAATATTAAACTATAGTAATAGAACATATTGAAACAGTCTTCAACAGGAATTTATTAAATATTTTTGATTTATTGATCGCTCGAATTTTATTTAAACAATTAAAAAACTTTTTGAACAAATAAAAAAACTAAAAACTGATCTTTTTCTGAAAAATAATTAATATTTTATTGAGACCGAAAAATACTAATCGGGTGAATCTGAGATGGAAGAAAACCATCCTAGATGGAAATTTAAAAATGCCATCAAATTCAACCTAAAAAACGCTAAACCAACTAACCACAAAGACCTCCTCACGTGCTTATCCTCAGTCCTCGACGATAACACCATAAAAAACATTACCTCATTTGGCCAATTTAATTCAAACAAGATATGGATCCTAGAGTTCAACGAAAGGATCGATGCTAAAACATTGCTAAATCTAAGTATAAAAATTGTTGACAAAATCATTAAATTTGAAGACCCTAATAATTTTACTCACCATGATCCCAATATAAAATCTAGTGTACTTCGGTTCCACTTCTTACCAGCTAACATCAACAACTCAACCATCACTCGATTCCTTAACGAACTAAAAATAAAAGATCTAAAAATAATTCAAGTAAATGATGAACATTACTCACTTACGGACTGGACTCATGTCAAAAATGACGTGAAGAGAGTTAAAATCAGCTACCCAATAGACGCCGCCCAACAAATAGAAAATCTTGTCGGTCCAACTAGACTGTTTGGGCTAAAAACAACAATTACAATTGCAGGTCAAAAGCAGAAATGCTATTTCTGCCTAGACCCTCAACACACAATCAAAGATTGTCCCCTAAAAAACACTATATGCGCCAAATGTAATCTAAAAGGCCACCTTGAAACAAAATGCAGTCTAGCAGAAAAAATAAAAAGCATGGAAAGGAACAAAATTGACTATACTGACCTCTACGTGCAGGATGATAATGAGGAAACGCCTCATGTCACGCCACTTGAAACTCAAAACCATCAACAAGAAGAGATTGAAAAAAGCTTAAACCACTTTTTAAAAGAATTTAAAAATGATACAGCTCGTTTTAGCACTCTAAATGGGTCCGAGACTGAACCACTTGAAATAAACTCGAGCATAAATAATAAACCCGAACAAACTCTAGGCACCATCATAAACAAAAAAGTAATTTCTATCATCAACACCCCGAAATCGGTTGAACCTGAAATAAAAATAATTAAACTAAATGACAACTTTGCCAAGCCAATTACTTGTGCTCCTATTATTGGTGTAAGGCCCAGATCCAACTCAATTAGCTACATGACAAACACTCCAACAACTTACCTAAAAACAAGTCCATTAACCAAGCTCCCGAAATGGCACCTTGTGATAGATGATCTCTCACATGGAAATCAAAGACACAAATCAAGTAAAAGCTCCACTTCTGAAGATGCCACTTCGGAAGATGAGTTTATTGACACGCTAGATACACCTACAAATAAAACACCTTTAAATACAAATAACTAAATTTCATATAATAAACAAAAAATACCTAATATCATTAACAATGAAAAGAAATATTAAAATAATCCAATGGAACTGTAACCACATCCGCAGCAAACTAGAACTATTTAAAAACTTTATCCAACTTAAAAATCCCGATGTAATTTTATTAAACGAAATAAAACTTGATTTGTTCGAATACAATTTTTTCCTCGAATTCGATGGTTATAGTACGGTGGCCAAACCTAGAAACAAATATGGGGGAGGAATCGCAATAATAATTAAAGAAAACCTAATATTTATCCAAGACTTCCAATTCGACAAATACGAACTAGAGTTGTTGCATATAAAGATAAAACACCACTCTTCGATCATCTCAATCATAAACATTTATAACCCACCCAACAAAAATCTCTCATCAGATTTTCTAGAGGAACTAGCACTAAGTAGCCCCAAAACTATCATTGCAGATGACTTAAACTCAAAACACTTATTATTTGGATGTCAAACAACCAACACTAATGGAGAAACACTGCGTTAAACCTCATACAAAAATACGATATGATTTTAGTCAATAAAAAAATACCTACATTCCACCTAGTAAACAGGAATTACGCTGAAATACTTGATTTGTTTATTTTTACCAAAAATATTTATAAATACATCAGTAATTTCCAGGTTTACAGCGAGCTTGACATGACAAGTGATCATTTCCCTATTAAGATAGAGCTCGAGGAAAAAATACCAGACCTACACTCTACTCCAGACCATCAATCCATACAGCACTTAAAATACAATTTTAAAAAAGCCGACTGGAATAAATTTGAAAAAATTTTAAACGATAGACCTATAAACGTCGTAGATAATAATATTGACGAAATGAACCAGCAAATAACCAATGCTATAATCTCAGCGTTTGATGATGCGGTCCTACTTTCAAGAAAAAAATTTTATAAAGATACACTTCCTAGGGAAGTGAAATAATTAAAAAAAGAAGAAAAGCCCGTAGAGCAGCCAATAAAACTATGAATCTAATTGATAAATCAGAATACAACAGATTGACAGCTCTTCTAAGATTAAAAATTAAAGAAAATCGTACCTCAAGCTGGAACCATTTCCTAGAGAAAATGGGTAACAATCCCTTATCAACTAAACCTTTTTGGAAAAAAATAAACAAATTTAGAAATTCAGGAAAAAAAAATAATAGTATACCTTCGTTAATAGATAATGGACATAAATACGAAACCGACTTTGAAAAAAGCAATCTATTTGGTAATAGATTAAAAGAAACTTTTACTCCTTTTAACCTCAAATCTGACAAAAACACCAACAATGAAGTAACTAACCATAATAGCCATTACTTTGATAAACAAAATGGAATAAACGAGGTCATTAGACCAATTGACTCAGCAGAAATTCTCTACCATTTAAAAAAACTAAAAGACTTCTGCAGGGTCAGACCGCATCCTTAATATTGCACTAAAAAAATTACCATCTAGAATGATTGAACAAATTAGAATTTTATTTAACAAAAGTCTTACTGAAAATGTCTGGGGAAGCTACTTGAAAGAATAATCAACGCTAGACTTTACAAATATCTTGAGCATAACATTTTGATCGTCCAGGAACAATCAGGCTTTCGCAAAAACAGAAAAACATCAGACAACCTTTATTTTTTAATACAAAAAATTACCGAATGCTTTAATAGGAACATAAACGTGTGTTGCCTCTTCTTCGATATATCGAAAGCCTTCGACAAAGTCTGGCACGAAGGTCTAATACACAAGTTAATAAATTATAACATTCCTCATCATTTAATAAAATGGATTAAAGAGTTCATTAATAATAGAAAATTTTTAATAAAAATAAATGACTTTACCTCTGACGAATTCGAAGTCCAAGCAGGCGTTCCGCAGGGATCTGTAATCAGTCCCCTTCTATTCAGTGTGTACATTAATGACATTCCGAAGAAAAACATGCCAAACGAGAGCCAATCACTTCTTTTTGCTGACGATCTAGCAACCTTTTTCATATTTAAAAAATCAGCTCACTTGCAAACGACTATTAATAAATATCTAAAAGAACTAGAAAAATGGTTAATTAAATGGAAAATGAAAACAGCTGCTAACAAGTGCAACTACATATTATTTAGTAATAATAATAAACCAAAAACAAATTTTAACTTAAAACTTTTTGATGAAAAAATACCAAAAGCAAAAAAAATAAAATTCCTGGGAATGACACTTGATGAAAATCTAACATTTAACGATCAAACCAATGAGATTCGTCAGAAATGTTTCGATAGACTTAAACTTACATTAACTGATGTAATTTTACACTATTTCAAGTAAATTTTAGTAAAACCTTTCAATAATGCTTACTTTCAAAAAAAATCAATTTTTTTGCTAAAAAACTAAGTTTTTAAAGATTTTCTTTATTTTTTTTTTAAGAAATTCACCCGAAAATCAAATAAGTTTTGCTTACTTTTTATCAATAAACTCAAAAAAGTAAGGCTATTAAAAATTAGAATTATACATTTACCGAAAAATTAGCTTTTTGTATTTGTATAAAAATTATATATTTGCTTTTAAAATTCTAAATACTTAAATAATTAAAAATGTATGACGAAAAAATGCATTTCCGCCATTGATGCTATTCAAGTTTAACGAAGGATAAAATACGACAGAGGCTACCAAATCGATTTGTTTGGTATATGGAGACAATGCTCTGACTATTCCAACTGGTCAAAATTGGTTCGCTCGATTCAAAGTTGAAGATTTCGACCTCAAGATGCCGAACCTGATGACGCGTATTTAAAAGAACTGCTTGAGAAAGACCCGAGACGGATGACAAGGCAGCTTGCTAAAGAGATTTCTGTAACAAATGGCACGGTTTGGAATAGATTTGAAATATTTTGTTTTTTATGAATAAATAAAGTCTTGAAAAAAACGAAAAAACTTTTTAAACAACCAAATAAAACCACTTTTTAAAGATTGTTTTATATGGGTCTTGTTGCATTACTGGCCAATTGGCCAGGCCAATTAATAAATTGTCAATTAATGGCCAATTAATTAATATTTTTTATTTTAATAAAAAAATCATGGCCAGGTAAAAAAATACACGGCCAAATAAATAATTTTATGGCCAATTTTATTTTAATAGGTTAAATATTATCTTAAAAATAATTATTTTAAATTAATTAATTTTTTCTTTTTCTTAAATTATAATTAATATTTAAATACTTCTCATTATCTTCTTTTGATTTTTCTTCATTTGCTTGTAAATCTGAATTTTGTACCTTTTTTGGTCTACCTCTTTTTTTTGGGGTTGTTGTTATTTTAGCTGATTCTAAAACAGTAGCTACGTTTTCATGCGATTTTATTTGATTTAAATCTACTTGTTCTAAATTTTCAGCTGAAGTCTTACGATTATTTGTGATTTCTTTGTTAATTTCTTTCTCAGACTCGTCAGATTCATATAAAGGTAATTCGAATTTATTGAAATCAACATCCTCAACATCAATCAGATCATCTTCGATACTAAATTCAGTATTTAATTTACTAAAATCCTCTGCTAAATCACATTCTTGATTATGATGTTTTGCTATTTCTTTCAAAATACAAATTGCTGCATCTGATCTCGACTCAGTAATGTTTTGTCTCCAGCAGTATTCATCAAGATATGAAGTTAAATATTTTCTTGATACCCCTCTCATGGTTTTAATATGGGTTTTAGCAGAACACCAAATCGATTCTATGCCGTTTGTATGAGTTCCATCTTCAGCATTAACAAAAACTAAACTATGATTTACTGTTTGATGTTGATAATTCTTGTCTAATTCTCTGATTCGTGAATAAGCACTCCAGCAATCAGAATAAATAATTGTATTGGGCAGAATGTACTGATAAATTACGTTTAATAAGTTGAAAGCGTTTCTTTTTGGAACTTCAACAAACAAGCAGCGTTTTGACCTACGTTCATACATACCAAATACCCATATTTGTGGACGTTTTAAATCTTTTCCTTTGAAGTGTTTTACTTTGATAAACAACGATTCATCTATTTCAACAATCGTATTTTCTCCACCCAACTTAAAATCTGGTTTATTTAATCCTTTAATTGCTGCAAATCTAAGCTTTTGATGGAAAGTAATAATTGTATTTCGACTGACATCCAAAAACTCTGCTTGATCGGTTTGACGAGTTTGAATAGACCAAAAGAAAATCAACTTTAAAATTGTCTGAAGACATATATTGAAGGATTCGAGAAATGTACCAGTCCTAATTGATTTACGTGTTGAACATTTTGTGCATCGCCAACCATATGCATCAACCACGTCCTTTCTCATTTGTAATTTCAATTTATTACAGCATTTTTTACAATTTTGCTCAGTTGGTATTATTTTTAAATCTTGCAACCATTTTATAATTTCTAAATTGTCATTTGATTCGGATATTTCATTTATTTTTTTTAAATTATTGGTTTGATTCATTTTTTTTTAATTTTTATTTTATTTTTTGAATTTTAAATTTTTTTATAATATAATTTTATAAATTAATTATTTATAAATTATTTAAATAAATAAGATGAATTTCAAAATTAACTTAATTATGGTTTAAAAAAATTATTTTTATCTGTGGCCAAGTTAAATTAATGACGGCCAATTAAAAAATTAGATGGCCAAACAATTAATATTTTTGGCCATCAATTTACAATTTATTAATTGGCCTGGCCAATTGGCCAGATATGCAACAAGACCCTTTTATATATCCTTAATGGAATTGTTACATTGTTACATTTTAGAGAAACTATAATTTGATTTTTGTGAAAATTAAAGATCCTGGAAAAATAACAAATATTACAATTAACTTTTAGGTGTTTTATTTAACTTGGATACTGTTAATGACATCATAAAATTGAATTTTATAAAGAGTATTTAGGTATTGCTTGCTTCAGTTATAGTTTAAATTTTAAACAAGTTTCAAATATTGAGGTTCAAATAATTTCAAAGATTGAAAAATTCAAAAATAATTTTATAAAATAAATTTCAATTCATTAAAAATTTTTTATTTAAATTAAACTTTTTAATTTGAGTTTATTACTCATTTTTTCTTAATTATTCAAGAATATTTAATAGTTGTCAATTCTAGTTATGGTTTGAAAAAATTTTAAGATACTCAATATTAAAAGCTAAAAACAATTTTTATTTTGAAAATATAAATTCAAAACTATCAATTAAAAAATTTTTTATTCAAATTGAGAATTTTTTTTTTGATGACTGAAAAATTATAATTTTTAAATAAATAAATTACTAATAATTAAAAAATTTTTTAGGTAAAAATTAAAAATGATACAATTGTACTTTGTGTTCTTATTTACTTTAACAAATTTTGATATTTTTAAATGTAACATCAAAATAACATCAAATCAGAACAAAAAAAGCAAAAATCTAAAGCAAAATTTTGGGGAAAGCTTTTTTTCAAGTCTAAATTTACAAAAAAAATTAAACTAGTTTATACAATAAGAATTTAAAATTTGATTTATAATAGAAAATTCATCATTTATAAATGTACCAGAAACACAATTAGAATTAAAGAAACAAGACGAATATTTTGTAAATGAAATCAATCAAAATAACTTTGAATTTGATGAAAAAACAATGAGCATTAAGTTTCTTAATTCTAATTTCAAACATAATAATTTCGTTTGGAAAGAAATTAAAATAAGTATTAAAATAAAAATGTTCATAAAATAAAAAACTTGAAATTTATAATTTCTGGGAAGCCATACTTGGTTGCTATTCAATGAATTTGACAAATTATAAACCAATTCTATTTAACACTATTTCGCAATGTTTAGAATATTCTTTAAATAATGATAAATTGTTTTTTTTGTATTATAATGAGTAAAAAATTAATTTAAATAGATTGATTTGGTTTTATTTTTATTAAAATGTATTCATATTCAAGTTTATGTTATTGTTTTAGTGAAGATGATTATTCCACTTTTACTGTGGAGCCATTAGAGAAATGTGCCTTAAATTTTTTACAATACCTTTGGGTTGCCAATATTACAAAATATTCAGAAATTTTTTTTAAAGAAGAAGAATCAACCAATTCTAGCGCTTATTCAATAGACTCAAGTATAAACGTTTTTTTACTTAATTTTTATTTTTTTAAATATCAAAACATTTTGATAAAGCTTACATTGGATGCTACAGATATGCAAAAAACTCAAGTAAATTTCCTAAAATAATCAAAATTTAGCTTGTCTTATTAAAAAAAAATATTTTTTAAATTAGGTACGCATTCTTTAAAAGTTTTTGAATCATCTTTTGATATGTCTGTTGAAAGATGTTCTTCAATATGTTTTAAAAATAATTACAATTATTTTGCTTTAAAATCTGGGTAAATATTTCAAATGATTGCTTTTATTTTTTTTTTAATTTTTATTATTTTGTTAATAAAATGTGAGAATTGAATGTTATTGTTTAAATTCATATGCAAATTTAGAAAGATTAAGTTTAGACTCTTGTTACTTTTATTGTGGAAACAATCAAAGAAAATGTGGAGGAGATGATTTCTTTTCTATTTACCAAAACTATGGTATATTTAGATTTGATTAAATATTTTTCGGTATACTGTTAATTTGTTGTTATTTTTTAAAGAATATATTGGTTGTTATAAAGATGATTTATATAGAGCTATGGATGGTTACCATATTACTTTAAAAAAAACAGATCCTGTTCCTATTAAATGCATTAACATTTGTGTTAATAAAGGTTTTAACTATGCTGGTATACAAAACAAGTAAATTTTAATATTAAAAAAAAAACAAAAATAGCAAAAATAATAAATAAAATTAAATTTATTAGAATCGATTGTTATTGTGCTGATTATTACTTAAAATATGGTCAACTCGATAAATCATTTTGCGACGATGGGAAAAATCCAAATTTACATCCTCCACATTTAATATTATCAGTTTATAAAGCAAATAGTATGATAATAATTTTATTTTATATATATAATTAATTTATTGAAATTATTTAATTCATTTTTGAATCAAGACAGGGCTCTATTTTATAAATGGCAGACAAACTATGATTATGATGGATACATATTTATTAGAATATCTAAAATAAATTGGCTCAAAATTTCAAAAAATGATTTGCTCTATGTGATTTTTTATGCCATTTCAGACAAATTTGAAGTTATTTTGTATTATTGTGAAAATATTGATAATAAGTGTAATGATCAATACATTTATTTGACACCAACGCTCGCTTTTTTTAGCTCTACTGCACTAACAAAAAATGATATTTTATTCTCAGGAACATGGTTTTATACAGAAGTAAAATTTCTAGAATATGATTCCATCCAGCCTTGTAATTTAATTTTTTTTTTATTATAAAAGTAAATTTTGATAAAATTTTTTTTTAAAGATGAAAATCAAGTATATATTGGGTGCTATTTAATCCAACCAAATCTTGCTCATATGAATGTGAGCATGATTTCTCCTAAGTTTTGCATAAAGGCATGTCAAAGTTTAAATTTTAAATATGCTTCAATGTATTTTGAGTAAATATAAAAATTTTAAAATGTATAATGTAAATTTTAAAAAACATAATTTTATTTATTTTAAAAAAGTTATTTTTTTTATTGTATAAACGAAATCGACGAAAACCTTAAGTTAAATGAAAATTCATGCAATAGTTATTGTATAGATGGTTCTAAATGTGGTTCTAATTTGGTCAATAATGCTGTTTCGATTTATAAAAGTGATGAAATTATTACAGATTTATTCAACGATACTGATTGTAGCAATATCAAAAAAAAACCAATTTGTTTCTATTTTTATTTTTAAATTTTTTAAACTAGATTATGTTGGATGTTTTATGGATAGTAATGTAAAAGCAATGAATAGTTATTCAACTGAATTAAAAGAAAATTCGCCTCAAAACTGCATTCAATTATGTAAAGAACAAAATTATGCATATGCTGGTCTTCATAACAGGTCGGAATATTTTCTAATTTTTATTAAAAACATTTTTATTTTATTTCAAACAAAATTAAAGTAATGAATGTTATTGTGATAATTCGTATTATATGTATCTTAAAACCGAAGAATGTGAATGTAATATAAATTGCCCAAATTTAAAAAATACAAAATGTGGAGGAAAATGGAGATTATCAGTGTACCAAACTGAAAATAAATTCAAACAAAAAAAACAGTTATAAATGAATATGAAATAGATAAACCAGCATAATAAACTCTTTTTTTTTAGTTTATAAAAAAATACTTTAATTCTATTTTCTATTTTCAACAACAAAAAAAAACAGCGATTTGCCAGTTGAATTTGTATTTAAAATGTATTTTTACAGTAGTTTATAATTAAATATAGAATCATTAAATTTAATTAAAAATTGTGTAAAAATTTCATTTCAAAAATATGTGGAAACTTCAAAATAATTAGTCAAACATTTTTGCTCAAAAAATAACCAAAAAGTATCATTTAAAAAAATTAATGCAAAAAATTCTTTGTCTTTTTTTAAAATTAGCAAAATTTTGAAAAATATTGAAATCTTTAATTAATATTTATTTATTTGATTGATCATTAAAATTTTAAAAAAGAAATTAATTTCTTGATTTTTTTTTATACAAAATTTAACATTTGTAACAAAAACTTTGAATACTTTTCATTATATTTTTTATTTAGAATTATCTCATATTAAATTGATTTTACTATAAACATGAAAATTAACATTATATTCTTGTGTGGTTCTTTGCACTGAAATACAAAATGGTTCTCTTGGATGCCATATGAATGCTACTAGACGTTTATAGAAAGGCGGTTGTTGATTGTTTTGACTCGGGGTATTATTAGGCAATTGAAGACCTGGATATAAACGAAAACACAATCTACCAGTATCACGCATATTAAATTTGATTATTTGATCTCCAATAGGTTTGGGCCGTTCTAAATTTGAAATTAACTTTTCATCATAGCTAAACAAACTATGATCCAAGTATGGTGTAGTGGTATACGATTGAGAGCTTATGGGTAATTGAGATAGCAAACATTTAGTCATTTCAGTATTGTTGTTCAATTTGAGCATGTTTTTTACATATCTTTTGAAAAGCTGATTTGCGTAAATATTGTTAGAAGCGAGTGTATGAAAATTGAACGTACTTCCGTACGGTTCTTGTTCATTTTCTACACTAAAGCCGTCCAATGTGGCCAATGAGAAATAATCTTGTAAATTTTCAAACAAATTTAACAAATCACTTGATGTATTTTTAAGAATGTTCAAAATAGTTCCTAATTTAAAGTCGAATAAAACAAAATAAAATAGAACTGTGTTTTCGTTTAGAATAATCGGTATATTTGTAATGCTTGTAGTATTAGCATTAGTATCTGAATTTTGTGTTGTATTTTGTTGGATGATATTTTGAGGATTCTGATTATTCGAAGTACTCGGAGTGTTGGTTGTATTTTGAACAACAGGATTAACAATAGATCTATTTTGAATTGTAACACTGGTTTTCTGTGATACCATTTGATCCATATTAACATATTTAATAATCATATATCGGTCGTCAAGTAATTGCATTTTGTACATTCTTAATTTTAATATACTATTTAAATTTAAATAAAACTGATCAAGTGTATTGTTTTCGATTGCTTCTTTGAAAAAGTAGCTCAATATTCTATGCTTCATACCTGTATAGCAGTTTTCTGTGAAACCTTTTTGACTTGGTAAAGAACTAAATCTAGCCTGTCGACGATTTTGTTTCAAATTTGACAATTTTGATTTTACTTTTAAACTAGTGGCTTGCAAAGTCTCCAATTTTAATTGATTTTGTACTAAATCTAAATCATCGGAAAAACAAAACCTGCCCAATTGTTTGATTAAAACAAATTTATAGCATATAGTTTTCTGTTCATCAGCAAGCGATGTCTGAACTATATTGTAAACATGTATGATTTGATTTTGTTGTGAAAAAACACAAAAAACGTTCTTGAACAAACTCAACGATTGATTATGAGTTAGATTTATTTTGTCGGCTTGAAATTTTATTTTATCACATAGAACAGCTCGTTTAATGTCTACTAAATAGATAGTATAATTTTCTACTACATTGTAATGTAATGCTTCATTGTTAGAAGCCAAATGATCATGTGGTGGTAAGTTTTCTTCATTTACAATCACAGACGAGGCTACAATAATATAAGAATTTTTGTAAAACAAAGCACATTCTCTGTGTATTAATTCGTTGTTTTCAGTAAGTCTCAAATTAGCTATTTCTTTGAAATAAGTATCGAAAGCGATTTCTTTGAAAGCTTGAGATGCTGGATCATTTAGATCGCTTTTGTCATTAGGTATAATATTTCGATAAATAGAATCACTCGAGTGCTGAAATCGATTTAAATTAATCTGGTGTATGTTATCAATGCCTGCTGAAGAACCACAAAATGAGAATATTTGAATACCGTTTAGGTTTTGATTAAATGCAATCAAGTATCGGCCATCTGGCGAAAACCGTCGCAAATAGCAATTTGGTATTTTTACATTTAGAATGGTAAAATTCGGATTTATGCACAAGTATAATTGTTTTATTAGATTATTTCTTGTTTGTTCATTTTTGTTTGAATAATCGTTAAAAAAGTTTACAGTATATAAAGTAGAACTGTTTGTACCAAGCTCACGTCCAAATAAATTTAATATTAGATTAATCGGTTGTCGTTTTCTTAGGTTTAATTCTTGATATAAATCAGTATCGTTATTCATTTATTATTTTATTATATAAAATTATTTTTAATAAATATTTTTCATCACATTTATGCTATTATTTATATTTATTAATTAATTTCAAAAATTTTTTTAATTTTTAATTGATTTTAAAAAAAAATTATTAAATTTTTTAATTTAATAATTTCAAAATTTCCAGCTAATGAGTAAAACAAAGTTTATATTTGAACTTGTTCAAACTTGAAATTTTTTATTTTTAAAGGAAAAAAAAAAAAGAAATTTCAAAATTTGTCTTTTTAAAATCTAGTTTATAAATTATTGGACTGGATGTTTTGTTTTTCTAAATATTTATAGAAAAAAAAAATTATTCAAACAAACCAGTTTATTTATATATATTTAGATTTAGATTTATTATATATTATACAGCTAGTTTCAAGTTAAACAAGAAAAGACATGCACGATATATATATTTTAAAGTAGAGTTAGATTTTGAAGTTGAAATAATAATAAATTTTTTAATGAAGCAAATATCCAAATTTAGAAAAAAGCAAGAATTTATATGCTATAGCTTTGAGCAATTCATTCATTTAAGTAAAAATTATAATATTAATATTAACAATAAAAACTGGTATGTCGGGATAATTTTTTTTAAATGAGTAAAATTCTTGGAAAAAAAATACATATACTAGATTATAACTCATGAGAATAAAATAATATAAATTTAATGATAAAAAGCTATTTTTTAAATTAAAATTTATTAATTAGAAAATACTTGGAAACTTTTAAGTAAAAATATAAACTTAACCGATAAACGAAAATAAAAATGCTTAAAAAATATATAAAAGAACAAGTTGACACGTTGCTCATTAATTATTTTAATGGTTATATTTTATATTATCTGTTATCAAGTTAAGATATGAATGAAATAACTTACATGAAAAATGCAAAATAGTTAATTAAAATTGAGAGCTTATTAATTTAAATGCTATTCCTAATTATCCTTTTCGTTTGATACATTGGAGCTTAAAAATGTTAGAATCATTGATGCCATTTATACATAAGATGTTAAAATAACATAATTTTTTATACTAGTACAAGTAAAATTTCCATAATAATAAATTAAATAAACTAGTTCTTCTTGTTATCTTCTAGATGTTTAATATTCTTTTTAAACATTTGGCTTACTTTTCAAATTCTTTGATTTGTAATACATATTAATCTATTTGTGGTTACATCAAACGATTTTTTATTAGCTGTTATCTATTACCATGGAAGATTGATCTCATTGAATTATAATTATCAGCTTCTTAAATCATATAGAATATTTTTTGCCTTATTATAATCATTTATTATCTTAAATTTTGCAATCTTTTATCATAAATAAACTATCTAAGATCAAGACATTTTTGTGAATCCTTTTTTTTACATCTATTTTTTTAAGCATTTATTAGAATCATGTTTAATAAAAATTATTTAGCCATCAAGACTATAAGCTTAAAATACTTAATCATAAGCTTTTTAGCAACATTTTATTTAATTATATTAATAATATTAAATTATTGTTTAATAAGAATAAAATAACTTTTTTATGTAATTTTTTCGTCTAAAAATAAAAGGGCTAAAAATTGAAAATCTCACTAAAATAAATGAAAGGACGGCGAGCAAAGACGCTAAAATTTATTTCTTTTAAATATTCAAATGTTAAATATGAATATTAAAAATAGACAATTTACTCTATCTAAAACTACGATTTTTATTTTTTTATCTCAATCCGTTCGGTTTCTATTGGACACCAAAGTTAATATATGCTAAAAATCTTAGTAGCGGATAACCAACTTTGGATCCAGCACTTTGGAAAAGTTTAAGTCAATTTATCGACTTAAAGCCAAAGCTCAAATTGGATTCTGATTTAGGATACTCTTTGGCTGCTTTAAATGTAATTTGTGAATGGCTTTTTGGAAAGTTTAGAGGGCAAAAAAGAATGCCTGTATCTTGAAGAAAGTACAGTAATTACTAAGATTTTGATAAATATCATACATTATAAAGTAAAATCCGAAAAATAAAAATTTATATTATATTTCTCAATTGATTTTGGACACTATCATTTATTTTAGAAAAAATCATTCATTTAATAAAACAAAATTAAATGCGAGCCGAATGAAAGTGTCTACGAATCTTATTTATTATAAAATTTTCTTTTCATATTAATAGAATATAAAAAAATATATAAATAAGTATCATATCATAAATACTTTAAATCTAATCCTTGATTTACATTTGAAATGCTAAAGCTTATTACTAATAAATTAAAAATCTAATTGTGTTAGGTTAAAGCAATTGCTTAGTAATATTAGCAAAATTAAATAAACTAGAATTTTTAAAATATATTTGTTATAAAAAATATTTTTGACTAAATAAAATTATATACTCAAATTAAATTTTAATTTTTTTCTAAGGCAATATTATCAAAATATTTCATAAGCTAAATTTATTTAACAATATTGAAAATGGAAAAAATTCTTTAAAAAGTCTGCCAATTTTTTTATTCAAATAAAAAACAATAAAAGAAAAGCAAGTCTTTTAAATATTTAAGTTTAAAATATTTGGCAAATAAGCCTAATACTATTAGCTACTAATAGAAGTAAAGAAGTGTTTTAGCAAATTTATTTATTTTTGTATTAAAGTCTATAGATAATCTTTATTTTTTTTTTATATTGGTAAAAAAATAATATCTTTAATCCGATATTAAATAATATCTTCCGATAATTTTTGTATATAAGAGAAAACAGTTTCAACAGCATCAAATATTCAACATATAGTTGAGTAGCTCTTGAAAATTGAACATCTCCAATTAAACTCCGATTTTTTTTTGTCTGATGCTTTATATAAGCTAAGTTGTATTTTCTGTTCTTACCAATGGTAAAAATCTTATATCAAGTATTAAATATGTTCTATATTCGGTTTGCCAATTTTAAGATTGTGTTTCAAATGTCCAAAATTAAATTTTGGATTAGTCTGACATATGATATTGATATAATTGAGATACCATGAGAATCAATTGTAATAATAAATTATATATTCTTTGTCCATTACTTTTGAGCTTCACCAACTAAAGCCAATTACAATTAGACACAAGAATTGTTAAAATTGTCTATGTTCATGTTACTTTTTCCTGAAAACAATTTAAACATACATTTTACAAGATTTTTAAATTGTCTTTATAAAATTTAAAAATCTTTTATAAATGTAAAGTTTATTTATTATTGCGATGCTTAGCTCAACATGCTTAAAAATAATTAAAAGCAAACAGTTCAAGGTAAGAGCTGATAAAACTTAATATTTTTTACCATTAATTAGAATTAAAAACTTGTTTTAACTAAAATTGCATATAAAACTTTCTCATCTCTTATTTTTTTAATAATAATTTAATTTAAAAAATAATATAAATTCAGTCTTGTTTGTTCAAAACTGATTTAGAAACCAAACATAAAATAAAAAACAAGAAAATTTTTTTCTTAATAGAATAAAAATTATATTAAAATAAAACTAAAATAGTTAAATTGCAAGCAAATCAAATCTAAGCTATGTAAATGCAAAAAGTAGAAAAAACTAAAATTAATTTGCATGCATTTATACTAAATTAATAGAAAAATAAAATAAAATAAAAACACATATCATATATACATAGAAAGTAAGTATATAAAATATAAAAAAAAATAAAAATAAAAATGAAAAAAAAACGGCATGGTCGTAAATGAGTTGAATGTAATCGTATTTGAAATATGTAAATTTAAACTATACACAATTGATATTGATACACACAAACTTGCATTTTATTTATTTTTTAATTCTTTATTCTCTAAACATTCGAATAATTCGAAATTCGATTGTTATTATTAGATCAATAATTTAATACTTTAATACTTTATTATTTTCTATTAAAATAAGCCTAATTGATTTGTGATTGATTTTTTTTCCAATTTATTTTTTTTAGATAAGCTTAAATAGCTAGCCTGATTTCTAACATTTTAAAAATGGTATTTATTACTTTTATTTTAAAATTAAAAAAAATTCATTTATCAACAAAAAAAATACAATCAATTTTGTATTAAAAGTCTTATCAAAAAGAAGGTAAACAAACTGAAGAACAAACTTCAATTCATCGTATTAGAATTACTTTAACTAGCACAAATGTAAAAAGTTTAGAAAAAGTATGCGCCGATTTAATCAAAGGTGCTAAAGAAAAAGACCTTAAAGTATACGGTCCAGTCAGAATGCCAACCAAAGTATTAAGAATTACAACCCGTAAAACACCATGTGGTGAAGGTTCAAAGACCTGGGACAGATACCAAATGCGTATTCACAAACGTGTCATTGATTTACACAGTCCATCCGAAGTAGTCAAGCAAATTGTAAAATCAACTTTAAATACTTTATTTAAAATACAATATTTTAATTAATAAATGTTTTATTTTTTTTTAAAAGACTTCGATTAGCATTGAACCAGGTGTTGAAGTTGAAGTTATAATTGCTGACAGTTAAATTATAAATACAAAAAAATAAATTAAAAAATACAGAATTTTAAAGAAATAATTTGAAAATTTTCAAATCAACATCGAAAAAGAGAGCTCAACTTTATATGGTTGATAAAAAAAAAATTTTTTAAAAATTAATTAATTTTGTTTAAAAAAAAATCAAAATTTTCAATATTATCTAATAAAGTTCTGGATTTATTTTAAATTTAATTTTTATTTTATTTTATTTTTTCTTGTCTAAATTTTATTCTACAAGTTTTATTGTTGTTGGAAAATTGTTATGGAAAATATATATTCACAAATTCAAGAAAAATATTTTATTCTATTAAAAAATAATTTCCTTCACCAAAAAATAAAAAAGAAATTAATTAATTAATTGAAGTAATAATTCATAATAATATTTCAATTATTTGACGTGTTTTTGAAATGAAGAAAAAAATTTTTTTTTTTATTTATTTAGGTTACAATAAAAAATTTTTTTCAATTCAAAATTAAAAGGTATAAAAGCATATTCAACACCTATCATTTGTTTGATAAAAAAATTCATTTTTTTTTTTTAAATTTTATTATTTCAATCAAAATTAAAAATGAATAAATTCTAACCGATTA
The DNA here is from genome assembly GCA_021432725.1 of Brachionus angularis. Lineage (NCBI taxonomy): Eukaryota > Metazoa > Rotifera > Eurotatoria > Ploima > Brachionidae > Brachionus > Brachionus angularis. The sequence continues at coordinate 1,112,411 of JAJVDD010000007.1, forward strand.
TAAAAACTAATTAAAAAGAAAGAATTTGTAAATTTTTTTCATGACAAAAAATTAAGATTAAGATAGAAAGTAAAAATGTAATCAATTGGAAAAATCAAATAATTTAGATATTTGATTTTTATTATTGATTAGAATTGTAATTATGTTTTTTGGTTCTTGTTGATTATTTAAGCTCTATTTTGATAGAATAATAAATTTTTAATATTAAAAGCTTAGTGATAAAAAATATTTGGATTAATAGTGTTTGGTAGAAAATAACTTTTTTTTTTTTTTTTTTATTAAAACATTTAAAACAAATAAATTATTTTTATCATTTAGTATTTATGTTTTTTAAAATTAGAAAAAAAAATCAATATTAACTTGTTGCAAAATAATTTGCGTTTTTTATGAAGATATACAGTACTCATTTATAATATTTAATTTTGTGTTTCTATGATTGACAAGCTTGCTGCTGCATTAAATATTGTAACAAGTTAATATCATCTTGCAAATTGTTCCAAAGTAAGAGTCTCTAGAGATCAAATTAATTTTATTTTTTTCTCTTAGTAAAACAAAAGATTTAGGATATTTTATATACAGTATAATATACCTTTAACTTAAATAAGCCTAATTTTTGTTAGTTAGATGGATTAAAAACAAAAATTATTTGTCTATTGAATTGAACCAATAAGCTAGGAATTACTTGCTTCGATTCTATAGCATTATAACCGAGGAAATAATATAAAAATTTCAAAAATTAATTAGATTTTCTAAAACTAGAATTAGGTATTTGCAAGCGTTAAATAAATGTGTTAAATACATTTTTAAAAATTTTATTAAAATTTAAAAATAAAAAAAAAGAAAGAAAGAAGAACCTTAGTTAAGTGTTTTGTTTTGTTTTGTTCTTTAAGTATTGTAAACATTAAACAAATATTAATCATAACATGTATATTATGGCAAACAAGAGAAGAGAGTTAATTATATAGTAATAGATGTTTAGTCAATTAAATCAACATAGCCCAATTTTACTCAATTTAATTTAGACTTTATTTTAAAGAAAATATTTTTTACATGTTTGAAATACTGTATAATATACTGTATATTCTACGAAATTTTATAAAAATGTTGTAAAAAAATGTCTATTTATGTTTAAGTGTTTAAGTTTATTCTTAGAATCGTAAAATGTTTGGATTGTGGTATGATAACTAAAATGAACTTTATGACATTAAATCAATTATTTTAATACTAGACCCATTTCTTCAGGCTAAATTGTTTTCTTAAAAAAAATTTATAAATTTTATTCATAATACTAACTAGGTTTTTAATAGTTGCAAAATAAATTGCGTTTTCAAACTATTGTATTTCTATAATATAAAAACGTAATTATTTATGCAACAGTTAAAATTTTACTTTAACCAAAAGTAGCAGTAGCAGTATATGTGGTAAAGTATATATGGTTCAGCGTATAGCTTTATTCTTAATTCAGATTTAAATTAATATTTTGAAAATTATTTGATAAACTTTTTATTTTACTTAGAATTTATTTAAGATTAGATTTTATACAATAAGTTAAAAAAAAAGATAAAATTACCTAAGAAAATTATAACCATAGGAACACATGATTATTTTTTGTTATTTAATTAATTAATTAATTAATTAATTGTCTATTAAAGTATAATTATTTGAGTTTTTATTTTAATTTTAATTCACAATTTTTATATTATAAATTAATTTTATTTTATTTGTTGCAATATTATTTATTGATTTATTGATAAATAAAAACTAAATTCGTGATTTATTAAAAAAAAAAAAAAAAAGAAAAAAAAATAATTCACAGACAATTAAGTATTTAAAGCTAAAAACATCAATAAAAATTTAGTAAAAGATATAAATCAAGTTTTGTGTTATTTATTTTTCTAAAAGGAAAAAGCTCTATTTTATGTAATTATTTATGAATTTGAACAAAAATGAAATCTCTTCTAATACTTCTAATATATACATCTAATATAACACAAACAATTTTTATTTTATTTTATTTCATTATCTAAAAATGATCCCAAAAGAAACCACTAAAGCAATTTTGAAAAAAATTCAAAAATTAAAAGTAATATCTGAAAGTAATTTCTAATTCATTTTGTTTTCGAATTTTACAAAATTTACATAATGTTGAACAAAATTATTATTATTATTATTATTATTTTTATTATTATAAAAAAAAAATAATAATTATTAATTTTATTATTTTAGAAAATAAAATATTATTCATCATTTTTTACTTGCAATATATAGAAAAAAAATATTTTGTTTTTAAAGCTCTCCAACTCTATATATTTGAAATTTATGTATATATTAAATATATATATTTATTATTCTTATTTTCAAAATATTCTTCTTTTTATTTTTTCTTTTTTTTTTTTTAATTTTTATTAATTCAAGACACTTTAAGTTTTTTTTTTTTTTTATATGAAAAATAAAAGATAAATAAAAAACTTGTTTGTTTGAATTTACTTTGAAATTTTTTTTTTGTTTTTTTTTGTTTTTTGTTTTAATAATGTTTAGGTATTAGACAATAAAAAAAAAAAAAAATGGTAAAATAATGAGTGAAAACAATCCAAGTGTTACACTGTCTATACCTGAATCACAATCAAACTCGCCACAACAGTCTCATAGCAGACTTGAAACAATATTGGAAACTACAAATTATGATGATGAATCCCGGTCAAAATCGTTGCGTAAGTCCACGACTCCATCCAACCTCAATCAAACACCGGTACACCAACGAAATCGGAGTAGAACCGAATCTATTAAACAATTTACTGACCGATTTCGATCGTTTTCAAACGATTTATTACGTTCTATAGAAAATGCACACGAAATGATTGATTTAAAAAATTCGAATTTCTCTGCTGTTACACAATCGGCTGCTGCTGCTCATGCAGTTCATCATCAACATCACGATCTTATAACAGATCAAAATTATCTAACTCCGAACTATGCTAGTAGTTTAAAAGCAAAAAATTTGAATAAATCTTCATCAAGTGATTTGAATTTGAATCAAAAACATGATGCGGCCAATAATACTTCTAGTATTGAAGAAGAAGAAGAAGAAGAAGAAAAAGAAGGAGAAAAAGAAAATGTTGAAAATTTGAATAAAGATAATCAAGTTGAAAATATTAATAAAAGTGATAGAACCCTCGAAGTGGACAAATTATTTAGTTCTAATAATATTAGAAAATTAAATAAAAATTGTTATTTAGATGAAATAAATGCTCAAATGAACGAACAAAATAATCAAAAAGAAAGAAAAATTTTGTATTACGTTGAAAATAATCAAGTTGAAAATGGCTCTAATACAACAACAAACAAGAGAGTATCAGAGCATGATCAAGTAGATTTTAGAGTTAAAAAACGTTATGTATATAAAAATGGAATTAAAAAGTCCATACCGGATGATATACACATATCAATTTTGGAAGTTTTTATTTACTTATGGGGTGTTATTACATTTTTTGCCGATTTAATTAGTGATGTTATATTAAGTATTGACTATTACAAGAGTTCTAGGATTTGGCTAGCTTCTATGACACTTATTTTTGTTATAGTACCAAATGTAACCTTGTCTTTATTTAGTTTATCTTGGTACATAGACAAGTATTACTCTGAAAAGCAATTATTAGAACAAAAATTAAAGCAACAAGAACAAGAAAAAACAAACTCCGAAAATGTAGTAAATAGTTTGAATTCGCCTTTACCAAAATCTACTTGTGATTCAATTATGTTTTGGATCATGACCATTTTGTTTGTTATTTTTCAGCTAGATCTTGTATTTAAATATATTCAGGGATTTATTTATACACTTAAAGGTTGGTTCAAATATATATATTTTTTCAAATTTTTTTCATATGTTTTACCTAGACTTAGTTTGTTGACAAAGTGACGTAATTGTTTGTAAAATCATTTATATATATATATATATATATATATATATATATATATATATATATATATATATATATATATATATATATATATAAGTTCTAACTTTACTAACTTAATTATGTACTATTTTTTAATCTTATAATTATTGGCTCTTGAGAAAAATCAATTTCTCTAATTTGCAATTTATGGTATTTTCAGCTGAAAATTAATAGTTCCGTTTGTGCTTTAATTTTGTCATTGTGATTAATATTATTGTTTGATTTATAGTTAAAAGTTTTAATTGTTTTTGAAATAATCTTTGGGATTTATAAGGTTCTTTATATTATTTGACAGCTCTGAAAAAGAATTAGAAAAAATAAAACTAATACTAGTTACTAGTATTTATAAAAAGATAATAGTGAATATTATGATAATATTCATTTTCATTAAAATTGATTAAGTTAAGTTCTAATATCCAAAAAGAATGTATGTTTAGAATCTAGTAATATGTGTTTAAATTTTGTTGTATAAATTTTTAATAAAATAATTTTTAGTACTATAAATCTATAAACAATAGCTTAATAAAAAAATAATCATCTACTGATTATTTCTACTATTTAAATGGTATTAAATACTTACTAAGAATTTTATTTTATTAAAAGGATTATTTTTATGAGAGAATTGCTTTTATTTTTTCTAAAATCTCATATTAAGTCTTGTTTGGTAAAATAGACCCTAATAAATAATTGATTATTTAAATAACTTAAAAAAATAAATTATTAAATTTTAAAATTTAAATCAAAAGGTTGGGCATGTCGCTCGTTGCTTCACAATTTAAAATGGGAAAAATATTTTATTGAAAAGCAAATAAAATGCGATACAGACATAGGCATGTTGCGCTTAATAGACGTATTTTTAGACAGTGGTCCTCAGATATTACTACAATTGTATGTAATTACTACACAGAATTTGGACAAAGTCGGCTCGGCAAATATAATTAGTTTTACATTCACTGATTTCAAAACAACCAGTACAGAAATAAAGCAAACCGTTAGTATTTTGTCTTCTTTATTCTCAATGGGCTATGCCCTGGCCGGCTATCATCGGTGTTTGAGAAATCAGCAGTTTATATTTTGCCTAGAAACGAATAAACCTTTGCCAAGACCAATGAGATGGATATCGACTATTATGCAATTTTTATGGTACTTGTTTCTAATCGCACCTCGTGTTCTCTCTATGGCTCTGTTTGCTAGCACTTTTCGATCTTGGTTTTTCATGATCATATTCACACATTGGATGATCATGTACTTTTGGATATTAAGACTCAAAACTAACTATTGTATTACTTCAGAAGTATACAGCGCCAGAGAAGAAATATTCGAAAAATTCTACGATCTTGTTTGCTCATTTATTTATGTGTTTGTCTATTTTAATCTCAAATCAGGACCTACTCGAATTCGCTATTTGATCTATTATCTAATTTTTTATCTAGAAAACATACTATTTTGTACATGTTATTTTTTTTTCTCCAAAGAAACCAATTTCACTTTCAAACTGACCATGTTGTTAATAGTTGTATTTGGATTTTGGATAGCTATCACATTTCAGGTTATTTACTATTTACATTGTCATCCATCACACAATATTCAGGTATGTGTTAGAAAAAAAACCGAATTTCATTTTATACACAAAGAAATACTTAAGCCTACAGACTTTTACGATTTGAGCTCAGCGAGTGAAAGTATTAAAGAATATAATCATAGTATAAAAAGCCAAGTTTTAGATGAAAAAAATCTAAATAATCAAACAATTAAAACAAAAACGAGCTCGTCAAGTTCTTCGTTTAATAACGAAAACGACAACTCGGCGTCGACTGTAAAACTTGTCAATTCTAATCAAATTCAAAATAATGTACAAAATTTAAAAAAGAAAAAAACTAAAAAAAAATTTTTTAAAAATAATTTTACTCAATTTTTAAATTTGTATTCTTCGACCGAGTCGAGATTGAGTTCTAGCTCGAAACAAAATAATGAAAATGAAAATGAGAAACAAGATCGAATAGAATCAAAGCGAGATATAGTACAATTAAAAAGTCCAAATTTAACACAAAAAAAAAATAACTCGCTCTCGACAATTACTTCGTTTTCTTCGTATTCTTCGTTGAATTCATTAAAATCAAATCTAAATGAAAGCAAGAGTTTTTTCTTGTTAAACAACCCGAGTAATAACTTTTTAAATAGAGAATTTTCAGATATAAGTTTAGAGATGCCGTGTCCACCGTTGATTAAATTAAATGAAATAGTTTTAAACGAGTCGTATGAAAATTTGAATAATCCAGTATTGTTAATTAGAAGCACAAGTTTAATTAAAGCAAATAAAAAAGAAACATTTTTGTAAAATTTTATTTTTATTTATAATAAAAATGTTCATACAAACAGTTGTTAGATTATTTCTTATTTTTATTATTAAATTAAATTTTTTTTTTTTATTCAAAATTGTACTCAAGTTCTAATTAAAAATAAATTTTTTTATAAAATAGTTTTATTTTTATTAGTTTTTTTTATTAAGGAATATAAGTTACAGTACCCAGATGATGAACAATTAATTTAAAACGCCTTAAATTAAACTTAAGAAACTTCCATGATAATTCATCCTAAAAAGAAATATAAACTCTTGTAGATCTGTTTAAGCTTATCAATATTAAAAAGTTACAGAGACCTGGTTATTAAATAATATTGAAAAATTTAATTTTTGTATTAATTTCTTATTGTTTCAGCATACAATAAGAAATTTTTAGCATACATTTGATATGACTTGGTCCATTAGGTTATTTTCTTTGACCGGAAGCATTTACCTCTTTTAATATGCTAGTGACAAGACGTTAATTTAGTAGGTTTTAGTTTCGAAAAACATTTTTCTTTTTCAAATCTTGATTGAGGATTTTTACTTTTTTTTATTTTTGCTGGTAAAGGATATACAAAATCATTTAAAAATAAGTTTCAATTTAGGCCTTGATAAAACAGTAAATGTTAGAACTACATTTTATTTTATTTTAAAATATGATTTGGGTAGATTCCCAGACTGCACAGAATGGAACATAATTCTTGGTCAGTAAAATGGTTAAAAATATCAGTAGTTAATTAAAAAAATTAGAACTTTTATTTTTTTTTGTTAACATCAAATAAAAAAGGTATCAGTAAACAATATTGGTATTTAATTTTAAATTTATAAAATCAATTAATTGACATAGTAAACTGATCGGGTTACGATTTTTATAATTAATTATAGGTCTTAAAGAGAATTTGGTTTTGTGAATTTTTGGTAAGATTCTAAATGTGCCTAGTTGAGATTTAATTGTAATTAGTGATTTATATAATTCAGAACTTATGTATTTTTTATCTAATAGATAATTAAGTTTTATTTTTATATCTTCCAAAATATTACCAAGTGGATTGAAATCCAACTGCTGGTAAACATTATTATCATTAATTTAAATTAAAAATAAAAATATAAATAAAATTTTTTAAAAAATTTTTTTCGATTATTTTATTTAAAATTTTTTAATATTTTTTAAAAAAATATATATATTTAGACTGACGAGTTTCGGCTGTCAGAGCCTTCTTCAGAGTCTAAAGATATAATAAATAAAATTTTTTATTTTAATAATTAATTTAATAGTTTGTTAAAAAAAAAAAAAAAAAAAAAAAAATTTTTAAAAAATTGTTTTTAAATTAGGAATGATGTCATTAAAAATTAATATATTTAGTTTACAAAATAAATTTATTAAGAAAGATTCGATATTTAAACGTGTTTCTAATTCTTCTACATTTACTCTATATACATAAAACTTGAAATCTTCTAAGTAATTATGTCTTTTTAAATTAAAATGAATTGAAACACTTGTATTATTAAGTTTAAATGGTATAAAATTTTTTATATTATAAATGTGTGTATATATTCTTTTTTTTATATTTTTTGTTTGTCCAATATAAAACTTTTTACAATAATTACATTTTATTATATAAATACAATTTAAAGATTTACAATCAGAATTATCCCAAATGGGAAGAAAAAAGTTTACATTATCAAATTTTATGCCTATATCATTATTAGCAAATTTACAAGTTTTACAATTTAAATCTTGACATTTAATATATGAAGAAAAGGTTGTTTTTGGAAATTTAAAATTGTGAACTAACAAGGAATTTAAATTAAGTTGCATTTCATTTATTATTTTGAATTTGAATTCTGAAAAAATATTAAATTTTAAAGCTGTTTTAGTTATTGCTTTCTCAAAAATTTTTTTGAAATTTTTTATATTTTTATCAAAGTTGATTTTAAAATACATCACTTTTTCGTCTTGAATTTTTTTATACAGTATTTATATAAAATTAATTTATTTCTATCTAAATTAAAAACCATGTTAAATGCTTTGTTAATTTTTAACAAATCATAACCTCTTTTTAAAAGTTGATCAGTAAGTTTAAGTGAATGAAATATAAAATCATGATTATTTGTACAAATTCTTCTTAATCTAATGAATAATGATTTTGGAAGATTTCTAAAAATAGATTCTGGGTGATTAGATAATGGAGATAAGTAACAAAAAGTATTAGTTGGTTTTATATATAAATTAAATATCAATGTATTGGTTAATTTATCAAAAGAAATAATTAAATCTAAGAAGTTTACATTTCCTTCTGAAGAAATGTTAAGTTTAAGATCTCCAAAAGCTATCTTAAGATTATGAATTTTATATATTTTATTTTAGGATCATCAAGAATGCTAAATATATCGTCAATATATCTGACATAATAAATTAGTTTATGTATTTTCATCCAATTAGTTTCATAACAATATATAAAAATATTTGCTATAGAAGGGCCACATTTTGAACTCATTGCTATTCCTAATTTTTGTTTAAAATAAAATTCTTTGTTAAAACTAAAATAATTATTATCAAGAATCAATTTCAATATGTAATAAATACCTTCAATAGTAATAAATTTAGAAGTAAATTTCTTACTTGAAAATTCACAAATAATCTTTAAACAATCATTATGATTTATATTCGTATATAGTGATTCAAAATCACATGAAAATAAATAACAATTAGAAGGTAAGTTTAAATTATTTGTTTTATGAATTAAATTCTGAGAATCCTGAATATAAGATTCGGAATCAAGAACGAATGGTCTTAATATTAAATCAATTAAATGACATAGTAAACTGATCGGGTTACGATTTTTATAATTAATTATAGGTCTTAAAGAGAATTTAGTTTTGTGAATTTTTGAGAAATAATACCAGCTCCTACATTTTTATCTAATTCGACTACTTTAAAAGGTTTAAATTTTATAAATTTTTTTAAAATTAACATTTCTTTTTCATTTAAATTCCTGTTAGTATCAATTTCTAAATTTTCCAATTCTTTAAGAAGTTCTAATTGAAAATAAATTGAATAATCTGAAAATGTGTAGAATATAAGTATTTAAAGAAGAAAATCTTTCAAGTTTATTATTATTCTTTTTTAAAAACATTCAATATTGTTACAGTTGTTTATAGGAAATTTAATATTACTATAATTAATATTATGAATTTCATTTTCGATTGAAAATATTAAATTTTTAAAAATATGAAAAATATTTAAATGAAAACATCGAATAAACTTAAAGACATTATCAAGCATCGATATCATATTTTTAATAAAATAAAAATCAAATTCTAATTTGCCGATACTAAATACTCTTTGCCCAATTTTAAAAATATCAAATTTATTATTTGTATCTATGTTTAATTTCGAATTTTTCTCATTCTCCCATTCCGAAAATTTTGATCATTTGAATTTGAGTTATCATATAGTCATAAATTCTACTTAGATCTTTGTCATTTTTATGATTATTTAATGAGTTAAGTCTTCTTAGTGAAGTACTACTTTTATGGTTTTTATTTTTATTTTTTTTTTACTGTTCCTAGTAATAAAATACTGATCAATTAAATCAATTTACTTATTATTTTTGAATTTTTTATTAATTTTCCAAAAAGAACACTGACTAAATATAAATAAAATGCTGATCAAATAATTAATAAAAAAATGTTTTTTACATTTAAAAATACTGTGATTGTTTAATTTATAATTCTGGTTATTTGATTAATCCCCTTTTCTTATTTCTTATACAGTAGGTGGTTTTTTTTAGGATTTTAGAAATTTAAAGCAATGTTTTTAAAGCAAAAAGTAAGAACACATACAAAATTTAAAATATTATTCATAAATGAATTCTAATATTATTTATTTAGAGTTTAAAGATTATTCAGAATATGTTTTGTTTCCCTGAATACATTTTATTACCTACAAATCTACAACGTTTGAAATTTATATAAAAATAAAAATCTATAAAATTAAATTTTTTATAATTTAATAATCATTTTTTTACCAAAAAATTGTCTGAGAACGATTTCAAATTGATATTTTAGATACCATAAAATATGAGTATTTCTAAGATTACTAGATTAAGTTGTATAAAGAGTATAAAAGTCTTATCAAATAAAATATTATTAAAATTCTTCTAAATATTATTACAGTAATTTAAATCTTTATTGTAATTTAATAATATTTTTTTATTACTTATTCATAATTAAATGAGAATTATATGGAAAGTGTATAAATATTTATATAAAATAAATTAATAGTTTTTTTTTTATTATAAAGAAAAACTTGAATCAAGTTATAGAATTATACGCCAGAATTGAAAACATATTAAAAGATTGCATAATAGTTTTTAATTTTTTACTGAAAACCTCTTTTTATTAACTCAACAGAATTATTAATGTTTTGGAAAAAGATTTTAAAAAAATAAATCTTGATTGATATTGTTGATTAGTTTTAATATTTAATATTTATAAACCTTAAACGCTTTATTCCGATAGTTTCTTTGCTTATATATGTTTTTTTACAAAGTAAATTCTATTGCCATATTCATTATTTTTTAAATTATTTTATGATACTTAATTGACCATAATTTTGAGTTTCATAAAGTTGCCAAATACCAAATACCATTAATGACCATAAAATGTAACAACTCTGGTCTTAAATTTTTTACTCAATTTTATTTTCAATCAGAAGGTTGATATTTAAGACAAGTACTAGTAGCACTTTTTTTTGGCCATTAAACTCATTTTCGTTAAACAACTTGGTTTTTGCCTTATTTGATATTTTAATTTATAGTAGTAGGGTAATTAAAAAGAAACAATAATTTTAAAATTTAAATATAATAATTATATTAAATTAATTGGCAAATAAATAATATACATCAAATAACTATTTATCATATTTACAATCATTATCAAATATTACTCAACAAATTAATATGAAATTTGATAAATTTTAACAAATTTTTAATTTTTAAAATATTATTTAATAAAAGCGAATATGTTTAATAGAATATTTTATTTTTAAAATTTTTATAAGCAATTATTATTTTTAATTGTAAATATATTTTATAAAATATAAAAGTTGCAGTCAAGAAAATACTTAAAGCCTTAATAAATTAAAATTAAATTTAAAAAAAAAATTTTTTTTTTTTATTTTATTTGTTATATAATAAGTTTTAATTAAAATTCAATGGTTCTAAGAAAAATTTAAAAATTTTATTTTTATGTTTTAATTCGAAATAACTGTTATTTAAGCATAATAATAATAATAATAATAGTAATAATAATAATAATAATAAAATTTTGAAAAAGTTTATTTTCAGTTTTTAGTATTGTAAAATACTTTTTGTTATAGTAATTGTTTATTTTTCTAGAATCTAATAAAATAAAGTTAAAATCTGGTTTATTTATTATATTTTTTTATTATATTTTTTAAATTCATTTTTTGAATTGAAATTTATTTGAAATTGAATAATTTTTAGGATTATTTATTTGTTATTAAATGATATCACAAACGACCTGATTCATGAATTTTTATTAAATTTTAAATATCAAATTTAAAATAAAAATGTGATTATCATTTTAACTTTATAAATTATCTCAAAATATAGAAAATAAATTTTTTATATCTTTTTATTTAAAAAAAATATTATTATCTAATTTCAAGCGTGAATTGATTCAACTTTAGAAAAAAAAAAAATAAATATATATATATAAATTTATTATAATATAATATTATTGATTTATTTTAGTATTTAAATATGCTGCACAGATTTGAGCTTAGACCTTGTTTAGAGCCTTATTTTAAAATTACATGAATCTCACATGATTATGTAATTGCTTTTTTCAAATTAAATTTAAATAATATATTTCATGGAACACAATAAACTTGTAGTTGTCACTCAAGTAATATTTAATTTTTTTTTTTTTTTTTTATAAGAGCTTATTTCAGAAAATAAAATAAAATCGAATTTCTAATATTTTATGAACAATCACGTAATTTTATTTAAAAAAAAAAAAATAATCATAATTTCCATTTTTTTTATTATTTTATTATTTAGAAATAAAATAAAAAAAAAATGTCAATAAAATGAAGAATTTGAAATTTGTGTTAGTTTATGCAAGTTTTATTTTAATTTCAAGTTTGAACAATTATTTATCAGTAGTGCTTAATTTGGCTATTTTCGTTTTACTTTGTTTGACAATTGAAAAAAACAAAAATTTGCTAAATACTTATGTGAATATTATTTCAATTGGTAATTTGATTACGTTTCATTTAATGGTTGCTTCTTATGCCGAATTGTTGCCATGGGAAGAATGTCTTCATGTTTTGTTTTATTTCATTTCGTTTGCTTATTATTTTAATTTTAAAAAATCCTTATCCGCCGACACACAACAGATTTTCAATTTTAAAAAGTTAAACTATTTCCAACAAAAAATGTTAGTATATAAATAGTTATATTTATTATATTGATTTTGTTGCAAATTAAATTTCGTATTTTTATGTATAAACATTTTATTAAAAGCGCAATTTATTTCGCAACAAATATAACTAAAGAAGTTTTTAAAAATTTTAATATCAATTTGCCGTTTCAAAATTTTTTGATAACTTTATTTGATAAAAAAAGAAAGCATGTGTTTATTTATTCTAGTTTTTTTCTTATTTTTATCTTATATATTATTTGTAAAACTAATTAGTTTTATTTTAAAAGTTAAAAAAAAAAAAGAATTTTCTAAAAATTATTTTGTCTATTTCAAAAATATAACTTAATAATACAAAAATATTTTTTACTACAGTTTTATTATAAAGTTATTAAAATCTAAAATAGATGTTGCAAAAATAATTGCGTTATATATATATATCGGTTTAATATAAAAAGCGCAATTATTTTGCAACATTTCAAATAAAATTTGGAACACAACTCAGCGGTCTTAAATAATCATTATTAACTTAATTTTTTTTAGTAAAACTTAACAAAATATTATTTCTAGAAAAAAATTTTTTATTTTTTTTTATAAAAAAAATTATTTTTATTTAAACTAATTAAAAAAAAAATTTTTTTTTAAGTGTAAATAATTCAAAATATAAGCAAAATAGCAAAAATGAAATGTATATAAAGTATTTGATATTTTTATTTATATCTTCAATGTACACTTGTCAATTAACATTTACAACACTGTGCACACCATTAATGGTATTCGATTGGTTTTTGATTGTTAAAGATTGTAGTTTGATTTATTCAAATTGGTTGTAAGTAACTTATTTTTTGTTTTAAATAAGTTTTCACAAACAAATAAGCTTTTTTTTAAAAAATTCTTTTCAAGCTCATCAATTTGTTCGGCTTGTGGATTTTTGAGTATTACATTATCTATAACAGTATTAATACAATTGATAAACACAATTAAAATAACAAATAAAAATGAATATAAAAATTTAATTGAATTCAATTCAATATAGAATAAAAAAAAAAATAAAATAAAATAATGTTACAAATATTTAATAACAAATTTTTTGAAATATCAAAAAAAAAAAAAAACAAAATTCCAAAAAATTTTTTTTTTTTTAAATTTTTTTTTAAAAACTTTTTGATAATAAATTGTTATAAAAAATATTATTTTTATTATTTAAATTTGTTTGATTAAATTGATTTGTTTTAATTGATAAATGTTGTTCATCATTTAAATCAATATCATCCATTTGCTTTTGGACTAATTGGTCACATGGTTTTAGAATTAAATCATCATCACGATTAAAGTCGCCGGCATCATTGGCATGAAACTCAGTGTCTCGAATAACATCTTCCCACTTGAAGTCATTTATGTCTACTTGTTGATTAACCCATTCGTTAGTTTCTATTTCTTCTATAGTAGCTCTTAGTTCAGGCTTGGGACATAGTATGGAAAATAAAAGTTTCATTAATTCTTTAGAAACCTTAAATGGAGGCTTTAAAATGCATTCAATAGTCTCCTCGGCTGATTGGAAAGGATTTTCACAGAAAACTAAAGTATACAAAGCAATACCACAAGTCCATACATCTAATTCGGGACCGTAGTATTTATTACCTAATAGTACATCAGGACTACAATAATCCATAGTGCCACAGAAGGTAGCAAATTTTTTTCCTTTGGTTACATAAGCAGCTGAACCAAAATCGATTAATTTTACATGAAAGTTTTCATTTATGACTATATTCTCGTCCTTTATGTCTCTATGAACAATATTATTCGAGTGTAAATAGGACACTGCAGAGACTATTTGTTTGAATATATAACTAGCCAGTCGTTCGTCAATGTGTCTTCTTTGACGGTCTATAAACTCGAACAGGTCCATACCACAGCCATGTTTTTCCATTACCATTTGCACATGTTCACAGTCTTGAAAAACCTCTAAAACTTTTATTATATTTGTATGATCTAGTTTGCATAGGATCGAAATTTCAAGTGGTATATTTCCATATCTCTCGTCGTTTATCCAATTTTCTTTGTATATTTTAGACTTTAGTATATACTTGGTAACTACTTCGAATCGATCTAATTTACGTTTGGCTAATTGTACAAAGCCTGAAGCACCTCTGCCCAGAGTTCTCAAGTCCTCGTATTCGTTTAAATAATTATTAACATCATTCATAGTATGATTGTTTAAATGTGTTCTGTGTAATTGAGACTGATCAAGTGAGTAATCAATTATTGATTTATCCGAATACGGATCTCGACTTATCCAAACACAAATCAAATTCTCGTCTTCTTCTTCTTCTTCTTCGTTTAACTTTATTAATTTTTTATGAAAAAATATTCTTATAAAAGAGCCATCACTGTGTCTGCCACGACCAAAGTAAATTCCATCATTTGAATTTAAGTATTTAGATGGAGATTGCATACAGTTTTTGTTGTTGTTGAATCGTTTCTCGATTGTTTTTAGTTTAGAATTGTTTGAGTTTAAATTGTTGGACATGTTCGCAGCCGGAGTTGATGTCACTTGATTTTTGAATTTTTTATTCTTCTCAGCTTCGTTTTGATTATTAAGATTTTCTGTATTAGCTATTTGCTGATTTGTGTTTGAGTTGAAATCAGACATAATTGAAGATCGTCTTCTTGATTGTTCTAAAATGTATAAATTTTGATCCGATTCTATTTGGCTAGTTAGACTAGCTTTTCTTTTGTTGTTTTTGGTCAATACTTGTTTATCATCTTCAATAGCATCTTCAGCACAAATTAAACTAACATCCGAGTTGTTGTCTTTTTCAGCAGTTTTTTTAAATTTACATTTTTCACAAATTTGATGATCGTTTTCAAGGATGTCCAACTCGGATAGATCAAGATTAGAAAAAGATTGATCTTTGCCAGATAATTGTTTAGATGGTGAGCTAACTGGTGAAGTAAAGTCGTCTATATAAGAAGATGCAGTGGAGCATGTGGACTGCAAAGATACTTCGTCTAGAGATATATTTGATTTTTCATTAGAAATTATATTATTAGTAATTGCTTTGGCAAGTAGGGTTTTTTTAACTGATGACTGTGGTGTATTTGGAATTGAAGAAGGAGAAAAATTATTCATATTTTCAAGATAATTAGCGCACTTTTTGTTCGGACTGTACTCGTCCGGATCAAGATTGAACTCGACCAATAAATTTGGTTTTGATTTTGTTTTAAGAATATTTTCTTTGCATATAATACATTTTTTAGCTAAATCTTCATCTTCAGTTTGGTCTTCAAGGGTGGAATTAGATTTTTCTAAACTATTTTTATCTACTTCAGTAACAACTAAAGTTGGTAAATGTTGGTTTTGTGTAGATTTGTTATTTGCTTTTTTCTGTGGTGTTAATTTCATTTCCAAAAAACTGCCATTGTTCATGTTAATTTTATTAGTACCTAATGATGCTCGACTACAAGAGCCTGTTTGTGTATTTAAATAGCTGTTGTTGACTGCCAATGGAGTTCGGCTTAGAGCCGATGATGAAGTTTCAGGATCGAAAAAATTCGGAATCAAATATGTTATTGGCTTTGTATAAATATTAAAGTTAAAATATATAAAATTAAATTAGTTAAATTCTTTTTTATTTACTTTATCTAATAGTTCTAATTCATTATAGCCAAATAAAAATCTCGAAAATGTGGAATTATAGGAATTTATTCTGAAATCGTTTGGTCTAACTGTGACCAAGCCACTTATATTTGTATAAACATTTACATTACAATTATAAACAATTTCTAAAAATTTTAAAAATTAGATTTTTTTTTATTTCAAAAATTAAACAAAAAAAACAAGAACCTTCGTTTAATAATTGTTTATTTAAAATGTTAACTGTTAATGGTATATTTTCTCCTTGGAATGATCTTCCTGTAAGCAATTGTTTACGTAGTTCCTAGTAAATTATATAGTTTTATATATATTATATTATATATTTAGTTGCATAAATAATTGCGCTGAATTAGTAAATAAATTTACACAAATAAACGCAACAATTTATGCAACAAGTTATACAAAAATTAAAGATAAATATTTTACCGGCAAAATACCACTTATAGGTAATTTCATAGATGGTATTAAGTCGTTGATATCTTTTCCAAGTAGAATCGAAGTAGCACTAATTGTTGACAGTGATGAAGGAACAATACCAGCGCTCGACTGTAATAAATTAGTATATCCAAATATATAACTAAAATTGGAATTATAGTTCTTGATTCGTCCCTAATAACAAAACAAAGAAAAAATAATTCAGATAAATAAAAATTTTTTTGCTTTAATAAATTTTCAACCAACTTTAACATTAATCGAAAATGTTCCAACAATTCTCTGTATGGGTTCCATAACACATAAACACTTTGGTTCTTGTTCATCAGTTAATTTGAGCATAAACATGGATATGGGAATTTTGATGATATTTTTCGACTCGGAATCACATTTCTCCACAGTTAAAGCATCGAATATTTTGCCCGAACATAAAACTATTTTTCCATTTTGATCTAAACGATCCGATTCCATCAAAATTTCTTGTTTCTTGTCATCATCGCTTTTCAAGTCAAGTAAATCTTTAAGCTTCATGCCAATTAGTTTCTCTTCATTGTAGCCGTATAAATCACAGCTTATGTTATTAGCAGTTAAAATTTCAGTAGTTCTACCATTGATTACTATCAAAGCTTTGTTCGGATTGTTTAAGGTTAAAATTTGATCAAAATTTTGAGTACTATTTTGATTAGTGTTTGAATTGTTTGTTAACAAAGCATTTGAATTTAAAAATTGGTTATAAAATGTCCAACTTTTGTCTATAGTTGTGGACAAACAGCTAGTGCTTATGTAATTGCTGTTATTAGCCAATGTATCATTGAATAAATTGTTCAAGCCTTTGGCATTTAGATTTTTGATTAAGCTCTTTTTAAGAAAACTAACTGAGTTTAAATCGCAGCCTTTGATTCGGTTCAGGTCCGGAGTGAAAGTGTTGTGCTTTAGTTTCTGGTGAAATTTTGGAAATGACTGATTACATTCGAACGATTCTTCGTTCTCGTCTGTTAAACCGAACTGAGCTGCTCGTTCGCGTTTGCCATTTCGAAAGTCATAGCCAGGCGACCCGAAACCCGGTGAACCGGTCAAATCATTGAAACGATTTGTTTTCATATTGAAAAATAAATTTTTTTCTTTTTTATTTCTAAATTAAATAGTAAAAAGTTTGTTTTTAAAAATGTGTTTTTATTTTTGTTTTTTGGTTTTTTTTCAATAGCTTTTTTGCAAATAAATAAAAAAATATAAAAAAAATTTTTTTGATTATATTAAATTTGAAACGATTGTCTCAAGTATTTTTCAAATTCAAATTTCAATTTGCAACTTTACCTTCACTTGAAGTATTTCAAAACAAACATACCAACTGTTTGTTCAGTTGTTTTGTTTTAATTTAAAAACAAAAAAGAGAAAAAAATTTGCCCAATGGGAGGATCGAACTCACGACCTTCGCGTTATTAGCACGACGCTCTAACCAACTGAGCTAATCGGGCTTATGATAGAAATTCTCAAATTTTTTGATAAATAATGTTATTTAGTTGCAAAGCTATTTGCGCTTTTGAGTATGTAATTGTTTGTTATAAAACGAAACTATACTGTATGTGCAACTAATTAATTTATACATTTCAAATGATTTAACTAGTCAATTTTAAAATTGTAGCATTATCTAAACCGGAGAACTTGATTATTCAAATATTAAAAAATATCTATATTTATTTATTTCAATTGGCACTTGATAAGGCGATGTAATGATAATTAAATTATTGCTTTATGTTTCAATACAGCTGAGTTTTTTTTTTTCATATTTAGAATTCTATCTCAATAAGAAAGAATAAGTTTAGAATTTAATTT
Organism: Brachionus angularis; assembly: GCA_021432725.1. Taxonomy (NCBI): domain Eukaryota; kingdom Metazoa; phylum Rotifera; class Eurotatoria; order Ploima; family Brachionidae; genus Brachionus; species Brachionus angularis. The sequence continues at coordinate 1,131,084 of JAJVDD010000007.1, forward strand.
ACTAAATTTTGTTGACGGCTTGATAAAGCGGCAACCGAACAGATTCTTAATTGTCAAAATTATATTAGTGTCTCTCTTAATTTAACGTCATAATGTAAATACTAAATGATCTCTAACTTAGGAAAAATGATATATTTTTAAAGTTTTAAGCCTAGTTACCAAATAATATAAAAGCTTTTGTTTGTAAGATAAAATATACTTATATGTATATTAAAGTATTCTTGTAAGCTAATTGCTAATTAAGATATAAAATAAGCCTTTGTAACTAATTGTTTTCATTTCTTCAATCCTAAACATGGCTAAACGAAAGGTTTCTACTAGAGGTTCACCCTTACCACAACCCTTACGTCAGCGATATGTATATTTTTTCTATATAAAGATATGTAGTTTAAAAAATAAACACATTTTTTTAGGTTCAACTTTAAATCTTAATAACTTTTGAAATAAAAAAGGTAGAATATATATAGAATAGTAAAAAGCTTATAACTTAATAATAAAATTTTTTGAAAAAATTTCCAAAGAATTTTGTGCATTCTCTTAAACTAATCAAGAAAAGCTTTATAAAATTTTTTTTATAATTTTTATTTAATAACAAAATTCGGGTATAAACTAGATTTGTTTTTGTTTTCATTAAGAGGATATGGAGTGCCGTAAGCACGTTTGTGTCTTACATATCTTATAATATTATAAAACAAAACATCTACATTAAACACTTTGCCACGAGCAACTGTATTTATAAAAGGAATACCATATTTTCTTGCTGTTTTAAAAGCAAGTAAACTAATATTAGAATTAGGATCATTTATAGGCTTATTTAAATCCGATTTATTATAGACCAAGAATAAGGGATGATTGAAATTTTTAGATTTCGTCAATGGATCTAGATAGTTTGTGATTAAATCAAATATTTCTGAAGTTGAACGTAACGAAGAGACTATAATAAATGCGTCTATGTTTTCAAACATTTGATCTGAGTTGACGAACGAACGATCTTGGATAGTTAACCAATCTGTCTTATGTAATATAGTCACTTCACATTCAACTTGATCTATTGCTAGTGGTATAACTATTTCAGTTTTGTTAATCGATTCACCAAATATTTGACTTGCTAGACTACTTTTACCAGACTTTTTATTACCAAATATAGCAATAGTTATTTTGTCTATATTTTTAATAGAATCGCTTGATTCTGAAATGGTAAAATTTTCGCTTATTATTGAGTTATTTGTCGATTTTTGATTTTCATTTATTTTTTCTAATGAAGAACAAGATTCTAATTTGTTGCTATTATTTTGTTCTTTTGGTTTAGATTTTTTTTTATAAATAATTTTCACATTTTTTCTCGTAGTTTTAAAACCTCTTCTAAATAGAGATATACAAAAAGTTATTGAAATTAAACCCATGAACATTATTATTAATTCTAATATTTTATTATGGTCCAAAACATTCAAGTTTTCTTCATTTTGTTTTTTATACTGTTCAGTTAAAGTGGTTAAAATAGTTGAATGTTTGGTAACATTATTCATCTTTACAACTAACACAAATAAAAGTAAAAAAAATCAAAAAAAAAAATTTTTTTTTATTAGAAACTTAAAACAAAACAGTGTAAGAAATAAAATTTAAATTTTTTTAAGTTATAATTTAAGTTATATTTAAGTAACCATGTTGTATGTTACTAAAGTATCTTGAAACTAGGTTTTTTTTTTATATTAAAATTAATAATTTGGATAAAGGTTATGCATTTAAATGTTCAAAAAATAATAGTTCAAAATTTATTTAAAATCAATCAGATTTTCTGATTGGTAATATTCTATTTGAGTCTTCAATTAACTTAAACTGCTTTATGAGATCTTTAGTTTTTATTCTTTCTCAATAGCTAAAACTTATGAAGACTACAGTTTAGCTTTTTCTATATAAAGAAATACAACTTTAGGAATACAAATTTAATGAAATCTAAAAAGTTTTTAATTTTTTTTATTAAACATTAAAATTATAACTAGTATGGTTAACAATGTTAAGCTAAATAAAACTATTAAAATAACAAAAAAAGGAATAGAATTTATTAGTTTTAAGAATCTATTTTCTAAAATTATTAATTCTATTTCATTTGTTAGCCATTTTCTATTTGTTTCTGGATCTATTACAATCATTTTATATATTCCATTATCTTTAGGCTCAACATTCTGAATTCGAAAAATGTCCATTGAATTCATCTCAAATTCTTTTAAATACTTAAAATCAATTGTTTCATTAAATAAAACTTGTTCATTTTTATACAAAATTCGATTAATAATTTTATTTTTAATCAATGTTCGAAAAATTTGACTATTCAAATAAAATTCAAACGAATTTCCATTTGAAATTTTGTATTTATTTGATTTTAGAAATACAATCGAATAAAAATCTAGTAAAACTTTTATATTTTTAATATTTGTCAATTCTGCTAAACATAAATAAACACCTGAGAGTTGGTTTTTTAAATTTTGGAATTTTAATATTGACTCATCAATTATTAAATAATCATCACTTATTTTCACTAATTTTATAATAAAATATATTTATTAAACAATTTCAATATTTATTATACCTTTTTTTATTTGATATGTTATCTTTAAAAACCCATGTTGTTTTAATAAAAGGATAAATACTGTTCAAAAAATGTTTAACTTTATTGTCACAAATAATACTAAATTGTGAAATATTTTCTTCAATTCTAAAGTTTTTATGTGTTTTGCTCAAATAATTTAAAGCTAAATATTTTATATTTATTGGTAAATGATTAATAACTTTGTCTATTGATAAACAATTAGGCAAACTGTGATCATAACAAGTTTCTGTTTGTTCAGAATCACCTATGCAGTTAGAACCGTTGTGTGAAGGCGGAGGGTTATTACATTCGCGAGTTCTCACTTTAAGACCTTGTGTTAAGTAAAAATTATGTTTTACTTTTAATTTGCTTTGTAATTTAATTACCAAGACCACATTTTGTTTGACATATCCATTCTGACCATTCATTCCATTTTCCATTAACTGAACACAAATTATTTTGTTTACAGACAGTTTTTTTAATCCATGGACCAGAACAATTCCGACCAAACCCTTGAGGTTTTGGAGAATCACATGATCTGTATTTATATCTTTAATAAAATATAAACATTTTTGAATAGAATAGATTTAATTAAGAAAATAATTAGAATTATCTAACTGATATCCATAGCCACATGTTATTTGACATGGTGTCCATTTTGACCATTCAGACCATTGACCATCTACAGAACTACAATTATTTGTATTATCTGCATTTTGACAATAATTAATTTCTTCTAAACAATCATTGTAATACTGCTTGTCACATTTACAATCATTTCCTGTATTCAATTTTAGTTTTAGTTTTTTATTTTTTTTCTATTTAGCAATATTATATATACCATTACAAGATCTAGTCCTTATTCTAGTAATTGAATCACATTCTTGATTACATTTACTCCAAATTGACCATTCTTGCCATTCCGAACAAACAATTATATCAATCAAAATTAAAAGAAAAAATTTTAAATTCTTCTTAAAATTTAATAAAATTTTATTCATTTTAATAAAAAAAAAATTTTTTTGAAAATGAAAAAAAAAAAGAGCTCATAATTTAATAAAATTTGATTGAAATTTATTTAAAACTAATTAAAGCTCAAATTTTATTATTCAATAGAATCAATAACATTCATTTAATACTAAATTTTTTTTTATCAGTTTTTCAGATAAGAAAACGCTTTTTTATCTGAAAAACGAATCATAAAGTCATAATTGACGCATATATCTAGTTCATGATTTAATAAAAAAAAAATGCAATTAAGTCTATTGTTTAAGTTTTTTGTTCGATACGGGTAATTCAGAGTTCAAGTCATTTTAAGTTTTTCCAACTTGGTTAAACTTAGAGTAGAGTTTTCCGGGACAGGTTAAGATCACATTTTAGGAATAGTATGACAAGTGAAAGATCTATTACTTAAGGTATTTAAAGCCTCAAAACCATCTGAGGTAAAGCACTATTAACAAAATATTTTTTTGTTTTTTAGTCAAAAATTTTTAAATTAACAACTAATTTTGAATAAATATTTTTACTATTTCAAGTCATTTGAATCTAGATTTTCAGTTATGTGATTCAACTTCAAATTATTGATTGCCTTTATATGAATTAGAATAAATGAATTTGATTTAGTCTATAATCACTCGAAAACCTCAGCCCGAGTCTTTGATTAAGGCATAATAAATAAATAAATAGCCCAGATCTGACAATTATTGATAATAACCATTGATAATTAAACTATCAAATATCAAGAATTTCATAATCTTTGTTTACTCACAAATTTACTTCAAGAAGTATTTTTTTTTCAAAAAATTTTTATTAACAATATTAATTAATGAATTAATCAATTAGATTCTATACAGTATAATAATAATATTTTAAAAATAGGATAAAATTTATAATTAAAAATTTTTGATGAAACAAAATTTATATAGTTTTTTAATAAGATTCTTAGTTTTAAATATTTAGATAAAAAAAAGTCACGTTTTTCTTTAAAATAACATTTTTTTCTTTAATCATAAAAACTACTTATAAATTATTTAATTAGAATTATAAGAATTTTATAATTAAGAATTTCAATTAAAATTAATAACATTAAAAAAAATTAAAATATTTTTGTTAAACTTGTTGCAAAAAAAATTGCGTTTTATTTGAATATCGATTATGGAAATTTTTAAAATTCAACATAGTATCAGAGTTATTTTAAAATAGAATAAGTAAAAAAACAAAACGAAATTAATTTTGCAACAAAACATTTGCAAGAATTTTATAAAATAGAAAACTAATAATACTTGAACAAAAACGTATTTTAATGCAAAGAAATAATCGTGAATAGTTTTTTCAACAAACAGCTTTCGAACAATAATGCAAATGATGAATAGCAAAATAACAGAACAAAGCCAACAGATGTTATAATAGTTCTTAACTTGATATTCTAAATAATATTTTAAAACCTTATTTTTTTTTTAATAGTAATAAAATATTTAGATTATTAATTTTTCAGGAAGAAATATAGAAAAAAAAGTATATAACTTTATTAATAATTGAAAGGCTTTTTGAAAAGTTTAAAAAGTTTAATAAATAATAGCAAAGCTCATTTATAACAAGTTATTATGGAAAAACAAATTTTTAATAATTTATATATTTATTACTTTTAATTTTAATTATTCTTAAAACAATATATAAAATTTTTGTTTTAATATCTATAATAACTTTGTCAACTAAACGAAATCTCAAAAGAGTTTTTTTTTTTTTTGAGTTATTGTTGTAATATTGCTTAATTGAATTATTGTTTTTTTTTTTTTTTGATTTATTAAAACATCAATAATATATAAACAAAAAAAAAAGAAATTTTCTATTTTTTATAATATAAAATTATGATTAAATATCGATTTTTTTATTTTATATTTTTTATTTTTAAAATATAATTTTTTTAATTTGGTTTTTGTGCTTGAAATGTGTATAAAAAAAAAAATATTTTTTTTGTTAAAATAAAAATAAAATTTTTTTTTTTAAATATGTTTCAAAATAAAATAAAAAAAAAATTACTTTGATTTAATAAATCTTGATTAAAATCAATTAATGCTTCATTTAAAATAAAACATGAAAAATGTAAAAAAAAAAAAAACGAACAGAAGCAAATTAAATGGAAAATAGATTTCAGAGAAAGAATTATGATTGACGCAATGTTATTGTTATAATTATTAAGAGATTGTTGAGTTTTTGTATATATTCAATTAGAAAAATAAAATATTGAATCAATAAATTAGAAAAGATTATGATAATGATTTGAAATATATTTTTAAAATAGTTCAATATTTTTATATTTTTAATTTGCAACATAAGAAAATTCTATTATAGATATAAGATTACATAATTCGACAGTTCAGGAAATAATTGTTAATTCATTGTCGTTTTCGTCATATGAAAATATGAACAAAATTAATTATGTGAAAGAGCTGAAAAAAAAAAAAAATTTCAAAAATAATGATTTAAATTTCTTAAATTTCAACAAATATAAATATATATATATATATATATATATATATATAATATATATATGTTTTATTATTTTTATTAATTTATTTCTATTTCCCAAATAATTTTTTAAAAGTAGGTGTTAGACGTTGTCGTAAATAAGAAAATAAAAAAACAAATTTATTTGCTTTAGAGTCTTAAATTTAATAATAATAAACATGAAGGCTGAATATATTTATTAATATAGTTTATTTAAATTTGAACATGAAATTATTTGACATTCTCTTGGATTTGGATTTCTTATTAATGTTTTGAATTTTTTTTTTTTTTCTATTTAGATGAATTAATTTAATATTAAGAAAATAGAGAAATATAGTTTATGGATGAAGAGGAAAAATATTGGTCCAATTTGGAAAAGCTCTATGTTCACAATGTTTATGAGAGTATATCGTCTAAATATGATGAATTTTTAAAATTGAGTCAGATAAGATATTATAATAAAATATATGGAAAAGACTGTGACCAGTCGAATCAAGCTTTTAAAATATCTAAATTAATACCAAAAAATGGTTATAAAATAAATCAAAAAAAGTATAACGAATGGCCTAAAGTTAGACATTTTTTGCTTCAAATTGAACCTTATTCTTTAGTGGCTGATGTTGGTTGTGGTGATGGAAAGTATTTAAATGTAAATAATCATATTTTATCAATAGGCTCGGACCGGTCCACTTCTTTGTGTCAATTAGCATCGTTCAAAAATTGTTCCAATTCAAATGTCTGCAATAAAAATCAAATCATTATTTGTGATAATTTGCATTTACCATTTAGGTTTAAATAAATAAAAAAAAAAAAACAATTTTTTTAATTAAAAAACAAATAAATATTTGTTTTATTTGTTTGTTAAGATCAAATTTGTTTGATGCAGTTATATCAATTGGAGTAATTCATCATTTAAGCACTCAAAAGAGAAGAATAAAAGCAATAAAAGAATTGACTAGGATATTAAAACCCGGTGGTAAAATGATGATTTATGTATGGGCTTTGGAACAAAGATTGAGAAAAGTAAATTTCTATAATAAAAATAATCCAAGTTTTGTTAAGCTTTGTTTTTAAATTGTATATTTTATTTAGTTTAATAGTCAAGATGTTTTAGTTCCAATGCTCAATACAAACAAATCAGAAATTAATTTTAGTCTTCGAAGAGGTTTGTGTTTTTTTTTAAATAAATCAATTTGGATAAAATTAGCCTCGTTTTTTTAATTAGAAAAAATTGATTAATTTCAAAGAGCTTGAATTTTTTTTCTTTTTTAAGCATTTTAATTTTTTAATCTAATTTTTGAGACATTCTTATCATGTTTATTTTAGTTATACTGTATATTATATAATGAAATATTTTAACAACTAATTATTTTTCTCTTTTTGAGTCCTTAATTCATTTAATCAAAAAAAGACCTAGAATTTATTTTTTTTTTTTTTAATCTTAAAATAGACTTTTAATGACTTTCGTGATACATTTTTCGCAATTTCCATAATTTGTATCATCCCGTTCTTTCTCAATACTTGGTATTTAATTCTTGCTACTTTTGGGAATAGCTTTTGTTTCAATTCATTTACAAAATTATGTCTCATGATTTAATTTTTAAATAATGTCAAAATTTCATACTATAAGTATTCAAGTAGGTGTTTATTTGAAAATTATTAAAACTCGAAAGTCTATTATTTTAGATTAAGAGTTGATTAAGAAAGCTTTTAATTTAATTTTATTGATTTTATTTACCATTTTATTTGCCAACACTAATTTTATCTAAAACTTAAAAAAATTTTTACATTTATTTAATTAAAACTATCTCTTGTTATTTTATTTTAAAAACATAACCTAAAATATGTTATTCCATAAAAATACCAAAAATAAAATGAGTTAATTAATTAAATATAGAAAAATAAATGTTGATATTTCAGTTGGTGTTGAAGATTTTCTAAGAGGCTAACAGATATACCATTGATAAGCTTATTAATTTTGTTCTTGACTAAAAGTAGTCGTCAAACCTATAAATATCAGGTAACTTCCTTAGAAACCTTCAACATAGTTTACAAAAATTCTTCTTATAGTTCTTTGATAATTTATTTCTAGCACTTTAAAATATAATCTTATCAAAATATTTAAATTATTAGCTTAAACATTTAAAAATGTTATTTTAGCCAAGAATTTTCCTTTTGAGTGTAATTGAGATATTTTTTACATAAGCTTTAAATCTTTAAATTTACCTAGATTTAAGCAATAATTCGGCAGCAAACAGTGAAGATTCAAATGATGAATCATTTTCAGATAAAACATTATCATCTAGTTTAATAAATGAGTCAAATATTTTTTCAATTAAAACTAACAAAGAAAACATAGAAACTTTAGATGAAAGTTTCGAAAATTACAAAAGTGATAATCAATTAAACATAGAACAAAAAAAATTATCAGATATCAAGTTTGATATAAACTCAAACGAAAATAGTAGTTCAGATATGAATAAATTAGAAACAAACCAAATTAAAGCAGATCTGGAAAACAAAACAGATAAAAATTGTAACATAGTTGATAACTTTAAACGTTTTTTATCGCAAAAATTTACATTTAATAATAAAAATAATAATAATAATAGCTTTAAATTAAAAAATTATTCTTCTAGCATTTCATTATCATGTTCTATACCGAATGCTCAAAATTTAGATAAAAATTCAGATATATTTTTAAATTCTAGTCTTAAAAGTTCTAGCTCTATTGAAAGATATAGAAGAATAATTGAAGATCATAAAGACCTATTGCCTGAAAATTTTACTATTAGACAATTTCCGTACAGCAGTTGTCAGGACACATTTGAAGCTAATGAAAATAAGTTTAATAAATGTGACTTTGATTCGACAACATCTTCTTCGCTTTCACCTTCGCCTATAAACCAAAGTTCCCCGTCTGAGCCAAATTTTAATCAAGAAAATTTAAATGAAGAAAAAGCATCGAATAGTTCAGATTTAGAAATAAATAGTACAACAAATACCGAGCAGAATGAACAAGATCAATCAGAAGAACTGGATTTAAATAATAGTCTTAATAAAAGATTTTATCATGTGTTTAAGAAAAATGAATTGGACAATTTGATAAATGAGTATTGTCCTGATTTGATTATATATCAATCTTATTATGATCATGGAAATTGGGGTGTCTGTGTAGAGAAGAAGACTAATTAGCTTTTTATTATAAAATAATATTTAATGTGGTGGCTACCTCTTTTTTTAATATTTATGTATATTTTTGTAATTGCTTTAAATATAATATATAATATTGATGGTGATACTAAAATTATGATTCCTATCAAATTTCCAAATTTTTTATAAACAAATTCCATGTTTTTTTTTTAAATAAAAAAATAAAAACTTTTATTGAATTGTATTCAAAAATTTTAATTTTTGGAAATGTAAACTTAATAGGCTTTAAGAGAATTAAGATTATCTTGAAATATAATTTATAGAATCGTCGCGTTTTGTTAACATATAAAATACAATAAACTTAATAAAAAAAAATATATTCTTCTTGATCAAAAGTTATTTAAACCTTGCAATCAAATTTTTTAATATTGGATTAAATTTACCTTTTTTGATTTAATAAACAATTAATTTTTAAGCTATAATTTAAGCTATAATAAAGAGAATTAAAAAATGAATATTAGGGTATACACGTCAATCCCAAAAATTATAAAAAACTTAAAAATTAAAAAAACTTTACTTATGCTTGAAAAAGCGAACTGTTGAAAACACATTACACTCCTTATTTGGAATAAAAAATAACACAGTAATTTCAAATTTGAAAAGATTTGCAAATAAAATCGAAACTATCATCAAGATGAAAAGAGGGCGATACGAATTAAAATAATCATATCAGCGGGCATGGCCTAATAAAAGATAAAAAGGAAATAAAAAGAATAAAATAAAACAAAAGATAAAAAGATAAATAATAAATCTAAAAAGATAAAAAGATAAATAATAAATCTAAAAAGATAAAAAGATAAATAATAAATCTAAAAAGAAAACAAGATAAAAATAAATAAAAGAATCAAAAAACAAAAAAAACAGAACCAACTCTCTAGCAAGCCCAGAAGCATCAATAAAACAAAATGAACAAACAAAATTAATAATACAAACCCCTAAACCCTAACCCTAGCCCTAACCCAAACCCTAACCCTAACCCTAAACCCCTAAAGGATTATATCACATTTTTGAAATTTTACCAAAAGATTAAAGACCAAGAAAATTATAGGATTTCTTCTAAAGAAAATAAAGATATAATTGAAGCTCATGTTGAGCAGGAAATAGGTAGCGGATCTTTAAGTTTAATAAAAAATTTATGCTACCGAAAATTTGAACGGAACACAATTTTTAATGATCAGAAACAATTACCTAAAAGTTTTAATCCTAAACCCTTTTTATTTAAATCTAATTTTTATTTAATTTTAAATTATATTATTTAATAAATTAAGATTCTGAACAAAAGAAAAAACAAAAGAATGATTTATTGAAATCAAAAATTTCATCTAGCGGTTATGAAATGGACATAAAATGGGAGTTTAAAAAAAAAAACTTATAGATTTGAACTCCATGAGTGTCAATATACATTAGAACGTTGCAGTGGTAAAAAGCTAATTTTAAAATTAAAAAAATAATTAAAAAGGGTTTCAATTTTTTGTGAGAGGTTCTAATCTAAAATTATGGGTTGTAACACCCCAGGCACCGGAGACCTGGCCCAGAGAACAAACCACTAAAAATACTTGTTTATTTTATTATTATTTTACAAGTTTTAGAATAGAAGAAATAAAGAAATTTAAATAAAAACTTAGTCGTTATATCCTACTAATTCATTTTTATTTTTTTTAACACGTTCTTAAATTCTTTTTATTTATTTTTTTTTTTATTTTTAAGACTATTATAATGACACTGTTAATTGTCCAAAACTTATAAGGATTTAGAAATTTTTTATACTTTTTTTATTTTTTTGTTTTTAATTTTAAAATTTAAAATTTTGAAATTTTAAATTTTGTTAAAATTTATTTATATTTTTTGTATTGTTTTTGTATAGAACCATAATGGCTACTTTTAGATATGGCACAGCACCAATGGAGCTTCGAGTGGACTATTTAAAGGAAGACTTCGATGAGAAAGCGGAGTTTTTGGATTTTCGCCGTCAAAACGGGGCCCGGGAGCGGGGTGGCTTAGCACGTGTACGTGCGGTCTCATCTAAAAATAAGCGGGGCCATATTTCGCTTTTTCTCAGCATGGCTTTCATGTTTTATAACCCCCGGCTCCTCGATCTCATCAACACCCGCACAATTAATAAGAAGAGCTATCGGGCTTACCCCAAGGACGAGCATAAACTGTCAGTTCCGCTAGACATCGCCCCAATGCCAACGCCGACTCATATTTATTTTACAACGGATTTACCGACGCCACCCCCCAAAAGTTAATAAATTAATCCGGCCAAATAATTGGTGATCAAATCAACAACAATAATTCTTCCTCAGCACCAGCCCCGGAACGTCAAATAATTGATCTTACTAAGAGATACGGCATTGTTGGAGTTGAACTTATCTACAACCAAGATAAACGACCAAGCAATAAAATAAGAACAAACGCTTTAACAATCACAAACTACATAAATTTAATTAAGAATGGAGTTTACCTTGACTCCACCTCCATGAAGCACGAAGTTAAGCCGTCCATAATTTACGCACGAGTATGTCCAAAATGCGGAGGCTTAAACCATAACGCTAATGAGTGCAAAATCAGCGAAAAATATCTTAGATGTGGCGACCTTGAGCATCTGATGGAAAGATGCAAAATGTCAGCAAAATGCATAAACTGTAGCGGAAATTACTTGTGCAATAGTGATATATGCGACCTTCTGACAAGCAGGACATTGTCAATGAATAAATATACCATCGACTAACTATTTAAAGAAGGTGTGTTTGAATCGGCAAAAAGCATTTTCATAATATCAAAACAAGCAGAAATTGCTCGAAATTGTATTTCCGAAAACAAATTCGAAGATATGATGTTAGTCCGGAAAAAATTCCTAGAACAAGATAACAAGCTAAATCTGTTGGAAAACACGACTAGGGACCATACAAAAGAATTAACGCAAATTTAGGACAATATATAAAAGATTTAAACGGAGGCCTCCAAAAAGTTAATAATAAAATCACAGAACTAAGATCGAACATCGAAACACTTACAGACTATTCAAATAGGAACGGACAAGAGCTAAATATAATCAAAGACTCTATATCAACTAACCATTTGTAAACTCAGAAACTGTTACAAACAATTCTACTAAAGCTACCAGGTCAAAGCATGACAGAAACCGAAAAACGGAACTCTACATTATAGCAATTAAAAAACGACTACTCGACAGTATCAGACATGAAAAAATATAATTTACAGACTTTTCGTTCACAATGTGGGATCGATTTATTTAAAGAAAAATAAGCTACAAAGAAAAACATTAAACCAGAGAAATATTAGTTTTAGCTATGAAAAGAATTTCGAAAAATTAAATTCGACAATATTAGAAGAAATATGAATCAAAATTCATAAATGTGGCTTCAATAAATTTTAAATGGTTTGAAATACCCAAGATTAATTTAGGTGGTGATAATATTTTATTCAAAGCCGAGTGTATAAATATATAATCATAAACAGAAGTTATCAGCAGTTAATTGAGTTGATTTATACATTTTTTGTAAAGGATTTTATTTCCATTCGATGGACAACAACAATTTGTTAATTATAAAAATATTATAAAATTTTAAATATTCTACTATTTAAATATCTAATAAATATTTTATTCTCTACTTGATATAAGTTTTTTTTTATTAAAAATATTTGTAAGTTCTTAATAAACAGTTTTGAAAAGCTTTTCAAAATATTAAATAAATATATTAAAAAATGATTATTATAAAATTATATAATATAATATAAAATAATTCTGTTTCAATTTACAATTTGTTTGTATTTTAAAATTTTATTTTTGTTATGATTTTAAAATCAGCATAAATAATTATATTAATTTTAAAATTTAAGCTTATAATTATAAAAAAGTATTTAAATAAAATTTTCTTTTTTAATTATAAGCTTTAATATTATATAGATTTTTTTTTTATTTCAAAATCAGAAAATACAAGAAACTATTATTTCTATTTATTTTAATTAGATTTTGCTTTAATATACTTTTATAAAAAAGGTTATCTTCAAAAACTTAATATATGCAACAATATTATTAAGATAAAATTCAAACGGGTGAACAGTTAAACTTGTTAAAATAAAAAAGAATCGGATCTAGATTTTTAAAATATATATTTAGTCTAGATTTTAAGCGGTCAAAAACCAATTTTTAATAAAATATTAAACCATATATTTGATTTATTCAGATAATAAAAATTCAAAGCTTTTAGCATAATACATATAATTACTAGTTTCTCTTTCCATTTATTTTTTTTATTTTATATACTAATTAAATATTAAGCTTTGAAAAAAAGGAACCAAAACCATATTCAATATTAGCTTATCATCAAAGATTTAGAATACACATATACTTTACTTGTATTACTTGTTATAAAAGTCGTTTCGGCATTATCCTGTACTTCGTTTATGCTAAATGATTAAAAGTGTAATCAAAGTAAGATAAATAAAATACAATTAAGGACTTTCACTTTATCTCTGATGACCAAATAGTCATTTTTAACATAGATAAATAAAAGAGACTGTTGTTAAATATATTGAGTCAAGATTATTTATTTCAACAAGAGCCTATTCTAATATACATTTTTAATCTGTGTTTAATTTCTAACACAGTTCTTAGCTTTAGGTTTTATTATTCAAGAAAAAAAAGTTGAATAAAATTTAATAAATTTACCAAAAGACTTTTTAAAAAGCTAGCGACTTTTGTAATTTTATTCTTTAACAGAATAAACATATTCTAAAGGATTTAAAAATTATTAGATAAGATTATTTATTTGAATTGAAAAGATGATGATTATTATTTATATTATTATAAATAGAATCAGTTTTGTTTATTATAATATAATATAACCCAGTTTTTTATTTTTTAACTTTTGTCCAAATTTTACCTTTAAAACAAACTTATAGCATTTAATTTAATATATATATATTTTTTTTTTATATAAATTCTTTATTTTGTCTAAATCTTGTAAAAATAAAATTTTTTAAATTTATTTGATCCTTATTTTCAATTCAAGAAAAATTAGCATAAACATTTTAGCCTAAATTAACATTAAATACTAGGTTTTAAAAAGACCATTTTCTATTTACAATTTATGGCTTAAAAATGAGACCCTGTTATTACTATTATTACTATTAGTATTATTATTATTATTATTACAACTATTATTTTTATTGTTAATTTTTAATTCTAGTCAAAAATTAGTTGAAAAGAAAAATATTTGAATTCAAGCAAAAATATTAATTAAAACATAAATAAAAATTTCAACACAACAAAAACTATAAAAAAAGTAAATATTAAAATTGTAATATGTCTGAGAGAAACTAGAAATTAATTCCGGGTTAATTGTAAATTCTTAATTGTAAATTGATTTTCCGGCTAAATATTAGCTAATTTAAGAATTTTTTCTAATTTTAGTTTCTTAATTTTTGTTTTCCAATTTCAAACTAGAAAAAAAATAGATTTTTTTTTATTTTTTTTTAAATTACTTAATATTATGTTGTATTATTAGTAAAATTTAAATTAAAATATATATATATATATATTTATCAAAATTTACTTTTATTTTTTTTTGTGTTCAAAAAATATATTTAACAAACAAATATTAAATTTCTTAAAATGTGATTTTTGTTATTTTTGTTATATGAAATTGATGTCATTATTATAAATATGTTGATTTGATATTTGGAGAAATTTGAGATTTAGAAGAAACTAAAACAAAACTTTTTTTTTTTCTAAATACTTATCTTTGTCTTAGAATAAAAAATAAAAGTCCAATACTCATTTTTCAAATTTTAATTTTTAAAGACAGCTCAACAACAATAACTTCAACTACAACAACAATAATAAATACAAATTTGTTAAAGTTTTGATATGTCTTTTTGTTGTTGTTGTAGTTTTTTATTAACTAAATTTATAAACAAAAAAATCTTATAAAAAATAAAAAAAACAAATTTTTATTTATTTTATTCGAATTCAAACTGAAAATAAATTTTTTAACAAAAATAGTTGCATTTGTTAGTATTTTTTTTTCTATATTTTTGTTCATATATTTGGTTAGAAGTTTTTTTTTTTTTCTATTTTATCGCTTTAGTTGGAATTTATATATATAGAAGAATATAAAATAGCTAAATATTTTCTTTCTATTTTATTTTATAAAAAAAATAAAAAAAATTTTTTTTTTTTTTTTTTTAAATTTTGTTAGGTCATTTTTTGTATTCGAATATTTCTAGATAAAAAGAAAAGAATTTGAATGAAAATTAGGTTTTTGTTAAAGTTATAGAAAAAGAAGAAAATAAAATAAATTTTTTCATAATGGTTAATACTTCTAATTTGTTGAATTCGAATCATAGAGTTGAAAGAGTTGACCAAGTTGGTTTTGATAAGCAAATCAGCAATGGCAGTTTGCGTAAAAGAGATGATCGCATTCCGAAAATGAGCAAAGGATCGAGAAAATTAATTGGTTTAGATTTATTACCAAAGAGAAAATTGTACAAAAATAATTCAACAGGAGACCTAGAGTATGATGACTTGGGCTATGATATAGTCTACGATTCGAAAAATGATGAACAACAACAAAGCAAATTACAATTACTTTCAAGAACTAATTCAGATTCGAATTCTCATTCCGAATCGCAATCGGTCTCCAATCCAACCACTAGTAGTAACTTAAATTAGTAAGTATTAGTATATTTTTATTTATCAACAAAAAATAATATTTGTTCAAAATAAATATAAATATATCAAATAGAGCTTGATTAAAGTTTTATATTTGTAAATTAGTTATATAATAATAATAATAATAATAAAAATAATTTTAATAAAAGTTAGTTTTTTTTTTTTTTAGGTATCAAGTTTATTTAACAGTTGATTTAAAGTTTTTAAATTTTATAATGTTGTTGCGTAATTAATTACGTTTAAAAGCAAATAGTTATATACAATCTAACGAAATTTATTTTGCAACAATATAATATATAAGGATTGATTTTATTTAAATTAGTGCTTATAAAGTTAAGCTAAAACTTTAATTTTGATTTAATATAAGTTTTTTTTTTTCAATTCAAATAATGTAAAAAACAAATAATTATTAAACTTTGTTTTCAAGGTTCTTATTAATCTAAAATTTTGAATTTTATTTTATTCAACAAAAAAATCTTAAGTAAAACAAAACCATATTTAAATGGTTTAGAAATTTTCATATAAAAAATAACCAGTGAGACCTACATAAACAAAATAAAACAAAACAAAAAAACAGACTTTTTCTGATTTATTTCTGAAAGTGAAAATTTTCTTTTTGGTTCTTTTAATAATAATAATAATAATAATAGGTTTCATTTAATTGCTATAGTTTTTTTTTCTATTTTGTTTTTCAAACAAAAGAAGAATCCAATTAAATTCAAATTAAAACCATATTTATTATTATTATTATTATTCTATGCTCAATTAAATTCAAATAAAATAAAATTTTAATTTTAAATAAAATAGTTGCGTAATTATTTATAATTGATTTAAATTCATGACTTTATAAATATGTATACAAGATAAGCAAAATTTTTTCATTATTTTTATTTTGTATTTAATAAAAATAAAGAATCTTTAAAAAAAATTTTAAAAATTTTTATTAAGTGTTTTACTTGGTTATATAAGAATAATATTATTAAACATGAAATTTATTGAATTTAAAAATTTCGTCTCAAAAGACGCAATTTTAAATAATAATAATAATAATAATAATAATAATAAAAACAATAAATAAAATTCATTATTCATTAAACTAATTTGCTTAGCCATCATCAAATGGGTGTACCTATACTATGCCTTAAAGCTAAATGTAAATTCTAAAACCATTCTGAAAATCCTAAAATCTAACTTGTATAAAAAATTTGATTTTAAAATTAAATAAAATTTACCTTTTTATTTTTTTTTCTAATTGTTTTACCTTTTATTTTTTTCTTTCTTTCTTTTTTCATTTTTATTTTTTATTTTTGAAATTTAATTAAATTTTATCTATAAAAATTAATAAAAAAAAAAAAAGTTTAGAAAAATTTTAAATAAAATTCACTTAGCAACGAAATAAAGAAAAAAAAATTTGAAATATTTTTTTTTGTTATTCAATGGCGAATGTTGTTGTTTATTCGAATAGAACATCTCCATTAATAAGTCCCAAAATTACTTTTATAGAAAGTGTAAAGTAAGCAATATTCTCCAAATCTCGTGCTAAAATTGTTCAAATTAATTTTACATGTCAACTTTTTTTTTCTTCTTACAATGGTTGTTATTGTTGTTGCTATTTAATTAGTTTAAGGATATTAGCATGCTAGAAACTAAAATTAAAAAAAAATAAAATAATAATATCAAACTTTTATTTTTACCATGCTTTAGAATCTATAATAAACATGCAACTTGTTATTTTCTTTTTTTAAAGATTTATTTAATCATGTTAAAACAATACATTTTTTTCTTTCTTCTTTGTTTTGAGGATTATAAATTAATACATAAAATTTATAAATATAACTTTTTAAATAACTGTTTTAAATTTTGTTTTCAAATGTCGACTGAAAATTTATTATTATTGTTAAAACGAAATACAAGTCCTAAGGTTTATAAGATAACAAATAACAAAAGAGTTTCTAGTGTTGTAAATCAACAAGATAATATAAAACAGTTTAAGATGATGAATGATTCTGTTAATAATAATTTAAATAAGAATATTAATATTAAAGAAACTAGTTTTATTCAAGTTAATGAGAAATTGCTTAGTAGAGCTATTCAAACAGACTATATTGATATTGTTAAAAGTAACAAATCAGAGTCTATAATTGCTCTAAGTGGTAGTCAATTAAGTAGTCTAAATTCTTCTCGTGTAGCTTCTTCTATATTCACTAAACAAGACTCTTCGTCTAATAAAAGTGTTAAAACTACTAACAAATTTAAGTAAATCACAATCAATAAAAATTTGCATGTTTTTAAAAATTTGAATTTTTTTTTTAAATTTAAAATATTTATAAATATATGTATTTTTTTTTGTTTTATATAGTTATGATTTGAATGATCAATATAATGAAAAAGATAAAATTAGAGTTGTGGTGCGTATAAGACCTATTAGTGATCATGAAAGATTAAGTGGTGATCAAGAGATAATCTCATGTGATCGATCCTCATTAATTGTTGAAGGTAAAAACCAAAGTAGAAAATTTTTTTTCGATTCAGTCTTCGATCCGACTACGTCTCAAGATGAAATATTTAATTACAGTGGAATAAAGAGACTAATCAATATGGCTATAGATGGGTTAATAGATATTTATAAAATTTTAATTATAAAATTTTTTAAATTTTTTTTTTTATCAAGTTATGTGTGCACATGTTTTGCTTATGGTCAGACAGGTAGTGGTAAAACTTACACTATGGTCGGACCTTCAGGAACCGTATGTTTGTTTTTTTCTTATTATTATTAAAACTTTTTGAACTAGTAAGGTTTCATATCTTGATTAAATTTAATAAAAAAAAAAAAAACTTGTTTTGAAAGTTTTGAAGAGCTTGAGTTAAGCAAATGTATTATTGTTATTATTATTTTTAAATTTAAACTTAAAACTAATGAAATTGTAAGTACTTTAATTCTTTTTTTGGAATACTTATAAACTATTACCAATATTCCCAGTTAGAAAATTCTGATTTCAAAAATTTCTAGGAATTTAAAAAAAATATATTTATTAATTATATTTTTTAATATATGGAAAATTTCTAAATACTAGTACCGTAATTTAGAAAAAAAATTTTAGTTTTAAAGTATGTAATACTTTAAACATATGTTTTTATTTGCTAAATTAATTTTAGAATAAAATTATTTTAAAATACCTTTATTGGTTTTTTTTTGTAAATATTTTTAGAGTTGAAATTCTTATAATTTCAAATTCAATTGAAAATTAATTAAAGTTTCTAGAAAAATTTTTTAAAAAATTGTTTTTGCTGTAAATTATTTAAAAATCATTACATGGAACTTTTGGTTTTTTATAAAATATTAAGTAAAGATTAGCTTGTGGAACGTTGGATTACAAAATTAAAGAAAATATTAATTATTAGCTAGGACTAGGATTATATTTTATAATAATTATTATTAACTTAATAAAATATCTAAAAATATTTTGTAATAAATATATTCTAAAGTACAATTTGAGCGGACAAGATAGACATACACACTTCGGTCTTATACCAAGATCAATAAATTACTTGTTTAATCAATTAAGACAACGAACAGCCGATTCCCAGTCGATATTTTATATAAGAGTATCTTACTATGAAATTTATAATGAACAAATAAGAGACTTGATAAACCCGAATAGTGGTCGAAAACTAGAAATTCGAGGCAGTCAAGAAGAAGGCTTTTTTGTAGACAATCTATTTGCTACATACATAGAAACCATGGATGAAATATTAACAATTTTACAAGAAGGAGAATTAAACCGCGCGACAGCATCTCATTTACTAAATGACCATTCATCACGTTCACATGCTATATTGACAATACAAGTCGAAAACGAACTTCAAAATTCCCAAGACCCCAAAGAACAAATAACCAAGCTTGGCAAATTAATATTTGTTGATTTAGCTGGCAGTGAAAAAGTTAAAGTTACTTTATCAAAAGGCAAACAATTAACCGAAACAAATAATATTAACAAGAGTTTACTTGTTCTAGGCACTTGCATATCGGCTCTTAGTGATCCAAACAAAAAAGATGGTCATATACCATATCGAGATTCAAAATTAACTAAATTACTTAGCGAAAGTCTCGGTGGTACTGGTATAACATTGATGATTGCATGTGTCTCGCCAGCTTTGACATGCGAAAACGAAAGCCTTAATACATTAAGATACGCTAATCGAGCACAAAATATCGAAAATGTACCACTAGCTAAATCAGATTCTAGAGAAAATATAATTTTAAAGCTAAAACGAGAATTGAGAAAATTAAAAGAAGAAAACCATAATTTAAAACAACAACTCGGCTATGGTAACAACCTAATTACATCGAATACAAACTCATCAATAATATCATCTGGCCCTCGTTTACCAAAGATAAACACAAACCGAAACGGTTCGTCAAATAGCAATGCATCTAGTGAATCTGAATTATTCGGAAAACTACAAGAATACATTCAAGAGAATAAGAATTTAAAAAATGAAAATTCACAATTGGAAAAGTTCCGAGAAAAAGTTCGTAAACAACATGAAGTGTTGACAAGAGAGAATGAAAAGCTAGCTAGAAAGTTAGAGCAAGTATTAAGAACGCAAGGACATCAAGTAGAGATAACACCAAATCCGACTGAATATATACTTGTAGACGATTCAAGCACATCTCTTCTAACAAAGCAAGGAGTTACTAAACCAAAAGTTTTAAAACCTTTACCAAAAATAGAGAAACAATACGAGTCCAACTCGGTTAGATCCAACAGTCCTGTTCGTAGAACAAGCCCAAGAAAAAATTATGTTACTCAGCCTAGTTCAGATCCGGGTGAAGATCCTATTGAGTAAACTAGTTATCTTTTTAATTTTAGATTAGATAGAAATTTAATTTTTGAATATAAAGAAAAATTGAAGTATCTCGTCCAAGTTATGTGAAAAAGTTTCAAAAAATTAAAGATTTAAAAGTTAGTAGTGATCCGAATATAAAAAAAATTAACAAGTTACCTGATACTATAATAGAAGGTAAATTAATTTTTTAAATGATATTCTTTAAAATTTATTTTATTTGCAAAAAAATCTTATTAGATAAATTAAATTAAGAGGTTTAAATTAAAAACTTTGTTTTATTTACATTTATAATAAATTTGCTTATAGACACTTTTATTTGAAGCATATAAAAAAATTTTGAAGCATATATTTTCACTCAATCTTAATTTATTTAAAATTAATAGATTTAAATTTTTTTTTTAATTTAAGAAATAAGATACTAAAGCTGAAAGTGAACAAATTCAATTGTATATATACAAAATGGACAAGCATTTATTTAAAATTTTTGCTTTTTTAAATGATTTTTCAGTAATCTCTTTAATTAATTAATTTAATTTTTTTTTAAATAAAAATAATTTTTTAATAACAAGAAAATATTTTTTTTATTTCAATCATATTTGAATTTTTTTTAGTAAAATAAAAAAAATTAAACAAATTCATTTAAGTAGATTAATCGTTTACCATTATTAAGTAATTATTAATGCTCATTGTCTATAAAATGCTTTTAATAAATTAAGAAAATCACTTGCATCATTCAAAATATCTTCCCAAAATCGTGATTTTATATTGCTTATTTCAAAGATGTATACCTTATTACAATGTATTTTGTGCCCCTTTAACCCCAACGTGTTCCAAACTTTTCTTAATCTTCTATAAATATACCTTAAATTGCACATATGAAAGTCTTTGAACCCGATGGGATTCATTTTTTTGCATTTTTTTATTTGATTCATTTTTATGCATTATTATTAGGGCAGGTATATTTTTAAACTTAAAAATTATTGTTTTTATTTTAAAATTAAAAAATGAAATCTTTTGTAGTTTAAATATAAACATTAGACTGTGGATTTTAAAAAGCTCTTTCAAGATCGCCATAGGAATATAAACCTTATTTCTATTTTATATAAAATATTTGGGAGCAAGAAATGCATTGTTATATGCTAAACCTCTTCAATATTTGTATTTATAAAATTAAAAAATGTATCTAAACTATATATGTATCTAAAAATATAAAATTGGGATGATTAGAATATGAAATTAGAAAAGAACCAATATTTGAAAGCTTAATAATTTAAATTTTAATTTTAATTTACATAATGATTTGATATAATATTTAATTTTAAATAAATAAATTAAGTAAATTAATCTTATCATAAGAAATAATTAATAGATCATCGATAACTCTATAATATCCAATCCTATAATATCTGATTCAACTCAGACCAAAAGCAATATTTTGATTTTTATAATAATTGTCTACACGAGCTTTAAAGATATTTAGGCTATTAGATTCTATAGTATAGTTCGATAATTTGTTCCAGTCTTTGACTATTCAATTTTTAAAAAAGTGTTTTCTTTGAATACAATTTTTAATAAGTTCTGTTTCTAGTCTTACCTCTGATGTTACTTGCAGGACGGTTTACAAATACCGAGCATGTGCGTGTTAAAGGCTTGTTCCAATTTATATCTTCAGTTTGATGATGAACTTTATACATTTGGATTAGATCTCCGTGAAGTCTTCTTTTACTCAGATTAGTTAATTCTAGCTTCTTTAGTCGTGTTGAATAGTCTAGTTTTTCTAACCTTTGATTTTTTTTGGTTGCTCTTCGCTGGACTTGTTCGATTATTTTAATATCTTTTTTCAAATAAGGATTCCGGACTGACACCGCATATTCGAGATGTGGTCCGACCATAGTCATACATAGAAGTTGTATTGTGTTCTGATTGCGGCAAATTAATCCGTTTAGAATCTGACCTAAAACTTGACTAGCTCTTGAAGCTGCCGAACAACTTGCTTGTTCCATTTTAGATCATCAGTTATTATAACACCTAGGTGTCTCTGAATTTTTAGTTTTTGAGATTAATTGGCTGTTGCCAGTTATACAATCCATCATTTGATAATTGATTCTTGGATTATTTTTTTCCAAAATGTATAATTTCACATTTTTCGAAATTTAAATCCATCGACCAGTCCGAGCACCATGTAATGAGGCTGTCAATGTCTTTTTAGAAATTTTCGGTCATGATTATTTTATCTTCGTTATTGAAAATACAATAAATTTTACAGTCATCTGCATACATAAGACATCTGGTTATAAAGTTTATAAAGTTATTAAGTTATCTGGTAAATCATTTATGTAAATAATAAATAAGAGAGGACCAATGACAGATCTTTGAGGTACTCCACCAGTTACATCTAACCAATCTGAGACAGTTTCATCTATAACAACTCTCTGTTTACGGCCGTCTAAGAATGAATGAATCCATGTCCGCATCTTTTTTAATTTTAGACTTCAGACGTTGATAAATTTACCACTTTTGATGTATTCAATTAAAACATCTATAAGATGTAATTCATTTTTTAAATGTTTTGCTAATTTATTTATATTAGAATGAGAACGATTATCTAGAGAAAGAGATTTTTACCAAGCCTGCAAATTGTTGTTTGTTCTCCAAAGATTTTTTTTCCATTCTCTTTTCCGCATTGCAAAAATTGGCTGATATTTTAGAACAGTTCGTAATTTTAAATCTTTTTATTGGACAAGACCAAAATAATTCTTTTCAAAATAATACATAACCAGACCTAATTCTTCAGGACTTTTTGACTTTATAAAATCAAATCGATGGAGCGAATCTTTTAATCGAACAAAAGACATAGCTTTAAGATATCTAAAATATTTCTGAAAACTTTCATTTTTTCTATATGTTCTGATTTGGAATTAACGAATGTGAGTCAAATTATTCAACCGAATTATTTAGTATTCTGTTGTATAATTTCCAAGTCGGACTCGAAATCATATCGATTATTTTTCTTACTACCAAAAGTAAGACACTTTTAGAAGAAAAAAAATTCTAATCATCACCTCTGCCATCACTTTTTCTTTCATCACAATATAATTATCAATTTACACCTGTATCAAAATCGACTTTATAAAGATCATGCTTGAAATTAGCATTTGATCAATTTGCATGACGGTGAAAATTCTTTATTTTCATTAAAAATATATTATAGATAGAAACTTAAATAATTTAAAAAGTAGTCAAGTCAAGCATATAAATGTTAGAACCAGCTTTTAGTTTATCAACTGAATCAGAATAAACTCGAGCTAATGCTAAGCCTCAAAGTAGGAACTACAAGCTTCAACAATAGCAACAAATTTTTCTTCAGTTTTCGATACAAAACAAACTGGAATCCCAGTACAAACTATAGTTTTTAATACGAGTGCCATCAAATAAGTCAGTTAAATTAGCATCATTATCAGTTTCACGGGCAGTATCATATTATAGCAGGAGCATGTTAATAATATGCAATTAGTAAAAGTAAAAAATTGATAATTTTCATATGAAAGGTATAAATTACAGCATTACTTATATTTTAATTTAGAAGAGACATTTATTTTAATTTATTGTACATACCTATAAAAAATTTATAAAACACTAAACAATTAAACATAAAAAAAACGATATAAAGTTTATTTAAATTTATAAAAATAAAATCTAATATTATATTTCGACAGCAATAATTGCCAACGGTAGCCCTATGGTCGTTGGGCCAGATAATTCTGTTAAGCTACCATCTAAATTAATTTTGTATGTGTAGGCAGTTGCTGAATTTTGATTTAATACAATTAAATGCTTTTTCAAAACATAAAAATCCCTAGGCACTTTACCAAGTGTATCATAGGTTCCAATATAACTTAATTGACTTCCATTAGACAAAATTCTAAATGCACTTATGCTATTTGTATTTCCTCTATTTGAAGCATAAAGAAATTTTTGATCAAGTGAAATTCGAATAGCACCAGCTGATTGACCATTAGATTGAATTCCAACTGGCAATGTACTAATTTTATCCTCAACGATGCTTAAACTTCCAGTTGATGAATTAATAGATAATATGCTTATATCGTTTGAAAACTCATGAACTATATATGCATAAAGACCATTTGAATGAAGCGCTAAATGTCTTGGTCCACTTTCTGTACTAAATCCATCTACTTGATTCGGATTTGCATAGCAATCACCTGTTTTTGCATCTGATACATAATTTAAGATTTTATTTCGACCAAGATCTGGTGCATAAACGTACTTATTTTTAAATGAATATGCACTATGCAAATTTCCACCACTGTTTATAAAGCTATCTAAAAAAACTCTCTGTCCGATTGAACCATCTAAATTTCGTTTATAAACACTTAATGCTCCACCATTACTGTAGTGAGCGATGTATAAGAAATTCTCATTGTCATCAAGCGAAATATGTACAGCATTTTGACCACCGGTCCCAACAACAGAATTAATTCTGATTAATTCACCGTTATTTTTTTTGTCTATTTTAAACGAGATTATATTGGATTCTTCATCATCACCAATGAGACTATTTACAGCGTATAGATAGTCGCCACTCTTTGTTGTAGTCATATAAATAGAATTTTTACCAGCGTAATCTGGTAGATATTCTTTTAATAATTTTAAAGAGCCATCTATTTTGTTAAACTCATAAGCACGAATAGAATGACTAGATGCGTTTCCTTGCAACCAACTGCCCTCAGGTCTATGCGTGTAACTTCCAACATAAACTATAGTCTTTCGATTATTCATTTGATTGATTTTTGTTGTAGTTTTGGCTTATTTAAATTAATTATATCAAATTTTAGAAATTATTTTTTGTTGAAAAAAAATTTTAAATAAAATATTTGTTCAAATCTTAGTTAATTTTGATATCAGTGAATTTTTTATTTAGTTTTTTATTTTTTTTATAAAACAATGCTCGTAGAGATAAGTTAGTATGAAACGTGATCTTGCTTTTTACTTAGTAAGAGCAATCTTAGTGAGTTAGGGCATGTTTATGCTATGCGTATAAGACTAGCAATTTAAAATTTTTGTATTAAGGCAAAGTTTTGACCAAAAATAAAACTCAGGGTTGTTAGAAATTTTTGTTTTGCTACTTGATAAGTTCATACTATAAAAAAAAAACTACATACATGATGCTAAAGTATGCATTTGATTTGAAACCTTATCTGGTTTGCCAAAATAAGTTGCTAAAATCGAACCAACAAATAAAAGTGAAATAACAACTGCTGTAATAAGTGCGTGATTTTTCTTAACATAAAATCCATTTTTAGATGCTAAATTTCTATTCGACAAATCATCAATTTTCTCAATATTTAACGGTTCTGTTTTTGGACTCATTTTTTGTTTTTTTTTTAAATTGTTTCTAAAATAAAATTTAAATAAAGATTTATTTTCTAATTCACAAAATTTCGTGTTTTAAAAGAGTTTGTAAAACTTGATCAGTTTTTATTTATATGCAGTAATTTAAAATTTTATAATATTTAGTTTATTTTTGTGTTTATTATTTTAGAAAAAAAAAAAGAGATAAGATATTTTAAAGCAAACTTTCTATATTTATTATTATTATCTTGGTTTTGTTCAATAAATTACTTTTGTTTAGTTTTTTATCTAAAACTTAAAAGTTTAATCTTCATTTTAATGTTCTCCAGGTCAGATCTTATCAGATAAATGGCTAATAATTTTCAAAAATAAAAAAGTATTTTATAAAGTTCAAAATTTCTGACTTAGTTGTTCTACTTTATTTAATAATATTTCTGGTTATCTATTTAACTATTTCCAGAATTAAGAGTTTCACAATATCTAATATTGTAAATCAATTATAATAGTTTAGTAATGTGAGCGCATGTGAGTGTAATTGATCAAAAAAATAAAGAATAATTTTTAATTAATAAATTTTTAAACTAGAATTGTTGAAACTGAGTTTTGGCCATTTACTATCTAATTCGGCAGTTTGGTTGATTTAAATGAAAAGCCATTAATGAATATCTAACATAATTTATTATCTCTTAGGTCTTCATAAAATCCATATACATTATGATTGCGTAACTAACATGGTATTTCTGAAGTTTATATAAATTCTTTTTTCTTTATTATAATACAGAGAGTTAGAGTCGAACCATTATTGCTTAATCGTAGCTTAATATTGAGTTAGTTAAATAAATTATTAAAATAAAACATTTCTTATTTCTAAATCCACATCTCAATCAACTCGAATTACTGGGTTAAGATAAATTCTAATTAGAAAATATTAGAAGAATTCGGGACTTTTATTTATATGCTTATTTATTTGAGTCTTTGATCTAGGATACCAAATTTTTAAAAAATAACTAATAAAAAGCAGTTTAAAAATTTATTTTATAATTTTTATTTTGTTCACTTAGTAACAAAAAAGATCGAGAACATTTTTTTTTCATTTTGTTTTATATTCTTCTAATAATAATATTAAGACATTGAGACATGTTTTCTTTGAAAATAAATATTTCAATTTATTTTATTATTTTTCCTATATTTTAAAATCTTTTTCATAAGACTAGGAATTATTGGTTTTTTAATTTAAAACTTTGAAGAGCAAATAAAGCTAAAGTCTTGTTGTACTACTTTAAAATTTATTGAAATAAAAATTTTTTTTTGTATTTAAAATGTATATATTTAAGCGATAATTAATGAAAATTGCAATTTTTTTGTAATGATAATGATTTTTGATTATTTAGTATTCAAAAAATAAAAAACAATATCAATTATAAATATAAAAAGATAAAATAAAATTACTATTATAATAGCTATTATTGTTGATGTTTTTGTTACGGTTTCAATTATTTTTATTTCTTCTGATTTAATCTCGCAATTAGATCCTGAATATTTATTGAAACATTTACATTCAGGTATACTATTTAAATCAACACACAAACCATTTGATGAACATGATTTATTTAAGCATAAATTTATTTTTGTTTCACAATTAAAGCCTTCATAAAACTCGTTACATTTACATTTATAGCCATCTAAACTTACATTTGATTGAATACATGTTGAATTGTTTAAACAAGGATTAATGGAACATGCTCTTAGATCATATTCACATGAATTACCAGTTAAATAAGAATAGGAACAAGTACATTTAAATTTTTTGTGTTTTTCATCTAACATGCATAAACCATTATTAGTACAATTTTTTAAACAATCAAATAAATCAAGATCACTAATTAATAAACTAAGCAATTTTTGTTCTTCAATTTTAACCAATTCAAAAGATTTATTCAAATAAATTATATCTTTAATAATAATTTTAAATAATTATTAATATACATATGGATAAAATACTCAAAAAAAATATAAAAATTACCTTGAAGAGTTTTATTTAAATTTTCTTTTAAACTTTGTATATTATATCCAAAAAATGCATTTGATAAATATTGAAAGCTACTTGTGTTATTAGTTATTAAATTTAATTCTGCTGAAACTGTACTTGTTCCTATTATATTTGTGGATAAAGTATTTTGAATATTATTTCTATCCAAAGAATCTATAATTGTATAAAATTTTAAAATTGTTTAATTTTAATTTAATATAAAAAAATTATACAATTTAATTGAATCAATTCAAAAGATTTAAAATCCAAAAAATTTAAATCAAATGTTGTTAAATTATTTACTTGTAAAAAATTATTGTTATATTTGTTATTACCAAATAAATTATTAATATTATTAACTATATTGTTTTTTGAAGCGCAGATAATTGTTTGATTTAATTCAATAATAAACATTATTGAACTACTAGGTTCAAACAGCAGGTATTTATTTGTAAAATTTTTAAAGTCAAAAATCCATAAACCTCCATCGTCTCTACCAATAGCCAAATTTGAGTTTTGTAATAATCTCAAACTTTTTAATCTAAATTCTGAATTTTTGTACTTAGAAATAAGATCACCAGTTGTAATATTAAAAATATTAATCATCGAATTGCTACCGGTTATTAAAGTATCTTCATTAAGTAAATCAAAGCTTTGAATTGTTTCATTTTCATGATAGTTTCTAATAGTTAAATTAAATTCGGATTTATTTTCATTTTTAAAAATAAAAATATCCGATTCACATATCACTATTAATGCTTCTTTTTTATTGTATTTTAAAAATTTAACAGGTTTCTCACAAAAATAATTATTTTCATTATAGATATTGGAAACATTTAATAAATTCCATATTTTAGTTAAACCTGCTTCTGCACCAGTAGCTATTTTATATTCATTTATTTTTTCTACACTATTTATCTTTGATAAATGTGCTTGATCTTTTGAAGCAATCAAACTTCCATTTGAAATATTCCATAATTTGAATCCATTGAAATTAATAGTTACCAAAATTGAATCATTCAAAATTTTAACTAGACCATTAGATTTTCCAATTTTTTCTACAATTTTGAAATTATTATCCAAAATTATTGTTTGATTGTTTAAACAGCAGCCTAGTATATCTTATATAATTCAAATGATATATAAACTAAAATCAAGTTTATATTTAAGTGAATTTGTTTAGAATTAAAATCTTACATGGTATTTGAGATAGTACTTTATCTAAAACTGTTATTAATAAAATAAGAATAAGCTTAAGCTTAATCAAAACCATTTTATTGATTTATTTCTATTTAAAAAAAAAAAAAGATTTACTATTTTAATTTATTTTATTGTTTGAAATGTTTCACAATAAATTGATAGAAACATTATTTTTTTCAAAATTTTAGATTTTGTTTATTTATTAAAAGGAAATTAAATCAAAAAATAGAATTTTTATAATATTTTTTTTGTTCACTAAGTAACAGTAAAAAAGATCGAAAACATTTTTTTTTCATTTTGTTTTATATTCTTCTAATAATAATATTAAGACTTTGAGACATGTTTTTTTTTTTAAATAAATATTTTTATTATTTATTTCCTATTTTCAAAATCTTTTTCATAAGACTTGGAATTATTGTTTTTTAATTTAAAACTTTGAAGAGCAAATAAAGTTAAATTTTTTGTTGTTTTTCTAGCTAATTTTGATCAAAAGTTTACCAAAAATATCTGAATTTCTAATATATTTAAATATGTTTATTTCAACTATTGAATCAAAAGAAATAAAATTCATTTTTTTTATTGCTTAAATAATTTATTAACAAAATAAAAATTTAACTAAAAAAAAAAACAATTATTTAACTTTTATTTAAATTTTTTGTTTGACCAAAATGGAATATATTTTCTTTTTAGGACTAAAAATAACCGAAAATAAAATAAAATTAAATTAAACAAAACTTGTGATTGTTTATGTATATTCGTAGTTAAGAAGCATTTCTTGGTGTTATCTTAAAGCTTGAGCTCAATTTTAAATTTTGAAACTTTTCCTCAAGCATTTGACGTCTATTGAGACGTTGATTTAAATAAATTGTTTTATTTTCGTAATAATCTTTTTTCTCTTCGTCAGTAATCAATAAACAATCTTCAAATTCATTTTTATTATTTTTACTACAACACACTTCAATTGTATTCAAACAATCAAAATCGTTTAAATAGTTGTTATTCATTTCGTATTGAGAATTGGAAGAAGACGATGACGAGGAAAATGAAAGCGAAGAAGTCATTGAATTGTTGATTGATTTTAAATTATTATTACTTGACTCTTCTTCGCTCAAACAACCACATGATGCTTCATTTAGACTCACATCTATTTGATTTAAATAATTTTCTAGCTCATCGTCTTGAATTATGTGCTTTTTTGCTTCATTTTTTTCTGCTTCTTCT
This sequence comes from Brachionus angularis, assembly GCA_021432725.1. Lineage (NCBI taxonomy): Eukaryota > Metazoa > Rotifera > Eurotatoria > Ploima > Brachionidae > Brachionus > Brachionus angularis. The sequence continues at coordinate 1,161,765 of JAJVDD010000007.1, forward strand.
AAGCCTTCAACTTGTTTTGAATTATTTTTTTTCATTTTGTTTGATTTTGATTTTGATTTTTTATTATTTTGTTTTGATTTTACTATTTTGTTCGATTCTGCTTCGGCCAATTCGGCGCAAACTAATTCCAAGTTTGATATTCCTTGTAATTTTTCGAATTTAAGCTAAAATAATAAAAAATATTTTTTAAATCATTTAGATTTAATAATAATAAAGGTTGTTGCAAAAATAATTGCGTTTTATTTATATACGGTCATATGTTAAAAAACGTAATTTATTTTGCAACAATTAATATTTGCTTTATCATTATTTATAGTTAATTTTTTTTTTCTTATTTTTACTATCTAATAGTACCTTTTCTTAGATAAGATTGTAACTGTAAATACTTAAATTGATCGGAATTAAAAGAAAGCTAACAAACAATTTCTATTTATTTATTTATCAAAAATTGTTTTTTTTTAAGTTGTTGCAAAATTGATTGCGTTTTTTTTAATTTAATCACTTGTTTAATAACGTAATTAATAATGCAACAGTTTAATATCAATTCTAATTCTAATTTTAAAATAAAAATTTTTCAAAAAATTATATAATTTAGTTTCAAATTAAAAGCTTTTCTATACTAACTATTAATTACTATTATTATTATTATTATTATTTTGCTAAAACTAATGAAAAAAATTTTACTTCAAAAGCTTTTTTGAGAGTCAGAATACTGGATAAGACCAATAACTGCCAAGTTTGTTCCTCCGATTTGATTGATTGATATATACGACTGAAGCGATTGTATAAATGTAGACCAATGCATATTAAAACCTCTTCTTGAGCTATATCAAGTGTTTTTGCGTGTCGTTCTCTACGATTGCCTTGTATTTCAGTCTCGGCTTTGTAAATCAAATTTGCTATGAATTGTTTATCATTTTTCAAGTGTAAATGTTTCTTGCTCAAATGATGTTTTGTTTGTTTTTTATTTGTTACCGAATTTATTTGTTCTAAAGTTGTTTTAGTTTTGATTGAACAACATTCAATACCTTCATACAAATTGGAACAAAAGCCTTTCTCTTTGGAAGAGTCCAAGTCACCAATTAAAATATTATAAGCACGAATTACTTTTAATTTACAATCAGAACAAAATCTTAGAAAGAGATAAAAATAGATAAAAAAATTATTTTTTTAATTTTTTTAAGCTTTGTTTTTGTTTTAGTTGTTGTACTTGTGGCGTCTTAGATAATCGTCCAAAGTAGATAGAAGTTTAGAAGTGTCAATCAATAAGGTTTTAGCTCTTGTACTTATTTTAGTAAATGAATCCCAGACTGGCAACCAATCGTTTATTGATTTTGATTTACGATTTTTGTGATCTAATGAATGTATTTGACATCTTCGATTTTTGTTATTATTACTATTGTTTGCTATACAATTCATTGATAATGAAAATATATTGTATTGTTCATTGCCAATTTCAGTTTTAGAACTTTAAATAGAAAAACATTTTATTTTGAGAATAACAAAGTGTTGATATTGTTGTTGCAATATTATTTGCGCTTATTTATGTATATATAGTACATTTGATAGCGCAATTTTATTTGCAACAAAATAAATTTTAATTAATTAATTAAAAAGTTTTAGCTTTATCAAAAACAAAATGATCAATAAATTATAAGCAATTGTTCATTTCAATAATATTAAATTAATCTAATTTAAAATTTAAAAAAAAAAATAAATAATCAAACTAAAAAACATCAAATCTAAATAAATTAAAGAATTAAATGCTTTCATTCAAACATCGAACTAATTCTAAATCAAAATATAAACAAATTAAAAAATATTCTTATCTTTACTTCAAAGAATTCAGTTATTTTATTTGGTACTAAAATTTAATTGTAATTAATAGTCTATTCTTTAAATTTATATTGTTGCAAAATTAATCGCGTATATTTCTATATAACCTGATGTCATAAAACGCTAATATTTTTGCAACAACATTTTCTAATTGTTACCAAGAAATTAATTTCTTTTTACAAGTTAACATTATTTTTTCTTGAGTCAATTTATATATAATAAAAATATAAAATATTAAACATCTAATCTGATTTGATATTGTTATTAATAAATAAGAGTAAAATATTTTTGATAAATTAATTAAATAAAAAATAATTTACCTATTAAAATAAAGAATTGAATATAATTTACATGGATTATTCAAAATCGATTCATGTAGAGTTAGCAAATCGTTTAATTTAAGTAAAATCGGATAAGTAACATTATTAATAGTTTTAGATTTATTTCTTATTTTATTGGTTTGATTTGTATAAAAGCGTTCAATACTTGATCTACATCCAATACAACTAATTAAATTAGAAATTGTATTCATTAAATCGGATTTGTTTGCTTCCAAATCTAAGCTGCATTTAGAACAAGTTAAACAATTTAATCTATTATCATCAGTTAAACAACAGCAACAACAACAACAAGAATTATTTGCACTTTTTATTTTTATGTATTTATTCAAAAATTGATTGAAATCTTTACTTTGTTTGCTTAATGTATCTAAATTCTTCAATTTATCACATTCAAAACAAGTTTGTGTATCAAACCAGTTTGTTGGATCGTCAAATTGAATAACCAATTTCGGACAATCATCTAAATTAAGTTCGATTTGGCAATTATTTAAATAATACTCTTCTTCTTCTTCTTCTGCTTCTTCTGCTTCTTGTGCTTCTTCTTCTTTATCTCCTAAACTAGTTTCACTATTGTCTTCTTTTATCAGTACATCAACTATTTTTGAATTTATCATTTTAAAATATTTTTAAACAAAAATATTTTTTTTTATATTTTTTTTTAGAAATTTTAAGTATATTTAATTATATTTTTGTTTAGCGTATTTTAAATAATAATAATAATAATAATAATAATAATATATTGCAATTTGATATATTATTTTTTATTTTATATAAATTTATATATATAATTTTTTTTTCTTCAAAAATTTATAAAAGTATGCATAAAGCACAGCGCAGTATATTTATTAAAAGTATGAATATTATGAAGGAAAATTTAACAAAATTATTTAGTGATAACAAGTTTTTGCTTTTTTTTATTTTTATTTTATTTTAAATTAATTAGTTAATTAATTTTGGCTAAAAATTGAAAATCTCACTAAAATAAATGAAATTTGCCTTAAAAAAATAATCATGTGTTAAATGAATATATGCATCTAAAAACAATACTCTGTTCTAAAATAAACTATAATTTCTAAAATCAATTTATGTTTCTAAATTCAATTAATATTTTTAAATCCAACAATTGATTCAGCACTTTGGAAGAGTTCAAGTCAATTTATAGACTAAAAACCCAAGCTTAAATTCATTCCTGATTTAGGATATGAACCTTAGGTGCGTTAGTTTCTTTGTAACAGACGTTATTAATTTTTGTTAAAATTTTTATATAAAATATGCACAGCTATTATATTTGACTAATTTGGCTTTTTTTTTCACCAAAACATCAAACTTTCTTCTAAAAAGATTTAAAAATTATTTTCAAAAGAAAATTAAAATCTTGTATTTAGTTGATGTAATAAGTCTGAAACTAACTGAAGTGTTTTCAATAAATAAAAAAGAATTTAAATTTTGCTCATTATATTTTATTTTAATTAAAATATTAATTTAAATATCTTAAATAAGCTTAAACAAATTTAAGTGTAGATTGTAGATTATTTTATAATTATTTATAAACAAAAATTTCTTAATTAAATAAGAAGAAATGTAAATATTTTATTTGAAATAATTTGAAATACTCCTTTTTTTAAATTATGTTTTCAATAAATTCTTTTTTACTAAAGCTAATTAAATATTATAAATTACAGAGATGGATTCAGAGTCTATGATAGAAGATAGAAGAATAGTAAAAATGCTTTTATGATGGTTGAAGAATATTATTTATATTGGAAGACTAAATTATCAAATAGTCAACTTAGTATACTAATATACACTCCCCGACACATTTTTTCGATCAGTATAGATCTGAATCTTCTGTTAGAATGATATGTGCTTATACACTTTTTTTTGAAAGTACATTAAGTAATAACAATAATTTTAGTATACACTTTGTTTCATATTGTTTATTAATTTAATAATTTGAAAAAAATGTAAAATTTAGTTATACAAAGTGTCAAGTTTTTTCGATCACCAATCCTTTTTACTATATTATTAGAGTAAGATTTCAAATAATTAAATAAATGTATACTCTACTGCAAGTACATTACTTATATATTATATTTTTCACTAATTCACAATTTTAAAAATGTACAGTAAGGATTTAATTGATAAAGTAAATGAGGTTTATAAAGATACAAAAAACATCAGAGAAACAAGTCGAATTTTAAAGATGAGTTATTCAACTGTTCATTACATGATAAATAATGATTATTCTCGTTTAAAGAAAAAGACTGGAATAAAAAAAATTTTATTTTATTCAATAGTTAAAATTAAATAAAAAATAATTTTAAAATAATTTTTTTAATAAAATTAATGGCTTTTTTATAACATAATTGAATATTACAAAACCGCAATTGATTTTGCTTATAAATTTTAATCAGGTGTACCTAGTACATAAAAAAAAAACGTGTTTCAATTCTTAAACATACTCTTCTTTTTTAGCTCTATGAGATTTTTTGATCACTCGTCTTCTCCAACTGTAATCTTTAAAAAAAAATGCAAATTATTTTTTTTAAAAAGAATTTAATAAATCCTACTAATTTTAGATGAAAAGCTTTTCTTTTTTTTAAATAATCTAAAAATTCTACTTTTGATTGAATTGCTTGAAATAATATATAAAAAAGAAGGCCACACAAATGAAGTTTTGGCAAAAATAATTGGTACTAATGGTGCAAATGGAGAAATTTTAATTGTTTTAACAAATGAACTAATAAATGAAACAATAGCATATGGAGTCCATGAAATCATAAAAGTGGCTTTTTAAAATTTTAAATTATTAAAATAAATCTTTTATTTTAAAACTTTAAAAAAAAAAATTTTGTCACCAATTATTAAAAATATTGAAATTGTTACTTTCTTCTCTATTAAAATTCTTTTCTTGATTAATAACTTTTGATTTGTATTTATCAAAAATCTATTAAAATGTTTTATCTTTACATAGAACCAATAATAAATAATAAAATATATTTCTTAAATAATTGAATTAAATTTCTTACCATAATGATCAGTTTTAGATTTGTCAAAATAATTAATAATAATGGTAGAAAATAAACTGCTGTGAACATAACAACGTTGTAACTAACAACATTAAACGAAGAATCAAACCATTCAACACTACATGTTGTTAATGAAAGTTCTAATGAATAATAAGACCAACCGAATAAAGGTGCTAATGGCCATATCAAACCCAACAAAATACAAATTAGTAAATATGTTACTATTATTTTTTTATTCAAAATTTCAGTTTTGTAAGGATTATTGATTATTCTATATCTTTCAAAAGATATTGCTGTCAACAAATATATGCTTGTACAAGCAATAAAATACATACTAAAAGCACTTATTGTACATCCAATTTTACCAAATATCCATTTTCTATAATAATTACTAATAATCACTAGTGGTAATTCTATGAATGTACCAAATAAATTTAAACATGTTAAGAATATGATTAAAATATTAAATGATGTTCGTAATTCTTTATATTTAATAAATGTTATTAATAATAAAGAATTTATAAATATACTTGATATGAATATAATTAGTAATATATAAGTTACAATATCTAATTTATAACTCTCAATTGGAGATAACTCACCAAAATTTTCACTTTTTAGCATTTTAAAAATAAAAAACTTTTAACCTAAAAAATAAATTAACAATGTTTTAATTTGAGACAAAATCATTTATAGTGGAAAAAAAACATAAACTAATTTTCAATTATATTTCATAATAGGAAAAGTAAGTAATCTGATTTTTCTTTATATTTTTGGATTTATTAGTAAGTCTTTAGTTTATAAAACATTTTTTAGAATTAAAATTGCTTGAGACTTTTAATCTTATTATTTAAGAAAATCTATGAAAATTTAAATTTTTTATTTGAAATAAATCGATTGATTGTAGACGGGCATGATTTAACTAAATTTAAAAATAGAAAATTTTTCAAAAAATTCTCAAAACCAATTAAGTTTGAGTTTTTCTACAGTATTTAAAACAGAGCAATAAAAAAGTAAATTTAAAAATTCTATATCCATAATTTTGTAAAGATTATAAAGAAAAATCATATTTTTTTTTTAGATTTTTGAAAATAATGTAGTTCAATATTTGATTATTTTTGAATTAATTTGATTTTATAATAATTAATCAAGTTAAATTATAAGTATGTTTCAACAAATCATAAGATAAAACTTAATTCGTTTCGTTTTTGGCTTCATTTGAGTTATTTATGATCTTCTAACTGTGTATAAAATAAAAGTCCTAATAAATCTTATAAGTTTTGATTTTTGAATTTTATAAAAAATTTTAAATTAATTAAGTGAAATAAGTATCAAAAGTTATTAAAATTTATTATTTAATACAAAATTGTTAAAGGTCAAGACATGTCATAATTAATTGGCATAAGAAACAAGTATGCGTAATGAAACAAGGCTCTGTTATCTTAAGACCTAAAACAAAGGGACATAGATACCGTTTGGTAAAAGAAAATACCAAACATACAATAAGATCTAATTTCTTCAATAATAGAATTGTAAACGATTGGAATGCGTTGCCAAATGATGTTGTAGAAACCAACACGCTTAACTCATTTAAAACCAGAATAGATAAAATATTTGAAGCAAATAAAACTTATAGAACAACTAAAAAGACTAAATATATTGTAAAAGAAAATGTAAATTTTCTTGCCAACATTTTGGCTAACTCAATCTTATTCTTATTACTATTACTATTACTATTTGTATTTTTTTTTTAAATTTTATTTATTCTTAATAAAGATAGACCGAATATAGAAATAAGAAAAATGGAATTAACAATTGTTTTGCCAAGTATTGTTTAGTAAATTAGTTAATTATTATTATATTATCAATAAAAAATATATCAATTTTGCACAATTTTATCTAATATTATTTTTAATCATTTTTAGCTAAACTTTAATTAAGAATGATATAATTTATTTAATCTTTTTTTTAATTTTTATTAATAAAAGTATTTCATTTTAATTTAATTTCTTTTTAAATAAAACAATTGTTCAAAGACAAATTGAAAATATTTTTAATATCTGCTGTAAACTCATGCTAAAGTAATTTTCAGTTTAAACTTCCAAATACTTTTTTTATACTTTCAATCAACTACACATATACACAATTAAAATAAAAAATTATTTTTTATATTTTTTTTCTGATTTCAATCATATATTGCAAGCTTAGCTTATGATTTATATATATATATTTTTATTTTTTTTTTTTCATAGTTATAATATTTTTACAATATGTACATATATATATATGTATATATATGTATATTTATAAAAACGTGCTTTAAAAATAGAAGAATTTTGTTTTCCAAAATAAAAAAAATATTTTCTCTCTTTGTACTATTTAGAGTTAAAATTTAAAAACTAATAAGTTAATACAGAAAGAAAAAAAATGGATAAAGAAGATAAGAAAAAGCAAGAACAAAAACCAAGATTGGCCAGAGTAATTAAAATCTTAGGTAGAACTGGCTCGCAAGGTCAATGTACACAAGTCAAAGTCGAATTCATTGATGACACAAACCGTCAAATTATTCGTAACGTCAAAGGACCAGTCAGAGAAAGTGATGTATTAACATTATTGGAATCTGAAAGAGAAGCTAGAAGATTAAGATAAATTAGTTTTTAATAATCGGAAAAAAATAATCAATAATTGTTTATTGGTAAAAAAATTGATTTTTTTTTTTATATTTTATTTTTTATAAAATTTAAAAAATTTTTTTATTTTTTAGAATTACTATGAATTTCAATTCAATTATATAACATGATAATATTGTGTTTTTTTATATAAAAATATAATTTTATTAAATAATAGTAATTTTCAATAAATGATTATTAAAAAACTATTGATTATTTTCTTTTATTTTGTAATTTTTTAATTTTGTAATTGCTACCTTTGAAGCTTTTTTTTTTGTATTCTTAGTTTACCCTTGATTAGATCCGAACACATGTGTATTTGCTGACATATGTATCTTAAAGAAATAATTTAAAAATTTTATAAAAAGGAATATATTTTTAAGCCAAGTTTATGGATAAAAATTTTTTGATTTCTTTGATTGTAAATTTTATTATTTTTTTTTAAAAAAATAATATTTAAAATGTTTATAGTCAGGTGCTTCGGCTGGTACTGGTGTTGACTTGATTTTGTTTCCTTTGGATACTATTAAGACAAGAGTTCAGTCACAAAAAGGATTTTGGAATTCGGGTGGTTTTAGAGGTATTTATAGTGGTTTGCCGTCAGCGTTGTTAGGTAGTGCACCAACTGCGGCTTTATTTTTTATTGTTTATGATAGAACTAAATCAGAGCTAGATTTTTATGTTAAAAATAACCATCTAAATTCATCTGTTAGTCAAATAATTGCAGCTAATCTTGGAGAAACTGTAAATTAAATATAAAATTTAATAATAAAATATTTTATATTTTATTATTAAAAGTTTGCTTGTTTAATTCGAGTACCAGTTGATAATATTAAGCAAAAAGCTCAAGCAAATCCTAATTATTCGACCTTGTATTTTTTAAAGAATATTATCAAAACAGAAGGTTTTAAAGGTTTTTATAGAGCTTATTTGACTACAGTTTTAAGAGAAATACCCTTCGGATCGATTCAATTTCCTTTATGGGAATATTTAAAACTAGTGGTTGAAAATAATAGTAAAAATAAAAAATGTGAGCCTTATCAGTCAGCTTTATGTGGAGCCGTAGCTGGTGGTATTGCAGCTGGCCTTACTACACCAATGGATGTTGCTAAAACAAGAATAACTTTGGCTCAAGTATTTCAAACTTTAATGTTGTAGAAATAGTTGCGCTTGTTTCTATAATATTATATATGTAAATAGGCGCAATTATTTATGCAACATTTTGATAAAATAAAATATAATTTTTTCAATTTTAAAGAAACAAAGCAATTTGGAGAAAGGTAAAATATTACAAACTATAAGAGAAATATTCAAAGAAAAAGGCATAAAGGGTTTATTTGCCGGTATTTATCCAAGAATTACTATGATTTCATTTGGTGGTTTTATATTTTTCGGTATTTACGAAGAAATAAAAAAAATTGTTAGCAATAATTTATAAAATTTTTTTAAGAAATTGTTTTATTAATTAAAAAATAGCTAAAAAACCAATAAAAATCATAAAAATGATTATCGTTTTTTTTAATTAGCCAAAAAAAGTGTTTAAGTGTATATAATTTGTAGGATCTAATCTTTATAAATCAATTAATACCTTGTAACAATATAGAAAAAATTTATTTCTAAAATCCTTTTTTTTTTTGAATGTAAGCAATTTTTGATTTTTTCTTAAATTTTATGTAATTTTACGTAAATTTACTTAAGTTATTATAAAATTACATTTTCTTAGAACATACATTTGATGTAAATTAATGTAATCTTACTTAAAATAATGTAAAATTACGTAAAATGATGTAAACTTACCGATTCTGAAAGTTCACTTTAAACACTGTATTTATAAATAAAATTAATAATATAATTAAAATTTCTCCATTCATGTCTTTAGTACCAACTATGTTTGCCAAAACTACATTTGTGTGGGTTTCTTTTATTTTTTTTGCTCAAATAATTATATTATTAAATAAAAATATTTAGATTATTTAACAAAAAGAACAGTTTATCATCTCATCTCTAACTAGTAATATCTATTGGATGTATGGAATCATCACGTAAAAAAAGCTCGTCATCAATTAAAAAATTTAAATGGTAAATTTTTTATTATAAAAGAAAAATTGATTAATTTTTTAAGTTAAGATTTAATTAAAGTATTTAATTAAAGTATATCATTAAATGATAATTCTAAACATGTATCTTGCATCAAAAAATCAACATCTAAATCGAGATTTAGTTTTTCACATTAATTTATTATGCCTTTAAATATTTGAACAAAATTAGATTCTTGTTCATGACTAGTAATGGCAATTGAAATCAAATGAAAACGATAAAAAGCATCAGAATAAACACTGGAAGCCTGTTTTTAATCAATTTAAAAGTATTTTATGTGATGGGCAGATTTGGAAAGATTATATATAATAAATTAATTGCGATTTTAAATTTTTTTGGTATTTTATTTTTTAAAAATTTATAAAAAAGGTTTTTAAAAATGTATTTTTTTTATAATTACTAAATATTTAAAATTAATTTTAATACAATAATAAATATTATTTAATTATTATTATTATTATTATTTGTATTTGTATTTGTTTTACTAAAGATAAAATCTGCAAAGCCAAATATACCACATATTTTATTTATCATTTCATTTTCAGGATCAAGTCTTAAAAACTTTGAAAATTCTTTATTTCCAATGATATTTCTAATTTGATCAAAAAAAAACTCAGTATGATCAATAGCCAAATTAGCTGCTATTAAATGTAAATCAGCATGTGGTGATAATAAATAATAGCCAGAGTCTTTATTGATTCCACCTTTTGCTGGTTTTGATGAGCTTGAATCCAAAGCTCCACCATGACTACACTCCATCGCATTCTCCGGCTTTATTACTTTAGTTCCATCAGCTAAAGCAGAACCTTCGACAAAACCAGTTAGTATTTTATCCAATACAACTATATTATCATCACATTTAAAATAACTAAATGGACATTTGGCAATAGGTCCTTTGAAATTATTAGTATTAAAAATATTTGCCAAAAATTGATAAAAATTATCACATTCTACAATTTCTTCTTTACAATTGCTAACACACTTTGCCTCTTCTTGGTCACTTGAAGAAGCGAATTTTTGATGGCTTACAAACTCAGGTGTTCCTATTAATTTGTTTATTTTGTCTATATTACCCATTTCAACCCAGTTTGAATGAGAATAAAAATCGTGTATTGTATGCAATACTTGTCCTGTAAGTTTACGAGCTGTTTCATAATCTTTTCTAGCCAATGAGCTTAAAATAATTTGAGTAAAATTCATTACTCGCATGTTAGAACCTATGAGCTCATTCGAATCGAAATGAGCATATGGTAAATTTTTAGTATTCAAATCAAAGTCTACAATTGCAACATTTTTCTCTAAGGTTCCTTCTATAATCGGATTAAGACCTATTAGACAAAATTTTTTTTCATAAAATTTAAAAAATACATCATCTGAATTTGATATGCCTTTTGTTATGTTTTGCTTTAATTCGACTAGTTTTATTCTATTAAATTTTTTATTATTAATTTCGTTCAAGTAATTTGTCACTGATTTTAGAACGCCTCTTTTGATTATTTCCTCATGGCTTAAACTATCACTTACTCTGTTCAAACGATTATTGGCGTTCATTGCTACCAAAAGACGATCTTCTAATCTTAATGGCATAAATGCTCTGCATTTTAATATTAACAAACAAAATATTAAAATTGATATAAAATTCATTTTTTTTTTTAATTTTTTTAAAAGTTTTAAATCAAATTAAACTAATAAATATGATAAAGCAATTATATAATTTTTAATGCCCTAAAAATTTTCCTAGCCTTAAGAAATTCATGTAAAAAAGAGTTCTTGATAAACTTTAAAAATTTATTTTTATTAAAAAAGCCTATATATATTATAGTTAGGTAAAACTTTATATTAATGTTTTTAATTATAAATTTATTTCTAATGTTTTTTTTTTAAAGAAATACTGTTAAATAAAAGAACTAAAAACTTTTGTCACTCTTGAATAAAGTATTGACAACTTGGTAAACAAAAGGGTTAGTATTAAATCAAAAAATTATGTAATGATACAGTTTTTTTTAGCAGTTGATTCAACAGGAACGCAAAACTTTTTTGAGAAAAGTGAAAGCGTAATAGTTTTCTAAAAAAAAAATTTTAAAATTTAAACATATTCTTCTTTATTGATAGTTTTTGTGATGACTAGTGAGCTTGCTCCCCATTCGTTACCTTTAAGAAACAAAAATTTTATTTAACAAAAAGATAGAATGATTGTAAATAGTAATATTACTAATTTGAGATGATAGACTATTCTTTTTGTTAAATAATCTAAATATTTTTATTTTAATATGATTATTTGAAAAAATAAAAATAAAAGAAGGCCACACAAGTGTAGTTTTGGCAAAAATAGTTGGTACTAAAGACATGAATGGAGAAATTTTAATTGTTTTAACAAATGAACTAACAAATGAAACAATAGCATATGGAGTCCATGAAATAATAAATGCGCCTTTTTAAAATTGAAATTATTAAATAAATCTTTTATTTTAAAATAAAAAAAATAATTTTCCTCACCAATTATTAAAATTACTGAAACTGTGATTTTTTTCTCTATTAAAATTCTTTTCTTAATTAAAAATTTCTGATTTGTATTTTTTAAAAATCTATTTAAATGTTTTATCTTTACATAGGAACAAGTAATAAATAATAAAATATATTTCTTAAATAATTGAATTAAATTTCTTACCATAATGATCAGTTTTAGATTTGTCAAAATAATTAATAATAATGGTAGAAAATAAACTGCTGTGAACATAACAACGTTGTAACTAACAACATTAAACGAAGAATCAAACCATTCAACACTACATGTTGTTAATGAAAGTTCTAATGAATAATAAGACCAACCGAATAAAGGTGCTAATGGCCATATCAATCCCAACAAAATACAAATAAGTAGATATGTTGCTATTATTTTTTTATTCAAAGGTTTAGTTTTGTAAGGATTATTGATTATTCTATATCTTTCAAAAGATATTGCTGTCAACAAATATATGCTTGTACAAGCAATAAAATACATACTAAAAGCACTTATTGTACATCCAATTTTACCGAATATCCATTTTCTATAATAATTACTAATAATCACTAGTGGTAATTCTATGAATGTACCAAATAAATTTAAACATGTTAAGAATATGATTAAAATATTAAATGATGTTCGTAATTCTTTATATTTAATAAATGTTATCAATAATAAACAATTTATAAATATACTTGATATGAATATAATTAGTAATATATAAGTTACAATATCTAATTTATAACTCTCAATTGGAGATAATTCACCAAATTTCTCTGCCAATAGCATTGTTTATTATAATTTTTTTTTAAATAAATTTAAAACATCTTTCTATTATAAAAAGAAAATGTAAAATACTTTGCAATATTCTTCTTAGAAAAAAATTATAATCGGATTTTATTTAAAACTTTGAAAAAATAAATCAACATCAGTTCTAAAAACATTAATTATTTCAATTTAAAATAGTCTGAAACTTTTAATCAGATTATTTAAGAAAGTATTCCATATAATGTCAAGTATTGATTTTCTCAAAGATGAATAAGATTCTTTTCTGAAATTTTTATTTTAAAAATACTGAGCGAAAACGTTTTGGCCAATATTTAATTTATTTAATTTACTGTTTCTTTATTAAAAAGCTATTTAAAGTATTATTTTAAATTAACAAAAATGAAAAAATTGGTTTATTTTATTCCAAAAACCAGACTTAAAATTCAACCCAAGCAAATCTGAATAAATTTCATCACCTATTTTTTTTCTTAAATTTTCAAAATAGTACTCAGTATGCTGAATAGATAGATTTGCTGCTATTAAATGAAGGTCTGCATGAGGCGAAAATAGAAAGCTTCCAGAGTCTTTATTTATTCCACCAAAAGCGTTTGTATTACTACTATTATCTAAAATACCACCATGGCTACACTTGTCCATATTAAAAGGTTTTTTAATTGGTGTTCCATCTGGTAATTTTTGATTAACCGAATAACCACTTACTAATTTGTTTAAAGTTTTAATATTATTTTTACACTTGTAATAAACAAGTGGACATTTTAATGGCTTATAACCAGTCATTGAAATAAGCTCGGACAACTTTTTGACAAAAAATGTACAATTTTTGTATAAAGTTAAACAATTGTTTTTACAAGTAGATTCATTCTTTTTAGCCACTGGTTCAATTAGAAAACTTTCGGTACCTATTAACTCGTTTATTTGATTGATGTAGCCCATTTCGACCCAATTTGAATGAGAATAAAAATCTTGAATTGTATGCAGTACTTGTCCAATCATATTCCGGGCTGTATCATAGTCTTTTTTCTCTATTGCTTCAGAAATATTATTATTAAAATCAATTATTCTTTGGTTTGAGCCCAAAAAAGCTTCGGAATCAAAATGAGCATAAGGCATTTTCCTCGTGCTTGGATCCAAGTCTATTTTAGCCACATTTTTGTTTAACTTTAGTCTTAAAATATCTTCAAATTCAATAGAACAATATCGAATACCGTAATAATCATAGAATATATCTCTTATATTTGAATATTCTTTTGTTTTGTTTATTTTAAAGCCGTTTGCTTGATTAGAAAAATATTTTCGTACAGATCTTAGTAAGCCTGTTTTAAGCATTTGTTCATGTGATATAGTTTTAGATATTTCATCTAGATTCAATTTAAATCTATTTTCGATCTGTGATAAGAAAATATCAATATAACGGGATGGAAAAAAGCACTCATATGTTGGCAGTGATAGCTCTATAATTAATATTAAAATGTATTTAAGATTTGAAATATTCATTTTTTCTTCTAATTTGTTTAAAAAAAAAAAAAATTAATTAAATTAAATTTAGATATTTAAGATTTAAAATCTAGTTTTTCAAGCTTGAATGAATAAAATAAAATTTCAAAATATATTTGGCGTATTTGAATTTAGAATTAAATTTAGATTCGGGTAAAGTTGAATGAAAAAAATATTAAAAAGAGAATGCAAAGTAGTTCACTAATTTGAGATTTTCTATTAGACATTTCTTCATTAAAAAGATGGTAATGGTCCCAATGTGAGAATCTAATTTATGGTCCTTGATTCATTCATTCTGAGTTAGAATAGTTTTGGTTTACGCATAAGTATCCATAGAATTGATTAATTAGTAATAGTTTGCCAGACCGTTGATATTCAACGTAAACAACAACTACTCATCGCACTTGAAGCCGCAAGCTTAATCATTAGTTAACAAGGTTCGAAACCAAAATTTGAGTCATAACAACTATGTGATCAAATGTTCAAAAACGTGATCAGTGCAACCATGACTTGGTTTTGATCACACCAGTCACAGGCTCATAAAAATATCATACGTAAAAAAATTCAACTCTTGATTAGACACAAGACACAAACATCTTTTTTATTTAGCTTAATACCCAAAAGCTTCAATCGCATCGCATCCCAACACACATTTTTAACTTGAATAGTATTAACATTGAAATAATAGTAATTAATAGTTATAATTTTTTATTATTGAATCTAAATTTTTTTTTAACCAGATCCTAGCTGGTTTTTGAATTTTCACTAGAACCAGCTAATATTAAACCAGTACAAGGATTCATTGAAATTACTTAAAATTTATTACATAATAAAATTGAAAAAAGAATTTTTTATAATTTTTTAACAATGTAAGCTTGAAATAATAAAAAAAAAATTACAAATTACAAATTATTTTTGTTATTAATTTTAAATTTAGTTAATAATAATATATAATAAAAGAGCAAAAAGAACAATGGGTATTGAAGCCAAAATGAAAATTCCCAATCCTGTTAAGAAAACCAATAATTTGTCTTTTGAGTTTAATGGTAGCCTTATTTTTTTTAATTTAAATTTTTACTCAAATTTTACCAAAATTTAAAAGAAAATGTTTTTTTACCGTGATGCCAATTTTGCTGCATTTTCATCTAAAATTTTTTTCTTTGGTATAGAATTAGGCGTATCAATTAAATTAGACTTTATGCAGTAATAAGGAACACAAACTGGTTGCGAAATGGGTACACAAATTGGATTACAAATATTAGAATAATACATTTTTGTTATATAAATTAATGAAATAAATATGTTTAAAAGTTTAAAATTTTTATATTGAAATTTTTATGTTTCATGCAAGTAAATAAATATAACTCAAAGCCATTAAAAATAGCTACCTTGTATTAGTTTTTTTTTTTTTATATTTTAAAAGCTATCTAGTCTAATTTTTAAGTTAAATTTAATCAATTGTTTAGATGTTTCAAATTTTAAAATAAATGATAACATGGTGCGTGTAAAAACTAAATACTTAAAGCTTTTTTTAAATGCAATTACTATAAAAATTAAATTTCAATATTAAGTTTAAGTCATCTGTATAATTAAGTCTCCAAATTTTTATTTGGGTTAAATAAAGTTGCTGAAATTAAATTACTATATTTATGTCTAAAGCCTATAGACGAGGGTTGTTAATGCAAAAAAAAAAAATTATATTTAAAATATGAAATATTAAGAATATGGTTATTACAATAAAATAAATAAAAAATTCTGAATATAAAAAGAAAATATTTCAACATGTTCTCCAGAGGTTTCTATATATTTAGATCTTAAAAAAACAATATTTTGAGTATTTTTAATTTAAGGTTTTTTTTATATCTTGTAAACAACAACATTTTAGATTTAACCCTAAATTATGAGTGAACGGAAAGTCTGGGAACAGTTAGCTTAGATTTTTTAAGTTCATCTTTCTTTAGACTATCAAATAGCATGTTAAACTTTACAAGCTAAAATCCAAAAAAAAATCGACTTTAAGTTTTCATGGTCCTTTTACCTAAAAAGATTTAAAATTAAATACTTCCCATCGAAAACATGCTATAACATTTTTTTTTGTTTTTTATATAAAAAAGTTTGAATTTATCATATTTTCTATATGAAATAATATCTAAAATGTCTAGAGTTAATTTCAATATGATTAAAATATATAAAATTGAGGTTTTTTTTAATTTTTAAATTAACTCTAAAAACTTGAATTTAATTTTATTTCAAAGAGTATCAGGCAAGAGAAAAAGGTAATAAAAAATTATATTTTTACAAAAGACGTTCAATACAATAAACATGCAAACTCTTGTAAATATTTTAACCATAAAACGTTTTTATTTTAAAAACTATTTTTGCTACAAATTAAAATTTAAATAAAAATCCTGTTTAATTAATAAACTAAAAATATCTTTTTTTTTGATAGATAAAATACAAAATTATTAAGAATTATAGTTTTTGTGTATCTGTTTGGATACATAACATTCTTCCACCCTTGCAATTACAAAAACTGCTTTTTTTACAAGCGAGTGCGCATTTAAAATTGCACATTTGCTTCTCAATCGATTTAAACTTATCATGAACCAAGTTTTCTTTTGTTTCTGCTAAATTTATTCCTAAAAAAAAAAATTTCAAAATCTAATTTAGAATATTTTTAATAAATTTTTTAAATAAACCTTTGTTTGATTTAACTTTTTTCAAATGATTCACAAACAGCAAATGGAAGCCTTCTGTTTTGTTGAAAAGAAATATTGATATAATCAAACTTAATAGAAATATTTTCATTTTTATTTTGTTTGAAAATTTTTTCTTTTAAAATTTTAAAATCTAAAACAAATAAATTTATATCCTTTTAAAAAAAAAAAAAAACTAGAAATTTCTTGAAATTTTTTTTAATCTTTTATACCAAGGTATAATTAATATTTTTTTTTATCAATAATTCCCAATACTAGCAAAAAGAATTTTCTAAAATTAAAATGCTTTATTTTTAAATATAATTAATAAAATTTTTATAATTAAAATATCAGATAATAATATTACATAAAATAATTTTGTTGAGTAATTATATAAGACTGTATGAACATGCTTAGGAATTGTAAATATATCAAATAAATAAAATTTCATGAGGATTAAATAGAAACCAAAAGAAAAACATGGAAATTAAAACAACCTTTGAAAAATTTTTATTTTTAAATTTATTAATATCTCATAATTGATTTTGTTTAAGTTTGAAAAAAAAATTTCTTATATCAAGCGAAAAACGCATATAAACCATTTGTTGCAACACCGCACATGTTTTTAAAGTTTCGTCTAAGTTTTATGTATCCACCATCACCCCAACCTGTACCCCAAGAGTTCTTAACAATCCAATAATCATAGCCAGTTGCGCTATCTGTTCCATAACCTACAACTAATGCTGCATGATTTAAAAAACGATCCTCATTTCTACATTTATTAGATATATATACACCATTTTTATAATACTCAAAACCTAAATCAGCATGTACAGCTATTGAAATAGGACCTATTAGAGCCACTGCTTTTTTAAGCTCATATTCACTAATAGGAACTACTTGATATTTTTTCGTTCTATAAGAAATAGAACCATTCTGTTTACACTCTGATTTGCCATCTATGTACTTGGTTTTAATAAGTTATCAAATAAGTTAATAAAATCAAATAAGTTTAATTTGAATAAAATTAAAATCAAACTGGATAGTCAAAAGATTTCATAATACCATACTTTTGAATATAGTCAAAAGCAGGCTCTTCAAAACCACCACTACAACCCCAATTACCGATATTTTCATCTTGATTACAATCGACCAATTGTTGTGCAGACAGGGATATCAATTCGCCAAATTTTTTATAAAATTGAGCTTCTAACGCTCCACTTACCGAAAATGCCCAACAAGATCTTAAAACAATTTTTATCTTTTTAAATAAAATTGTTTAATTTCTTACTTTAATTATAATTATTACCCACATGCACCTTGGTCTTTTACCTCAGTAACCATATTGTATTTACGCCAATCTTTAATTAAGATTCTATAATTAAGACTTGATATTTTTTAAGCTTAATAATTATATACGCATATATTTACCTAAAGATTTTGGTAAACTTTTTTCTTTTGGAATTGAAATTTTAATCCTTGGTAGAATGTGTCTTTTTTGCTTTAAAAGCTCACGACCAGTGTTGTGATGAAGAACTTCAGAATGTTCCATATCAGCAAATT
Source organism: Brachionus angularis (assembly GCA_021432725.1). Taxonomy (NCBI): domain Eukaryota; kingdom Metazoa; phylum Rotifera; class Eurotatoria; order Ploima; family Brachionidae; genus Brachionus; species Brachionus angularis. The sequence continues at coordinate 1,180,782 of JAJVDD010000007.1, forward strand.
TATTAACAGTCATTTCAAATGATGTTAAATTTTTCTCAAATTCTTGGTTATGTTCATTTATTATTTTGAGATTTTGTTCAAATATATTTCTTCTTTAATTATTTATTTTTAATTAATTAATTATTTAATCAAGATGTGTTTAAATGTAAAATACCTATATTCTTCTTCTTCAATACTTGAATAAACCTTGTTATAATTTTTCATAAATTCTTTAAATTCATTGGCAAATGTTTGATGAAAAATCATTAAAAAGCACAAAACAAAACTTTTACTCATTTATTTAAAAATTTAAATTTTAAAAATTTTTTAAAATCTTTTTTTATAAATTTGAAAGATTTAAAATTTTTATTTATACAAAATATACAGTATATTTATGTTTCTAACTATTAATGTATCGGTTATTTATATTTTTTTTTCAATTAAAAAATTAAATTTAGAAAATTAATTTAATTTTTTTTGATTTATTTGAAATTTTATTTTAATATATTAATTAATTAAAAGGTTCATTTTATTTTTAAATATTTCAAAATTTCATTGATTTATTTTGCTGAAAATGTTTTTTTATTCAAAATTTTAAATTTCAAGTTTTGCTCAATTTTTAAGAACATAAAAATACACATTCTTGCATTCAATTTAGTTTTTGTGATTTTATATGATTTTATAATGACTAAACGCTCTTATAATCAAAACATGTTTATAATAAACATGATACTCAAGATACCTTATCTTAAATCATATGAGATGTATTAAAAAATCAATAGGTATATATTTTTTATATCTTAATAAAATATCGAATTCGAATCGATTGCAACTTGATATTATTTGAATCTTTTTTTACTAAATTTAAAATTTAATAAGCATCCGACTGCTGCTATGCTTTCAAATATCAAAAATTAATTACTAATTATTTCTTTTTTCAAGTTTTAACTGACTCTTTTATACCTAATTTTTAAAACCTTAAATAATATATTAACCTACTTTTGATATATCAACAAATAACCATAAATGATGTGTCTAAGATAAAACATCTTCTCAGATGAGTGGTTGTTAATTGCGTTCCTGAGCATTTCTTCTCTTAACTTACTTAACTGTGTTAAATATTATTTAATTATTTGATAAAAAACTTGTATGCCAATTAATACTACCTTTGGGAAATTTAGTTAAATATTAATCTAAAAAACTTGTTTGATGATTATGAAAATCAAGAATTAAAAATATAAAGTATATGGTAATTGTTATATATGGTCTTAATTATTAAATTATTAAACAAAATTCTAATTTTGTTTAAACTCAGTTATTACATTTTACAAAAAAAAATTACAAAATATACTTGATAGCTTAGCTGTAAACTTTAATAAAAGAAAAATTTTATTTTTAATTGAAATATTTTTATTTGAAATCTAAATTAGAAAGAATATGCTTTAGAGCAACTATGCTCCATTCTCTAACAAACGGATTATCAATATCAATGTTTAAATTGCTAGATATTATATGAAGTAGCTGATCATTTACCAAATAGCGCTGATTTTGTTCGTTCTCAAATACCAAAATTCCAATCAAACGAACCAATTCACTTTTAGAATTGAATATATCCCAAATCGGGTCTGTTTTATCAAATTTGTTTATCATATTCAAATAGTTCTTGTTAATATGAATTTCTTTAAATAATTTACAAGTGTTTTCGAATAAATAAAAATTATTTTGTATTAAAACTAAATTCTTTCTTATGAAATTTATGGTCAAATTTTTTTCCTCAATAGTCAACAAATCACATATTATGTTTGATAAGAGTTTAATCTCTTTTAGATAATCAATTAAAGTGTTTGAATCAATTTCTAAATTTTCCAGTAAAGTTAGAAATTTATTTGTTGAAAATACAAAATATTGAGATATAAACTCGAGACTTTTTTGACCAAAATAAAAATCCTCATTCTCTATAGGACTCAAATCGTTTTCAAATCTGAACATATCGATTAATTTGTGTAATTTTTTTTCCAAAATTTCGATTAGCACTAATCGATCTTTAATCAAAATAGATTCAAAATCATTCGATTTAATCAAGTAATTAAAATAAAAATGATCAAAATAGTAATAAATCAATTTAAATAACCATTGATTGTTATTGTCTAAATTACTTTCTAATATGTTTGTTAAATTTAAGTAAACATTTGAGTCTATTTTATGTTTATTAATTTCTAATAGATATGATTTATTTGCTTGTTTTTCTAAACAAGCATAAATTAAAATCATTGATGATAAATTAGCAATCATGATGCTGTTCAAATCGAGCTTGGTAATTGTTTTAAAACAAAGAGAAATCCATTCGTTGAGTTTTTGATTATAAGCTTTGTTATTGCCTTGAATAAGATTGAAGAAATATTGAAGAATGTTTATGATTAAAGTTGGATCAGGAGCTAAATTTTTGTCTAAATATTCAATCAAAAAATTGCACAATTGGTCTTCGGAATCTGAAAACTCTTGTTTAAAAGCTGCGGCAGAATTTTTGATACATTTTAAAACTATTCTAAGCAATTCTAGTGTTTTATCATTTGCAACTGTTTCATTCGAAAAAATAAATTCAAGTTTTTTATTTAAAATTTTAAAAAAATTTTCAGGTGTTTTTTCTCTTAGTGTTTGATCTTGTTTTAAACAAGCATCCAATTGATCAAATAAATTATTTAAAATATCTAATTCGCTATTTGAGTTGATTTTGTCTAAAATTAAGTTTAAATTTTCCATTTTGGTTTTTTGATTTTTAAATTAAAATTTTTATTTTTCAAATATTTAATTTTTGTAATTTTTTAATTTCAAATTTAATTTCACTTTTTATTTGATAAAATTTTTGAATTTTTTGAAGCTTTATAAATTGATTATTTAGCAGAATTTAGGAGATTAAAAAGGTCTTTTATTTTAAATTCTCTAATAGTTATTTTACCATTTTGATTTAATATTTATTCGATAACTGAGTATATTGTATTCCCTTGCTAGATTTTAAGAACCCAAAATTAAGATGTGTCTTTGTCACATGCTCACTCATGATATATTCTATTATGTTGTTGAGTTATGAAAAAATTAAAAACAAATAAAAATTGAAAAATTCTTAAAAATTAAGAAATTTAATTTAATTCTTAGTTTAATTCTGCGTTAGCTCAACAACAATGAGTTAAATAATAACAAAGACGAGATGTAACTTTGAACACTACAAAATCTAGCAAGGGAATAACGTATACGAGATTGACTTTGATTAAAATTTTTAAAATATTAAAATAATTCAATTTTTCTAAAACATTTTCTCTTTTATATTTTGAAATAAATTAATTACCAAAACCAAAACAAAACAAAGCTCTTGTCTGCTTTTCTTAGAGATAAAGTTGAATTCAAGTTTTGCAAAACTTCCAATCGAAGACATGCTATAACAATTTTTTTTATTTTTTACAGAAAAAAAGCTGAATTTAACTTTTATTTTCTATCAATAATCTAACAAAAATCCTTGCTATCATTTACCTTCTTTGATAGCTCTTAGATATCTAAAGTTATTTCGACTCAGGGATCTTTTATTAAATAATTTATAAAAAATGATATGATAATTCAATATGATATCAATTAAAGTCTTGAAAGCATTTTAAATCAAACCAGAAAATAGTAGCCCTAAGTTATTTAAAAATTTAAAAATGTTTAATTTAAAAAATAAAATTACTGTAGAAATGTTTTTTATTAGAAAAAAATAATTAATAAAAAACATTAATAGGAAATTTGCATAAAAATTTTTCAAGATTTATTTTTTAAAATAAAAATTTTTAAAAAAGTATTTATAAAATGAACAGTAAAAATGTCTTCGTTTACGTTTTCTTACTAATCATTTCTTACTTAATTTATTTAGTTTATATTTACCAGCCAATAATCAATAATCAATACATAAAATTATTGTTTAATAAAAACAAAAGCAATTATCATGATAAAAAATTAATAGAAGAATTGTGCATAAAAATAGAATTATTGACCAGATCTGTACATGATAATGTTTTAGACTTGAACTATTTAATTCAAAATCAATTGGAAACTTTAGAAATTCAAAACAAAAGCTTAACATCAACCAAGCATCAATTGGATAATCTGAAACAAGATGTTCAAAATAGAACCAAGTAGATTTTAATAAAAATTAACTTAATAATTTTAATTTTGTATTACTGTATTTGTGCTAGTTTTATATTAGCTAAATTATTCAATATATCAGAATTGAATTCAAAACCGTTTGACTGGTGGTTGAATAAGAAAAAAAATTTATCAAATAAAATTCAAAATAGAATTGTTTTAGCTCAAAATCCACTTGTTGATAATAAATCAAAAAAATTGATTTGTCAGTTGAGAAACCATGTTGGTTTTGGTTCTGAGTTTTCTCATTTGGTTTATTGTTTAATGTCTTCTGTTTTAAGCCAAAGAATTATGTTTATTAATTCAAAAGGCTGGTCCTATTCTTCTCAAAAAGGCTATCAACAATATTTTAAAAACTTTTCCAAATATTCTTTTAATTTTTCTTTAGCTGATCAAGTCAAAGTTACTAAAGGTTATTATTATTATTATTACTTTATATTAATGAGCTTAATTTTATTTTAAAATATTAAACTAATTAATTTCAGAAAACCCAATGAATTTGACTAATGATACAATAAAAATTCCAAATGTAGGTAATGTTGGTCAACAATTTAAACACTTACCTCCTTATTTACCAAAAGAATACTTAAACGATCTTATTGCAATTTCTGCTGAGCCATTAGCTTATTGGAAGAGTTTTTTTGTAAATTATTTATTTAATTTTAATAATGAATTTGGAAAAAAAGTAGCAAAATATGAAGAAGAGATTTTTTCTAAAGAAAAAAAACCTATTGTTGGGTATGTTTATTAAAATTAAAAAAATAAAATCAAAAATTTTAGTAAAAAAAAAAATAAAAAAGATTGCACATAAGAAGAAGTGATAAGTTAAAGTCTGAAGCAAGTTTTATTGAAGTATCAAAATTTATGAATGAGGTTAGGAATTTTTTCGATTTAAAAGAACTTATTAATCCAGAATTTAGAAACAAACCAAGAGTTGTTTATTTAGTTACTGATGATAGAAAAGCTATTAAAGAATTGACTAAAAATTATACAAATTATCATTTTTTAATGAATAATAAAAGCATAGAATCTTTTTACATCAATCGTTACAGTGTAAACTCAGGCGAGAATTTATTAAAAGATATTTATATTTTGTCAAAATGTGAGTTTTTTGTTGGAACATTTTCATCTAATTTAGGAAGACTTGTGTTTGAATTGGCTCAATCGAATTATTTAAATTCTAAATGGAGATTTAAATCAATGGACAATGTTTATTTTATACATGGAATGGGTAATGTTTATCAAAGAGGTGTTTTAGACCATTTACCAGAGAATAAAAATGAAATAGAACTAAAAAAAAATGATATAGTCGAATCTTTGACAGAGTTCGGAACAATTTTGTCAAATTATTGGAATGGTTATAGTTATGGAAAAAATTTAAGAACCAGCAAATCCGGTTTTTTCCCAACTTACAAAGTTGAAGAAGACTTGAAATCATTCTAATTAAATAAAACTATCATAGAAGATATATTAGAAATATTTAGGAATAAAAAAAATAGGCATGATTTGATTTTAATTTAAACTTTGTTTGAAGGGTTTTTTAATTTTATAAAATTAAAAAAAAAAACAAAATATTAGTTCTTTATTTTATTTTATTTTATAAAGTCATGAATTTTTTTAATTATTATTTTTTCAATTTATAATAATAATAATAAAATAATATAATAATGATATGAAAATGCTGTTGATGCAAAAAATGTTTAAGATATATTTTTTTATATATTTAGAAAAAAATTTGAATAACAAGTCTGATGACGATCATAAAATTTTTAAATTTTTATTAGAAAAAAAAAAACTAATTACTGATTCCAGAATATAAAATAAAGATGGTCAGTAAAAAAATAAATTGTCACTATACTAATTAGATTATTAGTAATTCAATATAACTTCCAGTAAAGAATAAAATAAAAGAGTCAGTTTGAATTTTCCTATAAATTTTTCAAGAAAGTATGAAAAGAACGATTGTATTTGCACTTGTCCAGTATATTCTATAAAATAATTTTTGATGAAAAAAATTTTAAAAATTGTTGACATGAATTATCACTGACACTTTCCATATAATGAATAAAAAGAATTTAAATGAGATAACTGAGAAATCAGATAAAATCTGTAAAAATCAATAAACAAAAGGCAAGAACAAAATTTTATTATTTGTCAACATAGCTCTTTTAATACCTTAGTTATAATTTATATTTTAAAACTTTAATTGGTGACTTAGAGACGGATATTGATTAAAAATAGTATTTAAGGGACTAAAGAATTTAGAACAAATTCAGCTCAGAATTTAGAAATATCAATTCAAATTTAAGCCAATTCAATTATCGACATTGGAACTCAAAATTTGTATTGTATTCGATAACAAAAGAGAAACGAAGACTAATAACCCCAAAACAATATTCTTTTAAATAATAAATCTGTGAAAAATACAAATAATTTTTTTGAATGATTTCCTTAAGTTTTTTTTTTAATTTGATCTTCTATTAGCTCTTCAATAAACAGGATACTAAAATATAAATTTTTGAATATATTATAAAGGTATCTAGATTCTATCAAATGATCATTATTCATAATTCCTTAAAAATATTGAATGTCTTTTTTTACTGTTTATATTTTTGAATCAATTTTTATGCGCTTTTGATACAGTATTGTTACGATTTCGATTTTGAATCTTTTCATCAGCTCTGGCTAAAGGTCTATCGGTCGATGTTATTTTTACTGATTTTTCTAAAGCTTTCGATAGAGTATCTCACAGATTCTTGATTTTCAAGCTAAAAGCTTATGGTTTTAATGGAATGATAATTGACTGCATTAAGGACTTTTTGACCAACAGAAAGCAGAGAGTAGCTATGGGATCATCGGTCTCAGAGTGGCTTGATGTGACAAGTAGGGTGTCTCAAAGGTCCGTTTTAGGACCTCTTTTATTTTTGGTTTTTATCAATGTTTTATCCACAGGCTTATTAAATAAATGCGAGAAGTACGCCGACGATACTAAAGTGCTATCAATTATTAAAAGTTTAAACGATAATTTGATACTTCAAAGAGATATTAATTTCATTTCGAATTGGTCAATTACATGGTCTTTAGACTTGAATATTGAAAAATGTTTCGTGATGCATATTGGTTCAAAGAATACTAAATTTGATTATGTTATTTTCAACAAGAGTGAGACAAAAACTATGTCAAAATCAACTTTGGAAAAGGATTTGGGTATTTTTGTACAAACGATTTGAAGTGGGCAAACCAGGTGAGATACTGTTCGAGTCGTGGAAACCGTGTATTAGGTATGATTATCAAAAGTTTTAAGAATTTGGACTTGGATACATTTAGATTATTATATACGTCGCTTGTTAGACCGCATCTTGAGTTTGCGGTCAGCTCATGGGGCCCATACCTGAAAAAGGATATTTACGAGTTGGAAAAAGTTCAAAAAAGAGTTACAAAAGTTGTTTCTTCAATTCGTGTTTTTGACTATGATAAAAGACTAAAAATGTTGAATATAATGGATCTTGAAACGAGGCGTTTGAGAGGTGATTTAATTCAGATGTTCAAAATTATTAATGATTTTGAGATGGCTAATTTTTGTAATGAGTTAACATGATTTAACAAAACAATTTGAGAAGACACTCTAAGTTTATCACTCAAGAGAATGTAAAAAATTGTTCGCAACGATTTTATTTCTTATCAAACCGGGTAGTGAATGTTTGGAATGCATTGCCTCAATCTGCGATAAACGCTTCGTCAATTAATATGTTTACGAGTAATGCCAAAAAGGTTTTATGACATTAAAATTAACCTTTCATTATTAAAAATATGTCTTTAGAAAGCTTGGATAATTCTCTACAACTAGTGTCTTTTTGGATCGGAGTTCTAAACTTAATTTTAAGTCAATAGATCAATAAAAACATTTTTTTGTTTTTTATTTAAATTTGTGACTTGTTAATTAAAATTTTATTTTAATACTTTTTTTTTTGTTTATTAAATTTAAATTTACGGTAAAATTTTTAAAATTTATTTTTATTTTTTTTAAAGATTTTCAAGAATTAAAATTAAAAAAAATTATATAATTTTTTTTTTGTGTTTAATTAATAACGAAATAACTGAATAATGAAAAAAAAAATAAAAGATACAAAAAAAAAATAATAATGATAATAATAATAATGATTTAACAAATTTAAATGAATCGTTACAAGTCTAATAATACATCACAGTTTAGAGTTTTTAATTTTTGTTTTAATTTACTGTCAAAATAGTGTTTTTTTTAAATTAATTTTTTTTAAAGTACTAAATTTTTTTTTTTTAAAAAACAAATTTTAAAATTAAAATAGAATAATTATAATACTTTAATTTAATTTTTTAAAGATAATAATAATAATAATAATAATTACGTTAACTTTAATAATAATAATAATAATAAATATAAATGAGAAAATATTTTTTATTTAAATTTCAATTTAAAGTTCCTTTACAATTCGAAGTACCACACCGACATGGTATTTTGTTTTCTTCTAATGGAAATTTATAATCGTATGTTATTTCTTCGTTTCGTTTTATTTCTCTTCTTGAATAAATAACAATTTTCTTTTGACCTTCAATAGTTATTATTTTTGCATAACAATTTGGCTAATAATAATAAAATAGTTTATTTTTATTACAATTAAGTAAAAAATATTTAGATTAGATTAAATTAAGTAAGTTGCAAAATAAATTGCGTTTATTTTTATTAGAATCAAGTGTTTAAGAGCGTAACTTATTTTGCAACTTACTTAATTAATAATAATTTCGGTTTATTTATATATATTTGTATTATAAATAACGCAATTTATTTTGCAACAAATTAAACTTACATCACATGAGTGGTTGATAAACCTGGACAAATTGCCACACTTGGTAGCATCAACAATAGTATCTTGATCAATTCTGAACATATAACTACTACCGATGCCTTGAGCATTGTAACACTTTTCCCTATGATCAGCCACAGACTGCCTTATGACTTCGCCTACATATTCAATAACAAACTCTTCGGGGCCAATTGCCTCAAGCGCAAACAAGCCCCAATCATGAATATCAGATTTACAAAACTTGAGCGGCTTTTTGCGAAGCTTAAGCTGGCTAAATTTGAACATTTCGTGTATATCGTTTGATGCCATTAGTCTACGCTGTAAAGAGCGTGCTTCGCGCGCTGCCGTGGCAGAATAAGAGCTCTGATTTGTCTCTAAATCTAGCAGAGTAAGAGACGAACTTTCTAAATTAGAATTATTTTGTATAGTTTCATTTTGATTATTAAAACTAATCATTTTAAAAGAATTTTTAGTCTCTTGTTCATCGTCAGATTGATTTTGTTGATGTTGATGTTTGTTGTTTGATTTAATGTAAAGTCTGGTGCGAGCAGAGTCTTTTACTTTGGCATCTGAATAAGAATATTGCTTAAATGAATCAGTCCATTTAAGTTTTTTTATTAATTGTTTTAATTCAAGCTCTTGTGAATTACTCGAATTAGTCTGGTTCTCTTGATCAAGCATTTTATCATATGTTCGTTTCAGATAGTTTAGATCTTCATTGTCAAGACCGTCAAGCAAAAAGCTATTCAATATTCGATCTTCTTCTAGTTTAGATCTTTTTTTGAATTTTTTAAACTCATTTAGTTTGTTTATTTGCTGATTGTGCTGGTGTTTTTGTAGTAATAGATAGTTTTTGTCTTGTTTATTTACAGGCGGAGGTAATAGATTGACAAGCTCACGTGACAATGAGTTTGTACTAGGCTTAGATGTATTTGATGTATTTGATGTATGATGATGATGATGATGATTATTATGATGATGATGATGCATTAGCCAAGGCATATTTGGTGTATAACAATGCTCTTCCCACAATTGTTCAATTAGATTAGAATCATTTTGTATTTTTAAATTAATTCGATTTCTTTCGTTTTCGATTTCTTTTTCCAATTCGAGTTGTTTTTGCTTTTTCTTGAGCATATCATGATGCTCTAATAGAGTTGATATTAACAAAGGTGTACTTTTTGTTTTAGTCGGATTTTGACTATTATTAGCACCTTGCTTATTCTCTTTTGGTTCTTTTAGTTTTTTTAACTTTTTAGTATTTGTATTAACTGGTAAAATATGTGCTTCGATTTTAGGTGATTCTAAGCTGTTGTTTTTATTATTATTATTGTTATCTTTGGTTTGTTTGATTACTTGGTCGATTATTGAATCAATAGAAGTAGTTTCAGTTGTTTGTTGTTTTTCAGGTTCAGTGTCTTCGAGCCGAGTCGGCTCTGGTTCAAGACTTACTTCAGCGCTAGTGGTATCTGTCCTTACTTGTTCGTCAGTGTTTACATCTCTGCTAGGGGGGTCTACCGTGTTCGGATCGGGTTTAATCTCACCGCTAGGGTTCTCTACCTTGTTCAACTCGGGCTTTATATCTTCAATAGGCAAGTCTACCCTCTCTTCTGGCTCTTGTTCCATTGCAATATCAGCCACTATTACATTTGATTCCGGTACTCGCACCGGACTTGACACATTACACTCTGGTTTTTCATCTAAATTTACATTAACTGTATCACTATTATTTACATTATTTATTATATTTGATTCTATTTCTACTGTTTCTTTAATTTCTGATTTTGTTTCTTTATTAATTAATTTAGAACAAGTTAATTCTTGTTTATTATTATTATTATTATTATTACTATTATTGTTATTATTGTTATTATGTGTGTGTTTTGATTTAGATCGAGATCTTGATTTAGATTTTGATCTAGATCTAGAACGGGTCCTTGTCGATTTTTTACTATTATTATAATGTTTAGTATGATGATGATGATGAAGATGATTGTGACGATGATTACTATGATGTCTATTACGACTAGATAACTTTTTATAATGTCTCGAACGAGATCTACTTCTTGATCTTTTGTATTTTTTGTATCTATCTCGATCGTTATAATGGTAATTATCGTTAGAAGAGTTTGTATCAGTCGAATAATAAGACCTAGAACGAGATCGGTAAGAATGTTTGTACTTATCGTTGTTAGCTCTGTGTTTAGATTGTCTAGAATGTCTAGAGTTTGATTTGTATTTAGAACGAGACCGGGACGAACGTGAACTAGGCGATCTTGAACGTGAGCTTGACGAAGACGATGAACTAGAAGATGAACTTGATGATGATGATGATGACGACGACGACGACGAGGATGAAGACGACGATGACGAAGAAGTGGAAGAATAAATTCTGTTTTTGTGTTTTGATTTTTGTTCAGTTTTTTTCTTATTTAAATCTGTAGAACGATTTTTTTCGTTTTCATTTTCATTGTAACGATAATAGTGTGGTGCACGTCCACGATGTAATAAAAACGAGTTATTCGAATAATTAGTGTTCTGTCTATTGTGTCTAATAGGAGATGGTGGTGTTACTGGTCGTTTTTGTTGTTGTTGTTGCTGTTGTTGTTGTTGTTGTTGTTGTTGTTGCTGCTGTTGTTGTTGCTGCTGTTGTTGTTGTTGTTGATAATTACTAATTATTTTACTATTATTATTAACATACCATTCATCGATTAATTTAAATGTGTTTTGTTCCATAAATTTCTTATTTATATCACTTATTATAACTTGTTTAAGTTCTTGAACAATTAAATTTAAAGATTTGTCTTTGATAAGATTTAAATCGATTGGTTTATTAGGATGAACTAGAGAAGTAGTTGGTAACTGAGTGGTGCTTATTGTGTATTGGTGTTGTGTTTGTATTGGTGTTGATTGAGGCGTTGGTGGTGGAGGAGGCGGCGGCGGAGGAGGAGGTGGTGGCGGTGGAGGTGGCTGTGGTGGAGCAAAATGATGTTGTACACAAGACGGCAACGAGCTCTGATTTGGTAAAGTCAAATTAATATTAAATATAGACGCTATACGAGATTCTAAACTAGTCGCTCTAGCATCTTGTTGTTGTACTATAGGCGATTTTTGATGATTTTCTACATTGGACGATGATGACGGCGAAGACGATGATGTACATACCGGATTGCACAATTGTTCTACCATTTTAGACCTTTCTATACCCATAGTGTCTAGAAATACACTCATTTTATTTCCCATTTTGGTTGTATCATTTAAATTGTTGCAGCATTCACGAGCCGATTTTTGTGTTGAATACAATACTTTGGCCAGGCCAAGGTGCTTTTTAGACTTTGGATGATAATACACTCGACATTCGATTATTTCACCAAATTTACAACACATATCGTAAAGAAACTTTTGATCTATATTATCATTTAGATTGGCTAGTGTGACTTCTTTGGCTGGTACGGGACCTACCCAGTATTGATCATGTTTAAACTTTGGTATTGGCAAATCAAGTGGTTCTATTTGATAGTTTCGTTTTTTTTTGTTTAGTAAAAAATTTGTGCAAAATAGACGTGGATCTTTTAGGATTAGATTGGTGTTTGATGAATCGATTAGTTTCGGATCGGTTGGGAATTTGGATTGTTGATCGTTTATGAGTGGTGACTCGGTTGTTGAGCCGGTCGCCGATTGTGTATTTAAATCTTCGCTTAATTGTTGGGTTTTAGATTGTAGTCGATTATTGAGAAGATAGGTTTTAAACGAATCGATTTTTGTGCTGCTATTGCTGCTACTGCTACTGCTACTGCTGATGTTGTTGTTATTGTTATTGTTATTGTTTGTATCAGGATTCGGATTCATTATTTTATTATAAACATTATCTAAAATAAATTTTAATTTTAAATTTTTTTTCAAAGAAAATTGAAAATTTTTTATTAATTATGCTTCTCGAGTTTTTTTTTTATTATTTTTTTTTTTCATTTTTGGTGTTTATTATTTTGATTAATGTGTACATGAATTTTAATAAATTAGTTGAGATGGTATTTTTGCAATTTGTATCCATATATATCTATTTAGATATTTATATATATTTATATATATAAATATATATATATGTATATGTGTACATTTATTACACGTGCAGCACTGTTATTTATTTATGAAATATTTTAAATCAACTTACATTTTGCAGAATATTTTTTAGTTTTTTTGTTTGCAATTTTAATAAACTTGTTTTGTCTTTAAAATAATAATATTTTTGCTATTTTTGTTATTTTTTATTAACATTTGAAGTAATATTACAAGAAATTGGAAATTTTTGAGAAAAATACAAAAAAGTTTGATAAAATATTATTTTAGAAAAAAAAAGTAGACAAATCCTAATAATCTTGTAGCTCATGATGCGCTCATCACGATTATATAATTTTTATGTTAGGCTTAAAAGAAATGGTGTGTTCAAAAGTTATTACAAGTTAAATTTTCTAAATTATCATGTAAACAAAAATAAACAAAACTTCAATACTTTGAGAATATTAACCATAAAATTAACACTTATTTAGTTTTTGACGAAGCTTTGAGCTTGAATTTTGTGAGACTCTTCTGGGAAATATATTTCCAGATTAATCGTCTTTCGCTAGTCAACAATAATATAAAGGGATCAAAATTAGATATAATCTTATTATATTAATTTAAGTTATAGTTTTATAGTACTAATATTTAATAAATACATTTATTTATTGTAATTGTGCTTAAAAATTCAGATTTATTTAACAACTTTAAAGATTAACTTTAATTAAATTTATTTGGTTAAAACTCTATTGCGAAAAGTTGGAGTTAAAATGATAGAAAGTTTGAATTTATATTTTTGTTAAATCATTTTAAGAAAATAAAAGCTTCTTTTTAAAAACTGCTTTAAAAAAAGGATTTAGAATTTTGTAAATAAATAAATTTTAAATTTTTTGATACATTAAAATAATAATTTTATTAATAGTAATAAACTACGACAAGTTAAAAAAACTTGATCAACCATTCTCTTAATTGCCTGGTGGTGAACATTATTTGGTGAACATTTGATCACATAGTTGCTATGACCCAAAACTAAATCAATAATATTAAAAATCTTTCTATTTCTTTGATTTAATATCGTGAATTTAATGAGTAAAATCAAATCATATCTACATGTTGTCTACACATCTAAATGATGCCAGAAACATGGTTTAATGCTAAATTTATCATAAAAGCGCTATGAAACCGAAGATAAAATATAAATAAAACTAAAAATAAACAATTTTTAATTTCCGCTTCAAATTTTTTGGTAATTAAAATCCTAATCTTTATTTTATCTATCATTTTCATTGTAATCAAGGACGAGGGACTCATTTCTGTTGTTATACTTTTAATTTGAGCTTATCTTAAAGGTAAATTTTTTAAAAAAGTGTGGTCAAACCAACCAAAGCTCATGACGAGGATTCATAATATATATAGTTTATCTATATTTTCTTTTTAAAAGGTCCATTCCCGGCTATATTTCACTCATGCCGTAGATTAAGCAAAAACATTTCAAAATTTTGCTTAAAATCAGTAAGATGTGTAAGAGATTTAGGCATATTTATTTTTTGTAATTTAAAATTGAATTATCAAACATAGCTAGCAAATCAATCTACTTGGACAATTGACGAAATGCTTTAAATACTGATCGGTCAAGATTTTCAAAAAGTTGGGTGCTGCTTTTGTTCTACTACATCTAAAATACGTGATTAAAGTACAGTAGTCTTAAGAGCACACAATTATATTATAAAGAGTTCAAAGAAAGGCGATAAAGTTAATTAATAAAGTCATATGTCATATGAGAAGAGAGTTGATGTATTGAGACTAAGAACTTAGCTGAATATTGATGGGTTAGCTGGTTATACGCAACGACTTATTAAGCAGTTTAAGAAAAACACTCCATACGAAAATTGTATGATAAATAGAGTAATCATTAAATGAAATAAGCTAAAATTTTAGAAGATTTGAATTATTAAAATTATTTTTCTTTAAGTTATTCTGTTTAATTGCTTATTGTAGAATCAAAAAAATTTTTAATTAAAATATATAGAACTAAAATTTCTTTTGATTTTTCTTGAAAAATAAATTTTTTTTTAAATTTATTAATAAAAATATTTTGTACACAAAAAAAGTATATTTTTTTTCAATGTCTAAAACTACTATGTTTCCAATCATTAAAAAAGTTTTTAGCCGGCTTAATACTGTTTAAATCATTAAAAAAATTTGCTCCCTTGTAAGAATAATACTTGTTAAAATTGTTTGAATCGTTTGTAAAATAAATGCTGTTTGAATTTGAATTAAACTTGGAACTATTCAATAAATCATATGAACTAAAATAATCAATTTTACTCTCGTTTGTATTTCCTATTTCTTGGCCAAAATTAAAACTATTTAAAGAATGAATCGTTTTATCATAATCTTTAAATTTTATTGGTTTTCTTATTTCGTTAAATCTGCTTTTATCGTATTTCGAAATGCTTATTTTGCCAGGATCAAATATTTCCAATTGTTTATTCTCTGCTTCGTTAGTTACATCAACTATTTTCAAACTTGGTCTTTTCTCAATTGTGTTTTTATCAATTAATTTCTTTTCATCATTTGTACTTAAACTCGTGTCAACATTTGATGTGCTATCGTCATTCAAACTTGGTTCAGTCCAGTCTTCTTTAAATAAATAAAAATAAAATTTTTCTTATTCTATTAAGAAAAATATTTTTTTACTGTATTTAAATGATCTTTCGATTGAAGAAATTCCTTTGTTTAAACTATCCGTTGTTATAATAGGTTTTATTGTATTATTTGTGATTATAACTCTATAAAAACAAAATTTTGATAATAAAATATTTTTTTTTCTCAAAATTTATTAAATTTTAATACTTAGATTTCACAACTTTTAAATCTGTGTTGGATTTTTTTTCTTTATTTTGGCTGGCTTGAAATAAGTTTAAAAAAAAATAAATTTAATTTTTTTCTTTAAATAAAATTTTAATTAATTGAAAAAAACTTACAAAAAAATATTATTCCACTTAGAATAAACATTAAAAGAGCAAAAAATAGGAAAAATGAAGCACTTAAAATTTCCAAATAAGCTATTTTAAAAGAAAATAAAAAAAATTTATATAAATAGTTTTTTTTTTAATTAAAAAAAAAATTACAATAATTAAAGTTAGTTAAGCTTGGTAAAAGTCCAATACCGCTACAATAAAAATTTGAAATCAAAGACAACACTACCGAAAATACAGCAAATACACTATTGATTAATATAAAAATAAAATAGATTGTATTAAGACCATTTACTTTTAATTTGAGATAAAGTTTCTTTTCTAAATTTTACTAAAAAAATAAGTAAAAAAATTACTTGAATTTAATCTTATTACATATTGTAAATTATAAAACCATAACAAAAGGCAACCAAACAAACAAAGACTGATAATCCAAATTGAATAGGAAATTTGATTGGCTTTTTATTTTTTGATTAAATTTAAATTATTAATTATATAAAGTATTTAAACTATTGTTTTTATTAAACTTAATACCATAACTGATCCATATAAATATAGCTGATAATTCACTTGAAAATGATACCAATAAAAACAAGCCAACTAAAATCTTTTCATTGAATTTTCCTTTTTAAATTAAATTAAATTAAATTAAATTTTAAAATTAAAAAAAAAATTTTTAATTACTTTTTGAAGTAAAATGAAAAAACAAAGTTGATACTAAAATAATCAAGTAACTAATAAGTACTAATACGTATTGAAATGTGTTGTATAAACCTTCCAAACAAAGCTTAATTTCAGGCTTAAAAGCTAAAAAACATTTAGTATTTTATTTTTAAATGATTTTTGTTTTTGATATAAAAATACTGGTTGTAGTTGTTAGCTGAAGTGTAACAATAGTTGCATTGGCTTTAGCATGGTTTGTATTAGAACATCTTTTGTATATATTACAAACACATTGATAACCGAAGCGCTCATCAGTTTTTTGAACATTAAAAATTGTTAAAGAAGTGCCAACTATACTCTCAGAAAGTATCTCTGACTCGATAGAATATTTTCTTGACGAATTACCTATATAATTACTATCCGAATAAATGACTCTCTGTTCCTGAGGATTTGAAACTAAATACACAATCCAGACTATATCGACTGGTGACAGGTTTTTTCCAATACAAGTCATTTTAACCGATTGTTCTAAATAAGCTGTGTATCTATTTGATTCAAATGTTAAATTTACAAATTCATTCAATTGAGCATTAGAATCTTATAGTTGGAAATTTTTTTTAATTTTTTGAAAAAATTTTATTTTTTTAAAATGTTTTTATACTGTTTA
Source organism: Brachionus angularis (assembly GCA_021432725.1). Taxonomy (NCBI): domain Eukaryota; kingdom Metazoa; phylum Rotifera; class Eurotatoria; order Ploima; family Brachionidae; genus Brachionus; species Brachionus angularis. Next base: position 1,198,142 of record JAJVDD010000007.1, read on the forward strand.
TTAAAAATAAAATTATTAGCCAAAACATTTTTCTTTGATTTTTACTAAATTTTTTTTTTTACTACAAATAAAATTACATCATACGAAAAAAACAGTATCAATTTTTTTTTTATATTATTAAATTATTTAATATTAAAAGATAACTTTAAAATTTTAGTTTTTTTTTTAATTTTAGTTTTTATTCTAATTTAAGAATAAAAGCTTTTAATCTTAAAAATTTGACTTGTTTTATTTTTAAATGGTTTTAGAAAATTGTTCTTACAATTTTTTAATTTAAAAAAAAAAAAATTAAAGAATTGAAATTTAAAATCAGTCTTCTTTTGTTTATTTAACATCAAAAATTTAAGATTGTATAAATTTAATAATAATAATAAAAAAAAAAATACTTAAATAGTTTATTAATTCAATTAAATGAAAAAAAAAATTTTTTCCAAAAAGAATTTTTTAAATACAAAAGCAGAATAGAAAAAAAAAATTTAAAATTTAAATTAAAATTTATTTAAACTTAATAGAATGAAACGTTTGAGTAACTAAAGTTAAAATAATAATACAAGATATTATTATGCTTATTTAAGATTAAATAAAATATTCTATATGAAAAATATGTTTCCGATTTGCTTTTTAATAGAAATTCGAATATATGTTTGGTCTAGACAAATCAAGTTATTTATTATAATTTCCTTAAATTCTTTATATTCTTTTCCAATATGTCTTCTATATCCATGATAATTTTCAAAAAATTTAGCAATTTTTTCTTGATTTTAAATTTTCAACTACAATTCAAAACTTTTAAAATGTGTTACAATTTATTTAAGTAAAAGTTTCTAAAACAAAAAACTCTTGAAAATTCATTAAATTTTTAAGAAAATTTAGAATATAATGTAAAAGTAAACATGTCAAAATAGAAAAATAGAAAGGCATATAACTAGATTATATAATTTATTTATTTATTTATTAGTATTATTTAATTTGAAAGAAAATATACAAAATATATTTGTTTATTCCTATAAAAAATTGAAATTCTTGTGTTGTTTCTGCTCAAATAAAAGTATTTTAAAATTTACATTTTATTTGAAAAAAAAAATAAAAATCTTTTTAAAAATATGCCAAATAAGCTGCTAAAACTGCCTCTTATGTAACCTAAAACTAAAATAAAAATTTTAATTATATTTAATAGAAAAAAAAATTTAAGTTTTAGAACACTTTTATATAATGTTTTTTACTTAATTGAATAAATGAAGCCATTCTATTGGGATTTTCATTCTAAAAAATAAAACTAAAGGATTTAAGATTTATTTAAACTAAATATTTAAGGGTTGTAACATTTAGCTCTTAAAAAAGAAAGAGAATCGATCAAATTTGATTTTGAACTGAATTTTTTTGATCAGTTAAGTATTTCAGATTCAAATTTCTCTTTGAGACGAATGATTGAGATCAATTTTCCAAATTAATTTGTATAAAATTCAATGGTTTTTATCATAATACTATATCTGACTAATATATCTATATAGTCAAAAAGGAAACAATATATCATATTGATAGTAAAATTATCCCGAAATTTTTTATGCTAAAAAAAATTGAATGCTGTTAGAATAGTATCCAATAAAAAATAATAGATTTCTAACATGAAATTTTAAATCATGAGACGATTCCAAAACAGTAGTGGTATTTTTTTGTGCTAAATCTAAAGGACGGGGAGCAAAGACGCTAAAAAATTCAAAAAATTTTTTTCTTTTAAATATTCAAATGTTCAATATGAATATTAAAAATAGACAATTTACTCTATCTAAAACTACGATTTTTATTTTTTTATCTCAATCCGTTCGGTTTCTATTGGACACTAAAGTTGATATATGCTAAAAATCTTAGTAGCGGATAACTAACTTTGAGTTTTTATAAATACCGAACGGATAGGTATATTTCAATACGGTAACATTTTAATTGTAAAACTACAATTAATTTATCATTAAAAAAAACAGAATTAAAAAATATATATCTATAAAGTTTTTATGTGTTGAAAAGTGCATTTCTTTTTTTAAATTGAAAATTAAGATTTTCAATTGTTCTCAAGACCAGTGCCCCATCAGGATCGGTCTTAATTTAGATTTTTCTTATAGTAAATTCAATTTGCTATAACATATCTTAAAATAAACCTGGCCTTGCAACCCGTTGGCTAAATACATAGGCCAGATTCAGTATACTTGACAATAAAATTGAAAAAATACAACTTTTAATTGATTTTCGTATTGAATTAAATTCAGAATTGCTGAAAAAGTAGAGAAATTGTTTTTTTTACGATCATTTAAATGATTAAATGATACGGCTCGAATTCAAAATGACGCTATTAATTATGATGATAAGTTTTTTTTAACTAATCAGTATAAAAAAATCTTATTAATTAATCCTTTAATTATTTTATTAATATATAAACTTAATTCAATACGAAAATCAATGAAAAGTTGTATTTTTTTCAATTTTATTGTCAGTAGTTTTAGATAGAGTAAATTGTCTATTTTTAATATTCATATTGAACATTTGAATATTTAAAAGAAAAAAATTTTTTGAAATTTTTTAGCGTCTTTGCCCCTCGTATTTTCATAATCATCATTATCATCGACTTTTTCAAAAAAAGAAAATTATCATCAAGATTGATATGGAAATTGAATATATTGAGATTGTCAAATTGGAAAGTGTCCGTATTAATGTCAAACCGAATAAGAAAACAGAATAATTTTATTCGGCATAAAATTTTCAGGATAAAAAATGTTTGCTACAATTTTACTAATTACCTTATTTTTTTAGAATCAAATAAAAATTCAAAATTTTAGTTTGTATTTTTAACAATTGAAAACTAACGTATTTAGAATTATTCAAACAAATTTTTAATTTGATTAAAACATGGAATATGTGATAAACTGATCATTTAGCTATTTAAGATCATTTAAGATATTTGCTTTAAAGCAAATATCGATATTATTGTTGTTATCTTGGCAAAGGTTGTCAAGCAGCTTTGTATGTATAATAGCCATTGCTTTGTTTCCGTGGTGAATCATTCCAACCATCCTGAAAATGCAACATCAAAAGATATAGTCAATGGTTAAATAAAAAAAAGAATAAAAGAACTTGAACATCTGGGAATGAAACCTGTAGGAATAATCAGACAACTATTTAAAGGTGGTTTTGACAGACAAATCTAAAGCCTTTCATCCATTTAGTCTTGCATTATGTTGTACGGAACAAAGCGTAGATTTCGCTTTTTTTTCCGTGCTATTAGGACGACTGCTTTTAAGTTTTACAAGGTTGACATCAAACCAAATACATTAGTTGCTGACAACGTGAAAGCCATCACAAAAGGATTCGAGAGTGTTTTTCATTTAAAAAAGCAAACAATATTTGAGTAATATTGAAAAAAAAATTGGCCAAATTTTGATTTTTGATGAAAATGGAACTCTTAAAGCACTTTCTGATCCTGCTTTTTTAAAAAATTTTGTAGATTTATCAGTTCAAGTTTTGAAGTATGTTGCTTCCGAGAGTCAACGGGATGAGATAGGGCAGTTTGGAAAAACATCTGAAAAAATCTTAATTTTCACAAAAATTTTCCTGGTGTTTATATGAGTCGAAATCTTTTTGATAGAGTAAATGCTATGATAAATGATAAAAAGACATCAACAAGTATTTTTCGTACGATGGCCACTAGTTTGATTCCTGATTGTTTAATATGGGGTTCAAACAAAGGCGAATTTATGAGGGAAAATTACCCTCAGCTAAGAGCAGCCAAAGGTTTTTTTTTAATTTAAATCATAATTTTGTGCATTTGTTAATCAGTTTTAAAGCTAAATTTTTTTTTTTGTTTTCTAAATTTTGTACTCTTTTGTAAGTTTGTATTGTAAATTTCAAATATTAAAAATGCCCAACTTCGGCGTTTTTTTAACGTAAATAATTTTATGCAAGTTTTTTGTTTTTTTTTCGTTTTTTTTCTTAACTGGGCCATAACTTTAAAAAAATCATCTTTGAAAAATCAAGAACTTTAATTAAAATTGAAGACTATAAACTTTTAATATTCATGAATAAAAAATTGGTAAAAGAACTCTATAGTAAAGTTTATTTAATGGATATTAGAATTTATTGTCTCTTCTCTGAAAATAGTTTTAAATATAAAGGTCCATAAAAGATTAAAAAAATCGTATATATGTTATTTTTATTATTTTTTATTAAATTTGTGAAAGATTTTATTAAAATTATTAATTATTTATTTTTTTTAAGGTTTATCTTCAATATCGTCCTTCGCCGATTCAATATTTTGATAACTGTCAGACTTGTATTCGGCTATATAAGATGGAATTTCCATTTTAACTTTTTTACATTTGATATTTTCATTTTAGAAAATATATTTATACTTAGAAAAACTTTTCAAAATACTTATAAATTAGTAATTTTATTGAGCTTATTAATTAAATTACTGACAATTCAATTATTTTAACTAGAATATAATTTAATTACTGAAAATTTAATATATTTACTGAACATTTATTAAATTAACTGAGAAATTTATATTTTTTTAAAGTTTAATGAATTAACAGAGCAATTACTTATTTTAATGACGTAAAAATACTTTGCATTTATTTAAAAATACTGAGCGTTGAAATCATACCCTTTTTTTAATATTATATAAAAATAAACATTAAAATTAAAAAACTATGGTAACTTAAATGTAAAATAAAGAAGTTTATCTAAAATTATTAAATTAAAATTTTATAATCGATTTTAAATCAAAAAAATTTATTAGAATTATTTTTGACTTTATTATAGATTAGATTTTATTTTAACGAAAAATGAGTGACATTACTGAGAAATCGTTTAAAGCTACTTTAAAAGATATGTTTAAATTTAATAAACAAATCTCCATTATGCGAACACAAATTCAAGAAAGCGTGCAACAAAAAATAAAAAATGAATATCAAGAGTTGAATGATATTTTCCAAGAATGCGAAATAAAAACAACACAAGTGTCAGAAAAAATAAAAAAAATACGGAGCGATATAGAAGATGAAATAAGAAATGAACAGCCATCAAGTTCAGCTAATTCAGAGAGACTAGATTTAAACCCTCTTATTGAAACTTTACTAGAAGAGTTATTAAATAAAGTTGTATCACAGGACTTGAAAGATTTAAACAATCTATATAATTTTGTTTATTTGAATTTTTTAAAATTAGCTGACGATATCAACAATATCAAAAACGATCCTATAATAATCGATAATTTTAGTGAAATGAATGATAGAGATGAATTTAAGGAAATAAATGAAATTATTCAGAAAAGTAACTTAAATAAAATCATAGATACGAGATTAAACATAGGGCCAAAAATAAAACCAAATTGGATTGTTATTTTTTTATTAAGACAAGCTTCTAATATCGAAATAAAAAGAAATGAAAGTTTTTTATTTCTGATTAAAAAAAATTTCAAAAAATTTTACATTAATAAAGAAATAACAGAAATGGATACAGAAAAAATAGAAAATACTAATATAACAAAATTAATTGAAGAAATAGAAAAAAATTCTAAAAATTTGGAAGAAATTTTTAAAAGATTGAAAGTTTTGTTAAATTCAATATCAGAGAAACTAATTACTCTTCCGAGAAAGTAAATTGATTGATATTTTTAAACACATTGTTATTAGTAAAATTTAATTCAATCTTAATAAAATATTTAAGGGCTAATAGTAAACCTGAAGAGCATCCAGAACAAAAAACTCACACATTTGAAGATGTTGGTTTATGTAATGTAGGATCAAATAATTCAAACTTTTCCTAGTAAATCGGTTTATTATATTATAGAAATTACAACTACGAAATTTCAATTCAATTTTATAATTATTTTTAGCTCTCATATATACGGACATGTTGGGTTATCTAACTTAGGAAACTCTTCTTACATGAATGCAGCCATCCAATTTTTAATAAATGCAACCGATTTTAGAGATTATTTTTTAAGTTACCAAGAAATAAACGCTTCTGATGACATCACAAACGAATTTGCAAATTTTGTTAAAAAAATGTGGGATTCTAATCCTAAGGAAAATTTTTTAAATCCTAAGTGTCTTAGAGATTTGATGCACAATAAATTTAATACATTCAAAGACAACGAGCAACATGATGCCAATGAATTTATGATTCAATTGTTAAACACAATTCATCAAGAAGATTCGTATATAGTAGAAAATTTATTTTTTGGAGAGCACGATAATTATCGTTTTAATAATTTATTTGTACCTATTCCTTCTCCCGGCAATTATGGTGAGAATAATTTTGATTTAGAATTTTGTCTCTGTCAACTTACTCTAGATAATAAATTAAACATATTACCAAAATATTTAATAATAACTCTAGAACGGTATCATAATGCAGGCAAAAAAATAAACACCTTTATAGATTTTCCTTTTGAAGGTTTAAATATGTCGAATTATTTATGCAAAAAGAGTAAAGAAAACGAAAATATTTACGACTTGTGTGCAATCATAAACCATCATGGAGAATCCTTATCTTCTGGACATTATACTACTTACGCTAGGACTCATGGTTCACAAGATAGTACCAAGGATGAGCTCGGTTGGCGCTTTTTTGATGATACAATAGTAGAGGTTAGACAACCTTCCAAAAAAGATGCTTATATTCTTATGTATAGACTTAGAACTATTGGCAATTAATTGAAATTGAATTATCGAAAATCAAATAATAAATAAACCAAGTTTTTACAGATTTTTTCGCAATATTACACTTTTTACGCAAAGAGGTTAAGCATATAACCATGCATTTCTTGCCCCCGAATAATTTAAGTAAAGCACTTACAAAGTATATATTCCTATAGCGATTCTGAAAGAGCTTTTCAAAATCTACAGTCTATTGTACGTATTTAAAAAATGAAGCTTTTTAGTCTTGAAGATCAATTCAAATTTTTTTTAAAAATTGATAGATCATAGCATTCTAAACATATTTATAAAAAAAAAATTGAATTGATCTCCTATGATATTCAAGACTAAAAAACTGCGTTTTTTATCAAAGATTTAGACAATAAATAAACTTTATTAAAAAAACATTTGAACATATAAATAAATTATAATCGGTTTTTAATGCATAAAAAACGAATTCCAACGTGTTCCAAGACTTTTATTGGCGCAATTTAAAGTAGACTTATATAAGATTATAAAAAAGTTATAATATATTTAGAACACGTTGGAATGTAAGGGGCACAAAATACATTGCTATATGCTATACATCTTTACATATATTTTCATTATTTTGCGTAAAATTGCTTTGTAAAGTTTTGTAAATTATCATCAAAAGACGTAATTTTACGAAAAATATGAAAATATTTGAAAATTTTTGTAAAAGGCAATATTCCAAAAAAAGACCATTTTTAGACCAAATTTAGACTTTTTTTTGGATTTTTCTTTTTTAATGAAATTTAATTAATAAAAATAAAAAAAATTTTGCGTAAAATTTCGTAAAAAGCAAATTATAATTTCAAAAAAAGCGTAAAATGTTGTAAAATTCAGTAAAAACCACCTTTTTTATATTATTTTATTATGATTATTATTTAATAAAGTATTGAAACTTTATTAAACTATAACTGGCTTTGAAGAGCCAGTTTTACGATAATAATCTAATGTTTTATTTTTTTAATAAAATTTAATAAACTATCAATTACTCTATTGAAATTGCTGTTTTAGACATAAAATTAATTTTTTAGATTCAAATTTCGAAATTCAAAATTGGTTTGAAATTTTTTCTTTTAGCTTTCTTAATTGTTGAAATATAATTGAATAATTTTGGTAAGTCATTAATAATAAATAAAATATAAGTAAAGGATATGATTAGTATAGCAATTATTGAGAAAATTGTAATAAAAGTATTTATAATCAAAAGATTATTTGATTTGAATTCACAATTTTCACCATAATAATAAGTAAAACAATGACAATAAGGTTTAAAACTAATATCAAATTCATTTAAATTACAATAGCCATTATATGAACATGTTTTATTCATACATAAATCAATTGTTTTTTCGCAATACAAGCCATAGTGTTTAGAATCACATAAACATTCAAAATTATAGTTTGTACTTTTAACAAATGAAAGTTTACCAACGCATGTAGAATTATTTAAACAAAGTTTTTTGTTAATTTGATTTAAACATGGATTGTGAGAATATTGACATGATGGACCATAATAATAATCAAAACATTCGCATTTGTATTTCTTATTAATTTGATCATAAGCACAATTACCATGATTTGAACAATTTAATAAACATCCTGTAATATCATAATTTATGCTTAAGATAAACTGATCATCTAGATTCAAATATGTATTAAAGTTTTCAGTTTTTATGGTCGTCCAAGTAATTTCGAAAGATTTATTAATATTAAGTGAATCATAGTTTATGTTATCATCTTGATTTTGTTCCAAGGTTTCATTAAAAATACATTTATATTTTGAGGAAACTGTATTGAAGATACAAATCTCGCGATCCGAGCAACTAGGTGAACAATCAGTATCTAATTCAAAATTAAGAATTATGAGTATGATCAAATTATATGAGAGAAAAAATGTGATCATTGTTATCATACAGATTGTGATATTTGATCACATAAATTTTTATTTATTAATGTTTACCTTCTTTTTGTCGTGTTACTTGGTTCATTGATATATCCAAATAATCCAAATCTAATACATCATCTCTTTTGATTGACATGCAATAATTTTTTGAAATATTAACATTATAAACACATAGTTCATTATTTCTGCATTTAGGAGCACATTTATTAGATTCATTTGAAACGGTTATTTCAAATATTTTTAATTTATTATCATCTTCACATTTTAAAATTTTATTTTTACTTTGTACTAGAAATTGTTTATCTAAAGCTTTTCCACATAAACAATATCTTGATAAAACCTTATCTTATTATCTTGATTAAAATTTTTAATAACTTTTTTTTATATTACTTGTAATTCAAATATCCATAACTTGTATTAAAATTGTTTAAATTAATACAAAGTTTTAAACACTCGAATAAATTTATTCCTTGTTTTTCGTAAACATATTCATGTGAAGTTTTATTTATGCAGCCTAAGTTTTTAATAAAATATTTCAATGCTTTATTTTCAGCCTGATGCTGTTCTAATTCTTTTTATAAAATAAAAGTTTTTCAATAATTATAATTTTTGATGAATTTAAATTAATTTACTTTCTAATTTATAAAAAGCAAATGAGTTTTTGTTTCTTTGACCAGTAATATGTTTATCATTGAAAAGTAAACTGTAGAGACAATTTGAATTTTTAATTCTTTCATTTTCACTAATATCTTTTTTGTTCATACAATAGCAGACATTATTTCTACTGGCTGCTAATTCTTTTTTGGTATAATTACATATCAATAAACACTTGCTAATTGAATATAGCCAATATTTTCTGAAAATAATAAAATTATTATCAGGTTCCGTTTCTAAACTATAACAACCGATGTAATTGGCTAACACATTTCCTATTTCTAAATATTTTGAAAATTCTTAAATGATATTAAGAATTATTGCATATTTTAATTTTTGTAAAAGTTTATTTTATATTATACGATTAAGTTTTATCTTTGTATAGTTGTTAATTTGATAAAGTGAAGAGCCACATTCATCATCTATTCTTGGCAAATCAATGTTGTGATAACAAAAGTTGGAATTTACACTAAATAAGCTTAATTTCATATTTATAACGCAGTAACATTGCCTATATAAAATTTTTTAAAAAATTTATTATACTAATTTCATTTATATATTTATATTGAATGTACCATCCTGAAAAATATCTTATTAAAGAAAAACTGGCATTTTTATTTTTACAATTATCAATACATGCATTTTTATCCAATTTTTCCATCATTGTTCTTAATTTGGAATAAAAAAAATTTTTTGTTAAAAAAACACATTCATTTTGATTATCTTATGATTAGAAACATTGATTATAAAATAAATGAAAATTGTTTATTTATATATGTTAATATTATAACTTATGTTGTTGTAAAAATCAAAAGGTATATACAGATTTTGACTGTTATCGTAACTTGTATTAAAATAAGATATTAAACCATCTACAAAACTCATTGTTTCACTTTTTAAATTTTGCTCATTCTTTTTACAATAACAAGAATTACTTTTTTTGAAAAGTTTTAGAATTTTTGCTTTGAAAATGTAAGTATTTTTAGAATAAAATTTATATCAAATTTTTACTTAAAAATTGATGAAAAATCATTGGAAAAAACTTTGCAAAAATTGTCACATAAATCTTTAGTTATAAGATTATTTACATAATAGAGTTCAACATTTAAATCACTTTCTAATAATAAATATTCTTTGCAATCTTTTTTGTTTTGTTTAAAAATATTCGGTATTTATATTAATTAACTTTTTGCACCAGTGAAAAAAACTGAAATAGATTTAAAAAACATGTTCCAAAGTAATTCTTTTGGATTGCTTCTGAAAATTTAATATTACTAAATAAACATATTTAAAATTATTAGAAAAATTGAATAAAATTCTTTATCATTTAAAAATGTTCTTAATATTTTAAATTCTAAAAATATTGGGTCAAATTAATAAATAATACCAATATTGGGTCTCTTGCTTAAACTACAAATGGTCTTGATTCTTTTAAGCAATCTAAAATTTTGCTTTTGAATTGCTTAGCTTTTAAGAGTGAAATTAATTAATTTAAATCAAAACAAATTTTTGAAACTCTTTATAAAGAACACGTTTTTATTCTTATCTAATCTATCTCAGTTTTCTCATGGGTAAATGAATTAATTTACTTGTAATTTGAAAACTAAATAAAACAAAAAATAAAAAGAAGCTCATTTCGACTTATTTAGTAAATTTTTTCTTTTTATTTTATAATCAGCCTTTTTAATATTTAAAGAAAAACATTTTTTAATTTGATATTTTTAATAAATAAAAAAATTAGACTTTAAAAATATTTGAATTTTTGTTTTATTAAAATTTAATTTAAAACATACTGTATTATTATAAATAGTATAAGTTATTTGATTTAAAATAAATATCGCGTTTGAAGATGAATTGGCGGTAATAACAGCCTTGTAATGAGAATAGGTTTCAAAGAATTCTCATGTTTTTATAATAAATATGAAAAATAAAGTCTAGAATCATCTATTAAATATTTGATAATTATTGGGTTTTTATAAATTGTTAAAAACAATATGAGACTTGTTATATTAAGGCAAATGTAAATTTAAATAAATAAATAATAGCAAAATAATTAATTGTGTTTAATTGACGACAGCTAATTCAAATTTGGATTTACTTTTAAAAATAAATATTCATTTAGTGCAATATTTAAAACGACAAATGAGATGATTATATAAAAGAAAAATAAAACAATTATTTTATAAAATAAATATTATTTTTAATTGAGAGATTTATATATAGCAGAGATAACCGTTTCACTTTCATACCAAGTTTAAACATAACTAAAGATTTTAATGATTAGTGTCTAAAAAATAAAACTAGACCCGATAGAAAAACGTAAATGCTTATAGAACTAATAAATTGTTGAAATATTTTTATTAACAATACAAAAGAAAATTACCTTTATTTATCAAGTTCTGCCAAGGCTAATTGCTTGGAAATAGTAATGAAAAGTTAAGCTATTAGAACCATTAACAATCATTCGAAAAGTTAAAATTGAATCAACCATATCTGCAAAAGATACCGATTTTATAGTATTTGTAACGAATGTTTATGAAGATGGTCGCTTAATTAAAATGGGCTCATACTTTTATACCTTTTTAAGAGCAAAATATAAGAGAGGTTATGAAAATGACGTCTTGATGAAAGAAAATACTAAGTAAAATATAAAAATCAGTTTTAATCAAATGTTGAACACAAGATAAGATTGTCTATAACAAGTGATTCAATATTTGTAAAATAAAAAATATAAATTTAATATATTTTTGCCTATAATAGTTTTTACTTCCAATATTTAATTTATTCCCAAATATATATATATTAAAAAAAAATAATTAATTCTTAATTTATAATAAATAAATTTTAAAAATCTTCAAAAATATAAAAAATAATTTTAAAATTTAACAAAAAAATTTTAAAAATATTTAAACTACCTTAAACAAACATGATTTAAATACTTAAAATAACATTTAGGTTTTAATTTTTAAATAGACATTTATTTTTAAAAAAATCGATCAAGAATAATTTAACTTGAACTTTACTTTAAAAAAAATGTTGTAAATGTAAATTAAAAATAATATAAAATTAAAATTACCTTTATATTTAAGTATAAAATTTATTAAAAAATGAAAAAAATTAATTTTTTATGTTTTCTTATAACAATTTCTTCAATCCAAGCATTGAAACCATCACCAACCGAATTATTTCCAAATGAGCTTGTTTTGAATGGTCCAGACTTGTATTATTTATATTGGAAACATGACAATCAAAATATAATATTTGAAATTCATTTCAAGAATTCAAAATGGGCTTTATTCGGTTTAAATGGTGAGAGTTATTCTGATTTGATTGTTGCTTGGGTTAACGATGATCAAACTGGACATTTTTCAGATCGTAAATTAATCAGACAAAATAATCAAAATATTCTTAGCTTAGACCAAAATCAAAATTGGTTACCATTAGAAGCATTCAAAAAAGATGAATACACAGTCTTAAAATTTAAACGTGATATTAAACTTTTATGTAATGATAATCAATTAGATGATTTGGATATAAATACTGGAATAAATAATATCATATTTTCAAGTGGTAATTCTTATAACCCGAAAGATGGATCAATTTCAATAGAAAATTTAAACCAAACACAAGTGAATTTCTTAGTACAAAGTCAAGGTCCATTTACTTGTAGACCATTAGAACCTAAACAAATATTAAATTCAAATCCAACAGATAATTATATAAATCAAATTGATTTGATTGAAGGTGTTTACAGATTATATTGGAATTATACTAAAACAGACTTAATAGCTGAAGTTCATGTAAAAACACAAGGTTGGTTATCATTTGGATTTAGTCCTAATGGTGGTATGGATAAAAGTGATGTAATGGTAGTTTGGATATCAAATGGTATTACCAATTTTACTGATAGATTTATTTATAACAAAGAAGTTCGTATAGACAAAAATCAAAGTTGGAATTTATTATATTCAACTGAACAAAATGGAATTACAATAATAAAATTTAAAAGACCTATTAAATTATGTGATTTAGATGATAAAACAATTGAAGAAGGTTCGCCATATGTGATTTATGCTTTTGGTTTAAATGATCCAGCCCCAGGTCAAGACATTAGTTATCATTTGTCAAATAGAGGTTCAAAAAAATTGAATATAATAAGTGTTTCAGAAAATCGAGAAATAAATGTAGTTGATGCTGAAACAATAGATTTTACCATGTCAAATATTATTTTACCAAAAGAAGACACATATTATTATTGCAAAGGCTTTGAAGTTCCAAAAAATTTGGTTCAAAAGAGACATATATTTAAAGTAAGCATAACTATTTCCAAATATTAAATCCAATTAAATAAAAAATAATTTTACTTAAAAAACTATAGAATAACATTTAAAAAGATAATTTAATTCTTTTTTTATTTAATGTGGTTCGAAAAAAGTAGATCTTTTAAGTCTTTTCTTAATTTTTTTAATTTGGGCTTGATTCAATACATTTCTTCAAATTTATCATTTCTCAATTTTTTTATAAATTATTAAGTATGAAATATTGTTACCAAAAATTAACTACAAAAGTATGCATCATGCTCTAGTGTATGAATGTGTAAAAAATTATAATGGAACTAATCCACCTTATGAGGATGGTAGTTGTTATTCAAGTGAAATTAAGACCCAATATTGTCAAATTATATCTTTAGTATGGGCTGTTGGAGGGCAAGAATTCGATTATTATCCGAAAGACACTGGGTTTAAAGAGAAAACTTAACATATTAATATTCTAATAAAATTCTAATTACATCTATTTTTATATAAAAAGATATCCTATTGGAGGAGATACAGATTATTCTTATATTGTAATTGAATTGCATTATGATAACCCAGAAAAAACTCTAGGTTTATAATAACTAATTTTTCAAAATTATTTTTTAGCTTTTATTAATTTACTTATTTTAAAAAGGCTTTATTGATAAAGTATCAATACGTTTTCATATGACTAGAATTCTGAGGAAAAATGAATTGGGTATCCTAACACTTGGAGCACAATCTTCTCCTTATGGAATAGCTTTACCACCAGGTATTGATTATATTCCTTTTAAGACATATTGTGTGAAAGAATGCACTAATCGAGTAAATTATTATTAATTAAATTAGTTATTTTATTATTAATTTTTAACAAATTCTATTTAATAAGAATTTAAGAGATCAAAATATAACTATTATAGCAGCAAATCCACATACACATCTTAGTGGCGTTGATATTTATACAAAAATAGTTCGTAATGGTGCAGACATTGGATATTTGCATAGAAATAAATATTATGATTTTAATTATCAAAACAATTATTTATTAAATCCATATATAACTTTAATTAAAGTAACTTAAATCAGATCTCAATATTTAATATATATTTAATTTATTGATAAGTATAATAGGATGACGAGTTAATTACACATTGTGGATATAGAACAACTGATCGAAAAACTTTTACTTTAGTAATTTTTAGATATTTGTTTTTTTTTTATATAAAAAAATATTTTCAAATATATCATTTAAATTGATATATAGAATTATTAATTTAGGAATCCGTTTAATTTTATCAACATATTATTCAAAATTTTATATTAAAAGGGGGGTTTAAGTACTCATAAAGAAATGTGTCTACACTTTCTAACTTATTATCCTAGAAATAGCTTTAAAAATTGCTTGAGTGTACCATATTCACAAGATTTTAGAGGATTGATGATAAATTTAAATAGGTAATATTTAGAATAAAAACAACATAAAAAAATAATTATTAAAGTTAAAATCAATACATTAGAACCGGTGTTGTAGAACTAAAACCTATTACAGATCAATCTAGTTTTTTTGCTGCTATAGGCGATACATTTAAACAAATAGATAGTAAACCAGCAACAAATGAAATAAGAAATTTGTTTTTGAATTTTCAAAACAATACTCGCGTATCATCAATATGCGGGGGATTAATTGAAGGTCCATTTAATCAAATAAAACCTAAAAATGAATATTTTGAAAGCGATGTTTGTAGCCAAATTCCAAATTCAAATAAACAATCATTTCTAAGTCTAATAGTATCATGGATAACAAATTTATTTAATAATATTTTACAAAAGTTAAAAAGTTAAAAAAATTCTTAAATTGAAATTTTAAAAGATTAAAAAAATTTATTATTAATAAAATTTAAAAAAATTTGACTTCAAATTCTTAAAAAACTAAAACATTCTCATGTAGCGTGAACAAGGAAATTATACCTTAATCTTTTTATGTTAGATTAATTTTTAACTTATAATTATCATTCTCATATAGCGGTAACCGGGAAACTAAAAATACTAGTAACACGTTGAAAAAGGACAATTGAATAAAAGACATCTTTTAAACAAATTTAAAATTAAATTAATCAAAATATTAACGTTTAATTATCTCTTATTAATTCCAAAATTATAAGTCATTTAAAAAAAAATGTAATAATTAAGTGAGTATGCTAGTTTTGAATAAAAAAAAAGCTTTATATTTATTAAAAAAAAAGTATTTAAATATTTAATAATCGGGTATTTAAAAAAAAATGGTATTTAATAAAATTTTGATAATTTTCAATTATTAAAATTAAAATATATTTATTTAAAAAAGCCACTAACTAAGCCACTGCCGGTCCCAAGCCCGGGTAAGAGTAGGAGGGTGATGGTTACTTCTATCAAAAAAATTATTGAAATATTTTAATTTAAATAATTGAAAATTATCAAAATTCTAGAAAATCTAAATATTGTTGTTAAACTAAAATTCATCTAAATGACTTTAAATATCTGAACGGTTTGTACCTCTCATTTCTTTTGTAAAACAGTCTACTAGAATTAATAACAATTATAATATTGATGAAAGCTTTAAATGTTTTGGGACTTTGATTGATATTGTTCTACATAACCAATCGTAACCAATCTTATCTACTCATGTAATTGATAGTGATAAACTCAGTGATCACTGCTTTATTTTAGCCAAATTAAATTTAAAAAAAAATAAGAAAATTGATAATAGTTGTCTAAGTCGTAAGTTAAATGCTGATAATATATTGAAAATTACCGAATTGATTAAAGATATTGATTTTGAAAAACTCCTTGTCTCTAACAATACAAATAAATGCTGAATGGTTATTAAAGAAAACTTCATCAATATAATTGATGCTGTGGCACCTATCAGAGAAATTAAAAAATCAGGCTTCAAATCTAACGAAGAACCTTGGTTTGATGCAGAATTATATTTCGTTCAAAATAGCTGCGACACTGCGTTCTGTGAGTATAAGAAATCTCGATCAGAAGATAGTTATAAAAACTATCTATTGCATAAAGATGTATTCAACAAATTAAAAAATCTAAAAATGATCGAATTTTTCAAAAACAAACAAATGAACGATTTCTTTAATACAAAGAAATTTTGGGAATTTTACTCAGCTAATTACACAATAAAATCCGATAAGAATAATTCAACAACTCCTAATCACATTTTTTTTGAGTGCTCGATTTTTTTTGAGCATATTTTTAATGAAACTAAATCTAAAAAAATCAAATATAATTTTCTCCTTTCAAGAAACAAATTCAACAGTTGTTGAAAAATTGTTGCATGATTTAAATGATTCAAGTGGATCTGGTATATGTGGCATATCAACTAAAATTCTTAAATCATGTTCATCAAAAATAGTACCGATATTAAAATGTTTAACAAATGTATTCTCTCTGGAACAATACCTAGTGAATGGAAGGCTGCAGTGGTAACACCAATATACAAAAACAAAGGCTCACTTGATGACATTAATAACTATAGAGGAATATCAGTCTTATCGCCAGTTGCTAAAATATTTGAGAAGATTTTAGCTTCACAGATTTTATCCCATTTCAATAATAATAAGTTATTCTTTCAAGATCAATATGGCTTCCGACCTTTTCATTCCTGTGAAGCTGCTCTACATAGTATTATTTCGCATATGAATGAAATTCTTGGTAAACAGTCTATTGGCTTATTCCTTTTTATTGATTTTAAGAAAGCTTTTGACATGGTTGATAGCAATTTGCTATTATGCAAACTTAAGCACTATGGCTTTGATGAACTTTAAACTTAATTTTTTACCGATCGTAGTCAAATAGTCAAATTCGAAAATAGATTTAGTACACAATTACCGATCAAACTAGGTGTACCTCAAGGTTCCATATTGGGATCTTTGTTCTTTCTAATATTTATTAATGATTTACCATATTATGTAACAAGATTTCAAACATTATTATTTGCTGATGACACTACGTTATCACTAGAAGGCTCCAAGTTTTTTGAGGTTTTTAATCAGTTTATCACTGGGATGGTGCAACTAAGAGATTGGTGTAAATTTAACAGACTTGACATAAACTGTAATAAAACAAAGGTAATGTTTATAACAAAAAAACATGAAGCACTGAGAGAAATACCTAATAAAATATGCTTTTGTGATGTGACAAATCTTTTCTTTCTTAAACCAAATGACCAAATTTGTGGTCTTTTCAAATCTTTACCTTATAAAATTAAAAAGCTAAAAAATTTTTAAAACAATTTGGTTTTAATACCTTTAAAGTTCTTTACTTTAGAAAACCAAGATTCATCTATCTCAACTATTTTTCCACTAACACGCAACTTTAAGTTTTTTTATCAATTTTTAATGTGCAGAGTTGTTTTAGTCTAAAAAATATCAAAGAAACTGTGAATATCATGCTCGAAGTTAAGTTGTAATAAAAAAACTGTTTTTTTCAATATTTATTTTAGCGCTCCAAAATTTTATAATTGCAAAAATAATTTTTAGAGTTTTTGTTATTAAAAGTCCAAAAAACGAATCTTAATAAATACAACTGTCCAATCCAATCTATCCTTGCAGCATTTTCTTCTCTTTAGTTTATCCATAATGGATAACAAAGGCTTTTTGGTGGCTGGGTATGTACCGAGGCTTTTTTTTTTTTAAATCATTCGAACACCGAATCATGTTGTTACCACCTCTGGCAATAAATTCATCAGCCAGACTTCGACAACTGATAGTAGGGTTGAACCTTGCCTGTCTAAAAATTCATTTTTTATCATAAAAATTTATCATTTTCTATTACTATTGTTCTATTTCTATTATTATTGTATTTCAGGAGGCCAATTATTTGTTCCCGAGTTTGCTTAGATACAGAAGCTGTGCCTTACCAAGTTCCTTTATTAAGGCAATCATTAATGAGATCATCAACGTAGAATTTAAAGAGAAATGATGACAAGATACAACCTTATTTCACACCTGTTTATATCTTAAAAGTGATTTTTAGGTAAGGCTATTATACCTAGAGTTGAATCATAATATATTTTTAAAAGATTCCAGTATGTGACATGAAGTTTATTTAGTAGTTTGAAAAAAAGGCCGTTACGCCAAACTTTATCAAAGGCACATCATCTAATGAGGCTATCCTACATCCAGAGCCTTTATTAATGTAATTAAGAATTGTTTCTTTTAAAACAAAGATAGCATGGTTACATGAAGGTTTTTTCTTAAAGCCGAATTGGTTCTTAGTAACTTTGTAAAGTTCGGGAGAGTTAAGTAGTATTAGTTTTTCAAAGAATTGAGCAAAGCAGTTTGAGATAGAGATAAGTATTGACATCTTTACTATCTTTTAGGTTATCTTTTAATATAGGATTTATTTTTGAGGTGCTAAAATTTGTTGGGATCTTATTAAAGTATAGCATTTTCGAAAAATCTTCGAGTGTTATGTTCTTAAGTAGGAGATAAAGCCGATTACATTTGAGTTGTCTAGCTCAGATATTATTATTTTAAGTACAGATAGCTCAAAGTAAGGTACATTATCAATTGAGTTTATTTTGAGAATATAAGATTTACTAGAAAGGGGGGACTCTTTTTCCTTAAAAAAATTAGAGAAATGATAAGACAGTTTATCAAGTGCTATAGAGACTTCTTTTTTTACAATTCTTTTGTTTAATTAGCAATTTTTTTCCAAAAAATATTCTTATTTTCCGAGAAGAGCCTTAATTTCTAAATTTGCTTGTTCTTTTAGTTCATTTATAGGTATATGTTTCGACGTTGTTTTTTTCTAAACTCTTTTTTTAATTCCTTTTTTTAGTAACAAGAGAAGAGTCATAATTAATTTTATGATTAATTTCAGATAGTTTATATCTTTTATCATCTTTAGACCTTTAGAGAACCAAGTGTTGTTTGTTAAATTTGATTTTGGGTTTGAAGGAGAGTTTTGATATTTTAGATTCAGTTACAGATGAATTTGTAAAAAAGGTTGATATGCTCTTGTGGATTAGATATTATGTTGAGACGATCAGTTTAATTATTATATGATTTTAAAAGATGATGTGATAGTCTATTATTGTAATGTTCTTGGATTTCGTTATTTTCTAATTTAAGTAAAGATAGTAAATATACAGTATGAATTGAGTCAGGATTGTTATTTTGGGATTTTTAAGGAAAGGTATGTATACACCAAAAATCAGAATGTTTTGACCCTTAATTTTTTTTAGTGTACGTAAGTAGCATGTCTGTTAAAAAATTCATTATTGATAAGTTCACATGTATCGTCGAGGTATCAACATTGTCCTCCAAAGGGCCTTCCTAATTTGTTTTTTAGTGAGTCCTTAATTTCTAATATTTGTAAATATTGCTTATTCTGTTCTTTAAAAAAAGGAAGATATTCATTTTCATAATGCAGATATTTACGTAATGCAACATTAAACTTGAATTAAAGAAACTCTAAGCACGGTCTTTAATACTTAATAACTGTTTTTACGGCATGACGTTAGAAATGAGTTTTTGATGAAAGAAAAATTCAACTTCATTAAGAACGAAATTTTAAATAATTTTTGATACAGTTTCGATCATTATATTTAAAATAGATTGTCTTATGTGTTTGTTACATTTTAAATATGTTTTCCCCCTACACCCGTTTTAATTAGGAACCGACTTTTTATTATCGAAAATTCTTACTGGAAATAAGAAATTACTTATTTTTATTATTATTTTTTTTATGTAAATATTAATAAATTTAGCAGTTTGACTTTGCGAATTTATTTGATATTGTTTTAGAAGCGGTTTTTCATTTTTTTACCAAGAAAAAAATTATAAATAACAAAAAAAATTAAAAAAATTAAAATACCAAAAATAAAAAAAAATGAACAAAAGCTAAATTTTATTTTAAAAAGCAATAATATTTCAATATCGGTTTAAAGTAGATATGTAACCTCTGATAAATAAATCATTTTTTCTATTCAATATATTTCCAGTAAAAAACAATTTCTTGAAAACAAAAAAATGAGATGTATCTAATTAAAACTTTAACCAAATTTTTCTATTATATGATGATTATTCGATGCATATTTTTTTGCTTTTATCTTTAAAAATCATAAAAAATTCTCAATTAAAAAATAATTTATTTATAAAAAAATTTCAATATTTCTTAATATTCTTTTTTTTTTTAACAAATACCAAAACGAAAATTTTCAAAAATATGAGAAAAATGACATTTAAAAACTTTAGTTATGGTTGAAAGGCTTTTTTAGCTTTGATTTTAAAAGCATAATTAATTTTTTTTTATATAAAGATTGATAAAAATTAAATTTTAAATTTTGAAAATATTCAAAATAAAATTGAATAATTCAACAATAGTTAAGTAATATTTTTTAAAACCTTTCCTAAATAAATATTTATAAATAATGAAAATGTATATTGGATTTTTATTGATTATATCAAATCTAGACCTTTTCAAATGTAAAGACAATAAATCATATAAACATATCAAAGATGAAAATTCAATCGGGTCAATGAGTTTTACTGAAAATTTTCATTCAAGTTTGATTTAAAATTCAAATTCTCTTTTTTTTATTAAGAATTAAATGTTCAATCTTTAGGAGCAAAATTATTAGTTGAAAATAAACAACCAAAGTTTTTCAAAAGATATAAATTTGGAACGAAAACAATTAATTTCAAATACCATAACTCTGATATCGAAAATAAATTTAATGCAGAATATATTAAAGCATGTATTTAAACTAGGATGTTTAAATTAAAAAATATTATCTTAATGATTTATGTATAGCTTTTATAGGATGTTATTCAATAAATTTAGAAAATTTAAACAAAATCAAATTTGATACTACCTTAGAATGTGTACAATTTTGCATCAACAAAAAAAAATTGTTTTTTATTTATAAATCTGAGTAAAAATTTCTGAATAAATATTTTTATTTTATTTTATTATTAAAATTTAAATAATAATTTTTTTTAAGATATTGTTATTGCTTTGATGAATATTATTATGGTAATTTTATTGATTCGGTAATAGAAAAATGTGTTTTTAAGTTAGGTGCATATAACCTTGGGGTGACTAATATTACAAAATATTCACAACTTTTTTTCCAAGAAAAACCAATAAAATCTAATATATATTCAATTAACTCAAGTAAAGATATGTTTTTTTCATGTTATTTTATAAATAAAAAATAATAACTTTTTGATTAAGTTTACATCGGATGTTATAAGTTTGACAACAAATCAAGTAAATTTTTATTGATTTTTTTAAAAAAAAAAAAAGTTTGATTCTAAAAGAAAAATATTTTTCAATTAAAACAAAAATTAATAGAAATTTTTTTAAATATTGAATTTTTAGATATGGAATCCTTAAAATTTTTTGAAACATCAAGTGATATGACTATTGATAGATGTTCTTCTATATGCTTTGAAAATAATTACAATTATCTAGCTTTAAAATCTGGGTAAATGATAAAAATTATTTGTTAAAAAATTTTTTAAATATCAAAATATTTAAAGTATTGAATGCTATTGTTTAAATTCATATTCAAACCTAGAAAGATTTAGTTTAGACTCATGTAGTTATTATTGTGGAAAAAATCAAAGAAAATGTGGAGGAGAAGATCTTTTGTCAATTTATGAAAATTATGGTACATTTAAAAATATTTTAATATATAATTAAATATTTTAATAAATCTTTACGGTTTATTAATTAAGTAAAAACTAAATTTTCTTTGCAAACATTAGACCACTAAATTATCTCTTAATTCCCTAAGAATTTTCTTTTTTTATATTAATAATAATGTAAAAACTTTTTAGTAATATCACATACAAATTGAGAAAGTTGTGCTTTCATTTGTGAAATGAATAATAAATTATAAAAATTATAAAATTGCTGATTAATTTAAATCTTATAAAGAAAATATTGGTTGTTATAAGGATTATATTTTTAGAGCTATGGGTGAATATCATATTACTTTGAATAAAAAAGATCCTGTGCCTATTAGTTGTGTCAAAATTTGTTTTAATAAAGGTTTTAACTATGCAGGCTTACAAAATAAGTAAAATTAATGTTTTAAAAACTAATAAGTATAACAATTTTTTAAATTTTATTAGAATTGAATGCTATTGTGCTAATTATTACTTACAATATGGTGAACTAGGCTACGAACTTTGTGAAGAAAAAAATTCAAATTTAAATCCAAAAGAAGTTTTATCAGTTTATAGAGCAAACAGTAATTAATTTAATTCAAATATAAAATTAATTGCTTTTTTTATAAATAAATGAGAAATAAATTAAGAAATTGATATTTCTAATAAATGGATTTCAAACGATGCTAATACATTATTCATCAAAGTATCGAAATTTGATTGGATATTTTATGATTTAGACAATTCTGTTTATGAAAGTTATTTTACTATTTCGGAAAAAACTTATGATTTTGTTTTGTACAGTTTAATAGAAAAAATATATATTCGTCTGACTCAAACAAATGCTTTTGAAGGTTCTAATTCAGTAATATTAAAAAAATTATTTTCCGCCGGAACATGGTCTAATTATGAATTTAAATTTAGAAAAAATTACATTTCAAAACCAAGTAATTTTAAATAATAAAAAAATCTTTAATTTATAAAAAAATATATTCTTAATTTAAAATTAAGATTATATTGGTTGTTATTATTTTGGTGAATCACCTATATCATTACAAGATTTTAAGATGATTAGCCCTAAATTTTGTTTTAAATTATGCTTAAGATATAATTATACCTATTCAATGACCTATTTTGAGTAAATTTAAAAGACGAACGCTAATACAATTATCAAAAATTTAAAATTTGATTTAAATTAAGTTATTGCTATTGTGGAAACATTTTAGATGAAAATACTGAAACAGTCAAATTGGATGAAAATCAATGTGATTATTATTGTATAGATGGTTCTAAATGTGGCTCTAAATCGTTTCGAAATGCTTTTTCTGTCTATAAAAGTGATGAGTTTTTTATAGATACATTCAATTCAACTGATTGTAAAAATATTATTAAAAAATAAGCTTTTTTTGTATTTATTTTTAATTTTCTATTAAGATTATCTTGGATGTTTTATGGATAGTAATCTAAAAGCAATGGTTGGTTATTCAACTGAATTACAAGAAAATTCACCTCAAAATTGCATTGAATTGTGTAAAGAGAAAAACTTCACTTATGCTGGTCTTCATGATGGGTTCGAATATTTATTTATATTTATTTATATTTTAATTTAAATTTTGTTTAAACAAAAGTAATGAATGTTATTGTGCTAATTCATATGATATGTATCCAAAAGCGGAAGAGTGTGAATGTAATATTAATTGTCCATTATTAAAAAGCTTAAAATGTGGAGGAACATGGAGATTATCAGTATATAAAACTACGCTATCAAAAATTTAGAAACAAATGTTAAAATTCTTTAATAATAATATAAATAAAATTTTTCTATTGAAAATAAATTAATAATGTCAATCTTAATTAGAAGTTTAGATTCACATCTTGATTGGAAAAGCTTGATTTTGCACCAAATCAGCTTAATTTCATATGTATACATATTAAATAGCTATTTTTTTTATTCTTTTTTAGAATTTTCGATTGATAAATTTTAAAAGTCTTACTAACTAATTTTTATTTTTTCGAGTTTTCATCTCATTTTTACACATGTCTCATGTGAATAAAAACCTTAAATAAAAATTTGAAAAATCGAATAGAATTTTTAGTTTTATAGTTTTATTTAAAATGAGATTTCAACATATTTAAACTGGTGAAACTTGAATCGAAACTAGTTAACAATCTTAAATTTTATTAGAGATCTTCATTAGGTTTATATTTAGAAAAAATTTCTATGCTAAATTAATTTATTTTTATAATTTTAAAAATAATTTTTCAAAACTTGTTTTAATTTATTTTAAAATTATTCTTTTAAAAATTTTTAAATCATTCAAATGAAAATGAAAATTTCGATTAAAATAATTTTAATTCTAGCAATAATACTAGATATTTTAAAATTTAACAATGCATTCAAATTCAAAATAAAATATATTCAAAATTTAATAACAAATAATAAAACAACTTGCATTGAAATAATCAATTTTTTTTTAAAAAGATCGATTTTTCTTAATTATAATTTAAACGCTTTAATAAGCTTAAATCTGAATTCACTAGAAGATGCTAAAAAATTAGATGCATATTATAATTTGAATAAAAAATTAAAGGGAAAACTGCATTGTATACCGATAGCAGTAAAAGACAATATAGACATAAAAGGCGTACCAACAACAGGCGGAATCAGAGCTTTCAAAAATTCATGCCCATCTAAAAATGCACCTGTTATAGACAAACTATTAAACGAAGGAGCTATTATTATATCAAAAACAAATTTAGGAGAATTGGCTTATGGAAATGAAGAAAGTGAACTTGGAGGTGAATGTCATAATCCTTACGATTTTAAACGCTCTTGCGGCACTAGTAGTTTAGGTTCCGGTGCTGCAATAGCTTCAGGCTTAGCTATAATATCTTTAGGCACCGATACAGATGGCTCTGTACTCCAGCCAGGCTCATTTAATTCTCTTTTTGCTTTGAGGCCTCCATTCGGTAAAATACCAACCGACCGTATTATTCCAGTGTTTAAAAAACAAGACACAGTTGGTATTTTAACTAGACATATTGAAGATTTAGAAATAACTTATTCAATTTTAACTAATAATAATTATAAAACAAATTCAAGAAATTTTAAAATTGGTGTTTGGAATGATTTATTAAATAATTTTACTCTTAAAAGCTTTCACAATAAAAGCATAATCTATAATTACACAATCAATAAACAAGTTAAATTGAAAATAAATAAAGCATTGTTAAAATTAAAAAATTTAAATATTACATTAAAAGAGTTTAACTTTAAACCTAAAAGCAATTTAAAAAGATTTTTAGTTTTCCATAAAATATTGATAGACGAATCAGAAAAATGTTTAAATGCTTGTAAAAAATTCGAAATGAATAGATATTTTGCTAATTTAAATTCAAATAATTCTATTAAAAATTTTCAAGATTTAATAAAAAGTCCTTTGTTAAGCAGAAATTGGAAAAATGATTTAAAAAAATCCGATTTTAATGATTATATAAATATTTGTGATAAAAATTGCCGTTTATATGATTTATTAAAACAAAATTTTAAAAATTATTTTAATTATTTATTTGAAATCTATGAAGTGGATTCTATTATGATACCAACTTGTCCATTATTACCATATTTGATAAATGATATATACGAAATACCAAATTATTTATCATTCGCAGCATATACAGACAATCCAGCTTTAAATATACCGATAGGTTTCTCATCTTCATCTCCAGCTGGTCTACCAATTGGAATGCTTTTGATAACTAGGCCTAAAAATATTTACAATTTATTCGATATTGGAAAATCATTTGAACATTTTTATTGTTCAAACATACCTCACTTATTAAATAAAAATTTAAGTTAATATATAAAAATAAAAAATTTTAATATATTTTGTTTGTGTTATATTTTGAAAACATTTTACGAATCAAAAGATTTGATCTGAATGTCATTTTAATTCTTATCAGAATCTCTAAATTATCAAAAAACTTAGACACAAAAGATCTAATTCTTCTAGGACTTTTAGGGTTTTGGGTAGTTTCTGAAGATAACTTTTATGTTCAAGAGTTTAATATATAAATATTAAGTAAAATTGTGATTTATGAAAAGGACAGTCTATAGATTGTAGTACGAGTTTTCAGAAAATATATACTTGTATACAATTATATACAATTATAAAAAAATATAACATATTTGGTTTGAAAAGTATTTAAGTCTTGTTATTTAATTAAAGTTTTAATTTAAAACTTTGCGCAGTATATTAAAAATATATTTTTTTAATTCTAAGTAAAATTAAAATACTGCTGTATGTTCTCATTGAGCGAACCTTATAATATTTAGTGTAATTGTGAAAATTTTACTAATTTTTAAATTCAAAATATTTGAGTTATATCAATAAATTAAGAGATTGATTTTTTTTGTTTTTGTAAAAACATCTAGAGATGAGAAAAACAAATTATTAAATCTATTTTATTCAAAAGAATTTCTACTATAATAAATATACTTATAATAAAAAAATTTAAATAAAATTTAAAATAGTTTTTTTCTCATGAACATCTTGAATTAAATGTGTTTCGATTGATTTAAAATTTTGATTTGAAAATTAATATAAAAAACATATATTTAAATACAAAGAAAATGTTTTAAAATTATAACTTTTTAAAATAAAAACATACTAATAACTTTAAAAGAAAGATTTTAAACCAACAGAAAAAATGAGAATATTTTCCTTGATTGCTTTAATGTTTAATTTTAAGTAAAAAGCTATCAATTAAATAGTTTTATTATATTTGATTTAAAAATTTTTAATTTTAAGGCTTTTATAATTATAATTTTGCGTTAGCAGACAAGAAACATGAATGCAAGTTA
Organism: Brachionus angularis; assembly: GCA_021432725.1. Taxonomy (NCBI): domain Eukaryota; kingdom Metazoa; phylum Rotifera; class Eurotatoria; order Ploima; family Brachionidae; genus Brachionus; species Brachionus angularis. The sequence continues at coordinate 1,225,252 of JAJVDD010000007.1, forward strand.
AATTGCAAAAACAAAATGATTAAGCCAAATAGATATACAGAAAGTAAAAAAAAAAGAAATTATCAATCAGTGCTATTTTTATTGTGAATATAGAAACCAACATTAAAAATTGTTCATTTAAAATAATTTAAGTTATTTGTTAAAAAAAATTTTTGAATATTATTTTTTTATTTACCAATAATTTTAGGCCCTTTTTCAAACTATTAAATAAAAAGGAAAATTTTAGAAAATTAGCAAATTTATTAATAAATTATTTTTGATTAGAAAAAATAGAAAATCTTATAACAAACTAATATTCTTTTTTAATATCAGGTTAACAGTCCCTTTTAAAAATTGCTAATAAGTCATTCTCGATTGCGATTTTATCAGAAAGAGGTCTTTGTTTGGCAGAACAAAATTCTGATTTTGTATTAAATCAATGATCTTTATCCCTAAAATCTCATGTCATATAATCCTTGATTGCATCGAAGTCTAGGGCTCTGCAGTAGTTCATTAGCTTAAACTTTAAAAATGGCAAATCGCCGAAGAAAGTTATGACCTCAACAGCTTCATTCGGACAAAAAGCTGTAAGCAATTCAAACCTATCAAAGTAATTTTTAATGTTTTGGTTCGGATTACGTAATGTCTCAATTTTTAGAGGTTTGTTTAGAATGATTGATTTTGTCAGGGTGTTCAAACATGAAAAATATTAAACTTAAAAAAGCTTAACCTTATGCACGCTATCCAGCACCGTCAGGGTATAACAAAGAATAGATAAGGCATGTCATGAATACTTGATTAAGTTACTTGAGAGAAATTCTGCAAAAAAAATGTTTCCCTGACCGGTTTATTAACCTCTACTTGCTATTAAGAGTGATTTAAATTGTTTTTAAATTTTTATAAAAACATTTATAAAAAATAAAAAAATTTATTTAAAATTTTCACCGGTAGACTCTACCGCTTACCGGTTATTCTCCCGCTACCGCTTTTCCGGATGATCAAACCAGAAATCAACACTAGTTTTAAGCCTTTTGAAAATTTATAATTATTTTTCAATTAAAAAACTTTAAAATTAAAATTGCGTTAATTTTGCTTTTTACATTTTAGAATTTTTAATTTTGAAAATTTTTGGGATTTAGATAGAATTAAATCCTGAAAAAGGAAATTATGCGTTTTTTGTTTTTAGTCTGACTATCTTTTTCGGAGTCCGTTTTTCTGGTAATTTTTTTTTGTATTTCTTCTGAATAAAAACAAATAATAAAATGATTTTTAAATTGATATTTTTCTATTAAAAGGGTTGTAAAAATTTCTTTATGTAATTAAAATATTGATTTTTTTATAAATGACTTTTTATCATATTTACATAAATTCAAAAATTATATAACTAATTTACGAATAATCGTATTTTTATAAAATAAATAATTTCTTTTTAAATTTAATACGAAGTTTGTTTATACTTCTTTTTTCAAAAATTTACGTTCTCTAGGTATTTATGTGTATTAAATGATTTAAAAAATATTTCTAGTAATTTACTCTTACATAATTTTATATATATGAAAATTTCTAATTTTTAAAATTTTTAATAAAATTTTTTAATAAACAAAAATGAATAGTAAAAATGAGTTTGAATCAATTTTGCAAAACATATTTGAAACAAGTTATATGAATATCAAACAGGAATTAATAGAAGAAGGATTTGATATAAATATACAAGATTCAATAAATGATAAACTTAAAAAAGACTTAAAAGAGATTATAGATGTTTACGAAAATAAATTAAAATCAATATCAGAAAAAATGGAAATAACATTAAAAATTATATATTCAAAGCTAAAAAGTTTGTGTCAAAGCAAAGAGCAATTTGAAATATTAAAACATATTTTGGATATCGATAAATACAAAAAAAACGAATATAAACAATATGAAATTTATTTGATATCGTGTAATAATAATATAAAGTTATTGAAAGAATTCATTAAAAAAAACAATCTTTGTAATGATGCAGAATCATTTATTGTATCGTTGAATAGTGAAATTTTAGTTAAAGTTTTTTTCGATGATTTAGTTGAATTAGATAGTTTATTAAAATACATATTTTTGAAATTTATTGAGCTAGTTGTAGAATTAAAAGCCAAAAGAAAACAGTTTGAGAGAACAATAGAAAGTTTAAAGGATTCAAGTCTTAATGAAACAACGAAACATGACATGAAAAATAAAGAAATAATTAGTTTTTGTTATGAGCCGAGTATTTGTGAAAAAGAAAAGAATTTATTTTCAGGAAACATTATTTCAATTGATTTTAACAAATTCTATTCTAAAGAAGCTAAATTAAAAACATTTGAAGAACATTTATGTCCAAATTGTTCAGCTTATTGTACTTGTTACAACTCAATAACAAATAATGAATGGAAATGCGAATTTTGTAATAAAATGAATCGAATTCCTACTATATGTAAATTTAACATCCCTAAACAAAACGATGTTGAGTATACTTTGTTCGATGTTCATAGAAACAGTAAACTGGTTGTTTTGATGATTGATATATCAAGAAACATGTCTAAAATTCTAGATGAAGTTAAACAAGCTTGCATAAATATGATACGTTCATTGCATCAAAATTATCCCTCGTGTAAAGTAGTTCTTGTTACATTTCAATCAGAATCTATTTATTACGGTCATGGCAATAAAAATGTTAAATTGACCAATGAAACTTTTGACGACTCTCAATCAAATATATTCAAAAAACTCTACCACGAAATAGCTACAATTAAAACCTCTATAAATATTTTAGAAAAAACAATAAATAGTTTAAGTGCTGGTGGCCGAACACAAATGAACAAAGCTTTGATAAATTCGTGTATATTGGCTTCTTGTTGTGTAAATTCAGAAATTATTATATGCACTGATTCTCCTTCGAATGATTTAGACGAAAACCATTGTTTGAATATATCAAATTATTGCAAAAACAATAATCAAATTAAACTACATTTAATTGTATATAATACAAATGATAATAGCCTAGAACTTTTGGTAGATCTTGCAAGTAATACTGGTGGTTTAGTTAAACGAATCAATAATGAACATGAATCAAATGAAACATATTTAGAACTAACAGATGAAATTATAAAGTCTTTAAAAAATAATTCAAAAAAAATAAAGAAAATTAAAATATTTACAAAGAATGATAAAATTAAAATAGGAAATTGTTACTTGAGACAACATTTTTACGAAATAGAAAATATTAGTGAAAAAGATGAAGAATTAATGATTAATTTTGAATTGAAACAAAATATAGACCAAACTGAATGTTTCATGTTTCAGTTTCAGTTTTTTTTTGAGAATGACACTTCAAGAGTAATAAGCATTAAAACAAGCTTGAGTAAAATGGATGATTTGAATTTACTTTATGCAAAAGCATTGAGAAATATATGTTCTATGTTGCTGGATAAAAAATTAGATGAAGCAAAATCTTTTTCATCTAAATTTGATAATTATTTGAAATTGAAAAATCAAAATATCGAATTTTTGAAACAAATATATTTAATTTTAGAAAAAGTCAATTCTCAGTATGATAATAAAAATACGAATTTAGATGATATTATATTTTTGAATAAAATTAGTAGAATAAGATCTGAAGATGTTTTGATAAATAAAAATGATAAAAATTTAGATACAAGCAAAAGCATAAATAAAAATATAAAAAATATTTTAACTTGTACAAATATGTTATTGAAATATGTTGATAAAAACAATCAAAATTTAAGTATTCAAGACAAGAAATTTGAGAAATTCATCAACCCAGTTATAAACAAAAACCAAGAGATCGATTCCAAAACTATTATTAATTTTATTTTAAAACAAGCTTTTGAAATAAATTCTAAAAGATCGGATATTCTAAATAGTTTTTCTGATATGTTTAATTTATCAGATGTAATTGAAACAAGAGTGAATAAATTAGAAAAAAAAGTATCTATATTAAATGCTTTAATTAAATACTTAAAACAAGAAAAATTTGATTTAGTCGAAGAGAAAAAAAAGGTCGATAATTTATTTACCTTTCTTGGTAAAAATTTGATTGAAAAATATTTAAACTTTGAAGACAACTTCAAAAAATTAAACAGTTTATGGAAAGATTTAGCTATTTATTCAAACAGTTTTTTAAATGAAAATTTGTTTTGTGTTATGGAAATCGATGATGTTTTAGAAGAGAAAGTATACTTTACGGAAGAAAATACAGTTAAGCAAAAGTAAACTGATTAATAAAAAAAAAATTTTAAACTTTATTTAGTTACCACTCGAGTAATAAGAAAGCGTTTTCAGAATCTTGAAATCTTTAATTCAAACTAAAAATTATTAAATGATGATTCTAATCTTAAATAGTTTTATATTTTGATCGTTTTGTTTTTAATTTTATTTCTCTGATTTATATTAAAACATTATATTTAGAATGTGACGTTAAAAAGAAAAAATTGGTAAAAATATTAATTTAATTTTATGTTAATCTTTAGAAATCATGACAAATCTAGTAATACAGATAAAATAAATTCAAGTGATAAAGACACAAATACAGATAGAATAAATTCGGATCCAATACCAATTCCTAATCCGAGCACGTAAATTAATTTATTTTTTAAAATATATTAAAATTACTAAATTTTGATTCAATTTTATACTAATCCTAAGGCTTCCAAAAAAACCTAAAGAACCCGAGACACCGCGTTTAAATCCAATACCAATTCCTAATCCGAGCACGTAAATTAATTTATTTTTTAAAATATATTAAAATTACTAAATTTTGTTTCAATTTTATACTAATCCTAAGGCTTCCAAAAAAACCTAAAGAACCCGAGACACCGCGTTTAAATCCAATACCAATTCCTAATCCGAGCACGTAAATTAATTTATTTTTTAAAATATATTAAAATTACTAAATTTTGTTTCAATTTTATACTAATCCTAAGGCTTCCAAAAAAACCTAAAGAACCCGAGACACCGCGTTTAAATCCAATACCAATTCCTAATCCGAGCACGTAAATTAATTTATTTTTTAAAATATATTAAAATTACTAAATTTTGTTTCAATTTTATAATAATCCTTAGCTGTCCTAAACCACAATTTCCCAGGGGAAAGTAAATTGTTTAATTTTTTTAGATACATTGATAAAACTAAATTTTTATTTAATTTTATAAAAATACTTAGCCCTCCAAATATACCTGAAAAGCCTACAGGAAAACCAGAACAAAAAATCCATATAAATGTTGGCTTATCTAACTTTGGAAACACTTGTTACATGAATGCCGTCATCCAATTTTTAATAAATGCAACCGATTTAAGAGATTATTTTTTAAGTTACAAAGAAGTAAACGCTTATAATAACATCACAAACGAGTTTGCAAACTTGGTTATAAAAATGTGGAATTCTAATCCTAAGGAAAATATTTTAGAATCGATTGTACCGAAGCGTCTTAGAGATTTGATGCGTGATAAATTTGATACATTTAAAGACAACGAGCAACATGATGCCAATGAATTTATGATTCAATTGTTAGACACAATTCATCAAGAAGATTCGTATATAGTAGAAAATTTATTTTTTGGAGAGCACGATAATTATCGTTTTAATAATTTATTTGTACCAATTCCTTCTGACGACAACTATGGTGAGAATAATTTTGATTTAGAATTTTGTCTTGGTCAACTTACTTTAGATAATAAATTAAAAAAATTACCAAAATATTTAATATTTACTCTACAACGGTATCATAATGCAGGCAAAAAAATAAACACCTTTATAGATTTTCCTTTTGAAGGTTTAAATATGTCGAATTATTTATCCAAAAAGAGTAAAGAAAACGAAAAAGAAAATATTTACGACTTGTGTGCAATCATAAACCATCATGGAGAATCCTTATCTTCTGGACATTATACTACTTACGCTAGGACTCATGATTCACAAGATAGTACCAAAAATGAGCTCGGTTGGCGCTTTTTTGATGATAAAATAGTAGAGGTTAGACAACCTTCCAAAAAAGATGCTTATATTCTTATGTATAGACTTAGAACTATTGGCAATTAATTGAAATTGAATTATCGAAAATCAAATAATAGATAAACCAAGTCCTAATATAAGGTAAATTAACTGATTTTTTAAAAACATTGAAATTACTAAATTTTAATTTTTCCTTAGGACTTCGATTAACGAAAAATTACCCTTTAAAAAAAAATTGATTCATTTTTTTTATAGACATTAAAATCACTAAATTTGATTGAATTTTATAATAATCCTTGGCCCTCTATCCAGGTATCAAAATTTTAATCATTGAGAATTTGAAGAAAAGAAAAAAAAATACCTAACCTTTGGTTTATAAACTAAAGCAATTACTGTATTTTAATTAAATTTTTTACTGATTTTGTAAATATTTTTAAATTAATAAAATTATTAAAAATGATTTTTTTTCAGTAATATTAACAAAAAATTATATATATATTAGCATCAAGTTTCTAAAAAGAAAAAATGAATCCACTTTTTATTGAGTTTTAGTCAATAATAGCTAACAAAATTTGATTTTCAGAAAACTTATCCACTTTATTTTAGAAAATTGAATCATTTTTTTTAATTTTTCAATAAAATAGTCTTGCAATTTTGGTATATTTTTATCCTTTTTATTCAATATCTTTGATAAAACTTTAATTTTAACAGGATGTACTTTTTCGTAAAAATTTTTGGCCATTTTAATTTTTATTTCTAAATCATGATCAGATTAATGTCAATTTCTTTTTCTTTTTCGTACCTTCTTTATCACCTTTATGCTCATTTCTAGTCTTAATTTGAGCTTTGTACAATTCATTCATTGTTCTTCAGTTCTGATTTATCAGCTAATTCTTTAGCTTTTTCCATGCTCATTTTTCCTAAATCTTGATCATTTTGATCGTGTAAGTGAATTTCCAAGTGTTTGTTTGCATTTGTTACAGCTATTGTTGTTGGTTTGAATGTTTTGCTAAGGTTTGTTGGAGTTTTATAGTTTATAGTTAAAAAATGTGATTCAGTTATTACTTGAGCTACTTTTGATGGAGTTAATAGTTTGTTTAAGTTTTTCGAAACTGTTAGATTAAATAAAATACGAAAATTCTTTAAATGAAACATCTTTGTGACTTCATTTTTATTTTAATATACTATTGAAAATTTAAAAATAAAATTTTTTTTTTCTAAAGTACATGTGTTAAATTAAAATTTAAAAAATTCTATGATAACATTTTGGTTTCTTATTAATTTTTAATATTTTAAACATATTTGTAAAAACATTAAAATATCTTTGGCATATTAAAAAAATTTATTAAAGAAACTTGAAAGAAGATTTTGGTAACATAAAAACGCCAGTCAAAAATTTATAACTAAATCTATATATAAAATGCTTTTATTCTCAATATTTAAAAATCTATATAATATATTATATATATAATAATTATCTGGATGGTTAAGAAAGGAACAAGAAATTTCAATTATGATATTAAAAAAATATTCCTCCAAATTTACTCATGCCATGAAGCAGTTAATTTTTGATTACACAAGATTACTATTTTGATATCAATTTTGTTTAAATCTATTTGGTTTTAAATAATCATAATTCAGAATAGTTTTTTATTATTGTATAATAAAAATTCGAGTAAAATTTTTTAAACGGCAACATTCTTCTTTTGAGTCCAAAAGATAATTGGGAAAAATATTTTTAAAAAATTTTATATTTAGTTTAGTAAATAAATTTATTAAAAATGATTCAATATTAAAACGGTTATCTATTATTGTAAAAATTTATTTTTGCTCCTAAAATATAAAATATTTTAAGTTTTTATTTTTTTGTTAAGTAAAATTAATTGAAATTTTTAAAATTTACAAAAAATAACCAACCATTACAACGGTAAATTCATCACATTTTTGGTAAACTTTAAAATGGTGTTTTAGAAGGATTAATTTTTAATATTTTTATTAGGGCTTGTAAACAATTAACTAAAAAATTTTAATTTTTCTAGTCGCTAATAAATAGATTTTACTTGAATTCATTAAAAAAGAAAAAATACTATGTATAAACTTTTTTTGATATTATATAAAAAAACATAACAAATTACAATGCTATGGTAACTTATATTTTTGAAAATAAAGAAGTTTATATAAAATTATTATAATAAACTTTCATTTCATTTTATAATCGATTTTAAATCAAAAAAATTTATTAGAATTGTTTTTGATTTAGATTAGATATATATGTTATAGATTAGATATTATTTTACCAAAAAATGAGTGACACTGCTGAAAAATCGTTTAAAGTTACTTTAAAAGACATGTTAAAATTTAATAAGCAAATTTCCATTAAACAGACAAAAATTCAAGAAATTGTGCATGACAAAATAAAAATTGAATATCCAGAATTGAATGGTATTTTCCATGAATGCGAAAAAAAATCAAGACAAGTGTCAGAAAAAATAGGAAATATACGGGATGTTTTACAAGCTGAAATGAAAAATAAAGAGCCATCAAGTTCACCTAAATCAGAAAAATTAGATTTAAATCATCTTTCTGAAACTTTACTAGAAGAGATATTAAATAAAGTTGTATCACAGGACTTGAAAGATTTAAACAATTTATATAATTTTGTTTATTTGAATTTTTTAAAATTAGCTAACGAAATCAACGATATCGACGACGATTCTAAAAAAAATGAAGATCTTAGTGATAATGATGATAGTGAGACGAATGATAATGATGACTTTAGGAAAATAAATGAAATTATTCAAAAAAGTAACTTAAATAAAATCATAGATACAAGATTAAAAATGGAGCCAAAAGTAAAACCAAAATGGATTGTTTTTTTTTTATTAATACAAGCTTCTAACATCAAATTAAAAAGAAATGAAAGTTTTAATAAATTTTTCGAAATATTTCACATTAATAAAGAATTAGAAGAAATGGAAATAGAAAATATACAAAATACTAATATAATCGAATTAATTGAAAATATAGAAAAAAATTCTGAAAATTTAGAAATTTTCAAAAAATTGAATGGTTCATTAGAGAAATTAAAATCAAGCTTAAAAGAATTATATTCAAATCACATAATTAAGTATTCAAAGCAAGTAAATTCGAATAAAAACATTGATAATAATAATAATAATAATAATGATAAAAATAACAATAAAAAAGAAAATATGAATGAGAGCGAAACTAATCCTAATGATGATCAAATCAAAACACAACACAACGATGAGAATACAATCGATTCTAATAACATTCAAAGTAATAAGATTACAGTTAATTCTAATTTAATTTTGTGTATGTTTTTATCTTTTTGTGTAATTTTAATTTTAATACTTTCATTTCTTTGCATCAAATTATATAATCAACTAGACGATTCAAATAGATGGTGTTTTAAACAGTTTTAATAAAATGTATAAATATCCAAGATTTTTAATTTGTTTAAAAAATATTTATAATTAAATTGATTTATTAAAACTAATTAATATATAAAGAAATTTTAGAAATTATAAGTTTAATTGATTAGAACTATTGTATTGTTAATAAATTTATAAATTTACAGTCTAAATATTCTATACGTTTTCTTTTAAAATAAAAGAAAATAAAATAAGTAGACCTTAAAAAAGTAAATGATGTTGGTTTTATCTCTTAATATCATATATTTCTTTATGATTTATTATATAATACTTTGTTTTACAGTTATTTATGGTTTATGGATAAAAACTAAGACTTTCAGCCTAGATTATTTTAAAACCTTAGAATGTTGTCAAAAAAATTTAATTATATAATAACTAATTAGCAATTCAAGCAGAAGTATTTAAAAAAGCAAAGTTAGCTAATAAAATTTAGATAACTCGGCAATTTTCCGATGATATTTCAGACTTGACTGATTTTATCACCTTAATAGATAGAAGAAGATCGAATATTCTTGATTAAATAGAGAAAATTATCTTTTTTAAATTATTTTATGGTTGAATACAATAGATTATATTATATTATAAGCATAAAGTTAATTATTAGTAAAATTATTTAAAATTTTTTCAAAATAATTTTAAAAACTAGGAATAACCATCCTTTTTAACCAATCGATTTTTTTAGGCTTTTTCGTGGTTGTTTTTTTTGTTGTTGTTTTCATAGCAGTTGTTTTTTTACTTGTCGATTTGTTACTAGTTGATCTTATTGGGTTACTTGAGTTTCTTGAGTTACTAGATAAACCGTTAGAGTCTGACGACGTAATTAGTGAATTTTTTGGGGAAGTTTTTTTTGTGGTTTCTTTTTCACCATGACCATCATCACCACCGCCATTTTTGGCATTCACCAGAACTAAACCTATTTATTAGATAAAATTAATAATTAAATAATATTTTTTAGCTTAACACCAGTGGCGTTAGCCGTTTTATTTGAAAGATGATTTTAAAATGCTTGAAAACTGAATATTTAGATTTTTTTCAATTAAATGAGGGGGCCTTAGCCATCCCACAATTTTTTTTGGTAGGGCTCTAGCCCTGTTTTGACATATGGACGCTACGCTACTGCTTAACACACTTACTAAATAAAAAAAATAATAAAAAGATTTTTGAATTCATTTTAAATATTTTCTTTTATATTTAAAAAAATAATTTTACAAGTATTTATAGTTAAATTTTTTCAAATAAAATCATGATTTTGAATAGAGCCATATAATTACAATTCAAAAAAAAACATAAATCAAATTTATTAAATTTTTAATTTTTGATAAAAAAAAGATATACTTTATCATTAAGAAATAAATTTTTCAATTTAAAATTATTTTATAATATGAATATTTCTCTTTTAATATCTATTTATAAAATGAAATTTCACGTTTAGCTATTGATGCAAAAAAAATTTAATAATAATTTTTTTAGTTATAATTTTGAAAAATATTATTTATTATAAATTAGTTTTTATGCATCTAGTATTTTCATGCTGGAAAAATCCTTTGTAATTCTTTATACAAAGAATTTTGGAAAAAAATTAATATAAATTAAATTAGTCGTATGATAAAAGTCAATCAAATGGTCTAACGTTTTAAAGCTGTCTGTGTTCACTATTTGAATTGAATTAAGTGAATATAAATCAAGTCTAAAATTTAAAAATTTTAGATTCCTATTTTTATTTAAAAAATTTGAACAACATTTTATCCCATTTTAAGTTTTAAAAAAAATTAAGCTTTTACAAAATTTAAAATTCTAATATCTTGTAAAAAATTCTAAATCTAAAAAATAAATTTTTATTTTGTCATGAACAAAAATTTTTAAAAATATTCTATTTCTTTATCAGATGGATGATCAACGCAATATTTGATAGTTATCTCTTCGGTCTTATTTGCTTGTATGTTCAAATTAAATTCCAAATTATTCATTTTGTTCAATTTAATATGACTGCCTTGTTTTAGCACAGGTTCTAATAACCTTACTTGAATCTTGTCATCATTACTTAATGGTAAATTCTCATGTAATAAAACAGTAGCAGCATTTTGTGATGTGTTTTTAATCTCAATAACTTGAACAAAAGTGGTTGTAGTAGTTTTGCTTAATATGCCAGATTGAGAGACAAATTTTTTCACTGGTTTGTAGTCAATTCTAATTGCTGGATCAACACCAAGCGAACAATTAAATTCTTCTTGAGGACTGTAGGATTTTAAATTTGTTTTAGCTACAAAATTATTATCCAAAAATACATTAGCTGGTCCTGCCAAAAGAGCATATTCCGAGTTATTTACTACTTTGGCTTTTAGATAAGCATAAGCGTTAAGCTTAGGGACAGTTTCGTATTCAAATTCAGGATTTAAATTAACTATTCCAATTGATACTTTATGGGTATTTGAATCTGATGGTATTGTTGATTTTCTTGGTATTTCAAAAGTGCTAGTCGAACCGACTTGGCTTGTTTTAACATTTGTTGAAAGCATTTGCATTGGAGCAAACTCTGGTTCATATCTGATTTCTCTAATAGACTCTTCATATTCACAATTATCTTCTACAAATAAAGAGCTTTTTGCCATTTTAGCCATAGGTCTAAAATGTTTTGGCCTATGATTTGAAAAAAGTAAAAAAAATTTTTTAAATAAAAATCTTTTAAACAAACATTGGTTTGTGTTGAGGCTTAATTCTAATGTTTTGTGTTGCAAGTTCAGGTACGTTTCCTCCAATTGATGGAACTGCAGTTGAGAGGCTAAGCTTAGTATCTAGCCAGTCTTCACCAGTTGTTTGAGTTATTAGCCCAAAATAGTTTATAACCATTGTTTTATTTTTACCAAATACTCTTATATCATATTTAGGAGACCATGAAGCATTGTAAACTACATATGAAACATATAAATTAATCTCACAATTTTCTTTTTTAGTCTCTGTTAAAATTATTATTTCACTTAAAATTTAATTTTAAAATATTTAATAAAGTAAACAAGTTTAAAATTTAATAAAATTAAATACATTGATTCCTCGTAATTATAGTTATAAGATAACCTATCTCTGTTCTCTTTGGCAACTCGAAATTTTTCTTCTAAATTTTTAACATCATTTTCTAAATCGAATTTCTGCAAGTCAAGTAGTTCTAGTTTATTATTATAAACATCAATAAAAGATAAAAAGTTGTCTATGTTTTGTTTTGAAGTTATTAAGCCAGAATCCTGTTTTGGTTCTGATTGATTTGGCTTTGAAAGTGTATTTGCAAAATCATTAAGTATTTGAGTTTGTTTCAAAACTCTTTGTAACTTTAAATTTGCTTGTTTTAGATTTGATTCTAGTTCTTCTATTTCTAGATTAAGACTTTTCAATTTTTCATTACTATCTGTTGAATTGACTTGAACTGATTTTGATTGACATACAACATCTAAAACAGTTGCTTCGCCTTTACCTTCAACACGAACCGAATCTCGGTCTATTGAGCTTGATATATTGTTCAATGTGATCTCATTTTCTCCTTGCTTTAATGTGGCTTTTATCAATCTACGAACTTCAGCTCTATCTTGGAATACTACCACTTTATCACATTCTAAATCCTTAACTGAAAATCTTACTCTATTTGGTTCTAAACTCATTTTTTATTACCTTGAAATTATGAATTAAAAAAAAATATTTTATAAATAATAATAAAAAAACTTTATATATTTATATTATTAAATTAGTCATAATTTTAAATTTTAAGCATAATTTGAAATTGTTGATTTTAATTTATTTTCTAAGATTAATCATCATATTTTAATTAAAACATATATTTTTTTGAAATTATTTATACATCATTGTATTAAATAAGGATTTGATGGAATTACTTAATATCTAAATAAGTTATTTTTTAAACCAAATTTTAAATCTATTCTTACAGCATTTGTTAAATTTAAATTTATAAATTTAATTATCTCTTTTTGATAAATGCTTACTGTTCTATTTTAATTTAAAAAAAAAAAAGATAAATTTTTTCAAAAATTAGTTATAATCTTAATTTTAAATTTAGATTTAAATAGAAAATATATGTTAAACTTTTGTCTATATTTGGATGTCTAGCTTGAAAATTATATTTGTCGAGATAACTTGATGTATTTAGGAATACTTATGAAATCAAATATAAAAATTAAATATAAAAATTTTATTTGTAATAAGATAAAATGCAATTAATTTAAATTAAAATATTTGATTTATTAAATCTTCTATAATGTTTTCATTTGTTTAACTTTATCCTAAATTATTAATAAATCAAAAGTTTTGATAAAAAAATGCATTATTTAAATTTTATTATAAACTATTTATAGCAAATATAATATTTATATAATATATGATTTGTTGGATTATTAAAACATTTAAATTGTAAAAATATCAAAGCTTTTTGCAAAAATCTTGTTTAACGTCATTTTTAAACTGAGTTTAACTTACTATTAATAAATAGAAATTATATTCATTTTAAATATTATCAAAGAATATTAGAATTAATGATTTTAGTACAAAACAATTTTTGAATGAGGTTTAAAAAAAAAGTAACCTGTACTGTACTGTATAAAAATCATATAACAAAATTGCTTTTAGATTTAATTGGATAATGAAGGATTGCACTTTTCATTTATTAAATTAGGAATAGAGATTTTGGTTGAAAAGAAGTATTTTGGATCAAGTGCTTTTATTTTTTTTAATATTTTTACAAATTAATTTTTATATTCAAAAATATTCAAATTAGGCTTATGACTTCTAAATTTTGTACTTGTCTATATTATGTAATTTATACAAAATTCCATTATGTTATATATGCTTGAAAAATTTCGTCTATTTTTTAATTAAATTTTGTTTGAATTTTTGAATGAATTTTTTATGAAATAGGTCTAATTAATTATTTACACATAAAATTTTGGTTATTTTAGGTAGTAACTTTCAATTTAGCAATCTTGATTTTAATTAATTAGGTTATATTGTTTAATATTGCTTTTAAAATATAGGTTTGTTAAATGAGATCATCTTGATTTTTTGAAGACTATATAACTTTGAAGTTAAAGTCAATTTTTTAAAATTATTTAAAATAAAAATTAAAACAAAAGCGTTTTTGTTTAGGTTATAAATAGAATAAACCATGAACCGGTTTCGCTAAAAAGCTTCCTCAGCAGGTCTAAATAAAATATTAAAAATGATTTCATTTCATCATGCATTTTTAATAAAACATTTTGAAATTATAAAGCTAAAACTTTTAAAAGAAAAATAAATTTAGACTAAAATTTTTTTACTGTAAATTTTAATTTTAATTTGAATCCTTCTTTATCAGCACAAATATTTCTGAAAGATCAGATGATCGTTTTTAAACGCATCCACAAATCATATAAAGAATGACCGACTAACCCAGATGTAAAAGCGTTATGCCAAACTATTGATTTTTGGGATATTATTTTTGGTTCTGTGATTTAAATTTCAAAATTATTTTTAATTTAAGGATGTAATTAAATTTGTTTCTGGCAAAATAGACAAACATTGTGGTAACTTAAACTATTGAAATTTTTTCTTCTTGTAGTTGTTTTAATTCGCTTTCTTGATTTATTGTCTTAAGTTTTTATTAGCACTATGGCATAAATGATTATGGTAGTGTTAAGTTTAGCATCAAAATATCAAAAATTTTTTAAATTTATACATGCATACAAAAAGTTTTGATATTTTTGATACTAAACTTAAGACTACCAATGATTATGGTTTTGCTCAGGAGTTTATTTTTATTATTGTGAGCAGGATCCCAAGATAATACGACTTGTTTATGAATAGTAAAAGTATATAAAACCATCTAATTCAGTTTCTCGAGATTTGTTATATACTATGTCTTTATATTTTGTTTATACACTATTTATCAGTTATCATACATTCGACAGATGATTATTTAAATTTATTAAATATGGTAACTAAAAAATGATTTCAATTATTATTCAAATGGATGTCATCCGTCATCACGTTAAAAAATCTCTTCATCACATAAAAAAAACTTTTTGATATAAAAGGTACCTCAAATCAAATAGTCGTTCCGAATCACGTAAAAATTTTTCAATTTTTGAAAAAAAGTGTTTTTTTTAACTTTTTTTTCATAATTAAAAAATATCTCTTTTTCAATTAAAAAAATTTTCTTATCAAATAAAAAAGTATTCTTTTCACGCAAATAAAAATTTATTATCAGTTAAATGATTTTAATCTAAAAGTATCTTAAAATTAATCATAGTTTAAAGCTTTTCCATTTTTTGCATTCCTTGAATAAACACTTTTTTTCTTACCTCTACTTTTAAGAATTACAAATCGCTGGTTTCTGATATTAAAATAGTTATCATAAGCAATTAAATGAGCACAACTGCCCCATTTTAAATAATATTTGCAAGAACAATTCATTTCATTCAAATCAATAATATAACTATGAATTTCAAATATCTTTGTATTTGTGATTTTTAAAATGCATATTTTTCTTTATAAATACATTTACGTGATGGAGAGTTTTTTCAAAAAAATTTTTCAAAAATTGAAAAAAAATAATTTATGAAGAGTTTTTTTCAAGTTTTTTAAAATTTTTACGTGATTTGGAACGACTATTTGATTTGAAGTACCTTTTATATCAAAAAGTTTTTTTTATGTGATGAAGAGATTTTTTAACGTGATGACAAATGACCCCTTATTCAAATTTTAAAATATTCTGGAATTATATTTTTTTTGTTATCATAATCAGAATCTATAATTTTGATCCTACTGAAAAAACCTTAAATAAAAACATTAGCTTATGAATTACTCATATAAATAACTGCGAAAACTTTTATAAAAGAGAGAACCGAGTAAGCTTTTTTTTAGCTTAAAGCTTCTAATTTGTTTAAAAATGATAGCACTATAAATAATAATAAAAACAGGAATAATCTTTTAGTTAAACAGAAACTTAAAGAGAAGTTATAAAGTGTAGAATGTTATTTAGAGGTGCTAATTTTATTGATAATAATACTACACATTAAAATCTAGAAGAAATAAAATTAAAACCAAAAATGTGTTAACATCAATTCAATTCTGGAAATGATGGTCGACAACCAAAAAACCCAAGCGTTTCTTAAAGTAGAAATTTAATTAGAATAGAAGCATCAATTTTTTTTTTAAATAATTCCTTAAAGCAAACAGGAATTGATAAGTTATATGATGAATAAAATATTTTTGGTTAAGTATAAACTACATAATAAAGTTCGATTTTTACCAATAATGGTTATGCACAGTATACCCTAATATGAATCCACTATGAATCATTCAAAAGAATTACAAAAAATTTAGATTGTTTCAAATTTTGTTGCCGAAAGATAGAAAATTAAAATAAAAGGTGATTTTCTTAAAAATTTTTATTTTTCTTATTGGCTTTTGTGACCATAATCTTTCAAAAGTGCATTGAAATAACTGAACGTGTCAAAGACGATCATTTTCATTAGGGTAAATAATTTTTTTTATATAATAATATATAAAATAGATATTTTA
The DNA here is from genome assembly GCA_021432725.1 of Brachionus angularis. Taxonomy (NCBI): domain Eukaryota; kingdom Metazoa; phylum Rotifera; class Eurotatoria; order Ploima; family Brachionidae; genus Brachionus; species Brachionus angularis. The sequence continues at coordinate 1,242,233 of JAJVDD010000007.1, forward strand.
TCCATGTAGGTTTAAAAAACTAAAATACGAAATATTAATTTTCAAAATGGAATAGGCTCAGACCTATTTTGTCAAAGTTCGAAATTGTCAAAGATCGAATTTGCCAAACCAATAAAAAAAAAGAATCAATAAAATTATATAATTGGATATAATTTTAATAATAAATAAATTAAATTTAAAAAAATATAATTTGTTTCTTCCTAAGATAAGAAATTATAAAATTTAATTAAACTTTCAAGATCCTTTATACAATAGGTACACAAAATAATGAAATTACGAATTATTTAATATTATTATTATTTAAATATTGTGATGAGTTAAATAAAACCTTGTCTAATCTTTTCTTTAACTATCACGTTTCGATCAATCAAAAATGCGCAAAGAATTCAATTAGAAGATTAAACATTAAATTTTGGTTTTTTTTTTTATATTCAAGCTACAAGAAAACTAACTATTAATTTTAGTTTATTTAATTTATTTTCCATTTTACCACTTTACCATTTTTTTTCTTATTTTTATTAATTATTGATTATGAAATAATATTGTTTAATAGTATAATAATATTTCATTTATTTGTTGTTTTAATTATCCAATAATCAATAAGGTTCGAAATTGTCAAAACTGACAAATTCGATCTTTGGCATTTTCGAACTTTTTTAATTTTGACAATTCGAACTAGATCAGAAAATAATACCGTATTCTCTTGACTGCTACTCTTAGAAATAAAGTTCAAGTTTTTTTCTATTGGAAAATTTCCCATAGAAAACATGCTATAACAATTTTTTAAATTTTTATAGAAAAAAAGTTGAATTTTACATATTTTCTATTAATTATAATTAATTTTGGACTTTTTTCTAGCAAAAATTTTTATTTAAATCCTAAAAAAATTCAATTTTTAAGAGTTAATCTTAAGGACTATTAAGAATATTAAATATAAAGTTTCTTGATTATATTCTTTATTTTCTTAATATTATTTTTTTATTTTGATTTTGAGAATAGCATATTTGAATTACTTTGATTTATGTATTAATTGATTTTTTATAATTGGATGTAAGTTATTTTCTTATCTAAACTATAAATCTTATTTATTTAAATCTAAAATTTATTTTAAAGAAAATTATTTTTCCGCTTAATTTAAAATATAATTTATGACTTTTTTTTAAATGTACTCTACTACAAACACTTGTTTTACTAGTTAAATATTTTTCATGTTTTATAAATTTTCATAAAGCTTTTTAAATTTATAACTCCATGATATAAAAATTTTATAAGCACATGATATAAAAATTTTATATCATGGAGTTATAAATCTAAAAAACAAAGCTTGAAGGTTTGTTTCTTGATTAAAAACGAATATTTATTTAGATAAAATCTGGCTAAATACCATTATTAGCTGTTAGGTGCTTGGCTTTCTAATGTGATAGACTTTAATATTCTTAATTTTTCATAATCAGAATTATAGATTGTTGAGGTAATTAGAAATAAAAAAAAATTGTTATAATTAAAATGAATAAAATTTTTACGGTTCAAAAATAAAAACTTACATAATTTCAATTTAATTCAAAATATCAATTAATCAAAAAAAAATTTTAATTGAAATTTTTTTTAATTATTTTTTATATTTAAATTTTGATAAATATTTTAATACAGAAATAAAATTTAGATATAAAAAAATTTTAAAACTAGTTCAAATTTGAAAATGGATATAATAGATTTTTTTGCATGATTAATATTTATTTAAAGAGATGGGTAACTATTTTTTTTAAATAATTTGAAATTTTTCAATTAAAATTTATAAATTTTAAAAGTTGTTTATTTTTTAAATAATTATTTAACTAAAGTTTATTAAGTAAAATATTTAAGATTTATTTAAAGCTAATCAATTCTAAAAGCTAATAGCAAATCATCGTAATATTTCAAGACTATTTATTTGTATTCTACAGTATAAATATAAAGATATACTTTAAGAAATTATTTAAAAATTATATTTTAAAAATAAATATAAAAGTTTATTTTAATCAAAATTTAAAATAAGAAATAAATTAGCAATTATTGTTTAGTATTTTAGAATCAACTAATATTAAAATTATAAATTTAAATTTTTTTTTATTTTAACCTTAAAATTTTACACGAACGATTAAATTTTATTTTAAACGTTCAATTTTTGATGCTTTCAATTTAATCTTGCAACAATTTATCATTTTTATTAAATATTTCTACAACTGAAGTCTTAAAAAAATTTAAGAACATTTTAAAATTGAAATGAACAAAAAGGTTGAAACATTTAGATATTTATCAAACACAACTAATTAAAATTTTTCGATATTTTTTTATTTAGAAACATAGACGAAAGTTCTGTATATTTTGGTGAATTTTACACTTATGAATTACATTTTTTTAATAACAGTAAGCATAAATTATTAATAATAAAAAATAACATATAATGATTATATGTAGTAGTCAAGTAAATAGTAAAAATATTTTTTATAAATTTAGTGAATTAAAATTTAAAATTTTCCTGGCATTTAAATTATTAAATTATTATTATAGTTGCGTATAACTATAATAATATAAATATCTTGTAACAGTTTTTCAGTCACCAAAATAATAACTATCAATTATTATTTTATTTTTATTATTATTTATTATATATCAAAAATACATGTTTTTGGCAATAAAACAATTCAGTATACAATTTATTGATTGTTGTTAATTTAACAAAAAAATTAAAATTTAATATGAATCAGTTTATAATTATTTTTTAAATATTCTCGAAATAAAGTAATAAATTATAAATTAAATATAGCAAAATATTTTTCAGTAAAAATAATTCTTGCATAAGTAACAAGTAAGTTTAGTTGTATAATACTAAAACTAAGTTAGGAAAAATACTAAAAACAATCTTTTAAATCCTAATTATTACATTAATATAAACAGAGTTAGCGGTAAATTACGAATTTTTGGATAATACTTTTATTATACTTTTATATATATTTGATTGTATAGCTGCATTCACAAACAAATACCAACTTTTGTAATACATATAATTTCATATGTGATTTTTACAACAGTAAACCGTAAGTATTATGTTACACTCATAAAGACATAAATATTATTTTAATATATTGACAAAAACTTTAAAATTGAATAATACAATTTTTTCGGAATTTAAGTTTATCAAAGATTAAGACATAAAGTTTTTAAATAGATCCATAAAATTGTCGTTAATAAAATTCTCCCTTTATAATTTTCTAGTTATTTGAAATTATTTACAGCACAGAAAAATTGGTAAAGTAAATTTTTTCTAAGAAAATTTAAATATGAAATTAAATGAATAAAGCATATTTCAGAAAGAGTTATCATTTTATTATTTAAAACAACGTTTTAAAAAATAAGATTTGACTTTTTCAAATCTGCTTTGCAATTGAAATCATATTTTTAATTTTTTAGCAAATATGTTACTCTACCTATTTTTCCTATGCTGTGATAATATAAATATCAGGTAATTTGAAAATTATATAGGTGAATTTTTAAATTTTATGTTTTTTTTTGAAAACTTTAAATCTCAATAATCTTAATTTTTAATAAACTTAAATTTTGAGAAATAATAAACAATCTAGTAAGCTTAAAATAAAAACTAAGATATTGTTATATTAGTTTCATCAAGACAAAAATTATAACAACACATAAAAAAAGATCCGCCATATTTAGTTCTAAACTTAGATTAAATAAATCTTATTCTATATTTTGCTTCAAATTCCATGATTGAAATAAAATCAAATTTAAAATAAGGCATAACCTATTCAATAAGGAAAAAATTTGAATTCAACTTTAAAATATTCCTAATTTTGACTTTAACTATATATTTAGATTTGTAATGCTTTTTAATTTAAAATAAATATTGAAACTGTTTGTTTCCTTTTTTTATATAATATTTTTAATATCATGAGTTCAAATATCACGTCTCTGAAATTAGAAAACTCTAAAACTAATGTAACCAACCCTTTGCCAAATCCACCGAGACCTCAACAGCAAACAACAACTAGTTCAAATCAAGTGCAAGTATCTCATAACGTCGTAGTTCCGTTGCAAGCCATAAACATTCCATGGCGATGGATTACAATTGATGCCGAACTCTTACCTAATGTTTCTATCCCCTGTATCACTCGTCAACCTGAAAACATAGATTTTATCTCAGTTCGAACATTAGAAAAAACGTTTTTTTCTAAATTTGAAGACTCCATCTTTTTAATATCTCGTAATTTTACCGTTTTTTCAAAGACCAAATGTACTGCACAAGAAATAGAACTTCTAAATGACATAAACGAAAACCATGTGTGTAAACTTTACGGTTCTAAGTTTACTATTCAAAACGATTACTTAGTATCTTTAGAAAATTTTGTTAGTTTTTATCAAACTATTAAAAGAACTTGTAAACTAAAACAAAAATGTAATAATCAATCTCAAATAACACTGAATAATAACATGAATAACGCGTATAACTATAGAAATAATAATAACATTAATAACAACATTACACATTTACCAAATTATCAAAACCAAAATATTAACAATACTCAAAATACAAACATATTAAATAGCAATTTTAATATACAAAATAATCGAATGAATCAAATGAATATTTCTTATCACCAAAATCAAATTCAATCAAATAATCAATATCATTTAAATAATAATAATAATACTGTTAATTGCTATAATCAAAATCAACAGCAGCAGCAGCAACAACAGCAGCAGCAGCAACAACAACAACAACAACAACAACAACAAAAACAACTACAGCAACAACAACAACAAAAACAACTACAGCAACAAGTTTCAAATAATATTCAAAATAGTCGAATGCAAATTAATAATTCTCAAATGATTTATCAAAATCAAAATAAACAGGTTTTGAATATAACCAATAATCAAATTCATATAAACAATGCCCAGATTTGTCATAATCAAACTCAGCAAGTTTCTATGAACCATTTGAGCCATAATCAAATTCGATTGGTAAACAGTCCTCCAGTAAATATCTCAAATTATCAAAATCAATCATCTCCTTCTCTTTTGGTACCAGTAAATACTACTCCAGTTCAAATAACACCAGTGGCACAAACTTTTAGGGTTCAAAATTTTTCCAATTCAGTTTATTTAACTAATAACCAAGCTCAGCAAATTGTCAACAATAGGCAACCTACAACTAATTATCCTAATAATTCAAATCAAGTTATTAATGGCAATTATTTGAACCCTTCTATTCCTTGTGTTGAAAGGCAAATAGCTAGTAGTATTGTTTTAAACAGAAACTCTAATCCTACTCCACCTCATACTCCTGTCATTAGGGATCCTACCCCTCCAGTGGCTGATTCTGATCTTCTTAAACTCGATTTTGAATCACCAAAATTCGGCTTTTTTCAATTAAATGGATTCATTTTGCCATTCATTGTTCTAGAAAATTTTTATAGACTTTTTCAGAATTATCCGAAATGTCATAAATATATATCCATTAGGCATTTATGTCAAGCTAAATTAATATTTAATAATGATAACTTGAAAAAAATCTCTTCGTATCTAAAACACGAAAACGAATCTGATTTGAGAATGTTCAATTTATATACTAAATGGTTGAATTTAAATAAAAGCGCTTGCTTAGATCAAATCGAAAGTCTTGATGTTATTAATTTAAACGAATTTATTTTGTCTGCTCAAAGTCCAATATATTTGAAAAATTTATTCAACTTTAAACACTGTCAGACTATTAATTTTAATAAAAATTTTAATGATATATTGCAAAAAAAAGGTGGTATGATTAGTTTTAAATTCGAAGAGAATAAAAAAATAATGCCTTATTTTCAATTGGATTCAAGTGGCAAAATACTGCTAGTACCAATGGTGTATAGCAAGTATTTGTCAAAATATGAAATCGATGTTAATACGGCTATTATTGATTTAGAATCAAACAATAGCCTAATAGACAATATATTAGAGTTTGATCAGCTTTTATTTAATTATTTCTCAGTCGATTATGATCCGGCTATAGCTAACCCGAAAGAGACTAGGTTTATTAACATAGAAAAATGGTTAGAGTTGTATCCAAACCAATTTGAAATTATTTGTTTTTACAATAAGGACAAATTTCCAACCTATTGGCTTGAAGACTTAGAAAAACACATAAATAAACAAAAAACTGTTGTGGTTCCTCCTCCTCCTGTTCATCCTCCTGTTCCTCCTTCTGTTCCTCCTCCTATTCCTCTTCCTGCTTATCGTCCTGAAACCGAAAACATACCAATGTCTCCTAAAAGCATAGACTCAAACAGTTCGATAGAACCTAAAACAAGCAATTTTATTTCACTTTCAATTCTAAATAATCAAATCGATCCCGAATCATTTAAATTTTTAGACTCTGAGTTAAAATTTAGAGCTAAACGAAAAAGAAGTTTATCACAGAGTGTTCAAGAAGTCGATAAAGATAGAACAGAATTTCTAAAACGTAAGAATCGTAATGTAAAGCGAAAGAAACATCCACTTGAATTATGGTCTAAATCTGAATATTGCCTCAAATTTTTAGAATACAAAAAATTAAGTAAAGAAGAGCTAAAGTTTGAGATTAAAATAAAAAATATAAATCCCGAACCAGAACAATTGTTGGAACCTAAAAAAGCCGAGAAGAAAACTCCTGGCTTTTCCAATAGTGCTAAAAAGTCTACTATACCACGAGGAACTCCGATTAGAAAAAGAAAAATAAGCTCGTTTCAGAAACGATTTGATAATTTGAACAAAAAGCTGAGGTTTGACGATGCTGATTTTGTGGTCTCTGATGATTCTGAATTGGTACGAATGGAAAAAGACGAACATATAGATTTAACAATCAAACCAAAAGAGCCGAAGAATGTAAATCTTATCAAATCACCTGTAGCAGATTTGTATACTTCAGAAGAATTTGAAGCAGATTATTATATAAAAAAATATAAAATAAACACAAATTGTAAAGTGGTTACTTTAAAGTTAGATATTAGCGAATATATGAAAAAACTCGAAACAGTAGGAAAAGTATCGAAAAAAAAACCAATTGAGAAAAAGAAAAAAGTCAAAGTTTTAAATCTAAGAGATGACTCTGATGAAGATCAGTTGCCAGATTTGAATAATGTCTATGTGCCGAGTAAAAATTTCAAAAAAAAGAAAAAAATAAATCCAAAAAGCTTTTTACAGGTTTAACAAAAAAAAAGAATTTTTTTAAATAAATCTAAAAATTTTGTAAATATTATAAATATATATATATATATATGTAAAAGTTAAAATTTTTTTTTTATTGTTTCTGATATTATTGTTATTATAAAAATAAAAAAAAAATTATATATTTTTTTTAACACTATAATTTTAGTTGAAAACTTAAGCTACGAAATGATATTAAATAAATCTGCTTTAGAAAAGCTGCTAGAAAAAAAGGCTTTGTTTTTAAATCATTTATTTATTTTCATATAAATTGTTACCTCATTATTATTATTAAAAATTGAAATTAGAACAGATTTCAACAAAAATTTTTTTTTGTTTAGAAATTTTAAATAAATTTATTTAAAAAACGAATATTTTCATCATTTGAGATAAAATTATGTAAGCTAAAGTTTCTAAAACCAAAAAATTTACATCTAATCTGTTAAAAACCTGTTGAAATAGATTGACAACAACCAATTTTTATATTTGCATTTAAGAATAGACAAAAAGTTAGGTAACGTTATGTCATATTCGAATTGATTCAAATTCCGCTTGCTTTGAAGTTCTAGCTTTACGTCAAATAACCATGGACTCGTATTGAAAATAAATCAGAAAAATGCTTTTTAAGCGCGTAAATTTTAGATTTAAGACTGAAAAAGACAGATCATTTTATTTTTTGTTGAAAAATCAATTTTTTATTAAAGAAAAAGATTATTTTGTGGTTATATCAACAGTTTTACTGTTTGACAAATGCTTTCATTAAGTTAGCAAGGCATTTAGATTCAATTTTAAATGGGTTGTTAATATCTCAAGTTTCAAATATGGTACGTCACACTTTTATTCATTTATATTAACATGGAAACAGTGTATGACTTTTCATGAATGTAGTCGATTTATGACAATTATAGATTTAGAGCTTATGGAAATTACGGTGAATTCAGCTCCCAACAACAAGAAAAAGAACAAAATTAACTTGGACATCTTATTGAAATTAATTAGGCAGAAGTAAGCAAAAGAAAATACAATGTTATCCGAATAATAGAAGGATCATAGATTCTTGGAAAGATAGATATCTAAAATAGCTAAGAACTTTCTAGTCCTGAAAGTTTTTTTAGATTAAAAATATTTATTATAGAATAAAAGAGAAGGCAAAATATTATTAGCTCTAATTCATAAACATGTTGAGAAAGGTTCTATTATATATATAGATAAAAAATAATTATTTTTTGAACGTAGCGTGTTTGCCAAAAATTAGATATTTGCGATCAATTCGTAAAGGTCTACAAGAATTCATATACCTATTTTGAGTGTGTCATTAAGAGAATTTCTATAAAGTTCATTTATATTTAAGAAAAAAATTCTCTTTTTTGTTCACTTTACCAATTATAATATATTAAATAAAGACTAAATAATAAAAAAAACTGAGTTTTAAAAAAAAAATTTAAAATCGAAGTTGATTTAAATTTTTATAAATGATTTTTTATTATTTAAAAACTTATCCAGCATACTTTTTATAGTGTCAGTAAGAAGAAATTTTTAGTTATAACATACACATTTAAGAAGTGTCAGTTATAACATAGAAACTACGGTATTGACATTTTCCCTAATTTAAATTAAACTATATACAATAACATGTTTACTAATATAAATTTGTTTAATGATCATTGAAACGAATCTGAAAAATTGTGGATGAATGAATAAAATTCAGGAATTTTTATGACATTTAAACGTGTCTCATTAAATATTCCATGATTATTAATACTTTTTATTATTAATTTTACCAAGTTTAAAAAAAATATCATTTTATGATTAACAAAGCCAATTTTATTATATATAATAAGTGTTTTGATAATATAGAAAAAAATAAAATAAAATTTTAATGTGTAAATATTAAACCCAAGTGTTTTGAAATTATAAATCCCTGAAATGTATTTATATTTAAATTTGACACTACGGTTAAAAAAAAATGAATTACCAAAAAATGTGAAGAATTAATTAGGTTTTTTTTTAAATAAAGATTTTTTAATATTTATCAAATGAATTAAAACAAAACCCTCTTTGGGTTTCAAATTTATCACTTTTTTTTACGTAAAAAAAAATTCTATCTATAAAAAGCAATTTTTTGAAAAAAAGTTTCTCTAATTTAGAAATTTATTATTTTCCAATCTAGAAAAAAAAATGTTTGTTTCAGGCTTGAATTCTAAAGCTATTATTTTTACAGTTTTGATTTTAATATTTGGATTAATTGTAAATTAAAATCTATTTTTTAAAATAAATAAAAATTTTAATTAAATCTAATTAGGTAAAAGCTGATGTAGACCAGAAACTATCAGAAACAAAATCGGATGTAAAAGCAATTCATAAAAGAGCTATAACTGAATGGAGATTCAAAAGGTTGTTTCAGAAAGAAATTGATATTGACAACTATGATTTAGTTCTTCAGCTAAAGCCTAAATTTACTGCATATTCAGGCGAACAAAGTCCAATTTCGTTTAGAATTAAACTAGTCCCAGAGCAGCAGCATATAACTACAGAAGATTAATTAATTTATTTAACTTATTTTTTTTTAAATAAAAACTTTTTTATTATTTAATAAAAATAAAAAAAACATTTATGTTCAAATATTATTTTCAATATTTTTTAAATAAACTTTTTGCTTATGCTTTTGAGAGACTTTCTTTTTTTCAGCTAATCTCATTCCATAATTTCCATAATATTTTATGTATTGACATTTTTTAATAAGAACATTAGAAGTAGAAAAATGTTGCTCTATAGAAGGATCATATTTAAATTCGTACATTGCAAAATAGTTTTTGTCTAGTAAAAAACTTTTGCTAACATTTGACATAATTGTCCACTTTTTTTGTTTATTAAGTGATACATTTGTATGATCTTCTGTTCGCAATAAGCCATTTTCTCCTTTTAGAAGTTCATCTTTCCATTTTGTGTTCAAAACGCGATCAAATAATGAATTCGAGTGCTTTTTTTTGTTTAAATTTTTCTCCCCGTTACGGGTTTTATATTGATAATATAGATCTTCTTCAATAGAATGAGAATTCATTTTTTTTTTAAATTTTTAATAGTTAATTTTTATTATTTAAGCTTTAATAGCTTCAATTTTTATAGAAATAAATTACTTTTGATTGTGAAATTATTATTCAAATTTTTCTTTTAATTTATAAATTTTATGTCAAAAAATTTATGAAGGAGTTTTATTTAGAGATATCACAATTTGATTAAGAGATATTTAGAGAAATTTAGAATATACGATCAACTTGAGTCTTTATATTTTATTTTCTCACGAGAGCAGCATATTTCTATAGGTTCAAGAAATTTATAATTTACCAACTATTATTAATCACCAATTATTAATAAATTTGAAATTAAAAATAGATATAATTTAATAATGTCATAATTTTTAAACTTTTTAATGTGATTTAATTTTATGTGTTATTAAATCTCTAATTACACAATAGTTCAAAATTTAAATGGATAATTTTATACAAAATTAAATGATACTTTTTCTTAAAATTTAAAATAATATTTAATACTTTTTTTTTGGAAATTTTGTTGCCTCTATTTTAAATAAGTTATATCTAAAATTCCATCAACAAATATTATTTGGAATTTTCAATATGTTTTAAATTTTTGCTGAGGTTGTTTATATTTTTTTCGTTTCTTTAATTATATCAAATATCTGTTTCATTAGTAGTTTTACCTGTTCATTTTATTTAATTGGTTGTATTACAAGATCTATATAGAGAAAAAAGACAAAGTATATTATTAAGAAATAAAGTGAGCCTAACTCTACTATTTTAATTTAAAAAAGAACCAAATTTATCGAATACTTAAATCGTGTAGCTGAAAAGAAGAACTAAGTTAATTATGAGCAGCCATAGGATAATTCCTCAAATTTTTTATTTTGCAGCGTGAGCCTAAAATTTTTTAGAAACATATGTTGTAGTTTTTTTGAACCAAAACTCATAAAGAGAAGAAATATAAAATTAATAAATTTTATTAAAAAGGATTATTATTTTATTATTTCATTTAAAATTAAATTTAAAATCTATAGTCCTCATAGACGGGAGAGTCTATAAAAGTTAAATTGATTAATCAAGAATAAGATTTTTAAGTAAAAATAAAATTATAAACAAAGACTAGATATAAAATGTTTAAGACTATATAAATTTACATTATAATTGAAAGTCTTGTAAATTTGGATTATATAATAATATTTAAAAAAATTGTAGTTCTATGAAGATACTTATAATAAATATTGGAAAAATTGTGTTTAAACTGATTATTTTTGTTAGTTTTTTCTTGGAAACCAACTTTTTTAAATAGTATTTTTAGCTTTTTATGGTTTTCACTTGCATATTTTAGTTTCGTTTATTTAATATAAACATTCTGAATAATTTGTTATACCTTGAAATTAAACTATAACTTAATAAAAATTAATAATAAAAATCTTGAAGAACCATTATTAGCAAAGCTCTAAAAGTAAAATAGTATTCAAGACAACAAAAAACAAAAAAATAAAAGATTTCTTAAAGAAGCCAAAAATTTATTTTTAATGTTTATTGATTTTGAATAAAATTAATTTAGAGTCTTATGAAATCAAACAAACCGTTGATTTTTTCTCTTGTTTAATACCATTGGTATAAGCCTCTTTTAACTTTTTGCCATTTGGTTTAATGAGAAAACCTAGACCGTGTTTCTTGTCGTTTGAATATTCGCCTTCATAAACATCTCCATTGGCAAAATAAAGCTTACCTTTACCATTCTTAAGACCGTCTTTAAATTCACCTTCATATTTGCTACCATCTTTAAATAAATAAAGCCCTTTTCCGTGAAATTTGTCATCATTAAATTCGCCTTTATACACCTCTCTTTCCGGATTGAAATTGTTTTTTATAATGTAAACTCCATATCCTTGTTTCTTATCATTGTAAAACTCTCCTTCATACAATTCTTGTTCATTTATTACAAATAGACCTTTACCATGTTTTAAACCATCTTTAAATTCGCCTTGATATCGAGCTCCATTTTTATAAATGTAAATACCAACTCCGTGTTGTTTACCATAATAAAAGTCGCCTTTATACTTATCTCCACTTGTATACCTAAATTCACCTTTACCATGCTTCATATTGTTTAAAAAGTCTCCATAATATACATCTCCATTTGAGTATGTTAGCTTACCTCGACCGTGTTTCAGGCCGTTTAAAGATTCGCCTTCATAAGACTGCTCGTTGTCATATGTATTATACTTCATTTTTTTTAATTCAAATTTTAGATATTAATTGCTTTTATAGATTATAAAACTGAACGGTGTTTGCGTAAAAATTTTAAAACAAAATAGAATAAATAGCAACCGTATCTATAGTTTTCGATACTAAAAACATGATTTTTTTACGCAATATGATATTTGAAGTGTTAATTGAATAATTTTATTTGAATTTTTTTATTTATTTGATTAACAGGTAAAAATTTTTATAGTTTTTTTTTCAAAAATCAATAAGTTTTCTTTATTTTTTGTGCATGAAGTATTAATAATTTGGTAAGGGTTTGAAAAACTAAATTAAAATATATTTTTCAAAACAAAAAATAACTATTTACTTATTTATAAACAATAATTCCATTATTTTTAAATTTAAAAGATATATTGTAGTGAAGAAACAAATAAAAATTTTAATATATTGGTATTAAGCTTGGTATTAAAAGAGTCAGAATTATAAAATGTATAAATTACTCTAGGAATTTGTGTCTATAAACTTAAGAAGGCCGAACATCAAAACTAGTTAGAGAACTAAAAAATAGAGGGTCGAGTATAATCAACTTTCTTATATACAGAGTAGTCTCAGGCTGAAATGGACTGTCTCATAATGCTATTATTCTGAAGTTACTTGGAATTAACCAAGGCATAGACAATTTTCTATACTGCAGCTACTTCTAATACTTCGATTAAATTATCGATTTGTTTAATATTAATAAATATTTTTTTTTTAATATTGTTCGATTTTTTCTTTATTTTTTGATATTAATATGATAGTATATATTTAAATATATATAGAATAATTTAGATAATTATTACATATAAAGTGCTAGATTTTTAGAAATATTATTCAAGACTTAAAAAACAATTATTATAGGTTTACCTATAAATCTTAATTGTTATAAATTTGTTAACATCAACCTTTAATGTTAATCGGTTGAACTATAATTATATTTAACAATCCTAATTATAACAACTTCCTTCCTTTTTAGGAGTTAGACCTCATTTTATGTATTTCAAAATAAAATATCTATTTTAAGCTATTTCTAGCTATTTAAATAAATATAAAAATTGTATTGATTTTTTATTATTTGCTTTTTATTTGTTTTTGAATATTAATGAGTTGTAATCTTATTAAAAAACATGATCAAAACAAATTGATTTATTGAAATTACTTATAATAAAAATTAAATATAAAATTAGCCCAAGTTTAATTGTATTTTTTTCTTAAGTTAAAAAAATTGTTCATTTAAGACCAGATCTTAAATAAATTAGAATAGAATTTTTAAAAATTGAATTAAGATTAAAAAAATTTTATTTGTTTTTTTTTTTAAATTTTTTATTTTATTTGAAAAGTTTTTTTTTGAAATATTATTGTTTATTTTTTTCGATTTTTTAGAATTTTACTATTTTTTTGGTGAGGAGATTTTTTTTTTATTATAAAAAATTTTTTCAATCATTTTTTCAAAAAAAAAAAAAACTCATCATCGAATATTGATATGTTATGTTGTATTATTATCGACTATTATTATGGAGGAGAAAATAATTGAGTCTATTGTTTATTAAGAAAATAAAAAGCTAAGAAAAAGAAAAAAATTCAATTTATTGCTCTGCTTGACGTTGAGCAGCAGCCGCTTGCTTGGCTTGATGAGCTTGTAATACAACAACAGCCTCATCAACTTTGGCTTTCAACGATTCTCTAGAATCTAACATGTGCAACAATTCGGCATTATCAATTTCTAACAACATACCAGTAATTTTACCAGCCCAATCTGGATGCATTGAGTGAATTAAAGGATATAATCTTTCACCCAACATTTGTTTTTGTTCTTGTGGTTGAGCAGCGGCTAACATACCACTGGTCAATGGTTCTTGTCCTGGTACATTGATGGCTTGTGATGGATTTACTTGTCCTGGTACTGATTGTACTTGTGGTCTGTATTTTTGTTGCATTTGAGGTGCTCTTTGACCGAGTTGTTGTTGTTGCTGTTGTAATTGTTGTTGTGGTTGAGCTCCTTGTCCGTTTAGTTGAACTGGCATTCGCATGTTTCCCAATTGATTGTATGAAATACGTACTGGTCCGTTTACTGCATTGGCAGCACCAGCTGGAGCTCCAGCTGGTCTCATGAGGGCTGGATTTCCGCTGTTTGGATTATATGGCAATCTACCGCGTGGTTGATTTGGGTTTATCATTTGATAGTTTTGGTAAGTTGAGCCGGGTACTTGAGCACGTGTTTGACCAGGCCATCTTGGTGTTGGACGTACTGGAGCTGCAAAGCCGGCGGTTGGATAGAAACGAGTGGCAGCGTTTTGCATTGTTGGTAAATAGATACCTGGTGCTCCTGCTGGATTTGTAAATACTTGACCTAATTGTTGATTTTGGAGACGTGAAGTGGTCAAACGTTGCATATATTGTGATGCTAAATGGTTTTTACGGTCTTCTTTGCGTTGTGCAAGGGCTACGTATAAAGGTTTAGAACCTACTATACGACCGTTCATATCAGTTACTGCTTTAGTTGCTTCTTCTGGAGCTGAAAAGCATACAAAACCAAAGCCTTTAGAACGACCATTCTCCATCATAACCTTTTTTATAAATAGATTAAAATTATTAAAATTTATTTTAAGAAAAAAACTATTTTCAAAATGTATCTAAGCCATGAAACAAGTATTAGGATTAGAATATAAAACCTATAACCTGTGATTATAATCTTAGATCATATAAATTAATTTAACCATTAGTGATTAATAAAACACTTCATAGCAAATAGTTTTACTCCATGTTTTGCCCCTAATGGTTTTAAGAAAAACAAAAAAGACAAAAAATGTGTCTGAGCCATGAAACAAGTGTTAGGATTTAGCTTAAAGCCCGAAAACTTGTGATTAAAATCTCAGAACTAATTGATTTTTCCATTAGTGATTAATAAAACACCTCATTGCAAATCTAAGGCTCCGTGCTTTGCCCCTAATGGAATTTAGTTTAAGTAAAATAAGTATATGTATCTGAGCCATGAAACAGATTTTTAGATTTAATTAAACTTAAAATCTGTGATTAAAATCTCAGATGTTTATTTAATATAGCTATTATTGATTAAAAAATATATCCTTATCTGTATTAAAACAGACTCCATATTTTGCCCATAATAGCAGTTTAAACTTTTAAATTTCAGCAATAAAATAAAAAATAAAAATTCTACCTTTGCACTTGTAATTGTTCCAAAGCTTAAAAACTCTTTTCTCAATCGTTCATCATCGATTGAATCATCCAAATTTTTGATGTACAAATTGATACCCATGTAACGATTGTTTCTTTCTTGCTTCTTCTCTTCGTGTATTTTCTTCAAAACACTAACACGCTCAGCTTTCTTTTGGAAGCGACCAACAAACAACCTTTTACCATTTAACTCAGTATCATTCAAGTCTCTGACTGCTCTATCAGCTGCTTCAGTGTCTTTGAAATTGACAAAACCAAAACCTTTTGGCTTACTATCTTCCCCACGGGCCACAACTGCACTAGTTATTTCTCCATATTTTTCAAACATTTCTCTTAATCTGTCATCATTGTTTATATTCTCACCAAAATTTTTCACAAACACATTAGTGAATTTCTTATTTGTAGAGCCAGCACATTCAGCTCGTTGATTTTTGGACAAAAATTTACCAACATAGACTTTTTTATCATTTAACAACATGTTATTGACATGTTTAATAGCCTGTTCGGCAGCTTCGTTTGTTTCGAAGTGAACAAAACCATAACCTTTTGAATTTCCGTGTTCATCGTTCATTATTTTACACGACAATATATTACCAAATGTTGAAAATGTGTCGTATAATGCCTTGTTGTCGATTGACTTATCTAGGTTCTTGATAAACACATTTCCAACTCCGGATTTTCTTAATGCCGGATCGCGCTGTGACCACATGATTCTCATTGGTTTTCCGGACAAATTATCAAAATTCATTGTATCCAAGGCCCGTTCGGCATCTGCTGGTTGATGAAAATTTACATAGGCATACCCGAGTGATTGTTTTGTTATCTGATCACGACATACTCTGATCGATAGTACTTGCCCTGCTGCTGAGAAACGTTCATACAATTGTGCTTCGGTAATATCTGCATCTAAATCACCGACGTATAAACTTGCTAATGGATAGTTTGGTGCTGCTGCTGTAGACATTTTTTTTCGACTGAGTTTTTTTTTATTTTACTTTTTTTTTTGAAAAAATGAAGATTTTTTTGTTTTTTGAATTTTTTTTTATTTTTTTAAATTTTTTTTGAAATTTTTTTTTGTTTTTTTTGTATTTTTTTTTTTTTTTTAATAAGAATTACTCCTCATGTATTTTTTTTTTCTTAAATGAAAAAAAAAGAAATAAAAGCTTTTAATTAGTACAGATGAGGTTGTATTTATATTAGAAATATTAAATATGGAGGATTTCAAGTGTAGTATACGTAAATTGCAATTTTTGAAAGTGTATAGAAATATATAAAGAAAAAGTTTATTGCGCATTAGAATAAAGAAATTTTTTCAAATTTTTTTCTCAAATTTATTATTTAAGATAAAGAGAAGTTTATTAAAGCTACCACGTGCAAGTTTCGGTATTAATTGTGGTCTGTTATTTAGCTGATAAGAGTTTTGAAATTAAAAGCTTAAAAAAATATGTATAAATTTTTTATTTAATTTTAAATCCTGCACTCTTGCACAAGTTTATTTGCACCATGACAAATATTACTAATATTCATAAGTGAAATTAAATTAGCAAATTTGTTTTTGTTGTTGTCCTATTTGAAATTAAAGTCAATATTTAAATAAATTCTAAAATTTTCTACTTTTAGAGTTTCAAAAAAATGATGATTTTATTATTGGATACTTAAATTATAACTTAACTTGATTATATGCTCATTTTTGATTTGTTTTAATTTACTACTTGCCTAGTTTAAAACTATTATATGATTGAAATTTAATTACATTAACACTTTTGCTAAGTTAAAAAAAAAACTCTGAATGTTCTTATTTTAAGCTAAAATATTTTGTATCGCCTCAAATAAATTAAGAATTAGCTAAAGCTTTTTTATATTAGTTTATTTAAATTATTATTATATACAAATATATATAAATAATAAAAGGTCTCGAGCTCGCGCTCCTTCAACCCATATTGTTTAACATTATTAAGTGAAAAACTTTTTATGCTATGTTATGATATT
This sequence comes from Brachionus angularis, assembly GCA_021432725.1. NCBI lineage: Eukaryota > Metazoa > Rotifera > Eurotatoria > Ploima > Brachionidae > Brachionus > Brachionus angularis. The sequence continues at coordinate 1,259,929 of JAJVDD010000007.1, forward strand.
TTAAGTAATGTAAAGATAAAAACGCATTATTTGTAAGATTAGAAGGAAAGCGTATGAAAGAAATGTGATGTTGAGAAAAATTATAATATAATATAAGAATAAATTAGTTAAAAAGTATTTTAAGAATTTAAATTTATGAAAATTTAAAATAGTTTTGTGTTCTATGCTATTTTTTAAGTTTAGTAATTTTATTTTAAGTGTAAATTTTTTTTTTTTTATTTTTTTTTTTTTTTTTTTTTTTAAATTAGGCTGGAGTTAAAATTGAATCAGATTCATTTTTGTTAAGAAATGAGGTGACGTATGAAAGCGGAGTTGATTTGAACTCATTGTATGTTGTCAGATTGACTGTTTCGTTGTATTCGTTTATTAGTTCAGCTATGAAAACATTATAATTGAGAGCTTTTTTTAGGTATCGCTCATATAGATTATTAAAGCGTTCATTAATTGATGGTATTTTGCTGATTTCGTGCAGAGTCTTTGTACTAGTGTCAGGTTTAAGTTTATGAATTAGTTTAATAGCTTGATTTTGAATAGTTTGTAAGAAAGTTAAGTTTGAGATTGATATTTCAGTTATTGTGAAGAAGCTATAGTCTAAGATTGATCCAATTAGTGATTTATATAAATTAGTTAGTGTCTTTGTTGTAAGTTTCCAACTTTTATAAGTTAAAATTTTGATTATATTCAATCTGCTTAGACATTTCTTTTTAATTTCTTCACTATTTGTTTTAAAGCATAAGGATCTGTCCAGTGTTATGCCTAAGAATTTTGGATGATTATCTTTAGGGATCATTTCATTATTTAGTTTTAGATTAAACGATTGTGTGTTGTTATTAGAGTTGCTGAAAATTATATATGAACATTTATTAGCAGACGCTTTAAATCTCCATTTATGTAACCATTTTTCTAGTTGATTTAGATAATCATTTATTATTTTTTCAATATTATTTATTCTTCCAGAGCCACAAAAACTGAATGAGACGGACAGATCATCTGCGTACAATAAAGAGAAGCTTTTATGTTTTTCATGTTTGATTGGTATATCATTTATGTAGATGTTAAAAAGTATTGGACTAAGTATGGCACCTTGCGGGACTCCGGCTTTGATTTCTTCAGTAGGACTTTTTTTATCATTTACTTTAACAAAAAACTTTCTTTTTAATAGAAATGCTCGAATCCAGTTGATTAGGTATTGAGGCGTTTTCATATTTTTAAGCTTCTTAAGAAGTCCTGCATGCCAGACTTTATCAAACGCTTTAGAAATATCAAAAAATAATGTACAGACTTTTTTTTTGTTATTAAATTGCTCTTTGACTTTTTGAGTTAAGTAGAAAAGATTATCTGTGGTTCTTCTTTGTTTTCTGAAACCAGACTGTTGATTAATTAGTAAGTTTTTACTATTTATGTATTTTGTTAAACGTTTTTCAATTATTTTTTCAATTAATTTAGCTAAACAACTTGTAAGACTGATAGACCTATAATTGTTAGGGTCTATTTTTGATCCTTTTTTTGGTAGCATCGTCATTTGTGCTATTTTCCAATTTTCTGGTAAGATGCACTCATTTAATGACTTATTTGCTAATTCTTTTATATATTTTTTATAATTAATAGGAAGATGTTTAAGAAGCTCGTTGCTAATGTGGTCAGCGCCTGGACTTGTTCCGTTTTTTAACTGTTTTATTGTTTCGTTGATTTCAGATAAGTTTATTTCTATGTATCTTAAGTTCTTATTGTTGTTACTCTGATTAAATGACTCTTCTTCTTCAATTTTAGATTTAAATTCTTCGTCAAAAATGTCGTCATTACTGAAAACTTTTTTAAGTAAATTGCAGAAAAGGTTGGCTTTTTTATGATCATTTTCGTATGAAACACCTTCATGAGATAGACTTGGTATATTATCATTTTTATTGTTTTTATTGTGCCTAAAGTTATTGATTTTCTTCCAAAAAGGTTTCGTAGACAATGGATTTCTGCCACATTTGGTAATAAAATTATTCCATTCTTTATTTCTTATTTTATAAATTTCATCATTAATTTGTTTTTTAAGTCTGTTATAGGTTGTTTTGTCTTCGGATCTTTTGAATTTACGAATGTCAGCACGGATAAGTCTACGTTTTTTAATAAGTTCAATTATATTATCAGGAAGTGCTTTGTGGTTTGCTTTAAAATTGAACAGAGGAATAGAGCATTTAGCGGCGTTAATGATATTGTTTCTAATGTTCAAGTCAAGCTCTTCAATCGATGCCGTTTCTGTTTCTATGTTCATTTGACTAAGTTCATTATTGAATTTTGACCAATCAGCTCTTTTATAATCAAATCTTAACTCATTATTGATAATTCTTTTTTGTTTTTTAGGTAATAGATCAAAAATAGCACAAATTGGGTAGTGATCACTATTGAGTTCTTGTTTTGTTAATACTTCAAATGATATAAGTTTACATGTAGGTGCAGGTGAACAAATAATAAGATCAAGAATCTGAGTGTAGTTGTTGTGTATCCGATGGAAGGTATGTTGATTATTATTTATTATTTGACAATTATAACTAGCTATAATGTTATCTAATGTTTCTCCATATTTGGACACAGCTGATTTGGCATTTAAGTCACCACAAATGATGTAGTCTAAGTTGGAATTATTCATCGTCTCAAAAAGTTCTTGTGATAACGGTGTGTTTGGAGGATTATAATATGTGACTATTGTGAAATTACAGTTAGAAGTAGAAATTTTTATTTCTTTTGTTTCGAGATTAAGATGTTCTAAAATGTTTGATTCAGTATGGTCAATCAAGTTTTTGACTATAAGAGCAACACCGCCGCCGAACCTGCTATTTTTTATTCTTGGTTTATAGTAAGTTTTATATTTATTGAAATTAAGGTAATAGTTAGCTTCTTCTTGACTCATTTTAACTTCGTTAAGTGAAATTATATCTGGATTATTTTTGTTTATGAACTCATTTAATTCTTCACATTTGCTAATTGTCATTTTGAACGAGTTCCAATGTACAATTTTGAGTGAGTTTAGATGCATTTTATTATTATTATTATCATTATTTTTATTATTATTGTTATTATTATTATTATTTGAATTGTTCATATTTATAAGAGATATAGTTTAAGTTAAAATTTATCTGTTTTTGGATTTGTTTTGTTTTGGTCTTTTGTCTGTTTATTTCCTGAGTTTTTACCCTTGCCTTTGTTAGTACTTTTTGCCTCTGTTAGAAGTTTTTCTTGTGTTTTAAATAAAGAGTCATTTGGTTTATGTGTAGCTGTGTCTGAAAGCGCAATTAAGTTCTGTATTTTTTCCTCCTCTTTTTTTTCTTTTTCTTCTGAAACGCTTTGCTCAATTCTAGCTCTCTGTTTAAGACTACCTGCTTGATTCGAATCAATGCTGGTTCTATCATTCGTTCTTTTTGTTGGCTCTGCTCTTGGTGTGTTTATAACTTTTAGAGAATTTATTTTTGCTGCTTGATTTGGCTGGATTATTTTATTTATTAGTGGAATGGTAGGAATTGTAAAAGTAATTGTGTTTAGATTACTGGCACTAGCTGAGTGTTTCAACTTAAACAGATTTGTATTCTTGTTGTATGGGGTTTTGGCATTTTCAGATTTGTTGTTAGCTTGCTTGTTATTTTCTGTGTTTAATTGTGTTTCAATGGTTTGAGGCGGATCAATTTGCTTATTCTGGTTATCAATTGAGTCTTCTATATCGTCATCACTAGGGTTTTCGATGTCGTCATCGATAAATTCTTCGTCTGATTCAACATTTGGGTTTATGTTTTGCTTGAGTCTATTTGCGAATGAGCATTGAGTTGCTGTGTGATATTTTCCGTTACATTTCGTGCATTTGAGATCTTTCTTTTGACAACTTTTTGCCAAATGGTCAAATTGATTACAAAGTCGGCAACGGGGTGGATAACCATTTAATTGAATTAGCGCTCTAATTGAGTCAATTTCTACACGACCAATTGCGCTGATCACGTAGTCGCTTTCTTCTAGAGGGAATTCAATTTTTGCTCTTATAATTCCATTTTCTATATGTGACATTTCATCTTGAAATTTTTCTTTTATAATTTCGTTTATTTTAACCTTTGTGTGTGTAAAACGATTAGCTAGGTATTCAGAAACTTTTTCTGTGCTGAAATTTGGCGGAAGCCAATGAACTCGCAGAACTGCTTTAAGTGTTACTGTTGAGTTTATTTCAGGTTTTTGATTTGCGTCTATTAAGGTAAATTTTTCATTATTTATAGTTATTTCTTCATTTGCTAGTTTGACAAATTCATCATAATCAATCAATTCAATTAGCCAGACTTTTTTTGATTTTGATTGAGATATTGATTTTATTTTAGAAGTATCAATTTTTAGTTGAGAATTGATACTGTTAAATACATCTTTGCTGTTTATCTGTTTATTTTTTGAGTTTATAATTTTGACTGTGTTGACATATTTCCATGCGGAACGAGATTCATTTCTTTTGATACTTTCATATATCTTACGTTTGCTGTGGAGATAATCTATGAAATAATATTTATATTCCTTTGTTTTGTTGCTATTTTTGAGGTGCTGAACCTGTTCCTCAGATTGGGCACCTTGGGTTCCTCCGTCAGGAGGATGGTTTGAGTTTGACATAAAGGAACTTTTGTTAAGTTTTTTTTTTTTTTTTTTTTTGTTATATTCACACAAAAATTTTTAGCTTTATCATAAAAATTATTTATTAATAATCTTATTTATTTAAGCTTATAAAAATATAGATTCGACTCTCTCCCTTATTGAATTTATATATATTATCATTTTATCATGTACTTAATTGGGATAATAAATAAAAACAGTGGTAATTTTAAAAAAAATGAATTAACTGTATAATCTTTTGAAAATTTTTTTTGTTATATAAAAATACCAATTTTCATTAAACAACACATTTTTAATTAAAATTTCGCTCTTTCGCTATTTTTTTAGTTTAAACCTTGACAGTACAGTTTCGAAACATGATGTTTGTTTATGATTTGCATAAAACCATGGTTATTTTGCTTTAACTTTGCTTTTTTGATTATTAATCATTCCAACTCGGCTGTATTTGAAATAAATTTTTCTGAACTAAATCATCTTTTTTTGGCTAAAGATATACTACTGATTTTACCAGACTTTTGGTTTTTAAAATCAGAATAATATTAAAAGAATTTAAATTTTGTTTAAAAAACAAATACATTATTAACTTTGCAATAAAAATTTTATTTTTTAATGCTATATTTTAAAATTTTATCCAGCTTAAAACAATTGTATATTTTATATGAAGCTTATAGAAACAAAGAGAAAAAAATTAAAAAAAAAAGAATTATATATTTGATACAATATCAGTTGTTTTCAATTTATTTTAAATTGAAATAAGAAGATTATCTTCATATTTGAACTTACATAATTTTAGCTTTCAAACTTTGAAAAAACCTAATCAGTGTTTAATTTATTTAATCTAAATATAAAGATTATATATCAATAAAAAAAGCAAGCAAATTCATTTTCATTTGATTGCAATTATTTTAATATACTTGATTTAATTAACTAATAAGCATAATAAAAAGTAGATTTTATGAAAAAAAATTCTTAATTTAGAGTTCACTTACTTGTTGTATTTTATAAAACTTTTAGAGCTTAAAATATATGCCACAATAATATTCCACATTTAATGTTTTTTGAGAAGAGAGAAAGAAAAAAAAATGAGTAAGAAGATGCAAGCAAAAAGTAATTTTGGATAAGCTATAAGAAATAATACAGTTAAAAGAATAAAAAAAAATTACAGTAATATTTTAAAGTTTAATACAAAATTAATTAGTATTTAAGAAAAAATAAGGTTTATAATTTTTTTAATAATAATTTAATTTTTGGCTAAATCTTAGCCATTCATTTTTTTAGACTGTTCAAAAAAAATATTTAACTCTTTAAATTCTATATTCATATTTTTTTCGATGTCTTAAATCATTCAAGTAAAGTTATGTTTTAATAACCCCAATTTTAAAATAAAAACTTTTATTTAATCTTAATAACTTAAGCGGAAATTAAACGCAAATAAAAATAATATTACTAACATGAAGCTTTCCTTAAAATAAAAAAGTTTAATATCAATACCTAATATCGAGGTTGATCAAGTTTACGATGATTTTCTATGTGATCTATGTTTGGTTAAAGGAGATGAGAAAAAATGCAATGGGGCATGAGAACATGTCATTCTATTCAGATTGAAATGTATTTAAAATTCGGGTTTTACGTTAAATTAATGATCGTATTTTTTTTTATATTATGTCAAACATTTACTAAAAGAATTAAAAATGATACCTTAAACAAAGAAATAAATTAGAAATTAGGAGCAAAATTTTCAAGAAATAAAAAAAAGTAGCATTTGAAAAGTTTTTCAGCCATTTTGATAAATATAGGTAGTATAAAATAAAGTTGTTGACTGATTTTTAAAATTAGAATATTTTAGCGAGGGTATAAATTTCGTAGGTAGAATGAACTAATAAAATAAAAAATCTTTGAAACTCTAAAATCTCTTTTAAAGTTATCTTTATCTTTAATTTGGAAGTTCCAAATTTCTTACCTTCACACTGTAATTGCTTACTAAATTAAATATAATAAATACATACTAATGGTTATAAAGAGTTATTTTTTAAATGTAGATTTTATGATAAAAACATGATTCTTCTGTATTATTTTGGGATCATAGATACAAAAAATTTAAGCAAAGAAATAATATTAATTCCATTTTAAAATAAAAATAAAAATATTTTTTGATCGAAAGTGTTTTTAGATCAAATAAAAAGAAAATTTTGAAACAAAATTTAAGGGTTAGATAACTTTTTGAACTTAAAAAAAATTTTTTAAGCTTATATAGAAGAAATTATCCTTTATGTTAGATTTTAATTTTATCTACTTATTTGTATCCCAAAGAGCTAGCTTAACAAAGTTTTGATTAAAAAAAAATCATAAATTAAGCATTTAAAAAACTATTTTTATTAACTACTAATTTATCTATCTCTATTTTAAAATATTTTGATTAAAATTAAGCTAGAATTTTAAACTGGAATTACAAAAGCATCTAAACTATCTAAATAAGCTTTGGTCTCATAATCTTTTAAATAAAACATTGTGTCATTAATAAATTTGAGACTTCCATCAACCTCGATTCTTATAGATAGTGCAAAATCACCACGATATCTCTCGTCTACTGTCCCATCATTATATTCCACTTCGTAACTAAAAGGAAATTGAGCCAAATTGATATATTGACGTTTTCCTACAGTCCAAGAACGTCCACATGCTAAAGATGCATCAATTACTGAAACAGTCACTACTGCATTTGGTTCAATTTCTCTATTTTCTGAACATGAAATTGATCCACTTATTTTTCTCATTTTTTTTTACTTTTTTGAAATTTCATAAAATAAATTTTAAAATGAAAATCTTTTTTATAATAAATATTTATATATTTTATTATAGACATAATTAATGATTGTTTAAATAAAAATTACCTAAAAAAATTACATAAAATCTAAGGTAAAAAAAGGGCTATATTATTCCAAAAAAAAACAAAAAATATTCTTATTTAATAGAAAAATATATTTTTTTACTAAAAAATTTATGAATTCGAAAAATAGAAAAATATAAACAGAAAAATATTCACTCCAAATTTTATTTAAAATTGTGATTCTTCATAAAAAAATTTTTAGAAAAGAGCTTTAGTCAATTTGCATTGTTTTGTTTCCAATAAATAAAAAATCACCAAAAAATCATATCCTGGTAAAAATAATACCATTTAAAGCTAAAAAATTTCTTATTCGGCAAAATATAAAATTACATACTTTAAGATAATTCAAAGGTTCCAAATTGGTAATCAAATAATTGTAAAAAGGGCCAAAACAAACATAACATTAAATCTTAAAAGAGTAAAATTGTATTAAAAATATATTAATAAAAATTAAAATCTAAAAAAAAATATATATATAAAAGAAAAAAAAGTAAAAATGAAAATATCAAAGTTGATTTTGCTAAAAATCAATAACAAATGAAAATCGTAATTGAAATATAAAAGTTCTTTTGATCAAAGTTTCTATAAATCTAATAAAATTTTAAAAATTACAAAATTTTACCTTATTTTACTTTAATTTACTTTAATTTACTAAATTTTACATTAAAAAGTTTAAATTTTACTTAAATTTACGTAAAATGACAAATTTTTTATTTTAAAAAAAAAATTTTCATGAAAATTCTTTAAAAAACAGCGAAAATTTGTGTTTTTTTGGTCGTTTTACATTTTACGGTAATATTGGTAATTCTAAGTTAATTTACGTAAAATTACGTACTTTGTCGTAAAATATGGTAATTTTACAAAAGCAAGTTAACGTAAATTATCGTAAAAATACGTTATTTTGCGTTAAAATACGTAATTTGACGTAAATTTAAGTAAAATCCAATTATCGTAGCAGTACTGTATTAACGCTTTTTCAAAATTACTAAAAAATAATCATTTCAATTCACTCATTTCAATTCAGATTAATTTGAATAACTTTTTTTCTAAATGTGATAAAATGGTTCTGCAAAATGTTACATCTTGTAACAACTTTGCTACACCTTTAATACCTGTCTGCTAAAACTCTGCGATTTTATGCATTTTTCAGACAATTAAAAAGGATTATGATCTACTCTGCAATCAAAATACAGAGTTTTAACAGACAGGTATTAAAGGTGTAGCAAAGTTGTTACAAGATGTAACATTTTGCAGAACCATTTTATCACATTTAGAAAAAAAGTTATTCAAATTAATCTGAATTGAAATGAGTGAATTGAAATGAACTTCACATAGCCAATAAAAATAAAATATTTATAATTTAATTTGTATTTTTTTTTATTCATCCTAATCTTCAGAAATTAATTAGCAGATATCATAAACCAAAAAATATCAAAAAATAACTCAAATTTATTTTTAAATAATTTATTGAAACAAAAAAGTATAACAAAATTAAAACATATTTCGCTCAAAATAATTTATTTTATAGCTAATATTACACTTGTTTTTTTTTCTGAATTTCTTTTTTTCTAATTAGAAATTATCTGACTAAATTTTTTTTAAACTGGAAATTTTACATTTAGTTTTTTTAAATGAATTTTTTTCTTGATAGATATTTTCCACCGAATCGAATTAGAATATCTAGAGACGCCGAATATTGTTTTAAGTGTTTAATAAGTAAGGATATTTATAAGATTTTTATTAAAATTATTTGTAAATTTAATATCTTTCTGCCAATTAACAGTTTCCTTAAATTTAAGAGAGACAGATCTGTCTCTCTTGTACAAATTGAGTACTTCGAGAATAATAATACAACGGGTTGCAACTTTAAATTCTTTGATTTAGTTTAAGATTTTTAGAATATAAGAATTCTACACTTAAAAATGAGTAAAAGACAAAGAAGAAAATCGTCTAGAACATATAGTGTATCAAGTTATTCAACTTCATACATTTCTTCCAAAAAAACAAAAAAAAGTAAAAATTAATATTAATTTATATTTTTATTATTATACATATAATAAAAATAACTAAAATCAAATTACTGAAATTATTAAAAGCTGAAACAGTTGAGTTTGATGATGCTTTTTTAGAAAATTCATCCATGTTAATATATACAGTATTATGCCCATAACTTTTGTAGTTATTTAACATTTATTTTAAAGTCACAATATTCATAAGTTTTACGTACTGAGTCTAACCAATATCATTTAAATGAAATAAGTGCTAGCAAAGTCGATAATTTTTAAGATATTGATTTGAATGAAAATGAAGATTTTGAAGAAATTATACAAAATGAAAAGAAATCACATGCTTGGCAACATCCTAAACTTTACTTAAATTTAAAAACCAAGAAAAAGTAGTAGAATGTCAGAAATGTCCAAGAGGAAAGGGAAAAACTTATATTTATCTGTCATCAACTAATAATATGAATAATCATTTAAGTTTAAAGCATAATATTTCAAAACAAAATGATAAACCAATTAACTTCCGTAAACTTAAATTTTATTTATTAAGCTTCATAATTTCATCTTTAAGCTCTTTTATATTTATTTTCAATTATTCTAAAAGAGCTTACAGCATATAATTGGTGATCAAGTACAGAAAGCTTAAGAAAATAATCAATTTAGTTTCACTAAAAGAAAAATATGAAGCTATTATGTGATTGGATAAAAAGGAAAAGACTATTTCTCAAATTTGTAGTGAATTAAAATTTGCTGGATTCTTTCAAATGACTGAATTTTCAGCTAATTCAGGATGGTTGTCACGCTTTCTTGATCAAAATAATATTTCGCTAAAAAAAAATACTGGTGATGAATCAACTGTTGACATTTCACAAGTAGAAGCTTGGAAAAATAATTTAATCAAACTAACTCAAGATTACAAACCGTGTGATATATTTAATGCCGACGAAACTGGATTTTTCTATAAAATGCAACCATCAAAAACATTAGTGTTTAAAGGGAAAAATGTACGGATGGTAAAATAAGTAAAGAAAGAATAACTTTACTATTAGGCTGTAATTCTGATTTTTTTTAAAAAATTATTATTTTTTTATATATTTTGTATTATTTTTTAATTTTAAAATAAAAATTTAATTATATTTAAATCTTTTAATTGAAATTTGGTCTTTTACGTTTAACTCGAACTGACGGTTAACTCGAATTTTTTACTCGGTCCCGACGAGTTCGAGTTAAGTGTGATTCACTGTAATTAAAAAATAATGAAAAATTTTAAAAGAAACATTAAGCGAATTTGGAATTTATTCTAAATGTAAATTCGCTACTTCAGACAATGATACGACAGCCTTAAAAGCAGCTAATCTTGCTTTTTTGAAACCAATAAATTGTTTCGCTTATTTAATTAATCTAGCGGTTGAAAAGTCAAAACATGATATGAAACATTTAGTAAAATTGGCAAATACAAAAAACCTAAATTACAATATAAACCAAAGCGAAGATTCAAGCTCTTCTGAATTTGAAATATTTTTGACTGGCGGCAGTTAAATATATTCAAAATTAACGGAAATATAGCAGCCCCAATCCCGAATCTTTACAAGAAAATCCTACGGTATAACAAGTGTTACCTGAACCCTACATAAATAAAATTAGATACCAAAAAAAAGATTCAGATACTAGATAAATTAAACTAGATACCAAAAAAATGATTTAGATACTAATAAATAGATACTTGATTATTAGAATTAAAAAAAAAAAAAGATTTTCTTTTAAAAATAAAATTAATTTTTTTAATAAAAAAAGTATAAAATGTTTTCAAGTACTAGTGAAGATGAAATAACAAAATATAATAAAGAAAATAGGAAAATTGTATCAAGCAAGAAACGAAATAGAAATTAGGGTCATCGCGAAAAAAAAAATTTAATAGTTTCTAATAGTTTTACAATTTGTTTTATGGATCAAAAAAAGAAAAATATGGTGAAACTTTTATGAACTAAATCAAGAGCATTATTGTAAAGTCAAGAAATATAAACTAATTAAGGACTTAAAAAACGAATTTAAATTTTGAAAATTACAAATTCAAATTTACTGAGCAAATCTAAGTTTCTTTTGTAAAATTACAAAACACGTGCAGGATATTTTTTGGGATGAGTGGCAAGAGGTATAGTGTTGAAGTGTTGAAACATCAGAAGGCAGCTATTAATACTGAAAGTATTGACATTTGGCTTTTTTATCTTCACAATCGAATCAAAGCTCTTGAAGAAGCAAACAAGTTGTTGGCGGCTGAAAACAAGCAACTAACTAATGATAATGATGCAAAAAGCAAAAGAATTGTTGAATTGGAGCAAAGATTGACAACGATTGATGCTCAATTAATGAACTCGAACTCAACAAACTCAATGCCTTTAGCGTTTGCCAAAGCTGTAGCTGGTGATAGAAAAGATGATAGTGTAAGAGAGGCCGAGTCTTTAGTAGCTGCTACTGTAGCTCGTGTTAACAAGGAAAAATCGCTCAAAGAGAACAATAATATTATAAGGGGTATGCAAGTCTCCTCAAAAGGCGACAAAGCTGAGAAGATTAATGATGACAAAGAGAGAATTGGTGAAGTTCTGGATATACTATCAATTGATCGAGGTGAAATGAAATCATTTTATCGCCTCCGAAAGAATGATCATGGTACATTAGTAGATATAAATCAAATAAAAGTGGTTTTCACATCACCTGAAGCTAAAGATAAAGCATTCAAAAATGCCAAATTATTAAAAAGTATTGATATGAAGCATATTTTTATTAATATAGACTTAACATTTGGTGAAAGAACAATTTTGAGAAACCTAATTTCTATACGAAATTCATTGAACTCAAATTTTCTTGATGAAAAACAGGAGAAAGTAGATTATGGTATTGATGGAAAAAGTAGTAAGAAATATTACTGGGGCATTTGTAATAATGAATTGAAAAAAATCTTTATTAAAGAGCATTAGCAATCGACCTTATCTAGTAACAAGCATATTATCAGCAATAACAATAACAAAAATAATAATAATAATAATAATAATAATAATAATGACATTTATGATAACAATGATTATGATATCTTTATCAGCACTAGTAAAAATAGTAACAATAATAACGATAGCAATAACTTTAAGATTAATATCAATAATCACTGTAATTATAATAATAAGAATAATGATTTGAATAATAGTAATCCCCTTATTGAAGATAAAAAAAATAGTATAAATTACTTTCAATGCGAATATTGTGATCATGAACCTTATAAATCATACTACTGGTATAATAAGCATATTTCTTTAAAACATCAAACTCAATTAAACGTTAATAAACCTCAAGAACTAAATCTGAATTTAGGTGATGATCCTCAACTTGTTTTAGTTAATGCATTGAATATTAAAATAACCAAATGTGATATTATATCACTGCACTTTAATAATGAAACAAAACGATTTAACTATCTAAATGACAATATCGTAGACTTTTATCTACAATTACTCGCTTATTCTCAACCTAATAAAAAAATAATTCTGATTTCTTCATTTAATTTTACAAAATATTTTTTAAATGAGAACAACGCGTCATATCTAATGGATAAGAGATTGAAGTTTATGACTAATTTTTTCATGAACAATTATTTATTATTTGAGGATATTTGAGATAATGATTATACTAATTCGCAAGCAAATTATTATCCATCCACTACAACAGTTCATCTACCAACTACATGTTCTACTTACACCTCAAAATATTTCGCTTTAATTAAGCAAAATACATCTAACCATAAACATTTCTCGATACTACATTTAAATCTCAACTCGTTAAGAGCTAAGAAAGAACAAGTTTTTGGATTGTTGAATCTTCGTTCAATTGATGTATTCTCAATAAATGAAACTAAACTGGATGAAATAACTAATCCTATGTCTAACTTCAAACATAAATACTATAAATTATTTCGCTGTGATAGAGATAGTGGTGGTGGTGGTGTCTGTGTATATATTAAGAAAGAATATTCAATATCAAAATTGCAAATCTACAAAAATATCGAAGCTAGAAAATAGCGAAGATAAAATATAAAAATCAAATTTTTAACTTTATTGAATGCTATAAAAGCCAATATCTATTGACCAATGAGCAATATATGAATGAGTTGGAGAATACATTGTTATCAATTGATATTAATCAACCAATTTTTATAGTTGGTGACCTCAATTTTGATCTCAATTATTCAAATTGCTTGCTTCATGATTTTATTTGTAGTTATGGTTTTAAAAATTATCGTTTAAGTTTTATCTACCGAAGTTATTGACAGTAACAAGCTGAGTGATCATTGTTTTGTTCTTGCTAAGCTCAATTTACAACCATCTAGTGTTGGCTGGCGGATGATAACTTTCCGGAAGATTCCGCAAGAAATTTAACGGGAGTTCTTCCGGATAAAAAAGCGGATTACCAGTTGTAAGCGGAAGAAAAAATTATGTAAAATAAAATTTATATAAAATAAAAAATTTATATTAAAAAAAATATTAATTTAAAAACTATATTTATTATAGATGCCACTTTATTTTTATATTTATTTTATTTAATAAAAAATTAATTAAAAGAACTTTTTGCTATTTTTTTTCTTTGTTAAGTATATAAAGAAATGTTATTGTATAATATACTAAAAGCTAGTTTATGGCATAAAAACTAGTTCCTTAAGTAAGAAAGTAAGGCCCTGATAGGTTGCTGGCTTAGGGTTCCAGCTAGGACTTGGTCAGAACGATTTACCCTCTTTAAATTGCAATGCCGTAAAGATTATTCTTCATTGATAATTCATAGTCCGGTATTAATATTTTCGGACGAGCTTTTTTAACTTAATAATTAAAATTTAATAAAAATATTTAATCAATTACCCCAAAAATTATCTAAATAGTTATCTTATCAAATATATTATTCAATTTAATAACTATCTTTTTCAATTTCTATTCAATTTCAATTTTTGTTCAAAAAACATTTTTTGATATCTTATTTTTTTTAAATTATAAAAAATCGTGTTTTTTGGCTTAGTCAATGAATTAAGCCAGCTTTTATAACAAGCTTAAGAATTGTTTTTAAACAAAAAAAATCGTGTTACCTTGAAATTTTGAATAATAAAAAAAGTAATATAAATACTAAAAGCAAATTTCAAATTTACCACCAAAAAAACTTTTAATTTTAAAAAAATTTTATCCAATTATTTTTTTCGAAAAATTAAATAAATATCTGAGAAAATTCCAAGATCACTATTATTAAGTGAAAATGTTTCACAGAGTAAACGTGTAAGATCAGGTACACAGCCAACAACATCTGCGAGATCAATGATATTGATTGAATATAATGAACCAAATCAAGAAGAAAATGGTGCCATCCAAACAATTCCAACTCAACCCATTGAATCAAGTTGAAACTCAGTTGATACAAAAAAGTGATAAAAACAATGATGAGTGGGAAACTATTGATGAAGAAATACCTGCAAAAAAAAAATAAAATAAATTTGATTGTACAAACAAAGATGAAGCAGTTTTAAAAGAATCATTAGAAGATAGTTGTTTTTTCCTGATGATGTTTATCATTTCAGCTTCACTTCCTTTAAGATGTGTTGAAAATGAATATTTTTAAAATTTTGTAATTTTTAAAATGTTTAAATCCGAATTTTCAAGTTCCATCAAGAAAAAAATTAGCCGAAATGTGTGACGATGAGAATTATAAGAAAAAAAATTCAATTATTAATTTATTCGAAAACGTTCAATTAATAAATTTTACAACCGATTGTTGGACATCAGTACAACATTTCTCATATTTAAGTTTGACATCTCATTTTTTCGACTCAAATCTAAAATTAAAGTCAATTTGTCTTTCAATTAGACATAATTTTGGCAATCACAATTTAGTTCAATACATTAAAGATATTTTAACTGAATTCAAACTAGAAAATAAAATAGGTTTTTTTACAACAGACAACCAAATATTGAAGCTACCAGTTACCGGTTTACTCTTCCGCTACCGCTACTGGTTACCGGCTAATCTTCGGCTACCGCTACTTTTTTTTCCGGAAGACTAAACGGTTATCAGGAAACCAACCCTACCACCATCTATTAATGATAACAAAATAGTATCAAGTCGAATTCTATCAATGGATAATATTGTTAAAATTATAGAAATTATTAATGTACCAAATTTTGATATATTCTATCAGTGTCATGATACAAATGATCTATAGTTAGCTCTACGTAATCACCTGCTGTCTATCATTGATAATGTCGCACCAGTTACAAATATTAGTATAAATAGTAAGACACATAAACACAAACCATGGTATGATGTAGATCTGATCAGTTCTGCCTTAACGCGTGATAGACTGTTTTCTGATTACAAAAAACTTCAAAGCAAATACTCATATGAACAGTATCTTGGAGCTAAAGATAATTTTAACAAACTAAACAACTTCAAGATGATTGAATATTTTTAGTTTAAACAATCTAATCATTTTTGTAGCACAAAGAAGATGTTTAATATTTTCCTTACTACGTTACATTCCTCCTCTATTATATCAAATGATGAAGCATATATATTAAATTTTTATTATCAAGATTAATTAATTTGTTAATAAAAAAATTTTTTTGTAAGAAAATAAATACTTTTTGTCAGAAATGGATTTATTTTTTGTCAGATCTTTAAATCTACGTCTTTGTTTTTTGATATTATTTTATAATATTATCATATTTGAAATTAACTTTCAACTTTAAATAGACTTAAAATAATTTTTCAAAATAAAATAATACTTGTATTTTTATTTTTAATAAAAGCTGGATTTGTTTTTCTACCATTTAGTCATTACAATAACCAAGACCAAACAAAAGGCTTTTAAGTCTAAGTTGATGTAAGTAAGATAGTAAGGAAAAGTTGATGGAAAAAATAACTTGAACAAAATACTGAAATAAGGAAGCATTGCTTTCCAAAACAATTTCGAATTGTATTCTTCAATTCAATATACAAATCAAAAACAAATATATACTTTAAATTATTATTTTAGAATTTAGAACCCGTATTATTTATTGAAAGATTTAATATTTTTTAAATTTTATATTTTTGTTTCCGATAGCTAATCGTAAGAGAATCAATATATGTGTTAATTGGATCTTTTATTGCATTTTTACTTGGAATAGAATGCTTAAAAAACAATTTTTCTGCAATCGATTTAGGTTTTTTTTATTGTTGGTCAGCGGAAGACGTTAGGCTCCGGAGAAAGTTTTCCTGATGACATCGGGAAAAGCAAACGGTAGTCAACCGGTTAAAACTTACTGGAGCAAAAGGATCTATCAGCAGTACTTAGCGGAGCGGATGACCGATACTAGTTTTTTTCAAAAGAATCATGGATAAGCATTTATGAATCAAACAAAAAATTATTAGGTTGTTTAATAAGTTTTTTCGTTTTTTTCAAAACTTTATTTATTCATAAAAAATAAAATATTCGAAATCTATTCCAAACGTTGCCATTTGTTACAGAAATCTCTTTAGCAAGCTGTCTAGTCATCCGCCTCGGGTCTTTCTCAAGCAGCTCTTCCAAATACGTTTCATCGGCTTCGACAGCTTGAGGTCAAAATCTCCAGCTTTGAATCGAGCAAACCAATTTTGACAAATGCGAACAGTAAGAGCATTATCTCCTTATACCTAACAATCGTTTTGGTAGCTTTTGCCGAATTTTTTCCTTCGTTAAACTTAAATAACTTGCAATGGCGGAAATGCATTTTTTCGTCATAAATTTTTAATTAGTTAAGTATTTAGAAATTTAAAAAGCAAATATATAATCTTATACATCATTTAAAAGAGGAAGAGCTGCTCTTTCAAATGATGTACAATATTGCATAAAAAAATTTAAACTTGGATGAGATTTTTTCATTTAAAAATCGACGAAAAAACTTATTAAACAACCTAATAGATTTTTTTTTTCTAAAATAAATAAAAATAAATTTTAAAAGTATCAATTTTAATTTTATAATTAAAAGTTTTAGATTTTCAATATTTTTATTTTTATAATTTTAAAATAGAAAAAAGATGAATAACAAAACTAAAAAGAAAAAAAATACTACTGCTAAGACTATCTACCAGAAAACGAACTCAATTCCATTTATATTTATAAAACCTTAAAAAAAATTAAATCTCTGTGATTAAAAAATTCTATCTTTAAAAGAAATACCTATCGAAAGGTTTGTATCCCATATGTAATTAGCTGCTTTATTACCAAATAAGTTTATTTTTGAATTTGGAAATTCATTCAATATTTTATTATTTTTTGTTTTTTCAATAGTAGATTTTTTAGTTTCAATTAAATGGTTGATTAACATTTGTTTTGTTGCTTTTGGTATAACTATTCGAAAATTATTTTTCTAAAAACTGCTTAAAAGTTCGAAATTATCATCAAACATGTTTTCTATATTTTGGCTTCTTTTTCTGATTCTTTCTTGGAAGGAGTTTTAAAGTTGATTAACAATCTTGATCCATAATTTCAAGTCTTTTAAATGTGCTTTTACTAAAAAAAAACATAAAAGCGATTGAAAATATTTGCATTTATGAAATATTTCTTTTTATTATGTTTTTAAACTTTTTGCCTTCTTTATCTCTGCTTTGAGTTTTCTTTTTATATGCTTTTCATAATTATTTATTGTGCTATAACGCCTTTCCAAACTTGAGGCATTTGCTTTTTTAGTAATTCAAACCTTAAAAAATATAATATATTAAATAATTATTTAATTAGTGCTACTTAAGTAGTTAGATAGTTTTTCATTTTCATATTTTATTAACGTCTTAGCTAAATAAAAATAAGTCTTTACATCTTTAAGAGTTTAATTTAAATTGTATTACTTGTCTTTGTATTTTTATTCTTTACATTAGTATCGTCAGAAAAGTTTGAATCGTCGGAAGCATCCTCTGAAATACTAATAAAATTATGAGTTTTTTCAAGTTTTATACCTTCTTTATTGCAATTTTTTTCTTAGCCTTTAAAATATAAATTTAACAGTGCGTAAATCCAAAATTTATAAATCTAAAAACTAGAATCGATTTAAGATTACCATAAAAAAGAATGTCTCCAGTAACCCATTTACCTGTAGAAGGGGCTTTAACACGTGCTTTTTCGGAACTCCTAAAGCTGTTCTTGAGGTATTGAAATAAAGTCCAAGTTGATTCTTGAGGGAAATAAATAAGAACATAGTTTTTATCCTTTTTTTTTATTTCAATAATGTTCAAAATTATATACAAGCTTTGAAAAAAAAATGATTGTTATTTTTGATTGAAAAACTTTTACATAAAATATTTTCACATAAAATAATGCGCTCTTTTTTTGGAAAAACCAAGTTTTAGTCCTTAATTAGTTTATATTTCTTGACTTTACAATAATGCTCTTGATTTAGTTCATAAAAGTTTCACCATATTTTTCTTTTTTTGATCCATAAAACAAATTGTAAAACTATTAGAAACTATTAAATTTTTTTTTTTCGCGATGACCCTTATTTCTACTTCGTTTCATGCTTGATACAATTTTCCTATTTTCTTTATTATATTTTGTTATTTCATCTTCACTAGTACTTGAAAACATTTTATACTTTTTGGTATTAAAAAAATTAATTTTATTTTTTAAAAGAAAATCTTTTTTTTTTTTAATTCTAATAATCAAGTATCTATTTATTAGTATCTAAATCATTTTTTTGGTATCTAATTTAATTTATCTAGTATCTGAATCTTTTTTTTGGTATCTAATTTTATTTATGTAGTATCTAAATATTCGATTAAAGAGTAAAAAATAAGGAAAAATAACTAGTTTTACGAATTTATAATCATCAAATTGTTTTTATACATTATATTCTTTATTTTTTCCTTTAAATTTTATTTTGTTAATTCCAAAACTGTTTTTTTTTTATATTTTCCAATTGATCTAGACTGTATACGTAAGGAATGTCATCAGCTAAGAGCCGATCCATTGCATTTATTAATAAACTATTTAAATAAATTTCAGGTAGTTTCACGAAAGCTGAAGGTAGTATTATCTTTATTTACATTAGCATCCTTTTGCACATTTTCACAAAATTGCGATAATCATAAATTAAATAGAATTGATAATTAATTAATTAAATAGGTTTCAAAATTATATATTGTAAAATAACAAATTAATTTTAAATAGAATAACAAATGAAAGATAAATTAAAGACAGATTAACAATTTAAAAGATGTCAAAAATTTTAAAAAAGGCAAAAAGCATATAAAAGCTATAGTTAAAATTTGTGAAACAAAATAAGTTTTAATAACAAACTAAAATTCCTTAAAATGTCTAGTACAGAATCTCTTGTTCCAGATCTCAATACTGGTCTTGACGATTCTTTAAATCAAGAAGACGATGATACAATTTCTCAAAGTCTTTCAAAGAAGATGAATTTAGAATACAATGCCAAGTAAAATAAATAAAATCAAAAAGGTATAATATCAACCTTTGTTTTGGAAGACAATACCTTTTAATATTTATATAAAAGAAAATGTAAATCCTGTTTAAAATTTTATTTCAAATGTTCACCTATTTCAGCTAATTGTCAAGTTTTAGCATACCTTTTTTTTTAATTAGACTCAATTTCACTATTCATATCGGACAATACTCATAATCATGTTTCAGCCAAAAGAAGAGGTATTCCAGAAGATGTAAAAATGGAGATCAATCGATTATTAGATATTGGTGTTACTGCGCCAAAAACAATTTTACGAACCTTGCAAAATCAAGGTTTTGAACAACCAACAAAATTAATGCTCAAGAATTATCTGGTTCGCATCAGAAAGCATAAATACGGACCATCTAATATTAACTTAGCAGATCTAGATAATTGATGTAAATCAAGAATAAAAATTCCAGATTTAACCGAATTAGATAGCCCGTTTGTTGTAAAATATACTAGAGGTTTAGATGCTGATAAACTAAAGTATTTTCGTATTGTAATATCAACAAGACGTTTGTTGTCAAATATCGATAAATCATTTGATTTGACAGTTGATGCAACTTAAAAGTTAGTACACCAAGGTTTCCCAGTTTTAGTTTTTGGAACAACAGATAGACAAAAAAAATTTCACCCATTTGGGGTTGCACTGAGTTCAAATGAAACAGCGGATGATTTCCTATATGTTTTTGAAAGTTTGAAAGAAATATCTTTAATTTTGATTCCAAATTTTGTTTATATTCCTACAAATTGCAGACGGAGCTGCAGCAACAACAAATGGTTTTCAAGATGCTTTTGATCAATGCAATGAAAAATTATTTTTGTTTGCATGTCTGGTATGCATTTAAAATAATTAATAAGTGTTATTTTTTTTATATTATTTTCTTTGATTGTTTTTTTATAAAAATAAAATTGAATATTATTTTTAAAATTCTTTTTTTTGTTTATTTTAAAATAGACTAAAATTTTGATGGCATAGTTTTATACACGGATAACCTCCATTTTCCTCCGCACTTTGAGTTTTCTAATAATGGACAATTGATATTACATTCACACTCTTCCGCTTTCGGATACATGTCATATGAATTAGCACAATAACATTCAGAACTTTTATTCAATACAAAAAATTACAAATAAATAAACAAATTTTAAAATAATATTCGAACCCATCATGAAGACCAACATAAGTGAAGTTTTTCGCTTTACACAATTCAATGCAATTTTGAGGTGAATTTTCTTGCAATTCTGTTGAATAACCAACCATTGCTTTTACATTACTATCCATAAAACATCCAACATAATCTAAGTAGAATTTAAAAATAAATACAAAAATTGTTTTTTTAAATATTTTTACAATCAGTTGAATTGAATGTATCTATAACTATTTCATTACTATTATAAACTGATAAAAAATCATTTGAACCACATTTAGAACCGTCACGGCAATAAAAATTGCATAAATTTTCATCAAATTTTTGTCCTCCATCGATTTCGTTTTCACAAAAACAGTAATCACTTATTCAAATTAAATAATTTAAATTTTATTTAATTTTTCACATTTTGGATATTTACTCAAATTGCATTAAAGCATATTTAAAATTTAAGCTTATGCATAATTTAATACAAAATTTAGGTGTTATCATAAAATATCTTCTGGTATTCATTAAATCCGTTCCTGTTTCATTATATAAAAAACAACCAATATAATCTGAATTTTTTTTTAAATTTTAATTTGTTTAATTTTAAGAAAAAAAAATAAGAAAAAAATTAACTAGGTTTAATAGAAATATATTCTTTTACAAATTTTATTTCAGAATCGAACCATTTACCATTGGATATAAATGAATCTATTAATTGTGAAGTATAACCAAAAAAAGCAGCTTTTGGTGTCAAATGAACATATATTCTTGCTTTTGAACTGTACAAAACAATATCAGAAGTTTTTTCCGAAATATCAAAATAATATTCATATATTAAACCACCTACGACAAAGACTACCCATTTGATTTTCGATATTTTAACAAATAGATCGGTACCATATTCTGCCATCCATTTATTATAAAGTTTGTTTTCTTAATTTTCTTGTGTATTTAGAAAATTTGTAAATTTTTGTATTTAAAATAATTACTATTTGCTTTATATACTGATAAAACAAGTTTTGGATTTAGATTTGAAATTTTATCATTACAAAATGAATTATCTAGTTCACCATGTAACAAGTAATAATTAGCACAATAACATTCAATTCTAATAATTAACTAATTTATTAATTTTTAGATTTTTTGTTTTTTATATATAAATTCTACTTGTTTTGTAAACCAGCATAGTTAAAACCTTTATTAAAACAAATGTGAATACAACTAATAGGAAAAGGGTCTGTTTTATTTAAAGTAATATGGTATTGATCCATAGCTCTATATAAATCATCTTTATAACATCCGATATATTCTAAAAAAAACTTTTTTACATTTAACATTAACATTTAATTAAATGGCGTTTCAATAAATTATAAGATTTTTTCTATTATAAATGTTCCTTTAAAAACGATCTAAAAACCATAAAAAATATTTTTTTTAACTTTAAACTTGCTTAAATATTAAAGACTGATGGTTCAAGGAAATTGAAAAAAATTTCTAAATAATTTTAAAAGTACCGTAATTTTCATAAATTGACAAAAGGTCTTCTCCTCCACATTTTCTTTGATTTTTTCCACAATAATAACTACATGAGTCTAAACTAAATCTTTCTAAGTTTGAATATGAATTTAAGCAATAGCATTCAATACTTGAAATTATTTTGATAATTTAAGATTATAAAATTTTTAACAAACAGTTTTAATCATTTACCCAGATTTTAAAGCTGCATAATTGTAATTGTTTTCAAAACATATTGAAGAACATCTATCAACTGTCATATCATTTGATATTTCAAATATTTTTAAAGATTCCAAATCTAAAAATTTATAATGTAATGATTTTGTAACAACTTTAAAAATCGTCAAAAATATGTAATTTTTTTTCTCAATCAAACTTATTTTTGATCATTTTAGAAATTTTTTTATTTAAACTTACTTTTCACAAACCTATAACATCCGATGTAAACTTAAACAAAAATAACTTTTAATATTTTGAAAATTTTCACATCCATGAAAAATTAAGATAAATATATAAATGGAAAAAAATTATATTTTTTATGGGTATTTTTTTTTGTTTTAAAATAACTATATTAATGGTATTCATAATTGTTGTTAATATAGCAATAAAGACATAATTCCTTTATTAGTGATTTTTACCAAAACTTCGGTTCGTCTGAAATAAAACTATCAAGGTGTTTTTTGTTTAAATTTTGATCAAGCTATGATATTCTTGTTTGCAATATTTTAGTTTTAAAATTCGAGCATTTTACTTTTGAGTCTGATTCTGATTTGTTTTAATGTTCAGCTGTTTTTAATAAAAAAAAGAAGCTTTTTATATCACCAGAGTTCTTGTTAAAACAATTAATCGATTTAAATTAAAAATAAAACAACAACCTTAAAGTACACTACGTTGATTATTTTTTTTTTATTTAAAACCTATCTGTTTCCATATTTTTCATGGACTTTTAAGATCAAAAAAAAGAAAAAAAACTACTTGAATCTATTGAATAGGTTTTAGGATTTATTGGTTCTTCCTTAAAAAAAATTTGTGAATATTTTGTAATATTTGTCACCCAAAGGTAATAAACATTTAAATCTAAAGCACATTTATTTAATGGCTCAACTGTTAAATTGTGATAATAATCTTCATTAAAACAATAGCATGATCTTTATAAAAATATTCTATTTAAATTTATACTAAAAAATAAATGTTTTTGTTTAAATTTTTACTGATTAAAATATATATAAAATAATTGATTTTTTTCAATGCAAAATTGTATACAATTTTCTTTATGTTCAAAATAAAACTCTGTATAATTTTTTAAATTTATTGAATAACATCCAAATACAGCTATCAAGAAATTCTATGTTTTAATTTTATATCTTATTTTATTTTAATCTTTTAATACTTGTTTTAATATCCAGAAAATCGAAATTATTTTTTGTAGAAAAATAAGAAGAATTGATACTTGAATGAATTATTTTTTGTTCATCAAATTTAAAAAATTTCTTATTGAAAAATTCTTTTTGGCTTTTTAGTTGAGTTTTTGCGAATGAGTTAGTAGATTTTTCTTTTAAATATCAAATATTAAATTGTTATTTATAAAAAATTCTTATATAGTTTTATTTAATTTTAAAATTAAACTTGAACGAAAATTTTCAATAAAACTCGTCTCGATTTGATTTTCACCTCTAATACTATGTTTTGATGATAGAATGATTTTACATTCAAAAGCTAATAAATTGGCTATAATCAATAAAAACACATGATATGCTTTTAACATTTTTATTTTATTTAAATAAAAATAATTTCTTAAAAAATGATTATTGTTTTAATTTAGGTAAAAAAATTTCAAAAGAAAATAAAAAATTTTTTTTATTGAACAATATAAATTTTGAAACCCTATCTATAATGAATTTTTCAAAAAAATCTAAAATGCACATTAGTTAATTGAAATTTTATATCTTATTTCTAAATGAATCAAAATTTTAGATAAATTTTTTAGATAAATACAAATAAATTATGCTATTAATATCTTAAAAAGTGTTTTCAACCATGAAAAATCTCAAATAATTTTGAAATAGTAGTCTCAGTAGTTATTAATTATTATTTTTATTTTCAAAATAAAAAATTAAATTATTTCAAGATGAGAATGAAACACAAAATATTAAATTGTTTATTCTCCTTTTATTGCAAATTGATCTTTTATTCCTTATAAGTTTAAGTAATTTTGAAAATAAGACAAATTGCTGTAAAATTATTTAATAATTTTGTTGTTACTAATTGATTATCGAGTAAGTGTTCAAACTCTGGTCTAAAGTCTTCTGTATTTATTTGCTTTTTCCACATTTATCTCTCCAATTAAAGTCACCAATTAAAGTTCACTAGAAAATATTAAAATATAATTAAAATTATAGTTAAATATTAACAAAACTATTTTAAATAGCTATTCAAACTTTTTTGAAATATTCTCATTTCGAATTATTCAAATAATATTTTTGAATCTTATGGGAACACAAAAGCACATATACATGCTTATAAAATAAAAATTCGAATGTTAAGATCGACAAATTGTATGAAAGAAATGGTACATTCAAAACAATAAAAATAACAAGATAGATTATGAAAGAAAATATATTTATTATATTTTCTTCCCACTTGTGGACTAATCAATCTTATTAATATTACTATTACTATTACTGTTAATCGTTTAGAACTAAACTATAAAGCTTATGCTATCTTTGGTTTAAATTTGGACCGCGACTTAGAAAAGTAACTTTTGTTTTGGTGCTAAGGTAATTTATAATATAATGATAACAAAAATAGTTTTTACAGCTACGCATGTGTATTTGGGTCACGAAAAATCTAACTTTGATGTAATTTTGCTCGATTTTATAAATTAACTTTCAAAATCAAAATTTCAAAATAAATACAAATTCGCTTTCTTTATTATATAATAAATTATGATTTCTTTATTATATATATATATAAACTACTCATCCAAAACCTTAAAATATTATTTGTTTAATTTTTCTTGAAATCAAATTACTATTAAAACAATAAATAATTTTAAAAAATATGAAAATTTAAAAAAATAATAATTTATAGTTTTTCGTTATTTAAAAATCTTTAACTAAATGTAGATTTAATTCAAATTAAAGCATGTTAAGGCTATATATGATATTTACTATTATTTTTGCAAAATTTATAATTTGTAAAAATCAGGAAAAAATAGTTTCCAAATTGAAAAACAATGACAATAAATTTTTGGAAATTAAAAAATTAGAATTTGAAAAATCGAGAGAAAAAGATTTTTCCAAGTTTAATTTTTTAGCAATTATTAAGGACGAAACTTTCATTAGAAATTTTAAAAGCGACAAATTATTATTTAGCGATTATTACATTAAAAAACAGTTTGATGAATATTCTACCAACAGACATCCATTTAGCCAAATTGAAGCCACTACTCCTATTTGCATTCCTTTTAATACATCAAATATAAAAGGAACATTGAGCTATGAAGATATTAGAATAGGTAAATTAATTAATATTCGAACAAAAATTAAATTTTAAATATCTAATTAAAGCTTATATTGGATGCTTTGAATCTGATTTAATAAAAAGTTTTGATAATTTTCATCAAACTTGTAATCAAAACGATTGCTTTAAAATCTGTATTGCACATAAAAAAATTTATTCTACTTTTAAAAAGTAAAATTTCATCAAAATATATTAGATGTGATTTTTTAAGCTGAAGTATTTTATAATAAAAAGTAATACTTGTTACTGTTCAGATAATTATGATATTTTTTTG
This sequence comes from Brachionus angularis, assembly GCA_021432725.1. Classification (NCBI taxonomy): domain Eukaryota; kingdom Metazoa; phylum Rotifera; class Eurotatoria; order Ploima; family Brachionidae; genus Brachionus; species Brachionus angularis. Next base: position 1,286,391 of record JAJVDD010000007.1, read on the forward strand.
GTTCAAGAGATTTTTTTAGAATGTATTTCAGAAGAAAATGGTTCTCATTACATGCTTTTTACTACAAATTTAACAATTTATTCACAAAAGCATTTTATTCAAAAACCTTTAAATTATTCATATTCAATAGATTTAAGTAACCAAGATTTTAAATTAAATTTATACTTCGATAATACTATAAATTTAAATTATTAAATAGGTTATATTGGCTGCTTTGATGGTTCTAATTTATCAGACACATATTTTATTAAAAAAGACGAGATTACTGTAGAAGATTGCATTAAATTGTGTTTTGAAAAAGATTATTTATATTCAGGTTTAAAATCTGGGTAATTTTAAAATAATAAATCTCTAGTTAATATTTGTAAATTTTAACTTTAATAGAAACGAATGCCATTGTTTATATTCATATTTAAATCTAGAAAATTTTAATCGGGATTATTGTAATTATTATTGTAAATTAGATGATAAAAAATGTGGCGGAGAAGATGCTTTATCAATTTATCAAACTACTAGTATATGAAAAAAAAAATTAAATTCAAATTTTATTTTAAGCAATTAATAAAGATTATATGGGGTGTTTTAAAGATGATATTTTTAGAACTATGGATGAATTTCATATTACATTGAATTTAACTGATCCTTATCCTTTTGGTTGCATCAAAACATGTTTAAAAAGAGGTTTTAATTATGCAGGTTTAGAAAATAGGTAAAGTTAAACAAAATTAAATATGATTAAAATATAGATATTTAAATTAATGTAAAACACAACAGAATTGAATGCTATTGTGGTAATTATTACATGAAATATGCTCAATTAGAAGGTTTTTATTGTGAACAAAATAATAAACTACAATTATCTGTTTACAAAATTAATAGTTTGTTTTAAAGAAAAAACATTTTAAAAATTTTTTTTTGGTTATATATTTAATTGAAAGAGAATTTATATTATGATAAATGGAAAACAAATGATTATACAATATTTGCTAGAATATCTAAATATGAGTGGAGACAATACTTTTACGAATACACACTTTATATAGATTATTATATGGTAATAAGTAAATTTGATCAAGTTATTTTATTTAGTCCTAGTTTGAAGACATATATTGCTTTATGCAATAAATATTCTATATTTGTCAATAGTTCAACGATCTATGATTTTTATTTTACAACTGGTCAATGGTTCAATTCAAAAATAAATTTGAGAAAAACTTCAATAAATTTAAACAGTTGTATAATTAACCTAAAATATATTTAATTTAGAATTTGGAATATTTTGCTTAATTTTATAAAAAGCTTATGTTGGTTGTTTTTCTTATAATTATTTTTTTGATAGTATTGATCAACATTCTTTGATAATGTCAGCCAAATATTGTATTTATCTTTGCTTAGAAAATAATTACAGTTTTGCCGGAATAAGAGGAAAGTATAGAAATTTTTTTTAATTAATTTTCATATAATTATAGTTAATTTAACTTATTGTAAAATTCAGTAATATATGTAAATGTGGTAATACAGATGTTGATAAAAGCCAAAAATTAAAAGATGAAGAATGTAACTTTTTGTGCAGTGATGATTCGTCTTGTGGAGGTTATTCAAGTATTTCTGTTTATAGTTCAAATGGCTTTAGTCTTAATGTGATTAATCAAGCTGAATGTATCAAAAATTTATAAAAATATATTTTTTTTAATTTTGAACATAGAGCATTTTTTAGACTACATTGGTTGCTATATGGATAATAATATAAAAGCTATGAACGGTTATTCAACCGAATTAGAAGATAACTCACCGGAAAAATGTGTTGAAATATGTAGAGAAAAAAGATATGAATTTGCGGCTCTACATAATCGGTTTTAAATTTTTTTAAAACTTAAATATGATTATAAATTTATTAGATTTTAAAAAGTAATGAATGCTATTGTGGAGATACATATAATGCATATCTAAAGGCAGAAGAATGTGAGTGTGATTTAAAATGTCCTTATTCAATTTCAACAAAATGTGGTGGAAAATGGAGATTATCAGTTTACAAGACTAAAAGTCATTTAACATGAGATAATTTAGATAAAGTATTATGTTAATACTTAAATAGCTGTAACATACTTGTCATCAACTGGTGGACAAGAATATTAAACTTTTAAAATTTATTATTAATTGATTTAATAAAAATTAGTTTATATGAATTAATCCAGTAATAAAAAATTGATCTAAAAAATCAAATTAATTTAAGCATTAAATATAAATTAAAACATAATATTTAATCTTGAAACCATTGAAAAATAAAATCAATTAAATTTTTTATAAATGTTATTATTAGATTAATAAATGATTGATTATCAGAATTTGGAATTTGACTACAATCATCTTTTTCGATGTATTCATTTTTAGGTTTAATTTGGTTAAATGGTCCTTCTATAAATTCACCACATATTGATGATACACGAGTCCTGTTATGAAAATTTAAAAATAAATTTTTAACTTCATTTGTTGCTGGTTTTCTATCTATTTGTTTAAATGTTTCACCAACAGCTGCATAAAAACTGGTTGGATCAGTTATAGACGGCAACTCTACAGCTCCAGTCCTAATTTATTAATTTTAGTTTTTAGTTGATAATATTTCTACAGTATATTTTTAATATTACTCATTCAGGCTTATCATCAATCCTTTAAAATCTTGTGAATATGGTACACTGATACAGCTTTTAAAACTATTTCTTGGAAAGTAAGTTAAAAACTGTAAACACATTTCTTCCTTAGAACTTAAGCCTCCCTTTTAATTATAATAATTAAATTATCAAATTTTTATTATATTATTAATAGCTAATATACAGTATATTATTTTTTAAATTAAAAATTAGTTTTATTATTAGTTTATAATTCGTCATCCTAATAAAATAATGAATAAATATAAATAATTCAATGAAATATTGAAAATCAATTATAAATTACTTTAGTTAATGTTACGTATGGGTTTAATAAATAATTATTTTGATAATTAAAGTCATAATATTTATTTCTATGCAAATAGCCAATATCAATTCCATCACGAATTATTTTTGTATATATATCAACACCAGTAAGATGTGTATGTGGATTAGCTGCAATAACAGTAATATTTTGACCATTTAAATTCTAAATATTTTAAAATAAACTAATATTTGGCAAAAAAAAAATTAAAAAAATTTACTCTATTCATACATTCTTTGACACAATATGTGTTAAAAGATATATAATCAATACCTGGTGGTAAAGCTATTTCATAAGGCGAAGAATCTGTTCCTAATGTTAAGATACCCAATTCATTTTTCCTCAATGTTCTTGTCATATGAAATCTTATTGTTGCCTTGTCAATAAAGCCTTATCAAAATAAATAAATTAATAAAAGATAAAAATAATTTTGAAAAATTAGTTATTTCAAACCAAGAACTTTTTCTGGATTATCATAATGTAATTCAAACACAATATATGAATATTCTGCATCACCTCCAATAGGATATCTTTTTAAAAATAAAAAAAATTTTGATTTTATATTATAAATTTTAAATTCATTAAGTTTTTTATAAACCCAGTGTCTTTAGGATAATAATCACTTTCTTGTCCACCAACATCCCAAACTAATGATATTACTTGACAAAAAGAAGATCTAATTTCGCTTGAATAACAATCGCCATCTTCATAAAGCGGATTAGTTCCATTATAATTTTTAACACACTCATATAATAATGACTTATATTTTTTTGCTCAGAAAAAAAATAATTTTTTGCTCAGAAAAAAAATAATTTTTGCTCAGAAATAAAATAATTTTTAGTTCAGGAAAAAAAGATAAAAAATAAAAGAAAAAATTGATTTTTGCTATGAAAAAATTAGATATTTCTGAGTTATTGGATTTCTAACCCATCTGAATTATTGGATTTCTAACTCCGGTATTTTTTCATTTTTAATTTCAGATTCTGCCTGCGTTCCATCATCAAAACATCTTATAAAAACCATTATTTATTTTTGCGCGTTTTAGATGTTTTTTAAAGAATCTCTGAACTTCCATCTGAAGATTGGTATTGTGGTAATTTGTTCATAATTATTTCAAATATTTTTAATATTTTAATTAATTAAATTATTTTTGATAACTTTGAATACACAAATAATTGTTTTTATAGTAATTTACATAATAACTTATTTCAAGTAATGTTTTATTTTAATAATAATACATTTGAAAGTGAATTCCAGTCACAATTCATATTTTTTAATGCAAACTTATTAATTAATTAGCAAAAAATTTTTTATTTTGAGTGATTAATTTTTTTTTTAGGCATTTTATTTTTTACCTGAAATAATATTTTTTATTTTATCTGAGCATTTTATTATTTTTCTGAGCAAGAAAATACAAGCCATATAATAATACATGATGCATATTTTTGTAGTTTATTTTCGGTAATAATATTTCGTACTTAATAAAAAAATTTATTTTTAAATTTTACATTTTTAAATAAAAATCTTGAAAATGACAATATGGTTTTTAGATACAGTTTAATCTAAAACTAACTTGTATGCTTTTTTTCCTCTCCTCTTTCTTTCTTCTTCCTCAAAAAAAAAAGAAAAATATAGAGAAAAAAAAAGAGGAAAAAAACGTACAAGTGAGTTTTAGCTGGTACTGTAATATAAAGTTCTAACAATCATCAAACTTTTAATTATTGATTAAGATGTATTATTCCATAAATCTGGTTTTATTTAAATTAAATTTTTTATCTGAATAATATAATATGAAGCTTTTTATTAGTATCTGAGAAAAATTTTTGTTCTAAATTTAGCACTATTTCAAAAAGTGACATGTGCTAATAATTATGTATCGAACAGTCGTTTGAAAAACTTTTTTTTATATTAGCTGTTTTATTTTATTTTACTTTAGTTTGATCTACAACTAGTTGAATATATAAACAAATTTTCAATATATTCAACATTACATAGAATTGAATTAAATTCTATAAGTAATGTTTATGACATGTCACTATTATGTTTTACAAAAATATGGATTATTTGGCTTTTACGGCATGACAATCTAGTTTAGGTTTTTAAAAATAGTACGGAATACAGGTTTGGATCGAGAATATACGTTAGTTTTGCTCACTTTAAAAATATGTCTCTTTTGGATCAAACTTTTAGGAACTTCAAAGCCTTTGCAATAATAATAAGTGTCTTCTTTAGGTAAAATAATATTTGACATTGTAAAATCTATTGTATCAGCATCAGCTACATTTATTTCTCGATTCTCTGAAACACTTATTATATTTAATTTTTTTGAACCTCTATTCGACGAATGATAACTAATGTCTTGACCTGGAGCTGGATCATTTAAACCAAAAGCATAAATAATATATGGCGAACCTTCTTCAATTGTTTTATCATCTAAATCACATAATTTAATAGGTCTTTTAAATTTTATTATTGTAATTCCATTTTGTTCAGTTGAATATAATAAATTCCAACTTTGATTTTTGTCTATACGAACTTCTTTGTTATAAATAAATCTATCAGTAAAATTGGTAATACCATTTGATATCCAAGCTACCATTACATCACTTTTATCCATACCACCATTAGGACTAAATCCAAATGATAACCAACCTTGTGTTTTTACATGAACTTCAGCTATTAAATCTGTTTTAGTATAATTCCAATATAATCTGTAAACACCTTCAATCAAATCAATTTGATTTATATAATTATCTGTTGGATTTGAATTTAATATTTGTTTAGGTTCTATTGGTCTACAATTGAATGGACCTTGACTTTGTACTAAGAAATTCACTTGTGTTTGGTTTAAATTTTCTATTGAAATTGATCCATCTTTCGGGTTATAAGAATTACCACTTGAAACTATGATATTATTTATTCCAGTATTTATATCCAAATCATCTAATTGATAATCATTACATAAAAGTTTAATATCACGTTTAAATTTTAAGACTGTGTATTCATCTTTTTTGAATGCTTCTAATGGTAACCAATTTTGATTTTGGTCTAAACTAAGAATATTTTGATTGTTTTGTCTAATTAATTTGCGATCTGAAAAATGTCCAGCTTGATCATCGTTAACCCAAGCAACAATTAAATCAGAATAACTCTCACCATTTAAGCCGAATAAAGCCCATTTTGAATTCTTGAAATGAATTTCAAATATTATATTTTGATTGTCATGTTTCCAATATAAATAATACAAGTCTGGACCATTTAAAACAAGCTCATTTGGAAATAATTCAGTTGGTAATGGTTTGAATGCTTGAATTGAAGAAATTGTTAGAAAACATAAGAAAAAAATTATTTTCATTTTTGATAAATTTTTATTTAATTTTAAATTAAATTTTAAGTAAAAATTTCATATAATTTTTATTTAAAATAAATATTAACTATTTTTAGATAAACGAAAAATAAAAAAACATTTGAAAAGTAAAAATTGTTTTAGTTATTTTAAATAATGTTTATATCAGGTGGTTTTATTCGATTATCCTGATTTTTAAGAATTTCTAAACATTTAGGTTTCTTCTTATTTTTTTAATTATTAATAAAATAACTTTTATTTTCTATTAAGGAATTTTTTAAACATTTTTAAACTAAAACATTAACTAGTTATAAATTTTTTTTTTAAAATAATATTATTTCTTCACCATGATTTTATGTTTATTTTAATTTACTTTTTATATTTAATATAAACATTTTCAATACCTTGAAAAGAAAAATTTTAACTCTTTTTTAGTTTGTTTGCTAATCGATCAAAAATGCTTTTAATCTAATGGTAATTTATGACTACAAAAGTTTTTTTAACTTAATAAAAAAAGACTTTATTAAAATATCATGCTTTTAATTAATAAAATAAGCAATTACTTTAAGACTCTATGTTATTCTATGCCTCGATGTAATGCTTATAAGCATATTAAAATCAAATATTGATATATAATTAATTGTTTGCTAAATATTAAAATTAGAAATTTTTATTCGTAAAGATCAATACTCATACAATAATATATTTATACAGTATATATCAATAAAAATGTTTTTAAGTGAAGCAGCTGATAGAATACATAAAAGTATAAAGTTAATATTTAATCTCTAAACCATTGTAATAAAACTGACTAGATTTTTTTTATTTTTGCAGTATTGCTATTTATTGATAGGAACGAAATAAAATTGCACACAATAGCTCATTTTAATAACCTTTGACAGGGAAGGTGGAGAAAAATTTTCAATATATTCAACTGTCAGGTGACACCAAAGCCCATCAAAAATCACAAATTTTTTATTTTTATTTAAAGATTGAAATGCATTTTAAGGTTATTTTTTACAAAAAAGGTTATTTTATCCCATGATCAAGTACCTATTTGAAGTTTCTTAGCGTATTAAATACATCTTGAAAATTTGTCAAAGTTGCGATCTTTAAATGTTCAAGACTAATCCTGTTTTGCGCACGGCACTAGAAGCTATATTTAATATTTATATATTGTTTTGGTTTCATGTCCCATGTCGAAATCTACCTTGAGTCTCTTAAGAGATTAAAAAAAAAAACAACAAATACATGTATTTGTTGTTTCATTTTATTCAATCGACCGATCGCTTAATCGCATTCTTGGCCAAATGGTTGAAAAAAATTTATAATTAGACGGCGAACAAAAATGACGAAAAAATGCATATCCGCCATTGCATGTTATTCAAGTTTAACGAAGGAAAAAATGCGACAGAGGCTACCAAATCGATTTGTTTAGTATATGGAGATAATGCTTTGACTGTTCGGACTTGTCAAAATTGGTTTGCTCGATTCAAAGCTGGAGATTTCGACCTCAATGACAAAGAACGCGTAAGAAGAACTATCGAAGCTGATGACGCGTATCTGGAAGAGCTCCTTGAGGAAGACTCAAGGCGATCGACTAGACAGTTTGCCAAAGAGATGTCAGTAACAAATGGCACTGTTTGGAATAGATTAAAAGCATTAGGGAAGATTCAAAAAGCTGGTAAATGGGTTCCGCACAAACTCTCAGAAAGCAATATTGCGCAACGATTGAGTATTTGTGTTTCTCTCTTGTCTAGGCAGAAAATAGTAACTGGAGATGAAAAGTGGATCTACTACGATAACCAGGTCAACAAAAAACAATGGCTCGACCTTGATCAAGCCCCATTATCTACTCCGAAACGTGAAATGCATGGAAAAAAGGTCATGCTTTGTGTTTGGTGGGATCAGAAGGGTATCATTTATTATGAGCTACTTCAACCCAAGCAAACGATAACCGCATACCTTTATTCACAACAATTGATTCGTTTGAGCCACGCTTTGGAAACAAAACGGCCACACAGAGCTAAAGGAAGGCGAGAGGTGATTCTTTTACATGACAATACTAGGCCACATGTTGCAAAAACCACTCGGGACACGATAGAGAATCTAGGCTGGGAAGTCTTATCTCACCCAGCTTATTCATCAGACTTGGCTCCTTCAGTTTACCACTTGTTCCGATCAATGCAGCACTTCCTTAGTGAAAAAAGTTACTCGGACTTGGAGGAAATCAAAAAAGAGATCAGTCAATATTTCACCTCAAAACCAGCCAGCTTCTACGAGCGAGGGATCAAAATGCTACCAGAAAGATGGGAAATGTGTGTTTCTAGTGAAGGAAATTATTTTAGTGACTATTTTTATTTTATTTTATTTTTTATGATTAAATAAAGTCTCAAAAAAAAACGAAAAAACTTATTAAACAACGTAATATCTCAAGATGTTGTTGCACACAATAAGTTTGTATTATAAAATTTAAAGCATCCTAATGAAGATCTAATAAAATTTAAGATTTTTAACTAGTTAACTAGTTCCGATTCAACTTCACCAGTTTAAATATGTTGAAAACTTATTTTAAATAAAACTATAAAATAAAAAATTCTATTCGATTTTCAAATTTTATAAATTGAATTAATACAACTTATTATTGAAAAAGAATTTTAAAAAATGGTTACATATTATGTTTATATATGAAATTAAATTTATTTGGTACGAAATCAAGCCTTTACTATCAAGACATGAATAAAACTTCTAATAAAGATTGTGATTATTAATTTATTTTAATGGAAAAATTTCATTTATTTTTTTATTAAGGAATTTTAAAATTTGTTTCTAAATTTTTGATAATCTAGTTTTATATACCGATAATCTCCATTTTCCTCCGCACTTTGAGTTTTTTAATAATGGACAATTAATATTACATTCACATTCTTCCGCTTTTGGATACATATCATATGAATTAGCACAATAACATTCATTACTTTTGTTTAATCAAAATCTAAATTAAATTTTAAAGTTCCGGCAATTCATAACTTACATGCTGTTAAAACTTAAGTATTTTAAACTCCTATTTGAATTCTGCACAGTTTAAAACCAATTTTTTAAATTAAAAAAAAAATATTTAATAAAGCTTATCTTTTACTTTTATTAATCAACTCAAAGTTTGCGGTGTGATGCTAATAATCTGTTAAATTAAAATAATTTTAGGTGAATAATTTTTTCCTTGAAACATTTTCTTGATTTAGTGAGTTTTTCATTAAATTTGTTTTGTTTTACTTCTAATTAGCTGTTTTTAAAAACGCCAAAAAATCAACTTTTAATTGAAATTTTTAAATGATTTTTTTTAATTAAAGCTTAAACTGTTAGGAATAAAAATCTAAAAAAAAATTTTCTGAAAAATAAAAAATTAAACAGATAAAATTCATTTTATTAAACAAGAAACCGATCAAATTTAATTTTTAATAAAAGACATAAGAATAAGTTTTTTTAGTCGGGAAAAATGTTAAAATCAAAAAATGTTAGATTTGCAATAAAAAAATCAAGTATTAAAGTAACGAAATTTTTTGCAAAAATAAAAATGGTTAAAATAACTAATATATTTATACCAGGTAGAGAATTGGTATCTTACTTTAAAAAAATTGCTGAGCCAGATCCAAAACTTAATAATTTTTCTTAGGTTTTGTAAACTTAAAACGCAAATGAGCTAATGAAAGGAAGGTTCGGCTAGTTTTAAGAATTGAAAAATGTCTAGATTTTTAAAGCCCAATTATACTTAGTTTGTTTACTTTTAAACTTACTGAAAAAGATAATTATCATTGAATACTTAAGTAATCAAAAAAATAGATAAAAATTATGTAAATATAAGTTCAAATTTAATATAAAAAGGTTTTATTTTACGATATTTTTTTATTTTCTATTTTGATCGATTTTACCCTTATTTGACTAAAAACCGTTTTTCGCAATATCTTTTGAAAGGATAAGACAATTTGAATTCTGAAAAAAATGAAATCATGGCAAAATTTTGAATAGACTTGAAAGTTTCTAATTAAATTTGTTTGGGGTTGTTTGAAGTTTAAATTAATTAATTACGATTTTTAATAGGAAAAGTTTTATTCAAATAAATTATTCAGTTTTGAATCTTGAACCATGCGCTTTAAAAACACATCAAAAAAATATATAATTATTATATTTAAATCATGAATACTTAGAAAATATATCAGTCTAAGTCCTCAGCAAACTTTGAGTTGATTTTTAACTTTAATTTACAAGTAACAGATGAACTGTTACTTTAATGAAATAACTGTTGAATTTTTTTTTTAATTTAAAAAAATTGACTTTTGAGGTTTTTGGAGTATAGAATTCAACAAGGTGGTCAAAATTTAAGATATTTCATAGTATGTAAATTTTGTATTACTGGTGCTTAAATTAAATATAAATAAATATTCGAACCCATCATGAAGACCAGCATAAGTGAAGTTTTTCGATTTACACAATTCAATGCAATTTTGAGGTGAATTTTCTTGTAATTCAGTTGAATAACCAACCATTGCTTTTACATTACTATCCATAAAACATCCAACATAATCTAAGTAGAATTTAAAAATTAATAAAAAAAAAAAGCTTATTTTTTAAAAATATTTTTACAATCAGTTGAATTGAATGTATCTATAAGAAACTCATCACTTTTATAGACTGAAAAAGAATTTGAAAAATAAGAACCACATTTAGAACCATCTATACAATAATAATTACATTGATTTTCATCTAATTTTAATGTTTTATTATTTTCATCAAGTATGTTTCCACAATAGCATTCATCACTTTATTAAATAAAATTTAAAAATTTATACAATATATAAAAATTAGTATCTTCATGTTTAAAACCAACCGAGATTTTATAAATGAATATTTAAAAAAATACTTCGAACAAACTTTTAAACAAAATTTAGATGAAATCATCTTATCATATAACCAGTAAAAATCGAATAATTCATTAATAACATAGCAGCCAATATATTCTTAATTTTTGAATTTATTTTATACAATAAATGTTAGTTCTTTTTGAAGAATAAAAAAAAATTCACTTTGTTTAATGAAAATATAATCCTTTCTAAATTTTAGTTCGTAATTAGACCATGTGCCATTAGAAAATAATGTATTAAATATCATTGTATTAGTACTTTCACAAGCTTCATTTTGAGTAAAAAAAACATATTTTTTTAGCGAACTACTGTACAAAACAATTTCAGATTTTTTTTCCGAAATAGTTAAATAATCTTGATATAAAAAATTGTAAATATCAAAAAATATCCAATCAAATTTCGATACTTTGATGAATAATTTCTTAGCATCGTTTGAAATCCATTTATTAGAAAGATCAATTTCTTAATTTATTTCTCATTTATTTATAAAAAAACAATTAATTTTATATTTGAATTAAATTAATTACTATTTGCTCTATAAACTGATAAAAATTCTTTTGGATTTAAATTTGAATTTTTTTCTTCACAAAATTCGTAGTCTAGCTCACCATATTGTAAGTAATAATTAGCACAATAACATTCAATTCTAATATAAATGGAAAAATTTTTAAATATTTTTATACTTTTTAATTTTTAAAACATTAGTTTTACTTATTTTGTAAGCCTGCATAGTTAAAACCTTTATTAAAACAAATGTTTACACAACTAATAGGAACATGATCTGTTTTATTCAAGGTAATATGATATTCATCCATAGCTCTAAAAATATCATCCTTATAACAACCAATATATTCTTTATAAAATTTAAATTAATCAGCAATTTTATAATTTTTATAATTTATTATTCATATCACAAATAAAAGCGCAACTTTCTTGAATTAAGTTGAAGTTCTATATTAATTTGTTTGTGATACTACTAAAAAGCTATTTCCTAGTTTTTACTAATCCTTATTTTATTATTAATATACAAAAAGAAAATTCTTAGGGAATTAAACAGATAATTTAGTGGTCTAGTGTTTGCAAAGAAAATTTAGTTTTTACTTAATTAATAAACCGTAAAGATTTATTAAAATATTTAATTATAATTAAAATATTTTTAAATGTACCATAATTTTCATAAATTGACAAAAGATCTTCTCCTCCACATTTTCTTTGATTTTTTCCACAATAATAACTACATGAGTCTAAACTAAATCTTTCTAGGTTTAAATACGAATTTAAACAATAGCATTCAATACTTTAAATATTTTGATATTTAAAAAATTTTTTAACAAATAATTTTTATCATTTACCCAGATTTTAAAGCTAGATAATTGTAATTATTTTCAAAGCATATAGAAGAACATCTATCAATAGTCATATCATTTGATGTTTCAAAAAATTTTAAGGATTCCGTATCTAATAATTCAATATTTAAAAAATTTTATAACAATTTTTTTTTAATTGAAAATTATTTTTCTTTTAGAATCAAACTTGTTTTTAATTTTTTTATTAAAATTAATAAAAAATTACTTGATTTGTTGTCAAACTTATAACATCCGATGTAAACTTAATCAAAAAGTTCTATTATTTATTTATTTATAAAATAACATGAAAAAAATATAACTTTACTTGAGTTAATTGAATAGGTATTAGATTTTATTAGCTTTATTTTGAAAAAAAGATGTGAATATTTTGTAATATTTGTCACGCCAAGATAATATGCACCTAACTCAAAAACACATTTCTCAACTACAGCATCAGTAAAATTACCATAATAATATTCACTAAAACAATAACAATATCTTAAAAAAGGGATTTTTTTAATTTTGATAAAAGTATGCAAACAATTTCCTGAAAATTTATACTGAGTATGATATAGGTAAAACAATTTATTTTTTTGCAAACAAATTTTTAAACAATCAAACAAACTGTTGCTGTAAAATTTGATCTTGCCATAATTTGTTAAGTTGATTGAAAAACATCCAATATAAGCTATATAAAAATTTTTAATTTTAATTTTAATTTGATTAGTTTAATTTAAATACTTGTTTTGATATCTATATCATCAATTATTACGGAAATTTCACTAGAAGCAGAATACTGAGTCCTAGGAAATTTTTGATGTTTTATAAACTCTGTTTTTGGTTCTATAGAAGTTTTTAAATTTGGCGTTAATTTCTTAATCAAAAAAAAAACTTTAATTAAATGTTAAATTAAACTTGGGTGAAATTTTTGAATAAAACTCAGTCCGGTTCCATTTTTATTTAAAATAGTTTCATTTGATGTTATTTTAAATTTAAAATTATGAAAATTGATAAAAACCAATAAAAGAAAAAAATACAGCTTTACCATTTTAAAATAAAAAATATTTTTTTAATAATAAAAAATTATGTTCAATTAAAGAAAAAAATGTTTATAATTAATTTTATAAATCATTCAAGCATTACTAAAATTAAAGAAAAATTGAAATTTAATTATAAATATTAATTACAAATTTTTTTAATTTTTTTGTAGCCTTTTCCCATTTTCCCTCAACAAATTTTCTTTTTATTAAAACACCGATTTTTAACGAAATAATTTGAATTTAAATTTTTGGAATTTTTTTTAAGCATAAAATTTTTTTCAAAATATAAAATCAAATTTTTTTTTTGAAAGTGAGTAATTAGTTGCTTTTTTTAAAATAAATAATTCTTAGTCTAATGTAATTCTTTACACGAATTTACAATAATTAAACTAATGAACATTTAAATGTTTTATAAATATTTTAATGTTTATTGGCTAAATTTAGTTTGTGATTGGCACATGAATTTCTTGGTATAACGTTTGACCCAATAACTAAATTTAGGCTACTTGTTTCAACATAATCATCTTGATATTCGTTTTCAAAATGTGATAAAAGTTCTCTTGTTTCTTGGTCTAAATCAAAATTTTGAAAATTAATAGAATAAGTTGGTGTATTTGGAAAGCTAATTTGATTCACATCATTTCTAATATCATTCAACTCTTCATTAATTTCAAATATTGTACTTTCTAGATCTGTTGGACTTGTTTGCTATTGTTATGAGTATCTTCATCAATTTCATAATTAAATATATCTATTAAATTGAAAATTTTTATATTAAAAAATAATTAACTAAAGTAAAGATATATTTTACAATCTGGGTCTATATCAACTTGTGTATATGGAGCAAAAAGGCTTATAAAATTGCTTCTCTCATCATTTACAACAGCAACGATTTTTTTTGTTGAACTTAAAATCATTTACAATTTTTTCTATAGCTTTACTTTTTTCTGCACAATGACTATTATTCATTTTTTTCATACCAACAATAATGGAGACTCGGAAACGGGGCGGATTAGCTTATGTTCGTGCTGTACCCTCGAAAAATATAGACCGGGCCATGTTTCATTGTTGGTTTGTACGGCTAATCCGTTTTATAACCTTTGGTTGATTGATTTAATAAACACTTGAGTAATTAATAGGAATCGGTACCGAACTTTTTCAAAAGATACAGCACCAATCCCTACAGCGTCTGGTTTTCACGCCTCGGTCGAAGCTTCTGAAGTGTTGTGTAAAATATCGCAAATCCCAATTAGAATTATGAAAGACAAATTTTTATTATAGATGAATAATATTGATGACAGATCAATGTTGACGTTAATTTGAAAAAAAAAGCATAATGTTGTATGATTCAACAGTTAACATTAATTTTTTTATTTTTAGTTTTAAACCTTTGTTTGATTTGTAAAATATACTACAAATCTTTATTTTATTTAACTAAGTTTAAGACCACTTTTCTTTAAATCATTAGATATCATAAATATTAACTAAATAAATATATTACCAAAAAATTATATCTAGGCTTTTAGTAGAAAAGAGAAATACTTTAATTCCAATAACACAAATGGTTAAGGAAACTGGTTTTTGTTTGTTTTTTCTGGTTTCTTTTTTCCAGAAATCAGGAAATGTCTTTTATGGTCGGGAGTGTAATACCTAGACACTCGGGATCTGATCCAGATACAAAACCAATATAAATAATTGTTATTTTATTATTTAAATTAGATTTGACGAATAAAGTTTATTTAAAGTGACTCAATTTCTTTATTTTATTTTATTTAACAGCTCAACGCTATTAAAATAAATGATGCAACAAACATTTAGTTTTTCCGAATTTTTTTTATCTAAAAAGAAAGCTTATGATATTTGGGAAGTAAAGAATTAGAATGATTTTAAACAAACAAACTGGTTATTTATCATATATTTACTTATTTAATAGATTATTATTTAATTATTTTTTATTTCAATTAAAAAAGTTTGATATTTGTAAATTTAATTAAAAATATTCAAAGCAACATTCATCAGAATCATCTGCTTGATAATACAAATTGATGCATACTACAATTATAAAAAGAAATAAAAACGTAAAAAAAAAAGATTTACATTTTTTCTCATTTATCCCTTGCAATTTTAAACTTTCTAAAAAACTAATAATACAATCAAGATTATTATTAATTTTCTCAATATTATTATTTATTTCTTTTAATTCATCATTATCTATTAACATAAGACTATTAAATATCATAAGATTATTGTCGTTTTTGAAATATTCAACTAATTTATTGTTTAAATCTTTTAAATCCTGAAATACAATTCTATTTAATATCTTTTTTAGTAAAGTGTCTGAAAGATCATCTAAATTTGGTTTTTCTGATTTAACTGAATTTATCGGCTCTTTTGTTAATTCATTTAAAACATCTTTTACTTTTTTTATTTTATCTGATACTGATTTTGATCTATTTTCGTATATACAGAAAATTTTATTTAATTCTTGGTATTCATTTTTTAGTTTTTTTTTTAAAATTTCTTGAATTTTTTTTTGTTTAACTAGTTGATTAAATTTTGAAATTTTTCTAAAAGTAATTTGCAAAGATTCTACTCTTGAATCAGCACTATTTTGAGCTGAAATATTAGAATTTGAATCATCCATTTTGTTTTAAAAAAATTTAAATTATGATCAAATAACAAGATCAAAATTCTAATTAATTTTGTTGATTTTAAATCGAATATAAAATTAAAATCTTTATTAAAACAATTATTTTATAAATTTCTTATTTTCAGCAGAAGTTACCATAGCACTATTGATTTTTGTTTAAATAATATTATAATAATGTCACATTTTTTAGACATTTTTTAATTAAAGTAAAATATATTTAGCATCTAGTTACAAGTTAGCAGATCCTAAAAAATAAAAATAAAATAAAATATACACAATTTTAATTAAACTTAAAAAGAATGTTGATTTTTGGCAATTGAAAAGTTTCAATGTAATTTAAATTATTAGAATATTAGCGTAAAATTTTTAATTCTATATTTCATCTAATATACAAACTTTTAGCAGTTACAATTTGGGTTCAAAAAATTAATTTTAAGATTTAATATAACTAACACTAAAATCTTCATTTTAATTTATGTACTTATTTGATTAAAAACCCTCTTTCAAACATAGCTATAAAATGTGGTCTTGGAATTGGTCAGTCAAAAAAGACAACAAAAACTGACCAGAGTACTTTAAAAAATTACTTTCAATTTCAACTTGATATCATTTTTAATTAAAAATCACTTATTAGTCTTATTTTAAAAAAATTATTTAAACTCATATAAATTTTAATAAGAAAATAAAAAATATTTGAAAGGTGTATATTTGGTAATTAGATTTAATATGAAAATGGAAATTGTTAATATTTATATTTATAAAAATTTACTGTTTATTAACGACTTACCTCATTTCATTAATAATGTATCTATGACTTTGTTTGCTGATGATACAACATTATTTGAACGATAGGTAACTTATTAGCCAGATTTAATATCTCCTCTTTAAAAATGAATCGAATGGTGTAATTTTAATCAAATAGAGATAAATTGGAAAAAAAACAAAATTATTTTTATTACCAATAAGAGAGTCGCAAGTTTATCTATCCAAATAAGCAACTGTCGAAGTAGTAAAATCATTTGAGCTTCTTGGCAAAATCATAGATTACAAGCTTAACTTTTTAGAACATATTGGGAATTCGAGATCAAAACTAAACAATAGATTGCATGCTATCAAAAGGTTTTTCTTTTTCCCATTAAAATTAAAAATTCAATTTTTGAAAACATTCTTATTCTTGCCCATTTTGATTACTGTTCAAGCATAATTATTTATCTATCTAAAGCTTCGATTCAAAAATTCAGCAATTATTACAACAACTGTATATTTAGGTCAATTAATACAAGCAAGATAAACAGTGTTATGGTATTAGACTATAATGATTTTAATATCTGGAACAATATCCTTGAATTCTATGGTTTAAATGCTTTTCAACATAGAATCATCATCAGATAATCTTTCGAAATGCTTTATATTCAACAGAGAATTAAAAAGTAAAAAAAATTACAACTTGCACAAACTAAACATTCCAATTAAATGCAAATTTAATGATCAAATGGAACAAAGCTTTAGCTATTTTTTCTGTTAACTTATTAATGCTTGTAATTTTTTTAAAAGCATACTTCCCCAAATCACAAGCCTTTCTTTTATTTTTACTTAGTTTTCGTTTTTTTTATTCGAGGAATTTCAAATAAAATTCAAAAACCGTCTTCATGATTTGTAGAGAGCATTTAATTTTTTCTATTATTACTGTTTAAAAGTTTTTTTAAAATTTCCAGAAAAAGTAAATCTAATTTAATTATAAATTAATTAGTTAACAAATAAAATATTTTTTTCTATCTACTGATTTATTGAATGATTATTTAAAAAATAACATTTTTAGGTAAAAAATTTGGTTTCAATAATTCTAAATTGAATAATATAATTTTTAGTTTTAAATTATAATGTTTTGCTAATTTTTTAACAATTGTAATATAAAATTTATAAAATTTTTTATAAATGTTATTATTAGATTAATAAATGATTGATTATCAGAATTTGGAATTTGACTACAATCATCTTTTTCGATGTATTCATTTTTGGGTTTAATTTGGTTAAATGGTCCTTCTATAAATTCACCACATATTGATGATACACGAGTCCTGTTATGAAAATTTAAAAATAAATTTTTAACTTCATTTGTAGCTGGTTTTCTATCTATTTGTTTAAATGTTTCACCAATTGCTACATAAAAACTGGTTGGATCAGTTATAGGCGGCAACTCTACAGCTCCAGTTCTAATTTATTAATTTTAGTTATAAGCTAATAATTTTTATTATTTTTATTTATTACTTGTTCAAATTTATCATCAATTGTGCAAAATCTTGAGAATATGGTATACTCATACAATTTTTAAAAGTGTTTCTTGGAAAATAAGTTAAAAAGTGTAGACACATTTCTTTATGAGTACTTAGACCACCCTTTTAATTTTGAAACTATTACTAAATAAAAAACTTTTATGTGATGGTTATAAATGTATTATTAATAAATGATTAATTTTCTAGCTTTTATTATTAAAAATTATAGGTAATATACGATTATTGTTTTTTACTAACAAATTTTTAATCAATTATTTTAATTATTCAACTTCAATTTAATTACTTAATTTTCTAAAATGTTTGTTTTAATTTTAGTAACTTATTTTAAAAATCAATATTATAAAAAATTATAAACAAAATCTTATAAAATTTACGGCATGGGTGAAGAATAGCGCGGAAACGACCTTTTTGACAAAAAATATAGGTAAACTATATATATTCTGAATCCCCGTGACGAGCTAATAACGAATTTGATGTCGGTTTGGTCGAAGC
This sequence comes from Brachionus angularis, assembly GCA_021432725.1. Lineage (NCBI taxonomy): Eukaryota > Metazoa > Rotifera > Eurotatoria > Ploima > Brachionidae > Brachionus > Brachionus angularis. The sequence goes on from JAJVDD010000007.1 coordinate 1,305,448, forward strand.
CACACCTTTTTAAAAAAATTACCTTTAAGGTCCTATATTTTATGAATACCTATATTTTTTGCCAAAAAGGTCGTTTCCGCGCTATTCTTCACTTATGCCAAATTTACTAGTGATATACATTAATTATATGCAATAAGAAGAAATATGTAACTGAGTAAAATGGGAAAATAAAATATCTAGAAAGATTTACATAAGTAAAATTTGTTCGATCAGTTGTTCTATAGCCACAGTGAGTAATCAATTCGTCGTCCTATTAAAAATATTAATAAACAAATACTTTAATATAATATTGAGAATTAATTTTAAAATTACTTTAGTTATGGTTACATAAGGTTTTAATAAATAATTGTTTTGATAATTAAAGTCATAATATTTATTTCTGTGCAGATAACCAATGTCTGCTCCATTACGTACTATTTTTGTATACATGTCAACACCAGTAAGATGTGTATGTGGAGTGGCAGCTATAATAGTTATACTTTGATCAATCAAGTTCTAAATCGATTAAATTAAATGAATATTTAATTGTGCCATAAAAAACATTTTAAAATAATTTACTCTATTCATACATTCTTTGACACAATATGTGTTAAAAGATATATAATCAATACCTGGTGGTAAAGCTATTCCATAAGGTGATGAGTCTGATCCTAAAGTCAAAACTCCTAATTCATTTTTTTTTAATACTTTTGTCATATGATATCTAATTGTTAATTTATCAACAAAACCTTATAAAAATAAGTAAATTAATTTAGGATAAAATATTTATTTTGAAAAATTTATTTTTTAATGTTTACCAAGTACTTTTTCTGGGTTATCATAATGTAATTCAACAACAATATAAGAATAATCTGTATCTCCTCCAATAGGATATCTTTTTATTAGAATAAAATTTTATTAAAATTAGAATTAAAAAATAATTTAATTTTTTATATTAACCCAGTGTCTTGAGGATAATAATCAAATTCTTGGCCTCCAATAGCCCATGCTAAAGATATTATTTGACAATATTGACTCTTTATATCGTTTGAATAACAGCTTCCATCTTCATAAGCCGGATTAGTTCCATTATAATTTTTTACACATTCATACACTAGAGCATGATGCATATTTTTGTAGTTTATTTTCGGTAACAATATTTCATACTTAATAAAAAATATTTAGCTCTTAATTTTTATTTTAAAAATTATTTTTTTAATTTAATATCATAAACTATTAATTAATTTTCAAGAATTTTTTAAACAGAAAAATAATTAACAATATTCCAATTATTCTTGGAGAGCTTAAACAAGCTATTAAATTTATTAATCAATCATCTGCACCAGTTTTTAATAAACTATCAAATTAGTACAAGAAAAATCTACCCAAAAAATATTTAAAATACTTAAAAGATAAATTTAATCTATGTCTTTTAAAAAGTTAAATCTCAGTTAAGTGAAAAATAACTGTAATAACCGGAGTAGCTTTTTTATCATAATTTTAAAATGTTTTTTTTTTTAAGATCAGCTGATCAAATTTAATTAAAATAACAATCAATTAACTTATAAAAATAAGGATTTTTTTTAATTAAAGTTATTTTGAGATAGCCCCGTAGTTACAGCAAAACCTAAAAAATTAATTAAGATGTGTCCTATAAGTATAAAAAATTATTTTAGCTTATTATATGAATATTATATATTTCAAGTTCAAGAAAAAATAATTTTGTATTTTACTTAATAAAACTTAATAAAATTAATATTTGAAAATATTTTTCATTACTTTGAAAATATGTCTCTTTTGAACCAAATTTTTTGGAACTTCAAAGCCTTTGCAATAATAATATGTGTCTTCTTTAGGTAAAATAATATTTGACATTGTAAAATCTATTGTATCAGCATCAGCTACATTTATTTCTCGATTCTCTGAAACACTTATTATATTTAATTTTTTTGAACCTCTATTCGACAAATGATAAGTAATGTCTTGACCTGGGGCTGGATCATTTAAACCAAAAGCATAAATAACATATGGCGAACCTTCTTCAATTGTTTTATCATCTAAATCACATAATTTAATAGGTCTTTTAAATTTTATTATTGTAATTCCATTTTGTTCAGTTGAATATAATAAATTCCAGCTTTGATTTTTGTCTATACGAACTTCTTTGTTATAAATAAATCTATCAGTAAAATTGGTAATACCATTTGATATCCAAGCTACCATTACATCACTTTTATCCATACCACCATTAGGACTAAATCCAAATGATAACCAACCTTGTGTTTTTACATGAACTTCAGCTATTAAATCTGTTTTAGTATTATTCCAAAATAATCTGTAAACACCTTCAATCAAATCAATTTGATTTATATAATTATCTGTTGGATTTGAATTTAATATTTGTTTAGGTTCTAATGGTCTACAAGTAAATGGACCTTGACTTTGTAATAAAATATTCACTTGTGTTTGATTTAAAGTTTCTATTGAAATTGATCCATCTTTCGGGTAATAAGAATTACCACTTGAAAATATGATATTATTTATTCCAGTATTTATATCCAAATCATCTAATTGATTATCATTACATAAAAGTTTAATATCACGTTTAAATTTTAAGACTGTGTATTCATCTTTTTTGAATGCTTCTAATGGTAACCAATTTTGATTTTGGTCTAAGCTAAGAATATTTTGATTGTTTTGTCTAATTAATTTACGATCTGAAAAATGTCCAGTTTGATCATCGTTAACCCAAGCAACAATTAAATCAGAATAACTCTCACCATTTAAGCCGAATAAAGCCCATTTTGAATTCTTGAAATGAATTTCAAATATTATATTTTGATTGTCATGTTTCCAATATAAATAATACAAGTCTGGACCATTTAAAACAAGCTCATTTGGAAATAATTCAGTTGGTGATGGTTTCAATGCTTGGATTGAAGAAATTGCTATAAGAAAATATAGAAAATAAATTCTTTTCATTTTTTCAAAATTAAGTTATGCAGAAAAATGCTTTATTTAATTATTTATATAAAAAGGTAATTTTTAATTAAATTTCTTTTACCTATAAAAAAAATGATTACTAATAATTTTTTTATAAATTTTTCCAAACAATAAAAATTTTTTTTATATTGTTTTTCTTTATTTTTGGTTATAATAATTGATTGAATGTTTGTTCGACATCCTTAAAAAAACAATTGAAACGAAATACATCAAAATTTAATAAAATTTAAAAAATTTTTCAAAATTTTTATGGTTTTTTATTATTAAACAAATTAAAAAAATTTTATAAACTAGAAGAAAAATCATGTTTTTTCTTTATTTCTGAAATATTTTAAATCATCATTTCGATTGTTTTTCCATATAACAAAAATACCACTTTTTTTCCTAAATCATACGATAAACCAAACTTTATGGTATATCAAATTAGTATAATAGATTTTCAAGAACTAATTTTACTATTACAACTAGTTAAGCAAATTTTACTAATGCCCAATAAAAAATAAAATTAAAATATTTCCCAATAAAATTTTTTTTAATCAATTTTAATACTAGTGTGTTTAATTCAGCATCGAGATACATTTAAATTCATCTAGTAAATGGTAAACTAATATTCTTTTTAAAATCTAAAATTTAATTTATTTTCAAATAAAAATATTTTTAATTATAAATATTTACCTCAAAAATGTTTATAGTCGTTCTATCAAAAGTCACGATTGAAATAAGAATATATATTTTTTTCTTCATTTTTTTCATTTCATTCTAAAGTAATATTGAATCCACCACAATTATATTTTGGAACAGAAAAAAAACAAAATTCATTTAAATAAATATTTAAAATATTAGAGTAAAAAGTAGCATAGAAAGCAGTCACATTTTTATTTATTTATTAATTTATTTATTTTGGAGTCGAACTTTCGTTTATATTTCCACATCAAAATGAGAAAGAGAAAAGGAGAGTTATTAATAATTTAAAAAAAATATATAGTTAATAGACAAAACTAAAGCAGTTTAAAAACAAAAAAAAATAAGTACGGTATTTCCTGGCTTAAGAAAACGTGCATTAAAACCTAAATTGCCAATTAAGAAGCATACACCTAGATAGACCTCACAATGTTAAAAAAAAAGCTTAAAAGTGCCAAGCGCTCGAATTGGCAATTTGGGTAAAAACGGGCGTTATTAGTAAAAAACCCAAATAATAAAAGTGAATTTTTAATTGAAAAACTTAATTTGGTGCTTCATTTATAATCATACAGATAATAATTTTAAAAAAATATTTTTTGAAATTTTATTTAGTAGTGCAGGTTTATAATTTGAAAAAGAAAAATTATTTTTAATATTAAAAAAAATATTTTTTATGTATTTTTTAGTTAGTTTTGAAAAAAAAAAATAGAAAAATCGCATTTTTTTTTTTAAATTTAGAAAAAAAAGCAGCGTTTTTAACTAAAAAATATTTTTTTAACATTTTGAGGTCTATCTAGGTGCATGCTTCTTAATTAGCAATTTAGGTTTTAATGCATGTTTTCTTAAGCAAGGAAATACGGTATATAGAAAGATAGTTTTCTATAAGTAATTATATTTTGACTTTACTATAACAACGGAGATTTTGATTTTAAAAAAATTTACTATAATCATATATATATGATTATTATGATCGAACAATTATTCGACAATTATCTCCTTATGTTCTTCAGTGACTTTTTAATATTTTCATTAAGGCTATTCTCAACAATAGATATTTTTTTGTCAATTATTTGGTACAATTCTTCAATTCTTTGGGCAATAGACTCTTCAAGTTTAGAAATTTGGCCAACGAGATCGTCCATTTTAATATTTAGTTCATCATAGCTTCTTTTAACTACTTTTGAGTATTTTTGATCTAGACTAGGTTTGCTTTCTTTTTTATTTTCTTTTTGAGATTTTAGGTCAATAATTTTCTATATGCTGGACAGCCAGCGTAATTAGCTGTGTGGTTTCTCACCACAGTTAGCACATTTTCTTGTAATGGTAAAACATTTATAGCTATACATTTATAGGGTTTCTCCGCATGCTACACATCTTTTTGTATCTTTACAATTTGAAGCTACATGACCAAATTTTTGGCATTTAAAACACTGAAGGGGCTTTATTGGTTTAATATATTTTTCTAGTCTAAGATTTATGAATTCTACTTTCAGATCATTGGCCAGGCGCGAATAAGCAGAGAACTCATTTTCACAGGTAATTTTAACAATATTTTTTTGCTTAATCTCTTTAATTTCTGTTATACCAAGGCGTTCAATTAAGTCCTTTGCTTTGATTAAATTTTCTCTAGCTCTAATTTCTTCATTCAATAAAAACCAAATTAACTTATAAATTTTTGGATGTGAACCAAGAGAACTAGAAAAAGCGTTGTGCCAAGCCTCACAAAAATTATTAGTTTTTGATAGATTATTGATTACTCGATCATATAAATTCTACAAATTAATTTCGAATAAAGGTTCTTGCTATGTTATCATTGTTTGAGCATTTCTTCTATTAGAAGTTTTATTACTAACCATTTTACCTAAATAATTATCTTCGAAGTAATTATAAAATACCACCAATAAATCATTATCTTGAATCTTTTTATTTAGTATTGAAAATAATTCATAAACATCATTTTTTGGAACAAATGCTAAAAAAAACGGCAATTTTAATAAATATTTTGTGTTTTTATCATTTATCATTTATCATTTACATAGCTATCTTTTAATCCTAAATTTTGTATTTTACGCCACATTGATTGTTTAAAGTGAAAATATCCGCCATATAAAGCTGTTTCAGGGAAACTATTTATACACGCATTTAGAAAAGCTTTTTCAAAGTCAGTCAGTATACAATTCCTGAGTTTTTCTTGGTAAAAAAGCATAAATAATAGGAATACAATAGTTATTAATTAAAACATGAAAAGAATAAACTTGTAAAAATAATTTTAGCGCTACATCAAAAGTTCCATTACAAAATAGATGCTCATTTTCGATTAGGCTCAAATGTTTTTGATTGCCAAAAACTAGAAATCGATTTTTATCATCACAACCTGAATCCTATAATAAAAATACATCATCTCTACCGTCTTTGTCTTTTATTGTTCTTTTTAATCATTTGGTTAAAAAGAATATTTAGCATGTTTAAATTTTCAGGCTCAGTAGGAAATTCTGGTTGTGTTGCTTTTTTAATTCTATTAATAAATTGTCTATCTGCTTCATTCGACGGTGTATTTCTTCTTCGCTCATTTTTTGATTAGCTTTTACTAAAGCAGCTATTTTCCGAGGAGCATCATCTGAAAGTTGAGCCTTTAGTTTTAATTCTTTTCGATATTCTTTTATTGTCAACGGTAAAACATCTGGAGCTTCAATATGTTGTTGGTCGTTAAATCTTAAAATTTCATATTCATTACCTATTTTATCTCCATTTGTTGAACAAGAAACTTTACAATTTTTTTGATACACCTCCAATTGACAATACCTTGTTGGTTTGGCTTACCATTTAACCGATAAAAGTGAACATCATAATACAGCTGAGGTTTATCTTTTTGAATTAAAGTAATATATGCCATTTTTTGACAAATATTAATTTTAGAATATTTGGTAATTGCTAAATTGTTTAATTCTTGTTCAATTTCTTCCATTTTTACAAAACTTTTTATATAATTAAAAAAAATTAAATAAAAACACTTATATTTTGAGCTTTTCTAATTTAACTGTTTTAATTGCTTAATTTTCTAAATTCTAAAAACATTGCTTTTATTAAATTTATTAACTTAGCTCTTTTAATATAACAATAAAAAAATAGCTACAAATATATAGCTATTTTAAAAATGTTTATTTAATTCTGCTTTTTACATTCATAGCTTATTTAATAGGATACCATTACAACTTGCTTTACAGATATTTTTAGGATACTATTAAACTAGTTCACTAGCAAATGAAATCAGAACATGTTAACTTATTGAATAAATGATTTCTTGCTATCTCTTTGAAGAGTTTAAAACACTGAAGTTTAACTTGGTTTGCATGTTAGATGGTACCAGCTGTTAACATTCGATATCCAAAAGATGCTTTTTGTTAATTCAGTCATAGTATATCTTTATTTGTTTTTTTAAAATATAAAAAAAACAAGTTCAAGCTCAAACGAAGTAGGAAAATATCATCAAATCAACTAGCAAAATAAATTAAATTCTGAATAAGAAAAATTTCCTTAATTAAATAACAAATTGAATTCTTCTCGAAAAGATTTTTTTTGTATATAAAAAAATATTAATTTTATTGAAAATTTTATTAAAATAATAACTTTAAAATATAAAATGATTTAAAAATTCTAAGATTATAATATCATAATTTTATTAAATTTAATGATAATATTATGATATAATAAATAAATTTATTCTTGTTAAAAGACGCTTTATTCCTCATATTTTTTTTAGTTGAGTTTGTCCATTCAGTTGCCAGTGTGAACGAGTTGTTTCTTACAATTGTTTGATTTAGATTAAAATGAGTTGTTATTCCGTTTAAGTGTTGACTAGTAACAGGTTTTCTCGGATCTTCATAATTACATCCATCACTAGAACAACTGTAATAAGTGTAATTTATATTTTCAAAATAAAAAAATCCAGTTTTTTCATATGAAATACATAATTTACTAATAGTTGTTATTTGATCATCTGTGATAAAAAATGTAGAACAATATTTTTCTCCTTTTGGACATTCTATCAATTCGGGTGTATCAGTTTGAATGTTTATATTTGGCTCAACAGAACACAGCGTGCAATTATAGCATTTAATTCCATTAACGTTTAAAATCAAAAAATCTTTTAATTAATTAAAAATAATTTATTGGAAATTTTTTTATTAGAAAAAATTTTTTTTTACTTGAAAATATTAAAATTAAGCTTAGATAATGGATAAACATTTTGTTTAAAAAAATTAGGAATATGAAAATTTTTTTAGAAAAATGAAGATGAAAATTTTAAAATAAGATTAAATATTTGAAATTGTTTTGATAAACATTTACAATGTTTCTATTTGATTATATTCCATTTTTTTGGAAATTAATTAAAAATAGAAAAATAATATATGTTTATTTTTTTTAACAACAATATATTCACAAGTTGATTTCTTTATTTTAATTTGTTATTAAGCTCTTGATTTCATATGATAATAGTCGAAACATAAAACTGTAACTTATCCAATTTTATAAAATAAAAAAACAAAAAAAATTTTCTCTTTTTTTTTCATGAACTTTTTATGCTTTTATAGAAAGTCTAGAAAGATTATTTTAATTTGATTTATTTGTTACTGATTGCAAGCAAAAGCGATACTTGAATTTTAAAATACTCTCTTCACCAAAAAAAACCAAGTAAAATGTTTTCATTCTTTTATTCTAATCAAAAACAAAAAAAAAAGGGAAATTATTTTAAGCAATTATGAAGAGGTTTTCAAAAAGCAATAGAACTGGACTCATCAAAAAAAAGACCACATTAAAAATGGAATAAAAGGCTTAAGACAAACAAGCCAGAAAAGATTTAATAATCCCAAAAAATTGATCCTAAATAATCTAATGACAAAATAAAATTTAGGAAAATGGATTTAAAATTAGGAATTAAAACATTTTAATGAACATTTTTTTTTGCTGATTTTTTGAAAATTAAATTCTTATCTAGAAAAAAATAAAAACTCATCTTCTTAATTTTAAAATAAAATTTTTTATTATAATTTAAAATAACTTATATTAGCCTATAAAATTTAAAATTTATAATTTTTTTACATATAATTTACATATAAATATTTCTAATTCAAAGGTAATTATATTTTCAAATTAAAAAAAAATTACCGACATTACAAAATACACGTTAATTACAAAATTCCATAAATGCTCATATAAATATAGATTTTATTTGAATTAAAAAAAAAAATAATGTAAAATGCCTAAAATAAATTATAGATACAAGATAGAAAATTACTATGGTCTGGTTATTAATAATATTGATATAGCAGCTGAAAACGAACTATTGAAGACACCTGGCCAATCAGTCGAGCTAAACAATGAAAGAATTTTACTTATACAATTAGTTAACAAAATTCAAAAATTTAACTTGGATAACTTGCAAAATACTTCAGAATCGGAGTTGGATTTAGACAACTACTTGTTTAGAAACATATTCTGTTTTTTTATAGAAAAAGGAATTTTCGAATACAACTTTTATACGTCTTATAAAATCGGTAAATTAATTTTGTTAGATTATTTTATTGATTACACTCAAATGCTCAAAAATTTAAGGTATTTTTTTCTCAGGAAAAAAAAAAATTTTTTATTAATTTTTAAAAATTTTAGAATTTTACTTAAAAAGCATTATATAGATGATTGGGATTATAAAAGTAATGAGCTTAAAATATACATTCCACGTATTGATTTAGCTTGGGAACAAATAGACAAAAATGTATTCGAATCATTTTTAATTTACAAATTAATGAACAAACAAATACAAGCAATAATAGATTTGACAAATAAAGCTGAAAATAAAATAGAAAAAATTGAATTTGAAACAAATAGTATTAATTTAAGTTTAAACGAAAATGTATTCGAATTAACTTATAAAATAGTGAATTTTAATTTTTTGAAAAAAATTTCAATTGATGGAATTAAAAATCTGAAAAACAAGACATTTAGTTCTCTTTATGGTTTAGAAAAATTGATACTCAAAAATATAGAAAATGATTTTATTGAAAAAGACTTATTTTATGGTTTAATTAATTTGAAAAAGTTGGTCATTGAAAATTGTAACATAAACAATTATGAAGACGAAGCGTTTGTTTATTTAAAAGAATTGAAAAAATTGTATATAATAAATTCTAAATCAAATATTTTAAATAAGAATTTGTTAAAAGATCTAAAAAATTTAGAAATATTAAGAATTTTTGAAAAACAAATTGAATCGAATGATTGCATACTTTCTGAGTTTTGTAATCTTAAGTTTATTCAATTAAATAATTTAAATATTAGTTACCAAATGTTGATTCTAATAAGTTCAATGTATAAATTAAAAGCCATCGATTTAGGATTTAATAATTCGAATTTATTAAAATTAAATTATGATCTATTCGAAAAATCAATAAGTTGTTTAAAAGACTTGAAATATTTGAATTTAAGAAATTTGCAAATTTTTTCTGATCAATTAATTTTCGATAGTTTACAATATTTATCTATTGATAATAAAAGAATACCAAAACAATTAAGTAAAAATTTAAAAGGACTCGAAATAAAAAATCTTAATATGGTTGAGCAAGATTCTTTATTAAGTTTAGATAAACTAGAAATTTTAATTTTAGGTTTGAATAGTTCAATTGTTAATTTAAATAAAAATTCCTTTCAATCTACAAACAAGTTAAAATATATAAGAATAAAAATTTATGATACAGAAAATAAAAATTTATTGAATGAATTGGAAAAAAACTTGGAAAATTTAATAAAAAATTCAAGCACAATATGTACAACTCAGAATTTAAATTTAATATATAAAGTAAAGACTTTTTATTTTTAAATAAATAAAAAGATGCTTGATGTTTTTGTTTTATATAGAGTGCTGATTTTTCGAAATTCAAAACAAAACCAGGTCTTAAATGCAAGTGTGGTAAATGTAGAAACATATTTTATTATAGCTGTGATTGGTGTTTAAATTATGACTACAGTTTATTTAATTTTATTAAGATGCAAAATGAATTTAAAAATAGTATTTATCAGTAGTTATTATATGAATATAATAACCATAAACTTTAAGTTTTTCAAAAAAGTAATTCTATATAACTAAAATTAATTAATTTAAAATTTGGAAATTCCGAAAATACAAACTGGTCCAATTCAATTAAACAAAATTTTTTGAGCAAAGAATTTTAAAACATCAAAAAATTAAAATGCTCATAAAATTTGTTGATAGCCGAATAAAATATTTTTTTTCAAAATAGATATATTTTTATTTTATTTTGTGTTCAATATTAAGCAACCCAAGTCGTCCATTCAGCAAAATTTTGTGATAAAAAATTTCTTAATCGACAAAAGTTGTATTTATTTTCATATCAATATAACTTTCAAATATAAATGCTGAAGCCGGCTTGAATTTTTTCAAAGCGATTTGTTCGAAAACTTTTACCATTTTTTCGAATTGTTATGAATTAATTTCATTTTTTCAAATATTCAAACAAAACAATGTAATCAGAATGTCTGAATTTGATACCAAAATATACTTTTTTATTATCAATTTAAAAAAATTAGACAGCAAAAAAAATAGAAGGCCTATTAATTTAACTGTTTTTTTTTTTTAACGAATTGTCTCAAAAATTCATTTTAACTCTAATTTTAAATAAAATTTATAGTTCATATAATAATTAATATAAAAAGATTTATTTGTTTGATAAAAAAATTAAATTTATCAATTCTAATTGTTTATTATAATTATAATTTAATGTTTTAATTTTTAAATAATTGTAATATAAAATTTATTACATTTTTTATAAACGATACTATTGAACTAATAAATGATTGATTATCAGAATTTGGAATTTGACCACAAAAATCTGTTTCTATATATTCATTTTTTGGTTTTATTCGATTAAATGGGCCCTCAATAAATGTACTGCATATTGATGATACACGAGTGCTGTTGTGAAAATTCAAAAACAAGTTTTTAACTTCAGTTGTTGCTGGCTTTTTGTCAATTTGCTTAAATGTTTCACCAATAGCTGCATAAAAACTAGCAGGATCTGTTATAGGCGGGAGTTCTACAGCTCCAGTTCTATTATATTAAGTTAATAATATTAAGTTAATAATTTTTAATATTTTTATTTATTACTTGTTTAAATTTATCATCAATTGCGCAAAATCTTGAGAATATGGTGTACTCATACAACCTTTAAAACTATTTCTTGGATAATAAGTTAAAAAGTGAAGGCACATTTCTTTATGAGTACTTAGACCACCCTTTAAATTTTAGATTTATAATAAAATACATTTTTATATGTAAAAAATTTTTGTGCTGGTATAATACAATATTATAACTTAAATATATATAAATTAAAAAAAATCTAATTCAATATCAAAAAATTATAGATTGATGATATTTTTTTTAAATTTAACGTTTAACTAATCTAATTTTTTTTTAATTACTTAAAATATTTGTAATCCTATCCAAAGGATTATGTATATTGTTGGGTTTTTTAAAAAGAAACTCATAATAAAATAAATATTAAAAATTTACAAAAGTAAAAGTTGTTCGATCAGTTGTTCTATAACCACAATGTGTAATCAATTCGTCATCCTAATAAAATAATGAATAAATATAAATAATTCAATGAAATATTGAAAATCAATTATAAATTACTTTAGTTAAAGTAACATATGGATTTAATAAATAATTATTTTGATAGTTAAAATCATAATATTTATTTCTGTGTAAATAGCCAATATCTACTCCATTGCGAATTATTTTTGTATAAATATCAACTCCAGTAAGATGAGTATGTGGATTAGCTGCTATAATAGTTATATTTTGATCTCTTAAGTTCTTTGTTAATTAAATCTGGTAAAAATTGACTACGTAAAAACAAATTTAAAAAATAATTTACACTACTGGTACATTCTTTTACACAATAAGTCTTCAAAGGAATATAATCAATACCTGGTGGTAAAGCTATTCCATAAGGCGATGAATCTGATCCTAGTGTCAAGACTCCTAATTCATTTTTTCTTAATGTTTTTGTCATATGAAATCGTATTGATACTTTGTCAATAAAGCCTTTTTAAAATAACTAAATTAATAAAAGATAAAAATAATTTTGAAAAATTAGTTATTTCAAACCAAGAACTTTTTCTGGATTATCATAATGTAATTCAATTACAATATAAGAATAGTCTGTATCTCCTCCAATAGGATATCTTTTTTAAAAATAAATAAAATTTAAATTTTTTGAATTAAATTAATTTAATATAGTAAACCCAGTATCTTTAGGATAATAATCAAATTCTTGTCCTCCAACGGCCCATACTAAAGATATCGTTTGACAATATTTAGACTTGATTTCGCTTGAATAACAACTTCCATCTTCGAATGTTGGATTAGTTCCATTATAATTTTTTACACATTCATAAACTAGAGCATGATGCATACTTTTGTAGTTGATTTTTGGCAATAATACTTCATACTTAATTAGAAAAGATGAATTATTAATTTAATTTCGGTGTTATTATAAAATAAATATTTAGTTTTTAACTTAAAATTTTAATATAAATTTTAGAATATTTTTTCTTACTTTAAAAATGTGTCTTTTTTGAACCAAATTTTTTGGAACTTCAAAGCCTTTGCAATAATAATATGTGTCTTCTTTAGGTAAAATGATATTTGACATGGTAAAATCTATTGTTTCAGCATCAGCTACATTTATTTCTCGATTCTCTGAAACACTTATTATATTTAATTTTTTTGAACCTCTATTCGACAAATGATAACTAATGTCTTGACCTGGAGCTGGATCATTTAGACCAAAAGCATAAATAACATATGGCGAACCTTCTTCAATTGTTTTATCATCTAAATCACATAATTTAATAGGTCTTTTAAATTTTATTATTGTAATTCCATTTTGTTCAGTTGAATATAATAAATTCCAACTTTGATTTTTGTCTATACGAACTTCTTTGTTATAAATAAATCTATCAGTAAAATTGGTAATACCATTTGATATCCAAGCTACCATTACATCACTTTTATCCATACCACCATTAGGACTAAATCCAAATGATAGCCAACCTTGTGTTTTTACATGAACTTCAGCTATTAAATCTGTTTTAGTATAATTCCAATATAATCTGTAAACACCTTCAATCAAATCAATTTGATTTATATAATTATCTGTTGGATTTGAATTTAATATTTGTTTAGGTTCTAATGGTCTACAATTGAATGGACCTTGACTTTGTAATAAAATATTCACTTGTGTTTGATTTAAAGTTTCTATTGAAATTGATCCATCTTTCGGATTATATGAATTGCCACTTGAAAATATGATATTATTTATGCCAGTATTTATATCCAAATCATCTAATTGATTATCATTACATAAAAGTTTAATATCACGTTTAAATTTTAAGACTGTGTATTCATCTTTTTTGAATGCTTCTAATGGTAACCAATTTTGATTTTGGTCTAAGCTAAGAATATTTTGATTGTTTTGTCTAATTAATTTACGATCTGAAAAATGTCCAGTTTGATCATCGTTAACCCAAGCAACAATTAAATCAGAATAACTCTCACCATTTAAGCCGAATAAAGCCCATTTTGAATTCTTGAAATGAATTTCAAATATTATATTTTGATTGTCATGTTTCCAATATAAATAATACAAGTCTGGACCATTTAAAACAAGCTCATTTGGAAATAATTCAGTTGGTGATGGTTTCAATGCTTGAATTGAAGAAATTGCTATAAGAAAATATAGAAAATAAATTCTTTTCATTTTTTTAAAAATAAAACTTTTGATGTAAAATCGTTAATTTAAATATTTCATTTGCAAAAAGGTAAATTTTAATTAAATTTTATTTTACCCATAGAAGACTAGAATTAATAACAATTCAAATAAAATTTTATTGATATTTACTAATAATTTTTTTATATATTTATCTTAGGTAGAAAAAATTTTATTTAATATTTATTTCTATATTTAATTTAAGAAAATTGACTCAAATTAAAATTTACCAATTTCGTTTATAATATTCAACATTTTCAAAAAATATTAAATATGTTATAATAAAAATAAATAAAACCTTAAATTTCAGCATCTGACTCATGATGGTGATTATCATTTTTAAAAAAAGTTTTTTATTGATAATTTTTTACTTTTTATTTTGGAATTAATATTTTTAAATTTAAAATGTATTAAATGCTTGAACTTATTACCAAAAAAGAAATAACAAAATTTTTTTTTTAAAATACCTAATTAAATTAGGGTCTAGGTAACTTTGTGCACAACTGTTTGCCAAATATGTGAACTTGAGCATCAAGTCAGTTAAGTGAACTTTGTTCATGTAATATGTGACCATTTAATTTTAAAAAAATTTAAATGGTCAGATAAATATTAGATGATTCAAAATAAACATTTTTTATCATGAATTTATAATATTCATCATTATTTTTATTTCGGTTTGTGATGGTTTCAATGCTTGAATTGTAGATATTGCTATAAGAAAATATAAAATATAAATTTTTTAAATTTTTTTTAAATAATAAAAGATAATAGATTTTTAAAAATTCAATTTTTATGTTTAATTGACGTAAAATTATTAGTAATATTTTTTTTTTTTTTTTTTTTTTTTTTTTTTTTTTATAAATCGAGAACAAAAAGTTACTCCTGATAATACATTAGCAGATTGCTACCTGGTATCAGGCCGATTTATAATTTAAGAAAATAATATAATAAATAAATTATAAAAAATAAAATAAAAATTAAAAAGAAAAAAAAATTTTTTGATTTTTAGTGTTTAAAATTTAAATCAAAAGAAGAGAATAAGTTTATAAAATCTAAATATATTAAATTTATATTGTTTTCTAGTCTGTATTTGAATTGTTTTAGATCATCTTTTGACTTATGGATATTAAATTTGTTTAGAAATTTATAATGAAAATAAGCGAATGTTTGTAAACCATAGTCGTTTTTAACTTTTATGTTTGGTTGTTTAACTGAGTTTAGACTTCTTAAGCTATATGCTTGATCCTCTTCTAATATTATCTTTATTTGGTTTTTCAAACTAGTTGGGAAGTTTAGAGTGTTAAATAATATTTTATACGCAAATATTGATATTCTAAAAATAATCCTATGTTGAAACGCAAATATACCAATGTTAAATAATTTATTATTCAGTATGTTAAAATCTTCTGATTTGATTATAATAGTATTTTCTATCTTTATGAGTTTAAATAGACAAAAATAATAATAATTTGCTAGTCTTTGGATGTTATGTTTTGGGAAATATATAAGTAATGTTGAGCAATAATCGAAAATCGGGAAAATATAAAATATAAATTTTTTAAATTTTTTTTAAATAATAAAAGATAATAGATTTTTAAAAATTCAATTTTTATGTTTAATTGACGTAAAATTATTAGTAATATTTCATTATCATAAGATCGAAAAAGGGATATTCATAAATCAAAATTCCAATCTATAAGCTTAGTATGTTAAAATATAATATATAAATAAAATATAATACAATATAACCATTGAAATCAAAACAATTTATTTCAGCGTTTGATTTTACAGCTTTTCAAAATGGGTTTTTAGCCAGTGGAATAAAACAATTAAAATATGAAATCTAATAAATAGACGATTTAGCATAATGGTTCTAGCTACTTTATTTAATAAAAAACGAATTTTAAAATAAAATTTTTATCAACAAATTCAAATCAAAACATGTTATGATACAAAAAGTAGTATAAACTATAAAATACAATAATACTTTATTTAGAAAAATGTATAAAAAATAAAACAAATATATTAAATATAATCATTGTAAAATACAAAAACAATATTTTCTTAAATCTGGAAAATCATTGAATACACAAAACGATGAATTACCATAAGCATTAATTCGACTTATTGAATTTTCATTTAAAACAATTTTATTCTTTGCAGAATTTAAATCATATTCATTTGTAACTGTAAACTCATACAACCCATTGTTAGGTTTAGTTGAAATTTGAAAAAAATACTTTTCATAATCGACTTGCAATTCAGGTTCTCTTAATAAATCAAATCTACTAAAATAATCTAAAAAATTTTTATTTTTTTCCTCTTTTAATTCTCCAGTTTTTAAATCACTAACAAATGTGTTTAATAAATCAACTCGATTTATTTTGTCCAAATACAACCTCTCGCACTTATTTAAATGATTTCCTAATATATTTTTATTTAAATATTCAACAAAATTGTTTGCTATTTTAATTAAAAAATTATCAATTTTTAATTCACTTCGTTTCATACAAGCACACCAGTGTTGACTTATTCCAGCTTCTTGGCAATTTCGATTATTATTTATTCTTCTAAACATACTCAACGATCTATTATCATTTTCTGAATTAGTAAAACCATTTTTCTCTAATAATAAAACATCTTTTAAAGTTTTGTATAAATCCATTGGTGTCAACAGCTTGTTTACATTCGATAGAAATTTTTTATATTCAGTCGCATATCTTTGTCTGAATAACTTTGGCATATAAATAGAAAAAAATGGATTTCTTTCTTTTAATAGGCCTTTTACTGATTTTCTATTATCTGAAAAACGTGGACCATGATCAGAAAATAGAATTAAAATAGTACTATTAAATAGACTTTTATTTTCATAGAAATAAACCAAAAATTCATACAAATCTTGATCAGTAAAAGACAACTTTTTTTCAGAGTCATGTGAATATTCATTTAAAAAGAAGAATGAAAAAAAACCATTTGCTTTATAAGCTTTGAAAAAACTTTTAATATAATGTAAATTTACATTTAAAATTGTGTTTGAATTTAAACAACTTTGTTTAATTAAATTTAATTTGTCTAGTGCTAAAAAAAGGGGTCTCATGTAATGATCTGTTGGTGGTTTACTAAAACCTTTCATTCTGTATTGAAATGTGCCAATATTAGGCCAATCTTCGCCAAATAAAGTCGAATATTTAAGTTCTGTTTTAAAATCGTTCCAAATAAATGGATAAGCTTGGTTAACTGGTAATGCATCTTTGTAGTTTTTTAAAGTATTAGGTAACTCGTGTTCATGTTTACCAGTTAATAGAGGTACAAGAGCGGCTGGAGTTCCGTCTCCGACTATATTATATCTATTTAAAATTTTTGATTTTAACTCATACAACAAAAATTTGCTTGTTTTTGGTAAATTTATTAGCCAATCTTCTCTAGACACTGAATCAAAGCCTAACATGAAAACATTAATTGGAGTTTTTTTTCCTTTTTTAAAATTAATATTATTCTCAAATATTCTTGGTAATACTGTTTCATAAGTTTGTTTCTTTTCTGAAATACATTTTATATAAAAAAATTCCTGTTTTAGATCCAAATAAGATCCATTTTTAATCTCACTAAGATTTGTTAAATTATAATTAAAGTCGTCTTTGTGCCAAGTAATTGTCGAGTATTCACATTTTGAAATATTTATTTTAGATTTGGATAAATAGTTTTCGTTAAATAGCACAAGTCCGTTTTCATCAATTAAAATCCAATCTTGTGTTTTAGTGCAATTCGGATATGAAGATAAATCTTTTCTGGAATTTATAAGCTTAATAGGATCAAACGATTCGAATGCTGATAAACAATTAAAAGACTTGTTAGAAAATTTTAACGTATATGGACGATAAAAACGTTTACTATTTAAATTTTTTTTCAAAATAATAAAAATAATAAATGTAAAAATGAAAAGAAATATTAATTTTTTTTTTTTTAAATTTAACATTTTTATTAAATAAATTTTTTTTTATCTATTTTATTTTAATTTTCTTTTTTACCTTTATATTTTGAGGTCAGAAATTTTTTCAATATCAATTTTTTTTTTTTTATCAAAATAATAAAAAAATTAAATATTTATTTAGGATTTTTAAAATTTAAAAAAATAATCAATATTTAATATTTTATTTAATGAAATTTTAGCTTTTTGTTTTTTGTTGTTGAAATTTATATTGTAAATTCAGGTATTTTTTGTGCTTGGTTTATTGATGAATTTTGTTGCGTAGAAGAAGAGCCAGTTGAGTTTACTAAAGTCGCTTGCGATGTTGACATTACTGGACTGTTTGAAGATTTTTGAATCAACGATTTTACCAATTCATCGAATTTTCTAAATATTATTATAAATAATTAAAATCGTGTATTTTTTAAATCAATTTTTGACTGTTAAATGAAAAAAAAATGTTTCATTAAAATGTAGAAATTTTAATTTGTAAAACAAGAATATTCATAAAAATTCAATATCATAAGTTTAGTTTGAAATTAATTGATAAATTTCTTAATATTATAAACTTGTTATATTGATTGTTGCAAAATTTATTGCGTTTTTATTGAATAAATCATATTTAAAAAAACGCAACTATTTTGCAAATTAATTTTGTAATGGTAAGATAAATATATCATCAATTAATTTTAAAAATACAAAATTAACACACATAATATAAATCAATTAATGCCAATAAATACCAATTTTAATAATTAAAATACTTATGAATAAAAATTATTTTAGCTAAAATAAATTGTTGCAAAATTAATCACGTTCTTGATAATGTTTTTCAATAATTTAAAACGAAATTAATTTTGCAACAAAATAAAATAATTAAACTAAATTTCTGATATGATTAAAATCAAAAAAAAAATAGAGCTTTCATGATAAGAAAATTTAAAATACACTTGAAAAATGTTATTGTTGACTTTATTTAATTTAATCCAGCTTTAATTAAACTCTTAAACTAATTTATAAACTCTTATTTATTTTAAATTTTAAAAAATTTACATTTTTCTAATCTTTATAAATAATTTTTTTTTTAATATTTTAATAATAAATTAAAAAAAAAAGATCAACTTGCTTCGAGGTTATTTGATGTCCGATTTCATAGAACGGATTACAAACCGTATTTATATAACAAGTATGTAGTTTTTTAAACATCTACAAAAAATAAAAATAAAAAATTCTACAAATTTAAAAAAATTTAATTTAAAAAAACAAAATTACAATTTTAATTTCTGTATCATGATATTGCTGATTACTAGATTCAATCACAATTAGAAACTTAATTTTTGTATTAGTTACATAACCATATCTTTTATTTTTTTAATAAAATTAAACTTAAATACTAAAACAGAAGAAGAAAAAAAATTAATTTTTTTCTATTAAATTTTACATTCTATAGTCTTCGATTAAATACAACAAACCCAAATATAAATCTTTAAAATCAGACTTTTTTAGCTTTTCTTCAACTACATCCAACGAAGTATGAATTGTGTACCAATATTTCAAATTTTGTTCACTTAAAATACTCTGATTAGAAGAAGTCGCAGTTCGAATATAAATCGGATAGTTCTAAACTTGCAAGAATTGTTTTAAAAAAAAAATTTTTTAAATTTTTTTAAATAAAATTTTATTATTTATTATTTATAAATTTTCAAATTCAAAAGCATATTTAATATCCAAGTTTAAATTAAGTGCAGAAAATACAAAACTTAACCATTTAAGAGTAAAATTGAAATTTTGTTTGGAACTAGTAGTCAAACTCATCCAATTACTAGTCTTACATGGGTGTATAAAATAGTACGGTGTGAACAAGATTGGATGTTCTTGTTGAGTTAGAATAAAATCATTTTGTTTGTTTAAATTAAAAAATGAATACAAATCATCGTAATTAACCAATTTACCATTTGACTTGAACATATTCAAATATAATACTGGCACAGAATAACTCTCACTGTATATGACATGATAAACAAAAGTGTAAATCTCATTATTAAACAATTTTTGCTCTTTTTTTTCCAAATAAAACAAGTCTTCATTGGTTTTAATCAAGTTCCAATTGTCGCCAATTTTCAAAGATTTTTTATATATATCAAATATATTTTGATTAAATGCACTTTTCTCAATATAGCCTGACATTATATATTTCTATAGTTAATACAAAAAACTTACTTCTTTAGCTACAACTGCTACACAAACTGCCATTTGTGTTTTAATTTAAATTCAATTCACTTTACAATCTTAATAAAATATAAAAACTAATATATTATAATTTAAATTTTTTTCTAAATTTGTTTTTTTCAATTATGCTTAGAAATTTTCATATTTTAATACATCTCTCTCACATGACAAGACTAAATTTTAACTATACTAGATCCTTATTCAGCAACAACAAAATGCATCATATATCTAAAATTGCAACAATATAATTTAATTCTAATTTCAAATTATTTCAAATATGCACAATACATTTTTTATTCTAATTTTTATATAGAAATTTCAAGATAACTTGAAATATATATGAATATAAACACTAATGATGTATACGTATACGTGTATTTCAATCACGATTTATTTATATAGATAAAATATATATAAAATATGTATATATATACTGTATAAGCTTTTATTTTTTATATATAAATACAAGTATATTATATACATAGTATAATATAAAATACACATATAAATAAATAAAAGAGAAAATTATAAATTTTTATTTTTGATTCTAATTTTTCAAATAATAATAAAAAAATATATAAATATATACATTTTAAAAGAGTTTATTATAGATTTTAATGACAAGCTCAGACTCACAAATTTTAAATTTAAGATCGGCTGATCCATTTAGTGATGCATCAGGAGGTATTGTAGATTTAGAGAACAAAGGCGAAGTCAATCTTGGCGGTGGATTGGTTCATATTAGAATCCAACAAAGAAACGGTCGTAAAACATTGACTACAGTTCAAGGAATAAGCGAAGAATTTGATAAAAAAAAATTGGTAAGAGCATTCAAAAAAGAATTTGCTTGTAATGGTACAGTTGTAGAGCATCCTGAATACGGAGAAGTAATCCAATTGCAAGGCGATCAACGCAACAATGTATGCCAATTTTTGACCAAAATTGGTATAGTCAAAGAAGAACAACTCAAACTACATGGTTTCTAAGCAGCCTGATTTTATATACATACATTTCATAAACAAATAGAAACTTAAAATTTAATTTTTTTTTTTTTTTAATTTTTTTTTAAATTGTTGTATTTGTGTTTAATAATAAATAATAATTAAAACAACAATATCAAATTTGATATTTTTTTCTTCTTTACATTTCTCTCTCTCTCTCTCTCTCTCTTTATTTCTTCTTTTATTATTTTTAAAAATTCAATTTTTCTTTTTTCTAAATTTTACTTTTAATGTTCTTTTTTTTTCTTCAGATTTTATTATTATTATTATTACATAGTTGAATATATATAAATATATATATTTAAAATGAATAAAATTGAATTTAATAAATTTAAAATATTTTTTTGTTTTTATTTAAAAAATAAATTCTATCATGAAAATTAACAAAGGTGCTAAAGGCATTCAGCGATAAAATTTATTAAGAAATTCTTTAAAAATTTTAAATATAACTTTTAGCTTTAACTAATTAAATTTTTCTGTTAAAATTTAAAAAAAAAATATTTTAAAAAAGAAGTTTTATAATTAAATAATAAAAGAAAGCAACAAGACTTGCATTTTACTAAGCTATTTAAAAATCATCAATTAAATAAATAACTAAGTAAGTAAGTATATCAATTTTGAAAATAACTGATCTGAATATAAGTATAATAATTAAAAGTAATGTTTTAAGATTTTTTTTATTTATGTTTTTATTTGATTAATATATAGAAATTATGGTTCGGTTCAAGTGATTATATAATATTATACATATGTCTAAAAAAGTTAATCAATAAAAATTTCAATAAAAATTGAAAATAATAAAAATTTTCACTAAGAACTAAATTTATAAAATTAATTTATTACAGCGATATTGAAAAAAGCATAAATTTTAATAAAAAAAAAATTTTCTAAAATTTAACCTATTAACGAAATTTGACTGCAATAATTTTACAATAAGTTGATAGATATAAATTTCAATATTTTACAATACTCTAATATTTCAATTAAATTTTTTAAGCATTTATTTCTTAAAAATTTAAAGAATCAAAATTTAAGTGGCTGACTACCATCAATGCAAACTGTTTCCAACAATTTTTCTTTCACCAAAATACTAACCCGTTATCTGTAGACCAGCGCTAACTGATTTTGGAATAATTTTTTTTTAAATATTTAATATCATGTTTATATTCTTATATATTCTTTCAATGCACTTTATACTTATTTATTAATGTTTAGATAACTAAATATTTAGCTTGTATTCCTGATCTATTTTAGAGAATAAAAAAATTAAATATCGATGCGTCAATAATAATTCTAAACTACAATTTAATACAGTTTAGAACTAATCATGCAACAAAAGAAAGTTTCAATTATTTATTTATTTTAAAAGCAATTAGCACTAAAATTAAGTATAGCTACAGTAGAGTAGATCATATAAAATTGATTACATTTATTATTAAAAACTCTATTTAAAAATTTTATCTATAATTAATAATTTGTTAAGCGTTAGATATAAATAAAATTTTTTTTTGAAAATTAAAATAAATCTTTATAAGAAAATTGTATAAAAAATTTTGAATTTTCTATTTTTACTATTTTTTGTTTCTTTTTATCGAATTCAAGGGATTAAAAATTTAATTAATATACAGCGAAAATTATTTTGATTTTAAATTAAAAAATTTAATTTTTTTCAAAAGAGTTTCATAATGGATAATTTTAAAAGAAATTATTTAGGTAAAAATTTTATCCAAAAATTAATATCATTATTTGATTTTGAAGACAAATTTTTAATTTTTTAAATAAAAGGATATTGTATTTTGTTTTTTTACATTATAACAGGTAATAATGAAAATATCTTGAAATAAAATCTAATTATACCATAAATATTAATGCATAAATACTTAAGCAACAAAATCAATTTGTTTTCCAAAAAAATCAACAAGTAATTGAATTTATTTTTGAAAAAAAAAATTAAAACTCTGATATTTTTCATTTTAAAAAGTAAAATATCCGAAAGATTGTTATGAATTATATATTAAGGGTCAAAATAAAGATGGTATTTATACAATATATTTATCTAGTAGTTTAAGACCAGTTCAGGTTTATTGTGAAATGACAAAAGGTGGTTGGACTAGAATATTTAATAAAATTGATACAACAGTTGCATTTGACAAAACTTATGCAGAATATGTAAATGGATTTGGATCTTCATCTTCTTCTTTTGATACTAATAATTGGTTTGGTTTAGCAAATATGTATGATTTATTAAATTCAAATAACTACACTTTATCAATAGAATTTTCAGATCCCAATTTTTATTATATTCAATATGCGAATTTTAAGATCGGATCAGCATCAGAAGGATATAAATTAATTTTGGGTAATCTAATTGGTACCAATGTAACTTCAGATTTTTCTCTTTTGAATGGACAAATTTTTTATACAAAAGATAACGATAATTCTGGAGGTTGTGCTAAAGCCTATAAAGGAGGATGGTGGTATGCAATGTGTTTTGTAAGCTCAATTTGCCTAACTTGTGCTGTAGGTTATCAAACTACTATTCAAACGATCGATTTTTCAAGTATTAAAATGTTGGTTAAGCCGAACATGTAAAATAATTAGAATAAAAAAAATTTTTTTTAATAGAAATAACAAAATTTCATTTATGTCTTTCTTTAATATCCTAAACTTTAATATTTTAAATTTTTTCATCTGAAAGTTTATATTAAAACTACAAAAATTTAAAATTTTTTCTATTTATTTAAAAAAAAAATAATTTAGAAATAAATATTAAATTTTTTTTATAAACATTATTTCACGATATGCAGTTTTAAATATTTTGATTTAAATTTAATATTTTCAAATTTGGAAAATTTAAACAACTGTATAAAATTGAAAGTTTTATTTTTAAAATGATTACTGGAAGTTTTTATTTCATAAGATATTTCCATGAGTTGAACAGTTATTTAAATCATAAAACGTGTTTAGAGATAAAGACAGTTATATTGTATTTTCTTTTATCTTTTATTATTACTTAATCGAGTAAATGAAATAAAATTAAATAACAAATTCAAATTTTTTTTAATTGATTTTAAAATAAAATTTTATCATTAATAGTTA
Organism: Brachionus angularis; assembly: GCA_021432725.1. Taxonomy (NCBI): domain Eukaryota; kingdom Metazoa; phylum Rotifera; class Eurotatoria; order Ploima; family Brachionidae; genus Brachionus; species Brachionus angularis. The sequence continues at coordinate 1,330,254 of JAJVDD010000007.1, forward strand.
TAAATAATAAATGCGTTATAATCATTATGTTTTTCTAATTTATATTTTGGAAAGTAAAATTTAAACTATTTTTTAAAGATTTAATTTATTTATTAAATAGTTTAATTTTATTTTAACTTTTCATTAAAGGTCTCAAAAAAATTAATTTTTTGCGGTAAAATAAATTTCGCTTTTTTAGATAGGATCTATTGATAAAAAGCGTTATTTTTGCAACAATATTTTCTAAATTTTTTCTCACAAAAGTTTACAAGTTGTTCATTTCAATTTGTTAGTGAAATTTTAATAAACTTTAGAAAAAAAAAACTATTAAAAATAATTTTAAAATTAATAATAGACTAAAAATTCTATTTTATAATTTGAATATTTTATTTTTAGATATTTAATTTTAAATCTTGTGATTAAAATAAAACTTTTTAAAATGTTGAATTTAAATTTTTAAATATTAAAAAGCCCAATTTTATAATGTTCAAAAAATTTGAAAAAAAATAAAAAGAAAAAATGTCAGATGATTACTTGAATTTTTTATCCCATAAGATATTTCCAAGTTTAAATGATAAAGAAAAGTTGCAATTGAACAATTGTTTAAATGATAAAACAGGTTTAGGATTAAAAATTGATAATGAAACTGATTCATTGACTTGCTTGTTAATTAACTGTTCTAAATTAAAAGAATTAAAGCTGATTGAAAATGACATTAACAATGATTTAATACCAGAATCATGTCTTGATATTGTAAGACCAGATTTACTAAATCTATTATCTGAATATTATAAAAATAACAAAGAGCATACTGTTACCATATTAAATCAAAGTGTTAAACTAAAATTTAAACCTTACAAATTTCAAATAAGCTTATGCAACTACAGTTGTTTGGGTCATAATAATATAATATGTGTTCAAACTGGAAGTGGTAAAACCCTAATATCAGCTCTAATTGCCAAATATTGGTTCACAAAATTACAACCCAATTCAGATAAATTTAAAATATGTTTTATAGTGCCTACAAGAAATTTGGTAACACAACAATATAATGCATTCAAATTGGCTTTTGATTCTGAAGATTTGATTGAAATTGGTGAAAAATATAATCCTGAAAAAATAAATTTATTTTTCAAGCATAAAAAAATAATTTTTCTAACACCTCAAAAACTAATAAACACTTTGAATAGTACTAATTTGAGTCTAAGTGATATTGGAATAATATTTTTTGATGAGTGTCATCACACAAACGAAAACCATCCTTATAATGAAATAATGAAACTTTACAATAAGGATTTAAATGAAAATAAAAAAGTGCCTCAAATTGTTGGTCTTACAGCTTCACTTGGCACTGGTAAATTGAACTCAGCTTTAGATCACTTGATTAAACTATGTGCCAATTTGAATTGTAAAAAAATTTCATTTGTTTCATCTGCACAAGATTTAGAAGATTTAAATTCAAATATACCATCACCTTTAAATGATGAAATAATTTCCGTACCAAACGGAGTTTATTTAAACGATTTAATAAAACATGTTTATTTAACAATTGATCAAATACATAATTATTTTAAACTACCAATTTACTCGTTTTCGCCAGCATCTTCTGAATATGAACAATTTTTGTTCGACCTTGAGCGAGATGCTACTATCAAGCATCAGCGAGATTTAATATCAGGCTCAAAATTTCTTAAAGAATTGAATTTATTCTATGCTAGAATATTAGATTTTCCAATGAATTATTGTTTAATAAAATTAAATGATTTTATTGAGGAAATAAATCAAAAAGAGCAATCAAAAGTTGAAAATTTGCTAAAAAGTTTTGTAGACAAGTTAATAGATCATTTGAATAAAAATAAGCAAATGTTAGGAACAAATCCTAAACTAGAGACTTTAATTTCAACCATTCTAAAACTGCATCAAAACGACTCGTCTCGAGGTTTAATATTAGTCAAAACTCGTAATCATACAAAAGCTTTGAAAGAATTTCTAAATGAAGATTCAAGACTTAGATCGCGTTCTATTAAATCAAATACTTTAGTTGGTCAAGGTACAATTGATGATATTTCTATGAATGAAAATCAACAAATACAAGTTATAAATAATTTTAAAGAAGGTATATTCAATTTATTAGTTGCCACAGATATTGCACAAGAAGGTTTAGATGTGCCTACTTGTAATTATGTTATAAGATATGAATTTGTATCAAACGAAATCGGTACGGTTCAAAGTCGTGGCAGAGCAAGAGCTAATAAGGGTCAAACTGTTCTAATAACTAGTGAGAACAGTTTAAATGAGAAAAGAGAGTATGAAAATAGAGCAAAAGAAAGCGAAATGAAAACTGCCCTTAAAGAATATGATAAATTAAGTCAAATTGAATTTGAAAATAGATTTAATAAAATCAGAGATGAAATAAATCTTGTTTACCAAATGAATGAATTTTTCATAAATTCTAATTCTAATTTTTCAAATGCTAGTAATTTATTAGATTCGAGTTTGGTAAATGTACATTGTCGGGAATGCAACAAATTTTTGTTTAATGCTAAAAATTTAAAGTATAGAGAACCGAGTTATATTAGTGTTTGTAATGAATTTATAAAAAATCATATTTTGGTTATAAGTGAAACCAAAAAGTTTACTTGCTCGGACCAAACATGTAAAAAAGAGCTTGGTAGATTAATTGAAATGAGAAATTCCAGACCTTTTCATATGATTGATATTAAAGGTGTAAAGTTTAAATTTTTGAAAAATAATAAAATTGAGGTCTATTCCCAATGGAGCAAAGTTAAATCCATTATTGATATTCAAAACATTTAGACAAAATTAATTGCGTTTTAAAACAATATATTTATTTACAAACAAACGCCATTTATTTTGCAACAATTTTTTTAACTAAATATTTTTTTTAAAAAAAAACTTACAATTAACTTTTATTACGAATTAATTGATAAATTTTAGTGTTATCAAAAATTTTAAATTTATAAAAAACAAAATTTTTTTTTTTTTTAAATTCACGCTTTTAATTTTATTCAATTCTCTCATTAAATCCTATCCGGTTTCCGATCAGATTAATTTATAATCCGGTTACTAATTCGGTTCTTCGGAGACTAAAGCTAATTATGGCAAATTTAACTTTTCTCTATACCTAACTAGAAAACTTTTTTTGATTCAGTAGAATTTTTAAGTTTTTATTTATTTATTTATTTAGCATCACCTCCAATTTTTGGAGAAAAAATTTGTAAAAAAAAAAAGTAGTATAAAGAAAAGTATAAAAAGAGAAATTACAAAAAAGAAAAAGTATAATTTAGTTTCTATTAAAAATGTACAGATTGATATTTTTTCTGTAAATTTTATTCTTAAAAAAATTAGAAAATGGATAATTTTAAAAAATTTTATTTAGGTAAAATATTTTTTAAAAAAAAAATTAATTTTATAATTTGATTTTTTGATTTGGTCATTTTTATTAATTAAAATAAAAGGATATTGCTTATTGTTTTTTTACATTATAACTGGTAAAAATGGAAATAATTAAATATATATTTATAAATAAAAATTTAATATTTTAATATATTAAGAAAACAAGATCAGTTTGTATTAAAACAACTACACGAGCATTAAGTTAATTGATTTATTTTTTAAATTAATAATAATAAAAATTTAATATTTTTTGATTTTTAAAAGTTGAATATCTAAAAGACTGTTAAATGGATTTGGATCTTCATCTTCTTCTTTTGATACTAATAATTGGTTTGTAGATTGTAGAAATCATAAATAACAAAGGTGAACTAATTCAAGAGTCAAATAAAAATTTAAAAGTGTTCCATACTGAACCTTCATTTGAATTAAAAGACTATACTAACAGCTATCAATGGAACAAGTTAGAAAAAGATTTCATAAAATATCAACATGATGGGAAAAAATTCTATTGCACGCCTAGCTCAGATAAACTAAAAAAACTCTCAAGGACAGATTGTACAAAATTTTTTACAAATCAAGTCAATTGTCAGTGGTCAAGTTTTGATGAATATCTTGTTCATGCATCAACATCAACATCAATCAGATTTGTAACTTTAAACTCAAACAATTGGAAGTTAAGCAAATGTAGTTGCTGGTTTTGGTCAAAAAATTATGTATGCAAACACATGTTGTCATTGTTTCACCGGAAAAAGTATTTTGATTATTCAATTCAATCAAAGCAAATTGTTATTGGCAAAAATCGAAAAAGAGGAAGACCACGATTAACAGCACCAGCTTTAGAATTACAAGAAGAATATGTATTTTCAGATACAGACAATGAAGATGAGTCACCGAAAAAAAAAAACAAATCAAGTAAAAAAAGAAAGTCGCCAGAATTAGATGAAAGCCTAATGATCTTTTCGCTGATGATGTTACTGAAAAAATTAGCAAAAAAACAAAAAATGGTGACATTAATGAGCCTAATAAAAAGTTGATACAGTCAAACCAATTGGTAGTGGTAAATCATCAATTCGTATTACAAGACAAAGTAGCCGAAAATAGATTTCTTTTTTTTTATTATTTTTTCTCTAATTTAATTCTTATTCTCTTAAAAAATACATTATAACTTGTAGTAAATATTTTCAAACATTTTCAATCTCTTAATAAATTTTTTTTTCTCTATAAAAATTTTTTATTCTCCTACAAGAATTATTTTTATATGCGATAATATATTTTTCTCTGAAAAAATTATTTTTTCTCATATAAAAAATATATGCCCTATTAAAATGTTAGTAAAGCCAAACATATAATTTTTTAATTCACATGAATTTAATAAATACTCTAGTTACTTAATCATATCTGAATTGAATTAATTAAAATCTTTTAAGTTCTTTAGTTACTCTTTATTATATAAATATTTTATTTTGTTTTATAGCTTTATTATTTTACTTAATATCTTGAAAAATTAAACAAAAAATAGATTAGCAATTTTTATTTAATTAGAAGAAAATCATTCAAAATTTATTGTATAAAAATTCTCAATAAAATATTGTAAGAATTTTTAATATTACAAGTTTGCTTACTTTAAGTTAATTTCAAGTTTTTGTATTTTTAAGGCAATCAAATACTTTCTATAATAAAAATATAGCTTTGGTATATTCACAACATGTACAAGTTCATTTATTCAGTATAACATTTTATCGTTAAGCATTTATAATAAAAACATCATAATTTTTTATTTTATAATATTTAAACGATTTAACTTAAAAAATTATATATCTCTTTTTATGTGAGAAAAATTTATCAACTAATCAAAAATGATATTTAATTTATTAAATTTAAAATTAAACCAAGTTTCGAATAAAATGAATAAGAAGTTTATTTAAAAATTAAAAATTTTATCAATTTTCTAAACTAAAAGTTAAAAATTACAAAAGCTTTATTAAACTAATAATTAGATAATTGAATCATTTTATTTTCTGGAAACTCAATTGAATATTTTATTGATATTTCCTGTGTTGTTAAATTAGCTATATTCAATTCAAATTCTAAATTGTTCATTTTGTTTAATTTAACATTTGAATTTTGTTTTAAATTTGGTTCTAACAGTTTAACCTGAATTTTTTCATTATCACTTAAAGGCAAATTTTCATGTAATAAAATTTTAACTAAATTTTGTGTTGTATTTTTTATTTCAATCAACTTTTTAATTTAATTTATAGATAATTTATAAAAAAAAAAAATAATAAACTAAATTAATACTTGATGAAAAGTGATATGTTTTGATTTGCTTAAAACTCCGGATTTTGATTGATATTTTCTAATTGGTTTATAGTCAATTCTAATTGCCGGATCAATACCAAGAGAACAATTAAATTTTTCTTGAGGACTAATCGATTTTAAATTAGTTTTAGATACAAAATTATTATCCATAAAGACATTAGCTGGCCCAGCCAAAAGAGCATATTCTGAGTTGTTTACTACTTTAGCAGTAAGATAAACATAAGCATTAAGTTTAGGCACAGTTTCATATTCAAACTCTGGATTTAAGTTTATTATACTTATTGATACTTTATGTGTATCTGTATCGGATGGTATTGTATATTTTCTTGGTATTGTATAAGTAAATGTTGAGCTTATTTCAATAGACTCAATCTTAATAGAATTGTTAATTAAATTATAAATTATAAATTTTTAATTTTTTCTATTATGAAAAAACTAAAATATACATCTGCTGAATCATAACTTATTGATTTTTCTTTTTTTTTACCAGAAAATTCATCTTGGAAAGAGCCAAGCATACCACTTGCATATAAAATTGAAGAAGATTCTTTTGTTTTCATATTGTTTCTATATCTGTTCAATGGTCTATATTTTTTTTTTAATTTAATTTAAGAAAATTATAAAAATTTTGACCAATTAAAAAAAATACATTTCATAATTAACGTGTTGTGTAGTCAAGACAGGAACATTTCCACCTAGTGATGGAACTGCGGTTGAAAGGCTAAGCTTAGTATCTAACCAGTCTTCACCAGTTGTTTGAGTTATTAGCCCGAAATAGTTTATAACCATTGTTTTATTTTTACCAAATACTCTTATATCATATTTAGGAGACCATGAAGCATTGTAAACAACATACGAAATAAAAAGAATTATTTCTGTGTTTTCTTGTTTTGATTCTAGTAATATTTTAATATCTCTAATAAAAGATAAAAAGAAAATTTCTAACTAAGAATTTAAGCGGAAAAAGATTTTTACATTTTTTCTTCATGATTATTTACTGTGGATAATTTATTCTTATTCTCCTTAGCAACACCAAGTTTTTCTTCTAAATTTTTAACTTCATTTTCTATATCGAATTTTTGCAAGTCAAGTAGTTCTAGTTTATTATTATAAACATCAATAAAAGATAAAAAGTTGTCTATGTTTTGTTTTGAAGTTATTAAGCCAGAGTCCTGTTTTGGTTCTGATTGATTTGGCTTTGAAAGTGTATTTGCAAAATCATTAAGTATTTGAGTTTGTTTCAAAACTCTTTGTAACTTTAAATTTGCTTGTTTTAAATTTGATTCTAGTTCTTCTATTTCTAGATTAAGATTTTTCAATTTTTCATTAGTATCTGTTGAATTGACTTGAACTAATTTTGATTGACATACAACATCTAAAACAGTTGCTTCGCCTTTACCTTCAACACGAACCGAATCTCGGTCTATTGAGCTTGATATATTGTTCAATGTGATCTCATTTTCTCCTTGCTTTAATGTGGCTTTTATCAATCTACGCACTTCGGCTCTATCTTGGAATACAACCACTTTATCACATTCTAAATTCTTTATTGAAAATGTAACTTTATTTGGTTCTAAAATCATTTTTGTTACTTTTTTTTAAAAAATTTAAATTTTATTATAATATCTTAGTTTTTTAATTTAACATAATTTTATTATTATTTTTATTTCAATTTTTTCTCCTTAACCAAATATAGACAAATTTAATTTTTTTAATTTTGAGTAAAATTCAAAAAATAGTTTAACAAAGTAAATGAAAAAATCGATATATTTATTTGAAAAAAAAAATTGTGTTGTTTTCCAATTTTGAAATAAAATTAAACATTAAAGTTAAATTTTGTTTTCAAATTGATACTTGGCTGAATCATCTTTTTCATTTAATGAATCTAAGATATATTATTGGCTTTTGAAATTATATTTATTGATGTATTGATTGATATTTATTAAGGTTTCTTGTGACAGACTTGAATTATTAGAAATTAGAAAATTTTAATATTGATAAATCTGAAAAGCTAATTATTATTTAGAAACTGGGACTATTTACATAAAATGTTAGACTATCGAATACTAAAAAATTTTCATTCTAGAGTATCAATCTCTGTTCTGTTCGAAATCACTCTTGAGTACTCGAGTTTTTACAAAAAAAATCTTAATAATTTTTGAAAATACTATATATTTAAATTATTTGGTATTTTATTTTTAATGTTTTCAAAAATGTATAAATGTAAATTTAACATTAAATTTCATAATATAAATTTGGTTGTTTTATAAGAATTTATTTTAATATGAAAGAAAAATCTTTTATTGCTTAAATATTTGTTTTTACCAACATTTTAATAATTGAAAAATCAACAGTTGGATTCGTTTTTTGATAACCTGCTCCGCAAGTTAGGCAAATTGATCTTACAAAACATCGATCAAACCACCATCCTCCTTTAAAATGTGTAGCACACATCGAATTATCGTTATCTTTTGTATAAAATTTTTTTCCATTAAGTAATGAAAAATCGGAGGTTACATTTGAACCAATTAAATTACCCAAAATTAATTTATATCTTTCAGAAGCTGTTCCAATTTTAAAATTTGAATATAGAATATAATAATAATTAGGGCTATAAAGTTCAATCAATAATTGATAATTATTAGAATTTAATAAATCATACATATTTGCTAAACCAAACCAATTATTGGTATTAAAAGATGAAGCTGAAGATCCAAATCCATTTACATATTCTGAATAAGTTTTATCAAATGCGACTGTTTTATCAATTTTATTAAATATTCTAGTCCAACCACCTTTTGTCATTTCACAATAAACCTGAACTGGTCTTAAACTACTAGACAAATATATTGTATATATTCCATCAGTTTTTTTACCATTTAAATATAAATCATAACAATCTTTTGGTAATTTCATACACCTTGAAGAATAATTTTCAAAATATTCAATAATACTACAAGAGCCTTTTGTGTTTTACATTTAATTTTAAAAAAGTTTTTTTTTAAATAATTGGAATAATATTACATTTTGAATCAATACATGTTGTTAATTCTGATTCTAAACATTGTGAATTATTTTCACATGATTGATTGTATGTTTTTTTCTTAACACAATCAGTTCCGTTCCAATATCTATTTTTTAATTTTATTTAAATAAATTGTTTAATTAAATTTAAAGCTCATGTTACCTTAAAGTTTGATTACACTTGCATAAATAATTACTGTTATTTTCTTGACAACTCAGAGCTAAATCATTTCTACATTCGCAACTATTAGAACATGATAAATCATTCAATTTTTTGCTCTCTTATTTTTATTTATTTAGAATTTTATATCAAAATAATTAAACTTTGATTTTTTTAAAATCTTACGACATCTAGAACCATTCCAATAATAATTTTCATCACATAAACATTTTTTTCCATTGAATGGTGAATAGCAAGAATAGCTAATTGAAGAATATAGCTTGCAAGATAAGCCTAGATCCATTCTGCATTCACAATTACTCGAGCATGTTTGTTTTTCAATTAATTTTGGAACTTGAATTCTTGTTTGGAAATAAAAATAAATTTTTAAAAAAGTTCTTTAATATACCACATGAAGAGCCAGACCAATTATGAGTTGGTAAGCATTTGCATAATGAACCTGAATAAGTTGAATAACAATCATAGCCGTTTGAATATGTTTGACAATAAAGACCTAAATCTTGATGACAGCTACAATTATTACTACAAACTGAGTTTTCAAAAAGTTTATTAACTAAATTAAATATTTTACAAATATCTTAAATATTGAAGGACTATTAAATAATAAAGAATACCACAAGAACTTCCATCCCAATAATTATTTGAATTGCATAGGCATTTTTTTGAAGAAAAAGAATCGTAACATTCATATTGGTTAGAATAAGACTGACAACTCAATCCTAAATCAACTCGACAAGTACAATCATTTGAACATGTAACAAAATTAAGATCATTATTAAAAACTTTTAAAAATTAAATTTGAAAATATAAGTTTATTTATTTTATATTCAATACCACATTTTTGTAATTCAGAACACCAAATTTGTCCTTGTATACTACAAGAACATATATTATTATAACATGCTAGACCTAAATCATCTCTGCATTCTGATGAAGTGGTACATGATTGTCCATTTTTGTATTGATAAACACATTTTAATGTTTTAGATTCATGAAATTGAAAGGATAGACAACTACATAAAAACTTCGATGAATAAAACATTGGTGTTAGACATTCTATTGAAGAATTACATTTTTCGGTTTCAGACAATTTATATTCACATTTTGATGTATATTTATTAAAATATCTATTAGTATCACAAGAACCTTTAATTTTTAGTAATAAACTATGTAAAAATGATTTTTCATTTAATTAAATTATTTTACATCTTGAATCTATACAAGTTGTTAATTCTGATTCTAAACATTGTAAATCATTTTCACATGATTGATTGTATGTTTTTTTCTTAACACAATCAGTTCCGTTCCAATATTCACTTTTAGTTAATTGTTTAAAATATACAAATAAATAAAATTAACAAATAATAATTTTTTTTAAATTTACAATGATGATTGTTCACAATCACAGAAACCTGTGTTTAAATTACAAGTTAAATTAGAATACAATTCGCATTGATCTATGGAACATTTTTCACCATAATTTAATCGATCAACACAAGATTGAGAATTTGTATCCCAAAATTTAGAATTAATACAACTACATTTCGAATCTAAACATACCAAAGATTTATTTGTTTCACAATGTTCTGTTAACTCACAGTTATCTTGATACAAACTTAAGTTATAACATTTGTTTTTATAGTATTGTTTAGATTCACATTGACATGTTTTATTAATACATTTTAAATTTAAGCTAGATGAACATTGTCGAAAGCTACAGTCCTCATTTAAAATACCTCCTCTTAGTATGTTCAACAACAAAGCCGGGGTTAATATGAACATTAAAACTAAAAACAATAAAGTCAAACTTCCAGCTACAACTAGCCAACTGGGAGTTTTGGTTAAACCTGTTTTTAAAACATTCAGCTTAAATGTACATGGAGACTTTTCAATTTTGTTTTCAACTTGATACTTGACTGAATCATCTTTTTCATTTATTGAATCTAAAATAAATGATTCTTTATCATTAGCTTTTGAAATTATGTTTATTGACATTTATAAAGGCTTCTTGCAAAAGACTTTAATATAAATTTATTTATAAATTAAAAATTTTTATAATTAATAATAGTTTGAAAAAAATGAAGTTTTGTTAGGCAAAAGTTTTGTTTTATGTAGATATATGATTTTTTTTTATTATAACACAGTTAAAATTCAAAACCAATAGATTGAGTAATTTATTTAAAATATTTATAAAAGAAACTTTAAATATTAGCAATTCTATCAATATTTGTTTGAGTATTTTAATTTTACAAATTTTTTGTAGTTAAATAAAAATTATTAATTTATAATTAATTTTTAAGATATCAAGTTAATTAGTAATAAATTTTTATTTTTAAATGTAAAGAAGCTTGATATATTAGTAAATCTTTCAATATTTTATAAACTATCTAGAGAATTTTCAATAAAATAATATTTTGTGATTTTTAACTAAATAAATAAAAATTTTTAATCGATTTTTATATTAATTTTCAAGGTATTAAGTTTATAAACAATAAATCTTAAATTATTAATTAAGATTCAAATTAATCATATTTTTATAAACAAAAGACAAGTAACATTTTAGCAAATACAAATTTATCTATTAGTTTAAGATCGGTTCAGTTTAATTATGCAATGGCAAATAATAGTTTGGCATTAATATTCAATTATTTTGTTAATACACTGGCTTTTGATATGACACCATTGCTAAAATTCCACTATTAAATATTTTTTTTTAAAAATTCTATTTTAGCTAAAACTACTAAATCATCCTTACTTTATTTTATAATTTTATAATTTTATAATTTTAAAACAGAACTTGTATTTTTATATAGAATTTTTTATTATATAGACTTAGCAATATAGAGTTAGCATTTTAGTTGAGTTTTTACTATTATGTATTATAAAATATATTATTTAAATAAATAATTATTGATAAGCTTCGTAAGTACAGTAGTTTCATCTCATAGCATTTAAATTTAATATTTTACCATCAGACAAATGTTAAACAAAAAGTCAAAAATCATTAATCAACAATAATTTTTCCCAAGTAAATTATTTATTTAATAGCTTAACCTCCACATTGGAGCAAAAAAATTACAAAATAAAAGTAAAATAAAGTATAAATATAGAAAGAAGAGAATAAAAAAGAAAATTCAAATTTAATTAATATAAAAATTTGTATCAAAGAATTTTATAAAATAATAAAATGATAGTTTTGATTAAGTAGAACTTCTCATTTAAATAATTTGTTTAAGTTATTTCATCAAATTTAATTTTGATTAAATTGTATAAAAAATTTTTAAAAAACTTGAGTTTAAGATTATTTAAGCAAATTAAAATCGAGTTACAGATTCGATTTTCTTTAATTAATAAATCTTTTTTCATACAAAGCTTATACTATTCACACTTCTCAGATTAAATTATGAATTTAATCAAATGATTGTTGAAGAATATTCAAAATTATTTAGTTTAAAATAAAATAAATTCGCATGTTCGACATATGAATTCTTCAAGTCATAATTTCAAAACTCTAGAACAAAACTGAAACTTTCTTGCACGTTTTTTTTCCTTTCCTTTTCTTAACTCGCCCCAATAATCAAGGTAAATTTGTTGTATAATTTTAGTATAATTTATTTTTAATTTTTGAAGGCAAAATAATTAAATTTCTATATAAACTATCAAAATTATAAATTATTTATTTTAAAAATTTAGGTAAATTAGATATCGGTAAGAAGAATTAACCAAAATTATTCTGTTTTTCTAAAGTCAGTTAAAAAGATTTGGCTTTATAATGGTAAAGACTCGTTAGTTTTTACTCTGTTCAATTGTATTTTGCATTCAATTTTGATTTGTTGTTGTTATTATTGTTGTTGATCATATTATAAATTAAAAAAAGTATCATTGTACAAACAAAAAATAATAAACATGATTCACAATTATCATTAAATTATTCAATAAAAATATTTTATAAGTTAATTGAATTATTTAATGATTTTTTTATTTAAAAAATTATCTATTCAACCATTAAAAAAAAATTTTGTTTTATTTTATTTTATAAAAAATATATTTTGTGCATAATTTCTATGGACTGTTTTCTTAATAAATCACTAAAATATGTTTAATGTTTATAATGTTCAATATGTTCTACTATTCAAAATTTAAAAAAAAATTTTAAATGATTCATTTCATATAAATGACATAAAAATCTTTTAATGATAATTCTTAATTAAAAATAACTTACTATTTTAGGGACTTATTAAAAAAATCTGGTCAAAAAAAATCTGGTATAAAAAAATTGAGTATAAAAAAATCGTGTCAAAAAAAGTCTTCTTTTAAAAAAATCTTACTATATAAAAATCTAAGTAAAAAAAAGACTGATGTATTTTTATCTATCTTATTAGGAATAAATAAAAAACCAATAGATATTTTTTAAAATTTTTTATTAATAAAATAATATTAAAATAATAATAAAATTATAATAAAATGGTTAATTAAAAAAAAATTAAATGGTAATCAATTGAATTCGTCGTTCACCAGTTAAGGTATCAGACTTAAAATTTAATAAAAACGAAGTTTTTAGAAACAAATTATAATTTTTACGCATAAAATCTTGATCATATTGTAGCTGTGATGGATCAATTTTTAGCGATAAATCATAAGCATATGCTAATGTAAACAGTCCACAGTCTTGAGAACCTTTTTGTTGAACAACTTGAACCATATTTATTAAAAATGATGTGCTAGTTGGATAAAAATATTTCATTATTGGTTTTACAGCCAATGCATTGTTTGGGTCATTCAAACTATCATAGATAAACCAATTTCTTTTAATATGCTTATCATAATGATTGTCAAACTGTTCTAGTTGATTGAACTGGTAAGGATCCATGTTTGTCAAAAGAATCCAGTGACAATTATTAACATTTACTATAAAAATATGATCTTGATCAGGTTTGAGGCAGACATTAAAATCAAGTCTATAAAAATCTTGTAGACGCCAAGTAGGCCAATAATTAATATTATGAAAAGGCTTGTTGAAATGTGAATCATAAAAATCGATTACATGATCAATATGAGAACCAGTTAGCCATTGAGAATCGTTTAAATGCAGTAAATGTACTGATTGTGTTATTGGTGTAATATACTCCTTTGTTTCATCATCGATTAAAATTATTGAGGTATCAATCAGCTTTTTTTTCTTTGCTCTGGGCGCATTATCTATTTTTGCATTAGTTTTTGCATTTATTTTATTGTCTTTTGCAAAACTTTCTGGAAATTTTAATTCTTGTTTCGGCATCGATAAATTATTAGAATCCAAGTATTCCATATAATTAACACATTTGAATTCGTTGACTAATTTATCTTTTTTAAAGTTTTTGTTCTCAATTTCCGGAGAATTGACTAAAGAATTTTCCTCGGTAACTTCTAGCTCATCTTCTATTTCTTCTAATATAGACTCATATGGACTCATCATTAGGTGCGTCAGGCTTTCAAAATAATTATCAAATTTTAGCTCTGATTGATAAAACGCTTCATGGATTAGTTCGATTTGTAAATTTTTTTTCATTTCAATTTGATTTTGTTTTTTATCCAAAATGTGTGTTTTAGCTCGAAGATATTGATCTCTCATTCGACAATCATAGACTTTAATTTGATTTATCATATCGTCAATATTTGGATGTGGTTTCAAGTTGGTTTGATTTAAACTGGAATGAAAACCTTCAACATCATTGTTGGTTCTTCGCTTATTAGTTTTATGATGATTCCATATTTTTGGTGAAATGGAGCCATTTAACCATTGCGATACGAAATATCTAACAAATTTCAAAACATTGTCTTCTTTGGATGGCAACTGATTGAATATTAATTGTATTGCCTGTTCCAAATTTGAATGAATTTGTGATGATTTGCTAACTCTAATTCTGCTGTTGATTTGGCATTTGTTTTTTCTCTTGAAACGTTTTTCCTTCTAATTGCTGAACAACAACTCTTAGCTGTTTTAAATTCTGGCCACTTTTCGGCAATGTCTCTCGGGTCGAATTTTTCTTGTAAATTTGCCAATTTACTACGATAAGCTTGTGCAAATTGGAATGTATCGCTTGTTTTTGCCAAATATTTTAATTCCTCGTATTGTTTAATACATTCAATATAAGCTGGTAACAATACTACACATTTGTTTGAATGTATTTTATTTGTTGGTTGTCGAATGATTCGTACATCAAGTGTTGTAAATGTTACTTTATTACATGTGCAACATCTCCATAGAAATGATTGATCTTGATTTCTGTTACCAATCTTGAAACGTACACCACAAAAAATTGCTGATGTTTTTTCTTTGTCCAAAAATTCAAATTCGCTCATTTTTTAATTTGGATAATTTGAAAATTCTGATAAACCAAGTAATGGAAGATAATTTATATATTTTCTTAACAGGATATAATTAATTAACTCATCAATGTTAATTGCGGTCATTCTTGGCTTACTCAATAGATAAATTTTTTTAAGGAAATGAAATTACTTTGATAATTAATTACTAATTAACATTTTATTATAATTTTTCAACAAGATAATAATACACCTGATTTTTTTTTCCTTGATTTATTTTGTCAAAGGATAATTACAACCCCGATTTTTTTTTAATATGATTTATTTATACTTGATTTTTTAAATATAAGATTTTTTTTGACCCGATTTTTTTATACCAGATTTATTTTGACTCGATTTTTTTATATTCAATCCTATTTTAGATATTTGAATTTTAATTTTTAATTAACATTCAGAATGTGAAATTACAATATTATATATTGTTAGATTATTAAATTTGGAAAAATAATGTTAAAATAAAATAAATTTTGTTTTAAGGCAAAGAAATATTTTTTTTTTAATCTGAGCAAAATATTGCAATTTATTGAATTTTAAAATTTTTTTAATTAAATGTAATTTAAAAAAAAATGAAAATATTCTCATCTGAATATTTGAAGCTTTAAAACAAAAAATAAATGATATCAAAATTTTTTTTCAAAAAATTATGTTTTTGATTTTTTGGGAAAATAAAAATGGATATTTAGGTAAAACCAAAATATTTTACGTTTTTATAAATTTATTTTGAATAATCAATTTATTTTTAATAAAAATTTAAATACATTTTTAATTAATTTTATTAAAAAGTATTTATTAAATTTATTAGTCTTTTATTAATTAAAAAATAAATTTTTAAATTTTTTCGATTT
This sequence comes from Brachionus angularis, assembly GCA_021432725.1. NCBI lineage: Eukaryota > Metazoa > Rotifera > Eurotatoria > Ploima > Brachionidae > Brachionus > Brachionus angularis. The sequence continues at coordinate 1,346,388 of JAJVDD010000007.1, forward strand.
AATTTTTCTTTTTTAGCCTTTTATACAAATAATTGGTTTGGCTTAACAAAAACCTATAAAAAATTTTGTTGAAAATTAAATTAAGTTTTATTATTTTATGTTTATTTGTTTTACAGCGCAATTAATTTAACAACTATGTTTATTCTAAGAAATTTTGTCTGAAACAGAGCTATTATATATTTAAATAAAAATCCTTAAAAAAATGTAGTATTTACTGCTTTATACATTTGTATTGGAATAATTTTTATTTGGTAAATTAAAATTTGAGCTGAAATAATATTTCATTTAGAAACTATTATTATCTAATCAAAAAAAATCTAAACAAATTAAAGATAACTGATATTTTAATGATAGAATTTTTATTAAAAAATATATTAGTTTTATTTGATTTGAATATTTTTAATGAAAAATCAAAAAGTTCAAAAAGTAGAAATATTTATTTATTTAAATAAAAAAAATTCATGAATCAACTGAATCAATTTCAATTTAACATGCAATTAATTAAAATATTAAATTTATTTAAAATATAAAAGCTTTTAGTTTTCTTCTGTTTAATCAAAAATAATTAAAAATTTCGATTGAACAAAATTTTAATAATCTATTCAACCATTCAAAGCTTAAGTAAATAAATTTCAGCATTTTTATTTGGTAAAAATTTAAAATTATTTTTAAAATTCAATATGAACAATTCTAAAAATTTTCATTTAGGTAAAATTTAATTTCAAAATTGACTTTTATAATAAAATAATTTTTTTTTTTTAATAATTAAGGGTGTTGTTTTTTGTTGTTTTGCTTAATAACAGGTAATTAGAATTTATTAAAATATAATATAACATTTCATAGAGAATTCTAAAATATAATCTGAGAACTATAATCTAAATATATATTATCGTTTAAGGAACAAAATCATTGTGTACAAGATCAACATCGTCAACAACCACAACATCGACAACAACCACAACAACACGAGGAATAGGTTATTTAATTTATTCTTAAAATAAAAAATAATAAAAATATAATAATTTTTGATTTTTGAAAGTTCAATATCCTAAAGATTGTTTTGATGTGTATTTAAATGGTCAAATAAATGGTCAAACTAGCGATGGAATATATACAATTTATTTATCTAGTAGTTTAAGACCAGTTCAGGTTTATTGTGAAATTACAAAAGGTGGTTATACAAGAATATTCAATAAAGTTGATAGAACAGTAGCATTTGATAAAACTTATTCAGAATTCGTAAATGGATTTGGATCTTCAGCTTCATCTTTTAATACCAATAATTGGTTTGGTTTAGCAAATATGTATGATTTATTAAATTCGAACAATTATGATTTATTAATTGAATTTTCAGATCCTGTTAATAATTTTTTGCAATATACTAATTTTAAAATTGGAACAGCTTCTGAAAGATATAAATTAATATTGGGTAATTTAATTGGTTCAAATGTAACCTCAGATTTTTCTATTTTAAATGGGTTTGGTTTTTATGCAAAAGATAATGATAACGCTTATAGTTGTGCTCAAACTTTTATAGGAGGTTGGTGGTTTGATCGATGTTTTGGAAGTTCAATTTGTCTTACTTGCGGAAAAGGTTATCAAACTACTATTCAAGCGATCGATTTTTCAAGTATTAAAATGCTGGTAAAGCCTACAATAGGTAATTTTTATTAATTTTAAATAAACAATTAAAAATTAGTAAATATAATTTATTTTAAAAAGTTCAATATCCAAAAGATTGTAATGATTTATATTTAAATGGTAAAATATTTGATGGTATATATACAATATATTTATCGAGTAGTTTAAGACCAGTTCAGGTTTATTGTGAAATGACAAAGGGTAGATGGACTAGAATATTAAATAGAATTGATACAACAGTAGCTTTTGATAAAACTTATACAGAATATGTTGATGGATTTGGAATGACTTATTCATCTGCTTTTAATACTAATAATTGGCTTGGTTTGGCAAATATATATGATTTAGTAAATTCAAAAAACTATGATTTATTGATTGAATTTTATAACCCAGTTAATTCAAATCCTGCAACTTATTATATTCAATATGCTAATTTTAAAATTGGAACAGCTTCTGATAGATATAAATTAATTTTGGGTAATTTAATTCGTTCAAACTTAGCGTCAGATTTTTCTTTATTAAATGGGAAACCTTTTTATGCAAAAGATAACGATAATTCTGGAAATTGTGCTACAAATTTTAAAGCAGGTTGGTGGTTTGATAATTGTTTTGTGAATTCAATTTGTGTAACTTGCACAGCAGGTTATCAAACAACTAATCCAGATATTAGTTATTCAAGCATTAAAATGTTTGTAAAGCCAAGTATATAAAGTTACAGATAATTGCATTTAAAATTGAACCTTTTCTTTTTTGAACAATATAAAAGTATTCTTTTTTTATAATCAGATTATTTAATAAAATTGCAGTTTTTTAATTTTTTTTTTATAAATTTTTTTAAAATTTCTAAATTAGAAAACCCGAAACTTAATTGATATAATCATAATTGATGCAAAATCAAATTCAAATTTATTTAATTAAAAATATTAGATTATTATTATTATTTAAATAATTTTCCTATTTAAATTTTTTTTTTTAAAACTCAAATATGAAAATTTTGAAATCAAAGAACACTTACCAAGGTTTGTTAGAATATATTTATTTATGTCTTATGAATAAATTTCACATTCTTTTTAAATTGTTGCAAATTAAATCGCGGTTTTATTTTATTTTATTTAAATACTTTAGTCAAGATTCAAAAAATATTTTAAAAATTTTAAATCATGTTGCAAAAAATTTTTTTAAAAAAATCATAACTTTTTTCCGATTAGTTTCTTTCCTTTTTTCTTATAAAAATTTGAGACAAAAAAAACTTAAGCAATTTTTTACTGATCTTGACAAAAATATTCGATAAAAGCCATAAAAAATTACTCATTATATTCCTTAAAATTTCCTTTCAAGATTTCTGGGATTTTTAATAAAAAATTTTACGAAGTTTACTTAGAAAATCCTTAAAGATCTTGACTAAATTCTGACGCTTCTCCCATGTAAACGTTTTCCTTTAGGAAAATTAGCTGAGATTATGGCCCGTTCCTCTAAGATTTTCAGTGTAACAAGATCCTTAACAATCCTGTACATGAAATAGGACCTGGGAATTAATTAATAATTGAAAATGAAAATTATCCTTAAGCTTCCATTTGAGATTTAAATTAGATAAATAATATTAAAAATTGTATTTTTTAATTCTTTTTATTATGAAATCTATTCAAAACTATTTTTCAGAGCTAATTGGGAAATATCAAATATTAATTTAATTAAATTTATTATATTAAACCGGGTATAGTTAATTTTATTTTTAAAGATTTTCGCTTTTAAAAAATTTACAAATTAAAAAAAAAAATTTTTTTTGTTTATAATAAATATAATTATTTTAAAAGTGTAAAATTCGAGATACTTAAAAATTTAAATAAATAAATAAAAATTCTAAATGTTTTTTTAAAAAATGTTTTTTTTTTTTTTAAAAATTAAAAAATAAAATTTTAGAAAACTTCTTTCTTAAAAGCCAAACCATATTCGTTGCATTTAGATTGAAGAATATTCGCTAGACTAGCCAAACCACAATAGAAAACATTTATTTTTCCTTTTTGCTTTCGAATCAAGTTTTGCATAAGAATATCCCAATTTGGTCTACCATAATGTGTTCTTTGTCTAAGTCCTTCAATTAGAGACGATTCTTCATGAGAATATACTGCATCAAGAGTTAAATGAAGACCTATGGATCTTAAATCGGACTGTCTCTTGGCCGATGTGACATACAAATGTGTTTCTAGAAACATGTCATCATTCTTGCGCTGCTCAATTTCCATCTGAGACAACATACTAATAAACCATTCAAGAGATCTTTGCTCTCTTGTTACCCATATAAAATCGACTTTTTTTACTGATAATTTTTCGTCTGTGTACAACAAGTCATCGCCAAGTTTGTAACTGCAATTTGGACAATTTGCTTTGGCTCGTTTGTATTTGTGCATTAAAGATTGTAGAATAGATGCAAACGGAGTTATACCAATACCAGCAGCTATTAGTACGGCATGTTCAGAGTCAAATATGTCCTGACTTGGTGTACCATATGGTCCATCAATTAGTACTTGAAGTCTCCATAAATGATCCTGACCAATCGATTCTATATTAACTCTATTCGCTTTTTGATACATTTTCAGATAACCAAGTACATCTTCTTTTTCATTATTGTTTTTGTCAAAATTTTTGTTATAATTTCCATAAAAACGACATGCTTCATTATTGTTTGATTCAATTGAATCATTATTGTTTTTATCAAATAATATAACACAATTTTCTTGGTTATTTTTGTTTGAATTTTCGTTTAGATTTAATACTATTTGTGCATCGGATTTTTTCTCTTTATCAGCAAAATATTCATTTGCCAAATTGAATTTGTTTTGATTATTGTAATCTGTTTGATGAAGTAAATTTTGATGCGTTGAATCGATACTTTTGAATTGAGGAGAGTTTTTGTTTATTAAGCCTAGTTTTGGATGTGTATTTGTTGATATGTTATGGTTTGTCAAATCATTCTTATCATCCAATGCCAAATTATCAACATTATTAATTGATGTTTTGTTTTCTCCAATTTTAGGTGTTGATTCAACTATTTCATTTTCTTGTGCTAAATTATCACTATTTATGGTCTCGTTGTAATTAAACGAGCCTTAAAAATAATTTTAACTCAATCAAATACTTTTTAATTCTTTAGTTGCAAAATAAAATTATTAATTAAAATATTTGGTAAATGATTTGTCTGTTGCAAATTTAATTGCGCCTCAAAGTACATAAATTATATTTAAAAGTACGCAACTAATTTTGCAATAGAAATAAATTAATTTATTTTGCAACAATTTAAAAAGAATGTGAAATTTATTCAAAGATATAAATAAATATATTCTAACAAACCTTGGTTAGTGTTCATTGATTTCAAAATACCCTTGTGTCTTGCCGGTGCTTGAACAGGTTTAATTTGCTGTTGTTGTTGTTGTTGTTGTTGCTCCTGTTGTTGTGTATTAGTTTCAATACTTTCTATTTGCTTTAAAGCAGGTACTTCATTATCTGATTTAACTAATCTAACTGGTACATTTAAATTAATATTTTTCTCAAAACTAACCGCTTTCTTGGGAACATTTGGAGCCAAAAATTTATTATTACTAGTATTATTACAATTATCTGTAATTGTAGTTTGTTTCTCGTGGAATTTCTTTATTAAACTCTTTTCTAAAATGTGTGAATCGTCTTTATAGACTTTGGACATTCTTGCTCTCATAACCGTACGTGCCATAGATCGCTGACTACTAAATGAACATCCAAGCTCAAAATTAGGCGATGACGAAAATTGATACAAACGTTTAGTCCAATTACCTACTGCTCTTATATGCAACCATATATATTCAGAATTTTCTGGTGCTGAAGATATACTAAACGGATGCCATTCATAATTGGCAATACTTGGTATATTTATAAATATATAATCACCAGGTTTAAAGTGAAATTTTGGTGGTCTTCGTATTACCAAGTAAACTACTTTTGATGGTAATACAAATGCTTCATTTATATAAGTGTCGCCAAATTTATTCGAATTTACTTTTCTATAGCGCATTATTTTTTCTATCATATACAAAAAGCCTGGTACTAAGATCCATCGCCAAAAGACTAGACCATGACTCAACATTATTATTAAGAACGGAATTGTCAATGAATGAAACCAATAGAATACCTGAAAGTAGCCACGATTGCGCACAAACGACATGGCAAATATTAGTATTATAAAAAGTAAGAATAGTTCTATGAAACCAGTCGGAAAGCCAGTATTAACCTCTAAAGTAAACAAACCATCAAAAAAATTGAGCTGTTCAGGCTTTTTTTCTAAACATTTGATGTGTAAATTTTTAAAATGTGCTGCTGTATGAATCAAAGTCTCAATTAAAATAATAATACCAATTATTTTATGTATCTGAATAAAATCATCAATTGGCAAAAACATCGCCCCACCTTTAGATCTTATCCAAGTAAAATGTTTTCGCAGAACAAGCACAAGAATAAGAGAACAATTAAAATTCAAACCATTGCCACATATACGTGCACATATAACATAAATATTGTCTTTTCTATAACTCCAATAAGCCACCACAGAGCACAAAATATGAATAAATATATAAGCAGACCAGAAAATAAAATGAGCACGATTGTTCATAATATAATCTTTTAATTTATTGTGCCATTTTTGTTTAGATTTTTTGTTAATAAATTTTGGTTTTATCCATATTGATGTGCTTACTGATAAAGTCTTGTATAAACTCTCGTGTCTTTTGAATGCATTTTTGAGTTCTTCTAGTGATATGTCGCCCGAGTCGTCTTTGTCAGTGTCTTTGAATAGAGCAGCTGCTAGATCATCTACAGTCTCTTCCATATCCAAAGATGGCGTATTTTCCAAACAACATTTTAACATCATACGCAATTCTTCATAGTCCAAATGACCATCATTGTCTATATCAAAAACCTTGAATAAAAACTCCATTTTTTCTTCTTGATTACCGTTCACGACCACCTCAAGACCGTCTATAAATTCTCTTAGAGTCAAAGTACCCGATTGATCTTTGTCTAAATAGTTAAATAATCGTTTAGCTAGGAATTCTTCTTTGAAATGAAAATTTTGCAAAAAATCGTCTAAAGTAACATGTAACTCGTTTGTATGCATTCGATTACTTTTTATCATTGCCTCAGTGAATTGATATTTGAGCCAAGACAGCCATTTAGCATCTGTGCTCATACTAGCTATAATTTCCAAAGAAGATAGTAAATGTAATGTGTTAACTCGTCTAGATTTTGGTGATATTATTGAAGCAAATCGGTAACCAAACTTAAGTAAAAAAAAAAAAAACAATTTTATTATTCTATTTGCATTTGTTAATAAAAATTAATTATTTACTTCAATATCTGTTACAATAATAGAAAAATCGAATTGATTTAGATAAACTGTTCCAGCTTGATTACAATAATTATTGAATTTGTCTACAAACCAGTTCATGACTTGAGGATCAGCATCTCTAATAAATAAAACACATTTAAGTTTAATTAATTCTTTTAATTCTTTTAGTTTAGATACCCTAGAAGTTTTGAAAAACAACCAGTCCATTCTTCTAGTGATATATCTTGATTACAATCACGGTCTATTATTTTGAAAAATGCCTGTTGCAAGTCCTGTGATTTAAAATAAAAATAATAATAACTATTTTGTCTGCTTTGAAATAGTTTTAAGTATGTTTTACTATTTGTTGAAACAAAGAAGAGAGCTCGCCTGGTGAGAGCTCTTTTCGTTTACTTTCTAGTATTTTATCTCGCCATAATTTAAGACATTCATCTGTAGAATCCATGATCTTAAGTAAAAAATAAATAAAACTAAAATTTTAAATTAAGTTTTTTATTTTAAGTTTATAAGCTTTTTTTGTTTAAATTTTACAAATATAAATCAAATTTTTAAATTTCTAGTGTTTTTGTTTTTTTTTTTTTATTTATTTAGTTTTCAATACATGAATATTTAGAATGTTATGAGGTTTTAAAATAAAATAGTCAAATTTGCATGTTTATTTTAATTATTTTCCAAGTTAAAGTTATAAAAGCTTATATTTTTAATAACTTTTTTTTCAATTATTTTTAAATTTTTAATACTAAGAATAATTTAAATTTTTTTTTAATTTATCATTAATTGATCTATTTTTAGAAATTATAGATTTTATAATTATTTAAAAAAAATTTTATTAAGCCCCCAGGCAGGATCGAACTGCCGACCCCTAGTTTACAAGACTAGTGCTCTAACCACTGAGCTATGGAGGCTTCTGTTGACAAATAATCTAAAAAATGAATGCTTTAATTTCATTTTTAATTTAAGTAACTTAAATTAAGTTAGAAATAAAATAATCTAAAAACATCATTTTGTTTAAAATTGACCAGTTTCATTTTTAATGTATTGGTAAAAATATCGAAAAAAAATTTCAAATAAAATCTCTAAAATTAAAAACAAAGATTAAAATTTTAAAGGCTTGAAATTATTTTAAAACTCGCCTGAAGCTTTTAGTGTTAAAATCAAAGTGCCAAAGAATTTTTCAACAATAAAAAAAAACGTTTGATTTTTAATAAAAATTGGAAAATATTGTTTGGTATTAATGTTTAATTTTGTCAAGTATTTTAAAATATAAATTGCTTATTTACGGCAACTAGACAATTTTGTGAATTATGAATTATAGTAATTTTAAGAATTAAAAGCTTACTGCGAAATTTATTAATTTTTAAATTATTTTATTATTTAATTTTACCTTAAATCAATAATTTTATAAATGTGAAATTTAAATTAAATGAACAAAAACACAAGTATCATTCAAAATTATTTCGTTTTTTCTTTTTACTGAACTGGTTTTAAAACAAGTTTTAATTTTTATTTTAGACAATCAATTTGAATTTATTTAAAAAAATAAAAAATTGTAAGTTAATAAATTAAATAAAAAAATAAATTTTTATAAAATATTAAAAAATACATTAATCAATTGAATCAGTTTTAAATTAACATATTAATTAAAATTTTGAATTTATATAAAATTTAAAAGCTTTTGATTTTCTTTTGTAAATCAAAAATATTTTCAAATAATTAAATTGATTTAATTAAAATTAATCTTTTCAAAAATGCATAGCTTTAGTATAAATTATAGTGTTATTGCTTGTAAAAATTCAAACTTTGAAATTTTGAAACTCGATATGAATAATTCTAGAAAAATTTCTTTAAGTAAAATTAAATTTCAAATATAAGTTTTTATAATAAAATGATTTTAAAATATTTTTTAATTATACTAAAAAGGGTATTGTTTTTTGTTGTTTTGCTTAATAACAGGTATATAATAATTATTAATATATACAGTATAATATTATTGAGTTTATAATAAAATTCTAAATTATCTTATAATTGTAATCTAAATATAATATCATTGAAGGAACAAAATCATTGTGTACTAGATCAACATCCACCTCAACCACAACAACAAGTTTTTAAATTTATTTTAAAATAGACAATAATAAATTTGAAATATTTTTATTACTCATAAGCTTTTTATCCAAGAGATTGTAATGATTTATATTTAAATGGTCAAACAAGCGATGGTATATATACAATTTATTTATCTAGTAGTTTAAGACCAGTTCAGGTTTATTGTGAAATGGCAAAAGGTGGTTGGACTAGAATATTTAATAAAGTTGATAGATCAGGAGGTTTCGATAAAACTTATGAAGAATATGTAAATGGATTTGGATCTTCATCTTCATCTTTTGATACTAATAATTGGTTTGGTTTAGCAAATATGTACGATTTATTAAATTCTAAAAATTATGATGTCTGGATTGAATTTTATAACCCAGATAGTTATATACGATATTCTAATTTTAAGATCGGAACAGCTGCTCAAGGATATCCATTAATTTTGGGTAATTTAATTGGTTCGAATACACCCGTGTCAGGTTTTAGCTTATTAAATGGACAAACTTTTAAAGCAAAAGGTAATGATCCTACTGGTTGTACCAACGAATATGCAGGAGGTTGGTGGTTTAAACAATGTTTCATAAGTTCAATTTGCTTAACAGCACTTCCATTTCAATATGATATAAATCCAAGAGTTAATGTTCCAAAGATCAAAATGTTCGTAAAGAGTAATTAGAGATTTAACTAGTATTTCAATTATTTAAAACTTAATTATTATTAACTTAATCATAACTAAATTAAATAAATTTCAAATTAATAAAATAGTTAATTAATTTTTTTTATTCTAAATTATTAACTGTTAACTCCGAATACGAAACCTTTCAATAGTGACATGTCTTTATATATCGAACACTAGTCTGAAAAATCGATTTATGACATGCCCTAAAAGTCGAATAAAGCACTTTTTTAGGAAATTTTGTACCCATAATAGTGACATGTCATAAAAATAGAATTTCATTGAATTTTATATGTATAATTAAATTTATTTTGAAAATATTCAAAAAAAAATTATTTAATTTTCGTGTTTGATTTTTTAAAATTAAAATAGTAAAAAAAACATCCGAAAATATAAAATTGCCACGACCAAGCTACATTTTGTAGCTTGGTATGAATGAATGTGCAAACGATGCACAAACAATGTTTGTTGATCAAAGCCAATCTTTTTCGAGGGAGTTTTTTTATACTTTTGTCAAATATTAAGTCTCAATTTTGAATCCATTGAAATATAGTTTTTATATAAATAATTTTAGTTTTGGCGTCATAAAATTTTTTCATTAAATTTCTAATTTAAACACCAATTGTTTTTGGTTGTTATAAAATTAAATTAAAAGTAATAAAAATGATTAACTTTTTCAAAAATTATCTTTTGAACCAACTAACTTGAAAAGGTGATCTTATTGTACATATTATTTTAATCCTAATCAAAATCTGTATTAAATGTGAAAACTCTAACAAACAAAAGATCTAACCCTTCTAGGACTTTAAAGGTTTTGAAAAGCATTCGAAGAGCTTATATGTTAAAAAGTTTAATAACTCTGTATTTAATAATTGGTTATTTGTAAAGGTGAGTATTTATAAAGATTATGTGTAAAAAATTTCTTTGTTTTTCGGTAGTTTAATTTGTTCGAAAACCAACTCAGATTCTTTATTAAATGAGCAAAATTTTAAAGCAAAAATTAATAAACAAAAAAATTGATTGCACAATTTTATTCTAATGAAATTAGAGAAAAATTATTTTCTTATATTCTTGACTAAAATTAAAAATTTTTTAAACTTTATTGCAAAATTTACCCAATGAATTAAATAATCCTAAAATATTTGTTGCAATTTTCTATATAATATTAAATGATAATAAATCTCAAATAAAGTTTTAAAAAGCTTTTAATAGTTAGAAATAATAAGATAAATAGATAAAAAGACGAAAAAAAAATAAATAATTGTAAAAATACTCAAACAAACAGCTATTTCACAAATCCTAACAAAAAATCTAATTGATTCTTTGGTTGTTTCTCTTAATTTTATTGATAACTGATGTAATCAATTTACACCAGAAACCGTCCACACCTCAAAGATTATGTTAAATGTTTTGCTAGTTATTATGAAATAAAAGTAAACATATTCATATTGTTAAAAATTGTTAATATTTGAAATAAATTGATTTATATTTTTTCAATTATATATCTAAACTAAATTTTTTTAAACTTAATAAAAAATATTTTTAAAATTTAATAGACTCAATTTCTGTTTTGTTTTTTGCATTTCGTTGAACCAAATACAAAATTATTATTCGGTATATGTGAAGGATACTAATAATAAAATTTTTAACTAATAAATAATAAAGCAGGTAATTTTTTTCAAATCTAAAATAAAATAACATGGCAATACGGGTTATTAAAAATGGAAACTCTTGAACCCAAAATGAGAAAAACAAAGTCCATATTTCTGTTCCAAAAACCAAATTAAAAATTTTTTCTTTATTAGTTTGGTTTCTTTTTATTTTGCTCTTGTTTAAAATTACAAAACTGAACTGTGAACAACTAATTGAAAACAAAACTTAAAAAAATTATTTTAATTAATCAATATTTATAAATAATAAAATATTATAATATTTTTTAATTGAAAATACTTGTTATGGTATAAAAAAGGCCACTCGAAGACAAAATAGTTGGTTCTTCCAAGTTACTAAAAAACTCAATTAAATCGCTTCCTACAAACATCTAAAAAATTTTAAAATGAAAATTTGAAAATTTTTGTAAGTCTTGGTCACAAGGGATACACCGAAAAAGTATCAGACAAAAAGATCAGTATGCCTAAGCTAGTCGAATTTTTATACAGATTTCCCTTCTAAAATCTTATTCTAGCAAATCTTTTTCCAGTTATCCTCTACCAAATCATATTTTTTAAAATTTTCATATTACTTACATATGTAATCAACATTTGTGATATAACTTCTTTTTCAATTTTATTTTTGAATGGTAACAACCATCTGGCAACTAGATGTGTAATTAAAAATACAAAAACAATTATTTCAAGCATGTCACATAATGTTAAATTCTTTTAAAATATAGAATTTCTTAAAATTAATTTTAAACTTTAAAACTTAATTTTAAGAATAACAACTCCTAAAGTAAATTCATATTTTGATGAAGATTCGATGGTGTTGTTTGTATTTTTTGGACAATCATGATCTTCAAAGTTGTATTTTATAATTAAAATATTCCATATAATAACCAACATAACAATTGTAAAACAAGTTGATGAAATTGTAAACCAAGAAAATTCCTTTCCATCTCTATAAACAGATATGTAAATACAATCAATAATGATCACAATATCAAGTAGTAGTAGAAATAAATAATAATAGTTATTAGTCAATTTTATCATGTAAACAATTGCAAATATATTCTCAATAATATACAAAAATCGACTCAAATTTGATAAGGTTATTTTTAAAATTCGTTTATGAGTCTTTGATTTCTTTTCACTTTTTAAAACATGATCTTTATCAAACCATTTCTTAACCATTTTTAAAAAATTATTAAATTTTAAACAATTTAGATCTTTTTTAAAAATCTATTCTGAATTAAATCTTTTTACTCAAAAAAATTTTTTAAAAGATTATTTGAATTCTTTTCAAACTAATTATATTTGCTTACGAAATTAAATAAATATTAAAAAATGTAAGTTTTTATGTTTAATAAATATTTAAATTTTGCTTTTTGCTTGGAAAAAAATTTTTTAAAAGAAATTTTAAAATGTAAAATTTTATTAAGTTTAATTACGATTCATCATATGTCTAAACTTTATTTTGGGTTTGCTTTATATTTTAAATTTAAGTAATAATTTTTTTATTACCTTTTTTAATAATCACTCAAATATTTGATTCATGTTTTTAGAATTATATCTCAAATTTAAATATGCTGATTATGGTTAATTTCTAATTTCTAAGTTCTGTACAGAAAGGATTAAGGATAACACGTATTACCATAAAGTTTTTTTGATAAATTTAACTAAAAGAAAAAATGCAAATAATAATAATAATAACACGATAATTTTTTGGTACTGACAAAATAAAATATTTCGAACTGACAAAAATTAGTAAAAACTATGACAAATTATATTTCAATATATTAACTAATAATAGTAAATATACTGACAAATTTATTTAATTCAATGAAAAAAAAAATTATTAGATATAACAAAACTTTTATAAAAAATAGTGACAAATTATTGTAAATAAAATGAAAAATGTATTTTTATTGATGACAAATAACTGAAAATTGAAAAAAAATGTTTTTATTGTTTTGTTTTTTTCGATGGTGGTCTTCCTCGACGCTTTTTCGGTTGAGCTTCAATTTCAGGCTCTACTTCGGGCTCTATTTGTTGCACCATTTGAGAACAAACATCTAGGTTTTTATTGACAAGATCATCGAAATTTGGAATATTTTCCTCGTCGCTATGTAGGTCATTAATCTCTTGATCTTCTGAAGTCTCAGTAATATTGTCAGTTTGATAGAACAAAGCAGCTTTGGCCTTCTGTGGACGACCTCTTTTTCTTTTTTGACCGATTGGTATAGTTTTAGCTTCTTCTGGTATAACACAAAGCTTATATCTATAAGCCAAGCCAATGACATGCAAACAGATGTAGTCTTTTTGGAATGATCTACAATTGCATGAACTGTCATTCCAGTTGCTTTTATCTAAACGCGTTTCAATTATTTCAGTTGATAATAAGTATTGATCAAATGAGTTCCAAGATAATTCATTCTTGGCAGATAAAGGCTTTTGCACATCTTCTTTGGTTAACGTTTGATCTATTTTTAGATGAGTGTTCATCTTTCTTAATGGATACATCTTTAAATGGCATATTTAATTCATTAGCGATTGTATAGACATCATGTGTTAAGTCAATATCCTTTTTAATTGCTTAATTTCATTGCTACAACTACGTTGTCTATTGATATATAAAAATAATAACTTTGGATTCTTTTGGCACTTTATGGGGATTATTGCTCATGATCAAGAGCGCTGCGTTTGACAAACTTTTTAACATTTCATGCTGCTTGAATAATTTGCCATATTTTTGCTTGTTTTTCTTGAAGATGAAATCATGATTTTGAAAAATTTAAATTTCAATTCGGAAGCTTCGCGAATTTAATCATTATACCATTTTGGTTTTAATTTAATCCTTTTATTAATCCTTTTAATTCTTTTTGGAATTTTTTTTTCTATTAATAAACAAGCAAAAATTAATACTGTTTAATATTTCAGTGTTCACCTCCCTTGCACAAAAATAAAGCTTATAAATAGAGCCAACAATGATTGATTTCTGGCCAAGTTCGATTGAAATCGATTTTTGATACATTTTTACTATAAATTGAACAAGCTCACTAATATCATTTCGAACGTAGTGTGCTAGCCCTTCTATTCTGATTGTCTCTATTTTAGTTGAATAGTTTGTAACCTTCCAAATTAGCGATACTATTGAAGCTTAACCATGTTTCAGTTATGTCAATTAGATGAGTAAACTAGTAAATTCAATAACTTTTTCGTTAAACTCGTGCCATATGTTTACAAGAAAGGTGGTATTAAAATAAAAACATTTGATTTAGCAAATATTTGAAACTTTACTTATTGATATACTTTTGGCTGAACCAGATTTATCACCAATTCGTTCAGTAGAAGTTTCAATTATGCGATGATAATACTACTAAACTTTTCTCTTGTATTATTTTTGAATTAGGCTTGCTTAAATGACCAGTTCGTTCAACTTAAATTGATCATCTCTTATCACCCAGAAACGCCTCCCATTTTCAAGTGTATGTTTATGCAATTCAGCTCTCTCGAATTTGATCAGTAGTAATGATGATTCTGAGTTTTTTAAGATTTGAATTCAAATAATTATACTTTGCCAATTAAGAAACTAAGCTAAATACTTCAAAAAAATAGATTTGGTATCAAACCGTCTAGACCCAATAGAAGCATTAAAAAGTTAAACGAACACGAACCATCAACAGTACAAATCAAAAATTTCTTTGATGGTGAACAATTTAATTTGTATGAGAATGTTGATATTAGAAAAGAAACTCGTAAAGATGAGTTAAGAAAAATCAATTTTCTATTTATAGGGCTCTTTATTAAGTCCGGATATTTCTGTTTTTGGAAATTCTGATAAATTTAAAAAATAATGCCATCCTTATAAATTAGTTTTTAGATTTTTTCCATAAAAAAATCATGAATACATTTTTTAAAAAATAAAATATAATATTAAAAAAATTGGAACTTGAAGCAGATTCATATTTTTTTAGTAATTTTAATTAATAAACTGGAAGCAATATTCTTTAATAAATTGAGATAAAAACTAGTTGTTAAGTACCTGGTTTTATTGGTTAATAAATCAAAAAATTTTTAATTTATTTTTGGACCAAAAGTATTTAAGAAAATTTAAATACATTTCTAAAATAAATTCTTACAAAATCATGATAAAATGCTCAAATATTAGAAGCTTTTTATTAAAATAAATTCGTATTTTAAGATAAGATTCTAAAGTTGAAAATTTTTTTTTTAATTATTTTAGTTTTGATGTATTAAAATTTTATATTAAATTTTAGGTAATTGAAATTATAAACTTTTACAAAAATCAAGATATATTTTCAAATTTATATTTCAGAAAAAATTAATTTTGTAACTAAAAATGTAAAAATATTAACTTTGAAAAATACAATGTTTAAAATATTCTTATACAAATTTGCAATTAATTAATTTAATATCTTAAAAATTAATAACAACAATTGATTAATCATTTCTATTAAATTAAAAAGGATAAATCACTCTTTTATTTACTAATTATTTTTTAAATACTTGATAAAATATTGAAACAGTTACTAATTCAGCAACTTTCTTGAAATTGATGATAAATTGATTACCATTTTGACTTGATGTTTATTTTAATGCAAAAGATAAAAGTACCTAAATTTTTTAAAAAACTGTTTTTTTATCTTAAAAACATAATTATATGTCCTTAGAATAACAAGTTTTTACCTAAATCTAATAAGATGTTTGTGAATTTAATTTCAAAAGCCAATAAAGAAGCACATATTTTAGATTCAATAGATGCAAAAGATGATTCAGTCCAGTATCAAGTTGAAAACAAAATTGAAAAGTCTCCGGCTACATTTAAGCTAAATATTTTAAAAACAGGTTTAACTAAAACTCCTAGTTGGCTAGTTGTAGCTGGAAGTTTGACTTTATTGTTTTTAGTTTTAATGTTCATATTAACCCCGGCTTTGTTGTTGAACATACTAAGAGAAGGTATTTTTAATGAGGACTGTAGCTTTCGACAATGTTCATCTAGCTTAAATTTAAAATGTATTAATAAAACATGTCAATGTGAATCTAAACAATACTATAAAAACAAATGTTATAACTTAAGTTTGTATCAAGATAACTGTGAGTTAACAGAACATTGTGAAACAAATAAATCTTTGGTATGTTTAGATTCGAAATGTAGTTGTATTAATTCTAAATTTTGGGATACAAATTCTCAATCTTGTGTTGATCGATTAAATTATGGTGAAAAATGTTCCATAGATCAATGCAAATTGTATTCTAATTTAACTTGTAGTTTAAACACAGGTTTCTGTGATTGTGAACAATCATCAATGTAAATTTAAAAAAAATTATTATTTGTTAATTTTATTTATTTGTATATTTTAAACATAAAGTGAATATTGGAACGGAACTGATTGTGTTAAGAAAAAAACATACAATCAATCATGTGAAAATGATTTACAATGCTTAGAATCAGAATCAACAATTTGTATAGATTCAAGATGTAAAATAATTTTAATTAAATAAAAAATCTTTTTTTTTGATGATTATAGTCCAAAAAATAAGGTTCTTGTGATGCTAGCAAATTATTTGAAAATAATCTAAGAAGATGTATAAAATATCCAATAGATTGCCATGATTTATATTTAAATGGTCAAACAAGCGATGGTATATATACAATTTATTTATCTAGTAGTTTAAGACCAGTTCAGGTTTATTGTGAAATGGCAAAAGGTGGTTGGACTAGAATATTTAATAAAGTTGATAGATCAGGAGGTTTCGATAAAACTTATGAAGAATATGTAAATGGATTTGGATCTTCATCTTCATCTTTTGATACTAATAATTGGTTTGGTTTAGCAAATATGTACGATTTATTAAATTCTAAAAATTATGATGTCTGGATTGAATTTTATAACCCAGATAGTTATATACGATATTCTAATTTTAAGATCGGAACAGCTGCTCAAGGATATCCATTAATTTTGGGTAATTTAATTGGTTCGAATACACCCGCGTCAGATTTTACCTTATTAAATGGACAAACTTTTAAAGCAAAAGGTAATGATCCTACTGGTTGTACCAACGAATATGCAGGAGGTTGGTGGTTTAAACAATGTTTCATAAGTTCAATTTGCTTAACAGCAGCCCAATTTCAATATGATATAAATCCAAGAGTTAATGTCCCAAGGATCAAAATGTTCGTAAAGAGTTTTAGTTATTAGAGATTTAACTAGTATTTCAATTGCTTAAAGCTTAACTTCATTGAACTTTATCATATAGCTAAATTAATTTAATTTCGTAGTTAATTCGAATTAAAATTTTTTATCTAAATCTTTAACTGTAAAATCACAATTAGTCAGGTATTACTTTTACCTGATAAAAACAAATTTTTCAAACTATAATGTTAAAGCATATATTTATTAACATTATATGATTGCTATAGAACTTTAATTTGAAAAAATATAGTTGATCACGATCATTTTTTTCCAAAAAGTGATAAAATACGTGGTCTTAATCAGATTAAAAAAACTTAAATTATTATTTTATATAATAGAAATGATATAAAACAGCCAAAAAAATAAAAATACAATTAATAAATATTATAAATATATATATCTTTTTTCTCAGATTTAACAAGCCAATAATTACAAAATTAATCAAAACTAAATTATTTAAAATAAAATTATTAATAATATTAATTTATTAGTTTTAATAATAAACTAAATTTATTATTTCGGATGAAATTGTTTATAATTGTATTTGGAAATAATTTTAGTTTTGCTCCTCATTAATTACCAGCGATATTTTATTCTTATTTTCCTTGGTAACACAAAGTTTATTTTTTTGAATTTTTAATAACTTTTTGTAAGTCGAATTTTAATTAGAAGATATTAGTTTATTTGAATATTATCTTCAACTTACAGACTATTGATTGATTTGGAAAATATTTTTAAATTTTTGATTAAAAACAAAACATCTTTATTAGGCAAATTTATCTAAACTAAACTTTATTTTTCAAATTTAAAAAATATTTTTAAAATTTAATAGATTCAATTTGCGTTTTATTTTTGACTTTGCGTTGTACCAAATACAAAATTAAAATTCTGTATATGTGAAGAAGACAAAGAATCAAATTTTTAACTAATAAATAATAAAGCAGGTAATTTTTTTCAAATCTAAAATAAAATAACATGGCAATGCGAGTTATTAAAAATGGAAAATCTTGAGCCCAAAATGCCAAAAACAAAGTCCATATTTCTGTTCCAAAAACCAAATTTAAAATTTTTTCTTTATTAGTTTGGTTTCTTTTTATTTTACGCTTATTTGAAATTACAAAACTAAACTGTGAACAACTAATTGAAAACAAAACTTTATAAAATTATTAAATAAATTTATTTATTTATTTTTATGTTTATAAAAATTACTTGTTATTGTATAATAAAAACCTTTAGAAGATAAAATATTTGGTTCTTCTAAATTACTGAAAAACTCTATTATGTCACTACCGACAAATATCTAAATTTTATTAATTTTGAATTAAAACAACTTTTCTAAAATTGTATTTTTAACAAGTTTTAAATTAGCTTACATATGTAATCAACATTTGTGATATAACTTCTTTTTCAATTTTATTTTTGAATGGTAACAACCATCTGGCAACTAGATGTGTAATTAAAAATACAAAAACAATTATTTCAAGCATGTCACATAATGTTAAATTCTTTTAAAATATAGAATTTCTTAAATTAATTTTAAACTTTAAAACTTAATTTTAAGAATAACAACTCCTAAAGTAAATTCATATTTTGATGAAGATTCGATGGTGTTGTTTGTATTTTTTGGACAATCATGATCTTCAAAGTTGTATTTTATAATTAAAATATTCCATATAATAACCAACATAACAATTGTAAAACAAGTTGATGAAATTGTAAACCAAGAAAATTCCTTTCCATCTCTATAAACAGATATGTAAATACAATCAATAATGATCACAATATCAAGTAGTAGTAGAAATAAATAATAATAGTTATTAGTCAATTTTATCATGTAAACAATTGCAAATATATTCTCAATAATATACAAAAATCGACTCAAATTTGATAAGGTTATTTTTAAAATTCGTTTTTGAGTCTTTGATTTCTTTTCACTTTTTAAAACATGATTTTTATCAAACCATTTGTGAACCATTGTAAAAATTTATTATAATGTAAATTTTTAATATAGAAATTTAGTCTGATGCTAATTTTTTTCTTCAATATTAAATATTAAATATTTAGAAATAAATATTAAATAAATTATTATTTAATTTTTTTTTAATGTTTTATTTTAAAAAAAGAGAAATTTTTTAGCTTTTTATTAATATTTACCTTAATGAAATCTAATTAAACTCAAATAAAGTTTTTAAGTTAAATTTTTTTAGAGACTTTTTTCGAAAAGTAGTTTTAAAAATATTTAATTTAATAAAGATCAATTAATTCATTTATTTCTAAATAATGTTTGAATGTTTTTAGATATTAATATGAATTTTTTTTCATATTTCAGATTAAAATTAGGTAATAATATTACTTTTTTTTCTTTGAGTCTCTAATTCAATCTTTTAAAAGCTAGTAGATTCTGTTTGGTAAAGAAAAATAGTATAATTTCATGAATATAAAAGAGCCCAAAAATTATTTAAAGTTTAAAAAGAGAGAGAGACAATTATTATTTTTAAATAAAATTATTGATTTAAAATATAATCATAGATTCTAAAAGATGAAAGAATAAGCTTTCGAAATATATTCAAAACTTAACTGTACTATGAAAAAAATAAATGGTACAAAATATGGTTTACTTTTAGTAGAGATTCTTTATTAAAACAAATCTAGATTATAAATGGTTTTAAAAAAATAAAAATAAAAATTTTGATGATTGATTTAGCAACAAATATTATGAAAAGATTGTTTTTAAATGGTTATTTAGAACTCACTCTTGACTTTATCAAATAATTTCAACATATTACTAAATATTTCAACAGGAGAACATTTTCTAATACAAACTTAACACCGGTTAATTTTTTATCCACAATATTTTGAATTTTGTGTTACATCATCAGTGAATTTTGATTATGTTTCAGTATATATAATCTTATTTGATATTTTGAAATAATCAATTAATTTTAACAAAAAATTTATATTTAAAAACTAAAATAGAAAAATAATTCAACAAAATGAAAAATACGTGATTTATAAAAGCTTTTTTATTTTTAATTAGTTGAAAAAAAAATTGATTTAAAGTTGAAATTTTTTAACTTGAATCAAACATGAAAAGTATAATGATGATATTGATGATGATGATTATGATTATAATGATGCTGGTGGATTGATGAAATTATATATATATTTGAAACATGATTCTTTTTATTTCAATAAAATAAAATAAAAAAAGAAAAATAAGAAAAAAGAGAGAAAAAAATTAATTAACCATATGTTTGCTTTACAAAAATTTATAGATATTTCTTAAATAAACTTCAAATTCAAAAATTAGTTTTATTTAATTAAAAAGATTAGAAATAAATATATACAATTACAATAATTTAAGATTTTCTATTCTAATATAGAACTAAAACTATTAACCCGGTTTGTAAATTACAAAATTTTAGAATTATTTTTATCTAAATGCTAATTTCAATCATTAAAAATCAATTTCTTTATTTATATTTTTTCTACAATATGTTGCAAAATTAATTGCGTTTTATTATAATACAAATACATATATTAAAACGAAATTTATTTTGCAAATATCAAATAAAATATTCCTTTTATGTATTTGACCAAAATTTGAATTTTTCAAATTAATAAATGCAAGATTACTTAATAGAAGAATATTAAGAAAAAAGTAAATATTATTATCTGTTTTAAATTTGCATTTTAATCTATTTCTCTAAATAATTTAAAAAAAAAAAAAAAAAAAAACACCTTGAGGTAAATTAATTTAGCTAATAATAATTATAATAATAATTTCTTATATTCTTTAGTGTTTTATATTTCTTTTCTAAGTTTTTTTTTGTTTTAATTGAAACTAATTTTTACCAATAAAATAACTTTTGTTGCATGACGTAAATTTAAACTAAATTAATTAATCGAAACAACAATAACAACAACAACAACAGCAACAACTTTATATATAAATAAATAACTATATAAATTCAAATACTAAAATTTACGGTATTTTATTTTGTTTTTTTTTTTTATAATTTTAGTTTAAAAAACAAAATAAAGCAACAAGAAAATTGATTTTAATGAATTTATCTTTCTATTCTATTTCTCTATAGTTTGTTTCTTTATTTCTTTCTTTCTATTTCTCTATTTATTATTATGTAATATAAATAAATTGTTAAAGATAAAAAATATTTATATTAAAAATTCTCTTAATAGAGCTTCTTTTTTTTTTTTATATTTTTATTATTATTATTATTATTATTATTATTGAAGAATTGATCTCTTAAATGATAAATGATTTTTTCTTTTCTTTCTTTTTCTCTTTTTTCTTTAACTTTATATGAAATTATTTTTATTTTTTTTTTGTTTTTGCTGTTTTTTTGATTACTTTTAATTTTTGAGAATTTCGCTTAAATTTTTTTTTAAAACTTAGGAAATTAACAAGTTAAAATAAATATTTTTTTATTCAAATTTCATAAAATGGTTTTAAAACAAGCGAAAAAAAAAATCTTTAGCGTTTTTATTTTCAAATGGCAAATTTTTTTATGTGTTTTTTTAATTTTATTATTTATTAATATTTAAGAAAAAATTGTTAAATTTTTATTATTATTATTAAAAATTAAATAAAAAAAAAAAAAAGCAGAAGAATGACAGACGAAGAAGAGAATAAGAAAAAATTGGCTAAAAAAGATCCAATTAAAATAGAATGCAGAGTTGTGTTTGTTAAAATAATTCAAATTGATTCTAAAAATGAGAAATTCGAGGCTGAATGTATTATTGAATGTACCTGGCTTGATGATAACTTGTTCAGGGCTTTGTTAGATCCAGATATGCCCAAAAAGCGTAAATAATTTGAATTTTATTTTTTTATTAGAAATTTAAATTATTAAACTAATAAAATTTAAATGCTAAAACAATTAGAAAAAAAAACTTGGTGTTTAATATAAAATTAAATTAATTAGAAAGATAATCGTTGTTGCAAAATTCATTGCGGTCAATTAATATATAATTAGATTATATAGAACGTAATTAATTTTGCAACATCATAAAATCATCTTTTAAATATATAAATAATTTTTATTTAATTAGAAGAATTAAAAAATTGGAAATACAATACTGTTGCAAAAGTAATTGCGTTTTATAATATATGTTTACATATCAATTAGACGCAATATATTTTGCAACAATATTAAAATCATTTTGTCATCAAATAATTTTTAATTGTGTATTGTTTTTTTTTTTTTATTTTTAAGAACAAAAAGGTGTAGTCGATACAAATGAGATTAATTTTACAGATTATTATTTGAAATATTTACTTAACAATTTAGATGAATTAGACTATGATCCGAAAAAGTATTGGTCACCAGAAATATTTATAGAAAATTCAATAACATCATCAGAATTATTAAAATATAAAATGGAAATAATTGAAAAAGATCCGAAATTCTTCGACAAATTGATAAAAAAACAACAAAAACAACATCAGCAACAAAACAACAACAAACAAATCGAGAACAAAACAGTTCATGCAATCAACAATTTAACAGTTAAAATAGTTGAAATGAAACGAGTTAAAGGCATTTTCTATGAACGTTTAGAACTAAACGATTTTCCAATTGATTTGCAAGAAATTTCTATTCGCCTATCGTCTAAAAAGAGTACTAAAGAAGTAATTTTGATAGCAAATAAACACGAACCATCAACAGTAGATATAAACAATTTCTATGATGGACAACAATATGATTTGTTTGAGAATGTTGATATAAGAATAGAAACTCGTAAAGATGAGTTTAGAAAAATAATTCGTCCCTCGTTTATAGTTAGTGCTTTTGTGGTTAGAAAATTCCGGTTTTATCTTTACAAGTAAAATATTTCAAAACTCTGCAACATTTTTTTGTGTTTGCAGAGTTGTTGCAGATTTAATGCAGAGTTAAAATTTTTAAAATTTTTAAATAAAGTGCTTACACTTTGATATTTTTGATTACAATGCTTGCATTTACCGGATTTTCATTTAGTCCAAAAGCACCACAATTTAGATGTCAAGTAACTGCACTATTGCTTTTGACTTTGGTCAATTTTAGATGGATTATAACCCAACGTTTGCCGTCTGTATCATACTTGACTCTATTAGACAAATATTCAATAGGAAGTATAAGCATTTTGTTTATTTTATTTGTATGGCATTCATTGATTGGTTCAGAGCTGTTTGAAAAAAATGTTTTGCTTATAGACAATTACATTTTCTATGCTCTATTCGGTTTTTATGTTTTATTTAATTTAATTTTTATTTGTTTATTTTTAAAATTGTTTTTAAGTATTAGAATGTTTAAGAAAAAGAATAAGAAAAAAAATTCTAATTTTTCGAATTCTAATTCTTTGAATTCTAAAACTGTTCAAAGTTCTATTTGAGAAATAATTAGAAAAAAATGATTATTATTATTGTTCATGTAATTTTATTCCAATTATTATTACTAATTATAAATAAATTTTAAATTTTATTTTTGTAATTTATATTATTTTCTTTTGTTTAACATTTATTCAACACATTTGAATAAAACATTGAAATGTTGCAAAATAAATTTCGTTTTAAATAATCCAATAATATACTAATTAAACGTAATTTTTTTGCAACATTTAAAAGATTAAAAATAACATTAAAAGTACTCCATGATTGTTTATAAAATCTTGATATTTCTTAATTATCAATTTATAAATAGACCTTTTCTTTTCTTAAATAATGATTATTTCCTAAATAGTAGCTAAATACAATAAATTAAATTATAATTTATATTCTTTATTTTGATATTTATTTTCTAATCTTATCCATATAATTCTCTTAGTAAACTATGACATGTTTATATTTATTTGCTAAGTGCACTTTAGTGCCTTTAAAAAATTTACAACTTTTTGATTTATTTATTTATTTATGTTTTATATTTTAATTTTTTAAAGATTTAAAGTTATTCTTTTAAAATATGTTTATAAACTATGCACTATTAAAACAACATCAATTAATCAAATTTAAATAGATTTATTTTTAGAATATATAATCCAAATTGTATTAATACAAGAATCAGTATCAATTTAATAGTTATATAAACAACAAAGAAAAAAAAAAAGGAAAATTTTCTTTTCTAATTTATATAAACAAATTTGCAAATAATTTAGTAGAAAAACAAAATAACTAATAAATTAAAATTATCTATTGAAAAGTATTTTCTTTTGTAAAATTGTCTGATTGATTTATACACTTTGTTTTTATTTCTTAAAAAAAAAAATAACTTGAATATTAGTTAAAGTATAATAAAAGATATATTAGAACCAAAATAAGAGAAAATTTCTAATGCAAATTTATTTAATAAAAATAATTTGGAAAAAAAATTATTTTGTTTTATTGTCTAGTTTGATCAATCTTTTGAATAAGAAATAAATATCAGCTATGGCTACAATTAAAGCCAATACAAAACCTCCGATCATTTGCTTTATTAAAATGAATTGATTTAAAATTTAAAATAAAAAAATAAGCTCAAATTAAAATAGTAAACCAACTTTAGCTAGATTTGGTTCATCTAAAGAATATTGCACTGCTTTATAGCCAAACATAAATGCACCTCCAACAACAGCTACAATGTTTATAATAGAAACAATCTGGCCTTGAGCAGTTCTAACTATTTAAAATAAAAAGCAAAGTCTTTTAATTAAAATTTAAATTAAAATTGATTATTCATATTGGAAAATTACAATCGGTAGAATAATTTTTTGAGGCAGATGAAAACTTTAAATTAGAACTTTGATTTATATTTGAGACCATATTTTGGTAATTTTCTTCTTCTATTTTTGCCTTTAGTTTTTCCATATGAGCTACAAATTCTGGATTCTATCTCAAGTTAATTTAATATAATTATTTAGCATTTTCTAAATTCAAATATAAATAATATTGAATAATATGAATAATATACTCTTTCTGGAGCTTTTAACTTGGGAAGATAAAGTTCATTGTTGACTAATAATTCATTTAAATAAACTTTTTTTCCTGTTTTATTACAATTTTTGTTCCAAAATGTCTTTAAATTTTTCAAATACTCAAGACTTAGGTATTCTTTATCGATTTGATTTTCAAAATGATTATTATCACTTTTCAAATCTAAACATTCTTGAATTAAACTTTTTATTTTAGCGCTATTTTTTATAGGTTTCCAAATATCCATAATTTATAAATATAAAATAAAATATATAATTTATTTATTTTAAATTAAAAAAACTAAATGTCATGAATAATTTTGAAATTTTATTATATTTTTATAATCTAACTTGCAAAACTAAGAATTAAAAATATTAAACAAAAAAAACTGGATTTTTTAAAAAAGTTTTTTAAAATATATATTTTTTGCTTTCGCTTATTATTTATTGT
This sequence comes from Brachionus angularis, assembly GCA_021432725.1. Taxonomy (NCBI): domain Eukaryota; kingdom Metazoa; phylum Rotifera; class Eurotatoria; order Ploima; family Brachionidae; genus Brachionus; species Brachionus angularis. The sequence continues at coordinate 1,372,441 of JAJVDD010000007.1, forward strand.
TATTTATCAAAAGACAGTTAAATTTAGATTTTTTTAAAAATTTTTCATTACCCATTTTTTATACTATCTAGATACCAGAATATAATTAATTGGCATTTTTCTGTTCTCGCTTTAAAAAGAATCTTGTCCATTAAACAAAATTGCAATAATTTGACGATTTTAGTTGGCTCCAAGACCAAGTTGGTCCGGTTCACCTTCTATTTAATGTTAATGAACCTTCTTAAAAGTTAATCAACAAGGTTTATCCTTCTTATAGTGATATTTTAAGTGGTCAGAGTGGAAAGGTGTTAAAGGCTTAAGGAATTTCAGAGCTGCGTTTAATTTCTCACAACAGCTTTTTCTATTATTCCGTGTAGTAAGAATTATTAGTAAAAAAAATAAAATAACTAATAAGTCAAAATAAATAATATAATAAAATTTAAGTATTTCAATATAATCGGAAATAATCAGTACTACGTGTACAATTAATACGAGGTATAGTTTTTATAAAAAATTTTGGTTTAAATTTTTGGATTTAAAAATATCATGATTTGTAATTTATGCATTAAATGGTCTAAATTTATTGATCTAAATTTTTGCCTTTTATTTAGATTTTGGTCAATAATAAATTCATTTTCAAAATGATGACATTTATTTATTAAATGAAAATTAAAAAATTGATTTAAAAAAATATATATAAAGATTGGTAATGTTTTAACTGTTATGGGTAATATTTGTATTTATACATTTTTATAATTTTAATACTTTTCAGGTTTTTCACTTTCTTTTTCATAAAAAATTTTGATAAATCTAAAAAAAGAGCTAAAAAATATATTATTGCTATTGAAATTATAGCAATTATTGTTGCTGATTTAACAACTGTTTTGATAATTTTGATTTCATTTTGTTGATGTTCACATTTTTCACCATAATAATACTGAACGCATTTACACTCTGTTGAATAAGTATTATTATTATTATTATTATTATTATTGTTGAATATTTCTTGACAATAACCATTATTGTTACAGGTTTGATTTAAACAAAGTTTAATTTTATTTTCGCAATTTAAGCCATAGAAATATTTTTCATTACATAAGCATTTGTATTTGTTATTAGAATTTTTAAGTTGGTTAGAATTATCTATATCAATGCATAAAGCATTATTTAAACATGGGTTTGATGAACATGCTCTTAAATCATATTCACAAGAAGGGCCAGTGTAACTTAGTAAACATGAACATTTAAATTTATTTAAATATGATTCATATTCACATATTCCATGATTAGAACAATTAATCAAACAATTATTTAAATCAATATTTTTTATTGAAAGAAGTGTATTGATATAATTAATATTCTCTTCTGATTGATTAAATGAAAATAAAATCTCTTTTGAATAATTTAAATTGATTTGATTTGATATGTTTGGAAACGTCATAAAGTTTGAATTTGTAAAACTTAAAACATTATTTAATGTGGTTAAACTAGTTTCTGTTAAGTAAATTGTTGATAATTTTTCATATGAGTGATTATTTGCAAATGAAATAGTACTAGTGTCATTCGAAATTATTTTGTTTGTTGAATGCAAAGAGTCATTTATATTGGTTGTATTCTTGACACTTTCGTAAGTAGAAATTTTATCAGTTGTTTCATAATGGTATATTGTTTGTGCTATTATATTATTTGTTGAATTAGAATTTGTGCTTAAATTTTGTTTTGTACTTTCAAATGTTTGGTTTGTAAAGTAATGTGTTGATTTGTTATCATATGATTGACTATTTGCATATGAATTAGTATTTATGTCATTATATATTATTTCGTTTGTTGTTTGTATAAAGCTATTATTATTTATGTTTTCAAGAGTATAAATTGTATGAGTTTTTTGTTGAGATGTTTGATAGACAGATTTTGTTTCTATTATCATTATGTTTGTTGAATTATAATCAAAGCTTGAATTGCTTACATTTAAAATTAAAGTATTTTTTACAGCTTGTTGTACTTTAATTGTAAGAATATTTGTCTCTACTATCAAACTACTATATTTAGTACTTATTGAAATATTATAAATTCCTTGATTATAGTAAACATGTTGAAAATTGATGTTATTTCCTATTAGTTCATCATAAATAACTCTAACATAAAATCTCCAAATATAATATGTTATTTTTGAAATAATGATTGATCCATTCAAAGAGCCATTATGAATGAAATTAAAATCTGTTAGTTCACAGTATTCAGAATTATCTATTGCTAATTCAGCATATTCTTTATCTTTTAAGCCAAATATTACTGGGAATAAACCAATATCTGTTTTAAATAAACCAATTTGGCTTTGATTAATATAATTATAGCCTTTGTTTAAATAAATCTCATTTGTTTCATAATCTATTCTTGTTGATAAACTTTCAGAATAATATTCATATTTAATCAAGTTTGAGTGATAACAATTTTGAAAATTGTTCAAATTACATTCAAGTATTCTAATAAACTTTAAAAACCAAATAATAAAATCTATAAATTTAAATTTATTTTTAAAATTATTTGATACCCCAATTTTAACATAACCAGGTTTTAAGCAAAATAATTCAAAGCCCTTAACCTGTTTTGTAGTATCTAAGTCAATTATATTAGTTAACAATACACCATATGGATAGGCTAATGTGCTAGCTAATTTGAATTCAATACTTTTTGGTACAACTTTTACAAATATAAAAATTATAGATCAAAAAAAATGTTTACATTTTCTAGTAATTTACAGTAACTATATAATATAAATTTTTTCCATGTTTTATTATCATTAAAATTTAATTCTAAATCTAAAAAATTTCTGCTCATATTTTGGGTTTCTATTGTTAAACTACAATTAAAAGTTTGATTAACTATAGCAATATTTGGACAAGTAAAGGAAAATTTTGAATATGGTACTTGATTTAATTTAAATAAATAGATTTTTTTTTTAATTTTATTTATTAAACTATACCTTTAATATAATTTGCTAAATTATATAATTTTTTGACCATAAGTAACTTATTATATTCAGTTGAATTGTTCACTTTGATTATTAAATTAAAAATACCAAACAAAAAATATGTTTTTGGAATTAAAATATAATTAAAACTAGTTTCATCAATTATCAAATTGAATAGAAATTTATTTCTTATATTTCTAGTAATATCAATTAGAGCAAAATTATTAGTATTTTCGACAAGTAAAGTTAAATAAATATCGTCCATGGATCTTTCATAATAAAATTTTAATCCAGTACCTACAGTTGTAATAAACGGGATCCAACCCTTTTTAACTGTCAAATTGCCCAACTGAGACTGATTAAAATAATTATAACCAGTTTTAGCAGTTAAAAGATTCGATTTGACATAATTTTTTTGATCAATATTTAAAACGTTTAAATTTGTCGAATCTAAATATTCACTACATGAAATATCGTAAAAGTTATTATTACACTCAACAATATTAGCTATCTTTTAAATAAATACAAAACATTTAATTCTAATTTTGAAGGAAAAAATAAAAAATTTTTTTTCGTACCTCTAAATAAAAATTTTGTTGATTCTCATTATAAAATTCCAAGCCTGTTAAAACACCATCTTGCTTAATTATGCTATTCAAAAATACTGTTGCACTATAATTTTTTGCAAGTGGTTTATACATACTTATATTTAGATTTGGCTTCGGATTCTCTAACACTTGAGGAAAAATTTTTTTATTTGATTTTTTTTTCTTAAGTTTAAAATACATTTTTCACTTAATCCAGTACTACTTATATTTCTAATTTCACCATCAGAAAAATCAATTGTAAAATTCACTTCAGTTTGATCATTATTTATAAAATATAATTTGCATATAAACTCTAAACCATAATTTATATTATTAAAAGGGCAATTCATCAAATGGCCAAAGCCTATTCATTTAAATAATTGATAAAAATTTTTCTTAAATTTAAAAAGCGCTAAAGCATAATCTCGGACTTTTCAATTAAATATATAAAATTTTGAATTCTTTTTTATTGCAAACTTTCTTTCTCATTTACTAATGAATATTTATTTTGAAAAAATTTTACTGTAATTCAAAAAATACACATGCTGAAATTTTTAATACAAATTTTTTGAAGCCCGAGATTATGATATAAAGCAAATTAAAAAAAAATTATTTTTTAGAACCTATTTGAATGATCATAAGAATAAAAATTAGTAATTTTGGAAAATTCTTCATTTTTAAAAAAAAAATAAAAACATTTTAGCCAAATTGAAAAATTGAAACTTGCGCTTATTAGTTAATTATTTACAAGTATGTAAATTAAAGTTTATTTAAGAAATATATTAAATAAAAATTTTAGTTTTTAGAAAAAATCGATAAAAAATAACTGTCTTGCAATTTTTTAGCTACAATTTTGCTTGATTTGAGTTAAACAAAAATATATCCAAACAAAAATAAATGGTCTAAATTGAAAATCAATTTATAGTTATTAAAATTTATTTTCAAAAATTAACAATGATTATGCACAAAGATTACAAATTTTGTTTTTAAAAGATCAATTAGAAAGTTTAATTTTTATTGAAAACATTTTTTTTTAATTAAAACTATTTTCATATGCATGAATTATTAAAACATTTGCTTTTATTTTGGTTAATAAAAAAATAATGAAAATTTTAAATTCTTTTGTTTGTTTTTTATTATTATTATTTATTATTTACAAATATGTATTATATTCATTTTTTCTTATTATTTTCAATAGAAATTTTTTTGATAATGATAAAGTATTTGTAAACGACAATTCCCACTATATCCACATTTAATTATTTTTAAAAATTTGAGTAACTTGATAAAAAGAGTATCAAAAACTTATTAAAAGCAAGGTAAACATTTTGCTCAAATATCAATTTTCTTATTTTTGTTCATTAATTTTTTATTCAAAAAAAATTTATTTTTTAATTTTTTTTACATGTTAAAATTAATGAGCAAAAATAAGAAAATTTATATTTGAGCAAAATGTTTACTTTGCATGAATTTAATAAAATATTACAAGAAATTCGAAATATTTCGTAATAGCAAACAGTTAATTTTATCTACTAATTATTGTATGTCTAATCCTTTAAAACATACCATTTTCATAGATTTACATAAATATTTCAGTTCTATATTAAGAAGTGAATTAAAAAAATTGAATAATTTTTTCAAATGCTTCGTGGAAATAATAAGACCTACTTTAAATATTCTTAACAAATACTGTATTGTTTTCAAAATAGTGTTGTTAAGATTATGGTTTCTTAGACTAATCGTAGATTACGATTAGCAGACCTTGATTATATTATTCAAATCGAAACTAATCGGTCATTTAATCGATTAATTCCATTAAGAGCCAGCTAGCTTGCATTTTAGAGATATATACAGTAATACAATACTTTTGCTTTGTTTTATAAAAAAAAATAAAACTTTAAGGAAAAAAGAATTTTAAAAAGTATTACACGACAACTTATAGATTAATAAGTTTAAATTTCTAGATTAATCGAATCCTGTATCAAAACCTGAATATTTCAATATTTCAGTTCAGGCAAAAGACATCTGTCAGACCCAAGGGGCAGCTGAACTCATTTATTTAAAAATATTTAAAATAAAGATTTAATTTACAAAATATTTATAATTCAAGTCAAATTTATCAAAAGTTTTACAAAAATTTAAAAAGATTAAATTAATATTATTTTTAATTACATTATTATAATGTTGAGGTTTTAGTTGTATATCACTTTTAATGATTTTATTAACTAATTTAATAAAAAAATATTCAAATGTATTCTCCATACAGTCATTAAACTTCCCTTTTGATGGTAGAAAATAACAATTATTATTCCTTAAGTTATAATTACAAGTCAAGCTCTGCTTAAAATGAGCATTTAATAATTTTGGTGAAACTTTACAGTTAAATATTTTATAGATAAAAGATGAGAGTCTAATTATAATACGATGTTGAAAGCAGTTTAAGTTGTATTCTTCAAGCCTGTTGTTTAGAAAGTTAAAATCTTCCAAAGTTAAAATAGTATGATTTATTTTAAAGAGTTTATATAAACAGAAATTGTACAAATTAGCAAGTTTTTGAATAGCTTTCTTAGAGAAGTAAATAGTTAAAGTACTACAGTAGTCAAAATGAGGAAGTATAAAAGATTTGAAAAATTGAAGTTTAACTTCGGGATTAAGATAGAATAAACGATAAATTGAAAATAACCGTTTATTAATTGACTGCTTCAGTTCACCTACGTGTTTTAAAAATTTTAGTTTATCATCAATAGTTACCCCAAGTAGTTTAAAATGTTTTACAACTTCAATTGAGTTATTACCTATTGAAATAAAATTTGGGAAAAATAAATTTCTTTTATTGGAAATAAACATTATTTTGGTTTTGTCCCAGTTTATATCTATTCGATTGTATTTACACCAGATTAACAGTTTTTTGATAGAACAATCGAAGCATTTGAGTAACTCATTTAGATCTTTTTCCGATTTAAGAAGAGTGGTATCATCAGCAAATTATTTCAATTCATTAATTTTTTATTCAAAAAAAATTTATTTTTTAATTTTTTTTACATGTTAAAATTAATGAGCAAAAATAAGAAAATTTATATTTGAGCAAAATGTTTACTTTGCATGAATTTAATAAAATATTACAAGAAATTCGAAATATTTCGTAATAGCAAACAGTTAATTTTATCTACTAATTATTGTATGTCTAATCCTTTAAAACATACCATTTTCATAGATTTACATAAATATTTCAGTTCTATATTAAGAAGTGAATTAAAAAAATTGAATAATTTTTTCAAATGCTTCGTGGAAATAATAAGACCTACTTTAAATATTCTTAACAAATACTGTATTGTTTTCAAAATAGTGTTGTTAAGATTATGGTTTCTTAGACTAATCGTAGATTACGATTAGCAGACCTTGATTATATTATTCAAATCGAAACTAATCGGTCATTTAATCGATTAATTCCATTAAGAGCCAGCTAGCTTGCATTTTAGAGATATATACAGTAATACAATACTTTTGCTTTGTTTTATAAAAAAAAATAAAACTTTAAGGAAAAAAGAATTTTAAAAAGTATTACACGACAACTTATAGATTAATAAGTTTAAATTTCTAGATTAATCGAATCCTGTATCAAAACCTGAAAAAGTTATTTAGTCTTATAGCCAGTTACCAACTTCTACTTTGTCATATAACATGAATACACAGCCCTAACTTAAATATCTTTTTCGAAAATTCTATTCATTCCACTAAGCTAGTAAAAATATGAATTGAATTTTGATATGTAAGAAGATTAAATCATTAGTTAGAATTATTGGTACCAGATTTACTTATCCAAGCTTGTTTAGATGTATTGATTGAAGGAAGTTTGAATGATTCTACAGTTGTTACCATACACAATTATTCACTGAGCGATTACAAACAAACTTTATTAGGATATGATCATAAATTTTTGATTCTAATTTTATTTAGAAGATTAAGAGAAGTGGTGGAAAAAAATATCAATTTAAAATTAGATATCAGCTTTGATAACAAAATTAAAATAAACATTTTCTACTGTATAAAATAAAAAATATCAAAACTATTTTTTAGTTCAGTAAAATTTAATAAAAGTAATTTAATGATTATATTTTAAGTAATTTTTAAAAAAAAAAATTTTTTCGGTAAATATTAATTTAATAATCAGTAAAATTGACAAAATTATAAAAATGAGAAAATATGTTCCTAGTAGAATTCTTTTAAATAGATTAGTAAATTAAATAGATATCGTTACAATTTATGTTTAAATCATGAGTATTAAGTTACAATTATTTAAAATAAGCTCCTTAATCTTTTTTGATAGCTTTTTCAAAATTTTTGAAAATAATTAATCAATTGTTTTTCTCTTAATTGATATTATTAATTTTAAACTTGTATAAGTTGTTTAGTTTTTTTTTTTATTTTAAACTTTTTTTTATAATATCATTCAGTAAACGTTATTTAATTTTAATTGAGTTTTACTGCTTAAACCTAATGAAATTTTTCGAAGTTTTATTAGTATTCTACTTCTAAGAATTACAATGGTTATTCACCTATTTCTTTTCTATTAATTTGTCATGTTTACCAATTTAGAAATTATAATTATTTTTTTACTCAATATTATATTTTTTTTTCTAATTAGTAATATAATTAAAAAAAAAAATATTTGCTAAAATTTTATTCATTTTAATTACTTCAGTTTTAAAAAAATTTTTAAATTTCCAAATAAAATTAATTATTTTTTTTTTAAATTTTAAAATTATATAAATTAGAAAAAATAATTGAATATTAGATAACAATCGAGTATTTAATTATGCTTAAATACTCAAAATGCTTTTTTTTTGCTTCGTTAGATTTTAAATTATTAATAAAACAATATTTTGCAATATTTGAATTTCTAAAAAACATTCAAATTTTAAAAATATATACAAAACAATTAAAAAATAATAATACAACCATACAATGTTTTTATTTCCAAATTTTAAAATAGTTGAATTCAAGAAAAAACTCTAAAATTTTATCTAAATGATCAAATATTTAAATATGAAATTCACTTAATCTTTGATAGTAATATTTTTGATCTAAAATATCTAAAAAAAATTGACATAAAAAAATCTCTAAATAAATTCCAAATAGAATTAATTATTCGCATTATTAAATACTGGTAACGATTTAGCTAAAAAAAATTTATTTGTCTTTAAAACTAGGAGATTTTAAATTAAATCAAAAAATTGAAGATCCATCTTATACATAATTTTTTTATTTTGGTTTATTTTGAATTTTCGATATTTTTTTATTGATTCAATAAAAGACTTCAGTTACCATATTTCTTAATTACTTTTAAAGACTGAAAAAGAAAATGTCATTTTATGGTGATTAGAATATCTTGCTATTAATAAATATAGATTTTTGATTATTTTTTCCAAATTTTTTAAATAAATTTTTTATCTAAAATGTTTGAGTTGCTTAAGAGTTAGAATGTGAATCGTAAATAAAAAAATAATTAAAAAACATAATTTAAAATTAAAATTGTGACTTTCGATACAACATAAAAAAATAATTTTATAAAAATTTTAAATAAAAATAATTAAAAATTGAGAAATATTTAATTTGGAAAAAAAATAAGTTAATTGAAATTCAAAGAGAATAGATAGAAATAAAAATCATTTTTCTAATTAAGTCTAAAATTTTATAATAAATAATTTGATAATAAATTTTTAGTTTTTGATAAAATTTGTTTTTACAAAAAGCAAACATAATAAAAAAAAATAGCTTAGTGTTTTTGAATACAGTTCAATACAACTTTTTATAAAATTAAGTAAAATAAAATCTGGATGAACGATTTTTCAATTTCTTAAAATATATTTAATTTAGAAAAATAAATTTTTTTTTAGATAATTGAGAATCTTAAATTTCAAATTTAGAAAGTTTAGAATAGGCTTTAAATAACAGAAAAAGAAAATTATGAGCTTATTCGATAGATTCCAATGTTTTCCAGAACAGTATTTAATCAAAAATAAATCTATTTGATTTAAATTTTAAATATTAAATTAAATAAAATTTTAAAGTTGGGGAAAACGAAAAAGAAAAGTTATATCATTATTGTTCCTTTCAATTATAATAGTCATACTTTCAGTTGTACTCGGATTGATTCCTATATATAAATCACGCAAAAATATAAAAGAATATAATTTAGGTACAAAGTTTTTTTTTTTTTATTTGTTTTTAAATTAAATGAAAATGATTTAAAAATGAAAAGATTCAGTTAAAGTTGAGTTAACCGGCGTTGGTCAGTTAAAAACTTATAATGGATTTAACGATGCGAGAATGTCAAAAACAAAATTAAATATAATTAACTTGCTGCAAGAAGATGTAGGTTTATGTGAAAAATTATAACTAAAATTTTATTATCAAAATATTTATAATATTAGATAAAAATAAAATTTCAAAATTATTATGAGAAAAACCTAACAAATCTATACTTAGAAGATTATAATTTGTATTATAATTAAAAAATAAAATGAGAAACTTTATTTAATAATAAAAAAAAGGAAACAAGAAAATGAAACAAACTATTTATATCCAAATTTTACAATAGAATTTAAAGCAAAAAAGAATGCGAACGAGACAATCAAAGAAGAATTAACTAAATTAAAATATTACAAAAATATCAGTATGACGGCGGATTTGTTAAATTTTGGTATAGAAAATTACATGATATTACTAACAAATAAAATCATTAAAAGTATAAAAAAAAATTAAAATAGAATTTAAAATAAGTTGAATTGGAATTAAAAAGGTGAGGTTTGTGAAGTGAAAATCAATAATATTAATGAAACATTAGAAAATTGTTATGTATGTTATTTTACGATTGAATATCCTTATTGTATAAAATTACTAGAAGATTTGATATTATTGTTAAATTCAATGGAAACGACAGTAATAACGAACACAACGTATGAAAAAACTAATACTGAATCAACGGTTAATCCAACTATAAATACAGAATCAACAACTTTGATAGAACAAACTACTAGTTTTACTAAATCAACGAGTATAACTGCAATAACATCAACTGAAACAGAATCAACAACTTTAACTGTAACAACTACTAGTGAAAGCTCATCAACAATTTCAAATGAGACTAATACTACTGCAACCGAAACAAGAAGTTCAAGTGATAATACTTTTTCAAATTCAGAATCATCTAGTTCATCGGTTAATCCAACTACAAATACAGAATCAACAACAACAATAAGTACTGAATCAACAACTTTGATTGAACAAACTACTAGTTTTACTAAATCAACGAGTATAACTGCAATAACATCAACTGAAACAGAATCAACAACTTTAACTGTAACAACTACTAGTGAAAGCTCATCAACAATTTCAAATGAGACTAATACAACTGCAACCGAAACAAGAAGTTCAAGTGATAATACTTTTTCAAATTCAGAATCATCTAGTTCATCGGTTAATCCAACTACAAATACAGAATCAACAACAACAATAAGTACTGAATCAACAACTTTGATTGAACAAACTACTAGTTTTACTAAATCAACGAGTATAACTGCAATAACATCAACTGAAACAGAATCAACAACTTTAACTGTAACAACTACTAGTGAAAGCTCATCAACAATTTCAAATGAGACTAATACTACTGCAACCGAAACAAGAAGTTCAAGTGATAATACTTCTTTAAATTCAGAATCATCTAGTTCATCGGTTAATCCAACTACAAATACAGAATCAACAACAACAATAAGTACTGAATCAACAACTTTGATTGAACAAACTACTAGTTTTACTAAATCAACGAGTATAACTGCAATAACATCAACTGAAACAGAATCAACAACTTTAACTGTAACAACTACTAGTGAAAGCTCATCAACAATTTCAAATGAGACTAATACAACTGCAACCGAAACAAGAAGTTCAAGTGATAATACTTCTTTAAATTCAGAATCATCTAGTTCCTCGGTTAATCCAACTACAAATACAGAATCAACAACAACAATAAGTACTGAATCAACAACTTTGATTGAACAAACTACTAGTTTTACTAAATCAACGAGTATAACTGCAATAACATCAACTGAAACAGAATCAACAACTTTAACTGTAACAACTACTAGTGAAAGCTCATCAACAATTTCAAATGAGACTAATACAACTGCAACCGAAACAAGAAGTTCAAGTGATAATACTTCTTTAAATTCAGAATCATCTAGTTCCTCGGTTAATCCAACTACAAATACAGAATCAACAACAACAATAAGTACTGAATCAACAACTTTGATTGAACAAACTACTAGTTTTACTAAATCAACGAGTATAACTGCAATAACATCAACTGAAACAGAATCAACAACTTTAACTGTAACAACTACTAGTGAAAGCTCATCAACAATTTCAAATGAGACTAATACTACTGCAACCGAAACAAGAAGTTCAAGTGATAATACTTCTTCAAATTCAGAATCATCTAGTTCCTCGGTTAATCCAACTACAAATACAGAATCAACAACAACAATAAGTACTGAATCAACAACTTTGATTGAACAAACTACTAGTTTTACTAAATCAACGAGTATAACTGCAATAACATCAACTGAAACAGAATCAACAACTTTAACTGTAACAACTACTAGTGAAAGCTCATCAACAATTTCAAATGAGACTAATACTACTGCAACCGAAACAAGAAGTTCAAGTGATAATACTTCTTTAAATTCAGAATCATCTAGTTCCTCGGTTAATCCAACTACAAATACAGAATCAACAACAACAATAAGTACTGAATCAACAACTTTGATTGAACAAACTACTAGTTTTACTAAATCAACGAGTATAACTGCAATAACATCAACTGAAACAGAATCAACAACTTTAACTGTAACAACTACTAGTGAAAGCTCATCAACAATTTCAAATGAGACTAATACTACTGCAACCGAAACAAGAAGTTCAAGTGATAATACTTCTTTAAATTCAGAATCATCTAGTTCCTCGGTTAATCCAACTACAAATACAGAATCAACAACAACAATAAGTACTGAATCAACAACTTTGATTGAACAAACTACTAGTTTTACTAAATCAACGAGTATAACTGCAATAACATCAACTGAAACAGAATCAACAACTTTAACTGTAACAACTACTAGTGAAAGCTCATCAACAATTTCAAATGAGACTAATACTACTGCAACCGAAACAAGAAGTTCAAGTGATAATACTTCTTTAAATTCAGAATCATCTAGTTCCTCGGTTAATCCAACTACAAATACAGAATCAACAACAACAATAAGTACTGAATCAACAACTTTGATTGAACAAACTACTAGTTTTACTAAATCAACGAGTATAACTGCAATAACATCAACTGAAACAGAATCAACAACTTTAACTGTAACAACTACTAGTGAAAGCTCATCAACAATTTCAAATGAGACTAATACTACTGCAACCGAAACAAGAAGTTCAAGTGATAATACTTCTTTAAATTCAGAATCATCTAGTTCCTCGGTTAATCCAACTACAAATACAGAATCAACAACAACAATAAGTACTGAATCAACAACTTTGATTGAACAAACTACTAGTTTTACTAAATCAACGAGTATAACTGCAATAACATCAACTGAAACAGAATCAACAACTTTAACTGTAACAACTACTAGTGAAAGCTCATCAACAATTTCAAATGAGACTAATACAACTGCAACCGAAACAAGAAGTTCAAGTGATAATACTTCTTTAAATTCAGAATCATCTAGTTCCTCGGTTAATCCAACTACAAATACAGAATCAACAACAACAATAAGTACTGAATCAACAACTTTGATTGAACAAACTACTAGTTTTACTAAATCAACGAGAATAACTGCAATAACATCAACTGAAACAGAATCAACAACTTTAACTGTAACAACTACTAGTGAAAGCTCATCAACAATTTCAAATGAGACTAATACTACTGCAACCGAAACAAGAAGTTCAAGTGATAATACTTTTTCAAATTCAGAATCATCTAGTTCCTCGGTTAATCCAACTACAAATACAGAATCAACAACAACAATAAGTACTGAATCAACAACTTTGATTGAACAAACTACTAGTTTTACTAAATCAACGAGTATAACTGCAATAACATCAACTGAAACAGAATCAACAACTTTAACTGTAACAACTACTAGTGAAAGCTCATCAACAATTTCAAATGAGACTAATACTACTGCAACCGAAACAAGAAGTTCAAGTGATAATACTTCTTCAAATTCAGAATCATCTAGTTCCTCGGTTAATCCAACTACAAATACAGAATCAACAACAACAATAAGTACTGAATCAACAACTTTGATTGAACAAACTACTAGTTTTACTAAATCAACGAGTATAACTGCAATAAAATCAACTGAAACAGAATCAACAACTTTAACTGTAACAACTACTAGTGAAAGCTCATCAACAATTTCAAATGAGACTAATACTACTGCAACCGAAACAAGAAGTTCAAGTGATAATACTTTTTCAAATTCAGAATCATCTAGTTCCTCGGTTAATCCAACTACAAATACAGAATCAACAACAACAATAAGTACTGAATCAACAACTTTGATTGAACAAACTACTAGTTTTACTAAATCAACGAGTATAACTGCAATAACATCAACTGAAACAGAATCAACAACTTTAACTGTAACAACTACTAGTGAAAGCTCATCAACAATTTCAAATGAGACTAATACTACTGCAACCGAAACAAGAAGTTCAAGTGATAATACTTCTTCAAATTCAGAATCATCTAGTTCCTCGGTTAATCCAACTACAAATACAGAATCAACAACAACAATAAGTACTGAATCAACAACTTTGATTGAACAAACTACTAGTTTTACTAAATCAACGAGTATAACTGCAATAAAATCAACTGAAACAGAATCAACAACTTTAACTGTAACAACTACTAGTGAAAGCTCATCAACAATTTCAAATGAGACTAATACTACTGCAACCGAAACAAGAAGTTCAAGTGATAATACTTCTTCAAATTCAGAATCATCTAGTTCCTCGGTTAATCCAACTACAAATACAGAATCAACAACAACAATAAGTACTGAATCAACAACTTTGATTGAACAAACTACTAGTTTTACTAAATCAAAGAGTATAACTGCAATAACATCAACTGAAACAGAATCAACAACTTTAACTGTAACAACTACAAGTGAAAGCTCATCAACAATTTCAAATGAGACTAATACTACTGCAACCGAAACAAGAAGTTCAAGTGATAATACTTCTTCAAATTCAGAATCATCTAGTTCCTCGGTTAATCCAACTAAAAATACAGAATCAACAACAACAATAAGTACTGAATCAACAACTTTGATTGAACAAACTACTAGTTTTACTAAATCAACGAGTATAACTGCAATAACATCAACTGAAACAGAATCAACAACTTTAACTGTAACAACTACTAGTGAAAGCTCATCAACAATTTCAAATGAGACTAATACTACTGCAACCGAAACAAGAAGTTCAAGTGATAATACTTCTTTAAATTCAGAATCATCTAGTTCCTCGGTTAATCCAACTACAAATACAGAATCAACAACAACAATAAGTACTGAATCAACAACTTTGATTGAACAAACTACTAGTTTTACTAAATCAACGAGTATAACTGCAATAACATCAACTGAAACAGAATCAACAACTTTAACTGTAACAACTACTAGTGAAAGCTCATCAACAATTTCAAATGAGACTAATACTACTGCAACCGAAACAAGAAGTTCAAGTGATAATACTTCTTTAAATTCAGAATCATCTAGTTCCTCGGTTAATCCAACTACAAATACAGAATCAACAACAACAATAAGTACTGAATCAACAACTTTGATTGAACAAACTACTAGTTTTACTAAATCAACGAGTATAACTGCAATAACATCAACTGAAACAGAATCAACAACTTTAACTGTAAAAACTACTAGTGAAAGCTCATCAACAATTTCAAATGAGACTAATACTACTGCAACCGAAACAAGAAGTTCAAGTGATAATACTTCTTCAAATTCAGAATCATCTAGTTCATCGGTTAATCCAACTACAAATACAGAATCAACAACAACAATAAGTACTGAATCAACAACTATACCATCATCATATACAAGTGAAACAATATTCCCAACAACCGAAATAGTTAGTGAATTATCAACTAGTACTGAAGTTATAACTGAAACTATACCATCATCATATACAAGTGAAACAATATTCCCAACAACCGAAATAGTTAGTGAATTATCAACTAGTACTGAAGTTATAACTGAAACTATACCATCATCATATACAAGTGAAACAATATTCCCAACAACCGAAATAGTTAGTGAATTATCAACTAGTACTGAAGTTATAACTGAAACTATACCATCATCATATACAAGTGAAACAATATTCCCAACAACCGAAATAGTTAGTGAATTATCAACTAGTACTGAAGTTATAACTGAAACTATACCATCATCATATACAAGTGAAACAATATTCCCAACAACCGAAATAGTTAGTGAATTATCAACTAGTACTGAAGTTATAACTGAAACTATACCATCATCATATACAAGTGAAACAATATTCCCAACAACCGAAATAGTTAGTGAATTATCAACTAGTACTGAAGTTATAACTGAAACTATACCATCATCATATACAAGTGAAACAATATTCCCAACAACCGAAATAGTTAGTGAATTATCAACTAGTACTGAAGTTATAACTGAAACTATACCATCATCATATACAAGTGAAACAATATTCCCAACAACCGAAATAGTTAGTGAATTATCAACTAGTACTGAAGTTATAACTGAAACTATACCATCATCATATACAAGTGAAACAATATTCCCAACAACCGAAATAGTTAGTGAATTATCAACTAGTACTGAAGTTATAACTGAAACTATACCATCATCATATACAAGTGAAACAATATTCCCAACAACCGAAATAGTTAGTGAATTATCAACTAGTACTGAAGTTATAACTGAAACTATACCATCATCATATACAAGTGAAACAATATTCCCAACAACCGAAATAGTTAGTGAATTATCAACTAGTACTGAAGTTATAACTGAAACTATACCATCATCATATACAAGTGAAACAATATTCCCAACAACCGAAATAGTTAGTGAATTATCAACTAGTACTGAAGTTATAACTGAAACTATACCATCATCATATACAAGTGAAACAATATTCCCAACAACCGAAATAGTTAGTGAATTATCAACTAGTACTGAAGTTATAACTGAAACTATACCATCATCATATACAAGTGAAACAATATTCCCAACAACCGAAATAGTTAGTGAATTATCAACTAGTACTGAAGTTATAACTGAAACTATACCATCATCATATACAAGTGAAACAATATTCCCAACAACCGAAATAGTTAGTGAATTATCAACTAGTACTGAAGTTATAACTGAAACTATACCATCATCATATACAAGTGAAACAATATTCCCAACAACCGAAATAGTTAGTGAATTATCAACTAGTACTGAAGTTATAACTGAAACTATACCATCATCATATACAAGTGAAACAATATTCCCAACAACCGAAATAGTTAGTGAATTATCAACTAGTACTGAAGTTATAACTGAAACTATACCATCATCATATACAAGTGAAACAATATTCCCAACAACCGAAATAGTTAGTGAATTATCAACTAGTACTGAAGTTATAACTGAAACTATACCATCATCATATACAAGTGAAACAATATTCCCAACAACCGAAATAGTTAGTGAATTATCAACTAGTACTGAAGTTATAACTGAAACTATACCATCATCATATACA
Source organism: Brachionus angularis (assembly GCA_021432725.1). Lineage (NCBI taxonomy): Eukaryota > Metazoa > Rotifera > Eurotatoria > Ploima > Brachionidae > Brachionus > Brachionus angularis. The sequence goes on from JAJVDD010000007.1 coordinate 1,389,886, forward strand.
AGTGAAACAATATTCCCAACAACCGAAATAGTTAGTGAATTATCAACTAGTACTGAAGTTATAACTGAAACTATACCATCATCATATACAAGTGAAACAATATTCCCAACAACCGAAATAGTTAGTGAATTATCAACTAGTACTGAAGTTATAACTGAAACTATACCATCATCATATACAAGTGAAACAATATTCCCAACAACCGAAATAGTTAGTGAATTATCAACTAGTACTGAAGTTATAACTGAAACTATACCATCATCATATACAAGTGAAACAATATTCCCAACAACCGAAATAGTTAGTGAATTATCAACTAGTACTGAAGTTATAACTGAAACTATACCATCATCATATACAAGTGAAACAATATTCCCAACAACCGAAATAGTTAGTGAATTATCAACTAGTACTGAAGTTATAACTGAAACTATACCATCATCATATACAAGTGAAACAATATTCCCAACAACCGAAATAGTTAGTGAATTATCAACTAGTACTGAAGTTATAACTGAAACTATACCATCATCATATACAAGTGAAACAATATTCCCAACAACCGAAATAGTTAGTGAATTATCAACTAGTACTGAAGTTATAACTGAAACTATACCATCATCATATACAAGTGAAACAATATTCCCAACAACCGAAATAGTTAGTGAATTATCAACTAGTACTGAAGTTATAACTGAAACTATACCATCATCATATACAAGTGAAACAATATTCCCAACAACCGAAATAGTTAGTGAATTATCAACTAGTACTGAAGTTATAACTGAAACTATACCATCATCATATACAAGTGAAACAATATTCCCAACAACCGAAATAGTTAGTGAATTATCAACTAGTACTGAAGTTATAACTGAAACTATACCATCATCATATACAAGTGAAACAATATTCCCAACAACCGAAATAGTTAGTGAATTATCAACTAGTACTGAAGTTATAACTGAAACTATACCATCATCATATACAAGTGAAACAATATTCCCAACAACCGAAATAGTTAGTGAATTATCAACTAGTACTGAAGTTATAACTGAAACTATACCATCATCATATACAAGTGAAACAATATTCCCAACAACCGAAATAGTTAGTGAATTATCAACTAGTACTGAAGTTATAACTGAAACTATACCATCATCATATACAAGTGAAACAATATTCCCAACAACCGAAATAGTTAGTGAATTATCAACTAGTACTGAAGTTATAACTGAAACTATACCATCATCATATACAAGTGAAACAATATTCCCAACAACCGAAATAGTTAGTGAATTATCAACTAGTACTGAAGTTATAACTGAAACTATACCATCATCATATACAAGTGAAACAATATTCCCAACAACCGAAATAGTTAGTGAATTATCAACTAGTACTGAAGTTATAACTGAAACTATACCATCATCATATACAAGTGAAACAATATTCCCAACAACCGAAATAGTTAGTGAATTATCAACTAGTACTGAAGTTATAACTGAAACTATACCATCATCATATACAAGTGAAACAATATTCCCAACAACCGAAATAGTTAGTGAATTATCAACTAGTACTGAAGTTATAACTGAAACTATACCATCATCATATACAAGTGAAACAATATTCCCAACAACCGAAATAGTTAGTGAATTATCAACTAGTACTGAAGTTATAACTGAAACTATACCATCATCATATACAAGTGAAACAATATTCCCAACAACCGAAATAGTTAGTGAATTATCAACTAGTACTGAAGTTATAACTGAAACTATACCATCATCATATACAAGTGAAACAATATTCCCAACAACCGAAATAGTTAGTGAATTATCAACTAGTACTGAAGTTATAACTGAAACTATACCATCATCATATACAAGTGAAACAATATTCCCAACAACCGAAATAGTTAGTGAATTATCAACTAGTACTGAAGTTATAACTGAAACTATACCATCATCATATACAAGTGAAACAATATTCCCAACAACCGAAATAGTTAGTGAATTATCAACTAGTACTGAAGTTATAACTGAAACTATACCATCATCATATACAAGTGAAACAATATTCCCAACAACCGAAATAGTTAGTGAATTATCAACTAGTACTGAAGTTATAACTGAAACTATACCATCATCATATACAAGTGAAACAATATTCCCAACAACCGAAATAGTTAGTGAATTATCAACTAGTACTGAAGTTATAACTGAAACTATACCATCATCATATACAAGTGAAACAATATTCCCAACAACCGAAATAGTTAGTGAATTATCAACTAGTACTGAAGTTATAACTGAAACTATACCATCATCATATACAAGTGAAACAATATTCCCAACAACCGAAATAGTTAGTGAATTATCAACTAGTACTGAAGTTATAACTGAAACTATACCATCATCATATACAAGTGAAACAATATTCCCAACAACCGAAATAGTTAGTGAATTATCAACTAGTACTGAAGTTATAACTGAAACTATACCATCATCATATACAAGTGAAACAATATTCCCAACAACCGAAATAGTTAGTGAATTATCAACTAGTACTGAAGTTATAACTGAAACTATACCATCATCATATACAAGTGAAACAATATTCCCAACAACCGAAATAGTTAGTGAATTATCAACTAGTACTGAAGTTATAACTGAAACTATACCATCATCATATACAAGTGAAACAATATTCCCAACAACCGAAATAGTTAGTGAATTATCAACTAGTACTGAAGTTATAACTGAAACTATACCATCATCATATACAAGTGAAACAATATTCCCAACAACCGAAATAGTTAGTGAATTATCAACTAGTACTGAAGTTATAACTGAAACTATACCATCATCATATACAAGTGAAACAATATTCCCAACAACCGAAATAGTTAGTGAATTATCAACTAGTACTGAAGTTATAACTGAAACTATACCATCATCATATACAAGTGAAACAATATTCCCAACAACCGAAATAGTTAGTGAATTATCAACTAGTACTGAAGTTATAACTGAAACTATACCATCATCATATACAAGTGAAACAATATTCCCAACAACCGAAATAGTTAGTGAATTATCAACTAGTACTGAAGTTATAACTGAAACTATACCATCATCATATACAAGTGAAACAATATTCCCAACAACCGAAATAGTTAGTGAATTATCAACTAGTACTGAAGTTATAACTGAAACTATACCATCATCATATACAAGTGAAACAATATTCCCAACAACCGAAATAGTTAGTGAATTATCAACTAGTACTGAAGTTATAACTGAAACTATACCATCATCATATACAAGTGAAACAATATTCCCAACAACCGAAATAGTTAGTGAATTATCAACTAGTACTGAAGTTATAACTGAAACTATACCATCATCATATACAAGTGAAACAATATTCCCAACAACCGAAATAGTTAGTGAATTATCAACTAGTACTGAAGTTATAACTGAAACTATACCATCATCATATACAAGTGAAACAATATTCCCAACAACCGAAATAGTTAGTGAATTATCAACTAGTACTGAAGTTATAACTGAAACTATACCATCATCATATACAAGTGAAACAATATTCCCAACAACCGAAATAGTTAGTGAATTATCAACTAGTACTGAAGTTATAACTGAAACTATACCATCATCATATACAAGTGAAACAATATTCCCAACAACCGAAATAGTTAGTGAATTATCAACTAGTACTGAAGTTATAACTGAAACTATACCATCATCATATACAAGTGAAACAATATTCCCAACAACCGAAATAGTTAGTGAATTATCAACTAGTACTGAAGTTATAACTGAAACTATACCATCATCATATACAAGTGAAACAATATTCCCAACAACCGAAATAGTTAGTGAATTATCAACTAGTACTGAAGTTATAACTGAAACTATACCATCATCATATACAAGTGAAACAATATTCCCAACAACCGAAATAGTTAGTGAATTATCAACTAGTACTGAAGTTATAACTGAAACTATACCATCATCATATACAAGTGAAACAATATTCCCAACAACCGAAATAGTTAGTGAATTATCAACTAGTACTGAAGTTATAACTGAAACTATACCATCATCATATACAAGTGAAACAATATTCCCAACAACCGAAATAGTTAGTGAATTATCAACTAGTACTGAAGTTATAACTGAAACTATACCATCATCATATACAAGTGAAACAATATTCCCAACAACCGAAATAGTTAGTGAATTATCAACTAGTACTGAAGTTATAACTGAAACTATACCATCATCATATACAAGTGAAACAATATTCCCAACAACCGAAATAGTTAGTGAATTATCAACTAGTACTGAAGTTATAACTGAAACTATACCATCATCATATACAAGTGAAACAATATTCCCAACAACCGAAATAGTTAGTGAATTATCAACTAGTACTGAAGTTATAACTGAAACTATACCATCATCATATACAAGTGAAACAATATTCCCAACAACCGAAATAGTTAGTGAATTATCAACTAGTACTGAAGTTATAACTGAAACTATACCATCATCATATACAAGTGAAACAATATTCCCAACAACCGAAATAGTTAGTGAATTATCAACTAGTACTGAAGTTATAACTGAAACTATACCATCATCATATACAAGTGAAACAATATTCCCAACAACCGAAATAGTTAGTGAATTATCAACTAGTACTGAAGTTATAACTGAAACTATACCATCATCATATACAAGTGAAACAATATTCCCAACAACCGAAATAGTTAGTGAATTATCAACTAGTACTGAAGTTATAACTGAAACTATACCATCATCATATACAAGTGAAATTATATTTACAACTTTTATTTGAAAAATATTTTTCTAATAAAAATTAAATTTTATCACTTTTTGAATTTATATTAAATTTTTTTAATTTTTATCTTAAATTTTTTTCCATTTTTTGCAAAATTAAGACAAGAAAACTCCAAAGATTAAAAACATTTTGTTTTAAATTAATCTCCAAAAATGTTCTTTAATGGTATGTTTTTTTACAACACAAAAAAAAACTTTTTTCAAGAGAATTTTTTTTATAAGAGAAAAAATTATTAACTAAAAGAAAAATATCCTCCTTTTTTGAAAAACTCGTGCAAAAATTCCACATCTGCAAAATGTTAAATTAACTTTCATCTTTAGGTTCATTCTTTTTTTAAAACTTTTTTATTTTATTTTATTTTTGACTTAATTAATTCGAAGGTTTAATACTTGTTAATTAATTTTCTTTTCTCTATTTTAGTATCGATTTATGCTCTATTAGCAAGCTCTATTAGCAAACTTAATCATATCAGGTTGCTTTGTTTTTACCAAAGTTTTATTTTGTCATAAATATAATATTCTACTAACATTCGCTCACCATATAACATATGCTTTTGTAGTTAAACTATAATTTGTGAATACTATAATTAAAATGAACATTAATTGTTATTTTATTTTAAAGTTTTAGAAAAGCTAATGAATTTGAATAAAATTATCTAAAATTTTGAGTAATTCTATCAAGACCTACATTTTTAAATCATTAAGAATCAGTTACAAATCTTTTAAAAAAATATAATTTTTCAATTTAACCCAAAGTAAAAGATTTGATTTTTTTATTTTTATTTTTAATTAATATACTTATTTTTTTAAAGATCTTAAGAATCATCTATTGGTAATTATTTCGAATAATATTTGTATTTTTAAAATTTTATAATTTTTATATTTTTCAAGTTATTATTATTATTATTATTATTATTAATTCAATGTCTCTTATTCTTACATACTGGTAATCGTTCATTATTGAATTTGTTCTCAGCATATAATTCCGAGTACTATTTAAGTTATATTGTGAAGTTATGGCACATACCTTATAAAACCAAATTAAAAACTTCATAACATTGCGAGGTCTATGTATGTGCATGCATCAAACATGTAACTTAGGGTTTTAATTAAATGCATTATTGCATATGGATTTAGCTAAATATAGTAGCATATTTAAGTTAAATAGAAAAATAAAATTTTAATTGAATTTTAAGTTAAATAAAATTTTAATTTTTTTTATTAATTTAGCTAAAAATTGTTTTACTAATTTAATATGACATATATATAATATAAATAAAATTAAATTAATAGTGTTCATTTTCATTATGATATTCACATATCAAAAATTTTATCTTTAGATTTTTCAAAAATAATGCATTTATTTTTTATCATACTAAAATTTTTCATAGTAAAATTCGACATCGAAAAAAATGTTGTCAAAAAGACCTTTTTTTTTTTAATTGCTCAAAGTATCAGATATTTTTCTAATTAAATCATTAAAACGAATTTTTTTTTATCTAAATTGATTTAAAATTACATAAAAATTTTCATTTAAAACTATAAAATACAAAACTCTTTTTTTTATTTGAATTTTTTTTTTAGTCTTTTAAATGATATTTTTCTGATCAATTTGAAGCCGTTCACATATTCGAATTTTTTGATCATATGAACAAAAATCGTTACCAAGAGGTTCATTTTCAATTTTTATTTAAAATTGGTTCAATTTGTTTAGTTCCTTTTGAGGTTTTTTTAAATTAAAAAAGAATTTCTACGAAATCTGAAACGTATTTTTTTTTATAATTATTAAATAAAAGATTTTAATTTTCGATGTCTAATTTGATTTTAAAATATTTAAAAAATAAAAAAAAAATTAGTTTAGGTTATTATTTTAGGTTACTTTTAATCTACTGCGAATCAAGTCTTTGTGTGCCATTTAATTTTTTGTTTAAATATCCCAGTGATCTTTCTATTGTATATATCCAATGAGCCAGAACCAAAATTAACAAAATCATCAATTACTATAGAAAAGGTCAAACCGAGAGAAAAATTTCATATGAAGATTATAAGTCAAAGAAGATAGGAAAATCGCCAGAAGAACACAAAAAACAAGTGAATGATTGGATTAAATTTTTATACGAATTTTTTGACGTGGCTGATTCTGAAGATGAAAATACAACCAGCCAAACAATCAAAAATGAATTGGGAGATTACATTGATTTTAAATTTGAATAAAGTCTATTTTAGTATTTTATTATTTTGTTATTTTATTCTATTTTGTTTTGTTAAATTTTAACAAAAATTTATTTTTGATGGGGAGATGTCAAAAAGATAAAAATAAAAAATAAAGTTAATTAAAAGATTTTAAATTTTTATTTTTATTTTTTATAGATGTCTCAACAATATTTTGACATTTGAAATTAAAAATTCAAATTTCAAATGTTAAAAGTAAATTAACATTACTTTAATTATATTGTTGATTTTTTTGTATTTATTTTGAAATTTTTATTATATAAAACAGTTATGAATAAAAGAAGAAAAATTAAAATTTTATTTTAATTGTCTTATTACTTGGTTCTGCTGAATAGTGGAACCTTTCCCCGATTATTCTACTTTGGTAGAATAATTAATAATCTCTAAATATCTGCTTTAAAAAGCAGACTTCCCCCTTTGATTTCTTCCTGCTGAAGAGTGGGAATATAATGTAATATATTATAAATCTTTTATTTCATATCTCTGGAACTGATTCCTGAGATGCCTTTAATTATCTTTAATTTCGCCTTAGCGTGCTGAATAGTGCGCATAAGGTTATCTTTTAAGTTAAGTAGGAAATTAAGAAATTTCTTGTTGTACATTTAAGTTAGGAATACACCTGTCATTCCGGCTCATCACAGGGTTCAACCAACCAAAACAAATCAACCACAACAAACCCACAACATAATACTAGTTGATATCGGCACTACACAATTAAAAAACGAGCTTATAACAAAAAATGGAACGACTGGTTTTTATTTGAAGAAAAAACCTATACGAAATCACGAAATCCTCGTTCATCCGGTTATGCCAGATGTATCCAATGGTTGTCTGAAATATGGCGCAGTATTGATAATGATTATATAGCTTAAAGTTTTGAAGCATGTGGCATAACTTCACTATATAACTTACATATAAGATGCTTTTATGCCAGATAATGCTGTATATGATTCTCAAGATCATTGCCAAATTCAAATGCAACCGATATTTCAAATTTGTCACCTATTATTACGGCTGATTCATCTGTTATTCAATCTTCAATAATAATAAACAATTCGACGCCGTCTGCTGAGCCAACTCAATCTACATCAATTAATTCGGCTCAAGTTCAAAACTCAAACTCAATTCAAAATATTGAAATAGATGAACTACAAAGTCAACCGTTATCAACTCTTTTATTAAATACTAATCAACAACCAAGTCCACTTCAAATATATAATAAAGATGGAAGCCTTCGCAAACGATTAGAAAGAAAACCAGGATCAAAAAATAAACTCAAAACTAATTAAAATTGAATTCTCAAACTAAAACCCCGCGTTTTTAACTAAAATCGAACTTATTTTAATATTTTTTAATAATTTTTAATACTTGTAATTTTTTTTTTTTAAACGCTGCACTAATAATCGAAATTAAAAATATTAAATTTTAATAATTTTTTTTTCCCAAATAAATGTGCCGCAGCAAACAAAATTTTTTAATTATTAACAACGCGTTGTTATATAAAAACCTAATTAAAAACGTCCTCTTTTACCCAAAATTCCATATCGGGTTCGTCGCACTTTAAACTTTTTTTTTTATAACATTGCGAGGTCTATGTAGGTGCATGCATCAAACATCAAACATTCGGTAAGTTAAATAAAAATAAATTAAATATTTGAAATTTTGTATTGTTATATTTTATTTATATTTAATAAATTAATAAGAGTAGCTTTGTACCTAAAGATGCATTTTACCAAATATTAGAAAATGAACTTGCAAATTCAAGAGGAGTATATCAAATCATAAGATATCAAAAACAACCAATATGTTGCAATTAAAATAAAAATTAAAATTAAAATAAAATATATTATATTTATTTAATAGCTTTATTTAATTAATTAAAACATAAACAAAAACATAACTTCTTCACTATACTTTTCTTCACTATATTTTCAATTAAATTTTCAATTAAATTACTTAATTAAATTTTAAGTATTTCAGATTAAACGCAACAAAATAAATATCAAAAACAAAATAGAGATTATTCAAAAAGTAAAAATGAACTCTAACATCAAACAAAATCGAGATTATTATTTAATAAACCAATTTAAAGTGATGAAATTTAATGACATAATCGAGCTTATTTAATTAATTAATTTATTTTATATTTTTGTTTAATTTATTAATTTATTTAATTAATTTAAGGTATTAACTCAAGTATCTGTCCATACTGTATTGATAATCAATCTGAACATGAAGAAGTAAAATTTTTAATTTAATACTTAATTAAACTTAGTTTAAAATTTTGTCTGACATATTGGATTATCAGGAAAATTCATGAAACTGAAAAATTATTAATTTTTCCTACAAATCATCAAGTAGATGAAGAAGAAGTAGTATTAAAAGAAGAATTGGTAAGTACTTGTTTAGATTTACTTGTTGTTGATTTGAGTAAGTCTCGAAAAAAGCCTGGAGCTAAAAGAAAAACTTGTTAAATCGATAGAGATGGTGATAATAATAAAAAAAATTCACAAATATATGAGTCTTATTCACAAATAGCTTCAAAAATAATTGTTTTCAATTTGAATGCTATAAGAATTGATGATATTCAAAATACTTGTTCTTAAAATTTAAAAAAAAAGGCTGAAGAAATGGCACAACAGCATATTCACAAGTTAGGAGAGGCTAAGATTGGTGAAACTGTTCAAGTTCCAGTTTCTGAAGTAGATAGAGGTCCAGCAGATCCAATTTGCGTATTAGCATATATAACCAAAATTATTAAAAAATTTATGACTTACTAGCTAGCTACTAAATATGGAATTATTAAAGGATGACATATTTGTAAACAAAAATTTTACGACTAGATGAGTTTGATTTTAATACAGAATTAACCCTTAGAGAAATAAACGCTGCGTATTCTATTTCAGGTGGTCAAGGGTTTTTAAAGAGTAACTGTCGTGGAAAATGTGAAAAGAATTGTACCTAGAAAAATATTCTGTTTATTGTAATTCTAGATGCCATAAGAACTTAAATAATAAGAAATTTTATTATTTTACTAGTTTTATCCTTCATTTAAAATTTATTTTTGCTTAAATAAAAAAAATTTTACTTAAACTGTTTGATTTAGTTAAAATTCAAAGTAGAATTAATTAATTTACCAAAATAAAAAAATCAATATTTATTTTAGTTAAATCATATAAATTTAGCTTAAATTGGTATACGGAAATAATTAATAATTAGTTTTATTCGATTTGTTGTAATTTAGTTAACACTTATCCGTCCAAAACTCTTTCTCACAAGTTAAATGCCAAAACGGGTCAAAAATGACCCTTTTGAAAAGGAATGCTGCAAAAAAAGTTATCAACGGTTAAGGCTCTGTTTGACTCATAAAAAGGTTCACATAAGGTTTTTACGACAGTTTCACCAACCTTACTTGATCTTGAGGAATTTTCCGCAGCTTTGCCTAAATAGATGTTAGTATCAACTAAATAAGATGTAATTACATCAACCAGTGACCAATTTTTCAAACCATATCGTGCCGGCTTTTTTGAAGGATATTGGCAAAATGAACATCTTCCTCGAAATGCATATAATTCCTCTTTATACATAGTTGTTTTCCAGGAGTAAATGCTCTACTGATATTCGTTTTAAACATATCGAATATTTCTAATTAATAAAAATTCGCAGAATTTAACCGAACCAAACGGGTATCAATGTCATCAAAAGAAAGAACACTTGAGATAAATTAGAATCGAGTTCAAGACATTGTTGCTGAAGCATAAACAGAACGATGCACTGAATCATTGTGCCATATTTCATCTATTTCTACATCATTTTTTTTGGTAACACCGAATAAAAGGAGAAGTCCCATGAATGCTTGTAGTTCCAACTCGTTTATTTAATTTTGTTGGTCTTGTATTCTTTTATTTGTGTAACAAACGAACGATAAAATCAAAAAGAAAAAGAAAAAATTCACTAATTTTGGAAAAACTTCCAACACATGCATTTATTTTTAAAGAGTCCATATTTGTAACAAAAACAGGGTTATTATTGTTTGGCTCTGAATTCCATTCAAAGCAATTTTTTTGCCAAAATATTTTATATTTTCTATGTTATTATCTTATTCACTATTATTTGTTGACTATTGGTGAACGTCCCAGAACGAGGTATTTGAGTGCTTAAACTACTTTCTGAAACTTGAACTAATCAAATTTAAAGCTGATGCATTAGCTTGAACAGTTTTAAGACCGACATTAACAAGACCAGTTTCATCATTTTCAGACCCTTCAGTTGATTCTGATAAATTAATTGTATTATTAATGTGAGATTCTAATACTTCTTCACATTAATATTCAAATTCGTCTTCGCTTATTTGTACAGACTCAATTAAAAAATTTGTCAAAATTTGTTCTGCGTTGTATGATCTTCTTGATTCCATTTTTTCAAAATTAGTCAAAAATTAAGTTTTTAATCAAAATTTAAAAGCAAATTTAAAAATCAAAATTTTTTATTTTTTAACTTCAATTTATATTCTAATTTTCTTTTATTCAAAATTTCAAGGAATTTTCATGTTTGCATGAAAAATCATTATGATTAGATTTTGTTTAATTTCTTTTAAATTAAAATTGAAAAGAGTTTTTAAAAAGGGTTCAAGTTTTTTTATTAAATTTAAAAAGCTTCGATCTCGTGCAAAATAAAAACTGTTTGAAAAACTCAAAAATTAAAATTTTATTTTTTTTTCTCAATTTCAAAAAGCTTTTGTTGTGTCAAAAGTCAAAAATTATAAGAAAAAAATTTTTTAATTCGGTTTTAATTTAATTAAAAATGTAATTCTTAATCAATTAGATATTTTTTTAGAGAACGAATAAATAACAATATGAATATTTTTTTTTAATTTTTTTATTAATATAATATTTTTTGAAAGGAGTTAAGATAAATAAACAAAATATAATTTACTTATTGATTAGTTAAGAAGTAATTTCAATTAAAAAAAAATAATCTTCGGCTTTTTTAATTTTTATTTCAATTACAGAATTTTTTATTTAATCAAAAAACATGCTTTAATTTGATTTTAAAAAAATAAAATTTTAATTGACTAATCATGTCATTTTGGGTCATTTTTTACCCGTTTTATGTCTTAAAAGGTTTTTAATAAATAAGAGATTTTTCAATAAATAACATTGGGTTAGTTTTGACCCGTTTTAGTACGCAAAAGTTTTTCCGGTCTTTTTTGACCGGGTATTGGACAAAGAAGTGTTAATTGTAGTTTATGTAAGTTTACAAATAAGAAAATTAAAAGATAGGTATACGAGAAATAATTAAAAATTAATTAATTTTTTAATTTATTAATTTTTGAATTTATTAAAGATATGACAACAATTAAAAAATTTAGTATTTAATTTTTTTAATCAAAAAATAAAATATTTAAATATTTAAAACGCAAATTATATTATTTAAAATTTTTTAAATAATTTAGAAATTAAAAAAAAAAATTATTAAATTATAGTAATATTTTTAAATTAAATTAAAAATACAAAATAAGTTTAGTAAAATTTTGAATTATGACAGAAAATTTATCAAAATGTTAAAACGGTAGAAAAAGTTTTGTAGAAAAAGTATGAAGAAGAAAAAACAGTGATTGAAATGTTAGAAAAACAAAAGGAAGAAATGACACAAAAGAAAACTGAATTAATTAATACCACTAAGGATAAATTTTTTAATAAAATACACAAAACAGTACAAAATCTGAAGTCCGAAAATTAAAAAAAACGCGGGTCTTGTGTGTTTTATGAACAAATGTTCAGTTTTTTCTGCACATTTTTATATAATTTTTTTATTTTAATTAATCTGAACAAAACTAAAATTATTGTGCATATAAATAAATGTATAAATTTATATGAACTTATTTTATTAAATTAAAACATGTCAATTAAGCCAATTAATATCCAAAAAAAAAACCTAGTTGAAAAAGAAATTTTTGCTATTAACCAATTACAAGATTTTAATGTAATTCAAAAGCCAGTCTTGTGTTTTAAATGTAACAAAAAATATTTTGTGATTTTTGATCGAAAGGAATCTGATCAACAAAAATTTTTACTCACTTGGCGCTGTTCTTGTGGTCAATATAAATCCATCCGAGACAATTCTTTTTTTTCAATGTTTAAAACTCCACTTTCTGAACTAATTTTATTAATTCGTTTTTGGTCAATTCAGTTATCAATTAATAAGGCCATTGATTTATTTAAACAAATTACAAACCAGACTATTACTCGTAAAGTAGTTGGAGTTTTATATTTACGGTTACGCAACATTTGTACTCGAATCTTAGACAAAAAGAATATCAAATTAGGCGGACCTGGGCACATCATTGAAATTGATGAAAGTATGCTTGCTCGTGTCAAACATAATGTCGGCAAAGATTTGTCTCGCGCTCAAGTTTGGATGTTCGGCATGATTTGTAGATCAGATGATTTGTGCTACATTCAAACAGTAACAGATCGCACTCAATTTACTTTATTGAGAATTTGCTATGATCATATCAAACCTGGTTCAACGATTTTTTAGATACATGGTCATCTTATCAAAAGCTAGCTGATGTTAATAACTTTACTCATGAACAAGTTAACCACAAATACAATTTTGTTAACCCTTTAAATTCAAATGTTCACTCTAATCGAGTTGAATCTTTGTGGCGCCAAGCAAAATTAAAGTTTAAAGACATGCATGGATGCGATCGTCTTTATTTGTCTAGCTATATAGACGAGTTTATGTGGAGACACAACAACAAAATTTCTAGAGATAATGAAATAATGAAATCGATGGGCAATGTATTTGATCCGTATAATATAAATCAAGAACCAGAGGTGGAATTAGTTGAACCAGTTGTTCATACTGAAGAAAAAAATGAAGATGATAACAATCTGTTAATATTCCAAGAAGAAGAAATTTTTGATCCAAAAGATTCTAATTATGAACAAGAATTGTCTGTCAAAGCATATAATCAGGCTATTGAAAAGTTAAGTGTTCCAATATTTTGTGATTTATTTAAAGAAAGTGATACAGAACAAGATGTAATCATAAAATTTAAAGAAATTTTAAGCGAATATTTCAGTACAAGTTTAAATCGTTTGGTATTTAAAAATTTAACGTCAGCTAAACGACGTCAATTACATTTACTTTCAGAAGAAGCTAATTTATACCATTGGACAAATAGCAATAATAAAGACTTTAATTTATCCAATAAAATTGAGGACAAAATAAGTCATATTAAATCACAAGAACGTCATAAGGCTAAAGAAGATCCTTTATCGATTAAGTTACAAAAATTAAATTTACAGTTAGAAAACTTACAAATAGATAATGTTAAAAAAAAGGCTATCGAGCTTGAAAAAGAATCACTAAAATTGCCATCGCCAAGTAAAGAAGCTACTAAAAAAATGGATGATCTGAATATTTATGAAAAAAAAAAGACTAAAAATAACCCAAAAGAAATTATTTTTTATTCACCTCGAGTTACTCGTTCTAAAACAAAAAATCAATAACTAAAATTAAAATTATATGTATTTTTTAATTTTTAATCTTCAATACTTAATAAAATGTTCATATTTTTCACAACTTTTTTTGTTCAGGTAAATGTGAACATAAAATTATTAATTGTTCAGATAATTAAAAATTCTTATTTTCTTCCAGAATTACCTGAACACAGGTTCCGATTATATGTTTGCACGTATGTTTTTTGAAGGACAAGTGCAGGTTGATAGCTTCCAATTTGGCTCATTTAAATTTGTACACTAGATACCAAAACAAATTCGTTTACATTGATCAAAGCTCTCAAATGACATATTTTGAATGGCTTCAATATATTCTTTAATCATTTCATTGTCCAATTTGCATGTCATCCGACTACTAATGCTATAGTAAAATAAACCTTTTTTAATTGGTTTAACCGATTTAAGCCAATGATAAGCCGCAGTGTATTCTGATAATGATATATTAACTTCTTTGGCAACCAATTTAGGTTGATTAGTTGGGTCAGAATTTCTTTCTATAGACCAGTTTTGAATTATTTTGAAAGATTCGTCAAAAAATTCATTCAATGCAAGTCGCTTCTTTTTTGATATTAGCGTTTATTGCCTCTAAATCATTATTTGTACTTGGATACATCGGCAAGTATGCCTCGTACCATCCAGGATGTTTTTTTTGCCATTCGTTCTTGGAATCCATTTGTTATGGCATCAGCGGCGTCAGCTAAAAAAGATATACTGCCTTCGATTGGTAATTGTTCAAGATGAACTAAACTCAAGCCAATTTGAATTGATTGGAACATAAATTGATAGTCGTGTTGATTTTCATTGGTACAAACTGACAGACCAGTAGGATGAAAAACATTGTTAAGATCATTAAATCCACAAATTAAAACTGGAAAGTTATTCCAAATTAACTTATATGTACTATCTGCTTGAATTGTCTATGAGTGTGTAAAAAGTTGAATAAGGCGTTTTGTTGAAATAAAGCATCTAAAAGATGTTTCTGATATTGGAATGGCTTCAATTGTCGGGCAATTAGAAACCAAATCCAACTCATTGACTTTTACTTGATAGGTGATAAAGAATGGCTTATCTATTAGGGTTGTGTTTCGAATTTGTGGTAATCGAATATTTTCGTTTATAAGGCATTTGAAATCTAATCAATAAAATTTGATTCTTAAAAAAATTTCGAAATTAAAATTAATTTTTTAATGGCTTGTATTTAAATTATTAGTATTTAAAATAAAATAATCAGTATTTTTTAAATTAAATTATCAGTATTTTAAATGAATTTTCAGTATTTTTTATTTTTCATCAGTATATGAAAATCAGTAGGTTAATCGAAAATGGTTATCGAAAAAGCAAAAAGAATTTATCGAATATATGCAAACGATGTGGCTGACTACACATCAAAACTGGTATGAAGGAGTTGCTATGTTCACTCCATCTCAAAATAACGCACTTGAATCAACTAACTTAGTAATCAAGAAAGAAGGAACTATTAGAGAAAAATTGCCACTTTTACGTTTTCTATATTTGTGTTTAGAACTTGTTGAAAGATGGTCAAAAGAATATGCTAATTCAGACAAAAAATTTATTGATACACCAACAATTGATTTAAAAGAATGGACAAAAGGATACCATTGGGCTAAAAGTAACATTACGGTTTCATCAAAATCAGTAGAAAATTCAGTAGAATATTATTGCCCAGCTGGTGGTGAGACAAATATAACTCAGGATCAAATCAATAATGTATTAGAAATGCGTTGGAACACTTTCGATCAATTTAAAAAAAGAGCTTACAGTGTTTATATTATAAATCTTTCTATTGATGGGAATAAATGGAAAGAGGGCAAATGTACATGTTCATCTTTTCTAAAAAAATATATGTGCAAAAATGTTATCGGCTTGGCTATTCGTCTTAAATATGTTAAACCTCCTCCTGCTGCAAAAGAAATACCAATTGTTCAAAAAAGAAAAAGAGGTAGACCAGCAAAAGCAACAAAAGCATTGATTGTAGATTAACTTTATATGATTTTATTTTTATGTTCATTTTTTTTTTATTTTTCTAATTAAAAAAACTTTAATACTGTTTGTATTTTTATTTTATACTGATCAATATAAATTAATTTACTTATTTTTTTTGAATTTTTTACTAATCATCCAAAAAGAATACTGATTAAATAATTAATAAAATACTGATTTTTTTATTTAAAAATACTGATTGTTTTATTTAAAATACTGTTTATTTAATTAATCCCCTTTTTTAATTTCGAAATTTTCATTTCAAATTATTTATTTTTATTCGAATAAAATATTGTTATATTTTTTGGTTCTAATAAAAAAGTTATATATCGAATTTAACAAAAAAATATCGAATGTAAAAAAAAACAAATCGATTTATAAAAAATATTTTGATTAAAATAAATTTTTTAAATTTAAATTTTAAAGAAATTTTAAATTATCTTTTGAAATAGTAACTTTTTCTAAAGTATCAGGCGCGAGTCGATTTCTAAGAGCATCTTGAATGATTCCAGCCATGCTTAAAAGAGACTCTGATGGTACTGAAGAAGCAACTATAAAAAATAAGGCTTTAGCTTTGGCAATTTCAGTTAATATTGGAAAAGATTTGTAATATTGTTTAAAAAAATTTATAGAACCAAGATTGTTTTGGTCTTCATTGTTACTATTATTTTGTAAAAATAAAAAAGGCTGTTTTTAATTTTTAAAATTTAAAGATTTTACTAAGTACAGAAGAATTTAAATATATTTATAATTTCGAATTGTTTTTTATTTTTCAAATTTATATTTACATTTTCGAATATATTAAAAATAATTCGAATAAATTTTTTTTATTTCAAAATATAAAGTTAAAATTTTATAAAAATATCTCTTTTATTTAAATTTTGAATATAGATATTAAAATTTACTGATCAAAATTTTTTGATCTATATAATTTTTTGAATATTTTACTTTTTCAAATTTTATTTTATATTTGGTTTTAAATGTTTATAAAAAAAAATAAAGATTTAATAATAAAAAAAATTTAAATTTAGAAATAAATAATTTATAACTTTTAAAGAGATGGAACAAAAATCAAAGCATAAATAAGTTTCAGAGAAATATGGAAAAATTATTTTTTCATACATGTGCAACTATTGTTCGAAAAAAGTATTTAGCACTAATTTAGTTTGGTTCTCCGTTGCAAATAATAAATGAGATATTTGGGTAATAAACCAAATCAAAAATAAAAAAAATATCATAACTGTTAAAAACAATAGATTTTTTTTTGTAGCGTTTGTTCAAATGCTTATAAACAAAACCGAATTATACCGACTTTTGCGAAATTCCGGAAGTCATATTAAAATTAAATGGATACAAACATTACTCAAAACTTTCTCTTTGTTCCCTTTATTGCGATACTTACTAAAAGGATCATTATTCATATTGGCATTTGAACTTTTAAAATGATTTTTGAACCCACCCAAAACAACGATAATTACGAGAGTAACAACCTTAAAAAGGCATTTATATGCCTCAAAGAAAATAACTGTTTATGCAGATTATATAGCAAATTTGGAAAGGATTGATGGTTTCTTAACCAAATCTTTTATTTCATATGAAGGTTTTCCCTTAACAAACCATATTGTTTATAATAATCTGCAAGTGCAATTTTAATTGTAATTGAACCAGATAATAAAAAGGATCCAGGTTAATAATAAACATGAATCATAAGAAAGCCAGACAATATGTAGGAAAAATTAATGAGGAAATTGGTTTTACGATACACAAAGATTCAAAAAAAAATTAGAATAAAGTCTACGAAATAGCATATGATAATAAAATCGAACCAAAACTTTTTCTGCACTTATATCCAGATGGAAAAGGCTATTATAAAAAAAATGAAGAGATCTTTCAGAACAAAAAAGCGTTAAAACCATTCTTAAAAACGATTACCAACTCTTTTTTCAACATTGACAGCTTTTTTCAACATTGATTCATGGGATATTAAAAAAAAATCCTGAAAGAAATAAAAATACGGGTGCAATATTCAAACCAGTTGAAGTCTGCGAATTTTTTTTTAGAAGATTAAATTTGTTAATGAAAGAAATAAAATCAAAGCATCGTAATTCAAAATTATTAAATTTAATAACTAATAATTTAATAAAAGGCTTCTTAGAAAAAGTAGACAATTATTAAATAATTAAAACGACGTCTCGAAAATTTTATTAAATACAACTTCGTTTTCATTTATTTGTTTCAACTTGTTTGTTCCCTTTTCATTTTAAATCAATTTGTAATTTTTACTAATTTTTACACAATTTTACGTTTTTTTTCAAATTATGATTTGCTTTTTACGTTATTTTACGCAATATTTATTTTTTTTTTTTTAAACTTAATTTGATGAAAAAAAAAAGCAAAAAAAAAAATTTTTTTAAAAAGCCTTAAAAATGGTCTAAAAATGGGCTTTTTTTGGAATTTCGCCTTTTACAAAAATTTTCAAATATTTTCACTATTTTTCGTAAAATTGCCCCTTTTGATGTAAAATGACTATATTTTAAAAAGGATGTCATTCGTCATCACGTTAAAAAATCTCTTCATCACATAAAAAAAACTTTTTGATATAAAAGGTACTTCAAATCAAATAGTCGTTCCAAATCACGTAAAAATTTTTCAATGTTAGAAAAAAAGTGTTTTGCATTTTTTAAAAATTGTATTAAATTTAAAAAAAAGATAAAATAAAACATATTTATTTAATTAAGTTTATATTAGTTTAATTTTTTGTAACGGATTTTAATGTTAATATTAATTGAGACACTTAATTAAAATTCTAATAATTTTTGATGAAAATGCCAAATTTCAGAAGAAGAATCAAACCAAATAGTTATAAGCAAAGCATAACAAGTTTTTTTATTAAAATTTTAACAAAGTCTGTAAAAATAAATAATTTTTTAATATTTTTAATAATGAAAAAAAGCACTTTTTTTCTAACATTGAAAAATTTTTACGTGATTTGGAACGACTATTTGATTTGAAGTACCTTTTATATCAAAAAGTTTTTTTTATGTGATGAAGAGATTTTTTAACGTGATGACGAATGACATCCATTTTAAAAAGTAATTTTACGTAAAATAATGAAAATATTGGTAAATTTGCGTAAAAAGGCGTAATTTTACGTCAAACTTCGTAAAAATCTTAGAAAAAATCATCACTGTATGTATTTTTTTTTCAAACATAATCTCAGTTTTGTTCTCAGTTATTTTTAACTTTTTATTATTTCACCAGATTAAAAATTATATTAAGTTATCGTTTCATCCCATAATTTTCTAAGAAAATTAAATTAAGTTTTAAATTAATTCATTCTTAGAAAACTTTTTATTGAATAATAAGCCATTTAGTCCTTTATCAACCAGCTATTTTCTAAAGTAAAGAAAAAATAAATAAATTTTTATTTATCTGTATTAATAAAATAAACGCGTATAATATTTTTAAAAAACAAATATATTTATTTTGAAAACAAAATTACTGAAGTTAGTGTCAATTTTAATTGAAAAAATTTTATTTTCTAGAAGAATATCAAAAATAACAAAATCAGAGTCTTTTATAATTCTTCATTAATTAATTATATAATAATGAAACTAAACCTTTTAAAAAAAATCAAAATTAAATTAAAAAAAAACATAAATAAAAATTACCGATTGATGATTTAATAAAACAAATATATAAATTGAGAAAACGGCAAAATTTATCATTTTAAATGAAAAAACACGATAATAAAATGTAATTTATTGAAGAAATACCAAATAATATTAGCAATGAAAGCAATGAAATAAAAAACAAGAGAGGTAAATAAAAAATTTACATTCCATTCTGTAGTTTTCCGGATCTTGATATAGCCAAGCAGCATTTAGCTTTGAGATTTGATAATAATCAATCGACGCATAAAAGATCAACAGAAAATTTAAATGGAGATATAAGCTGGTACCAATGCACAAAATGTTCAATAAGAATCAGAATAGTCCCTGGCACATGCGATTATAAACAAGTTGTAGTTTTAAAAACCTCAAATGAAATACACAACCATTCAAATTGGGAAATTCGTAAAACAAATTACGTAATAAAAGAGCCGGCTCGTACAAAAATAATTGAATATGAGAAAATGAGTAAATGTTATTTTGATTTATTTGATTTTATTTCAATTAAAATATTCTATATTTTGTTTCAAAAGATTTAAAGCCAGCAGCTATATTAGACATGTTAGAACAGCAAAAAATTGAATGTCCAAGTATTGACAATTGAACAATTTTCTCTCAAATTATCGACGTAATAATAATGGAGAAAAGTGCATTACAATGAATGAACTTGTTGAATTAGTCAAACCAAGGTCAGAAATTCCAAATTGTTTAGATCAAGCTTTCGTAGCAGGATACGAATATGACACAACAATTTTAGAAAAACTGTGGTTTAGAGTTTTTATTACAACTAAAAGATTAGTAGGACTGGCAATTAAAACCAAACATTTATTAGCGGACGCGACATACAAGCTTGTTTAACAAGGGTATCCATCACTTACAATAGGAACAACCGATAACAATAAGCATTTCCATCATTTTGGTATAGCAATAAGTACAAATGAAAAACAAGAAGATTTCGCATTTCTTTTTAGCACACTCAAAAAGACTGTTGAAATGATTGAAGATACTAAGTACGAGCCAGATACTTTAATAGCAGATAATGCGAATGAAATTACAAATGGTTTTACAGAGGTGTTTAACTTTAAAAAGGTAAATTTTCTTTTATATAAAATTAAATATTATAATAAATTATGTTCAAAAAAGCAATTCGAAAAAGCGGTAGAACTCTTTCAACTAAAATGGCAAAATTCTGATAATCCAAAAGTTAAAAATTTTCTAGAATATTTTAAGCAATGATGCTGCGAAGGTAAAAATGGATGGTATGAGGGGTATTTACCAGGGAAACCCGGTTCAAGAAAACAATCCTATAAAAATATTAGAAACAAATGTTGTATGCATTGTGCCATCTATTAATTTCAATCAGTAAAGAGAAGTTGTGGTAGATCAAAAAATAAAGATAAAGAAAACTTTCAATCAATAGAGGTAAGAACCAGTAAAAGATTAAAAAAACACTGAACTTAGTTTATGGTGTATTCTTTTCTTATATTAGTCTCAATTTTTTCTTTATTTGTCTTTTTTTAATATTTTTTTTTTATTTAGAAAAAATTTATTTTGTATCAATTTAACTATTATTTGTTCCTAATTCATTTTTTTTGTCTAAATTTTTATTAATTAATTATCAGTACAATAATTTGTTTTTGTCAAACAAAAACCTTTTTTGTCATTTCTAAAAAATTTAGGCCATTTCGAATGGCTTCAGAAGCATCAGAAATTAAAACTAAATCTGTATTTATTATTAGATTTAATTATGTCATAATTTCTTTAATTGACTTAAATAAAAATTTAAAATCTTCTTGTTTTTCATTGTTTGAAGTTGTTGTTTGTTGTTTGAAGTAACAAATGCGTTGTTTGATATTTTTTCAATTTTAAGCGTACCTTTTCTATTACAATCTGATAACGGAAAGGAGTTTAGAAATCAAATGATATCAGCTTTACAAGCAATGTGGCCAGACTTAAAGCTTGTTAATGGTAGAGCTCGCCATCCTCAGTCTCAAGGCAGTGTTGAGCGTGTAAATGCTGATGTGAAAAAGATGTTAGCAACATGGATGCGCGAATCTAAATCACAAAAATGGTCTATTGGTATAAAATTTGTCCAATTATGGAAAAACCACTCGTACCATACTGCAAACAAATGTTCACCTTATAAAGCTGTCTTCGAAATCGATACTCCTTTAGGCTTATCCTCAACAGCTATACCAGTTGAAGAATGGTCAAAGCTTGATACAGCAAGATCTTTTCGAAGCTGTCGGGTATGAATATAATCCAGATGAATTTAACGATGATGATGAAATTGAAGAAATGAATAATGATGTGTTCAATCCAAACGATTATGAAGGTATATCAGAACTAATAGATAAGCAAGAAGCTATTGTTGAAAAACAAGCTGTTATCGAAAATATAGAACAAGAAGAAACAGCTGTTATTGAAGCTGTTGAAGCTGCAGCTAATCAATTGTTAGATATTAGAGAAAATGTTAGAAAAAATCAAGCTAAACAAGCTGAAAGCATGAAAATCCGAAGTAAAAAATATCTACCTGATGTTAATATTGGTGATTATGTTAATTTTCCGATACCAGATGTTGACAAAGGTTTAACTGAATCACAAAATATTCTCTGTCGGATAATCGATTTCAACATTGAAACAAATCTTTATGAGTTAGCCTGTGAAGCTGGTGTTTTTGAAGATAAATTTGCGAGAAATGGATTTGATTTGATTAAAAATTGTTTAGTAGAAGCTGATATCAGAACTGATAAAAAAGTTAGAAGTTTAAGACAAGCAGTCAATGAATTGTGTTTAGGTGGAGGACAAGGTATGGTTAAGTGTAATTGTAGTACTGAATGTAAAAAATCAAGATGTGGCTGTCGAAAATCAAACTTATTATGTAACTCAAGATGTCATAGTACAAATAATAAGTGTAAAAATAAATAATTTTTTATTATTTTTATTACTATTTAATTAAAAACTTTAAAAATTTACTTATCTAGTCAGAAGCTTTATATAATTACTAATTCTATTTTAGAAAATTACTATAAATAAATAAAAAATAGGAATTTTGATAATTTTTTTTCTTTTTATATTTACGTGTTGATACGTAATTTTTGATATTTACTTATAATCAAAATTTCCTATAACATATATAAAACCAACATAGAATAATTAAAGATTTAAAAGTATTATTAAGGCTAAAAATAATAATTTAGTGCTAATTTTTTTGAAGGTTTTTTAGAATTTTTTTATTGCTTATTTAGAATTTTTTAATGTTCAAATAAATACTAGCCTAAAACAATTAATTATTATACGATTTATCTAGCTAAAAAGAATATTTTTATTTAAGCATTAATTTCAAATGATGCTCATTTTCAGAATTTCATTATAATTGTATTGTTGTTGAGTTTTTGTTTTAATCGAATCTCTTTTATATTTGAAATAAATTTTAATTATTTAATATTAAAACTTGGTTCATATTTTATGTATTAAACCAATTTTAATTAAAAAAATGTTTTTTATTATATTGCAGTTTTTATCAATAATATAAATTTAAAAAGAATTAATATAGAAATAATTACTAGATATTTCTAGTTGAAAAAACTTTTAAGATCGATAATTAATTTTTCTTTTAGATAAAATACTTCTTTCCTAATTCATATGGAAAAAACTAATTAAGAACAAATATTTTTTCTATTTGCTTTTCCAATAAGCTTTATGTTTAATTAATATAGATCTTATCGGCTAAGTGAAGTTCATTTTAATTCAATTTTTTTGTTTTAATTCAACTATCTTTTTTTCTAGATGAGAGTAGATGATGATAAAATCGTTTTGCAAAGTGTAAAATCTTGTAACAACTTTGCTACACCTATAATGCCTATCTGTTAAAACTCTGTATTCTCTTTGCAGAAAAGATCATAATCCTTTTCAATTATCAGCAAAATGCATAAAATTGCAGAGTTTTATCAGGCAAGTATTATAGGTGTAGCAAAGTCAAATAAATTGAATTAAAATGAACTTGACTTAGCCGATCATATTAAAATAGATTCATATGAATCTGCCTTTTCAATTCTGGATTTAATCATTTAACAATTAATTCTTTTCATTAAATTTTTGTAAAAAGAAGTTGTCTACATATTGCTTTAGTGGGAATATTGTTACACAGATTAACTGCTCTGCTAGCTTAGAAGTTGAAACCAGACTTTAAAATTGAAAATTATTAATATTTTGTAATATTCTCTTAGAGTTATTGAGTTGAGATACATTATTTATAATATATATATTATATAATGTTGCCAATAGATAATTTTTATTAAAATTTTTTACAATATTTAAATTTGATTTAAAATTAAATTTTTTTTTAACTCATTAATTCAATTCAATTATTAAAGTGTTTAAAATTGATTATTATTATTATTATTATTATTTATTTTCAATATATTAAAATAAAATAAAAATTTTATAAAAAAAAATTGAGCTAAATATGAAACATAAAGTTATAAAATTAAGATTTTGCTAATTTCATACGAAATTCTCTCAATTTTAATATTGTTTCATGATAATATTGATTAGAATTAGGATCTTTCTCATTTTCCTCGATTTCATCTATTTTATATTTGTCCACAGTCTAAACAAAATTAAAACCATCAAATTTATAAAACAAATAGAAGATTAAAAGCACATGCAGAAATTTAGAATTTTAATCAAAATTTTTAAATATTCATGCAAAGTAATTTTTAAGAATTATGTTTTAGATAACAAATTACTGGTAATTTTTTTAAGCATGATTTTTTATCCTTAAATTTTAATTTTAATTTCTGCTATGAATTTTATTTATTCTTTTTTTAAATTTAAACAAAAGCTTACTGTCTTGGGTCTAGGAGTTGGAAGATTACTGTTTAATTTGGGAAAAGGTGAGGAATGCTTTTGCTGATTTGAATTGCTCATTGAAGATAAAAGATTTATTCTATTGCCTTTATAATTAGACAATGTTGTTTGTGGTCTTGATTGAATTATATTTACAATTTCTTCTTCTAAATCATAAACATGAGTTTGCAATTCGTCTACTTTTTGAAATGCGTCTAATTTAAGATTTCGTTCTTGAAACAAATTCTTTTTTAGTTGATGAATTTCTTTTTGTATTTTTGGACCATTAATTGATTGCATTTTTGAGGTTTTTTCATTAACCATGTGCAAATTACGTAATTCAATATCTTTTGATTCAAGCTCTTCAAACTATTAAGAAATTTTTTTTTTTGTTATTTCTTTTAAAATTTTATTTAAATTTTACCAATTTTTCAACATTGGATTTTTTAGCTGAGTTTAAATTTCTTTCGTTTTTCATTTTTTGTTGCAGCTCATGTTCCTTGTTTTGTTTCTCTTTTAACTTTATTCACAGTTTTAAGTATATCCAAATGTATTTATATATTTATATATGTATAAAATAAAATTACTTCTTTTTCCAATTTTATTTTGAGATTATTAAATTCTGAGTCTAATTTGGCTAGTTGTTTTTTCAGCGCCATTTTTTGTTGATTAATTAACAATTGTTTTTGATCAGTTATTAAACAATTGTCTATTTCTTTTCGTTTTATTATGTTGGAAATTTCGGTTATTTCGCTTAGTTTTTTGTTAAATAAACTCGAATTTTTGTTCTCTTTGATTTTTGAATAACTTTTTTGAATTATTAGCAAAATGTTTAGTTCTCTTCTTTCTTTTTGTAATTGTCTTATTAGATCTTCTTTATTAAGTCGATTTCTAGTTTCTAGTTCATCCACTTGTATTCGATGTTTTGTTTTCAACTCAGCAATTTGGTCAAAAGCATCATTTTTACATTCAGATAAAATTTCCAACACATCAGCATGAATGTTTTCTCTTTAAATAAATTTTAGTTTTTACAAAAATAAAATAAAAACAAAATTGGTATTTGAATCAAAAGTTTAGACAATCGTGTAGAACATGAATAAATTGATTGTTTGAAATATTTATAACTCTTTATTCCTTAGGTAATAATCATATTTTGAATAGTTGCAAAATGTATTGCGTTTTTAAGCACATAACTTAATATCTAAAAACGTAATTAATTTTGCAACTATAAAATTTATGAGCTAAAAAATTTTTATCATAGAGACATAAATCTATCATAAGATCATAAAAAATACCCTAGTAATAATATGATAAAATTGAGAAGCATCTAGCAGTATTTAAAAAAAAATTACTTGTATAAATCAAGCTGAGATTTGAGACTAGTGTTAACATTAACCAAATCAGTAACAAGATCTATAAATTCTTTTTTAACTTTATGTCTTAGATCTTTTTCTAAATTTTCTTTTGATTCTGTAATTTCAGCTAATTTAGCTCTTAAAGCAGTGACTTCCATGATTAAATCGTAGCATGCATCAGCCATATTGCAT
This sequence comes from Brachionus angularis, assembly GCA_021432725.1. Lineage (NCBI taxonomy): Eukaryota > Metazoa > Rotifera > Eurotatoria > Ploima > Brachionidae > Brachionus > Brachionus angularis. Next base: position 1,416,609 of record JAJVDD010000007.1, read on the forward strand.
TGCACTTCAACATTAACTTCATTTGTTTTCATCTCAATCAAACTCTTAAGAGATTTTATTTCTCTTTCTCGCGAGTACAACAATTGATGCTGTTGTCTCAGAATATTCTCATAAAACATTGTATATTGTTCGAAATTTGATCTTTCTCTTTCTTGTATTAAACTTCCTAGCCTAATCAAGCTATTCTTAATATCTTGTTCACTTATTTTATAAAATACTTTGGATTTATTTTCTGATTTTTCTTCAAACGATTGCGAAAGTGCGAAAAACATTTCAGTAAATTCATTTGCAATATGTGGCTTATTTATTGTGAATTCTTCTTTCATAATCTTGTTAAAATTTTGTTTAGAAAAAAAAACAAAATAAAAATATTTATTTAGAAAGATTAAAATACTGATTTTTTCCATAAGTCAGTGGTTAGACTATTTTCGTCTCTGGCACGTTCCGAAAGGACTAGTTTCACTTCTTTTTGAGCACGTTGAACAGTCTCGTCTATCATGTTCAATTCGAGTTTTTCCAATAATCTAATTATTTGTTTTATTTTTGATTCTAGCTCTGATACATCTGCCGGAAGTATTACTGGTTGATTAAAATCAACTATATTCTCATGCATTGGTTTAGTCGAGTTTAGATCAGATTTTTTTATTAATATTTTAAGCACTGGTACAAGAACTTCTTTTTTATAAGTTTCACAAAATTTAGCATACAAATCACTATTGTTTATATTCTCAACACCGAGTTTTTTTCTACCCCAGTCTAATTTAAGTAATTCAAGTCTTTTCCAAGTCAACAAGAAAAACCTCCATCGGTTGTAATTGTCTATTAGATAAGCATTTTTTTTAGTATTATTTTGAATACCAAAAGTATCCGGTTGTTGGGTTATTGATTTTCTTGATTGTTGATTTAGACTTTCTAAATTTAGCTGAGATGATGGTTCGATTAAATCAGATTCATTTAAAGAATCTGAATTCAAGAGATCTTCCATCATCAAAGTAACACCGAGTATTTCTCCATTTGCAACATTTCTGTTTATTTTAATTAATAACATTAGAATTAGTTGAATATTTATAATTTTTTATTTATTAATACTTGTCTATATCTCTAAGACCAGTAATACACATAGTTACATTTGGTTCTATCAAATACCATGCTTGGTATTTTAAAGGAAAAGATCCATTTCTTAAAGATAAATTATAAATATAATTTATTTTTGTATAAATTAGTAACCAAGAAACTTGGTCTATTTTTTTTTATACCTTGATATGAAAGAACGCCATGGAAATATTTGACTAGATATCGAGTCTCTTGGGTCAAATGGTTCTGGTAGATTTAGATAAACATTTTCTGTTGTATCGTACATATAATCATTGAAGAATTTAAGAGAATGTTGAATATTTTCATTTATAATCTATTAAAAAAATTGTAATATTTTATTCAGCAATTTAATCAAATAATAAACTAAGAAATAAAAAGAATAATTTTTGAGTTAATGTACAGTAAATTTTTAAGTATTTTCTCTTCTAATTGATGAATATTATTTTTAACCAGCTTCATAGTATTATTTAAATAAACCTTGTCGAAATATGTGTTTTTGAAGTAAAGGTATTCTATCCTTAAATTTATTATATTACATGTAACTTTTTAAATGTTTATTTGTCATTATCTTTTTATTGTTCGGGTGTCAAATATTACATTTTTTGAGCATTCGTTATAAAGAAGGAAAATTAATTGAGATTTTAAAATAAGTGTTATTTTTTTAATCTTTGTAAAGAGCTTAAGTTATAGAGAGGTAACCTATCATTTATGTACTAAAATTGGTTCTCTTCTACGTTATATTGAGGCTCGTTCAGTGCTTATAAAAAAAAATATAGGTCTATTAAATCAAGTAAAATACTTTGTAGGCTTCGTTGTTACCATTTGCTAAAAATATATCTTTTACGGCAAATCTAATGGCACAGTCGTATTGCAACATCATACTTGATCTTTTCAATTCCAATAATTGTGCAACTTGTTCTGGATCACACGGATCATTCAATTGATTCATTTCCAATTGAATTTCATTTAATTCTGTATCAAGACCACCCGAATTCTCCCATGAACTAAAATCAACTTTTTTCCTTAATTGTGCCGTAGATGAATCAGTTGCAGCACTTGAATTTACCGCTATATTCATACAAGCATTTGCATACAAAAAATTTAAAATATCATTAAAAGCAGTCATTATTCTAACAGAATAGTTTAAAGCTTTAAGAGTTGTTTCAGTGTTGAAGTTTTTTTTGTATATTATCAACAAATCGGTATAATGTGGTATGAACCATAAATTAAGCACTCGTTCACCATCGTCTGATAAAAGCTTACGAGGTCTCTTTTTAAATTGTCTTGCATCTGGTTTTATATAATCAATTGTTTCGTCAGTTATTACTTGTTTTTTGGACTCATTCAAATCTATTGATCGACTATTGATAAGATTTCTTTTTTCATTTGGTTCACCAAATACGAAATGATTGTCACGAGTGTTGGGAAAATTTTCTAGTATTTTTGTAATGCTGTAATAAAGAGTGATTAGCTGAGCTCTTAGAGAATATTGTAAAACTCTTTCGCTGAATTTATTCGCGTATTCGTTCATTAAATTTCTTTTTAGTTTTTCCATTTCAAGTGGATTGGAAAGCATAAGACCTTTAGTTTCTTTTTGTTTTATATAGTCATTTAGCATTTGATCTCGATAAGGATTTTTTTCTAGTTGTATAGATACAAATGATTCGGAGAGTTTTTTCAATCTTGAAAATTGTTTGTTTTGATTTAGAATTATTTTTGATTCAACTTGGTCTGAATTGTTTGAAATTTGTTTCATGAAAATGTTTTCATCAGTTTTACTTTAAAAAAAAAAAATAAAATAAAACTTCGTTTTAGGCAAATTAATTTGACTAAACTAGCGCAATTAATTTTGCAATTTTTGATTAAAAAGTTGTAAAATTAATTGCGGCTAATGTCAAATAATTTAAAACTTAAAAGCGACAATTGTTTTTGCAACAATATATAAACTTACTCTGTAGTAATAGTAATTAGTTTGTCTTTGTTAGTTCTAGGTGCTAGGTTAACACTTAATAGACAAGAATGAGCTTGCATTAAAGACGTAATCAAAGCATTGTTATGTACAACTTGTAGCTTAAGAATCAATTGTAAATTTTCTATTCCACCAGGTCTAAGAACATTTTGAACATTCTCTTTGCCTTTAAAACTCAAGCGACCAATTTGTCCTTCTTCCATCTCGTGTATTGTTAAATACAAATTATTCGGCACATATCGATCTATTTGCGAATCATCTCCATTTATTTCACTAACAAAAACTGGCGGTTGATTACCAGCATTTTCTTTAAATTTAGCAAAATCGAATTGTACATATCTCAAGTACATGTGAAACTCTTCAAAGCCCAGTTCAGTGGCTAATTTTTTATACAATTTCGATAAGACTTCAGTCTCTAAAGACGCATTTATCAATCTATGTCTTAATGTAATCATTTCAAGAATATTAGATTGTAATTTAAATGCTGCATCGGCTTGATCTTTTTTTGTTTTGTGTTTATTTTGTTCTTCTAGTTGTTTTAGACTAGATTTTAAATAATCAGTCATTAGCAAAGGATCTTCTATATATATACCATTGAATACTTCACGCTGAATTTGAGCTGTAAATGAATTACAGATTGGTTCAAGTCTTTCCAACTGATCTAAATATAAACTAAAAAATTTTTCTTCTAAACTTAATCTATCAGTTACTGTTTGAATTGATTTAAAATAAACCAATTCCTTTTTTAAAATAAGTTTTATTTTTTATAATTTTTGATTTTGTTTTAATTAAGAATTTTACTTCTATAGATTGTTTTAAAGCATTTGGTAGACGACTAGCTGAAGCTAAACAAGGATGGAATTCTAGCAAATAGAAGTTTTTTAATGTAGATCCATTCGAGTTAGAGCTTAAATTGATTTGACTTTTTTTAATTACTGAATATGGCAAACCGTATTTGGAGTCTTCTACTTTATCTAACAAGTTTCTCATATCATCTATCATTTTATCTAGAATTAATTTAGCGATTCGCACTTGTTTGTACAAACAGCTAACTTCCATTCGATAAGTTTGACTAAAATAATCAGCATGTAAATCAAAACGAACTCTTTGATACATTATGTTTGTCATAATTTGGGCTAAATTTCGTTTCTCATTTTTATCGAATACATTCTGATACACTTCATAGTAAATATCCATTAACTTGAAAATTGTATTTTAATTTTGTGTTAAGAGAAAAAAATTTGTTTCAAGTTGTTGCATAATTGATTGCGTTTTTATGTATACAAATCTATATTGAATAAACGCAATTAAAATTGCAACCACCTAATATTTATCATATTTCAGTTTGATAATAAAAATAATGTTTTAAACAATTTGAAAGTGTTTAAATGGACTTGAATACCTGTATTAATTAATATGCACAGTCACGACAAGCGTAGACTGTACTACTAATACTACTAAAGAGTTAAAATATTCTTAAACCTATTATAACATGTTTTAATTAAAATAAAGTTTTTTTAATACGTTTTTTTTCATTTCCAAAAAGTTAACTTCATTTGTCCAAATGTCCAACAAAACAGCAAATCTATCAACATTTTGATGCGAATAATATTCTAAATTTATGTCTTGAACACTATTGTCCTTTTTTCTTCTAATATTATCAACATTATTTGCTGTATATGTTTCTTTATCTTTAGCTATATAATATGATGCTATTAAAAGCAATTCATTTTCTAATTTTCTATTATTTTATTAAATATAGTTTAATATATATATTGAAAAAAATCAATCAAATATCAATAATATACTTTATATCGTTTAAAGCAATATCGTAAATTATGTAATAGCCTCTTTGATCTTGAACATGAACAAAACCTTTTTCGTCTAATGAATAAAAATCATCATGATTTTCAATTTCAGAAAATTCAATAAATTCAGTCTCTGATATTCTTTTTAAAAGTGAAATTTTAAAAATAGCTATATTAATCAATAATATATTGTGATAAAGCTTAATACCTAAAATCCTTTGGACTGTTATAAATATATGCATGATAGCCCAAATTAGTACCATATGGTGTCTCTTTCATATGATTTTGAGTACTTTGTCTTTTAAAACTAGATGATTCCAATGATAGACCTCCATCATAAATAGTAATTGTTTTTTCAATAGAACGAAAATAATTCAAAAATCCCAAAGCCTTTTTTTTTTAAAATTATAAGTTTAAGTGCTAAAAAAAGTTTAGGTTTATCACTATTAGTTAATTGTGTTTAAAACTTATTTGTATTGTTGCAAAATTAATTGCGTTTTTGAGTATAAAAATATTTATATAAAGAACGTAATTAATTTTCCAACTACTTAAGATTGTTATTAAACAAGAATCTTTATTTACTTGTCTTTTAAGATCTCTGATCCTGAGATGTCTTAATAGCAAAAATGATAAATATGATCCTTGAACATTAGTTAAATTTTGATCATTAGTTTTTGAATCATCAAGACCCAATTTTTGTAAATTTTCAACAAAACTAAATTCGTCTTGTTTTTTACTCGTTTTAGAACGAAACGAGATTAATTTTTGGGTTGTTGTTGTTGTTGATGCTGAACCAGATTTATTAATTGTATCCAAATTTTGACTAAATTAATTTTTAACATAAATTTAATCAAATTAATATGTTTTATAATATAATTTTTACTCTTTATTAGACAAATTTGGATTATGAAATACTTTTTTCCATAGAGAATTTGTGTTAAATTGAGTTGGATTTGTAGTTACCGAAATGGCTTCAACATTTTGAGGATTTTTTATCAAGGTAGAATTTTCTCTTAGTGCTTCTTGGACTCTCTTTAAATAATAATATAAACTTATAAAAAAAAATTATTATTATTTTTATATTCTACTTCATCATTGTTTATTTCTAAAAAACTATTATGTGATAACAAAAATTGATCAATGAAATTTTTCTGTTTTAATTTAGTAATGTCTTTTTCATAAATTGAATCTTTAGTTGGCAAGAGTTGAATAAACTCGAGCCAATTTGCTTCTTTTTTTAGTGCATGAATTGGCGAGTCTATGCCCCAATGTTCATTTCCATTTTCTATATGATCATACACTTTAAAAGCTTTCATATGTTCTTGCTGAGCAAATATGTGTCGAAATTTTCTATTCACTGCAGCGAATAGTTCCATTTCGTCTCCTGATGTTTGCATTCGAGACAAATTCTTGAATTTCGGAAAAAAATTTTGTTAAATAATATTCATTTTTGATAAGTGAATATTCCTCAAAATAAATAAATAATCATTTTAAATAAATTCTAATAAAGTTCTAGTAGCATATTTTCTATTTAAATTTACTTGTAATGTATTTACTTAATATTTACCACATGTTCCTATACCAAATAGTAATATGTGCTTATATTTATTGAACCCTAGTTTGAAAAGACATATTAACTATTGTAGTAATTTCGGGTTTTACGACATGTGCTAAATATCGAGTAAATATGCCATATTTAGTTTTTAATATAACATGAATATCAATAATGTAAAATTTATCATTTTTGTTTTAATAAAATAAAATTTTTGATAAACAAACTCTAATTAGCCAAAATATTAATTTATATGAATTTAAATCTAGATTAGACGATGTTATACATGAATAAACAAGAAATATATAATTACCAAGATAGAATATATCCTTATGAAAATTTACTTAAACTATTTACTTGTTACTAGTTGTTAAGTAAATTTAAATTTAGTATAGTAACATGCTTGATTTTTTTATTTGCAAGGAATCCAATTAAAAATTATTAAACAAGGTATTAAAATTAACAAAAATACAATAAAATATAAAATTTCAATAAATAAACAAAAGTAATCTTAATAGAATTAAAAGTCAACTAATTGAAAGAATATTAATTATGAAAAATTAAATATGAGAAAATTTTAACCGACAAGGTTTTTACACATTATTTTGTTAAATTAAAAGGTGAAAAAATTACATAATCGATTTTGTAAAAATTGACCAAAAATCTGAGCCTTGGTAATAAATATTCTATTGAATTATTATGAACAGGCATTACATTATTATTAAAAGCTTTCATATAAAATTAAAAAAATTATACTAAATTAAAACAAAAAATAAAATAAAATTTTACTTACTATAACTAAGCGTGTTTAGGATTTCATCTCTTGGTAATAAAGAATTCGGGTTTGGAAAATAGATATTATCAAGTGATTTGAATCTGTAATCGATTAACGAATTCATGGAATTGTTGTTTTTGATAAGCTCACTTTTGATTTGATTTAAATCACGACTAGAATTTGTTATTATACTTAATGAGGTTTTATTGTTTAAAGTTGCATTAGAAGAGTATGAATCAAAGCTTATCTGATATGGCAGCCATTCTAATAATTTAATAGCCTGATTAAACGATTTTTGTGAATAAAAATGACATATTAGCCAGCGCATATAAATTTCAATATCTTCTAGTTCAATTGAACTTAACGCTTGTGAACACGAGTTTGTGTTTAGTAGTAATTCTCGAGCTTGATTTAATCTCTGTGATCTTTTAATCGAATCGTTATAATCTGATAATATATATCTATATATTAGATAAAAATAAACTGAAATATTCAGCAAGTTTTTTAATTAAGTATTTTAATTTAGTATACCCGATTCTATTTTTAAAATGAGAATACATTTCTTCTATTATATGAGTATGTTCGCTAAATCGTTTCCAGCGTAGCATATGAGAATGCTTGGCCTGAATACACCAACTAATTTTATCCAAGAAAAACTTTTTTTTCAATATTTTACAATTAAAAAATTTTACTAGTTTTAAATGAGAATAAATTAGCAACTTGGTTTAATAATATCGGTAACGACTCGGCTTTGTATTCATCTTTGTTTGAATTCGTAATTTGCTCATTTATTATATCAGCTTGTATATAAGGCTTACGAATGTCATGTACCTTTTAAATAAAATTCTAAAATTTGTTTTTATATTTCTTTTGTGAGAAAATAAATGATACTTGAAGCATTTTCTCAATGTACAGTCTTCTCTCTTTTGCTAATATTTGACCATCTTTTGGTATTGGAACTGAGCTAAACGGTCTGACAAAACTGATTCCATGTACAAGTTCGTTTGTTTCTATTTCTCTTTTGAGCTCGTTTAGTTCTGTTTGTAAATGCTCTTCAGAGTTTTTTACAGATTCATTATTAATGTATTTATAAGTGGAACATTCATTAAGCCACATGTTTGTTATTCTTTTGAGATTCTTTATAAATTGTTAAATGATCCCTAGAGTTAATTTTTTTTTTATATATTATAAAAAAAAACAACAATTATAATAAAATACAAATCAAAATTTTGAATTTTGAATTTAAAACAATTTCTGAGTATTTCTTTAAAAGAACCGATCTTATAATTTTTGAATTTTTGTTTCTATAGTAACAAAGAAATTGTTAACTTTTTCATATTTTTGTTTAAATAGTAATTTGAAAGAAATTAAATAGTTAAGCTAAGACTAATCAAAATGAAAATAGAAATTGAGAATTTTTTTTTCAAGATTTTTTTTTATTTTTATATTTAGCTTGTTGTTCTAGTTGTTGAAATTATATTTGAATTTTTTTTCAAATTTCATATATTTTTAATAGAGAATTAAATTTATTTAAGTAAATATTTATTAAATAAGAAAAAACAAAATAAATAAAATAACTTTCAAATTTTCATTTTATTTTACCTATTTTTATTTATTTTAAATTTTAGTTTTATTTAATTAAATTATAATATTTTAGATTTCTTCTTGTTATTTTTCCAACAGTATGTATTACATTATGAGCAAGATTAAATTCTATTTTTTTGTATTGAATAATAGTATTAGGGATAATATATTTTAAATGGCTTCTTAGGGTTTCAATTTAATTTAATTTTAAAAAAATTTAATTAAAAATCATGTTACTAAGAAGAGTTAAAGATAACCTAATTTAAACGTTTTTGTTAAAATTCATAAAGTTTAATTTTTGATAATCAAAAAAAAAAGTTAATTAATTCATTTTTTTATTTTTTAAAACTTAATATTACAAATATATTAATTTAATTTTTACCTGTTAGGATCTAAAAATTAATGAGTAGATTAACATTACCTACTAAAGCATAACAAAAAAAATGTTTAAAATATTATAAATCTTAATGAAACACATTTGTATCTTTATTAAGTTGTTTTTTTATTTATGATTCTTCATAAACGATATAATTCTGCATCAATATTACCAGTGAATTCTTCAATCACAAAATTAGTGATATATAATCATAAGACTAGCGAAGTTTTTATGTTATAAGTGACAGGTTATTTTCAAAATTTTCCAAAAAATAGAAATTTTTTTTTTCCTTTAATAAGTTAGATAAATAATGAAAAAAATCTTCTTTCTTCAGCTTATAATATGTTATAACTTTTTTCATCTTTCTTTAATATAGCCATGAAGCTTCTTAGACCATTTTTCCTTCATGAAACTCATTTCATATCTATATTATAACAGACACATTAAATAAGTGTCAGCTATAACATGAAAACTACTGTTGATTAAATATTTTTGCATACTTCATTAGGATTATTAAATTCAGTTTATTCTTGGATTATTCCAAAAAAAATTTAACTATTCATGAATCAAAAATTTTATCAAACAAGGTTCTCATCTCTAGTTAATAATAAAAAAAAAATACAGCTGTATATTCTGTAAATTTTTTAATTTATGAATAATTTTTGGAGAATGCTCCAAACCCGCGTTTTAACTTTGGGTGCTGCAATATCTAGCAAGGGAATACGGTATTTATCTCTCTTTTTTTATTTAATTAAAAAATTAAAATTACAGTATTTTAAAAGTCAAAGGAATGTCAGACAAATTTCTTCTGAAATTCATATAAAACAATTAATAAAAGCTAATTTTGCTTTTATGGAAATTAGATGGATGTGGCACCAAAAAAAAATTAAAAAATATATGTCATCAAATAAGACAAAACAAATTTTTTAAGATTTGGTGAAAGAAATGAAAGTTCTAAATTTGATGCTTTTGAATTTTAGAAGTATTTCAAAAAGAGCTCTAAATATTAATTCTAATTGTAAAAATAATATTTTCTATATATGTGTAACATCAATTCCAGTGAAAAACTTATTTAGTTCAGCTGGAAATATTCAAATTGAACTCAGAAGCAGACTAACATCTTTAATAAAAATGATTAATTATATAAAAGATAACACTTAAATTTATTATTTTTTTTTGTGATAAATATTTGAATTTTTCCTTATAACCGTTATTTATTTTGCCGCTTTTAGAATAAAATTAAAATTATTCATATATTTTTTTACTTGAAAATTTTTCAGAAAATATAATAAAATCGAAATTTTATAATAAATGATTCATAAATTTCAATTAAAATTAAAATTTTTTTTGCATTTTGTTTAAAATTCCAAAGTTTGATTTTTTTGAAACTTAGTATTTTAAATTTTTGAAAAGAGTTTATTTTAAAGGCCTAAATTTTAGAAATGACAAAAAAAAGGTTTTTGTTTGACAAAAACAAATTATTCTACTGATATTTTATTAATAAAAATTTAGACAAAAAAAATGAATTAAGAACAAATAAAAGTTAAATTGATACAAAATAAATTTTTTCTAAATAACAAAAAAAAATATTAAAAAAAGACAAAAAAAGAAAAAATTGAAACTACCCATTACAAAATATTTGATGCGTCTCCAATGAGATCTAATTTAGAAAAATTTGGAGAAAATGATTTAAATGAGAAAAAAAAAAGATCTTTGTAATGTTTTTCTCCTTTTTTTCGCTTATTTTTCAATAAGAGAATATCAAAAATATTTTTCAAATCTAATTTCAATCTCATTGAGAAAAATAATAAATTTCAAATTTTTCTCTTTTTAAATTTGGTTTTGAAATTTTGAATAGGAAATAAAAATATCAGATTAAATAGGAAAAAAAAGAAACTTTAAATTTTTTAAATTTAATATTTTTATTAGAGAAAATAAATTTATATTTTAATATTAAACAAATTTAAATTATTAACATTTAAATAAAAAGGAAATTAATAACAAAAGTTAAAAAACGTTTCTGGTTTTTAAATTAATTATTTAATTAATTTTTGTATCATAGCATTTACGGTTCGCAATTTTAATACAATTTATCCATAACTTTTCAACCTCATCTGGTTGAGCTTTAGCCTTTATTATGGCACAATCTAAAAAACATAAAATAATAAAAATTACAAACTAATAAAATCAGAATCACAAAAGTAAACTCAAAGTACCTTTCAACAATTTTGTTCTGATAGTATCAAGTCGTATTCGAGTTGATTTAGAAACTTTGTTTTCATCGACAATAATACCAGAAGCTCTTTCTTCAGCTGAAAAAAGAACTACGATTAATGCGGTTATATATTTGTTCCAAGTAGTAGCATGAATATCAAGAAGGTTTTTTCCATCGTGAATCTAAAAATAGATAAAAATTCTATTTAAATTTTTTTAAAGATTCTAAAATAATATAATAATTAAATAAATAATAGTATTTAAACTACTGTTAGATAATATTTAAATAATTACTATTTCAGTTGGCCAATCATTATTTGTTTTCTTTGATTTTTTAACAATTTTCAGAATTTGGAAATTTGTTTCTTTTACCTCGGCCAGTTCCAACTTGATCTTGTTTAATTCAGCCAATAACTAATTAATTAACATAATATAAAAAAGTTTGAGTTTAGCTTCAATAACTCACATCATTGAAATTAGAAAAAGATTTAGTGCCATCGAATACAAGACCGTCTATAACAGGAGCCTGTTCTATAATGTCGTGTTGGTTGTTTGAATCAGCTACGCGTTCTTTCTCTTGTAAATATTGATCATTTCTTAATAAATTTTCATCATATGTATTCGTGGTATCTAAATGTTATTAAAAAAAAACAAATAAGATGTCAAAAGTAATTCAAATCTAGTATAGTTTTTAAATTATTAATTTAAACCAAGCATTATACCAACTTTTTTTATTCTGAGTATTTTTATTAACCACTTCGAACTCGCCCTCACTTGCTACCATTTTTCCATTAGTGATTTTTTTACCTTTTGATTCACATTTGCGCTCTGTGTCTTAAATTTTAAAATAAGCTTTTTATTAAAAAAATGGCTTGTATTTTCTTGCTCAGAAAAATAATAAAATGCTCAGAAAAAATAAAAAATATTTTTTCAGGTAAAAAATTAATTTCATTAAAAAAAAATTAATTACTCAAATAAAAAAATTATCTTCTAATTAATTAACAAGTATGCAGTAAAAAATATTAATTTTGACTGGAATTCAATTTCAAATGCATTATTATTAAATTAAAACTATCACCAGAAATAAGTTATCATGTAAATTGCTATAAAAACAATTTTTTTTTAAATCCAAATTATTAAAAAAAATTTAATTGAATAAAATATAAAAAAAAACTTGATAATTATGAACAAATTACCAGAATACGAATCTTCAGACGAAAGTTTAGAGATAATTCCAAAAACATCTAAAACGCGAAAAAATAAAGAATGGATTTTTATAAGATGTTTTGAAGAAGGAACGCAGGCAGAATCAGAAGTTAAAAATGAAAAAACATGGGCCAAGCATTACAAATCCAATAACTCAGATGGAGTAAAAGTATATTATAGGTGCAATCATGCAAAGTATCGGGAAATACAATGTAGTTCTTCTTTGTATTTACATTATCATTCTGATTCGCAAAAAGTTTCATTATACAAGACCAATGCAGATCACGATCATCAAGAAAGAATATTTGGTTTAACAGATGAAGTAAAAAATTATATAAATGAATTATTTCTTCAAAATAATGTAAAAAAACCATCTGTAATTTTAAATGCAATTAAGAATAAAGGTTTAATAGAACCAAAAAAACAGCAATTAAATAACTATTTACAAAAGTTAAAGAAAAAAACTTTTGGACCAACAAATATCTCATTGGGAGAATTGGAGCAATGGTGCATAAGCCACAATTCAATACCTGCTATCGAAGACTCATGTTATGTATCGAGTTATATTGTAAAATACGAAGAATTTGATGATGATGAAGAAATTGAAAATTATTTCAGATTTTTTTTGACAACCAAAAGATTAATTGAAATGGCAAAATTATCTAACACAATACATGCAGATGCAACATATAAACTAATATGGCAAGGATATCCAATTTTGATTGTAGGAACAACAGATAAAAATCGTAAATTCCACCCTTTTGGTTTATCAGTATGCCATTCAGAATCACAAAATGATTTCGAGTTTGTATTTAACAGCTTAAAAGAAGAATTACAAAAACTTTTCCAATTTACTTATAAACCAAATATTTTAGTATCAGATGCTGCTGATGCTATAAAAAATGGTTTTCAAAAAGTTTTCGGAGATGATTATAAACAAGTAATGTGTTGGGCCCATGTTAGAAGGAACATCGAGCAAAGGTTACGAGGTGTAGAAGAGAGTCAAGAAATTTTGGAAGATATAGATACGCTTCAATTAGCAACTTGTGATGAGGTATTTGATAAATCACAAAAACTTTTTTTTAAAAAATGGAAGCTGTTTAAACAACCAGAAATCGACTCTTTTTTAACATATTTTAAGAAAGAATGGATTGATCAACATATTGGTTGGTATGAAGGATTTTCGACTGGAAGTCCTAGTACCAACAATATTTTTTTTCTGAGCAAAAAATTATTTTTTTCTTAGCAAAAAATTATTTTTTTCTTAGCAAAAAATTATTTTTTTTCTGAGCAAAAAATTATTTTTTTCTTAGCAAAAAATTATTTTTTTCTTAGCAAAAAATTATTTTTTTTCTGAGCAAAAAATTATTTTTTTCTTAGCAAAAAATTATTTTTTTTCTGAGCAAAAAATTATAAGTCTAAAAAAATTATTTAATTGAAAATAAATCACTTCGATATTTTATTTCACCCATGTGCCATTTATTCCCAAACCTAACCATAACTTTATCCAAACCAATTAATTTTTGAACCGTATCTTCCAAAACACAATAAGAATTATCAATTTCAAAATAAACTAGAACAAAATTTTTATTTTCCATAATAAAAGCTTTATAAAAAAAATTTATTTGGCTTAAAAGTTTTATTTAAAATAATATCTATAAGTATAAAAAAATATAAAAAAATTAAGTAATTTAATATATAAGCTAGTCATGTTCATAATCGTATGCTATTTTTGTAATAAAATTATTTATTATTAAACATTTACAAATGAAATTCGAAACTTCTATCATCGTGTTCTCAGTCGAAGCATCTATTGAATTAAAAAAAATTCGAAATGTATCACAATTTATAAACTGTTGAAAATCAGGAGTTAGTTTTGCATAAACATCGTCTAAATTTTTTTTCAAAGTAAAAACTTTCACTAAAGCGTAAAATTCATTTTCAATTTCATAAAATTTTAAAACCTCTCCGAATTTTTCTATTGAATTTTGTTTAAAGCATATACTATAACTATTTGTTGAAAATACACGTTGATAATTTGAAGAATGAAGTACTTGGCTTTGATAAAATATTCGATCCGATGTTAAAATAAGCTTTTCTTTAACATTTAAAGAGAGATCACTTTGAAAAAGAAATATTTCGTTATCAAATGCATATCTCAAAACAAATGGCTTTAAAAGTTGTTGTTTTTTTATTAAATTTTTTTTTAAAATACTTTGACATAGTTCATAAAGCTTTTGATTTTTAAATTTATTTTGATCTAAATTTGAAAAAAAATCTTTGGAAATTGACATTTTTCTGCATATTTGACCAATATATCCTCGAGTACCTTTAACTAATCTTTTAATATTACCCAATACTCCCTAAAAAATAAAAATATAGAAAATAATAAAATTTTAATATTAATAAAGGTCTATATAGATTCTATTAGACTGATAAAAAGCTAATTTAACTTTAAAAAAAGAATATAAACTTATTGAAAATTGATTAGATCAAAAAAAAAAGCACTATGGCATTGAAGGGGCCCATGTTTTAATACTTGTTCATATAAATGTAAATGAGCATGAATCGTGTAAATATAGGATGTCTCTCCAAAATAGCTATCTAAATATTTGTGATATTCAAATATCATATCTTTAGCAATTTCTAATTTTTTTAAGTCCGTAACTGCTTCATAAAATATTCTAACTGAAAACACATAAAGACATAATAAATTCCAATATTTTTTAGGTAAATAATTAATTAACAAAGGAACAGAAACATAAAATATAAACAATCTCAGCTCGGATGACTTGAACTTCATTTTTTTGTCAATTATATTGAATTTTCTGTTGAAATCATGAGGATATTTGATTTTTGACAAATCGTTATTTATTTGGTCAAGTTTATGGCCTTTATATTTTTATAAAGATAATTTTTAAATTTTTATTAAATATCACTTACCTAAATAACATTCAGAACTTTTTTCTAAGAAATATTGCTTAAGCAACCATTTGGTATGTCCTTGTAAAATTAAATGTAAATAATCAAAAGGAACTTGATCTGGAACATTTAAAATTTTTGAAAAAGGTGTTAGTCCATTAATTCCAAAAAAAGTTTCAGAACTTCCTTCAGCCAATTTACTTAAAGTATGATAATCTTGTTCATTTTTTAGCTTAAACTAAAAACAGTTTAAAATAGTTGTTTTTATAATTGTTGTAAAAATTACATCTAGAGGTGGAAAAATAACTTTTCTTAAAACTTGGACATACTCTCCTGGATGAAAACAGTTTGAACAACCAAAAATCCCGTTGAACTGAACAATATTAAGTGCCTGAGCCCGAGCAGGTAAGTCTACAATCAGAGATTGACATCGGATAAAAACTTTAAATCCTTAGAAAGTAAAAAAATTAAAAATATCGGTAATGATTTATTTTAACAGCAATTAATAAAACTTTAAACAATTATTGATCATTAAATAAATTTAAATTAAAAAAATAAGGATAAACTATCTGTTTTATTTTAGTTTATTTACCGCTAAATTTTAATTTTGATTAAATTAAAAAACAAACAAACAAATATAAACGGTAAATAATAAAACAAAATAAACTAAAATAATATGATTTAAAATTATTTCTTACTATAATTTATCCTTTTTTGATTGCCGATTGATCGCATATATTTTTTTTTGTTAGCTGTTAAAAATATAAATAATTTTTCTCATTACCTTTATGTTCAAATGGATTGTTGATTAAATCAAGCAATTTTTCAATTGATTTTTCAAAAAAATATCTATATGCCGGCTTTTCAATGTTTAACCATAAACCTTTATTCAAATAGAATTGATTTAGTTAAAGAAAGAGTTTAAAGATATTAATTAATCAAAAATTTTAACCAAGTATCAAAACATTTTCAAATTTTTCTCTTGTCTTTTGATTTAATTCTATTATTGAACCCAATAGAGGCCATAGACAATATTCTTTTGAGTTAGTCAATGGACAGCCATCTGTATTTAGATTAAGAGAAACAACTAAATCTTTTTTATTATAATTATTTAAATTTTTTTTTATAAATAGATCCATCAATTGCGGTTTCCAAGCTAGAATAGTTGCATCGATTGAAAGAGTTATGATTTGTAGTAATTATTTGTTTAAGCTTTTGTGTATCGTTTAGAACGTTTAATATTTGGGATTTAATATCAAAACAAGCAAATTTACTCAACTCTTTGTTACATTTTTTACAAAATGATTTGATATCTTTAAAACTTGAAACATAATTTTTAACAATTTGACATTTACTACAGTGTTTATAAAAATCAATTTTTAAATTATTTAAGTATTGCTTTTCGAAATTAAACATTGTTTTTGGACATTTGTTTCCATTTGGTAAGCATATTTGTATAATACTTAAAAAATCGTTGATTACGTTATCTGGTAGATTGTGTTTTACTTTAAGACAATATAAACTTGTTAAAAATTCAGTCAAACTAAGATTGCTTCCATCATAAAGATCGTCATTAGATTTAATATTATCAAAATCCTCAAAACTGCTTTCTAAACTTTCATTTATTTCATCACATGTGTATTCAAAACCTTCTTGACCATTTAACTCAAAAAACGTTTCAGAACTGCATATTGAGTCATTTTGTTGACTGTCACTAAAACTGTTTTGGAGTGATTGTTGAAAGCCTGCACAATCTTCGACAAAATTTGTATTATCCTGAAAACTACTTGAGCGAACAATTTTTGATTTCGATGGATTCTGATATCTTTCATTTGAGTCGAAAGAAGAAGATTTTTTGAAACATCGCTTGTTTTTTTCTCTATGATTTTTTACTCTTTGTTTGTTTTTGAGGTTTTGAATATTATCTAATTCTATTTTTTTATTCAAAAAATTATCAGTATCCGATGATAAACAATTTTTTTTTCTTTTTAAATTATTAGACGATTTCTTAAAAATATTTGATTTCAAATTGTTTTTTATAATAGTATTCATTTTTAAATGTTTTTTATTTATTTTTTACCGTATTTTATTTTATTAATTTTTAGTTAACTTTTTCTTTATATATTTTTTTAAATTTTGGGATTATTTTAAATTAAGTCAATATAAACAATATATTTCAATTTTTACAATATAAATTTTTTTCAAAACAAATTTAAAAATTTATTTAAAAATAGAAATAGTTCCTTAATCAATAACAGGTCAAATGATTAATTCTAGTGAATCAAAATATAAATTCTTTTTTGTTCAAAACTTGTATATTGTTAATAATATCTATATATATTTTAACTTTTGGTAATAAATCTTTTTTATAATATTTTTTTTTCTCCATGTGATAAAATAATTTTTTTAAATTTTAAAAAGCAGAATTATATTTTAAAAACTTTCAGAGAATCTCAAAAGAATTTAAATTTATATTTTTTTTCTATTAAATATCTCAAAGAGTTCTAAATTAGTTCACACATTTTTTTTCTCGATTTTTCTCTTTTGGATCTCTTCTGAGATTTAGACATGGGTAATATAAGAAAAGTATACACCATAAACTAAGTTCATTGTTTTTTTAATCTTTTACTAGTTCTTACCTCTATTGATTGTAAGTTTTCTTTATCTTTATTTTTAGGTCTACCACGACCTCTCTTTACTGATTGAGATTGAGTAATTATAGATGGCCCAAAAAATTTGCTCCTAGTTATAAAGAAACATTTATGGAATGGGTAAATTCGATTACAATGCATGGTTTATAAAATTTTTTTCGCATCAATTACTTGAGCCTTAAAATAATATGGGCTATATCATTTATAATTTCAAATAGTTTATGTTTCTATTCAATAACATCATCAAGTATAATTAATTTTTTTCAATTTGATGTAACCACTAAAATTCGTATTACTGAACAAGATATATGATATATTCAATCATATATGATTGAATCTTGTTGTTATAGTTGGAAATATATTTCCAACTATATTCTTTGAATTTAATAGAAGAGATATTAAATTTAAACAATATTACAGATATAAAAAATTAATCTGTTTTGGAATTCATCTGTAAACCCAATTTGAATTACAATTCAAACTAAACAAGCTTATTTACTCAATAAGGGTTAGGCTCAAAAATATTGTGTTAGCTTAATTGATATTTATGAGAATTTTTTTTCATGGAAATATAATTGATTTTTTTTAATTTTAATTCAAATGTAAAGAGTAAATAATTAATCATTTTTATAACAAAATTAATAATAAACTTTGAATTCATTTTTTTTTCGAATTCAAAAAAAATTTTTAAAAAAATATTTTTATTTCTTTTTTACAAAAAAAATGATTTGGTTAATATTTCAAATCTTCTAAAAAATTTAAAAATTATTTCCATAAATTTTGCTTTATAAAAAGTTAAGTATTGTTTTTAATTTTTTTGGAAATTTTTTAATCAGGATGTCAATATCTAGACATAAAATATACTGGCCTATATATTAAATAATGATCGAGTTTGCAGCTTCGGCTCAGATGAGTGGTTGTTATTTGTGCTTAACGTCCCTCGTCTTTATTAAGAGTATGTAGCCATAATATCATCATAACTACACCACTACCGGTCCCAAGCCCGCGTAAGAGTAGGAGGGTGATGATTACCACGAATCAAAAAAACATTATTTAATGTATTTTTTTATTGCTTTTGCAATGGGAACGTTGATTGTATTTAGTATAATCACAATCATTTATATGCAGATCTTAGTTAATATCTTTGTAGTATTGGAAATCTATCGAACAAGCCTAAGTAATAAAAATTAAAAATATTTTTTTTATTTTTTTTAAATTTGTCGAAATATTTTATAAATTTTTTTCAACATTCAATTTTCATTCGACTCTATCTTTTATGACAGAATTAGCTTGTATTTAAATTGTAAATCGTAATATTAATTAGCATTTTAATCACGTATGAGTTATTACTTAATGAAATAATTTAAATAATAATTTATAGGAACGAACTTAATAACTATCTATGTAATACCAAGTTTTATTTTATTATATACCAAATTTTAATATAAAAAAATTTTATTCGTATTTGATGAATATTTATTTTATAAATTAAACTTTGAGCCAAAATAAGACTTTTATTTTTTGTTGCTATCTAATGTTTTTTTTTTGCTATCTAATAATTCCGATATCAAATTTAATGATATCAAAATTTTTTTTAAAGGTATCAAAAATATATTTCTAGGTATCTAAAATTATTTTTATGCTATCTATTTTAAATATATGCTATCTTTTTATGCTTAAGATCCTGATTAATACCATACCGAGTTATAGGTCTTAAAAACTCATAACTTGAAGATTAACTTCTAAGTTTTGGTTAGAGTTAGAGTATTATAAAGGTTTTTATATTAAATTTAAAGATTGACAATTTTAATTAGCAAAATAAGAATATTTGATGGCAAAATTAGATATCAATAAAAAAATATTTGATAGCTGGAAAAATATAGGCCCCAAAATAATACTTAATTTAGATGAGTTCAATATAACAGGAGTAAAAGTTAAATGAAAAAAATTAAAAAATTGAAATCTGAAACAAACTAAAGAACGAGAATAATTTGAACATTTTATTTTTATGCCTCATAATTGTATAGTAAAATCAGACCATTTTTATTATATTTTTTTTGTGTTAAATTAAAAACGAAATATTTTAAAATTTAATTTGAAATAAATTATTAAAAAAAACATTTCACCTTAAATTGTTATTTTCCAAAAATTAATAAATTATTTTTTATATATTTGAAATAATTGACACAAAATTTAAAATTTCAATATGGTTACAAAAAAAGAACTGGTGTATGGGATTGAATTGGTATTAAGATTATTTTTAGTTTTATTACAAGTGACTGTTTATATATTAGATAATGCAGATATAATTTTATCAGAAAAAAGTTTATTTTTTATTCGAGACCAAATTGATATATCATTTAGATTTTATACAACAACTAATATTTTACTGGCAATATTTTATTTTCTTTTGTTATTTGAATTTTCATTACTAAGCTTAATACCAGATTCTAAAACAAATGCTTATTTAACTGTTATTTTCACTGCCTTGTTTCCATTTTTTCAAATAACAAGAGAAATAGTGATATTTAAATTTTACAAATGTTTCAATAGTAGTAATCATTCATTTATTAATTCAAGAATATGTTTACAAATACTTCATTATTTATTTCTAGTAGCTATATATTCCATTTTTTTATATAAAAATTTATTATATGGTTCTTTAAAAAAATTGATACACATTATAAATCTAGTAATGGTAGTACTTTTAGTAACTGCATCAATTCTAATTAATATAGGAATATATACAAATATGAAAGAACCATCAAAAAATGAAATTGGACATGTTAATATTGACTTATCATTTTATAATAAAGATGAAATTCTCCTAATACAAAACAATAATTACTTTAAGGATGAAAAAGTCAATAGATCAATAATAAGATTAAGTGATATATTATATAGTGAAAACAAAATAGTAGCCAAAAATGATTGTAGAAAAGATTGTGATTATACTAAATACAATCAAAGTTGCCATTGCAAAAGCAATAGAAAAATTTATTATTGGAGATTTTACAATTACAAGTTGAAATGTAGTGAAAAATATAAAAGTGTCTTTAAAGATTGCGAAAACTCAAGCTACATTTTATTCCGTTTTAAATATTTATCTCATAAACTAAAACCAATATTTGATTGTTCAACTGAACATAATGGTATTTGTTATCCTGGTTGTCCAAAGCTTTTAAGTAAATATAGCTTATATTTAACTCAAGAAAATTCAGGAAAAATTGAGTTGGCATGGACCGGAATTTGTAATTGCATTAAGAAATTGCCAATAGTAGAAATTCCTTTAAACATTGAAAATAAAATATGTAGTTTACCAGATTTCAACAAATCTTGATTTATATTTTTTTAAGGTTTCAATTTTCATAATTATAAATTTTTTTAACTTGTTTTTAGGGAATTTTTTTAATTTAAATTATGTATGAAGATTAGAGTGTTAATTAAAATTTGAAATTATGAATTTCAAAAACGAATTCAAATTTACTCATAAACTTATATTATTTTAAAATAAATATTTTTTGTTTTTCAAACTCTTTTATTATTTTAATTTAATTCTGTAATAAATATTTAAAAAAACTAAAAAATAGTTCATCGACTTTTTCACCTTCTAAGATTGGTTAGTTAATGAGAAATAAAATTTTAATTCAATCGATCTATTAAAATTAAATATATACATAAAAAACATATTAAATAAAGTCTCAAAGCCAAGAACAAAATAAAAAATATTTTTATTTAAAAATAAAGTGTATTAAATAAAATACCAAAATTTTAAAAGAATTTGAAAATTTTAAATTTTTAATACTTGAAATTATATAGTTTATTTTAAATATTTCAAATTACTAATTAAATTAATTATCTTTAGCCATTGTTTCCATTTTATTCAAAATATTAGAAAATCTTCCTTCAAAATTTTGGTCTTGAGAATAACTGTATAAATATTTTAATTTATTATTTTTTGGTTTGAAAAATTTAAAAAATCTTTTAAATTTAATTGTGAAATAATTAAAAACTATTAAACTATTCTCTTCAACAATTAAATTTTGACGAACATGTTCAAAATTTTCAGTTATTATTGATACAAGCATATTTAAGAGAATAAATACCATCAAAATATAAAAAAAAACACCAGAAAAGATTCCTAATAATGATGTTTCACCAGTATAAATTTCGTTTGGTATTCTATTCAGTATCATTAAGAATGTTGTTTCAAAGGTTGATACTATAGTTGAAAAATATTTAGATCTTTCATTCATCAATAAGTAAAGTAATTGAACAAATGATGTCCAATAAAGTATGAATATTAATCCAAAATAAAATAACTCTATTAAACTTGATCTCAATGTCCACACAAAGTATTGAATATTTCTTATAAATCTTAATAATTTTAAGAATTTTAATGTTCCAAAAAATGATAAAAATCCTAATAAAATTCCCAAAGTTTCATTCCAATAACTTAATAATTGTAATTTTACTATTTTTTGTTTAGATAATTTGTCAAATAAATCTTGTTTAGCATATAATCTGTAAAAATAAATAGCCAAAAAAGCAAATGAAAATGAAAATATTGTCCATTCAATATAAATCCAAAATTGTTTGAAATATTGTTTAAAGCCTAATTTTATCAATGATCTAATATTTTTGATCAAAAAAAATACAATAAATATTAAATAAACAATATTAAATGCTATTATCATTGCATTTAAACTTGAATTTGCTTCATATAAAACAACTGGTTGAAATTTTAATGATTTAATTATATTACCAGTTGGTAATAATTCAAATAGAATTGAGCAATATGCAAATAAATTTAAATTAACATTATATAAAGAAAATTCAATAAATAAAGCTCTTGTTTGTTGATCAATCCAACTTAGTTGTTGTAATTTACTTAAATCTTGTTTTATTACATCTAAACTGTTTTCTTTTTTTAAATCCAATTTATAAACATAACCACCTCCAAAATAATTTGAATATATTCCTAAATAAGGGTATGTTTCTAAATCATCTGAACTGTAATATTTAAAATTATCTAAATATATGGAATTATTTAAATCTTGTAAAGTTATATTTGAATATAATTCTTCCCATTTTAGACCAAAAGTTGATTTTTCTTGATTGAAAAAATTGAAATCATGATAACAATTAATCTTAGTTTTCATAAAATTGCATTTGTCTATTTTAAATAATTTAAATTTAAAACATTTACAAAATTAAATATAGAAAATATTTTACTTTTCTTTACTCTTATTTGTCTTAGAATTGGTTCACCAATAATAAATGAAGTTAAATCTTTCATATAATTATTTGAGTCAAAAGTATTTGGTAAATATTTATTTAACCAAATCCAAAGATCATCAATTTTTGAAATATCATCAAAACTGTTTGAATATTTACTAATACCAAATAATTTGTTTAAATTATTTTGATATTTAAACGAGTTGAGGTCTTTGTTCGAAAAAGAGACAACCATTAAAATAACCAAAAACAAAATATAAACAAATATCTCCCTCAAGATTCTTATTGCTTTTTTTTCTTTTAAAAATTTTTTTCCTTTTTCTTTTATCTCATTTTCACTTAGTTGGTATTTGCTAGAGTTTGAAAGCTCTATTTTGACTGATCTTGATCTTGATTTAAAATTCATTTTGGTATTATTATTATTATTTTGAATCTCTTCATTTTCTAAGTTTATATTCGATTCCTTATCTTTATCATCGTTTTCATCAAAATTAGTAAAATCATCCAATTTTCTAAATATTAAACCCAATAAAATAGCTAAGAAAGCAATCTATTAAATTTATTTTATAATTATTTAAAAAAAAGATTATTTTTTAAATAAATAATTTACTTGAATAGGTTGAGTTATAAAAAATGAAGTTAATATTGACAACATAAAAGATCCCAGCCATTTTTTTAATTTTTCATCACCAAAAGAAATACTTTTTAAAATTATAAAAAATAGACAAACTCCAACGATTGCTATTGACAATAAATAAGCTATAATTTTAAACCACCATGGAAATTTAGTTTTATTATTTCTTTTTTGACTATTTAATTTATTGTGTTGTTCTAAAATATTGTCTCTTTCATTTATACTTTTTTTAGAATTTAATTTATAAGTTTCTTCTTTAAATTTTTTTATTTTATTTGTTATTTTTTTATATCTTGAAATTCTGCTTTTAGATCTTCTAAATAGTTGAATAATTATAAAATTTGGTGGTAATAAAATCAAATTGGATATGATACCAATAGCAATCTTTTAAAATGAGTAAAATATCTTAAAAAATTAATTCATTAAAAAAGAAATATATTTCACTTGTTGAGGGCTTAAATATAATGGACCAATTTCTAAACCACCTGATTTAGTTGATGTATCAATATCATAATATAAAATATTTATCAACATATTGCTTAAGAGAAGTACAAATGCACATGTTAACCTATCTATTCGAGCAAAAGTACTTAAAGTTGGCCTGGCTAATATTGAAAACCATAAATGTCCATCACTAAATTTATCTTTTGTTTGTCTTGGTAATAAATATTTCAATTCTTTCATTTGAGATTCACCACTAGCGGGTAAATTTCTATCAATCAATCCATCTTCTTTATCTAAAGCAAACCTGAGAAATAAAAATGTTTAAAAATTGAATTCATTTAACTTTTAAATATAAATATTATTATTATTTAAAATACCATTTTTCACATAAAAATATAAATTTCTGATTAGTTTGTAAATCTGTTATTATTAAATGTTTTAAATACCATGCTGCTTTTTGTCTTTTTATTGCTGAATTATCATGAAATATTCTACATAAATACAAATTACCAAGTGGTTTTTTAACTGACATAATAAATGTATCAATAGCACTTCTTTGAAACAAATATTTATCTTTTGTATCTTGACTATTCAATTCTCTTATTGAAGTTTCTCCATTTTGACCAAATAAATTTATAAATACCTTTGAATCAGTTCCAGCATCTTTTCTTGAACCAGTAAATACACATATTTCATAGTAATAATTATTATCAATCTGATTATCTTTCATTAAATGTATTTTAGTTTTTAGCTTATCTCTTTTATCCATTATAATACAAAATATAGAAAATAAAACATATAAACAGCATACTATAATTACAGTTGTATATATTGTTGGATTTTTATCAAATGAAGAATTAGCAAAAACTTGTTCAAAATTAATCTCATTTGGTAGTACTATAAATCCTCCAGCAAAATCAGTCAAATGATTTGAATGACAACTAGTATATTCAAAATTTGTATTCTCATTTAGAACTTCCACTCCATCTGATAACCACTCACCTGTTTCTTTATTTAAATAATAACAACCAGTTGAGTATAATCTAATTGAAAAATCACTCGAAAAATTAAATATATTCTTTTGATTTTTATAAATTAATTCCAAATCGGTTTTATTAATATTTTTATTAATGCAATAATCTTTGGTCTCTGATTCACTCAATTCTTTTATTCCAATACCAACTAGATTATCTTTTAATGTTGTATTTAACAATTTAACCAACATTCGGTAGTATGTTTGATTTTGATCTTCAATCAAATTATCTGGGCAAAATATTTCATAAAAATCAAATAATTTCTTTTCTAAATCTGGTAACTTTTCAAAATTAACCAAAATTAAATAAGAAACAAAAGTTTCATTTTCAGGTTTCAAATCAATCTGAAGAGAAGAATTAATATATTTTAGTTGAGATTTCAAATAAACAATGTTGTATTTATTCATATTTGTGAAATTAGAATTATTTTTTAATTCAGCAATATTGTAATAAGTAAATTCAGGTATAATAAAACTTTCATCTCTTTTAATTTTGAATTTAAACTGTTTTTCTTCATTTTTATTTATTTTGATTTCTTGACTTTGTTCTGTAAAATAACTTAATCCGATCATTGAAGATTTATTAATACTTACAAATTCAGCATCCAAAGTTGAAACAGCTCTTGGTAGAAAATACAATTGTTGAATAATTATTTTTTCTGAACAATCTTGATTTAAATTACATAATGTATTATTAGGAAGTTGAACGTTTGAATCAGATATATCATAATTTTTATTTAGTTTATCTGCTGATTCTCTTAAATATTTTAAATTAACACTTTTAGTTTTTATTTCTGTTTGTTGCCCTATACTTAATTGATCTTTAGCAATTTTAAGTAAATCGCCAAAAACTTTTGAAACCAAATCAAAAATTTTTATTGATTTATTTTTGTGGCTTTCCATTTGATTAACTGATAAATAAACATTAGCAGCTGAATCAGCAATTTTGTTTGCTGCTTGTTTTAAATATTGTAAACCTTAGAGAAATTATCAATTTTGAATTTTACTAGAAATAAAATCAAAATTAATACTTAATGAATGTGACATTTTCAAAAGCTTATTTGACAAATCAGTTGTTTTATTAATGCACCTAATGGATGAATCAAAATCAATTTCATTGGGATTTTCGCTCAAAATTGATAAAACTGAGGCAATCAATTTAATACTACTTACATCTGTTATCGCTAAATTAGTTGCTATATTTATAAATTCTTTTTTTACAAATATGTTTAAATTTGTTCCATTTAATGTTGACGGACGATTATTTATTATTGAAGTAAAAGATATAATATTTTTTGAGATTGTTTGCAAATCACCTTGTTTTAATATGTTTAAAAATTCTGAATTATCTTTGTCATATAATATTTGATTAGTTATATGATTAATGAAGCCATCTTTTGTTTTACATTCAACATTTTGTTGTAAATCATAAATTGTTATTGCATCAGAATCATCAATTATTTGTACAAATAAATAAACTTTGTATGAATCATATGAAGCTCCTTCTGGTAATTGAATAGTTAAAAAACCATCAAAATTAAAATTAAGAGCTATTGGATTTTGATTGCTTAAAAATTTGGCAAAATATTCGTATCTAACAATATAACCGTCAATATCAATCCAATTAAAACATTCAATTAAAAAATAAGTTATTAAAGTATAACCTGTTGTATCATTTACTTTACAAGAGCCATTAAAAGGTTTTTCATTTATTTTAAAATTCATAAATGTTGATCCGTTTATTAGTTTATTATTAAAAATACTTAAAGCTTGAATTTTAAATTCAATCCTCCAATATAAAATTGATTTAAATAATTCAAAAAAACTGCTTGAAATAGCTAATTCTTTTGTTTTTATACCAAATAAATATTTCTGATTAAATGTATCATTCAAAATTATCCATTTTAATTCAGTTGAATTTGATTGTGATTTAGAATAATATATTTTATATTGAAAATTAATAGATTTAACTTCATCACAACCATCAATACATTTACTTTGTATTATTAATTGATTGTCTGGATTTATTCTCAACAATTTTCTCGCTTTAACACAAAATTCTGGTATTCTACATCTATGAAAATGTTTATGAATTTTTTAAAAATATGTTGAAAACTAAAAAGATTTACTGTGATGATGGTATAGGTACTTTTGGTATATCTAATAATTCAATTTTGATATATTGATAATAAATTTTGTTGTAATGTGAAGTTTTAATTAGAAACAAATTAATTCTATTTTCACGAAAAATCAATCCGCTTGGTAAAATTGTTAATACGTTTTGAGTTGAATCAAATTGTAAACCATCTTTTAAAAATAGAATTGATTAATATTTTAAAAGTTATTAAAATACAATATCTATTTAGTTATTTTACTTGTGCTTAAAAAACATTGATTTTGAATTGAATTTGATAAGTATTGTGATTTATATTTTTTTAAATTGAATTCATCAGTTAAAATAAAACTATTTAAATCATACTCTGGATAATCTTCTTCATTTTGACGTTCAATATCAAAACAATAAAATTCAAAATTAAGTTTATCAGTTGATATTAAAAAATCCATATCATATGAATATTTTAATGGATTTAAATCTAATGTTTGTTTTTTACCTATTTGAATAAAATCTAAACCATTTTCTAAGCCAAACACAGTTATTCCACTTGGAACTATTTGTATGTAAATATCATATTCATAATATTTTTCTTGGCTAAATAAACTTGAGAAAAATATTTTATTATATAAACAATATTTAAAATTGTATAAGCCATAATCAAGTGTATTTGATTTTATAATTATTTCTGAATAATTTACAGTTGGATTATTTGAAAATATAACTTGTTCAATTGGTTTTTGTGTTATGTTAAATATTTTCCATTGTTTTTTAATTGTATAATTAAAATCAGATAAAAATTCAGTTTTAATTGAAATCTTGATCAAATCTGATCTTTCCAATATTTTTGGATTTGTAATATTGGTTTCGAATTCACTTAAGTTTGCTTGAACATCAAATTTAAATGCTATTTTTAAAATAAAAAACTTTTAAAAATAGCTTAAATTATATAAAATCAAAATTGATAATTTACAATAATAAATTTCTATTGTTCTAACGGGAAAATTTGAATTTGTTGAATTAGAAAATTTAGCTGAAACATTAAAAAATCCAATTTGATAATATCTTTTTAAAATAGGCAAAACTTTATGGAAATAATCAGAATCAATCAAAACATTAAATTGGAATATTGAAGTTAAATTTGGATTTAAAGTATTTAGACTTCTAATATAGTTATCTGTATCATAAGAAGCTATTAAATCACTATAATAATTTGGATGCCCATTGTCTATTAAAATACTAGCACTATTTGAATCTGTTAAATCCAATAAAATCAAACTTCCTTTTTTAATATTTATTGATGATTTAAGTAAAATTTTATTTAAACCAATTTGAACATAAAATGTATCATAATATAAAATATTAAATTTTAAGTTAAATTCAAAATTAGAACTAAGAAAAGAAGCACAATTTGAATTCAAACCACATTCATCAAACGATATTATATTTATTTTAATAATTCCACCAGAAAATGCATTCAATTCAAAACCAATTAAATTTGAATCAAATTTAAATTCTGAATTCAATAGAAAATATTTCAAATTTGAACTGTAATCAAATGAATTTGAAATCAAATTCAAATCAGGTCCAAAACTTGATCTTAAAATTCCTTTCATTTCAAAAAAATCGATTTCTTGATTTCCATAACTAATTTCTATCATATTTATTTCCGATTTAGATGAAAAAAAAACAGTACAATTTAAAACTCTATCAAAAGTATTATTTTTACTCCAACAATAAAAGTCCAAATTATGATCTAATTTTAATTAAAATTTTAAAATAAAATCTCGGAACTAAATTATTTATTAAATTACCGTTATTGATCTTAAAATTTCTATTAATTGATATATTTTCATCTAAAAATTTAGCTGTTAATTTTCCAACTTTAAGGTTCATATCACCTGATATTTGATATGTAATACTCGTTCTAATTTCAGTCAAATAAAAATTTTCGCTGATTAGTACATTAAAATAAAATCTCCAACTTGATCTTGGATTTAATTTAAATATTTTCATGTCATTTAAATAATAATCAGGATAAACTAAATCAAGTGTTGTATCTATTCCTAATAAATTATCCTCTCTTGTCTCAATTAAAATCATTTGCCCTTTTCGAATCTTTAAAGTAGAGTTTAATAAAACTTTATTATAGCCTTTAGTTATATTAAAATCAAATTGTTCATAAATTCTACTAAAATTAAAAAATGGACTAGATTTATAGATCCAATTTGAACATGTATCATTTATTCCACACCAGCCAAATTCAATTATATTAATTTTAATAAATCCATTTTTATTAGCAATTAATTCAAAACCAATTAAATTAGAATCAAATTTGAATTCAGTATTTGTTAATAAAAATTGACCATATAAATTAGTTGAATTTATTTGTTGTAATGAAATTGATGATGAAAGATTTATAAATGATCCAAAATGAGAAATCAGATAGCAATTTGCTTGTTGTATTGAACTTAATAAATAAAATTCATGTTCATCATCAAATATCTCAATTGAACTTTCTTTATCTTGACTAAATACTAAAACATTACAATTAATTGTTTTATTTAAAGTTTGATTTAATAATTGACATAAAACGTCTAATCCTTGTTCTATTTAATCAAAATTTTAAAAATATTAATTTTAATAATTAAATTTTAATTAACAAATAAAAAGGAATTTTAATACTGTTTTTAATAAAAACTTGTTGTAAAAATTGAGAAGAATTCGTAAAATTATTTGTAAAACTTAAAATTATATTTTGCAAACCGTTTGTAGATGATTTAAACGCAGCGTCTATATTATATTCATAATAACTTCTTTCAATCAAACAATTAAAATATAACCTCATATTTTGATTTTCATTTAATTTAGTTAAATTAGAAGAATTTATAACAGCATAATCTGAATAAATTAAACTAGTCTGATTATAGTCAATTAACATGATTGAAGAATAATTAAACAAATCTAAATAAACCATTGATCCTTTTGGAATCAGTTGATTAGTATATTCTAAATTAATTCTATTATAACCTTTTGTTACATTTGTTACTAATGAATAAATTATCTTGTAGGATGGTAGGACAAGAATTGTACTTAAATAATCAGAACATGTTAAATTCATTGAACAAAATGAATCATTAAATTTAATTAGATTAATTGAAATACTTCCATTCTGAGTAGCATAGAATTCAAACCCAATTAAACTTGAATTGAATTTAAATTCAGTATTAATAAGCAAATATTTATCATTAGTTGAATTTACATTTGATACTACATTTTTTGATACAAACGAACCATAAAATGATTTCAAAACACCTTTAAAATTCAAGTAATGTGTAAAAATATGAAATTATTAATAAAAATGGAATCTGTATTATAAAATAGTAAATGTTTACCATTTATTTTCACGAAATTTGCTTTACCATTTGAAATATCAACTAATTTCAAATAATCATATGATGTATGAAATGCAGCTTGTAAACTAAAATTTATGGTTCTATCAAAAGTATCATTTTTATTTAACCAGTTAAAATTTACATATTCAACTTTTTAATAGAAAATTTAATTAGAGCATTAATAATAACTTAAAAAGTTAATTGATCATACAATCTGTAACATTAAAAAAACGAGTCAATGAATAGCTTGATCCAACAAAAGTTGAAGTTAAATTATAAAATCCGATGTATTGATTATTTAAAATAGGAAACGTGTTTTTAAAATCAATTCTAGTTTTATAAAAATCTTGATCGACAAAAACATTAAACAAAATTCTTGAATTTAATTTAACCGAATAAGAATTATTAACTAAACCATAATCGGAATAAAGCGAATCATCAGTTTTGTTCAAAAAAAAGAAATTTGGATATTCGATTTGTAAATAAATCATGCTTCCTTTATTGACTTTTATTTTACTCGCGAACTGAAATCTATTGTAACCAAATTGTAGTAAAAAAGAGGAAATAAATCTTAAATTAGATATAAGAAGTGTAGGACTTTTTTGTTGTATCCAATTTGAACATGAATCATTTAAACCACATCCATTAAACTCAGCAATCTTAATTTATTTAATTTTAGACCTATAATATAAAAAAAAGTATTAAAGTATATTTATATATACATAAATGTATGTTGTATTGCGAAAAGCAATAAATGTTTCAAAACCAGTTAAATAGCAATCGAATTTGATCTCAGTGTTTAGTAATAAAAATGATTGAAATAAAACTCCCATTTTTGGTAAACTATTCAAGTTTGCTATACTTGAGTCAAAATTTCCAAAATAATTTACAAGTTTTTCTTGATAAAATTTTTAAGTTAAATTTTTTAAAAAACAATCAAAACTGAAATATTTAAATACCACTCATGTTGAATATTAAATTAACTTTATCTTTAATATAAAATTTATCCAATTTGTTTAAACTAAAAGCTGTTATAGAGCAAATTGTTGTTTTATTTGAAGTTTTAGTCTCTTCTAAACAATATATATCAAGATTTTTATCTTTAAAATTTAGATTTTAGATTTATTATATGAAATTAAATTTTTAATGGTTTGCAGCATTTTTTTTAAACTATCGCCAAATATTCTGTTTCTTAAAAGCATATTCTATATTTATCATGTTTATAGTTTATAGACTCTAAAGGGAAATTGAATTGAGGAAAGACTCAATGAATATGCTTTTAAAAAACACATAATGTACTTAAAAAATTGTCTAAAAAAATCCTGCAAACCATTTTTAAATAACAAACCATTCTTAAAATTATAATATCTTGTAAGAGTTAGGTTAGTATCTAAAAATTTTGATGTTATATTAAATTGTTGATAAGAATAATTGGAGACTTTTGGAAATGGTTTAATTAGGCTAAAGCTAGTCGAATAATATTCAAGATCAATTAGAACATTTACATAAAACCTCCAGTTTGAATTGTAATTAATTTTGTTTGATGTAAAAATATTATATGAATAATCTGAATACAAATTTGGATTCAGAGTATCAATTTTAAGAAGATTTTTTGCACTTGTTCTTAATGATATCATTTGTCCTTTAGTAACACGTATTGGTGTTGATAAATAAAATTTATTGTAACCAGGGAATAAATTATATGTTGCTACAAACGTTTCAAAATAATCTATCGGAAAATATGGACTTGATTTTGATATTAAATTTGAACAAGATTCATTTATTTTACAATCAAAAATTGTCAAAAGCTTAAAATTAATTAAAAAGAAAAGTAAATATGTTAAACATATAACTAAAGAGCTAACCATTATGGTAAGAAGTCCTGATTTAGCAGCATTGAATTCAAAACCAATTATTGAAGTATTAAATTTAAACTCTGTATTTAATAAAGCAAATGTACCAATTAGACTTACTGTAATGTTATCAGTTGTATTCAAGGTTGAATTCAGACTTCCAAAATAGTTTAATTTTTCATCTAAAAATTAATAAATTTATTTTTTAATTAAATCTTTTATAATCTATACTATAATATCTATTAACTTAATAATTGATATGTTATGGTCAAATTGGTTTCATTCAAAATTATTAACTTGTCGCTTTGGTTAAAACTTGTTCCTGTAAACAAACAATTTATTTTATTTTCATAAATTAAATTTGATATTTCATCGCAATAAATGTCTAAAATTTTTTCTTTTAAATTAAAAAATGAATATTTTATTAAAAATCAAAAAATGTATAAAAAGTTATATAAAACTTTACGATCATAATCCAAAATTATTTTTTTACTAATCAAAGAGATAGAATTTGAGCTGGAAAAATTAAATAAAGTTTCCGAGCTTAATTGATTAATAAAAAAATTAAAATTAAAAACATAATCAAAATATTCTTCATGAATTAAACAATTAAAATGAATTCTCCAGTTTTTGGTTGGATCAATTCTAGTTAATTTATTTAAATTAAAATAATAATCAGTATATAAAAGTGAATCACTAGTTTCCATATATATTTTAACCAAATTATTTACAATTAATATCATAGAACCTTTCAGTAATCTAATCGGAGTGTCTAAATAAATTTTATTAATACCATTATTAGAGCAATATAACCATGTGCGATAATTAACTTCATATTGTTTAATGTTGTTAAAAGTAAGGAAATAATTCGAACATGAATCAGATAAGCCACAATATTGTCTAAATGCTACTAAATAAATTATAAAGAACCCTGTTGATTCACAATTAAGTTCAAAACCTATTAAAGTTGAATCAAATTTAAACTCAGTATTAGTTAGTAAATAATTATTAAATGATGTTGATTTTAAATTAGAAGAATTAAAAGGTAAACCAAAAAACCATTTGAAAGTTTTTGTAAAATTTTCAAAGTTAATGAAATCATTTGAATCGTACAATTTTACTTTTAGATTATCATAATTGAATTTCATAGCAATCAAATAATAAATGTTTAAAGTTGTGTTTAGTTTTAGAGAACCTGAATAATATTCGGTCGAAAATTCATCTTTTTGTAAAAAAAAAAAATTTAAATAAACAAAGAAAAAAATTTTAATTATTTTAATTACCATATGTGATTTTAAATACTCGTTTTAAAAAGACACTTGAATTTGAAAAATTTGAATACAAATTAAAATCAGAATAAATTCTATTTGTTGATATTGAATAAAATTTAGATAATTGTAGCATAGTATAATAATAAGTATCATTGATTAATACATTAAAACGAAATTTCCAATTTTTATAAGGGTTTATTTTTAAGAATTTCAGATTGCTAAAAGTATAATCAGAAATAAATGTATCATCTGATGTATCAACTGAAAGTAGACTTGGTTCTGCTGTATTTATCAAAATCATTTGGCCTTTTTTAACTTGAATAGATTCATTCAAAAGTATTTTGTTTAATCCATTGTTCAAACTAATGTTGAATGTTTTCAAATAATTCAAATAATTTGAACCAAGAAAAAATCCCAAATTGGTTGAAATCCAATAAGCACATGAATCACTAATATATTCATAATTGCAACGATTTGTCAAATCAATAATCTTAAAATTAATAATCAAAGTATTTAAAAATTAAGAGACTTTTTTAAATCACCAAATAAGAAATAGATTTCAAATAAATGATTAATAACTTGAATTGAATGTATCTCAAAAGTTTTAAAATTTTTTATTAATAATAATTATTAAATGGTTTTTAAGAATTCTTATGGAAATTTTACTAAGCAATAAATTAATTTTTTTTGTTTTAATATGAATCAGAGTAATTATAAAAATAAAACTCAAATCATTTTTATAAATCATTAATTATTAATAAACACTTACTAAACAAATATAATTTCTAAAAAAAAATAAAAATAATAATTACATCTTATTGTTTTCTTAAAAATTTTTAAATCGCTAATAAATATTTATTGGAAAAACCTTCATAGATTTAATAAAAATACCAAAAAATTATTTATAAATTTTTTATAACTATTATTTCTAATTTTGCAAATAAATTTTATATGAAATTAAATGAGTTGTTCATAAAAAATTATAAAAAACTTACACTAATAGATATTAATCCAGATTTAATTGAGTATAATTCAAAACCAATAACACTGGTATCAAATTTAAACTCTGTATTTGGTAATAAAAAATCACCGGTGATTGGAATTGTTATATTTGTATTTGAATCTATATCTTTTGATGAATTAAAATAACCAAAATAGTTCAATTCATCTTTTTTTAATATTAAATACATAAAATTAGAAATGGCTTTTATAGTTAATAAGTTACTTGTTAAATTATATATATCAGGTTGGTCTTGATCAAAATAAGCATGAAAAGAATCATTTTTGTTTAAACTTACTGCTAATACACTACAATAAATTGTTTTGTCCAATGTTTTACCAGAGTTTGTGCAATAAGTTTCTAAATTTTTAACTTTAAAATAAATTCTTTTTTAATACTTTCAAAAATATTAAATAAAATAAGAAATTATTTTACAATAATCTGAATTTATTTCATAATAATTTATATTTTGATAATCATTTAGTTTCAGCTTGTAAATTCCAGGCTTTTCATATTTATATTGAATATTAGTTAAACTTAAATAAAAGTTTTGATCAATTAAAGCATTTAATTCAAATTTCCAATTAAAATTTTTATTTAATTTTTCAATAAATGAATAAATAGATTCGTATCTTATATAATAATCTGAATACAAAGAATTTCCACTTTTATCAATTGATACTTTGCCACATGGTAATTTCATATTAAAACTTGATTGATTCAAAAAAATAAATGATCCTTTTGATGCTTTAAAAGGATACTGTAAAAATATCTTATTATAGCCTTGACTTATATTATATTTAAAAGTATTCAGAATATTTAATTTAGATTGTTTGAATAATTGAGTATAATTTAGATAACTTGAACAAAAAATCTTTGAACCACATTCTAAAAAATATGCAACACTTAATTCAATATAACCAGCCTCAACTGCATACAATTCAAAACCTATCAAATTTGTATCAAATTTAAACTCAGTGCTTATTAAGTAATAAGTTTGGTTTGAAGAAGAGACCAAGTCCGTATTATTGTTGTTAGTAATAATATTGTTATAAGAACCAAAAAAATCAAGTAATAAAATTTCTATTTCAAAAAAAAAATAAAATATAAATTCTAATTAATAAAAATTTTTGATTTAAAAAAATACCTAATGAAGAATATTTAACGTCTGATTTACCGTCTCCATAATCAATCAATAATGAATTATTCATAGAATTTGAAAAATATACAAGAATGCAATTTAAATAAGAGCCAAATTTGTGATGTTTATTTGAACATATTAATTCACTTGAATGAACTTTTTAATATATTAAAATTAAAACAAGTTAATATAACATTTATTAAAATTAATAACTGTTTTTGATTGAAAATTTTCTGTTTATTTTAAAATTTGTGTTGCTTAATGAACCAACTGTTAAATTAAAACTTGCTTGAGTTGAATTACTTGTTAATGAATATTTTTTAAATGGATAAAAATAACTTAAATAAAAGCTATTTGAAACTACAACATTTATATAAAATCTCCAATTTTGAGTATAATTTAATTTATATAAGCTATATGAATTTGTATTCATAATCAAAATATAATCTGATATTATTAAATCATTAGTTGTATTTATAGCTATTAAATTAGCTTGTTGTTTTAGCATTATCATTTGATTTTTATAAACATCGACTGAATTATTTAAACTTATTAAATTGTATCCCTTTTTGATTTGTATATCAACAAATGAATATTCAATACTGAAAAAATCAAGTGAAAATTGTTCTTTTAAATTTAAAATCATGTATGAACATGAGTATGATTGGTTTGTTTGACATTTATCTCCAAAATCAATTACCTTAAGAATGTTAAATTAAATATCAATTTCTTTGATCAGTATTTATATTTTTAGCATATTAATTATTATTAATAAAAATCACAATCACATCAAAATCAAAAACAAACTAAAAGAAAAGTTTTTAAAAAAAATTTTACATTATTAAGATGTACAAGAGATAGTATTAGGTTCGCTAAAGATAATAAAAGTTTTAAAAAAGTGTCTAATTAAAAGCTCTTTGAATATAGATTCGAAAAGCGAAAAATTGAGCCAGAACAAGTAAAAGAGAATATCAAATTCTCAACTGAATCTAATTGAAAACTTATTGAATGTTCTAAACGTGTTTATATAAAATAACAGATTTGATTTAATTAAAAAACGTCTATTTTTACAGTTATGATAGGTTTTAAATATTTAATATCTTAAACTCTTAATGTGTAATAATTTTAATAAAATTAAGTTTTTACATAAAACGAGACATAACCATCTTTTAGAGCATATATTTCAAAACCAGTTATTCTTGTATTGAATTTTATCTCAGAACTAGGTAAAATAAAACTACCATTTAAATCATAGCCAGTATTAATAAAGATTGTTTTATTTGCTTCATAATTTCCAAAATAATTTATTTCTTTTTGATCTAATTCAAAATCGTATTGTTCTGTTTCATTCAGAATACCATCAAAATAAATCCAAGCTGAATCATTTTTATTTTGGCTGATAAATATTAAAGTACAGTTTATGGTTAAGTCTATTGTTTGATTAGAATTTAAGCAATAAATATCCAAATCTTGTACTAAAAAAATTAAAAAAAAAAACAAAATCTTTTTTTTTAATCTGTGAAACTTACAATAAATTGATTTTATTTCAATAGCTGATATTAATGTACTATTCAGTAAAGTAGCTGTTAAATTAAACACTCCAATGTCATTATATTTATGACTAAATTCTAAATAATTATAGCAGTATGGCTCATCTATTAATACATTAAACTCTATTCTCCAATTATTATATTTATTCAATCTTTTTATTAAATTATCGACAACATAATAATCAGAATATATTGAATCACCAGTTTTATCAACGAATAATACATTTGTAATAGTTGATATATAAACAAATGTACCTCTAGGAACCTTTAATGACTGATTCAATAAAATTTTGTTTAAGCCTTGGGTAGCATTAAATTTAAACACATAATAAACCAAACTATTAGGAATTGAATATTGATTTTCCCTAAAATATCTTCCACAAGTTTGCACATGACCACATAATGAATCGGAAAAGTTTCTCAATTCAACTTCAATTGTAGAATTTTTAGAGGCATAAAATTCAAAACCAATTAAATTAGCATCAAATCTAAATTCATTGTTAAATAAATAGTATTTTGTTGCTTCATTTATTGTTTTATTATTTAGTATTTTGTTCATAGAGCCAAAATTGTTTAATAAAATATCTGTATTTTTTTTACAAAAATTAATAATCTATAGATATTAATTTTTATTTCAATTTAAATACCCGAAGATGACTCAATATAATCTGTTAATCCGTCATCATAATTAATTTCAATAAAAATATCTTTAGTCTTGGTCATTAAAATTAAACCACAATTTAGGTTTTGATCTATAGCTTGAAAATTATTCTTACAAATAATTTCTATGGAATCTTTGAATAATAGAAAAAATTAACTAATAAATTAACCTTTTAAATTAAATTTTTTTAACTATCTGTTTTGATCGAGTTGCTTCTTACAATTAAAAGAATCAGAAAACTGAAAAAGTTATTGAAAATTTGCATTTTTAAATCTATTTATTTTTAATTTTTTTTTATATATTTCATGAAACTTGATGAAAATGATTTCAAAATTATCACAGTAAATTAACAATTATCGAAAAAATGTAAAATAAATAATTTAATTTTTCAAATTTATTAATCATTCAAAATCTGTACTAAGAATAAACAAGATTTAACAATTTTTTTAAAATTAGTAAAAAAATTAATTTGCTTTTTTAATAAATAATTTATAAAAAATTTAAAATAAAAACAACACATTATTCCTTCATAAAACAAACTTCATTTTTATAAAGAAAAAATGGAAAATATAATATGGAAAATTTTTATTTTTCATCAACGTTTTTCAAGATTTATTAGAAAATCTTCAAATATTGAATTACTTTATATATGTTAACGTAAAAATGTAAAATTAGTAAATTAACAAAATTCCTGATCGATTAGGAAATAAGTATAATATTAATAAAATTGATTTTGTTTTTTCCTGAATTTAATATTATTTTAGTTAATTTCTAAATAAAATTTAGTTTTTAACTGAAACAAGCAGTAAATTTTAACAATTTTCTATTTATTTTTACAAAAACTATTACCACCATGGCATCTGGAATTGCATAGTAAATTATTTTTTCTACAAGAACATCTGTTTGTGGCACAACTACCAGTACAATTACATTTGATCATTCCTTGACCACCATCAATAGATATTTCATTAACAGCTTGTCGAACGCCTAATTGCTTATCTAATTTAATTTCTAATTCTATTGAACAGTCTTTAACAAGATCAAAACTGTTTCTAGCAAATAATATGTTTAATACTCCAGCACTACAAGCTAGCTCATAAAGAGACTTAACAAAATCAATATCAACAACTCTACATATTAAATTTGGAGCTTCAGTTAGACCACGATCAACATCGGGAATTGGTAAAGCAAAATGAACTTAGAAAAGCTAAATTAATTATTTAATTAATTAGTTAATTGACTAATTAGAGGTAAAAAAAATTAAAAAAAAACCTGTAATCATTTCAACAGTTATATTTAAATGATTTTTACTACATTTATCTAGCATTATATCACGGCATTTATGACCTACTTGGATGTGAATTCTGAACATTGTATCAAAAACTTGTTCACAGGCAACAAAAATCTTATTGGATCATTTGGTTTTTTTCGCTTTTGAATAATTTTTTTTGTCTCTCCAACTGTAAAAATTTCATATTTATTCAATAAATAATATTTTTTTTGTGTTTTAATTGTAGTTTTTTGAATAGCTATCTCGATTAAAATAATTAATTTTTGATATTCAGCTTGAGTAGTTACTGATCTTGTTTTTCTTTTTTTTTCTGGATTTTTTAATTCTTCTTCGGTGGATTTTGCCTCGAATAAAGAATAAAATTTTTCCTTTTGAATACGTTCTTGATCCACATTTAAAATTAGAGTTTCTGTTATTAGATTCATTTTTAAAAAATATTAATTTAAATTTAAAAATTATTATATAAATTGAATTAATTTTTTTACTAGAAAGTTTCCGTAATATACTAAAAGACTAATATAGTAAATTTGCAAAATTACTTAACATATCGTTAATTTACAAATTTACTAAGTAAAAATGTAAAATTAAGTTTTTCAATTTTTAATTTTTTTTTAACTAGTCATTAAGTAATTTTACAAATTTACGTATTTTGATTTTTTACTATTACATATATAATAAATCGGATTTCTTCTTAGAATGAAAATTTTTAAATAACGATAGAGTAAAAAAATAATAATAATTCATATTAAAATTAAAACTTGATACCGATCAAGTTTTTAATGGTCTATATAGGAAACGGGGACGGCTTTTGAATCGGACCAGTGCGGCTAGCTCGGTGGTAGATTTGAAAAGAGCAACAACACCGGAGAGCGAATTCGAGGTACTAGATAGAGAGAGTGTCGAGGAACACGCCTAGTTTCGGTTTCCAACCGTTAATTATATTTTTATTTTATTTTGTTTTTGTTATTATTTTGTAGCACCTCCCAGTGCTAATACTATAAATTATTATTATTATTATTATTTTAATAAAAAAAGTATTTTAATTTATATTTTATATTTTATATTTTTTAATTTAAAAAATACAACTGGCTTTAAGGAGCCAGTTCTACATTGGTGACAGCAGTAAAGCTAAGTAAAGTTAAGTAATGGGGTTAGATTAAAAAAAAAAAAAAAAAAAAAAAAAAAAAGAAAAGCGTAGGGGTTAGAATAAGAATTAGAAAAAAAAAAGACTAAGCTAAAAAAGAATAAAAAAAAAGTTGTTTGAAAAAAAAATAAAGAAAAAAATTGTGGGAGTTAGAAGAAAAAAATTAAGAGGAGAAAAAAAAAAATTAATAGCGTGCTGAAAAAAAAAAAAAAAAGTCAAAAAAAAAGTCAAAAAAAAATGGCAAGATTGGGAAACAGAGTGGTTTTCAATGGCGAAGATGATGAGTTCGATGTGTTCGAAAGTGCTTTTGGATATGATGCAACAATTTTCAATTGGGATGAAGCTAGTCAAGCGAGAGCAATCAAATTTTGTCTAAGTGGTAAAGCTTTAGTGTGCTACAATGAGTTGAGCGAAGCAGAAAAAGCAGATATAAAAACGGTGTGAAACTTAAATCGGTGTGTGTGAAGACACCAGAGTATTATTTAAATATGTTTTATTCGAGAAAATTGGAACAAGGCGAGAGTATAGCTAAATTTTGTTTAGAAATTCAAAAAGTGTTAGACAAAGCATTGCCAGGCTTAGAAGAGTCAGCAAGAGAGCGTATGTTGAAAGCGAGAATGATTTCAAACGTGCCAAATGAGGTGAAGAATTTTTTAGAGTTGTTATCAGACAAGAAGTGGAGTGAATTAGTGAAGATTTTTAATAAATGCAAATCAATATCTCCTAGTATTTATAATCTAATTTAATATTTAATTTATTTTGCTTGTTTAATTTATTTTATTTTAGTTAAAAGAACACATTTTAAAATTTTATTAATTCAACTTGTTTATTAAATTTGATTATTCTTTTCTCTTATTTTATTTATTTATTTGATTATATTTTAAAATTTGTATTTTTAGCCTGAAGAAAGTATATAGATACCGAAACCGGTCGTGAAAATAAAATTATTTAATAAATAAAAAATATATTTTTTAATTTTTGTTGTTTGTTATTATTTTAAGTAAAGTTAAAAAGTAAACTATTTTTTATTTTTACAATCCGTGTTCGATCCATTTCATCTTGAGTCAATTCATATAGATTTGGATCAAAAAAATCAATCTGTAATTTTTGTCAACTCTTTTTCGACAAGCTTAATTTCATAAAATTAATTTATAAACTATTAAATAAAATTGGACAAATTGTGATTCGTAAAAATTAAATTCGAATATTTTTTATTTAATACAAAATGGAAAAAATAATTAGCAAATTTAATAATCTTAATCCTGAATAGAATTTAATTAAATCTTCTAGAACAAAAAAAGATGGGACAACTAGTTACATATCAATAGATGATAATTATTTTGAATACAAAAAGAGCTACAAATCAGATTTAGGAAGGACAACACTAATTCGATCAATATTTATCAATATTTTTTTCATTTTAAAAAGTCGTTAAGATCACATATACAATCAAATCAAGAAATCAAACATCATTATTATTTTTGATTCTGGTATCGAACTTTCATTATGTATTCTAAAAGGAATCGGCTTTGGAAAATCATCTAAAGTTATTCTAGGCTTTAACTAGGATTTAATGAAATCAAATAAAATATAAAATTTAATATTTTTCATACTTATTTAGCATCTACTGTATAAATGTAGGAATTTTTCACAATCGCCTCAACTGGTAAATCATATAACAAAACTTGAATTGAGAACCTTTCACTAGCTAAAATATAAGATAAAAATTATAAATTATATAAATAAAATATAATATAAACTTTTATTTCGTATCTCTGGAGCTGATTCCTGAGATACCTTTAATTATCTTTAATTTCGCCTGGCCGTGTTGAATAGTGCGCATAAGGTTATCTTTTAAGTTAAGTAGGATTTTATGAAAATTCTTGTTGTACAGTTAAGTTAGGAATAAACCTGTCATTCCGGCTCATCACAGAGTTCTGTTTTAAAAGTCTCATTGAAACCTATAATTTGTGACAATTCAACTTTGTCTATACAACCATGCTAATTATGATATTTATGCTTCTTATTTGGAATATTATATTCAATTGCAATGCATTCAATTTTATCATTATTTTTATTTTCAAAGAGCTTTTTATTATCTTGATTTTTAGTAGTAGAAGTCGTTTTTATAATAACATCATTTTCTTCTTCAAAAGCAGAAGTTTCACTCGATTCATTATCAGTAAAATTTAACTTTTTTTTTCTTTAAGAAGTCTTGTTTGCTTGATTTAAATTTAATTGTTTCGATTCTGTGTCTTCATCATGCTCAGTTAAATTAACTTCTTTTGAATTTCTGATTTTTTTTGGATTAACTTTAGCCCTTGTATAAACGAGCTTGATTTCTTGATTTGATTGTATATGTGATCTTAACGACTTTTTAAAATGAAAAAAATATTGATAAATATTGATCGAATTAGTGTTGTCCTTCCTAAATCTGATTTGTAGCTCTTTTTGTATTCAAAATAATTATCATCTATTGATATGTAACTAGTTGTCCCATCTTTTTTTGTTCTAGAAGATTTAATTAAATTCTATTCAGGATTAAGATTATTAAATTTGCTAATTATTTTTTCCATTTTGTATTAAATAAAAAATATTCGAATTTAATTTTTACGAATCACAATTTGTCCAATTTTATTTAATAGTTTATAAATTAATTTTATGAAATTAAGCTTGTCGAAAAAGAGTTGACAAAAATTACAGATTGATTTTTTTGATCCAAATCTATATGAATTGACTCAAGATGAAATGGATCGAACACGGATTGTAAAAATAAAAAATAGTTTACTTTTTAACTTTACTTAAAATAATAACAAACAACAAAAATTAAAAAATATATTTTTTATTTATTAAATAATTTTATTTTCACGACCGGTTTCGGTATCTATATACTTTCTTCAGGCTAAAAATACAAATTTTAAAATATAATCAAATAAATAAATAAAATAAGAGAAAAGAATAATCAAATTTAATAAACAAGTTGAATTAATAAAATTTTAAAATGTGTTCTTTTAACTAAAATAAAATAAATTAAACAAGCAAAATAAATTAAATATTAAATTAGATTATAAATACTAGGAGATATTGATTTGCTTACCCTCGCAGATGATAAGATAACAACGTTTTCTTATGCTTGTGCCGATGTTATATTTACCAAAGAAGAATTAGCAAACAATATTCTAAGGGATGAGACAAGACGGCGTAAGTAAAAAAAAAAGAGGTAAACTAGAAAATCCAATAAGACAAAGAAAATTAAAAAGTAGACGACTTTTAATTATTATTTTATAATATTATTTAATTTTTAGTATTTTATAGAAGTAGCTATGTTAAGGTTTGAATTATCAAAAAAGCATATGCCTCAAGTTTGGAAAGGGGTTAAAAGCTTAAAAATAATGGAAGCATATAAAAAGAAAATTTAAAGCAGAGAAAAAGAAGGCTAAAAAACAAGAAAGAAAAAAGAAAAAAAAGATAAGAAAAAATCAATTTTTCAAGAAAGGTCAAGTCAATCAAGTATATATTTATTTTGAAATTTTTATTATATAAAATAGCTATTAATAAAAGTATTAATTAAAATTTTATTTTAATTCTTCCCGGTTCTGCTGAATAGTGGAACTTTCCTCCGATTATTCTACCTTGCTAGAATAATATAAAAATTAAATTTATTTTGAAAAATGGAAAAAAATTATTACGGAAAATGGATAGATTATTTGAGTGCTTCTGAAGCAAGAAAAGCGATAAATTATAAAAAATAAAAAGAATCGTTTGATATTTTTTGAGGTAAATTTTATTTATTTATTTATTTGTTTGAATTCAATTGACGCCTTAAAGGCGATGTTAGTAATAGTAAAAAATACTAAAAAAATAGAAATGAAATTAAAAAAAATAAAATATTAATAAATTAATTGTAATTATGTAATGAATTAATTGAAATTTTGACAAAAATTTTTAATATGTTGAAATTTGGTCAAGGTAACATTAATATTTCACTAGTCACTCCAATTCCCAAAAAAGGTCCTAA
The DNA here is from genome assembly GCA_021432725.1 of Brachionus angularis. NCBI lineage: Eukaryota > Metazoa > Rotifera > Eurotatoria > Ploima > Brachionidae > Brachionus > Brachionus angularis. The sequence continues at coordinate 1,461,547 of JAJVDD010000007.1, forward strand.
TAAGACACCAGAAAATTTTAAACCTATCTCATATGACAATTTTTTGTCTTCAGTATATGCTATTATGTTTGAAACATTGGTTTTGAGCAAATCTGGTATTAAAAACTTGATTCATAATAATCAATTTGGCTATAAGCAGCATACATCGTGCAAACATGGGTACTATATAGTAAACGAGACAATAAGCTATTACATAAATGAAAAATCATCATTACAATTGGAAAGTCTTGATCCCTCTAAAGCCTTCGATAAATTATGGAGAGACGGAGTCTTCTATAAATTAGTTTGCAAAACTGAACCAAGTATTTGGCGATCGATTTATAGGTATTATTTGAACATAAAAATAGTAGTAAAAATTGCCAACAAAAAATCAAATGAATTTAATACAACTGAGGGTGGCAAACAGGGAGGTGTCTCATCACAGTTCTTGTTTAACTTTTTCATAAATTATCTTATTGTTTAATGTTTGGAGACAAATGTTGATGCAACGATTGGTGAATATGAGGTTGGTGATGTTGGCTACTGCGATGACTTGGTTACTATGAGTCCAACTGTATCTGGTATTAATAATCTTTTAAACAAATTTAATGAGTATGCTCATAATTGGAAGCTTCAATTGTATGCTAAGAAATCAAATTATTTAGAATTTAGTAAGTATAGCAACAATTATTAATGCATATTAGGAAATGAAACGATAACGAAAGTAAATTCAATTGAATATATTAGCTTGCCGTTAGAAGATATACAAATGAAGCGTAGGTATTTAGAACTTGTCTTGAATTGCTGGAAATGAATAAAAAGATGTTAAATGAAGTAAATGTTAGACAAAATATTCTAATCAAGCGTGCAATTGTTCTTTCAAAATATGCCAAAAGGAAACCGCTGTTTAATACAATCAAAATCGAAAATATTCAACAAATATACGACACGCATAAGTTATTTTTTATTAAACAAATTTACAAAAATGAAGTAACATTTAAGGTTTTTAACCACTTAAATAACTACTATAAAAATGTTTCACATAATTTTTCATTTATTAAACAAATTTGCAATATAAACAATGAGTTTAAGATAGAAAAATGCTTAAAAAGTATCAAAGGTTCAATCATTAAAATAGAAGTTTACTTAGTTGATAATAATCGACTCTTTGATAGTATTAGATTTATATAATTAATAGATTTTATATGAATAGAGATTACATAGAAATTCCAAAAAACTTAGCATATTTTCTGAAAACTTTAAAAATAAAATTAATTAATAGCTTTCTATTTATTTATTTAAATTAATTAATATCTTTTATTATTTTAAATTTTATTATCAAGAAATTTTTTATCCAAAGTAAAAATTTAATTAAACATATGTTCGAAAAACACTAAGTCATACTAAATTATTTATAATTATTTATTTTTTATTTGCCTAAAAATAATTCTAAATAATCGTTTTCAATTGTTTATGAAGTATTTTATTATTTCTTATATCATATGAAATTCCTTCTCGCCATTATTATTTTCAAATAGTACTTCTTCAAGTTGATATTTGTGTTTAAACTTTATAAAATCAAATGAAGAAAATTTGTTTTCAGTTAAATTAATTGAACACAAAGAAACTAAATTATTCATTAAACTTTCATCTAATCCTTCTATCTGGTTATTTCTTAACCCTAAAATTCTTAATTTTTCCATTTTACCAAACCAATTAGAATTTATATATTTAAGCTTATTATTAGATAAATCTAAATGAATTAATGAAATTTTGTTGAAAAATCCTGGTTCAAAATTTTCCAATAAATTTCCATCTAAATGAAGATATTCAAGATTTATTAAATTATCAAATAATCCCATTTGTAATTCAGTTATTTGATTATTCGAAAGGTATACTCGATTCAGATTATTCATACCTTTAAAAATGTTTTTATCAATTGATTTTAATTGATTATTATTTAATTTTATTGAGAACAAATTTTTCAATTTGCTAAAAAAATTGCTCTCAATTTCTTCAAGTTGGTTATTTTCTAAATTGATATATGTTAAATATTCTAAATCATTAAACAAATTCTTATCAACTGATTTTAATCTGTTATATCCTAGATTTATTTCTTTAATATTTTTAAGAAATGAAAAAGAGTCTTCTTCTAATGAAGAAATCATATTTTTTGATAAATCTAATTTTTCAATATTGGCACTACATTTGTTAAAAATTGATTTCTTTAATGAACTCAATTTGTTATTTGATAAATTTACATAGCACAAATAACTCAAATTTGAGAATATTTCATCGGGTAATGTATCTATTTGATTTTCACTTAAATCAATAGTATTCAAATAACCTAAATCATTGAATAAACCACTGGGTATTTCTTTTAGTAAATTACTAGAAATATTAAATGTCGATAGGTTTTTATTAAATGTAAAATCAAAATTAATTTCGGCTATTTGATTACTTGATAAATTTAGAAAGTTTAAAAAAACCAATTCTGTAAAAGCGTTTTTATCTATTGATTTTATTTGATTATTATTTAATTTTATTGAATACAAAGATTCAACATTACTAAATAGTTTACTATCAACTTCTTGCAATTCATTATTTTCTAGATTAATTGTTCTCAAATACTTTTTGTCATTAAATAAATTTTCATCAACTGACTTTAATTTATTGTTTCCTAGGTTTAAGTCTGTTAAATTTTTAAGTAGTGAAAAAGAATCTTCCTCTAATGAAGAAATCAAATTTTGTGATAAATCTAGTTGTCCTAGGCCATTATTTTTTTCACTGAAAATTGATTTCTTAATTGAGCCCAATTTGTTGTTTGATAAATTTAAAGAGTTTAAATAACTCAAATGTGAGAATATTTCATCTGGTAATATTTCTATTTGGTTTTGGCTTAAATCAATTGTATTTAAATCATTCAATTCATTGAATAATCCATTTGGTAATTTTGTCAATAAATTATTACTAATTTCAAATTTGAATAAATTTTTATTTGATGTTAAATCACCATTTACATCTGTAATTTGATTATTATTGAAATTTAAATAATTAAGAGATTCTAAATCAGAAAATAAACTAGCATCGATTGATTGTAAATTATTATTAGCTAAATTAATTGAACTTAATGATTTCAAGTTTTTAAATGTATTTGGTTCAATAGTACTAATTTTATTATTTGATAAAAATATTGCGGATAAACTATTGCAACTTGAAAAAATACTTTCCGGTAATTTAACTAATTTATTATTTTTTAAAACGATCACATCTAATCCAGTCATCGATTTAAATGCTTCAGAATCAATTGATTCTATTTGATTATCAGATAAATCAATTTTTATTAAAGTATCACTGAATAAGCCAGAATTTATATGAGTTAATTTATTATTACTCAAATCAATTTCTTTTGAGTTTTTTAACTTTAATGCTTCATTTTCAATAATCCTAATGTTATTTTTTTTTAAACTAATATATTCCACATTTGGTAAATGTCTAAATATATCAGATTCTATTATTTCTAATTTATTCTGATTTAATGATATGGTAGTTAAATTTTCCATGTTTTTAAATAAATCAACATCAAGAGATTCAATTTGATTATCAGTGAGATATATTTCGCTCAATTTATCATTACTTCTAAATGCTTCTGAATCAATTGATTTTATTTCATTGTTTTGTAAATCAATTTTTGATAAATTTTTTAAGCCAGTAAACAGTTTACCAATATGTTTGATTTGATTTGCACTCAAATCAATACGTTCAAGGCTATTTAAATTAACAAATATATTATCATCGAGTGATTTCAATTTATTTCCGTGTATTTCTAAAATTTTTAAATTTTTCAAGTCGCTAAACGTATTATTTTCAAATAATTCTAAATTATTTCTAAATAAATGCAATTCTTCTAATTCACTAAGATCTCTAAATGCATCTGAATCTATGACCGATATTTCATTATATGCTAAATAAAGTGACTTCAAATTAGGTACTTGATTGAACGTATATGGATCAATTCGGCTTATTTTATTTCCGTATAAAGCCAATTTATTCAAATTTTTTAAACCATCAAAGAACGATTTCTCTAGAGATTTTATTTGGTTAAAATTAAAAACAAGAGTTTTTAAATTTTTACAATCTTTGAATAAGCCAGGTTCTATTTGTTCTATTTGATTTGATGATAAATTAAGAATATCTAAATTTTCCAAACCTTGAAAAACTCCATTAGGTAAAATCTTTATCATATTTGATTCTAAATTTAGAACGCGTAAGCACTTTAATCCATCAAAATTAAAAGTTTCTATTTTGTTTGAACTAAAATATAATTCTTCTAGTTTTTCGCAATTTCTAAATGAATTTTTTTCAATTTTTTCTATATTACTAAATAGAAACAGTATTTTTTGAACATTTTTAAGATTATTAAATGTATCTTCATCAATTGATTCTAACTTGTTGTTCATTAATTCGATCAGTTCTAAACTATCCAAATCCTTAAATGATTTTTTTTCTATTTTTTTTATAGAATTATTATTAATTGATATAGTTTTTAATTTGCTCAAATTGGAAAATGTATTTTCTTCAATCAATTTGATTTCAGTGTGTGCTAAACTAATCGATTCCAAATTATTCAAACCTTGAAATGCATTTTTATCGAACAAATCTAATAACGAATCAACTATATATAGCGATGTTTGATCAGTTAAGTTTTCATCATAATTTTCAATTAGATAATTTCTATTGAGAGTTTTCATTTTTTAACCTAACAATTGAACAAATTATAATTTTAAATTTATATGTTTTTTTATAATAAAATAGAAATTCAAGTAATTTTTATATTAAAAAAGGGTTTAGAATTTTAATTTTAAAAACTAATAAACCTTGCATAATTTTAGTAAATTTTACCTTTTTTAACATTTATTGAGGTTATTGAGTACATATAATAATTTACATTAACAACATTAAAACCTGTTATAATTATAAATTGTATAACCTATCTTACTAATTTTTAAATTAAAGCTTTTAAAATATTCTTTATTATTTAAACAAAAACGCAAATATAATTTAAATTTAATAAAAATTGATTTAAATTAATAATAATCAAAACACACAATTTCTAATAACTATATTTTTCAAATATCAAATTTTATTTTCAATAATATTTATTTCTTATTTTTATAAAATTTTATAAATCTTATTAAACCTTAAATTAGGTGATTTTAAATTATTTAGTTCTAAAAATATTGATGAGAAAACTTGTCTGGTAATACCAGATTGGTATTTTGTTTAAAATTTATTTTATAAAATTTTGTTTGAAATAATAAAAAAAAATACATGTATAATTATATAAATATTTGATTAATACATTTTAAGTTAATTTAATTTTTTTTTATTAGAAAAAAATATCTGAAGATTAAAAGAAATAAAAATTTCAAATTTATTCTTTTAAGTTTTCATTTAAATATTGAATTAGTTTGGAACAACGATCATTAAAACTTAAAGCATTAGAATTATGATCTATATAATTTAAATTTGATTGTAAATCAGTTTTAGTTATACTAAAAACTTTTTTTATTTTTTCAGTAATATATTCAAACACTAAGTTGCTTTGATCGTCGAATGTGCCTTGTTTTCTAACTTTTTCGAATTTATCTGTTATTATTGAAATAAACATGTTTAATAAGAAAAAAACCATGCATACAAAAAAAAATATGCTTATTATTACAGAATATAACGGGAACTCACCACTATAAAATCCATTTGGTACACGATTTAAAATCATTAAAAATGTTGTTTCAAATGTTGAAACTAGTGATGAAAAATAAGATGATTTTTCATTTAAAGCCAAATAAATTAATTGAACAAATGAAATCCAATAAATGATAAATATTATACTAAAATAAAATAATTCATTTAAACTAGATTTAAATGTACTCATCAAAAATTGAATATTTCTCTTAAATCTCAATAATTTTAAAAATTTCAATGTTCCAAAAAATGATAAAAATCCTAATAAAATTCCCAAAGTTTCATTCCAATAACTTAATAATTGTAATTTTACTATTTTTTGTTTAGATAATTTGTCAAATAAATCTTGTTTAGCATATAATCTGTAAAAATAAATAGCCAAAAAAGCAAATGAAAATGAAAATATTGTCCATTCAATATAAATCCAAAATTGTTTGAAATATTGTTTAAAGCCTAATTTTATCAATGATCTAATATTTTTGATCAAAAAAAATACAATAAATATTAAATAAACAATATTAAATGCTATTATCATTGCATTTAAACTTGAATTTGCTTCATATAAAACAACTGGTTGAAATTTTAATGATTTAATTATATTACCAGTTGGTAATAATTCAAATAGAATTGAGCAATATGCAAATAAATTTAAATTAACATTATATAAAGAAAATTCAATAAATAAAGCTCTTGTTTGTTGATCAATCCAACTTAGTTGTTGTAATTTACTTAAATCTTGTTTTATTACATCTAAACTGTTTTCTTTTTTTAAATCCAATTTGTAAACATAACCACCTCCAAAATAATTTGAATATATTCCTAAATAAGGGTATGTTTCTAAATCATCTGAACTGTAATATTTAAAATTATCTAAATATATGGAATTATTTAAATCTTGGACAGTTATATTTGAGTATAATTCAGCCCATTTTAGACCAAAAGTTGATTTTTCTTGATTGAAAATATCAAAATCTGAATAACATGTTTTATTAAAAAATTTATTTTTACAAATATCTTTTTTGATCCTTAATTGTCTAATTATTGGATTACCAATTATAAAAGACGTAAAATCATTTAAGAAATATTTGGAATTTGTTTCTTTAGAATTATAAAATTTTTCAGAATCAAATGCTGAGATAAAATAATCATTCAGCCATATCCAAATATCTTTTACTTGATAAACATTTAGAATTGAATTTTCATCGTTTTTAATACCAAATAAATGTTTAAGATTTCTTTGATATTGAAATGAATTTAAATCTTTATTTGAGTAACTAACCATTAAAAGTATAATTAAAAATAATAAATAAATAAATATTTCTCTTAAAATTCTCAAAACTTGTTTTTGTTCTTTATATTTATTTTTAATTTGTTCCAAATCGTCTTTATTTTCATTATTTATTTTATTAGATAAATATTCTAACTCGTTATCTTTTAAATCTTGATTATTATCAATGCTATCCTCATCAATGCTATTTTCATTTTTAAAAATATCATCAAAATTTGTGAAATTATCAGCTTTTTTAAATAAAAAAGTCAATAAAAATGTAATTACAGCAATCTATTGAAAAACAAACAAATAATTTTATTTATTTACTGAAAAATAAGTTATGTATTTTACTTGTATCGGTTGAGTTAGCAAAAAAGAAGTAAAAATAGAGATAACAAATGAAGTTAACCATTTTTGAACTTTTTCATCACCAAAAGAAATTCCTTTAATTATAATGAAAAAAAGTGAAACACCACTAAAAATAATAGATAATGTGTAAGCTATTATTTTAAACCACCAAGGAAATTCTAATTTTTTCTTCTGTTTTTTATTTTGATTAAAATCGTCATTAGCTTTTTCTAAAAATTTTAATTTCTTTAATTTTTCTTTTAATTTGTCTCTTCTAGATTTTCTACTTTTTGATCTTCTAAACAACTGTATTAATAAAAAGCTTGGTGGAAATATTATCAAGTTTGATATAATTCCAATACCAATCTATGAAAAAATATTTAAATGATAGAATTAATTATTTTATTAAATTAAATTACTTGTTGAGGAGTAAGACACAAATGACCAATTGTTAAACCTCCAGTTTTTGGTGATTTATCTATTTCATAGTATAATATATTTACCAACATTGTTATAAATAATAATACAAATGCACATGTTAATCTATCTAATCGAGTAAAAGTACTTAAAGTTGGTCTAGTTAATATTGAAAGCCATAAATGACCATCACTTAATTTATCTTTAGTTTGTCTTGGCAATAAATATTTTAATTCTGTTATTTGAGATTCTCCACAAGTAGCTAGATTTCTTTCAATTAAGCCATCATCTATATCTAAAGCAAGCCTTTTAAAAATTCATTTTAATAATTAAAGAAATTAATAAGTACAAGATAATTTTTTAAATAACAACCATTTTTCACATATAAATATAAATTTTTGGCCTGTTTGTAAATCAGATACAATAACATGTTTTAAATACCAACATGAAGAATTTCTAGTTTTCGCAGAATTATCATGAAAGATTCTACATACATTTAATTCACCTAAAGATTTTTTGACTGACAAAATAAATGTATCGATGCCACTTCTTTGAAACAAATATTTATATTTTGTATCTTGACTATTCAATTCTCTTATTGAAGTTTCTCCATATTGACCAAATAAATTAATGAAGACTTTTGAATCTGTTCCGGCATTTTTTCTTGAGCCGGTAAATATGCATATTTCATAATAATATTCATCATCGGATTTATTGTCTTTCAATAAATGGATTTTAGTTTTTGATTTATCTCTTCTATCCATTATTATACAGAATATAGATAATAAAACATATAAACAACATACAATAATAACAGTTGTATATATAGTTGGGTTTTTATCAAATGAAGAATTAGCAAAAACTTGCTCAAAATCAATTTCAGTTGGTAATACAAGAAAACCTCCGGCAAAGTCAGTTAAATGATTCGAACGACAATTTGTAAATTCAAAATTAGTATTTTCTTCTATAACTTCCATTCCATCTGATAACCAATTACCTGTTTCTTTATTTAAATAATAGCAACCAACTGAAAAAACTCTAATGGAAAAATCATTTGTAAAACTGAAACTATTATTTTGATTTTTAAAAATAAAGTCTAAATCTGTTTTGTTAATATTTTTATCAATACAATATTCTTTAGTTTCTAGTTCACTCTGCTCTTTGATTCCAATAAATACTAGGTTATTTGTCATGTATTCTTTAGTAATAGAAACATTAGAAAATATTTGATAATAAGATTCATTTTTATCTTCAATTAGATCATCAGGGCATACTATTTTAAAAAAATCAATATCTTTACTTAAACCTTTTGGTTCTTGATTAAATTTAATAAATACTAAATAAGATACAATCGTTTCATTTTCTGGTTTAATTTGGATAAATAATGACGAATTAGATTTTAATTCTGTTTTATAAATTATTGATTCTTTTATCAAAGAATTATTTGTATTGTTCGTTAAACTATTTATATTTACATAAACGAATTTTGGAATATCCATAGAACTTTTTTTGATTAATATTTGAAAAGATTCATTTAGAGTTTTAACATTTATTTCTTTATTATTTTCATCAAAGTAACTTAAACTTGCTAAGGCTGATTCAATACTCAGATTAATTCCATTTAAGCCATAAACTGCTTTCGGAATGGAAAAGCTTTGAAGCATTAAAAGTTTACTTTTACATTCAGAATTTTCTGTATCACACAAAGAAAGCTTTGGAACCTTTACTATGTTATTTGCAGAATCAATTTTTTCTATCAAGTTATCTAAATTTGCTCTCATATATTTTAAACTTATACTATTTGTATTAATATCAGTTTGTTGATTTATGCTCAAATGTGTTGTTGTAATTTTTAACAAATTATCTAAAATACTAAAAGTACTATCTAACATTTTTAAGCTTTTTTCTGAATTATTAAAAAATTTGTTTTGGCCAATTGAAAGTAAAGAATTAGCTGCTGTATCTACTATTTTATTTGCTGCTTGTTTGAGATATTCTAAACCTGTTTGATTTGAAAATTTTAAAAGTGATAATGATAGTTCTTGAGTTTTATTCATACATGTCTCGGCTGTTTTTGTTTCAATTTCATTATGTTTTTCACTTATTATTGATAAAATAGATGAAATTACTTTAATACTGCTTACATCTGTTATTTTAAGTCTATTTGCTATTTGTGTAAATTTTTCTTTTATAATTTTATTCTTTTCTAATTCACTTGTTTGATTTGATGATTCAATTTTTTTTTTATTTAATATTGAAGTAAATGATATTAAATTTTTCGCAGTTAATTGCAAATCGTCTTGATTAAGCTTTTTCAAAAAGTCAGAATTTTCTCCATAATTTAAAATTTGTTCTTCAGTTTCATCTACAAACCCAGGCTTTGTTGTAACTTTAACAGTCTGTTGTATATTATACACAGTAATTGCGTTTGAATCATCTATTATTTGAACAAATAGATAAACATTATTGGAATCATAGTCGGGTCCTTGTGGTAATTGAATTATTACTTTGCCATCATAATTATAATTAAGAGCTATAGGATTTGAGTCATTTAAAAAGCTTGCAAAATATTCATATCTAACAATATAACCATCAATATCTAGCCAATTTTTACATATAATTGAAAAATAAGTAATTAAAGCAAAACCTTCTGTTGGACTTACTTCACAAAAACCATTAAATGGTTTTTCGTTTATTTTTAATATCATTGAGTTTATTCCGTTTGAATATTTTAAATCTGGATTAAAAACTTTAATATTAAAATCAATTTTCCAATAAAGAATTGATTTAAAATTATTATATAATAAGCTTGATATTGTGAGTTCTTTAGTTTTAGTTCCAATTAAATAATTTGTTTTATGTGTGGAATTCAGCTGCTCCCATTGTAAATTTGTGAAATTTGATCTACTGAAATATAAATCGTATTCAAATGTTATGTTTAATGCTTTTTCACAACCATCTATGCAGTTACTTTGTATTATTAATTGATTGTCTGGATTAATCCTTAAAATTCGTCGAGAAGCTATACAAAAATCTTTGATTCTGCACCTAAATTTATAGAATTTTTAATAATAAAATCTCTTTAAAATATTAAAAATTTATTTACTGAGAAGATCCAATTGGTATCTTCATAACATCTAATAAATCAACTTTTATAAATTGATAATAAACAATATCATAATGAATTGTCGTAATTAGAAATAAGTTGATTCTGTTTAAGCGATATTTTAATCCATTAGGTAAAATAGTTAATATTTTCTCATTTGAATCAAATTTTAAACTATCTCTATTTGTAAAACATGGATTTGAATTTAATAAACCATTTTTAAAATTTTTCAAATCAGAAGTTTCCATAAACAGTTGAAAATTATTCAAATTATAAATAGTATTATTAGTACTATTTGAATCAATATCAAAGCAATAAAATTTAAAATTTAATTTATCATTTGTAATTAAATAATCCATGTCATATGAATATTTTAATGGATTTAAATCTAATGTTTGTTCTTTCCCTATTTTTATAAAGTCTAGCCCATTTTCTAATCCAAATACAGCTATTCCACCAGGTACTATTTTTATATAAATATCAATTGTTTCATTAAATGTGCTTTCTACATTTCCAAAACTTGTAACATTCACATTAACTGATTGATAATAAACTAATTTATACAAACCATAAAAAAGTGTATTACTTTTGATTATCAATTCAGAATAATAAACAGTAGGGTTTAATTCTAAAACAATTTCTTTGATTATCTCATCATTTTCTTTAATATGATATATTCTCCAATAGCTGCTAACTGTATAACTATAATCTGTTTCAAATTCAAAATTAATGGATTTTTTTATCAAATCTGATCTTTCATATGTTTTTGGATAAGTTATATTCCCAATCAAATCAGTTAAATTCAGTTTTGAAATAAACTTATAATCTTTTTAAAAAGAAAATAATTTTTAAAAATAAAAATTTGTAAAAAAAAAAACTAACTATAAATAATTTTGATTGTTTGTTTTGGGTACCTAGTTATATCAAAATCGTCTATAAATTTTGATGATATATTAAAAATACCAACTTGATTGTATTTTTTTGTAATAAAAAATGTATTATCATAATAACTGCTATCAATTAAAGCATTTAAATATATTATTGTTGTTTGATTTTGATATATATCGTCTATCAATTCGATATAATTATTATTAAGTTTTACTTTTAAATCAGTAAAATAATTTGTAAACGAATCATTTATGTAAATTTGAGAATTAATAGTTTCTATTAAAATTAAACTTCCTTTTTTAATAAAAGCATCATTGGTTAAATTAAGTCTATTAAAACCTTTAATAACGTTAAAAGTTTGTTTATATAAAGTTTTAAATTGTAAATTTTGTATTTTATTTTCGGTTAGAAATGAAGCACATGAAATATTTATACCACAAGCAGGTGCTAAATTTATTATGCTTAAAGTTATTTGACCTTCATTAAAAGCTAAAAGATCAAAGCCAACTAAATTTGAATCAAATTTAAATTCTGAATTTAAAAGTAAATAAGCTTGAAGATTTGCTGTTGTTTTAAATGAATTAAATGATTCTAGGTTAGGTATTGTAAATCCAAATTTGGAAACTAATGAACCATTTAAATCTAAAATATCATTCAAACCGTTTCTATAATTCAAATTAATTTTTTCTTTTTCAAATTGTGAAGAAACAAATAAAGTGCAATTAATAGTCAACTCATAAGTTTTATTTGGACCCCAACAAAATAAATCAATAAACCGATCTTATTGAAAAAAATTTTTCTAATTTTTACAAAAATTTTAAATTATTTTATTAACTTACTATTTGTAACATTGAATTGACGAGTTTGTAGAGTATAATTAGAGTCTATGAATTTAGCATTAATATTATAAATACCAAATGTTTGATTAGTTAAATTTAAATAAGTTTTTGAAAAAAATAATTCTGTCCTATAGAACTTCTCATTAATCAAAACATTTGAAAAAAATCTAAAACTATTTTTCAACTTAAATGATTTAGAGCTGTTGATAAAATAATCTGGATACAAATAATCATCTGAAGTGTCGACTGCTAACAAATTAGGTGTTGAAATTTGAAATAATAACATTTGACCTTTTTTAATTTTAACTGGAACTGCTAACATTAACAGATTGTCTCCATTAACTAAATCATATTCAAATGAATGTGTAATATTTGAATATTTAAAAAATGGACTTGATTGATAGACCCAGTTGGCACACGAATCTAATATTCCACACCAATTAAATGATATTATCTTTAATAAAAATATATTATTAAAAAAAATTTTGTTAGTTGTTTTAATAAAATTAATAAAATTAAATTTCAAATTTTTAAAATGTATTCAAATTACAAATTGATTAAGTTTAGAATAAGAAAAAATACAAACTAAAAGAAATTTATTTTTAATTAATTAATAAATTTACTTTAATTTCTATATGACCAGTGTTGAGCGCGTAAAATTGAAATCCTATTAAAGTTGAGTCAAATTTAAACTCTGTGTTTGTAAGCAAGAACAAGCCAGTTAACTCAGTTGTTACATAATTATTAGTAAATATATTTAAATTTCCAAATTTAGATATCAAATTATCTATATTTATAAATTAAAAACATAATAAAATAAATATTTTTAAACTAAAATTTTATAAGAAACCTTTTTGTTGATAAAATGAAATGTTTTCTTTTTGATCATTGTCAAAATAGACCATAATAGCTTCTCTAATGTCTTCACATAAAGCAACCACATAACACAAAATTGTTTTATTAAATGTTTTGTTAGAATTTTTACAATAAATATCAACATCATATTCTTGACATTAAATAAATTACAATTTTTTACAAATAGAAATTAATTTTAACATGCTAAAATTACTTGTTTTAATTTGAAAATTTTTGGAATATAAATTTTTCTTAGCAGTAAAATTATTAGTAAATTCAAAAGTAATATTCATAAGCCCATCTTGATCATATTGTTGGACTTGATTAAATAAACTTAAACTATAATAGTATTGATCAATCAGACAATTAAAATAAAATCTATAATTTTTGAAATAATCTAATTTATGTAAACTAGGCGACGGAAAGTAAGTTGCATAATAATCAGAATATGTTACATAACCAGTTTTATCTAAAGCTAACTGAGCACTAGATTGTGTTACATTTATAAATATAATAGAACCTTTTGGAACAAATTCCGGCATATCAAGAAATATTTTATTAAATCCAATTCCAGCATTTAATATCCATTTTTTTATTGTTGTTAAATTTAAGTCTATAAGCTTTTGATTTATTTGTTTCAATTCGACAAATAATAAGCCTTGTTTAATTGTGAAAAATTCGAATCCAATTAAATTAGAATTAAATTTAAATTCTGTGCTTGAAAGAATATAAAATTGAGAATTATTTAGAACTAAATTATTTGTTTCGTCAATTATATTTGAAGGTATTTTAGAACCAAAATAATTGATCAAGTCTTGTTCTATAAATTCTGTTGAGTTGGAATATTCATTTATTATATTAAATTGATTGTAATTCGTTTGTGATTCAAGCAAAATTGTATAATTAATTGTTTTATTCAGAATATTATCCAAATTTAGTACATCAAAACTAAAAAATTCATCTAAAAATTTAATAAAAAAGAATTAGTATATAAAAATATTATATAATAATTTAAAAATGTGATTAAAATTAAACTTTGGTTTTAAAATTCAAGTTAAGTTTACAAGTTTGATATTACAGTGAATAACATTTAACTAGAACTCGTAGGTATTCGGATACAAATTATGGTTAAATTAATCGAGTCAAATTTAATCATAATATTTATCATATAAATGATAAAATTTCCATAATAAGTAATCTAAGAAGGTTTGAATTAAGTGTGATTTACTGTACTAATATTATTAAATTTATATAATAATTTAATCAGTTAACTTTAAATAAAACAGATAAATTAATATGTTGGGAATTTCTGGTTAATTAATATTTTTTTAATATTTCTTTAAATAAATTAACTTACAATCAGAAATTTCGTATTTTCCATTGAATTTGATATTTGAATTGAAAAATTCAGCTTTCAAATTAAGCGAAATAATGTTTTGATTCATATCAACAATTTGTTTAACATACGGAAAATATTCAAAATAAAACTCTTGTTTAATTAAAACATTAAAAATTATTTTTAAATTTGAATAATAATCAATTCTTCTTAATTTGTTTCCATTTATAAATAAATCAGGCAAAAAAATGTTATTTTCCATCAAAGCAATAAGGCTTGGCTCATCAGTCTTGATAATCAATATTTGTCCTCTTTTGACCATTTTTTGTTCATCAAAATTTATTCTATTATAACCTTGTTTTATCTGAAAATTAAATTCATAAACTACTCGATTAAATATATCAAAATTTAAATTTGGTATAGATTTAAATATTAAGTTTGAACATGATTCATTTAATTTACACATTTCCAATTCAATAACATAAATTGTTATATAACCATTTTTGAATGAATATAATTCAAATCCTATTAAACTAGAATCAAATTTTATTTCACAATTTAACAAAACAAAATATCCTGTTAAATTAGTTGCTATTAAACTATTGGAATTTAAACTTGCATCGAAAATACCAAAATGATTAAATTTATTTTTATTTTTTATTGTAAAATTGCTTATAAATTGATTATTTTCTATTAGAAACATCTCATCAGTTTTATCTTGTGATAATACTTGAATTATACAATGAATTTTTTTATTTAATGTTTTACCAGAATCAGCACAATTGATATCCAAATATTGGTTATTGGTTATAAAAAATGAGTAATTTAATTTATAAACATCATTTAAATTATTTTTTAATACTAAACTAATATTGTTAAGACCTATTGAATCAAATTCGATCAGAAAATTTAATAAATATTGGTAAAAAGTTTGTTCGATTAAACATTTAAAATTAAATTTTTGATTTTGAAAATTATTTAAACGTGTTAAATTTTTCTGATTAAGGTCCAAAATAAAATCTGAATAGAATGATTCATTAATGGAATCTATCGAAATTTCTGCTCCATTTAACAATTCTAATAAAATCATTGATCCTTTTTCTATACTTTGTCCATAAATTAATTGATATTTATTTAAACCTATTTCAACATCTATTTCTTCAATATATTTGTCTTTATTATCAGGTAAACGTAAATTATTTGACATAAATTCTGCACATGAAACACAATTATTAAAAGTTTTTATAGAAATTTTTATTTTACCAGGTTTATTTGCATAAAATTCAAAACCAGTTAAAAGAGAATCAAATTTAAATTCAGTATTTGTTAGAAGATATAGACCAGATTTTACTGTTAGATTTTGATTTGTGTTATTAGAATATTGAATTGATCCGAAATAAGAAACTAAATTAAAGAGTACAGGTTGAATAAATTTGTAAAAACTTGAATCCAAATAAATTTCAAATGAATCTATTTTAGTTTGAAAAAGACCAAAAAATGAACAATTTAGAGTTTTATCCAATATATTATCCAAATTCCAGCATTTTAATTGCATAAATTCAACTTAATATTTGATTATATTAGATTAATTTTTAAAGTTGATTAAAATAAAAATAAAAATAAACTTACAATTAGTTATATTGTAATTTTTTGTAAAAGACAAATTAGAGTCTAAAAATGAAACAGTAAAATTGTACAATCCAAATTTATTCTTATTAAGAATTGGAACAGTTTTAGATATATTTATCTGATTTATGTAAAATTCATGTTCAATTAGAATTAACAAATAAAATCTACTATTAAAACTTGAATCTATTTTAGCTGATTTGTACATATTTATATCAAATTTATAGTCAGATATTAAATTATCATTTGTTTTGTCAATTGATAACAAATAAGGTATTGTTGTTCTAATTGAAATCATTTGTCCTTTTCTGACCGGAAAAGGTGTTTGTAAATAAAATTCATTCAAACCTTGTTTTAAATTGAATGTGTTGATGTAAATCAATTTAGAATAATTGAAAAATGGTGAATTTTCTGCTATCCAATTTGAACATGAATCTATAATACCACACCATTTAAAATCAGTTAACTTTTTGATAAAGTAATGGTTAAAAGCAAACTAGTAAATTAAATTAAAAGAAAATAAATTACATAAACTTCAATTAGTCCTGAATTGTTTGCATAAAATCTGAATCCGATCAAGTTAGTATCAAATTTAAACTCTTTAGATGCCAAAATAAACCAACCACTTGAATTGATTGAATCATAGATATTAATTTGATTTATTTGAGGAATATTGCCATAATAAGAAACAACATTTTCTAATTAAATTAATTTAATTTAATTTAATTATTTTAAAGAGAAAAAAAATTATCTTAATATAAACCTGTTGTAATATTTGAAATCGTTTTGTTTTTTTCACTTAATAAGAGATATTGATCTTGCTTAGAACGAGTTATGACTGTTAATATGCAATTAATAGTCTTGTCTAAAGTTTTATTTGAATCTTTACAATAAATATCAAAATTTTGATCTGTAGTTACATTAAAATATCTTATCAAATTAACAGTAGAATTTAAAAAGTTGACATTGAAACTATAAATTCCATATGTTTGATTTAAAAGATTGGTAAAAGTTTTTTGAATATTAAAATGACTAAAATAAAAACTGTGATCAATTAAAGCATTTAAACAAAATCTCCAATTTGATTTTAAATTAAGTTTAGTTGAAATAGAATTATTTAAAATTAAATAATCCGAATAATATGAATCATCAGTATTAATTGCTAAAAGACTCTGATTTTGAATCAAAATTGAAATCATTTGAGATTTTTTAATCTTAATACGTCCATTTGTATAAATCAAGTTATTACCTTGAATTATATCAAAACTTTGACTAAAAACAGTTCTACTAAAATTAAAATATGGGGATGAATGATAAATCCAGTTTGAACATGAATCTTCAACGCCACACCATTCATATTCAATTATCTTAATTTAAAAAAAGATTATAGATTTTAAAAATCATATTAATAAAAAATAAATACCTCGATTTGTATTTTTCCAGTATTCAAAGCATACAATTCAAACCCAATCAAATAAGTATCAAATCTAAATTCAGTATTTGTTAACACAAAATAACCAGTTTGTGTATTTGATGTTAAATTAGTCATGTCTAAAATATTAGTTAATAAACTTGAATTATAATTTCCAAAGTATGAAATAGGGCCATTAATAGTTTGATAGGTTTCTGTTAAATTCTCTTCATCAAAAAATTCAAATTTATCATATTCACTCTGAGACAACGCATAAACAGAGCAATGAATTGTCTTATCCAGTGTTTTATTTGTGTCTTTACAAATTGCATCCAAATTTTGATCTTTTTAAGAAAAAAATATTTTCTTTGAAAATTCAAATAATAATTTTAATTTTATTTACAGTTATTTATTCTAAAATCTCTAGTTTTGGATACATTTTTTTCAAAAAAATTCACACTTAATCTACCAATTTTAAAATTGATTTCAATTGGAATTGAATAAGAGAGAGAAATTCTATATTGAACAAAATAAAACTTTTCACTAATCAAAACATTAAAATAAAATCTCCAATTTAATCTTGGATTTAATTTAAATATTTTCATGTCATTTAAATAATAATCGGGATAAACTAAATCAAGTGTTGTATATATTCCTAACAAATTATCATCTTTTGTTTCAATTAAAATCATTTGTCCTTTTCGAATTTTTAAAGTAGAATTCAATATAAATTTATTATAACCTTTAGTTATAACAAAATCAAATTGTTCATAAATTCTACTAAAATTAAAAAATGGACTAGATTTATAGATCCAATTTGAACATGTATCATTTATTCCACACCAGTCAAACTCAATTATATTAATTTTAATAAATCCATTTTTATTTGCAATCAATTCAAATCCAGTTAAATTAGAATCAAATTTGAATTCAGTATTTGTTAATAAAAATTGACCATATAAATTAGTTGAATTTATTTGTTGTAATGAAATTGATGAAGATAGATTAATAAATGATCCGAAATGAGAAAATAGAAAATAATTTTCTTGTTTTATTGAGTTTAATGAATAAAACTGATTTTCATCATCGAATATCTCAATTGTACTTTCTATTTCTTGACTAAATACTAAAACATTACAATTAATTCTTCTATT
This sequence comes from Brachionus angularis, assembly GCA_021432725.1. Classification (NCBI taxonomy): domain Eukaryota; kingdom Metazoa; phylum Rotifera; class Eurotatoria; order Ploima; family Brachionidae; genus Brachionus; species Brachionus angularis. The sequence goes on from JAJVDD010000007.1 coordinate 1,480,521, forward strand.
TAAAATTTCTCTTGGATATTCACATAAAATGTCTGCTCCTTGTTCTATAAAAAAAAATATATATTTTTTAATATACAATAAATAATATAAAGAACAATAATTAAAATACCATTTTTAATAAAAATTTGTTGCAAAAATTGAGATGAATTAGTAAAATTATTAGTAAAACTTAAAGTTATATTCTTGAATCCATCTGATAAGAATTTAATTTCTGAATTTATAAAATAATCATAATAAGCTCTTTCAATTAAACAATTAAAATACAATCTCATATTTCTTTTTTCATTTAATTTAGTTAAATTAAAAGAATTTAAAATAACATAATCTGAATAAAATAAGCTAGTTTGATTAGTTTCAATTGATATGATTGACGAATAAGAAAATAAATCTAAATAAACCATAGAACCTTTTGGAATCGCTTGGTTATAATCTAATGCTATTTTATTATAACCTTTTTTAACATTTGTAACCAATTTATAAATTGTTATGTAAGAAGGTAAATAGGGAAATTTAGCTAAATAGTCAGAACAAGATATATTTATGGAGCATGTTGAATCATTGAATTTTATTAAACTTATTGATATATCGCCCATTTCAGATGCATATAATTCAAATCCAGTTAAACTCGAATTAAATTTAAATTCAGTATTGGTTAATAAATATTCATTTTTATTTGAATTTGTTGTTGCTATTAAATTATTTGGAACAAAATCACCATAATAATATTTCAAAATGGCTTCAAAACAATTTAATTTTAAGAATTTTTGTATATATATTTTAAAAATAAAATTTTTTCTCACCATTTACTTTTATGAAAAATGTTTTACCAGATGAAGAATCAACTAATCTTAAATAATCATATTTGCTATGAAATGAAGATTTAATGGTAAAATTAAGAGTTCTATCAATATTATAATTGCTTTGAAACCAATATAAGTTAAAATTTTCATCTTTAATAATTAAAAAATAAATCAATTTAGCTTATATCGATAAATTAGAAAATAATCCTTTACAATCAGATAGATAAAACAATCCGGTAAATGAAATAGTAGAATCAATAAAATATGTAGTTAAAACAAAACTTGTTTTTTGATTATCTAATATAATTGATTTTTTCATGTCAGTTCTAGATTTATAAAAATCTTGATCGACAAAAACATTAAATAAAATTCTTGAATTTAATTTGACTGAATACGAATTATTAACTAAGCCATAGTCTGAATATACTAAATCATCTGTTGTATTTGCAGCCAAAATATTCGCTTCATCTGTTAATATATAAACCATAGCCCCTTTTTTGACGTTAATTTTGGATGCAAATTTGAATTTATTATAACCAGATGATAAAGTAAAAGAAGAAACAAGAAACCATTTGGAATATTTAAGAGCAGGACTTGATTGTTGTAACCAATTCGAGCATGAATCAATTAAACCACACCAGTTAAATTCAACAATCTATTTATATTTAAAATTGCAATTAAAACCTTAAGAAAAAATTACTCATTTTATAAGAATATATATACATAAACATGCATTCTTTTCAAATTGAAGAGACAATACGTTTCAAACCCAATTAAAAAAGTATCGAATTTTATCTCAGTATGTGGTAATATAAATCTTTTAAATGAATTTCCTGTAGTTTGTAAATTATTTAGATATTTTATTGATGAGTCATAACTTCCAAAATAACTTATTGGTTTATCTTTATTTAAAAAAATTTATTTTATAAAATATTTCTAAAAAAATTTTGTCTGTGTGAAGAAAATTCCAATATCTTTGAAATCTTATATCTAATTTTTTTCAAACAAGTAAAAATTTTAAATTTAGTTTAATCATTAATACTATACCATTTAATTTGAATATTACATTATCTTGTTCTTTTATGTAAAATTTATCCGATTTACTCAAACTAAAAGCTGTAATTGAACAATATGATATTTTATTCAAGGTTTTATACTCTTCTTGACAATATATATCAAAATTTGCATCTTAAATTTGTTTGTTTAAATTTATTTTTAAAATGAATATAATAATTTAAATAAATGTAAACCATTCTCAAAATTGTAATATCTTGTTAAAGTTGAATTAGACTCGACAAATTTTGCTATTGTTTTAAATTGTTGATAAGAAATATTTGAAATTTTTGGATATGGTTTTATGAGAGTAAAACTAGTTGAATAATATTCAAAATCAATTAGAACATTTACATAAAACCTCCAATTTGAATTGTAATTAATTTTATATGATGTAAAACTATCATATAAATAATCCGAATACAAATTCGGATCAAAAGTATCAATATTAAGTAGATTTTCTTCACTTGTTTTAATTGCTATCATTTGTCCTTTAGTAGCACGTATTGGTGTTGATAAATAAAATTTATTGTAACCGGGTAATAAATAATATGTTGTTATAAAGTCTTCGAAATAATATGTGGGAAAATAAGGACTCAATTTCGATACTAAATTAGAACAAGAATCATCTAATTTACAATCAAATATTGTCAATAGCTTATTAAATAATTTTTTATTCTTAATATAAACAAAAAATTTAAAATAACTATAACAAACCATTATGCTAATAAAACCTGATTTAGCAGCACTAAATTCAAAACCAATTATTGAAGAATTTAATTTAAACTCTGTATTTAATAAAGCAAATGAGCCATTTAAATTTACTGTAACATTTTCAATTTCATTTAAGCTTGAATTTAAGCATCCAAAATAATCAAATTTTTCATCTTTATGAATTATTAAAAATTTTTTTTTTCTTCAAATTTTCAAAATTTATTTACTTAGTGTTTCATATTGTATATTGGAATCAGTTTCATTAAAAGCTATCAATTGATCATTTTGGTTTAAGCTTATTCCGGAGAATAAACAATTTATTTTATTTTCATAGATTAAATTTGACTTTTCATCGCAATAAATATCCAAACTTTTTTCTTTTATAATTAAAAATTAAAATTTTTTAAAAATATTACATAAAAAAATTCTCATTTACGGTTAGTATTTAAAATTATGTTTTTATTAATTAAAGAGTGATAATTTGCATTGGAAAAATTAAATAGCAATTTAGGATTTAATTGATCTAAAAATAAACTTAAACTAAAAACATAGTCAAAATGGTCTTCTTCAATTAAACAATTAAATTGTATTCTCCAATTATCAGTAGGATGTATTCTTCTTAATTTTAGAGCTACATTGTCATAATAATAGTCAGTGTACAAACTTGAACCTTTAGTGTCTATATAAAGATTAGCAGAAATAGGATTCAATACAGCTAAAGAACCTTTGGCAACTCTAATTGGAGGATTTATATAAAATCTATTAAAACCAGATACACAAGATAATAGCCTGGAGTTTAAATAGTCTTCTTTTTGTTTAACATTATTATTAGTCATAAAATAATTCGAACATGTATCGTCTATACCACAATATTTTCTAAAAGAAATTATAGATACATACAAATTTCCTTCTTTTTGACAATTTAACTCAAAACCGATCAAAGAAGCGTCAAATTTAAATTCAGTATTGATAAGAATATAATCATAAATTGTTTGCGTTGCTGTTGATAAATTGAAATAATTAAAAGGTAAACCAAAATATGATTTAAATAATTTAGAATAATTTTCATAAGCCAAAAACTCATTTGAATTGGAAAATTTTACTTTAATTTGATCATAATTTGTTTGTGAAGTGAACATGTATGTTATATTTATATTTTTGTTTAATACTAATGAATTTGTGTAAAATTCAGATAAAATTTCAACTTTTTAAAATTTAAAATAAATTAATATAAAATACATTAAAAAAATAATAAGAAGTAATCATTCATACTGTTTGTAACTTTGAATATGCGATTTAAAAATGTGTCTGTATTTATAAAATTAGATGACAATTGGTAATATCCAAAAGTAGGATTTACTAATGTAGGATAATATTTGGATAATTGAATCAATCTAGAATAATATGTATCATTGATTAAAACATTAAAGCAAAATTTCCAAGTTTTACTCGGATTTAACTTTGATATTCTAGTATTTAACAAATTATAATCAGAAATGTATGTATCATCAGAAGTATCAACTAATAAGTGATCTTTAATTTGTGTATTAATTAAAATCATTTGTCCTTTTTTCACTTTTACTATTGATTCATTTAAAAATATTCTGTTCAATCCAATGTTTAAATCAAAATAAAAAGTACAAATGTAATTTATATCAGTGTTGTCTATAATCAAATTAGAATTATTCGAAACTCGGTAAGCACATGAATCACTTGAATAATCAAAGTTGCACAAGTTAGTTAAATCTATTATCTTTAAAAAAAAATTATAAATTGTATATTATAGTAGAAAATTTGTTCGAAATCAGTCAGTATATTAGATAGATATTAGATTTTTAATTAATTTTGCGCTCATTTTTTTGTTACTTAATTTTCAAAATTTCATTGTTGAATTTCAATCATTATTTTTATGTTATAAAAAGTTGATATTTGCGAATTTTATGTCGCATTAAATATTGAGATTTCATGTTTAGAGCATGCAACTATACAGTCAGATAAATTATAACATGGGAGAGATGTCATCGTGCCAATGAGGCATTTTAACTTTAAGTGCTGCAATATTTAGAAATGGAATAGGGTAATAATTTATATGTTTAAAGATTTAGATTATGTTATCCAAGCAAATTTTCATGTGTTGGTACATGTTCGATCCATACTCTTAAAAAAACGAAAAACATGCTGTAATTAACAGAAAAGTAGATATTTAGAAATTAAATAAAACATTTTTCGGAGCTAAAGATTTAACTTATTGAATTGACTGATTAGTTTTGTATTAATTTATATATACTTACATTTATTTTTATTAGACCTTCTTTTATTGCATATAATTCAAAGCCGATAACATCGGTATCAAATTTAAACTCTGTATTTAATAATAGAAAATCACCAATTATTGAAATTGTAGTATTCTCATAAGGATCAATTTCTTTTGATGATTTAAAATAACCAAAATAATTCAATTCATCTATTTTAAAATAAATATTTGTAAAAATTAGCCCATATTTTTATACTTATTATCTTTTTTAAAATTTATTAAACTTCATTTTATAAATAGGACTAAGTCGTTCTGCAAACAATATATCAACTTTAGATATTTGATATTTGCTGAATCTTAGAAATTTTTTAAATAATAATGTAACATGATGATATACATTATTAAATGTACTTTGCAGAATGATTTTATATAATCTCTAGATAAAAAATTACTTAAATATTTTGGTTCTCAAGTTGGCAGACAGAAAAATGAACCAAAATAAAAATTTAAAAAAGATCAATGAAAATTTTAAAATTAATTTTCAACTATTAAAAACTTAAACAATATCAATTTAAATTACTTAATAATTCGAATGTTTCTGGTTCATCTTGATCAAAATAAACTTGAAAAGTATCATTTTGATTTAAACTGAATGCCATAACACTACAATTTATAGTTTTATCTGTTGTTTTACCAGAATTTTTGAAAAATATTTCTAAATTTTTGACTTGAAAATTAAAATTTAATGGAATAATTAATAGAGTATATAACTATAGATGGAAAACTTTCAAAATATTTACAATAATCTGAAGTAATTTGATAAATATTTATGTTTTGGTAATCATCTAGTTTTAATTGATATGTACCAGGATTTTCATATTTATATTGAATATTTATTAAATCAAAATAAAAACTTTGATCAATTAAAGCATTCAATTCAAATCTCCAATTAAAATTTTTATTCATTTTTTCAATATAAAGAAAACCAGCATCATTTTTTTTAAAATAATCTGAATATAAACATTTTCCACTTTTATCAATTGATATTCTACCTAATGGTAAATATTTATAAAAACCTAATTGATTTAAATAAATAAATGATCCTTTTGGAATTTTATAAGGATATTGAAATAATAATTTGTTATAACCCTTTGTAATGTTATAACTAAACGTGTATAAAATATTTAATTTAAATTTGTTTTCTAATTGAGTATAATTAAGATAACTTGAACAGAATATTTTTGAACCACATTCTGAAAAATATGCAACACTCAATTCTAAATAACCAGCAGAAACAGCATTGAATTCAAAACCAATTAAGTTTGTGTCAAATTTAACTTCAGTATTTATTAAGTAATAAAATCCATTTAACGTTGAGAGCAAGTTCGTGTTATTATTATTATTTATATCATAAGACCCAAAAAAATCAATATTAATATTTTCTTTTTTTTAAAAAAAAAAAAATCAAATTTTAAAATAATACAAATATTATTCTAATTGCAAATTAAATAAAAATAAATTTACCTGGTAAAGAATAAACAATATCTGAATAAGCATCACCATAATCAATTAAAAATGAGTTATTTCTTGAATTAGATACAAAGAGAATTGTACAGTTTAAATAACTATCGAATTTGTGATGTTTATTTGAACATATTAATTCACTTGAATAAACTATGAAATATAAAAATTTATTTTAAATAAAAAAAATATAATTTTAAAAAAATAATTATACTATTTCTAATTGAAAATGTTCTATTAATTCTTAGGTTTGTGCTGCTTATTAAACCAACTGTTAAATTATAATTAGCTTTAGCTAAATTCTTTGGTAATGAATAAGTTTTAAATGTATAAAAATAGCTTAGATAAAATCTATTTGAAACTAAAGCATTTATATAAAATCTTCTATTTTGAGTGTAGCTTAATTTACATATATTGTAAGAATTTGCATTCATAACTAAGTAATAGTCTGATATTATTAAATCATCAGTTGTATTTAAGGCTATTAAATTAGCTTGTTGTCTTACCATTATCATTTGACCTTTATTAACATCTATTGAAGTATTTAAATTTATCAAATTGTATCCTTTTTTTAATTTGATGTTTAACAATGAATATTGAATAGTAAAATAATCAAGTGGAAAATTGACTGGTAAATTTAATATGAAATAAGTACAAGAATCAGTTTGACATTTACCTCCGAAATCGATCAGCTTTAAATAAAAATGCAATAAATTAAAAATATTTTTTAAAATTAAAATAAATTTAGAATTTACATAAAACGACATAACTCCATCTTTGAGAGAAAAAACTTCAAATCCTGTCAATTTGGTATTAAATCTAAATTCAGTGGTTGGTAATACAAAATTTCCACTCATATTATAGCCAGCATTATTTTGAGCAATTTTTGTTGAATCATAATTTCCAAAATAGTTTATTTCAATCTTTTTTTTTCCTATTGAATACTGCTGCTTTTCATTTTCCTTATCATCAAAATAAGCCCAAACTGAATCATTTTTATTCTGACTCCAAATTATTAAAGTACAATTTATTGTTAAATTTAATGTCTCATTAGAATTTAAACAATAAGCATCAACATCTTGTACTAAAAATAATCTTTTTTTTACTAATGTATATTTTATTAAAGTAAAATTTAAATAGCTTACAATAAATTGAGTTTATTTTAACAGTTGATACTGATGTACTATTCAATAGACTAGCTGTTAAATTAAACTCTCCAATATCATTATATTTATGGCTAAATTCGAAATAATTATAATAATAGGGCTCATCTATTAATACATTAAATTCTATTCTCCAATTATTATTTTCATTTAACTTTTTCATTAAGTTACCACTAACATAATAATCAGAATATATTGAATCACCAGATTTATCAATGAATAATATATTTGTAATAGTTGGTAGATAAACAAATGTACCTCTAGGAACATTTATTGGCTTATTCAATAAAATTTTATTATAACCTTGAATAGCATTTAAATTTATTACATAATAAACCAAACTATTAGGAATTGAATATTGATTTTGATTAAAATAGCTTCCACATGTTTGAATTTGACCACATAAATTTGAAAAATTTCTTAGCTCAACTTGAATTGAAGAATTTCTTGAAGAATAAAATTCAAAACCAATTAAATTAGCATCAAATCTAAATTCAGTATTAAAAAGATAATATTTATTTGTTGTTTCATCTTTAAAAGCATTTTTTAAAATTGTGTTCATAGATCCAAAATTGTCTAATAATATTTCTTTTATGTTTAAATTGTTATTAAAATTTACAAAACAAATTATTAAAATTAATCTAAGTTTAATTTATATACCAGATAATGTTTCAAGTGAATCAATAAATCCGTCACCGTAATTAATTTCAATAGAAACATTTTTTATATTGACCAATACAACCAAACCACAGCTTAAACTTTCGTCTTTAACTTGAAAATTATTCTTGCAAATAATATCTATTGAATCTAAAAAACAATATGACATTTTTGTTAAGATGCTTTCTAATAAATGCTCAAAATAATATTTACCATCTGTTTTGCAAAAGTTGATTCTAATTAGCAACAAAATTATAAGCTTAAAAAATGTCTCTTGATTTAGCATTAGCTTAGCTTTAAATTAAATAATTTGAAATTTGAAATAGAAAAATTTATTATTTTAAACATCGAATAAGAAATATATTCGTTTTTAAATTCTATTTTTTTGGCAGATTCAAAACAATACTAATAAATGTGCTGTTAATAATTATTTGTTTTTTTTTTTACAAAAAAAATTCTTAAAAAGGCAAAATTGTTATTTTAATAAATAAAAGATTTTTTTTAAGGTTTAAATAAAAAAATTTTTATTCCGATTTGTTTTTTTCTGCTTAATAATTAATAATTTTAAAAAAACTTTCCAAAAATATAACTATTTAGTAAATCAAAAAAAAAATTCACGTTTTTTGGACTAAAATTTAAAATAAAAATAAAAAAAAAGTATAGTTTGAGCAACGTGCAGACGATTTTGGTTGTTTTTTTTTTTCAATTTCCAATTTCTAATAAATTGTATTAACTGTTTTAGAAAATATTTTAGAAAAAATTAGACAATTTTACTAAAAATTTAAACTTACCAACAATACTCAAATATTAAATAAATTGTAAATCAATTAAAACTTTTATAATTGAATTTTTAATAAGAACTTATTTTTGAATTTTTTTTTATTGAATTCAAAACAGTTTAATAGCGTGGCACTATTAAATAAATTAAAAAAAAAAAAGAAATTAAAGTTTTTACAAATTTTTTTTATTTCTTCTCTATCATCTCTCTTTAAATAATAATACAAACAACTATTTGTAGTAGTTATATGATTAGTAAATCGGGATGTGTGGGGTATTACATTTCTGCCTCGGGCATAGAAGACATCTCCTGATGTCCATCAGAGCCAAGCCTGATCCAAACCCTAAAACCCTAATCCTAGGTAAACAAACATAAAAATACAAAGAAAACAAAATAATAATAAAAAATGACACAAAAACATTAAAAAAAAACAAGAAAAACTTAAAAATAGCAATAAGAACACAGTTCCAATTGATGACTATTTAAAAGATTTAAGGTCCCTTTCTATTACTTCAAAATCACTTTCGGATGTGGCTCGTTTTAGATCTAAGACTGTGCTGGCGAGACTTGGACCTTTGAGAAGCCGTCTCCGACCCACATACAGGCTATTAAAAACATGTTCCGTGTCGAGCTTGAGTACAACCCTTGGTTATATATTAATAACCGTTAAATCTCGAGCTGAGCCTAGTCTTGGATTTAAATCATTTTTATTTGTGTTGGCTTGTTGACTAATGGCATGTGTTGGGTTTATATTGGTATAAAGAGACTCAAAATCACTTGAGTATAAGAATAAATCTTTTTCAAAACTTAAATTTTGACAAGCTTCTAAGAGATTTTGAGAATCTTTAAGGATTGAGTTTATGTTTGCAATAAAAGGTTGAAGAATTAGATCTATAAGATGGCAAAGCTTACTCGAAGGGCGATTAATGCAATTTATGATAGGTCTTATACCGAATTTACTTTTATGTAGTTTTGGTAAAATAGGAAAAGTACCTAATTTACATGAGCTAGAAAGTAAAAGTAATTTATATAATTTTTTAGATATATGTTTGTTAATAAGTAATTGTCTTAAATTAGTGGTAATCATCACCCTCCTACTCTTACCCGGGCTTGGGACCAGCAGTGGCGTAGTTATGATGATATTACGGCTACATACTCTTAATAAGGACGGGGGACGTTCAGCACAAATAACAACCACTCATGTGAGCTGAAGCTGCAAACTCGATCATTATTTGGCATATAGCTTGGAACCCCAAACTAAGCGCCTAATTTGACTTTACCTTGCCTTATTAAGAGTATGTGCAAAGTGCCAGCGTTACAAAACAAGCCCCCGCGATCGTTCCCAACCTACTATACTCCGTGATGGTCAAAGCAAGCGGCACAGTAGGCCCGTAGACCTTACCACCCGTAATGCAACACACTTTGCATAATGCCACCACCCCTCCTACTTTAGCCGGGCTTGGGACCGGCAATGGCGTAGTTAGTGGCTTTCTGAAAATAAATTTTTTATTTTTGATGAATAATAAAAAATGATACAAATATTTCTAAAATTAAAAAATCTAAACTTTGAAATTTGAAAATGTTTTAATTAAGATGATTTGTATTTCAATTTTGGATCATAAAAATTAAATCGTATGTTTTGCAGAATAAGATTTATTCCATCCAAACGATTTCCTTATATTGAAAATTAATGAATTAAAAATTAAAAATTTTAAATAATCCCAATATAACAATCAGAATTTTTATCTTCAAAATATTGTTTAAGAGCCATTTAATATGACCTTATAAAACGAGGTGTAAATAATCGAACGGTATTTGATCTAGAAACTCAAGAATATCTGGAAATGGCGAAAGACCAATTATTCCAAATAAATTCATTTTTTTTTTGTTATTTTAGAAAGATAATCATAATCTTTTTTAGATTTTAATTTGAACCAAATAAAAAATTTTTAAATATTTTTTTTAAATAAACATCTAAAAAAATTGTTTTACATTGAAAGGCGGATATATTGCTTTATGCAATATTTTATTAAATCCCCATGATGAAAACAATTTGAGCATCCAAATTTACCATTTAATTGAACTATATTTAAAGTCGCTGCACAAGCAGACAAATCTACTATTAAACTTTGACATCTAATAAGTCTAATTGTAAAGCCTAAAATTATATGAATATCAATAAAAAAAATGTTTAAATAAAATTAAAAATTAAATTATATACTTTTGTGTTGTATTGGTGAGTTTACAAGCTCTTTAAGTCTAATTAAAGATTTTTCAAAGAATAGTTTATAAGTAGGTTTTTCGGTATTTAACCAGAGTCCTAATTAAAATTAATATTTAATAATCATAAATATTAATGGCCTATATTTTTCCAGCTAGCCCTAATTCTTGAATTTTTCTCCACATTAATTGTTTAAAATGAAAAAAGCAACCGTATAAGCTCGTATTAAGAAAAATATTTTTGACAGCATTTATAAACCCTTTCTCAAAATCACTAGTAACTGATAATGGTTCTGATCCTAACTTGTTCTTTATTTGAATTAAAAAAGCTCGATAAATTTCTTCTGATTTTTTAGGCAGAAGAGCATAAACCAAAGATAGACAACGCCCATTAACTAAACAATGAATCGAATACACTTGAGTGAAAAGGCAAGGAGCTATATCAAAAGTCCCATCTACAAATAAGTGAGAATTTTCCAGACACTTTAAATTTTTGTTGGTGGTAAAAATGAATAACCGATTTTCATCATTATTTCCATTAAGAAATCTGTAAATTCGATTTGAGTTAGTTTGTTTGGTATTTGAGGGAAATTTGGTTGAGTTTTTTTCTTAATTCGATTAATAAATATTCTATCTGAGTCATAGCATGGAGTATTTGCTAACAAATCATCGCTTATCAAGTCATTTAATTTTAATTCGCTTAGTAGTTTTCTCGGTTTATTATCACACGCCTGGGCTTTTCTTTTAATTTTCTTCTTCGTTCGTGTTTATTCTAAATTATATAATTTTGAAGGATCAGAAGCATGAAAATGGTTGTCATTCAAAGAACTCAAAATAACTTCGCTACCAATTACGAAGCTATAAGTTGAACATGAGCCCCTACACTTAGAAACTAAGCAACTCCAGTTTATTTTTCCATGATTGTTAGGTTTTCCATTAATACGATAATACTGTCCTTCATGGTGTAATTGAGGTGCTCCTTTTTGAGACACTGAAATATAACCTTTTTTTAAGCTTAATTTCTCGTAATTTTCGACTAAATTATCAGTTGGATTTAATTTAATAATAAAGTTTTAGTTTTTTATTATTTTTATAATTTTTTATTTTTTAAAAATAGAATTTTTAATAATTCACACTTAAGCTCTTCTGATCAAAGCTAATTTAATTTAACAATTATCAACTAATTAAATAGCTAAAAATATTTAATCTATTAAGATTTAGCTATTATGTAATTAGCTATTTTCTACTCTGCTATTTAGATACAGAGCCTTAAAATTGGATTGAAACTATATTATGGAAAGATACTGTAGAACTGGCTCTTTAAAGCCAGTAATATTTTAAATAAAATATTAAATTGTATTTTAAAATACTTTATTAAAATAATAAAAATAATAATTATTTAAATACTATTAGCACTGAGAGGTGCTACGTCCCTCCCAGGCTTATTATGGCTCTACCGCTTCTACCTTCACCACCACCACCGCTATCCGTTGTAAACGGTACCCTCGGGCTTGAAGTGTCGCCCCGCCGAACCGGGTACCGTTTATTAACTTTATTAGCCTGCGATGGTCATTGACCATCTCCAGACTAATGTATGCTTTTCGTGTTAGGTCCCTGGCCGGACCAATCCTGCACACGAGGAGTTTCGAGAGTTGTTCCTTTGAGATAAGCTCCTTGAGTTCCTCTTTGAAAACCTGTATGCATTTGTGCAGGTCTGGTATATTAGATACCACCACTTCGGCAAACAGGTCTAAGATTTGTTTTTCTATCATTTTTTTTTTCTAATTCCTAGAATTTATTTTTTTCAAACAATTTTTTTTTTTTTTTAGCTTAGTCTTTTTTTCTAATTCTTATTCTAACCCCTACGCTTTTCTCTTTTTTTTTTCTTCAACTCTTTTTCTTATTCTAACTCTCTCTTTTTTTTTTTCTCGTCTAACCCTTTATTAATCTTAATATCTTAGCTTAGCTAAGACAGCTTCACTGCTGTCACCAATGTAGAACTGGCTCTTTAAAGCCAGTTATATTTTAAATAAAATATTAAATTGTATTTTAAAATACTTTATTAAAATAATATTAAAATAAAAAAAATATTAATTATTTAAATACTATTAGCACTGGGAGGTGCTACGATACATTACAATGTAATTATATACTTTTAAAATTACTTTGTAATATCATAATATTGACAATTTATTTATCAATATTTTTTGTGCTTTAGCATTTGTTCCTTTAGAAAAGATAGAAGAGCATATGCCAGATGATACCAAATGTGTTCAACTACTCAATTATTTTGAAACACAGTAATAATAAATAATTCTAATTCTAAGAAATATCTCCTTTTAATATGGAATCATTTTGATTCTTTTATTCGTACAAATAATAGAGTAGAAGGATATCATTCGTCGGTCAACAAATTACTTTAAGCATCTCATCCCAATTTATTTGAAATAATTGATTTTATTAAAGCTCAGCGATCATCTATGTATTTAGATTATTTAAGGTTAAAACAAGGCACCTTAACCAAACTGCAACCAAAACATGATTCTGAAAAAGTTTTAATTTACAATTTGTTAAAGGTTGAATTTTCGTCATCAAACGATTTCAAAGAATATTTTCACGGAATTAGTTATCACATACCTTATCCCTATGAAAAAATCTTTGTAACTAAAATGCTCGAAGACTTTATCGACAGTAGTTTTCAAACTAATTTGACATTACCTACATGACGTATGAATATTTCAATAGGACTATCATTCATCTCATTCAATTGATATTCAGAAATGAATGGTTATTTACAAATAAATATAGATTTATTATTGTAAATAATTATCTAAGAGATAATTATCAATACAGCTTTACTAGAAATAATGATATAGTGAATTGTTCTTTATATAATTCTTTTGATAGTCATACTATGCGACACATTTATCGTGCATGTTTATGTAAAGAATAAAGATAAATTACTAAAACGAGTTTGCATGCGTGGATTAAGTCAAAGAGTATTGTAATCAATTAATAACTATTTAAAAGAGCGACCTCATAGCATGTCTAGAGAAATATTTAATTACATTAATTCAAAATTTATCACAGACAATGTTACTTTAAAACAAATACAAAATTACATGCAAAAAAAAAACAACGTGAAGATATGGGCAACAATATTAAATGTGTAATAAGGTTAATTAAAGATCATATTTATCAAGATTATATCAACTCGAATAAGCCTTTTTTTTAATCTAAATTATAATGATGAAATTGAAATTGTTTTAGGTACTGGCTCAGAAAATAACCCTTTATGTTTTATGATTACATGAAAGTCTTTGTTAGAAAATATTCAATCTAAATTCAATGGTTGTCTTCATATAGATACTACTTTTAAATTGATTAAAAACAGGTTTCCAGTGTTTGTTCTAGGCAAAACTGATGCTTTTCATCGTTTTCATTTCAATTGCCATTACTAGTCATAAACAAGAATCTAATTTTTTCCAAATATTTAAAGGCATAATAAATATATGTGAAAAACTAAATCTCGATTTAGATGTTGATTTTTTGATGCAAGATGCATGTTTATAGCTTCTGATAATGCAGCTAAATTAGTGTTTGGATCTGAATTCAAAATTTTGATGTGCTGGTTTCATGTGATATACAATGCGAGAAAGTTTTTAAGATCAAATATTAAAAATACTGAATTGCAACAAGCTATTTTACATGATTTGCGTAAACTTCATATGAGTGTATCTAAAGATGATTTTAAAAATAAGTAGGAGCAATTTATCAAAAAATACAAGGGTGGAGAAGCTATTTCTTTTGTTAAGTATTTTCATGCAAATATTATAAGATACTTGAACAGGCCATCTTCTAGAAGGTTCTTTTTTTGAATATTTTCAAGTCATTTGATCAACAGAATTAACGCAAACTTTTGTTTTATAATCGTTGATTGTTTTAGGTTATCTTTTTAATTTAAACAGTTAATAAGATTCCTTTTTGATCTTGAAAGAATAGACTTGAATATAATTTTTAGTTATAATTCACAATATTTGGGAAGGCTCGTTTGTTGTTATTTACAGAACCAATCAAACATTTTTTTATTTTCAATAAATCATCTACCAATTTATAAGTTGTAACAAAATTATCTGATGTTAAAGAAAAACCTTTATTTTATAAAGTTCTATAAATTTTTTAAGTAAATATTCACCAAGTAATTCATTAAAGAGTTTATTTGAATCTCTACCAGATATGGAAAACCATTCGAAGTATATTTAGTTTTTAAATTACATAAAAACCAAAGTTTTATTCCAAACTTATCTGGCTTATTTAGAGAAAATATCTTGTTTTACAAGGTAATGAACATAAATTTATTTCTAAATAAAAATTTTGAAATAATAAATCTCATGACCATAAATCACGAATAGAAACACATTGACATAAAACACCACGACATATCAAGAAACCAATAAAAGATATTATATCTCTAAAAGAGCCGTTTTTTAAATATTATTTGCCAAGTAATATCATTTATTTATAATCCATTTAACCAAAGCTAACTCTAAACACTAATAAATTAAAGCTCATATTTATATTAATAAATTTTTACCAAACTAGTGTATCTGCTTGTTAAAACTTAAAAATATATACATTTAATAAATTCACAGAAATACAAATAATTCTTAATAATTTAAAAACTAAACTTTAAATTCAATTGGTGTATACAGTAAATTTTAAATATAAACGCCGGCTTTAGCAATTAAGTAAATTGAAATTTTTTTTTGTTACGTTTAAAAGCCATTTCTTTTTTAGTTATAAATAATTAATAAAAATAAAATATGAAAAGTTTTTTAAAAAATGAAATTGTTTAGAAAATTTTCAAAAAACAAAAATTTTTAATAAATTTTTGGTTTTAAAAGAATATGAAAAAAAAAGACTTTTAATTATTTATTTAAAAAAAACAGAATTTTCGAAAAGAATTTCATTCTTATTTATTCTTCAAGTTTTGCAAAAAATACTTTTTTTAAAGAAAAATTAAAAAAAAATTTTCTATAAAAATAACAAAAAGTGCGTCAAGAGCTTAAACGCTAAAAAAGAAAATCTTTTTTAGTTTAGGACATAATAAATTTCGGTAAATTAGCAAAAATAATTTAAACAAATTGTTATTTTTTCAGAAATTTATTTTAGATGGTTTTTAATTTTCTCTACAAATTGTATTATATTAAATGTTAAAATTTGCTCAATCTTAAAAATGAGATTGCCTTTTGTCTAAATAGTTGTAATTAAATTTGGCTTAGACTTTTTTCATCACCAAAAATCAACTTTTTTCTAAAAAGACTTATTAAAAGATAAAATTACTTTAATGATTTAAAATAACTCTTGTGTTATAAAAATGCTTAAGCGTTATAAAAATACTTTTTATTTAAAAAAAATTGTTTTTAGAAAATCTAACTAAATAAAAAATCTAATTTTAATTTTTTATTCATTTTTGAAACCATGATCCTATTCTTGGTTTATGACCTCTTTTACGATTGCAACCTATAGGATCATATATTTTTGTTAATTTTTTTTTAACTGCGACAGTAATAATATGAATTTTAATAATATCTCATTGTCGATTTCCATAGCAATTTCTTTTGCAAGTAAACTGCTCTCATTATCAGAAGATTCATTAAGTGTATCGTTAAAATCGATCATTTTTTATATTAAATTCAAATAATATCATAATCAAAAATAATTTTTATTTTATAGAGTATTTTTATATGCAAGTAGCATTTTTGTTTGCAATTAGTATTTTTGTTTTATAAAAGCATTTTAGTTTTTGAAAAGGATTTTTAGAAGAAAGTGATTTTTTGGTGAAAAAAGAAGTAAAATTAGTGAGAAAAAGAAATTTCAGCTATTAAATTTTAAATAAAACATTAGAAGATTTCCTTTTAAATGAATAAAACTATTTTATTAAATTAATTGTTTAAACTATTGATTGTATATTTAAATTTTAGATTAAATTATAAAAAAAAGTTTGTTTTTAAATTATAAACATAAAAATCAATATAATTTATGTTATATATCAATGCAAATGAGCTTTAAATATTCAAAAAATAAATTTTTTAAATTTTATTAATTTTTCTTTAAGATAATTAAATTGGTTTTGTAATGAAAGAATTTAAAATATTTTTTAAGCTGATAAATTTGCTAATTATTAAATTCTATTTTGTAAAAACAGATGGTAAAAAAATTAAGCATTTTTGAAATAATCATTTTTAATAACTTTATAAAAAAATTTTTTTTAAATAAGTTTCGATTGATATTATTTGTAAGAACAATTTCCAAGCTGTAGATCAAAGCTTTAATTGTAGTTTAATTGTATTGACCAAGATAAAAAGTATTACAATTGAAATAAATTATGCTGATGGATTTAAAGATTTTATTCAAACATTCTCGGGTATTTATTAAAATTATTAACTCTTTTAGGCTCATAAAAAATAATATTAATATTAATAAATAAAAACTATGTTCTATAAGAATTTTTTATAAATTCTATTTGTTTAAAACTATTGTCGATTCATTATCCTAAAATATATTGTAAATTACTAACTATAGATTTAATTTTATAATGTTTTCCAATTAAAAAATTGGATATTTGACATTTAGCTTTGTTTTCTCATTAGAGTAAATTTGTTAATAAAAATTTAAATTTAATTTAATTTTAATCTTCGAAAAAGAAACTTTATTGAAAAATTTTGGTTCTATGAACAAGACTTTGAATAATACTTTGAAAGACGAAACAACAAATAAATATTACCTATTAAATACTGAGTTTAGAATTGACGCCAATTTAACTGGTTTTGAGTTTTATGCTTCTCGAAATTTTTCAATTCAAGTTGAATTGAGAAATTTTTCTAATTTATGTGGTCAAATTCAAACATGTGGAAGCTATTTTAATCAAAATCAATATTCAATTCCTAATAGTTTGGTTTATTATGTGTTTAAATTTAATGCTACTCAAGGTTATAATAAAATTGTTTTGAATCAACCATTAAGAGTACCTAAAGGTACATTTGTTTATCTACCAACTATTACAAATGTATTATTCATTGATAAATCCGGTAATTCAATGTATTCTGATTATTATATAAATGGTAATTTAATTCAAAGATTGAATAAATATAATAATTGGAGAATAGAGTTTAATGTATTAATAGATGAGCCATATTATTATAATTATTTAGAATTTAACCATAAATATAATAATATTGGCGTGTTTAATTTGACAGCTAGTTTAATAAATAGTGCATCAATATCGACTATTCAAATAAAATCAATATATTGTAAATTTTTATTTTATTTATTTATTTTTTATTAGATAACATAAATATTTGATTTATTTGAAAATTCATTTTTCATTTTAGTACAAGATTTTGATCTCTTTTGTTTAAATTCTGACCAGACATTGGATCTTACAATTAATTGTACTTTAATAGCTCTAAGTCAAAATAAAACTGATTCAGTTTGGGCTTATTTTGATAATATGGAAAATGAAATAGAAAATTATTTGATAGCATCAAATGAAAAAGAAATAAATTATTTTGGTTATTATGATTCAACAAAAATTGTTCTGGATAATGTGGGTTATAATGTGAATGGAAATTTTGTTCTACCAAGCACTGAATTTAGATTTAAAACAAAATTAACAGGATTTGAAATTTATGCTCTCAAAGATGGACTTGTGTCATTTTATGTAAATATATTTATTTAATAAAATATTAGTTTTATAAAATTTTTTATTACTTAATTGAAATTTATAATTATAGGTAATTGACTTTGGTGATAAATGTCAAAATAATCAATATGATTCATGCTCATACTTAGTATTAAACTTACCAACTCAAATTTCGCTTAGCTATTTCGCTATTCTATATTCATTTAATAATATTCAAATTAAAAAAGGATATAATTTAATTAATTTAAATACTCAAGTAGATGTTTACAAAGGCCATATGATAATGGTTAATCAAGAAGCAAGTTTAATAGCTATAAATAAAACTAGTGATTTAATAATGTCAGATTATTATTTAATTATGAATCCGAATTCTTACAATTTATATAAATTAAGCCTCATTCAAAATTGGAAATTTTACATAAATGCTTTAGTCTCAAATAGATTTTATCTAAATTATTTTTATCCATTTAAAACATATTCATTACCAAAGAATTTAACACAAAGTAGTTTTAATTTAACAGTTGGCTTATCAGGAACAGATTTGAAAATAAATAGAATATTCTCAATTAGAAATAGTAATTTTTTATTTAAATGAATACTTTTTTTGTTAAATTTTATTTTTATATTTAAAAGTATATTCAAGTGAATTAATATGCTCAAATAAACATCATAAGTTTTATACTTATTTGAACTGTACAATTCTATTCATATCCAACTCAAAAAACAATTCATTATTGATTGATTATGGTGATTCTAATTCAAATAAAATTGATGTTTTAAAAGGTTTTAAAAAATTTTTATTTGGAAATTATTTTAAATATTTAAATTAATTCTTTTGATTAATAAAAAAAGAGGAAATTTCCATTTTTAATATTTTTGGATTATTCAAAAATAACAATACTTATAACAGTTTGTATTCTGCTTCAATTCTACAAGAATACCTTTTAATCAATACTGAATTTAAATTTGAAACAAATTTGATCGGTTACGAATTATATGCCACTCAAACTGGTTATGTTGAATTAGGTGTCGCTTATCATAAAGATTGTAGTTCAAAAATATTTTGTTCAAATTATCTAAAATATATTCAATTACAGGGACAAGTTACAAAGATAAATACTAAACTATTTTATGTGAATGTAGGTTATAATAAGTTATTGTTTGAATATCCAGTAAAAATAACTCGAGGATCATTTATTTATTTA
Organism: Brachionus angularis; assembly: GCA_021432725.1. NCBI lineage: Eukaryota > Metazoa > Rotifera > Eurotatoria > Ploima > Brachionidae > Brachionus > Brachionus angularis. The sequence goes on from JAJVDD010000007.1 coordinate 1,500,591, forward strand.
AATCAAAATTTAGCACCAAATATTTATTCAGGTACAGTCTATGGTAAAATTGGTATTGATACTAGTGGTTCAGCTTTATATTCTGATTATTATATAAGATATGAATCTAGTTATACTTATGTTGAAAAACTAAATAGAAATTTTAATTGGAGAATAGAATTAAATGCTTTACTTGATCAAAGTTTTTATTTAAATTTAATTAATATTCAGTATAAATATGAAAATGCTGGCATTTATCAATTAAAATTAAATGATTATCAAAATATAAATTATTATGAAATAAAACCAGATTATTGTAATTTATATTAAACTATATTTTTATTAAATATTGTAAAAAATTTTTGATAAATTATTTTTTCAAGTTAAAAATTTAGAAAGTTATTGCACAAATTCTGGTAAAACATTGGACAAAACAATTTATTGTAGTGTATTAGCAGTGAGTTTAAACAAAAATGATTCTTTTCATGCTTATTTTGATCAAGACCAACCTGATATATATAATTTAACAAGTAACTTATTAACTATAAAAGCCATTTCTAATTTTATGTATTTAATATTAAAAAAAGATGAATTGAACTATTTTGGTTATTTTAATTCATCAAAAGATATAGATTCAAATACAAATATAACAATTCCAATCACCGGTGATTTTTTATTACCAAATACTGAATTCAAATTTGATACAAGTGTAATTGGTTTTGAATTGTATGCAGTTAAATCTGGTTTAATATCGATTAGTGTAAGTTTTCAAATATTTTAGATTTTATAGTTTTAACACATTTAACAATCGGATATTAAGTAGATGAAATAGTAGTTAAAAAATAGTCAAATAAATTAGAATATTATAAAATAGTTTATTAGCCCAACATGTTTCCTTTCTCTCCAATTTTTTTAATTTTGGCAAGAGGTGGGTTGTATATGTAATATATAAAATAATATTCAGTATTTTTGATTTTTTTTTTTTTTTTTAAATTTTGGTTTAATATTGAAATCTAAAAAAAATGTTATTTTAATTGAAAAAATAAACTATAAATTTTTAAAAACTATTTCAATTAATAATTTAAAAATAAAAATAATATTTTTTTAAGATTATTGATTTGACAAACCGATGTAACTATGAATATTTAAGCGATTCATGTGCTTATTGGATTTCAACTAATCTAGGATTTTCACTTGACTCTAATTATTTATATTATTTGAAAAGATTTAACTTCAATTTAAACACTGGGTTAAATAAAATAATTTTAAATGAAACAATTAAAGTTAAAAAAGGCCAAATGATTTTAATAAATACAGCAATATCAGATCTTTTATCAATAGATACTTCAGATGATACATTTATTTCTGATTTTACTTTTGTCAATTCGAAATTTTTAAAAACAAATCCTTATAAAAATTGGAAATTTCGTGTTAATGTATTGATCAATGATACTTATTATTCTAATTTGATTCAAATATCTAAATTGTATTCAACATTGGCAAATAAAATTTATGCTGATTTTAATTTGTATTCTAATTTTTTAAATTCCAATGTCTCTTTAAACAAAGTGTTCAAACTTACTTATGGTATTTGATTTATTTTTTAACTTATCGAATTATACAATTATATGGACAAAATATTTACACAATACTTTAATTTGTCTCTATAATTTTTTTAATTAATTTAATTTTTAAAATTTTTTTAATTTTTAAAAGATGAGTTTTCATCAGAGTATTATACTGATTCTATGAAACTAAATACAACATTTAACAATACTTATTTATTTGCTTTTCAAACAAATTATGATCATTTAAAAATTAAATTACATGGTTCAAACGAGTTTATAAATTTTGAAAATTTTACAAAAACATTTAAATGGTATTTTGGTTTACCTTTTAATATTTTAAATTTAACAACTACATCAACTAATGGTGATTATATATTAATGAATACTGAATTCAAATTTGATGCAACTTTAATCGGCTTTGAATTAAATTGTCAAACAGCAGGGTCTCTTTCAATATCAGTTATTTCCTTTAAACAATATTGTGGTACAACTGATACATGTTCTAATTATTTTATGACTAATAATAATATTAAGCAATTAGAAACTTATTACAGCTATGGATTCACTTGTACAAATGGTATAAATAAACTCTATCTAAATACTCCAATTAGATTTTCCAAAGGATCTATGCTAAGAATTACACCTTACAGTAGTAAAATTTATATAGAAACGGATTGTTCTAGTTTTTACAGTGATTATAATTTTGATTCAAATAAGTTAAAATTAATTAGATTTCATCCAAATAAAAATTGGAGAATACAATTAAATTGCTTAATTCATGAAGAATATTTCGATTATGCTTTTAATTTGAATTTATTTTTTGATCAATATAGAAATTATGTAAATTGGTTTAATTTTTCTAATTCAAATTTATACACTTTGATCAAGAAAGAAAATAATTTGATAAGTGGTAAGAATATTTTGGCTAAAGTTGATCTTAATAGTTAATTCCGTGATGAAAACTTTTAGTTCTTTAAAGAAAGATATTCTCGATATTTAAACAAAAATTACATAATGATAAACATATCAAAGAAACTGTATATAAAATACTTTTAATTTCTGACTCTTGTTAATTAGATACTTTCCGTATTCTAGCTAAACTTCATTAGATAATAAATTTAATACTAAATTTGTTTTTATGCCTATTTTAAATTGTATTAAGGACTCTACAAATAAACTATAAAAGATCATTGTGTTTAAAGAGAAGAAAAATCAATTTTGTCTTGTTTATATTTAGATTAGATGTTATTATTATTTGAGTTAAACAATTTTTAATTTAATAATATATAAGTTTCAATAGGCGTTGAACATTGAATGAGAACTATAAAGTTTCTTCACATAAATTTAAAAAAATTCTTAATTTTTAAATAATTCAAAGAAAAATTTTTGGATATTTATTGTGATGAAAAGTCAAATTTAATCTATGAAAACAAAATCAATTGTTTATTTATTGGAACAACACTTAATGAAACATACAAATTTTTTGCTCTAAATGAGTCAGATTCGAATTCAACTTATGATTTTATAAGTAAATCTAATTTTTTTTTCAAATCTAAATTAAATATCAATTACAAATTTAAATAATTTTGATATAAATTTAAAGATGAAAAATTGAATTATTTTGGAAGTTTAAATTCATCAAATATAGATTTAACAAACAACATTACAGTAAACTTAAATGGTGCATTTGTTTTATTGAATACTGAGTTTAAATTTAATACTTCAATAATTGGATTTGAATTTGATGCAGCTAAAAACGGTTCTATTAACGTTATGGTAAATAGTTTACTTATTATAAAATAAACAAAAAGAATTTTTTAAATTTAAATTTACATACTCAAGTTATTGACTATTTATGATTGTAAACTGGATGAATCATGTTCAAGTTATATATCAAAATCAAGTCCATATTTTCCGGTTTTTAATTATTTTGAGAAAGATGTAGCAACATATTATTTATTAAGTGGTTACAATAAATTTTATCTACCAATACCAATACGTGCAACAAAAGGCCAGTTTATATCAATAAGAACTAGTGAATATAATCTACTTAAAATTGATACTCTCAATCCATATTTGTATTCTGATTATTCATATGATTGTTGTTCATCAAGTAAAATTAATTTGGATCCAAACTGGAGGTTTTATGTAAATGTTCTAATTGATCAAGACTATTATGCAACACGTTTTAGCATCACAAAACCATTTCCCAAAGTCTCAAATTATTCTTATCGACAATTTAATACAAGTTCAAAATTTGTAGATACAGATTTGACTTTAAACAGATATTATAGTTTTAAAAATGGTTCTAAATTTAAATTTAATATTTTTCTCTTTTAAAATAATAAAATTAAAATGAAAATTTTCAAGATAAAAATTTAGATGCATATTGTTTAGAAGAAACAAAAATTTTCAATAAAACAACATATTGTTCAATAGCAGCATTTAGTTTAAGTAAAGTAGATAAATTTTATATTAAAGACCAAGATAATATTAGTTACAACTTGAATGGTATAAAAAATATTTTAATTTTTTTAACATTAAAATAAAAAATGAATTTTTTTTTATATCAAGATAAACCTATAAATTATTTTGGTAGTTATGATTCAGCTATAATAAATTTGGCTAATTTTCCAACACCGCCAAGTTCATTTTACAGATTTTTATTACTACAAACCGAGTTTAAATTTGATTGTAATTTAATCTATTTTGAGACTTACAGTACTTCAAGTGTATCAATCAGTTTATATGTATTTAATAATTATTTATCAGTTAAGCTTTTATTAATAAAAATTTAAACAATATCTAATTTAAAAAGATAGCTGAATTTAACTGGTGTGGTTTGTACGATTCATGTTCAAATTGGATTCAAAAATCCAGCCCTGCATTTAGCATATCTAATTTAAGATATGTTTCTTATTTTTATTTAAATTCTGGATATAATAAAATATCATTTAATAACAAAATAAAAGTCAACAAAGGTAATATGATTTACTTATTAACAAATCAATATTCTTCAAATTATCTTCTTCTAAATAAAACTGATGATTTTATTTATTCTGATTATACTCTGTTAACTGATTACGAATCATTTAAATTGAATTCAAGAATTTTGTTTAATGTTTATGTTGATCAAGATTTTTACAAAACTAGAATTGATTTTACTAAATTAAATACAAATTTAAACAATGGACTTTCGTATTACAATTTAACTTCATGTTTTGTTGGCTCAAATTATCCTTTAAACCGTCTTTACTATATTTCTCATAGTATTATAAATTTTTTATATTTTATTAATGTTTATTTCATTTTTTTTACCTTTGTACATAAGATGAAAACTTCAACTTTTATTGGTGGAATAAAAATTATACTTTTGAAAGAACTGTAAATTTTTCTTTATTAGCAGCATTTTATACTAAATATGAATATTTGAGTCTAATTGATGCTTCAAGTGGTAAAACAAATTTAATTAAAATAAATGGTAAGTATTTTACTTTTTTTTATTTTTACGATATACTGTATAATTGAATTTAATTATAAAAAAATTTCAATCAGGAAAAATAATTAAATATATTACACTGGTTATTTTCAAAGAGAAATCCGATTCTATATAATGACTCTTATTACTGATAAGTTCTAAAATATATAAATTAAAAAAAAAATAAAGTTTTTTATTTTGATTTTAATTCTATTGATATTTCTGTTATATATAAATTTTTAGAAAATAGTGTCAAAATATTATTTGTCATCTTTAATACTTCTAATTTAAAACTAAAATTTTTTATTTGAAGGTATTTTGAAATCAATGTATGGGGTTTCAAGTAATTCAGCAAGTATGTTAGGAAGGGATCGTTATTTATTGACAAACACAGAGTTTAAGTTTAATTCTAATTTAACTGGATTTGAATTGTATGCAACTCAATATGGTACTATACAAATCAATATAATTAAATTTGACGATTCAATATGTTCGATAAATATCTCATGCTCGGATTATTTAGCTCAAGCCGCTTTTCTTCCTTCTTACAGAATAATTTATAGTACAACATTATATTTTTATTATGGATACAATAAAAGAGAATTTTTTTATAACTATCCACAAATTCCAAAAGGTTCAATGGTTTATTTAGATTTGATTAATTATCCTCCCATAATTGCACTTGATTCTAGTCAAACTAGTTTATTTTATTCAGATTATATTGTATTTAATTCAACAAACAATTTAGCCAAAATAAATAAGAATAAAAATTCAAGATTAAATTTTAATTGTTTAATTGAAAAACCATATTATGATTATAGTTTAAATGCTGAGTTTAAATTTTTATCAAACGGATACAAAAATTTTGTGCTTAGTTTTACTAATAATTTTACTAATTCTTCTCAATTTGTTCAACAAGTTTTAATTAAAAATAGTATTTTAACGTTTTTTTAAATTGAATTATTGAATATTTTTAAAATTTTAAAATTAAAAAAGAGCAAGGAATGGACATAATATGTCAAAATTTAAATCAAACATTAAATAAAATAATAAAATGTAATGTTTTGGTATTTAGTCAAGATATAGAAAGCACTATTGAAATATCTGATGATGAGAATCAGTTATATTTACTGACCTCAATCAAAAAAGAGAACAATTTTCTATTTCCTTATTTTGGATCGTTTGTAAATCTTCCATTAATTTTATTAAAGCAAATAAATTTAACTAATTTATATGGTCAATTTTTGTTAATAAATACTGAATTCAAATTTGATTCTAATTTAACTGGTTATGAATTAATTGCTAATAAAAATGGATCAATTACAATTAACATAATTGAGTTTGACTGGTGTGGAATAAATGATACATGTTCGAGTTGGCTCTATAAATCTAGTCCATTTTTTAATTTTAGTAGAATTTATGAACAATTTGATTTTAATATAACTAAAGGCTATAATAAATTTATATTGAATTCTACTTTAAAAATTCGAAAAGGGCAAATGATTTTAATTGAGACAGAAGATGATAATTTATTAGGAATAGATACAACACTTGATTTAGTTTATCCTGATTATTATATAAATGATATGAAAATGTTTAAATTAAATCAAAGATCAAATTGGAGATTTTATTTTAATGTACTAATCAGCGAAAATTATTATTTAACTCAAATTAGTGCTAGTATTGCTTATAAAATGCCAGTTGATTTGAACCTTAAAATTGGAAAATTAACAGCCAAATTTTTAGATGAAAATATATCAGTTAGTAGAAATTTTAAAATCAATAACGGTAACTTAAAAAATTAGTTTATTAGATTAAATTAGATTTTTAGTATTAAGTTTTTAAATTAAAATTAGATCATAATTTGGATTTTTATTGTTGGAGTAAAAATAACACTTTTGATAGAGTTTTAAATTGTAGTATTTTTGTTTCATCTAAATCTGAAATAAATATGATCGAAATTAAATATGGAAATCAAGAAATTGATTTGATTGAGGTGAAAGGAATTTTAAAATCTAGTTATGGACCTGATTTGAATTTGATTTCAAATTCATTTGATTACAGTTCAAATTTGAAATATCTTTTATTGAATTCAGAATCTAAATTTGATTCAAATTTAATTGGTTTTGAAATGAATACATTTTCTAGTGGTTTTATTAAAATAAATATAATATCATTTGATCAATGTGGTTTGAATTCAACTTGTGCTTCTTCATTTAGTTCTAATTTTGATTTAAACTTAAAATTTAATATTTTATATTCTGATACATTTTATGTACAAAATGGTTTGAATAAAATTTATACAAACTCATCGATTGCTATTAAAAAAGGAAGTTTGGTTTTATTAGATTTAACAGATTCAAATAGTGCTAGTATCTTAATAGATATTGGTCGTCCAAATTTTTATAGTGATTTAATAGCTTCTTATGATACCCATAATTATATTACAAGTTTAAATAATTTAAATCCTAATTTAACTTCAATATTTCAATTTAATGTTTTGATTGATTCTGATTATTTTGATAAAATTTTACCTATTTTGAAAAGATATTATCAAATCGGATATTTTAATGTTTCAGCTAAATTTTCTAATTCAACAAATTCAAATTATCCTAATAGAACAATAGAAATTTATTATTGTAAGTTTTGAATTTCGATTTTTATTTGATAAAATTTAATATAATTAAAAAATCTATGATCATTTAATTAGCATTTAAGTTTGATGTACAAGCAAATTTAAGTGAATTTGAAACAAATATAACCAATCCAAAAATAATTGAAAGATCAGATTTAATCAAGATTTCAATTAAAACAGATTTTCTCTCTGATTTCAATTATACAGTAAAAAAAGAATGGAAAATATTTAATATCACTTCAAATCCAGTAGAACAAGTTATATTATCAAATAATCCAACTGTAAATTATTCAGAATTAATTATAAAATCAAATACACTTGATTATGGCTTGTACAATTTTAAACTTTGTTTACATAATCAAATATTTTTTTCTAATTCATATAACCCAGAAAAATATTATGAATATGATATTTATATTCAAATAGTTCCAAGTGGAATAGCTGTTTTTGGCTTAGAAAATGGTTTAGATTTTATTCAAATAGGTATAAAACAAACATTAGATTTAAATCCATTAAAATATTCATATGATATGGATTTTTTAATATCAACTGATAAACTTAATTTTGAATTTTATTGTTTTGATATTGAACGTCAAAATGAAGAAGATTATCCAGAATATGATTTAAATAGTTTTATTTTAACTGATGAATTCAATTTAAAAAAATACAAAACACAATATTTATCTAATTATATCAATCCATGTTTCAAAAGTAAAGGTTAGAAAATTCAATATACTTTATTTATCAATTAATTTTAATTTAATAAAAAATAATTTTAAAGATGGTTTGAAATTTGATTCAACTCAAAATATACTAGCTATTTTACCAAATGGGTTAATTTATCGAGAAAATAGAATTAATTTATTTCTAATTAAAACTATTCATTACAACAAAATTTATTATCAATATATCAAAATTGAATTATTAGATATACCAAAAATACCTATATCATCATCAGAGTAAATAAAATAAAAATTTAAATATATTGTTATAAATATTAAAAATTAATTTTATAGATGTAGAATACCAGAATTTTGTGTTAGAGCTAAAAAATTATTGAGAATAAATCCAGATAATCAATTAATAATACAAAGTAAATGTATTGATGGTTGTGAAGAAGTAAAATCAATTAATTTTCAGTATAGAATATATTATTCTAAATCACAGTCAAATTCAACTGAATTAAAATGGATACTTTTAAATGATACATTCAATCAAAAATATTTATTTGGTATTAGATCAAAAGAACTTGCTATTTCAAGCAGTTTTTTTGAATTGTTTCCATCTGTTTTATATTGGAGAGTTGAATTTAGAATTCAAGTTTCAAATCTCTATAATAATAAACTAATTAATGGATCAACATTCATGAATTTCAAAATAAATGAAAAACCTTTTAATGGCTCTTGTAAAATAAATGATACAAATGGTTATGCTTTAATGACTTATTTTTTGATTGAATGTTTTAATTGGGTTGATATTGATGGTTATATTGTGAGATATGAATATTTTGCAAAATTTCTAAATAATCCAAACCCAATAGCTCTTAATTATAATTTTGAAGGCATTTTAAGTATACAATTACCACAAGGAGCTTCATATGATTCATATAAAGTTTATTTATTTGTGCAAATAATTGATGATTCTGATGCAATAACAATTTATGATTTACAACAAAATGTTGAATGTAAACAAAAAGATGGATTCATAAATGAAATAACAAATCAAATATTATATGATAAAGATAATTCTGAATTTTTAAACATTTTAAGACAAGGTGATTTACAAACGATCTCAAAAAATATAATATCTTTGACTTCTATAATAAATAATCAACCGTCAACACTAAATGAAACAAATTTAAACATTTTAATAAAAAAAGAATTTGTAAATATAGCAATTAGTTTAGAGATTAAAGATGTTAGTAGTATTAAGCTAATTGCTTCAGTTTTATCAATTTTAACAGAAAATTTAAATGAAATTGATTTTGATTCATCAATTAAATGCATCAAAAAAACAAATGAGCTCTCAATAAAATTATTAAAATTATCACATTCATTAGGTATACATTTTTTATATGATTCAGAAAATCTTAAAAGTAAGATAGAGAGCTTATTCTTAGTCTTAAAATTTTTCTAATCTATTTGTATTTAAAATCTCTAATTTATTATCAAATTTTTTTGAGCAAAAATTGCCAAATCGCTTTATAAGTTTTATAATCATAATTTTTTTTTAAATTTAGGTTTTCAGTATATAAAACAAGCAGCTAATAAAATTGTTGATACAGCTGCTAATGTATATTTATCAGTAAATCAAATGAAAAATTTTAAAAATAGATCACTTGAAACGTTTAATTTAACAACAAAAATTTTTTTTGATTTACTAAAAATAGTGTCCGAGCAATTAAGTATTGGACAACAGACAGAAATAAAAACTAAAAGTGTTAATTTAAAATATTTGAGAGAATCAGCAGTAAAACTAGATAAAAATTATTACATATCGGATTCAAATGTTCAACTTCCCAATAATACATTATGTGATTTAAATCAAGATTGCTCAGAAAAAATAATCATTCAACAATTATATTCTTTATCAAAAGCTGTTTCAACTTCGGATGGTGAAGGTGTAAGTATTGATAAATCTTCAATGATCGGATTTAGTTATTTTACAGAACAAAGTCAAGAAATCAAAATAAATAAAAATGAAGAAAAACAGTTTAAATTCATAATAAAAAGAGATGAAAGTTTTATTATACCTGAATTTACTTATTACAATATTGCTGAATTAAAAAATAATTCTAATTTCACAAATATGAATAAATACAACATTATTTATTTTAAATCTAAACTAAAATATATTAATTCTTCTCTTCAGATTGATTTGAAACCTGAAAATGAAACTTTTGTTTCTTATTTAATTTTGGTTAATTTTGAAAAGTTACCAGATTTAGAAAAGAAATTATTTGATTTTTATGAAATATTTTGCCCAGATAATTTGATTGAAGATCAAAATCAAACATACTACCGAATGTTGGTTAAATTGTTAAATACAACATTAAAAGATAATCTAGTTGGTATTGGAATAAAAGAATTGAGTGAATCAGAGACCAAAGATTATTGCATTAATAAAAATATTAATAAAACCGATTTGGAATTAATTTATAAAAATCAAAAGAATATATTTAATTTTTCGAGTGATTTTTCAATTAGATTATACTCAACTGGTTGTTATTATTTAAATAAAGAAACAGGTGAGTGGTTATCAGATGGAGTGGAAGTTCTAAATGAGAATACAAATTTTGAATATACTAGTTGTCATTCAAATCATTTGACTGATTTTGCTGGAGGATTTATAGTACTACCAAATGAGATTAATTTTGAACAAGTTTTTGCTAATTCTTCATTTGATAAAAATCCAACAATATATACAACTGTAATTATAGTATGCTGTTTGTATGTTTTATTTTCTATATTTTGTATTATAATGGATAAAAGAGATAAGCTGAAAACTAAAATACATTTAATGAAAGATAATCAGATTGATAATAATTATTACTATGAAATATGTGTATTTACTGGTTCAAGAAAAGATGCTGGAACTGATTCAAAAGTATTTATAAATTTATTTGGTCAATATGGAGAAACTTCAATAAGGGAATTAAATAGTCAAGATACAAAAGATAAATATTTGTTTCAAAGAAGTGCTATTGATACATTTATTATGTCAGTTAAAAAACCACTTGGTAATTTGTATTTATGTAGAATATTTCATGATAATTCAGCAATAAAAAGACTAAAAGCAGCATGGTATTTAAAACATTTAATAATAACAGATTTACAAACTAATCAGAAATTTATATTTTTATGTGAAAAATGGTATTTTAAATAATAATAATATTTATATTTAAAAGTTAAATGAATTCAATTTTTAAACATTTTTATTTCTCAGGTTTGCTTTAGATAAAGAAGATGGATTGATTGATAGAAATTTACCCGCTAGTGGTGAATCTCAAATGAAAGAATTAAAATATTTATTACCAAGACAAACAAAAGATAAATTTAGTGATGGACATTTATGGTTTTCAATATTAGCCAGGCCAACTTTAAGTACTTTTGCTCGAATAGATAGGTTAACATGTGCATTTTTACTTCTCTTAAGCAATATGTTGATAAATATTTTGTATTATGATATTGATACATCAACTAAATCAGGTGGTTTAGAAATTGGTCCATTATATTTAAGCCCTCAACAAGTGAAAAATATTTCTTTTTTAATAAATTGATTTTTCAAAATCTTATTTTACTCATTTTAAAAGATTACTATTGGTATCATATCCAATTTGATTTTAGTACCACCAAATTTTATAATTATTCAACTATTTAGAAGATCTAAAAGCAGAATTTCAAGATATAAAAAAATAATAAATAAAATAAAAAAAGAAACTATTAAATTAAATTCTAAAAAATATAAATATGAAATAGATAATAATTTTGAACCAGAGAATAAATCAAATAATGAAAAAAGAAAAAATAAATTAAAATTTCCATGGTGGTTTAAAATTATAGCTTATTTATTGTCAATAGCTATCGTTGGAGTTTGTCTATTTTTTATAATTATGAAAAGTATTTCTTTTGGTGATGAAAAAGTAAAAAAATGGCTTGGCTCTTTTATGATGTCAATTTTAACTTCATTTTTTATAACTCAACCTATTCAAGTAAATTGTTTATTTAAAATTGAATTTTCATTTTTTTAAATAAATATAACAAAATAAATATTTAATAGATTGCTTTCTTAGCTATTTTATTGGGTTTAATATTTCGTAAATTGGATGATTTTACTAATTTTGATGACGAAAATGATAACAAAGAAGATAATGTGTTAAATAAAAACATAAAAAACGAGGAAATTTTAGATAATGAAAAATTTCATTTAAAAAATAGACCAAAAATATCTAAAATAAATGGTCAAACAATTAATTATTACATAAGTGAAAATGATAAAAATGAAAAAAGAAAAAAATTTTTACAAGAAAAAAAAGCTATCATGATTATAAGAGAAATATTCATTTATTTTTTCTTTTTGGTTATTTTAATAGTTGTCTCGTATACAAACAAAGATTTGAATTCTTATAAATATCAAAATAGTTTAAAGACTTTGTTTGGTATTAATAAATATTCAAACAGTTTTGATGATATTTATAAAATAGATGATGTTTGGTTCTGGCTGAATAAGTATTTGCCTAATGCTTTTGGATCAGATAATTATATGAGAGATTTGACTTCATTAGTTATAGGTAAACCTTTACTTAGACAAATAAGAGTAAAAAAAGGTAAAATAATTTTAATATTTTAATATGTAAATACTTGATTTAAATAAATTTAATTAGAAAAATGCAATTTTATGAATACTAAAATTAATTGCAATAATGATTACAATTTTCTTAATCAAGAAAAATACACTTTTGGTTTAAAATGGATAGATTTTTATTCAAATTTGACAATAGATTCAAATTATTCTAAATATTTAGATCAATTCAAATATTATAGTTCAGGGGAATTAGAAACATATCCTTATTTAGGTACATATTCAAGTTATTTTGGAGGTGGTTATGTTTATAAATTAGAATTAAAAGATCAAAGTAGTTTCATTATGATAAAACAAGATTTAGAAAATTTACAACAATTAAGTTGGATTGATCAACAAACAAGAGCTCTTTTTATTGAATTTTCTTTATATAATGTTAATTTAAATTTATTTGCATATTGTTCAATTCTATTTGAATTATTACCAACTGGTAATATAATAAAATCATTAAAATTTCAACCCGCTATTTTATATGAGGCAAATTCAAGCTTAAATACAATGATAATAGCATTTAATATTATTTATTTGATATTTATTGTATTTTTTATGATCAAAAATATTAGATCATTTATTAAATTAGGTTTTAAACAATATTTCAAACAGTTTTGGATTTATATAGAATGGACAATATTTTCATTTTCATTTGCTTCTTTGGCTATTTATTTATACAGATTATCTGCTAAACAAGATTTATTTGACAAATTATCTAAACAAAAAATAGTAAAATTACAATTATTAAGTTATTGGAATGAAACTTTGGGAATTTTATTAGGATTTTTATCATTTTTTGGAACATTAAAATTCTTAAAATTATTAAGATTTATAAGAAATATTCAATACTTTGTGTGGACATTGAGATCAAGTTTAATAGAGTTATTTTATTTTGGATTAATATTCATACTTTATTGGACATCATTTGTTCAATTACTTTACTTATTGATGAATGAAAGATCTAAATATTTTTCAACTATAGTATCAACCTTTGAAACAACATTCTTAATGATACTGAATAGAATACCAAGCGAAATTTATTCAAGTTTAGCACCATTATTAGTAATTTTTTCTGGTTTATTTTTCTATATTTTGATGATTTTTATTCTCCTAAATATGTTAATTTCAATAATTACAGATAATTTAGAAAAAACTCGTAAAGCAGAATACATAAAAAACGAAAGCTATTTAGTTATTGATTTTTTTATAAATAAATTAAAAAAACTAAAAAATTTATTAACAATGTCGAAAATAAAAAAACAAGTATCAGCTAATAATGATAATATTAAAAACATAAACTTTGATATTAAAATTAATGATTTATTGGACAATCTAAACAATTTATTGATAAACTTCGATCAAAATTAAATTTTAAGACATTTATTTTATTTCTGTGAAACATAACATAAACCAAAACAATAATTCTTATTAATTTTTAAAAATTTTTTTTGACTATTAATAAATTTTTGGAACTTAGTTTTTGAATAATTAAAAATAAATTTTTAAAATTATTAATTTTGTACTATTGATGAAGGGATTCTCTTAATAGCTATTAAAATTTGATAATCTATTTTAAAATTTAAAAAAAAAATTTAATATATTATTTCATCTAAATTTAAATTCAAATATTTTCAAGCTACAAATAACTGTTCATTAGCAATGCTTGAGTCAAATTTTCCACACATAAAATACAAAAAAAAATAAAAATTAATCCTTGATGTTTAGAATTTTTAAATTTTTTTATATGTAACCAAAAAAAACCTTAAAAAATGTCAAAGAATGAGCCGATTTTAAGTTAAACATCAAAATTTAAAAACTCATATGGAATTAAAACTTTAGATTTAGATTATAAATATCATATATTAAATATATTTAATTATATATCTAAAATAAGTTTCATGTAATCATGGACTCAGACTCTGATCAAAATTTTAGAAGCTATATTTTTGATATAAATAAATTGAAACAAAGAAAAAGAGAAGATTGTTTAAAGTTTAGAAACAAAGGTTTGATAACAATTCAATTAAAATAATAAAAAAAATTCTGATTCAAGAGAGCAGCTCGATTTAGAAATAGTAAAGCTCTCTAAAAGTATATTAATAAGGTAAATTTTTAAGCAATACAAAAATATATTTTAGATCAAAGTTTGTTTTTCTAAAAAACTTTTAAAATTCTAAATCTTGGTCTAGTAATGTTAGATATTCAGCCAATTTAGACTTGTTTCGCTTTAAACTAATAATCTCACCTGACTTGGAAAATAAACGCTCAAAAAGTGCATGGAATTGAAAATATTTTTTTACAAATTATTGACAAAATATGGTTAGAATGTATTTTCCAGAAATCAAGTGGATTTGAATTTTCGTTTGAAACAATGTTAATATTAGAATAATTTAAAGTTTCATCATCAAGTTCCAATTGATCTTTATTAGAAGTAGATAAATCGAATATCGAAAACTTTTTTGTAATTATGTTTGTTAAATTGGTTGTTTTTTTGTTACTAGAGTGAAACTTGATGAAAATTCTTTAATGTTTCAATTAATTAAATACTTTTTGTTTTTGTATTGCTTGTTTGCGTTTACTAATATCTGTAATAAAATTGAAATATCTGAATCTTGGATCGAGAAAACTATCAACATAAAGTTCAATTATATTATGATATGGTTCAAGGCGATTTTTAATTCCATTAAGCATTTGTTTAATTAAGGCTAAAAGTTAAAAATAATTAATAATAATAATAATAATAATTGGGGGTTTTTGGACGGACCGTTTGGAAGTGAGCTCCTTCCTTTCAGTCCCCTTTCTGGAATTTTTATAATTTTTTGAATTTATAATTCTTAAAATAGTTAGAAAAAATACAAAAAATAAATAGCTAAAGATAGAAAAATGTTATAATAGAATTTTTTTTTTTTTTTTTTTTTTTTTTTTTTTAATTAAAAATGAAATCTAGGATCGATTTTGAATTTTTAGAATCTTTCTTGGGTTTAGTTGTTTTATAATTTTCTATTAAAACGTGTATTGTTTTGTTGCACATTGAAGATTTATTAATGAAATTTTTTGCAAGTTTTAATAATCTAATTTCGACTCTTTCAATTTTGGTGAAGTTGTGTATCATGTTCGTGTTTGTTCTTGTGGGTACATTAAGTATAATTTTTAAACATTTGTTTTGAATAAGTTGAATTTTATTTTTTGTTTTTTGATTTGTAACTAGGAATGGAAGCATGCTATACTGGAATAATGATAATATTAACGATTTGTAGATTGTAAGTAGATGTTCTATTTTCATATGATTTGTTTTCCTACTTAAAATTTTGAGAAGGGCTATTTTCGAGTTGCACCGGTCAAGAATCTTTTTAAAATGTTCGATAAACTTACACTTCTTATCGAACTCAATACCAAGTATAGTTGGGTTGCTGCAGAATTCAATCAATTGGTTTTTGATCTTTAAATTGAGGTTGATATTAGATTCATCGTTTTGCAAGGTAAAATAAGACTGTTGACACTTTTTTTCATTTATTTTTAAACCTTTTTTTGTAAAGAACTTAACTATTTTGTTGACTGCCTGTTGCAATTGTTTTTTAATGTGGTTGTTTCTCGAGTGAGTTTTCCAAATTGTCAGATCGTCTGCAAATAGTGCAAATTCAACTTTTGTTTTTGAAAGAATTTTTCCGATGTCGTTAATAAAGATTGAGAAAAGAAGAGGTGAAAGTGGACTGCCTTGTGGGACCCCATTTGTAATTTCGGTTTCTTCAGATAGTGAGTTTTTTATTTGAACTAAAAATTTTCTATCTTCTAAAAATGATTCAAGCCAAAGCCCGATTTTTTTGGACACTTGAGTTTGTTTAAGCTTTGTAATATACCATTATGTGGTGCTTTGTCAAATGCTTTTTCTACATCAAACAGTACAATACCGGTATGTAGTTTTTTTTTGAATCCTTTTTTAGTAGATTCTATAATTTTAAAAATGTTGTCTTGGGTAGAATGATTTTTTCTAAAACCGGATTGATTTTGATGGATTATTTTTCTTTTTTCACACCAGTTGTATAAGCGAGTATTTATTATTTTTTCAAGTAGTCTGCTAATAGTGCTTAAGAGTGAGATAGGCCGATACGATGTGAGTAAGTCTTGATTTTGTTTTTTTTTCTTTACAACAACTATTTTGGCTTTTTTCCATTTCTCAGGTACATAACCAAGATCGAAAGATGCATTGAAAATTTTTTTGCCAAAGCTATTTTTTTGCCAAAATATTTTATATTTTCTATGTTATTATCGTTTTCACAATTATTAATTTGTTGACTTATGGTGAACGTCCCAGAACGAGGTATTTGAGTGCTTAAACTACTTTATGTAACTTGAACTTCAAATTGCTCTTGATAATATGAGCTAATCAAATTTAAAGCTGATGCATTAGTTTGAACAGTTTTAAGGCCGGCATAAACTAGACCAGTTTCATCATTTTCAGACTTATCAGTTGATTCTGATAAATTAAGTGTATTATTAATGTGAGATTCTAATACTTCTTCACATTGATAATCAAATTCGTCTTCGCTTATTTGTCCAGACTCATTTCTTAAATTTGTCGAAACAAGTTCTGCGTTGTATGATCTTCTTAATTCCATTTTTTCAAAATTAGTCAAAAATTAAGTTTTTAATCAAAATTCAAAAAATTTATATTTTTTAACTTCAATTTATATTCTAATTTTCTTTTATTCAAAATTTCAATGAATTTTAATGTTTGCATGAAAATCCATTAAGATTAGATTTTGTTTAATTTCTTTTATTTATTGAAAAATCTTTTAAATTAAAATTGAAAAGAGTTTTTAAAAAGAGTTCACGTTTTTTATTAAATTTAAAAAGCTTCGATCGCATATAAAATAAAAACTGTTTGAAAAACTTTCAAAAATTAAAATTTTATTTTTTTCTCAATTTCAAAAAGCTTTTGTTGTATCAAAAGTCAAAAATTATATGAAAAAAAGAGACTTTTGAAAAAATTTTCTAAATTTTTTTTAAGCTTTATTTTTTTGAAAATTTTAATTAATTATATATTTTTTTAGAGAACGAATAAATAACAAAATAAATATTTTTTTTTAATTATTTTATTAAATAATATTATTTGAAAGGAGTTTAGATAAATAAACAAAATATAATTTACTTATTAATAATTATTTAGAAAGAAAATTAAATTAATTAGATATTTTACACATAAAAAAATACATTGGGTCATTTTTGACCCGTTTTATCACTTAAAAGGTTTTCGGGTCAAATTTGACCCGATTTTAGATTTAATAAGTAAGAGATTTTTCAATAAATAACATTGGGTCAGTTTTGACCCGTTTTAGTACGCAAAAGTTTTTGGGGTCTTTTTTGACCCGGTTTTGGACGGAGAAGTGTTAAAATAAATGTTAAATAAATATAAAAGTTATGGGCATAATATCGTATATATTACCATGGATGAATCTTCTTCAAAAGCATCATCAAAGTCAGCTTTTAAGTGATTTAATTTTGTTTATTTTTTATTATAATAATAAAAATATAAATTAATATAAATTTTACTATTTTTTGTTTTTTTGGAAGATATATATGAAATTGAATAACTTGATACACTACATATTGTAGACGATTTTCTTCTTTGTCTTTTACTCATTTTTAAGTGAAAAATTTTAAAAAATAGGAATTTTTTAATTCTAAAAATCTTCTAGATTAAATTTATTTAAAAATTCAATGATTAGTTAATTTGATTGTTACCAAGTATTTAAATTAATTTAATTTACAAGTCGTTAAATAAATAATATAATAAATAGTAAACATCAATAAAGTTCTTTAAAGCCAGTTGTATTTTAAAATATAAAAAATATACAATTAATATTGAATATTATTTTTTAAGCACTGGGAGGTGCTACATCCATCCCAGGCTTATTATTGCGCTACCGATTCCACTTTAACCACAACCACCGCTATCCGTTGTAAACGGAACCCTGGGCTTGAAGTATCGCCCCGCCGAACCGGGTACCGTTTATTAACTCTATTAGTCTGGGATGGTAATTGACCATTTCTAGACCAATGTATGCTTTTCAATCCTTCACTCGAGGAGCTTCGAAAGTTTTTTCTTTACGATCAGTTCTTCGAGCTCCTCCTTTAAAATCTGTATGCCGTTCTGGAGATCTGGTATATTAGATACCACCACTTTGGAAAACAGATCTAAGATTTGTTTTTCTTGCATCTTTTATTTTATTATTATATTGTATTATTTTTTCGTTTGTTTGTATGTTTGTTTTCACCAAAATTCAAAAAAAAAAATTTGAATTTAAATTTAAAAAAAAAAATATCTGCAACTAAAAAAACAGTTTCCCAATTTTACTTTTATAAAAAAATACATGATAATTAGGTGATTAATCTACACCGGAATTTTTCTCTCGAGTAGTGAATCTTAGCTTTTTCTGTTCGTCCGGTCTAGTATTCGTTCCACTGAAATACAAACTTGTGTTTTACCATTTTCAATAATTCACTCCGTTGTAACTCACATGGATTTTTATTTATCTCAAATTTACTCAAATCAACTTCCTGCTTATTATCATCAGGAAACGAACCAAATATGTCCTCGTCAACAATTTCTGCTTCATCCACTTAATATCTGTATCTTTGTGAAAGATTAATTCGTCACTTGAAGTGTTATAACACTTGCAAAAATAGTTTTCTTCTTTCACATGGCTCACACTCGATGCCCATACTACACCTTTAGCCATATCTGCTTCTGTAGTCAAATTAGGTTTTAAGATAATATACTCACTACTTTTAAATCCTTCAGGTACTCTCACTTTGACAAGGTATTCTGATTTTGGCTTCAATACTACTTTCGTTGCTAAACACACCCCTTTTCTCTTACTAATCGACTCTTTTCGATTCACCAGATTGTTTTCACGTCCGTTATCATATATGGCTAAATTCTTATTACTAAAATTGAAATTTGTTTCAAATCTCTTTAAAAAATCCATGCCTAATATCGCCGTTTCTTTTAAATCCGCAAAAACAAATTCGTGACTTTCAAACCACTCGTTTATACTAAACTTTATATTTGCCACTGCACATTTCGAACTCTCAAAGCTGATCTAATCGATAAATTAACTGATTTCAGGTCCAAATCCGTTTCATCTACATTTGTCAGATTAAAATACTCAATTTTACTTCGCAAATCGTTTGGTAACCATCTCGAGTTAATAAAACTGGTAGTTGAACCGCTATCTATTAACAATGGTAACGTTAACTTGCCATCTTCATAAAAAACTTCAGCATTTAATCTAATTAGAGACGTCTTATTCGCTTCGCCAAAAAGAAAATTGTCACAAATAATTGTCCTAATCTCACTTTTTTCTGGTATGTAATCGTTGCCTTTATCATCAACTTTATCTCGCCAATTTTATTGTCTTTCAACGGTTCTTATTAAAATTGTAACTTCTTGTTTAATTTCAAATCGTCATTAATTCATTCCACTTTTTGTCTGATAACAACTCTTAAAAAATTCTTCACTTCGTTTGGCACGTTTTAAATCAATCTCGCTTTCAACATACGCTCTCTTGCTGACTCTTCTAAACCTGACAATGCTTTATCTTAGACTTTTTGAATTTCTAAACAAAATTTGGCTATATACTCGCTTTGTTCCAATTTTCTCGAAGAATATTTAAATAATATTCTAGTGTATTACACACAGATTTAAATCGTTTTTATATCCTCTTTCTGTGCTTCACTCAACTCGTTAAATATTTTTGAAACAAAATATTTTTATACCGATGTAACACATAGCCAGCTTATTAAATGTTCTTTGGAATTTTGTAGCATAAATGAAAGGCATAATATGCGTTATATTAAAAATCTTGTAATTGTTGTAACCCTTCGGGCAAATTAGAAATAAAAATTTTGTAATGTGATTTTCAAAGTAAATTGTATATTTATAAAAAATCTAGACACAAAGGTAAATAAAAAATATATTTATATTATATAATGTATTTATCAATAATTAAAAAGTCAAGACAATTTTGAAAACAATTTATTTTTTAAGTTATTTTACTATTAATTTATTAATTGATATATAATTTATTTAAACAGGTAAATTGCGTAATTTAAGAAAAACTCGCGGTTTGAATAAAGAAATGAGAGACTATATTATTAAAATAATAAAAGATGATACCGACATATCTCCTATAACAATTCATAAACGTTATGAATAGTACAAAATTTGTCTCTAATAATAAGCCTAAATAAAGACAAGTATTCTTCCATTATCAAAATAGAATTAACTTTGAACCAAGGTTCAAAATTTTGTGTTAAGATTTAGAAATAAAAAACTAACTAACTCTGTATTTGTTGTAAAAGAGCTTATAAAGAAAAATTTATATCATATGAATATTAAAGAAAATAAAACATTTTTTTTAATTTAAAATTTGACGAAAATGGCAATGTATTTTCATGTTGTAAAAAAGAAAAAAAACTAATTCCATTAAAATATCATGATTTGGTTTTTAACACTTATCTTAGGCGCTTACTTATGAAAACATCTAAAAATCATTTTATTAAATACTATTCAAAATTTATTGAATTTTGCAAAGAAAATTGTCGAGATTTTGCTAAATACTTGTTCAAGAGTTGGCTCTCAAGTAATTAAAATATGTTTTTTATAATTTATATCTATAATTTGATTTTACAGAAAATAGTAAATATACAAAATGGAAAATCTACAATTCTCCACCAGGTTATGCTGCTACAAATTCTGCTATAGAATCATTTAAATCAGTTATTAAGCGCGATTTTATATATCGAAAAAATAAGTGTTTATTCTTTTATCTAAGAGTGAGTAAAAAAACTTATTATCTCAAAAAAAACGATTGTCGTAAAAAAAACCAATTTACGACATCAATAGTTCAAAGATCAACCGGTAAGCGGTAGGATCGGAGAAGAAGCGGTAAAAAAGTTTTTAAGAAAATTAAAAAATTTAAATTCTTTTATATCTTTTTATTTTATTTAAAAAAATTAATTTACAAATAAAAAATTTTATTTGATATAAATAATGATGAGTGGGAAACGATGAAGAAATACCTGTAAAAAAAAAGAAAGTTAAATGTTGGCTCTATTTTAAAGAAAAAGTGAAACAAAACAAAAGAACAAAGGAAAAAAAAATGGTTGTTTCTTCATCAGACAACTAATTCCATGTTTAAAATCATTTTCTTATTCAGACTAGGGATGTGCCGATCAAGCTTTAAAGTTGATCGGTCGATTATCATGATCGAATGAAATTTTTCGATTAATCGTCGATCAAGATCGAATTAAAAAATCAAATAATATTAATAATAATATTTTATTCAAAAAATTTAACAAAAAACAATAAAAAAAAATGGTTTAAATATTTTTATTTAAAAAAATAAGATTGTTAACATTTTTGGGTTTAAGATTACTTCGTTTTTTGTCAAGTATTTCACCTGCTTTTGAAAAAACACGCTCAGCTGGGCAACTTGTTGCTGGTATTATAAGATATTTTTTAATCAATTTGTACAAGATTGGAAAACTCTTTTTGTTGTCATTCCACCAATCAAATATATCAACATCGTTTTTAATTGTAGGCTCTCGTAAATAATTGTCAAGCTCGGCTCTTGAAGAAACTGTTTGACAGTTATTGAACTGTTGTTGTTCTTTAATAAATTGCCATACGTCAAGTTTTTTTTTTTTTGTTAATGGTTCAGTTTCTTCATCTATTTCTGTTGAACAAAATGATATTTGCTCAAATTTATTCATTTCTTCAATTAATAATTTATAAGCATTTTGCTTTTTAACATGTTGTAGTCCTCTAAACTACAACTATGAGAAGTTTTATTTGGTTTAAACTTCTTTACGAAGTATAAAAACCAAATAAAACTTATTAAAAGATTATTATTATTTTTATTATTTTTATTATTATTTTTCAGTTATTTTCAAGAAGAAAATTATTTTTTTGTTTTTTATTATTTTCCGGCTAGAAGTGGCCGTTCAATAAAATATTAGAAGCAAATTATTTTTTCTTTCTTTTATTTTTAACCGAGTTAAGGCTCATAACCGGTCAAGCCTTTAACATTGGCGTCCCTAGGTGTTCATTTCTTTAAAGAATAAGATACGAACACGTTGTTAGAAAATAATTTATGAAACATGGGTAGCAAAACTCACGTTTTCTTTTTTTGTTTAATAATCTTTCAATCATTTAATCGTGCACATGCATGGTTTAAGAAACAAGAAACATATTATGAGCGAGTTATATCGTTTTTAATCCAAAGTATTAATAAAACGAATCGCTTGTTTAGTGGCTTAGGTCAAACGTTCATAGTCGAGATTTCGACAGAAACAATCGTTTTAATGACTGTGACTATTATTATCTTGTTCGCGTTATATCGGCTCATTAAAAGAGGGAGGCATGCATTCGCAAACTCAAAACCAAATGAATTTACAAATTCATCCTCAACAGCCAATCTTAACGTTTACAATACCTTGCATCTTAACAACGAGAAACGGTGTACAAAGTTGTTCAATGAAGATTCAATGCTTCACATCGGCTCAAATGTAATTAAATGTCCCGAAGTATACAGAAAAGGAATGGATGGCAAGACATGGATGACTGTGCTTGAATCATTTCTAAAAGATTATAAACAATATGAATGGGTCCGAATAGCAATTAGCTATGTCGATAATCAAGTGCTAAGAAACTTTGAAAATTTAAATCACTATCTAGATGATTCAACTAATGGATTTCAGCTATTTAAAGAAGAATTTCTAAAACATGTAACTGTGGCAATTAACCCTAATACCACAAGTGTGAAATGGGATACAATTACAGATTACAAGCAGTTTTCTAATCAAAGCATACAAGATTTTGGAACAAAACTTATAAAAATTATTAAAAATCTGTTTCCAAATATCAACGACTGTGCAGATTTAGATCGATTAATGCAAGATAGATTTGTAGAAGGTCTTTTCAATCCTCGACTTAGAGAGTTAGTGAGGACAAAAATATATAAAATGAGGTTTATTTAAAACTAATCAAAGTTTTAGCATCAATGATTTAATCTTATACGCTCAAGTAAAAAGCGATGGATTTGAGAAAAATCCAGATTCAAAACAATCTAGTCAAACAAGTGATAGCGATATGAATAAAGCAAAGTTTAGCAATTTCAATTCGCAAAGTAATAAACCATATAATTTATACCAAAACCGATATAATCAAAGACATAATAATCACAGAAATGATTATTACAAAACAAATAATAATAAAGAAATTAATCAAACAACAGCTCCTGAATCAAATCAAAATAAACAAAATGAAAATGTTCTGAGTATTGCCACAAAGTCCGAAATTAAAAGACCAAATCAACCAATTATTGGCCAAGCAATATTCAATAATACTCTTGTCAAATACATGTGTGACAGTGGAGCTGATAAATCAATAATCAACCTTAAATTATTTAAGATTATGCAAAAACATGATCCTCTTACAGTTCTAGAAAATTATAATAATTGTAAACTTTTCTCCTGTAACAAAGAGCTCAAAATTTATGGTCAAGTACAATTGAGAAGATGCATAATAGATGTTGAATTAGAGAACGAAATGGCAAATACAATTATACTTGTGACTGAAAACATATCCGGTTTTGACTGTATTTTAGGCCGTGATATTATTAATAAAATACCAGCTCTTAAACAAAAATTTGGTGTTGTTCATTATACTGTAAAAAATCTTTCAAAGGAGGTGATTAAAGTGTTTAAAAGCCAAATAAGTAAAAGACATGTCTCTGGTAAAAACTCGTTTGATATCAAGAAGACACTAGATACCAAAATACAAGTGCAAAACAAAGAAATAGAAGCAAATCCTGTTATTGACAGTGGTAACGTTGCTGTTCTAAAATTACAAGAAATAGAGCCGATAAGTGTAGAAAATGTTCGAGAAACCGTACAAAACGAATTAAAAACTATCGCTGCTAAGTCTGTTGCTGATTTAACACCAGACTACAATAATGATGTTTCTTTTCAAATAGAATTTATCGATCCAAACCAAAAACCAACAGCTCCGAGCTGGAATTATTCAGAGGAGTAAGAGCCAATGGTGTTCACCGATTAGAGTTGTCGATAAGCCGGATGGATCCATAAGAATCACCGTTGATTATCGAGCACTTAATAAGGTAATAAAGTTTGACAATTATCCTTTGCCTTCGATTTTAGATTTATACAATAAATTATCAGCCGCTGATACATTTACAAAAATTGATATGAAAGCTGCATATCATCAAATACCAATGCACCCAAACTCAATTGAATATACAGCGTTCATTTGTGAATTTGGCATATTTGAGTATTTATCAATGCCAATGGGAATCAAAACAGCTCCAGCATGGTTTCAACGATTTATAGAAAATTCATTAAAAAAATTTATTCATAATGAAACACTAGCAGCTTATCTAGATGATACAATCGTATTTACCGACTCAGATGGTGACGGTTTGAAATTTCACTTGGAAACGGTGTTAGATGTAATTAAGACACTCAAGGAAAGAAATCTAAAGATTTCTTACGAAAAAAGTGTTCCAGTGGTACAAGAGATACAATTATTAGGTAATACTATTTCGAAGAATAGTATCAGACCAAATCCAGAGCGTGCGAAATGTCTGGAAGAACGTGAGAAACCAGTGACCGTTAAAGATATGCAGTCATGGTTAGGCGTTGCAA
The DNA here is from genome assembly GCA_021432725.1 of Brachionus angularis. Taxonomy (NCBI): domain Eukaryota; kingdom Metazoa; phylum Rotifera; class Eurotatoria; order Ploima; family Brachionidae; genus Brachionus; species Brachionus angularis. Next base: position 1,526,332 of record JAJVDD010000007.1, read on the forward strand.
ATTATTATAGAAGATATATAGATCATTACGCAGAACTAGCAAAGCCATTGTATGATCTGCTAGGACTTAAAGACGTACCTAAAAGCTGTAGAAAAAAGAATGGAGCAGTTGATGGCAAAAAAGTAATTATTCAATGGAATGAAACTGCTGAAAAAAGTTTTTATAACTTGAAACAAATTTTATGTAGCGAACTTGTACTAAGACTTCCAAATTTTAATAAAGAAATGCTACTTACTACCGATGCCTGTGAATATGGTTACGGTGCAATATTAGAGCAGAATTTAAATGGTGAACAACGTCCAATTGCATACTTTTCAAAAAATTATACTACAACCCAAAAAAAATATGCAACTTCGGAGAAAGAGTTGTTAGCCGTAGTGATGGCTATTGAATACTTCCATCAGTATCTTTATGGAAAGAAATTTATAGTTTTTACAGATCATCAACCACTCACCTGGATTTTAACCAAAACAAACGTCCACCCGAGACTCGAAAGATGGTTGCTAAGATTAAGTATATACAATTTCGATATCGTTTATAAACCCGGTCGTGAAAACATTGTTGCTGATGCCTTATCTAGATTACCAGACGAAAATGAGGCTGCGGACGAGAACGAAGAATACTTGGACAATGTTGTTGCAACAATTGTAGAAGTAGAAAACATAAGTAGTAAAAGCTCCGACGAAAACACACTGATTATCGCAAAAAATCTGAATTCAGTGACAGTGGATGAATATGCTAGTCTTAGAGATGAACAAACAAAGGACGAGGATATCCAATGGATCATTGATCTCAAACTAAAACACGAGGATAGCAAACCCAAAATCAATATATTCGAGAATATAACACGCAAAGTTCTGTACAAAGCGTATGAAAATTTGATGGTAACAGAAGGTTTGTTATATCGTGACAGTGAAGACCACAACGGACATAAAAGAACTCAATTCGTCTTACCAAAACAGCTTGTTAGAAATATTGTGAATCAAATCCACACATCAATATATAATGCTCATCTTGGAAAAACTAAAACAACTCAAAAAATAATTGATCGTTTCTATCGACCATTTCTCAAAGAAGAAATAAAAAATTATATTAAACAATGTGATACTTGTCAGAAAATTAAAAATACACAACCAAAAAGGTTAGCTGAACTTTTATACCTAACTCCGTGTAGACCCAATCAATTGATCACAACCGACATAGCAGGTCCTTTTAAAAAAACCGTCAGGGGAAATACTCATTTCCAAATAATCATATGTCACTTTACTAAATTTACAGAAATATATCCAATCATAGATACTAAAGCACAAACAATTGCAAATAATATTGTGAACGAATGGTCGTGCAGATATGGAATACCAGAACAAATACTGTCAGATGGCGGTAAACAATACCAATCTAAGCTGCTCGACTTGGTCTATGATTATTTAGATATAAGAAGATTAAAAACAACTCCATTTCATCCGCAATGTGACGGTGAAAGTGAAAGAGGCATTCAAACTTTCAAAAATATGATAAAAGCATATATTGACGCGGACCAGGAGCTCTGGGATATAAATCTAAATAAATACTCATTTGCCTATAACACTTCAGTTCACATGACAACAAAACAAACTCCGTTTGAGATGATGTTTGGTCGTCAACCTAGAATTCCAATTGACGTTATGATACCAAAAATCGAAGTAACTAGTCGATTACCGATATTAAAAGAGTATAAAATTTTGGATGAAAATGGCGAAGTGACAGTGATGGAGGATGTTGAAAAATTAATAGATGAAAATATACCACAAGTAGCTTTAAATTATTTACAAGAATTGCGTCAAAAAATGACTGTCTGCTTTGAAAAAGCTGCTCTCAATAGAAACATTAAAATGGACAAAGCTAAAATTGAACATGATCGAAAAATACGGAAATTTGAATATCAAATAGGAGATTTAGTAATTACAGATCATCCAAAACTTCGAAAAGGATTATCTTATGGTCTTGCACCAAAGTTTTATGGCCCATATATAATTGTTGGAAAAAATGAAAATAATTGTGATTATTTAATCAAGCTTGTTTCAAATCCGCGTTCCAAAATCAAACAAATACATAAAAATCGATTAAAAATTTATTACAGCACTGGTCTACCATTATCTACAATTAAAGAAGAACCTATTCACAATACACAAAAAAGCAAACGTCTGTATACAAAGAACTTAGATAATCCAAGATGGAAAAAGTCCGCATACACTAAGAATAAAGCTGTGAATACAAACGAGTCTGATCTCACCACAAGTGACAGTAATGCTGATCTAACTGACAGTAATTTAAATTCAGATAACTCAAGTGAAGATACTGAGAATAAATATAAAGAAAATGACTGTAATAAAAAAAAGATACAAAATAAAAAAAGAAAAAAATTAAGACAAGCTGAATCTAAAAATAAAATCATAAGACATTTGGAAGACCATGGCACGCGAAGATCTACTAGAGTCAGGAAAAAGCCAGATAGACTAAACATTTAATTAAATTCTAAATTAAATCAATGTAAATAATTATAAACTATATACGGTTATGCAAACAAATCAAATATAATAAAATTGAAATCGATAAAATAATCACATGTAGACAGCTAAATTACAATAAGACATTTAAATATAAATCTACAATACAATCAAATTTTACAAAATTTATTGAATATTTACAAACCATGTAAATTTACAAAAAATAAAATTTATAAGAATGCAAATAGTAAATTTAATTTAGTCACATAAAAAATATAAAACTATTTACATGTATTAAAAAAAATAAATAAATTCAAATTTAAAATTTAAAAATTTAATTTTAAACTTTAACTCGTTACACTTCAATTCTTTTAAATTCCTGTGCCGGTGCCAAATATTCTTTGAAAATGAGTGAAACTAAAATTTATGACCTGTATATACGTAATATAAATCGAGCCACTGAAGACCATCACGAACTTGCAAATGAATTAAAAGATTTTTTAAATAATTTAATAATTAAATACAAATTTGCTGATTTGTTCGGTCGTGTTATCCTACTCAATATTCCCAATATTATGACAGAAGATCGATATCGTGATTATCGAACTTGCATTGGATTTTGTCGTTTAGAACGCACAGAAAATCACGACCTAGCTGCTGTTTTTTGATGATAAAGTGTTTCTTAACCGTCCGTTAAAAGTGACAGTTAACAACGTTCCAGTGACATATAGAACCAAAACAGAACAACAAAAGGGACCAATAGTGACTGTGCAAGAGTCATTAAAGCCCGAGCTGGAAAATGAACACCAGATAATACTTCAAAACGAAATTAATAAACTTAAAAATCGAGTTGTCAAAGCTGAAAACGAATTGCAACAAAAAAACGACATCATAACCGAGTTAAATAAAAAATTAGAAGATTTACAATTTGAATCAATTATCGAACAAAGCAGCTCTAAAGTTGATACAAAAAGAAAAGATGCTCGGATAGAACAACTCACTCGAGAAGTGAATAATCTAAAAAACGATCTGGTAAATAAGTCAAAAATAATAGAAGACCAAAAAAAGGCCTATCGTCAACAACACTCAGATCTTGACCAAGAATTAAAGAAAAAATTTGATGAACCCATTTGGGCCTAAATTTAATTTTAATTTAAACTTAATAGTTTTTTTGTTTTGTTTTTATTTGTATTAGTTATTTTGTTAAATTTTGTTAATTTTTTGTTTTCCTTTTGGTACAATTCTCTTTTCCAAGGGGTAGGTATGTTGTAGTCCTCTAAACTACAACTATGAGAAGTTTTATTTGGTTTAAACTTCTTTACGAAGTATAAAAACCAAATAAAACTTATTAAAAGATTATTATTATTTTTATTATTTTTATTATTATTTTTCAGTTATTTTCAAGAAGAAAATTATTTTTTTGTTTTTTATTATTTTCCGGCTAGAAGTGGCCGTTCAATAAAATATTAGAAGCAAATTATTTTTTCTTTCTTTTATTTTTAACCGAGTTAAGGCTCATAACCGGTCAAGCCTTTAACAAACAGATGAAATGAAGCAACTATCTTTGGTTCTAGGGTCCAATATTGTTGAAAATGTATAAATTTCTGAATCTTCAATAGAAGAAAATCGATTTTTTATCGATTCATATAAATTATCTTTCAACTTTTTTAAATATTCGTCTGAAACTTGAATCATTTTTAAATTAATAAGCATAGCACTAACAATTGGTATAACTAAAGAAGCTGTACAATATTTGTCGCCACTAAGCACCTTTGTAGCAGACTCCGGAGGTTCTAAGATATTTATTAGACATTCAATGAGTTTCCAATCATTATTTGTTAACTCTTCTAAACCTGTATCTAATTCATCTGTAAAAAACATGTTGATGCCTCTTTTCTGTTCTATTAGCCTTTCAATCATGTGATAAGTCGAATTCCAACGAGTCGGTACCTCTTGTATTAGCTTATGTTCTTTCAGTTCAAGCTTTTTTTGTATATTTTTAAGTTTATTTAAATCAACAGTTGAACGCTTAAAATGAGTAACAATCGAACGGCATTTTGATATTAAAGCTGAAACTTTAGAATTTTCCTCGATAGCTTCTTTTACACAGAGATTAAGAGTATGAGCTGCGCATCTTATCGATTGAAGATTTGAATTGTTAACAGCATTTGTTATATTTGAGGCATTATCAGTTACCATTCCGAAAATTTTATCTTTTATATCCCATTTTTCAAAAACAGCATTAAAAAGACTACTCAAGTTATTAGAAGTATGACGTGCAGAAAATGCTTTTGTTTCTAAGGCATAGCTCTTAAGTTTGTTTTCCTTTGTCAAAAAATGGGTTGTAATAGTTATATATGAGTCGTTATTTCGAGAAGTCCATAAATCACTGGTTATAGAACAATTTTCAGCAGATTTAAGTTCTTCTTTTATTTTAGCACTTTTTGTTTGGTATGTTTTATCAATGTATTCGGTAAAGAATTTTCGACCAGGTAGCTGATAATAAGGAAAAGCATGTTTAATTAAATTTTTAAAGCCTAAATCTTCAACTACAGAAAATGGTTGAAGATCAATTGTGATAAGATCAGCGATAAGTTTATCAATAAAATTTTTTGGGAGCTGAGAACCGAAAAAACTAAGCTTGTTGTTTTCTTGAGAAAGATTCAACTTGGTTTGTACTTTTTCTTCTTTTTTTTCAAAAAAAAAATCGTATTCTTGACGATGTTCGCTTTCTAAATGTCTCCATAAATTTGTTGTATTATTTCCTCGATTGATCCTGTTAAGTTTTTTTAAATCGTCTTTTGAGCATAAAATACAAATTGCGAATTTAGAATCAACGTCCTTTTCAAAAAATTTCCAAATTTTTGAACACATTTTTTTTAAAATAAATTGTAAAAGATTAATAAAAATATATTTAAAATTTATAATCAACTGTTAAGCTTTAACATAAAAAAAACGCGGGATTCATGTAAAAAAAAATGCGCTTAAAGATCATAATTTACTTTTTTCAGAACAATTATTTTTAAGAATTTCAGTTTTTATCAAATATTATTTGTAGGTTTTGATCGACTTTGAGAAATAAATGATCGTTAGATTTCGATCAAGAACAATTTCGATCGATCGACTCGATCAGATCGAGATCGGAACATCCCTAATTCAGACCATTCAACTGGTCCAATGGTAATTCATTTGCGAATTATACATAGATTTGAATTTACCAACAAAAATCAAACAGTTTTTAAAGAATCGTTGGAAGTTGTTTTTTTCTGACGATGTTTATCATTTCAGCTTCACTTCCTTTTAGATGTGTTGAAAATGAATATTTTTTAAAATTTTGCAAATGTTTTGATGCGAATTTTCAAGTTCCATCAAGAAAAAAATTAGCCGAAATGTATGACGAACAGTATTATTAGAAAATAAATTCAATTATTAATTTATTCGAAAACGTTGAAATAGATTTTACAACCGATTGTTGGTCATCAGTTCAACATTTCTCATATTTAAGTTTGACATCTCATTTTTTCGACTTAAATCATAAATTAAAGTCAATTTGTTAAACTAGAAAATAAAATATGTTTTTTTAAAACAGACAACGGTCATTTTTTAATGCGAACTATTAAAAATTTAAATTCAGAGCGAATATCTTGTTTTGCACATATATTAAATTTAATAATAAAAACGATTAAAGATTTTATCGGAAGATCCTGAGATCGATTTTGATCGATTACCACATGAAGGAATCGATAATAACGAATCCAACCAAATAATTCTTTTACATCGTACAAGAAATTGTCGATTTAACTATAAAGACAATTTTAGAAATTAATAGAACAAAGTTTATATCATTTGACAAGGCACTAAAAAAATGTTGCTTAATCGCTTCGCTTTTTGGCGATAGCTCAATAAGTGAAAAGTAAAAATGTGTGAGCAATCTTAACAAAAAATTGTTCACATAATTTATAAATAATATCTGAATTAAAAAATAAGTGATCATAAAATATAAAATATAATTTATTAATTAAAAAATGAATAGAAAAAAATAAATTGTATGTAAATTAATTTTTTTTTTTTTACTTTTTTTATGAGTTTTTGCCGTATGAGTGGTTAAACCCAATTCATTTTTTAAAAATGTCATTATTCCTTTTAGTTTACAAATTAAGTATTGAACTTTACCATCGGTTGTTTTTGGATTTTTTAAAAGTTTTTCAACTATACATGATGATTCTTGAGAGCTTTTTGGCAAAACAAAAGATTGATTTTCCAATTGTATAGCTTGTCGTTTAGTTTTGTTTATTGACTCGTCTTTTTCAAATGCCTTTTCAAATTAAACAAGTTTAATTTGTTTATTATTTAAATTATCAGCATCTAAAAGAAGGAATAATACGTCCTGATTTATTTCTTTTTCTTGCCATTAGCTCAAGTTTTTAATCACAATGATAACAATTTTTTTTGGTTAAAATTCCTTTTTTTTGATATTCAATAATTAAATTTTTTTCGAGAGGTTCGATTTCTCATTTACTCATAATTAGTTAAATTAAACAAATAATTTTAATTTTTAATTTTAAAACGTTCACTTTTTTTTTTTTAAATTATAATTATGTGAACAAAAAAAAATTAGTTCACATATTATAATGTGTTCACAAACTTGTGAACAATTGTTCACTTATTAGGTTATCGCCCGCTTTTTAACCATTCAACTAATTTTAAAAAAGAGTTGACCAAAAAACAAAAGAAAAATAACAAAAAAATAGCAATTAAACAAGAGGTTGGAATAGTTTATTTTTGATGATTAAACGGGTTTTCAATAATATGGATCTTTTAATAAATAAATTAAATTGTTAAAGAAGAGAATAAATACAAACATTTAGTTATTAATGATGATGATAAAAAATTGTTGGAAGATTCTTTGATTATTTTAGAAATATTTTATTAAATCACGTTAAAAATATCATCTGAATATTTTGGTACAAGTAGTCTAATTGTACCATCAACTTTACTTTTAAAAAATTCAACAAAAAAAGATATTGAAGATAGCGTTTTAAGGGTGGTCTTAAAGAAATAATACATTAAAACATATTATTCTTAGTGTTGAAGTGTCGAACTTAAAAATTCGATTTCCATCCATCGATCGTCAATTTTTTTAGTTCGAATCAATTTCGATTTTTAGTACTTTTCAGTGGATCGACTTCGATTATTTTTTATTTTAGATAGATTTGAATCGATTTTTTAGCATCGATCGGTCGACCAGTCTATTTTTTTAATTCCAAATTTTTCTAAATCAAAATTAAATAATAATAATAAATTTAAATATTTTCATAACTTTATTTTTTTTCTTTTTCTTTTATATTTTAAATGATATTTTAAAGGAGATTAATTCAATTCAATAAATAAATAAATTATTAGATAATAATATAATACTAAAATTTTTTTTAACTTCAAAAAATAGGAAAAATTTATTTTTTTTATGATTCTTTCTTAAATTTTTTTGTGACTTAGCAACATATACAACAAAATTATATTGCCTACATAAACTTAAAAAAATAATCTAAAACTAGTTAATATATATATTAACTAGTTTTAGATTATTTTTTTAAGTTTTTAATTTTTCTGAACACATTATAATGTGTTCGAGTTTAGAACTATCTCAAAATTCTATGTAATACAGAACTCCAGAACTAATAAATGAAAGGGTATATTAAAAATTCCTTTAAGTTTTTTAAAATTATGAACAACTGAAACTTTTTTTCAAATATTTTTTTCCGAAAAATAGCAAAAAATGTCATAAATGGAGTTTGACGAATTTCTAAGAAATTTCAAAAACCGCTTCCACGATTTGTAAAAAGTATTTAATTCTATCTATAACTACTTTATAAAGGCTTTTTAAATATTCTTTTTAGAGTTATTACACTTTTAATAGTAAATATAATTTATGATTTGAGTATTTTACTTAAAAGAAAAAATGTAATCAATAAAGATGAATAATCGAATTTGCTGTGTGCTATTAAATAAATGTTTTATCATTTTATTAGCTCTTTTTTATTTTTTTTATCAAATTATTCATCGAACGTATTTTACCTGATAGCTTAATATTGCTCAATGTTTCGCCTTTATTTAAGCCAAGACCAGTTTTAATTGGTTATATTGTTAGAACGCCAACTCGATCAAGAGAGATATGTACACATTATTTTACAGATTTTTGCAAAGCTTTCAAAAACGTTTCTCAGCTAAAATTCTTTGAAAAATCGAAATATAATCCGGAAAACATTTTTCTAATATAAAAAAAAATTTTAAAATAAATTAAATAGTTAATCATATATGATTGATTTTTAATGTACTATTATGAGATTTAATATTTTTGGATTTTTTTCAAAAATTGACTTTTTTCTTGTCGACTCTTAAAAAATTAGTTTTTGAATTTTTGAATTTTTAAATTTATATTTCAAATTTTGTTTTGCACAAAAAAAAATTTTTAAACAATTATGTAATTAAAACTTAATATAACAAAACAACTTGAACATGTTTTTTAAAAAATAAAAATAATTTTTAAACTATTAATAAAAAAATTTTTAATTTTAGAAAATAAAATATAATTTTAAAAATGAAATCAAACGTAACTGATATTGAATTTTTATCCAAAACACGGCAAACATTCGAGAATGAGCTGAGCTTTGCCGGCAAGGGTCTTAAACTAAACACTCGTCAAGATATAAAAGAAATTTGTGAAGCTATATTAAATTTTAAAAATCTCAAAGTACTTCGTCTAGAAGGTAATACAATCTCACCGGAAGCTGCAGATGAGCTATCTAAAGCTTTGGTTAAGCATCCTGAACTTGAACGATTAATTGCCAATGATCTTTTTACTGGTCGTCTCAAAGACGAAATTCCTTTGGCATTAAAATCAATTTGTGGCGCAATTGAAACATCTGGCTCTCGACTAGTTGAAATAAACATGTCTGACAACGCTTTTGGACCAATTGGTCTTGACGCTTTGGTTTCTTTCTTTCAATCTGATTCTTGTTTCTCTTTAAAAGAGATTCGAATGCACAACAACGGCTTAGGACCACAAGGATCTCAAAAATTTGCGTCAGCACTCGAAAAATGCTATCAAAGATCAAATGAAAAATTTAATTTAAAAGTATTTGTTTGTGGTCGTAATAGACTTGAACTAGAAGGTTCAAAAAGTATTTCGAATGTTTTAAAACAAATAGGAACTTTAGAGGAGATTCAAATGCCACAGAATGGAATTAGATCAAATGGGATCGAATTTTTGGCTGATGCGTGTGCAAATAATCCAAATTTGAGGATAATAAACTTTAATGATAACACGTTTCTAAAAACAGGCGCCGAACAAATGTCTCGAGCACTCATAAACTTAAAAAAACTTGAATATTTAAATCTTGGCGATTGTTTACTGCGTAGTCGTGGTTCTGTTCTAATAACTCGTGCAGTTATTGATTTACCGTTAATAAAAGTTCTAATTTTACCAAATTAACTTTTAAATAAACATTTTGTTTTTATTAATTTGTTTTTTTTTTAAAGGAGATAAATTTAAGCTTTAATGAAATTAATTTACAATCTGGAATTGAAATAAGTGAATTATTAGCTAAGAAAGTGAATAAAACATTAAGTTTATTAGATTTAAATGGAAATAAATTTGGCGAAGATGGAAAATTAGAAATAAAAGAAATATTACAACCGATTTCGGCTAGTTTGGCTAGTTTAAGTGAAGATGAAGGTAGCGATGAAGAAGAAGAAGAAGAAGGCGAGGAAGAAGATGAAGAAGAAGAGTCTGAGGAAGAAGAAGAAGAAGAGGAGGAAGAAGAAAATAGTGAAGTAGTTGTTGATGACGAGTACGATGATTATGATCAAGTAGAAAACGAAGAAGCCGAAGAATATGAAGAGAAAGAGATCGAGAAAAAATTCGGCGATATAAACCTGGTTCAACAGTCACAACAGCCATCTTTATTTAGCAATTTTAAGACTCAGCCAGCTCAAACTCAACCAGGTCCGAATCTTTTCTCCAACATGGTCAAAAACTCGTTTTTAATAACATCAATTCAACTTTTTGATAATTTTATTCTAAACCCGAATATTTTAAATTTAAAACAAATCAACCAAGACTGTTTAAACAGTGTTTCTAAAACTACTAAATTTAATAGTAAATTTTTAATCAAATTTTTTGAACATTTATCTAAATTTTATGATAAAAATTCGGCTGATTTGAGCACAGTTCTAAATACAGCAAGTAAAAATTTAACTTGTAATAATTAACTATAAATATTTTTATATTAAAAATGTTTTTCTTAAAGATATTTTAACAAAGAATTACTTTGAAGCTCCAATTTCTAAACAAGAGTCGTTTGTGGACCAAATTTTAACTGAATTGGGCTTTTTGAAAAGTGAAGAGAAAGGTTTTAAGCCTGTTGAATTGACAGAGAATTTATTTGGTCTTTTAGAAGTTGTTTCAAAGCAGAGTTTTTTCCCACAACAAGTTAAACAACAACTTGTGAATTTTTTAAATTTAAGAAATTCACTTTTAAATCAAGATAAGAATAAACAAGCTTTTAAAAAGAACTTGAGTGATTTATTGATCAAGTGCTTTTCTTAGATAATAATTATATTCTCTTTTTATTTAGAATATTTTAATGTATAAACGAATTTTTTTTCTTTTTTGCTTATTAATTAATTTCAAATCAATTGAAATTGTTTTCATCAAATAATAAAATAAAAATTCTAAATTTTAATCTTAAAAAAATAAATAAACAAAATAAAAAATATCTTTAAATTGATTAGATTATTTTGTATGCTCAAGTAGACTTGTTTTCTAAACTATTCATTATAAAAATAACTATATTTACAAAATTTTCTTGGATTATGTATTATCTAAAATTTTCATAAAGCTAAAAAATAATTGCAATATTTCTACTTTAAATTTTTTTTTCTAAAACACAAGTTAATTTGAACCTTTATTAAAATTACAAAAATAGGAAAAAATATTTTAACGCTTATGTTTGTATTTATTATTTTAAGGACATATATGCTTATCAGACGTTTTTCACTTAAAAATCAATTGATTTAATTTATTTTAAAGAAATAAAAAAATTTTAAATGTTTATTTTATTGAACATATTTATATAAAGTGTTTAAAGTTAACAGTTCCATTATCAGTAAGATTACAATATTTTACATAGGTTCACATTGACTTGCATTAAATGTATGTTGTATTGAAGAAAATATAATTTTACATAATATATAATCTGGCCTAAATTTAAAGATTTTAGATACTGTTCAAACTAATTGCGAATATAGATTTGGTTAGTTGCATGCAGTCTCCATTCAAAAGTTAATATAATAAACAAGAAATTAGATAATAATTATTTTATTTAAAGTCAAAAAGTTTTAAAGAATTTCTATATTCAATGATATACACTAGGATTATTTTATTTTTTGATTAATGTTTTTTATGGAAAAAAACAATTTTTTTTCTTTGCTCTAGTTATACAGTATAATTTATTATAAGTTTAAAGACTACAACAAATTCATGAGATTTGCATGAGAATTTGTTCATATAGACGTGAATTTATTAAATAGAAGAATTAATACCGTAAACCCTTGCAAAAAAGAGCATGCACTAACATGAAACCCGAAATCTAGTTAGTATCCAATTTTTTGATTGGCTGGTGAAGAGAACTAACCAATCAAAAAATAGGTTTCGGGTTTTAGTGCATGCTCTTATTTGCAAGGGTTTACGGTATAATAGCATACTAAATTTTTTTGTTCGCATAAAAAAATTTATTAGAACCGAGTTTACTACTGAAGTTGGAAACTTTTATAATTTCAATTAAACAATTCTTAACTTTTATTAAATATGAAATTTTTAAGTTTATTATATATATATTTAAGCAAAAAAGAAGAAATAAAAGTATTATTATAGTTTTTTTATTTTATGATCTAGTAATAATTAGTTTAATCAAAAGAAAGAAATTTTATTAAATAAAGCACATCGAGTCTACTCATCAGTTTTATTGAAATATTTGATATATTTTTTCTTCAACAAAAAATTTTTTAAAAACAAAAACTATTTCTTATTGGCTTTTTTGAAAAAATTTTTGAAATTATCTCTAAACGTTTTGTTTAAAAAATAATATACAAAAAATTGATAAGAAGAAGAAATTAAAAAAAACAAATTTCCAAATTGTAAATAATTGTTACAATTCTTATTCATAATATAACATATTTCTTCATTTATGTATTGAATAAACACAATAAGAGAAGTTACAAATTCAATTGATCTAAAGAGCAATAATAAAATACAATTTATGCAAACTGTTATTGTCACTTTAAGCTCAATTGAATCTAGTTTATTTTTTCTATGATGTTGATTATTTATTGAATCAATCAAAGTTCTTTTTTTCTCTAAATCAGATTTAAATTTAAACAATAAAATAAAGTCAGTAATAAACAGCAATAACAAGACTAGAAAATCATTAATCACAAAATTAATTATAAATATAATATAATAAAACAAAGTTGTTCTACTATTGTAAATTATTTTTGAAGACATTCGATTATTTGGTTCAATAATTGAATCCTTGAAAGAATTTTTTATTGGAAATTCTAAATAATCATAATAATCATTTACGTTTAATTTTTGATGAATTTTGCTTGTAGTTATTTTATCTACATTTAATAAAATCAATAAAAATAAGCAAAATATTACAAAAAAAAATTTTTTTATTTTTGAATTAAAACAAATAAAATTAATTTTTTCATGGTTTTTATTTAATAAAAAGTTTCTTGTAATTGAAATTAAAAATGTTGTAATATTTGAAACACATTTGAGAATACTTGAAATAAAATTTACAAATAAAACTTCATAAAATTGAACTAAAATAGATTTATTGTATTTAAAGCAAAATATTGCATTCCAATGAATACAACTAGAAAACAAATGAAACAAATAAAATAGAGAATAAATAAAATTAATCAATGAATTGAAAAACATGAATTTGTATAAGTTTGAATTTAAATCTTTTTTAAATAATTTGTTTCTAGGTCTTAGAATTAAAATGTTTATTAAATTAGTTATTAAAGCCAACAAACAAAAAAATGGAGTTAAAATAATATTAACCAAATTGAGAATATCAGATAAATACAAGTAATCCAATAAAGTTGGAATATTTTCCAATTTATAATTAGTTTTATTACAGTTTGATAAATACTTATTAAAATTACATTTATAAGAATCGTTTAAATTAGAACAGAGTGTTGGTTGTAGTGAATAATTACCAATCAAGTATAATACTAAACAAGAGCAATTTTGAATTTCCAATTTACCAAAAAATGTTTTCACTTTATTAACTGGGTAATTTTGAAACAAACAAAAGTGTTTATCTTCAAAATTGAAGTTTATTGTATCAAAATTAATTACTATTCCTCCATTTAAATTTCTTAACCATTCATTACTGTTTACAATTAAATTATTAAAATTGTTCAATTGAAGATTTATAGCAAATAAATTTTCAAATTTAAACAAAAACAAATCTGCTTGAATTGAATCAAGTTCTCCTTCTAAATTCAATCTACTTAAATTCTGGAATAGAAATTTATTAAATGTTTTATTTGTTAATTTTGCTTTAAAAAATTTAAGATGTAAATCTACAACCGAGAAATTTAATAAATTCCAATCAAAATTGTCATTAAATTCAATAAGATTATTTTTAATAAAGCTTTGACTTAGGCCTAAAAAAGAGATTTTAAATATATTACTATTATGAAAAATATGTGCACAAGTATTGGTGAAGTATTTAACTGTAAAACTAAAATTAATTTGATGTACATTTTTAAATAGAGAATAATTTAATAGTTGAGTAGAATCATTGTTTATTAAATGAGAGGAATTAAAATAGAATCTTAATTTTGTATAATAAAAATCTAATATTATTTTATCACTTGAAATATTCTCGAATAAATTTGAATCAATATCAAGACCATCTAAATAAGTAAATGCTATAGAAATGTAAATTGGCTTTATTAAGAATCTGTTAATATCTAAATTTAAATTTTTGTTTAAAATTAAAAATTCATTTGGTTGAAAATAAAATGAATCAATTTTTAAATTTGGCTTTAAACAATTAAAATCTAAATATTTAAAATCTAAAAAATTGACTAATTTCAATTTGTAAGTGATGCCTATTGTATAGCTAATTATATGACTCTTTGTTTCAAAATAATCAACACATTTAGACAATTGACTTTTATTTGAATTAAAGATTGAATATGTATTTTCATATGAATCTATTTGACTAAATACATAACCAATATATATTTGAAATACTATTTGTAATCTTAATAATATTACCAACATTTGTCTTTTATTTGTTAACATTTTTGTTCAAGAAAAAAATTTCAATTAATAATTTGTTTTTTTTTTAATTTATAGTTTAACTTGAAAGAAAAATTTTAATTATAAATTTGATATTAATAGGATCAAAATGATTACATTTCAATCAATCTCTTTTTCGACTTAAAAAAATATTATATATCAAATAAAATTAAACTCTTTATTTATTATTTTTAATTAAAATAATATTTAAAACAGAAAAATAAATCAATAAAAAATTCTAACATTTTAAAATTGATTACAGAAAATGTTTTTATTTCTATTAAGCCATATTATAAGTTTTACATATTAATATAATTGTTCATTTCTAGTCAGACAATTGTACTCAAAAAAATTAGATATTGGGACTGAGACTGGGACGTTATCCTTATCCCAATCTTAGTATCAAATATCCCAAATTTTTGGGACCCCATTTTAATTTTAGTCCCAAATATCCGAATTTTTTGGACTGATTTTTAATTTTAGTTGATAATTCTGAATTTTTTCGGAAAAAAATTTAATATAAATTGTTAAAAATTCTGATAAACAAGTAATTTTTGACTTACCCTTTTGAAAAGGCAAAATTTTAATTTAAAAAACATTATTTTTCTGGTAACTTTATTTATTTATTTTATTTAATTTTTTAAAATTTGTATTATATTTCTCAATTTTCAAGCTTTTTAATTAAGAATTCTCTTTAATTATTCTATATTGTCTTCACAAATGCTTGACAATTCATTTAATAGTCAATTAATTTAAAATTTGTTTAATTATTTTCAAATAAAAAATTTATTTAAGAATTGGTTAATTTTATTTTTATTTTTTTTATATTATAAAATATAAAATAGATTTAAATTTAATATTACATTTGAAATCAATTTTTAAAATAAAACAAAAAAATAAAATTTGTTATTATAATTTAAAGATAATAAAGCAATCAACTAAAGTCTAGATCATCGATTTTGGAACTAGAGCTCAAATAAGCTTAAAATAGTTGATTTATTGCACCAAACAAGTTTTTGAGTTTACATGTGATTTGCTTATTTGAACATTTTGAAAAGAGATTTTTAATTTAAATTGATTATTTAAATTTTTGATAAATTATTTAAAATCTTTTTTTTAAGCTATAAATCCTCATCTTTTAAAGCTTCATATTTATACAATTCTAAACTTTCTGATTCTTCAATCAAAAAATCATCAACTTTATAATCAACTTTAAAATTTTTTAAATTTAAAATTAGATAATTTTTATTTTTGTTTTTTTTTATAAATTTGTATACTTTTGTTTTGGTAAAAGTAATCAATAAGCCAATTTTTTTTTAATTTATCAAAGCTAAATTTTTTTATTATTAAATCCAAACTAGTTTGCTTGTTTAAATTTAAATTTTCTTTAAATTTTTAAATAAAAATTTTTTTGACTTGGAAAAATTTGTCTTATATCCACTTGTAACAAAATCATATATTTGTTTGTCTAATTGACTCACACCATCATCTTCACTTTTTGGTTCAAACATTAATTTAACTTTATTTATAAGTAAATTTATTTTATTTTTCATATCATCTTGTTCATCAACTTTACGATCCAATTTTATTTTATTTGATATCAAAAAAGAAACAATTTTTTTATCCATCATTGATAAATATATAAAATTAGAATCAAATTACTTGATAAAGAAAAACTAATTTCTTTTTAGTCTGCTAAAAATCAGTTTAAATTTTAAAAATATTTAAAAGCTTATTTGTACCCTTAGACATTAAAATATATAATACTAAATTACATTTTTTTTTTGTTAGTTATTTTTTTTTTCTTGAAAACAAGTTAAAATTTATTATATTTTTGTTAAATTAAAAAAATGATCAATAAAGTTCTCAAGTTATTTTTCATCAAGTTCGGTTATTCGAAATGCATAAATTTGGCCAAGATATTTCGGTTTAAAAGTACCAGGAAGCTTGTGTTTTCCCAGAGCTGTAAGATGACTTTGTAATTCTTCAACTAAAAATTAAATATTTCTACAGTCGTTTTTTACTTAAAATAAGATTTTTTAATATTGAAATAATTTTATTTTTAATATTTTTATAGAGAAGAATAAAACGTTTAATTATATAAATCTATAAAATACTTTAATATTTTAAAATTGAATAATTTTTAAATGTAAAACAAAATTTTATGCACATTTATTAGTATTTTATAAAAATTTTATTTTTCATAATACTCAAAAATCCCAAAATTTTTGAAATGGGACTAAAAATTTTATCCAAAAAATTGGGATTTGGATATTGGGACTGGAATTGGGACAAGGTCCCAGTCTCATACCAATTCTTAAAAATTTTTGAGTACAAATGTCTGTTTCTAGTAGAAGATATATTAGTTATATAGTTATATATATTAATAAGAGTATTTGGACAATTTCCATGATCTACGTGAAAGAATTTTAATAATGTTCAATCTCTCTAGACATTTTTGTCTGATTTTATCTGTCTGATAAACTATATGATATGATATGATCTTTTACCAAATAAATCTAGTTTCTTTTATCCTTGAAAAATTAAGCATAATCATTATCGGTAATTTAAATTAATTCTTTAATATCTTATGTATGTATATGTTAGTTTTTTTAAAGGCATAGATTTTTGGTGAGTTTGGTGTATATTATTTAGTGTTAATCTAAATAGACAAAATATTCGAAGAGCACAAAATGTATGACACAGCAAAGAAAACCAAATAGAAAGAAAGCTTAAACTTTCTTCCCGAAAAGGGCATTTTCAATCTAACTCTTTATTACTATTACTATTACTATTACTAATCTCATGTTAAAATATATAAGTAATAAAATGAATAACTCAAAACCAATTAATATGCCAAAAATAAAATAAAATTAAAATTTTATAAGCATGATCGATTTATTTAAAATTTTTAATAAAGATAAATATTTATTTTATTGATAATTAATAAAAAAATTTATTTAATTCTAATAGAAAAAATCGTTTTAAGATTAAAATTTTTTTAATATTTTTCATTTGAAACTTTTTTTAAATGTTTTATTAGTTTTGAAAAACGATCATCTAAATCTGATAAAAGAGAATTTTGATCGATATAAGCCAAATTTGGTATGTTTTTAGACTTTTTTTTATCTAAGCATAGCATATTTTTCAATTTTTCAGTTATATATCCGATCACCAATGAACTTTCATCATCAAAAGTTCCTTGTTTTCTAATTTTCTGGAAATTATCTGTAATTATTGATATAAACATATTTAATAAGAAAAAGACAATACATATAAAAAATAATATGCTAGTTATTATAGCATATAATGGAAATTCACCGCTATAAAATCCATTAGGTAAACGATTTAAAATCATCAAAAATGTAGTTTCAAATGTTGAAGTTATTGTTGAGAAATATGATGATTTATCATTTAAAATCAAATAAATTAATTGTATAAAAGAAATCCAATAAATTAAAAATATTAAACTAAAATAAAATAATTCATTTAAACTAGATTTAAATGTACTCATCAAAAATTGAATATTTTTTTTAAATCTTAATAATTTTAAGAACTTTAATGCTCCAAAAAATGATAAAAATCCTAATAAAATTCCCATAGTTTCATTCCAATAACTTAATAATTGAAATTTTACTATTTGTTGTTTAGACAATTTATCAAATAAATCTTGTTTTGCATATAATCTATATAAATAGATAGCTAAAGTAGCAAATGAAAATGAAAATATTGTCCATTCAATATAAATCCAAAATTGTTTGAAATATTGTTTAAAACCCAATTTAATCAATGATCTAATATTCTTGATCATAAAAAATACAATAAATATTAAATAAACAATATTAAATGCTATTATCATTGCATTTAAACTTGAATTAGCTTCATATAAAATAACTGGTTGAAATTTCAATGATTTAATTATATTACCAGTTGGTAATAATTCAAATAGAATTGTACAATAAGCAAATAAATTTAAATTAACATTATATAAAGAAAATTCAATAAACAAAGCTCTTGTTTGTTGATCAATCCAATTTAATTGTTGTAAATTATCTAAATCTTGTTTTATTATATTTAAACTATTTTCTCTTTTTAAATCCAATTTATAAACATAACCACCTCCAAAATAATTTGAATAAATACCTAAATAAGGATATGTTTCTAAATCATCTGAACTATAATATTTGAATTGATCTAAGTATTTAGAATAATATGAGTCTTGAAGAGTTAAATTTGAATTTGCATCAGACCATTTTAAACCAAAAGTTGATTTTTCCCGATTGAAAATATCATAATCTGAATAGCATGTTTGATTGAAAATTCTATTTTTACAATTATCTTTATTGATTCTTAATTGTCTAATAATTGGATTTCCAATTACAAATGATGTTAAATCGTTTAACGAATTCTTTAAATTTGTTTTATTAGAGTTGTAAAATTTTTCAGAATCAAATACTGGAATCAAATATTTATCAAACCAAATCCAAATATCTTTAACTTGAGTAATTTCATCTAATGAATTTTTATTATTTTTAATACCAAATATCTTTTTAATATTATTTTGATAATTAAATGAATTTAAATCTTTATTTGTGTATATAACCAGAAAAAGTATTATCAGAAAAAAAGTATAAATGAATATTTCTCTCAAAATACTTAAAGCTTTTTTTTCTTTTTTGTATTTGTTTTTAATTTTGTCTAAATGAATATTATAGTCATTTTCTTTTTCAATTTTATATGATTTATTTTCTATTTTATTTTCATTTAAATCTTGATTATATTCAATGTTATTTTCATCGCTTTCTTTACTAATAAAATCATCAAAATTTGTAAAATTATCAACTTTTCTGAAAATAAAAGTCAATAAAAATGTAATAACAGCAATCTAAATAAAAAATAAAAAAATTAGCCAAAAAAATGTTGTTTTTATCTAAGTAATCTTATTTTACTTGTATCGGCTGAGTTAACAAAAAGGAAGTAAAAATAGACACTACAAATGAAGTTAACCATTTTTGAACTTTTTCATCACCAAAAGAAATTCCTTTTATAATTATGAAGAAAAGAGAAACACCACTAAAAATAATTGAAAGTATATATGCTATAATTTTAAACCACCAAGGAAATCCTAATTTTCTATTTTTTTTATTTTTTTTCTCTATTTCTAGATCTTGTTTTTCTTTTTTTACATAAATTGCCTGTGTTTTGGTGATTTTAGATTTTCCTAATTTTTCTTTTAGTTTATCTTCTCTTGATTTTCTATTTCTTGATCTTCTAAATAGTTGTATCAATAAAAAACTTGGTGGAAATATTATCAAGTTTGATATAATTCCAATACCAATCTATGAAAAAATATTTAAATGATAGAATTAATTATTTTATTAAATTAAATTACTTGTTGAGGAGTAAGACACAAAGGACCGATTGTTAAACCTCCAGTTTTTGGTGATTTATCTATTTCATAGTATAATATATTTACCAACATTGTTATAAACAATAGTACAAATGCACATGTTAATCTATCTAATCGAGTAAATGAGCTTAAGGTTGGTCTAGCTAATATTGAAAACCATAAATGTCCATCACTAAATTTATCTTTTGTTTGTCTTGGTAATAAATATTTTAATTCTTTCATTTGAGATTCACCACTAGCAGGTAAATTTCTTTCAATCAAACCATCATCTTTATCTACGGCTAGCCTTTAAATAAAAATATAAATAAAACATATTTACAATAAAAAAGTGATAATAATAATAGACCATTTTTCACATATAAATATAAATTTTTGTCCTGTTTGCAAATCAGAAACAATAAGGTGCTTTAAATACCATGATGAAGTATTTCTTGTTTTAGCAGAATTGTCATGAAGTATTCTACATAAATTTAAATCACCTAAAGGTCTCTTAACTGACATAATAAATGTATCAATAGCACTTCTTTGAAACAAATATTTATATTTTGTATCTTGACTATTCAATTCTCTTATTGAAGTTTCTCCATATTGACCAAATAAATTTATAAATACTTTTGAATCAGTTCCAGCATCTTTTCTTGAACCAGTAAATACACATATTTCATAGCAATAATTATAATCAGTCTGATTATCTTTCATTAAATGTATTTTAGTTTTCAGCTTATCTCTTTTATCCATTATAATACAAAATATAGAAAATAAAACATACAAACAGCATACTATAATTACAGTTGTATATATTGTTGGATTCTTATCAAATGAAGAATTAGCAAAAACTTGTTCAAAATTAATTTCAGTTGGTAATATTATAAAACCACCAGCGAAATCAGTTAAATGATCTGAAAGACAATTGGTATATTCAAAATTAGTATTTTCTTCAATAACATCCATTCCGTCTGCTAACCATTCACCAGTTTCTTTATTTAAATAATGACATCCTGTAGAATACACTCTAATTGAAAAATCACTTGTAAAATTCAAATTTCCTCTTTGATTTTTATAAATAAAATCTAAATCTGTTTTGTTAAGACTTCTATTAATACAATACTCTATTACTTCTGATTCACTCAATTCTTTGATTCCAATAAACACTAAATTATTTGTTATATATTGACTAGCAAAAGAAACGTTCAAAAAAATCTGATAATAAGATTCATTTTTATCCTCAATTAGATCATCAGGGCATATTATTTTCGAATAATCAAAATCGTTGCTAGAGAATTTAGGTTGTTGATTAAATTTTATTACTATTAAATAAAATACAATTGATTCATTTTCTGGTTTAATATGAACAAACAAAGACGAATTAGATTTTAATTTTGTTTTATAAACCATAAAATCTTTAATCAAAGAACTATTTGTATTGTTTGTCAAATTACTTATATTTACATATACAAATTTTGGAATATCAATAGAACTTTTTTTGATCAATATCTTGAAAGAATCACTTTGATTTTTTACATTTAATTCTTTGTTTTTTTCTGTATAGTAGCTTAAACTTGTTAAAGCTGATTCGATACCCAAATTAATTCCATTTAAGCCATATACCGCTTTTGGAATCGAAAAGCTTTGTAGCATTAAAGGTTTGCTGATACATTCAGAATTTTCAATATCACAAAAAGATAATTTCGGAATTTTAATTATACTATTAACAGAATAAATTTTTGCAATTAAATCATCTGAATATGCTCTCATATATTTCAAATTAATGCTATTTGTTGTAATACTAGTTTCCTGATTAATACTCAAATGGTTAGTGGTTATTTTTAATAAATTGTCTAAAATATTGAGAGTATTCTCAAACAAATTTAAGCCTTTTTCTGAGGTATTATAGAATTTATTTTGTGTAATTGAAAGTAAAGAATTAGCTGCTGTATCTACTATTTTGTTTGCCGCTTGTTTAAGATATTCTAAACCTGTTTGATTTGAAAATTTAAGAAGAGATAAAGACAGCTCTTGAGCTTTTTTCATACAAGTTTCAGCAGTATTTAAATCAATTTCATCGTGTTTTTCAGTAATTATTGATAAAACAGAAGATATTACTTTAATACTGCTTACATCTGTAACATTAAGCTTAACTACTATCTGAGTAAATTTTTCTTTAATGATTTTATTTTTTTCCAATTGATTTGTTTTATCTGATGGCTCTACTGTTTTTTTATTTAATATTGAAGTAAATGATATTAAATTTTTAGCAGTTGATTGTAAATCATTTTGGTTCAGCTGTTTTAAAAAATCAGAGTTATCTCCACTATTTAAAATTTGTTTTTCGATCTCATCAACAAATCCAGGTTTCGTTGTGACTTTAACAGTTTGTGGTATATTATAAACAGTAATTGCATTTGAATCATCAATTATTTGAACAAATAAATAAACATTATTTGAATCATAGTCGGGTCCTTGTGGTAATTGAATTAATACTCTTCCCTCATAATTATAATTAAGAGCAATTGGATTAGAATCATTTAAAAAACTAGCGAAATATTCATATCTAACAATATAACCATCAATATCTATCCAATTTTTACACATAATTAAAAAATAAGTTATTAGAGCATAACCATTAGTTGGACTAACTTCACAAAAACCATTAAATGGTTTTTCGTTTATTTTTAGTATCATAGAATTCGAACCATTTGAATATTTAAAATTTGGACTAAAAACTTGAATATTAAAGTTAATTTTCCAAAAAAGAGCTGATTTAAAAATATCAAATAATAAGCTGGATATTGTAAGCTCCTTAGTTTTTGTTCCTATTATATAATTTGCTTCATTATCGAAATTTAGATGCTCCCATTGTAAATTTGTAAAATTTGATCTACTAAAATATAAATCGTATTTATATGTTATATTTAACGCTTCTTCACAACCATCTATACATTCACTTTGTATTATTAATTGATTATCTGGATTTATCCTTAGCATTTGTCTACTAATCATACAAAAATCTTTGATTCTACATCTAATAAAATATAAAGATATTTTAATATATAGAATGGATTAACATGATATTTTGAGGATTAAAAACTGAAAGAAATTTAGCTCAGTAAAATCATAAATACTTTTAATTTACAATACATAAAAATATTTATTTTAAAAAATTATTGTAAAAAGTCTAATAAAAAGATATTAATAAAATAAGTTTACTGTGAAGATCCTATAGGTATCTTGAAAACATCTAGCAATTCAACTTTTATAAATTGATAATACGTATAGTCAAATTGAGTTGTCGTAATTAAAAATAAGTTGATTCTGTTTGAACGATATTTTAACCCATTAGGTAAAATAGTTAATAAATTTCCACTTGAATCAAATTTTAGACCATCTCTAGTCGTAAAACAAGGATTTGAATTTAATAAGTTATTTTTAAAATTTTTCAAATCAGAAATTTCCATTATAAGTTGAAAATTGTTCAAATCATAAACAGTATTATTTACATTTTTTGAGTCAATATCAAAACAATAAAACTTGAAATCTAGTTTCTCAGTTTTTATTAAAAAATCCATATCATAAGAATATTTAATTGGATTAAAATCTAATTTTTGTTGCCTTCCTATTTTAATATAATCTAAACCATTTTCTAATCCAAATACAACTATCCCACCAGGAACTATTTTTATATAACTATTAACTGTTTGATTAAATTTGTTATATGCGTTTTCTACATCACTAACATTAACATTAACTGATTGATAATAAACTACCTTATATAAACCATAATAAAGCGTGTTACTTTTAATTATCAATTCAGAATAATAAACAGTAGGGTTTAATTCT
The DNA here is from genome assembly GCA_021432725.1 of Brachionus angularis. Taxonomy (NCBI): domain Eukaryota; kingdom Metazoa; phylum Rotifera; class Eurotatoria; order Ploima; family Brachionidae; genus Brachionus; species Brachionus angularis. The sequence goes on from JAJVDD010000007.1 coordinate 1,550,450, forward strand.
AAAACAATTTCTTTTATAATTTCATCATTTTCCGTGATTTGATATATTCTCCAGTATCTTTTAACTGCATAGGTATAAACCGTCTCAAAATCAAAATCACAAGATATTTTTATTAAATCTGACCTTTCATATAATTTTGGATAAGTAATATTTCCAACAGTATCACTTAAATTGTATCTTGAAATAAATTTATAGCCTTTTAAAATTAAATAATTGAAAATTTTAAAATTAAAACTAATTTAAAAATAAAAAAAAACAACTGACTGTAAATAATTTTGAGTGTCTGCGTTGTATAAATATATTGATCTAAATCATCTAAGAATTTTGCAGATAAATTAAAAAATCCAACTTGATCATATTTTTTTGTAATAAAAAATAAATTTTCAAAATAACTAGTATCAATTAGAGCATTTAAATATATTAATGCTGTTTGATTTGGGCAGATATAATCAATGTATTCTATAAAGTTACCATTTAGTTTTACTGTTAAATCACTAAAATAATTTGTTTGTAAATCATTAATGTAAATTTGAGAATCAATAGTTTCAACTAAAATTAAACTTCCTTTTTTAATAAATGGATAATTGTTTAATTTAAGCCTATTAAAACCTTTAGTAATGTTAAAAGTTTGTTTGAATAAAGTTGTAAATTGTAAGTTTTGTATATTATTTTCAGTTAAAAATGAAGCACATGAAATATTTGAGCCACAAACAGATGAAAAATAAATTAGACTTAAAGTTATTTGACCTTTATTAAAAGCTAAAAGATCAAAGCCAACTAAATTTGAATCAAATTTAAATTCTGAATTTAAAAGTAAATATGTTTGTTGATTTGTTGTTGTTTTAAATGTGCTAATAGGCTCTACGTTAGGTATTGAAATACCAAATTTAGATACTAATAAGCCATTTAAATCTAAAATATCATTCAAATCGTTTCCATAATTTAATTTGATTTTTTCTTTTTCAAATTGTGAAGAAGCAAATAAAGTACAATTAATAGTCAACTCATAAGTTTTATTAGGGCCCCAACAAAATAAATCAATAAAACGATCTAATTAATAAAAAATTTTTTCATTTTTACAAAAATTTTAATTTATTTTATTAGCTTACTATTAGTTACATTGAATTTACGAGTTTTTAAAGTATAATTAGAGTCTATGAATTTTGCATTAAGACTATAAGCACCATATGTTTGATTGCTTAAATTTAAATAAGTTTTTGAAAAATAAAAATCTGTTCTATAAAATTTCTGATAAATCAAAACATTTGAAAAAAATCTAAAACCATTTTTCAACTTAAATGATTTAGAGTTGTTGATAAAATAATCTGGATATAAATAACCATCTGAAGTGTCTATTGCTAACAAATTAGGTGTTGAAATTTGAACTAATATCATTTGACCTTTTCTAATTTTAACTGGGACTGATAACATTAACAGATTGTCTCCATTAACTAAATCAAATTCAAATGAATGTGTAATATTTGAAAAGTTAAAAAATGGACTTGATTGAAAGACCCAGTTAGCACATGAATCTGATATTCCACACCAATCAAATGATGATATCTTAAATATTTATAAATAAAAATATTAAAAAAGCTGTTACAAGATACTTTCAAATTTTCAAATTTATTAAAGTATCTTGTAAAATATTTCTAGTTGAAATTTTGTTATTATTTATTTTAATTTAATTTTAATTCAAAATTAATACAAAATTTAATAGTAAAAATATCATTTTACTTTAATTTTTATAAGACCCATATTAAGCGCATAAAATTGAAATCCAATTAAAGTTGAATCAAATTTAAATACTGTGTTTGTAAGCAAGAATAAACCAGTTAATTCAGTTGTTATAAAATTATTATTAAATTTATTTAAATTCCCAAATTTAGATATCAAATTATCTATATTTATAAATTAAAAACATTTTAAAATAATTATTTATAAATAACAATTTATTTCATTACCTTTTTGTTGATAAATTGAAAAATTTTGATCATTATCAAAATATACCATTATAGCTTCTCTAGCATCTTCACAAAGAGCAATTACATTACACAAAATTGTTTTATTAAATGTTTTATTAGAATTTTTACAATAAATATCAATATCGTAATCTTAATATTGTATAATTTTTTTTATATTTTAAAGAGCTAAAATTTGGCGTTGTGAATTTTAGTATAAAATGCAAATACAAATATAGAAAATGAACTCTTATTCGTTATTAGAGGTCAAAAATAGGTTCTGTAAATTCAACAATGTGAAACAAACTTTGTTGCACCATTCGAAAAGGTCTGAAAAATATATGCAATTTAAATGCGCACTTAGTTTTAGTGCAGATGCACTTTTTTGTAGACCTTTTCTTATAGTTTAACAAAGCTTACACTATAAAAGCTTACACAAAAAGTAAATTTTTGTGCTAAAATTCGCAATGCCTAAAATTTAAATTTCAAAGTCAAAATTTACTTGTTTTTATTTCAAAGTTTTTAATGTATACATTTGTTGAATTAGTAATATTATTTCTGAATTCAAAACTAATATTCTTTAAACCATCTTGATCATATTGTTGGATTTGATTAAATAGACTTAAACTATAATAGTTTTGATCAATCAAACAATTAAAATAAAATCTAAAATTTCTATAATAATTTAGTTTAAGTAAACTAGGTGATGGAAAGTTAGTAATATAATAATCAGAATATGTGACATAACCAGTTGTATCCAAAGCTAATTTAGCGCTTGAATGTGTTACATTTAAAAATATAATTGATCTTTTTTGAACATATTCAGGAAAATCTAGAAATATTTTATTATATCCTAGTTGACTAGCATTTAATGTCCAACTATATATTGTTTTTGAATTTAAGTCTGTAGATTTTTGTTTGAGTTCGATTATTAACAAACCTTTTTTAATTGTATAAAATTCAAACCCGATTAAATTTGCATCAAATTGAAATTCTGTGCTTGAAAGAACATAAAATTGAGAATTATTTAAATATAAAGTATTTGCATTAGTAAGATTTGAAGGTATTTTAGAACCAAAATAATTTATCAAGTCTTGTTTTATATTTGCTGTTGAGTTAAAGTATTCATTTATAATACTTATTTTATTGTAATTCATTTGTGATACTAAGAAAATTGAATAATTAATTGTTTTATTCAGAATGTTGTCGGAATTAAATGCATCAAAATAAAAATATTCATCTTGAAAATAATTTTTAAATTAAAATAATTATTATGAAACAATATCTGATTTAATTAAATGTTATTTTTTAATCGGAATATTTTTACCTAGGTATCTAAAATTAATACATTTCGTATCTAAAATTATCTGAATTGGTATCTAAATTAATTTATCCAGTATCAAATTTAATTTATCAAGTATCTAAATTAATTGATTAAGTATCTAAAATAATTTATCTAAGCAGAAACTAAATCATCATCTTAATCCAAACAGTTTTAGAATTACCAAAAAAAAATTTAAAGGTAAAAATAAAGAATACAATGTATAAAACTAATTTGATGATTATAAACTCGTAAAACTTTTTATTTTTCCTTATTTTTTACTCTTTATTTTCCATTTAATCGAATATTACTTTAGATACCAAAAAAAGGATTTAGATACTAGATAAATTAAATTAGATACCAAAAAAAAGATTTAGATACTAAATAAATTAAATTAGATACCAAAAAAAAGATTTAGATACTAAAAAATAGATACTTCATTATTAGATACTAAATAAATTAATTTAGATACCTGAGTAAAATACAAGCCTTTTTTAATTTTAAGTATAAATATTTTTTTTAATTCAATTTTGATTAGACTATAATAAATTAGTATATTTAAATAAAATAGCTATAAGATATGAGTCTAAAATTGAAAAAAGCTAACAAATAAAAGTATAATAGAATTTTTTGTTTAATTTTCTATAATATTGAATTTTTAATTGAATTTATTTCAAGTAGAACTTAATCTAAATAGAAAACCAAAACTATAAAATAAAAAAATAGAGAAAAAAGGATTTTTAATTTTAAAATAAAAATTCAATTAACGCAATAAAAAAAAATGATGATGAAAAAAAGTAAAAAAATTATCATTTTTATTAAAAACTAAGTTCTTTTCATACAAATCAGAAGAAGTGACTGTTCTGAATTGATGGTCAATTTTATTTATTTACATCTCTTTTTGTATAAAAAAAGAAAGATAATTTTTGGTTTTGTTTTTCAAACTTTTACTTAATTTCATTTAATAGATTAATTTTATAATATTTTTAGCGACTAGAGTAGTTGCTAGCTAGTTCCATATAGGATTTGAATAAATTGTTTCTAAGTTATCAAAATATATTTTTAGTCGAAATGCGCTTAATTAAGAAGCTAGAAACAAAGTTGAAATATTTGGTATTTAAGTTCTTAAAATAAGGTATTTTTTTTACTGACATTTTTTATTTTTTAATAAATTCTTTTTAATTTATTACAACTTGTAATTTAAACTTTTTTAACCATTTTGAATATAGCTATTAAAAATTACTAAAAAATTAAGCGAAATTCAAAAAACAACAAAAAATATTTTCCTATACCGAGAATAGCACAATAAATATATCTTTTATTTGTATTTTTATATAAATAAACAATCAATTTAAGTTAAGAATTTTATTATTTTCTATCAGTTGATTTGAATTAGATAATATTAAATCATAAATATAATTAACTTACTGTTAGAAATTTCGTATGTTCCATAGAAATCCACATTAGAATTTAAAAATTCAATTTTTAAATTAGACCAAACACTGTTTACATTTGAATCATCTTGTTTTTTATATTCAAAATAATCAAAATAAAATTCTTGTTTGATTATAACATTGAAACATATTTTTAAATTTGAAAAATAATCAATTTTTCTTAATTTCTTTTCTTTTATTAATAAATCCGGCATAAAAAAGTTATTTTCCATCAAGCCAAGTATGCCCGTGTCAACAGTCTTAATAATCAATATTTGTCCTCTTTTAACTATTTTTGGTCCATCTAGAATTATCCGGTTATAGCCTTGCTTTAATTGAAAATAAAATTCATATATTACTCTATTAAATATGTCAAAATTTAAATTTGGTATTGATTTAAATATTAAATTTGAACATGATACATTAACTCTACACAAATCCAATTCAATCACAAAAACTTTTAAGTAACTATTTTTAAATGAATATAATTCAAATCCTATTAAACTAGAATCAAATTTTATTTCACTATTCAACAAAACAAAATATCCTGTTAAATCAGTTGTTTTCAAATTGCTAAAATTAAAGCTTGTATTAAAAATACCAAAATAATTTATTTTTGTTTTATTTTTAAATGTAAAATAGTTGATAATTTGATCATTTTCTATTAATAAAGTTTGATCTGTTTTATCTTGTGAAAAAGTTTGAATTGTACAATGAATATTTTTATTTAATGTTTTATTAGAATCAGGACAACTGATATCTAAATATTGATTATTAGTTATCAAAAATGTATAATTTAATTCATAAACATCATTTAAACTATTTTCTAATTTTAAACTAATATTGTTAAGACCTATTGAATCAAATTCAATCAAAAAATTTGATAAATATTGATAATATGTTTGCTCAATTAAACATTTAAAATTAAATTTTTGATTTTGAAAATTATTTAAACGTGTTAAATTTTTCTGATTAGGGTCCAAAATAAAATCTGAATAGAATGATTCATTAATGGAATCTATCGAAATTTGTGATCCATTTATCATTTCTAATAAAATCATTGATCCTTTTTCTATACTTTGTCCATATATTAATTGATATTTATTTAAACCTATTTTAACTTGGTATTCTTCAATATATTTGTCTTTATTATCAGGTAAATATAAATTATTTGAAATATATTCAGAACATGAAAAATCATACAAATCATCACAATTATTAAAAGTTTTTATAGAAATTTTTATTTTACCAGGTTTATTTGCATAAAATTCAAAACCAGTTAAAAGAGAATCAAATTTAAATTCAGTATTTGTTAGAAGATATAGACCAGATTTTACTGTTAGATTTTGATTTGTGTTATTGGAATATTGGATTGATCCAAAATAAGAAACTAAATTAAAGAGTACAGGTTGAATAAATTTGTAAAAATTTGAATCCAAATAAATTTCAAATGAATCTATTTTTGTTTGAAAAAGACCAAAAAATGAACAATTTAGAGTTTTATCCAATATATTATCCAAATTCCAGCATTTTAATTGCATAAATTCAACTTAATATTTGATTATATTAGATTAATTTTTAAAGTTGATTAAAATAAAAATAAAAATAAACTTACAATTAGTTATATTATAATTTTTTGTAAAAGACAAATTAGAGTCTAAAAATGAAACAGTAAAATTGTACAATCCAAATTTATTCTTATTAAGAATTGGAACAGTTTTAGATATATTTATCTGATTTATGTAAAATTCATGTTCAATTAGAATTAACGAATAAAATCTACTATTAAAACTTGAATCTATTTTAGCTGATTTGTACATATTTATATCAAATTTATAGTCAGATATTAAATTATCATTTGTTTTGTCAATTGATAACAAATAAGGTATTGTTGTTCTAATTGAAATCATTTGTCCTTTTCTGACCGGTAAAGGTGTTTGTAAATAAAATTCATTCAAACCTTGTTTTAAATTGAATGTGTTGATGTAAATCAATTTGGAATAATCGAAAAATGGTGAATTTTCTGCTATCCAATTTGAACATGAATCTGTAATACCACACCATTTAAAATCAGTTAACTTTTTGATAAAGTTATGGTTAAAAGCAAACTATTAAATTAAATTAAAAGAAAATAAATTACATAAACTTCAATTAGTCCTGAATTGTTTGCATAAAATCTGAATCCGATCAAGTTAGTATCAAATTTAAACTCTTTAGATGCCAAAATAAACCAACCACTTGAATTGATTGAATCATAGATATTAATTTGATTTATTTGAGGAATATTGCCATAATAAGAAACAACATTTTCTAATTAATTTAATAAATTAAATATTTAAAATAAACAACAAAATAATAGAAAATTAACCTGAAATATTAGAAATGGTTTTGTTTTCATCATTTAACAAGAGATATTGATCTTGTTTAGAACGAGTTATTACTGTTAATAAGCAGTTAATAGTCTTGTCTAAAGTTTTATTTGAATCTTTACAATAAATATCAAAATTTTGATCTGTAGTTACATTAAAATATCTTATCAAATTAACAGTAGAATTTAAAAAGTTGACATTAAAACTGTAAATTCCAAATGCTTGATTTAAAAGATTAGTAAAAGTTTTTTGAATATTAAACTGACTAAAATAAAAACTATGATCAATTAAAGCATTTAAACAAAATCTCCAATTCGATTTTAAGTTAAGTTTAGTTGAAATAGAATTATTTAAAATCAAATAATCCGAATAACTTGAATCATCAGTATTAATAGCCAAAAGACTCTTATTTTGAACAAAAATTGAAATCATTTGAGATTTTTTAATCTTAATACGTCCATTTGTATAAATCAAGTTATTTCCTGCTCTTATATAAACACTTTGGCTGTAAACAATTTTAGTATAATTAAAATATGGAGATGAATGATATATCCAATTAGAACATGAATCTTCAACACCACACCATGCGAATTCAATTATCTTTAATTAAATTTTTAATTATTTGTTTTGTTTTTTATTTTGAAAATATTCATTTTTACCTCAATTTTTATTGCTCCTGAATTGAATGCATACAATTCAAATCCGTACAAAAAAGTATCAAATTTAAATTCAGTATTCGTTAAAACAAAATAACCAGTTTGTGAATTTGATGTTAAATTCGACATGTTAATATTGATATTGTTATCTTTTAACAAAGTTGAATCATAATTTCCAAAATATGAAATAGGACCATTAAAAATTTCATGTGTTTCTGTAATATTCTCTTCATCATAAAATTCAAATTGATCATACTTAATCTGAGACAGTGCATAAACAGAACAATGAATTGTTTTGTCAAAAGTTTTGTTTGTGTCTTTACAATATATATCTAAATTTTGATCTTTTTTTTTGTTGAAAATAATAAATAAAATATTTATTAAATTCAAATAAAAATATTAGTTTTCTCACATTTGTTTATCCTAAAATCTCTAACTTTGATTATATTTTTTTCTAAAAATTTTACTGTTAATCTAGCAAGCTTAAAATTCATATCAACCGGGATTGAATAAGAAATAGAAACTCTATATTCAACTAAATAATAATTTTCATTAATTAAAACATTAAAATAAAATCTGCAATTTGATTCTTTGTTAAGCTTAAATATTTTCATATCATTTATATAATAATCAGGATAAACTAAATCAATTGTTGATGTATCCATTCCCAATAAATTATTATCTTTTGTTTCTATTAGAATCATTTGTCCTTTTCGAATTGATAAAGTTGAGTTTAATATAAATCTATTATAACCTTTAGTTATATTCAAATCAAATTGTTTATAAGTTCTACTAAAATTAAAAAAAGGACTAGATTTATAGATCCAATTTGAACATGTATCATTTATACCACACCAGTCAAACTCAATTATATTAATTTTAATTGATCCATTTTTATTAGCAATTAATTCAAAGCCAGTTAAATTAGAATCAAATTTAAATTCAGTATTTGTTAATAAAAATTGACCAAATAAATTAGTTGAATTTATTTGTTGTAATGAAATTGATGATGAAAGATTTATAAATGATCCAAAATGAGAATTTAAATAGTAATTTTCTTTTTTTATTGAATTTAATGAATAAAATTGATTTTCATCATCAAATATCTCAATTGTACTCTGTTTATCTTGACTGAATAATAAAATATTGCAGTCAATTCTTGTATTTAAAATTTGTCCTGGATTATTACACAAAATGTCTGCTCCTTGTTCTTTGTAAATAATTAATTATAAAATAAAAAATTTATTTAAATTAAACAAATTTAAGAAATACCATTTTTAATAAAAATTTGTTGTAAAAATTGAGAAGAATTAGTAAAATTATTATTAAAACTTAAAGTGATATTCTTGAAACCATCTGATAAGAATTTAATTTCTGAATTTATAAAATAATCATAATAAGCTCTTTCAATTAAACAATTAAAATATAATCTTTTATTTCTTTTTTCATCTAATTTAGTCAATTTTGTAGAATGTATAATAATATAATCTGAATAAAGTAAACTAGTTTGATTAGTGTCAATTGATATAATTGAAGAATAATTAAACAAGTCTAAATAAACCATTGAGCCTTTTGAAATTGGTTGATTATATTCTAAATTAATTATATTGTATCCTTGTGTAACATTTGTTATTAGATTAAAAACTGTTGTGTAAGCTGGTAAATAAGGTGTTTTAGATATATAATCAGAACACGATATATTTTTAGAACAGATTGAATCATTGAATTTAATTAAACTTATAGATAAGCTACCAGATTGAGATGCATATAATTCAAACCCTGTCAAACTTGAATCGAATTTAAATTCAGTATTAGCTAACAAGTATTGACTTTTATTTGAATTTTCTGTTGTTGTTAAATTATATGGGATAAATTCACCATAAAATTTCTTCAAAATACCTTAAAAATTAAATTATATTATAAAGCTGCAAAAAAATTCTTATAAAAACAAATCAATAAATTATTAGTAATAGAATTATTTTAGCTTAATATATTTAGAAACATCCAACAAGCAAACTTAAAACACAAAACGCCTATTAATTTTAGCACCTAAAATTAAAATTATTATTTATATATAATCTTCCATATTTTATTTTTTTTTTTTCTACATTTTTGTTTATTTTTAAATCTATTTAAACTGTGTCTCGCATAACAATATCTGAAACACTGCCAAACAGGATCCTGAAAGAAGATTATAAAAGGTCTTCAACCAGGTCACTTCGGAATAGAAGTGTGCATTTAAATTAAATTAAATAAATTAATATATTTAGTTATTTAAATGAACAATTTGAAAAAAATCCATATATTCAAACAGAATTTATTGATTTGTGAACAAATGGGATAAATTAGAATTTAAATTGAATATACTAAATGCTTACCATTTATTTTTATCCAAAATGTTTCACCAGTTGAAGTATCAAATAGTTTTAAATATTCATATTCACTATAAAGGGAAGTTTTAATGGTAAAATTTAAAATTCTTTCACTATTAAAATTGCTTTGAAACCAATAAAAATTGAAATTTTCATCTTTAATATTTAAAAACGAATTTTATTATATATTGAAATTAGAAAATATATGAAATAAGTTAATTATCCTATACAATCAGATAAATAAAAAAATCCAGTGAATGAATTAACAGAGTCAAAAAAATTAGCTGTTAAGTTAAAACCAATTTTTGCATTATTTAAAACTATTGATTTCCTTATATCAATTCTTGATTTAAAAAAATCTTGATCGATAAAGATATTAAACAAAATTCTATAGTTTAATTTAACTGAATACGAATTGTTGATTAGAGCAAAATCTGAATACAGTAAATCATCAGTTGTATTTACAACAAAAATATTAGGCTCTTCTACCTCTAAATAAATCATGTTACCTTTGTTAACTTTAATTTTACTTGCAAACCTGATCTTGTTGTATCCAATAGATAAAGTATGATTCGAAACAAATCTTAAGTTGGATATTTTTAGTGAAGGACTTGATTGTTGTAACCAATTTGAACATGAATCAGTTAAACCACACCAGTTAAATTCAGCCACCTTTAAATTATTAATTCAAAGCTAAAGTAAAATTTAATTAATTTAAGAAAAATATAAATACATAAACACTGATTCTTTTAAAATGTATAAAACTGTATGTTTCAAATCCTGTTATAAAAGTATCAAATTTAATTTCGGTTTGTGGTAAAATAAATCTTAAAAATGAAAATCCTGTTGATGGTAAATTATCAAAATTTTTAATGCTTGAATCATAATTTCCAAAAAAATTTATAGGTTTATCTTTATGTAAAAATCAATTAATTTTTAAGTTAATATTTTAAATAAAAAATATTTTAAATATACCACTCATGTTGTATATTTGATTATCTTCTTCTTTAATATAAAATTTATCCACTTTACTTAAACTATAAGCTGTTATTGAACAATAAGTAATTTTATTTAAAATTTTAGCTTCTTCTAAACAATATAAATGAAAATTTTTATCTTTAAAATTTTTAAAATTAGTTCAAATTTCAATTATAAAATTAAATAAAAAATGTAACCATTCTTAAAATTGTAATATCTTGTTAAAATTAAATTAGAGTTGACAAATTTTGCAGTTGTGTTTAACTGTTGATAGGAAATATTTGAAACTTTTGGAAATGGTTTTATGAGACTAAAACTAGTTGAATAATATTCAAGATCAATTAGAACATTAACATAAAATCTCCAATTTGAATTGTAATTAATTTTATATGATGTAAAACTATCATATGAATAATCCGAATACAAATTTTGATTGAATGTATCAATTTTAAGAAGATTTCTTTCACTTGTTTTTATTGCTATAATTTGTCCTTTTGTACCACGGATTGGAATTGGTAAATAAAATTTATTGTATCCAGGCAATAAATTATATGTTGTTATAAAATTTTCAAAATAATCAGTAGGGAAATATGGGCTTGATTTTGATATTAAATTAGAACAAGATTCACTTAATTTACAATTAAATACTGTTAAAAGCTAATCAATAAATAAATATTAAAACAAAATTAATTAATTTAAAAAATATATACTAACGATTATATTAATAGAGCCCTTTTTAGCAGCGATTATTTCAAAACCAATTATAGAAGTGTTAAATTTAAGCTCTGTATTTAATAACACAAATGAACCACTTAAATTTACTGTAATATTATCACTTATATTTAAGCTTGAATTTAAACTTCCAAAATAGTTTAGTTTTTCATCTTTAAATTTTATTATATTTAATGTTTTTTTTTCAAATTTTAAATTCAAATTAAAATTAATTAATTAATTTACTTAATAAATCATATTTTAAATTCAAATCAGGTTCATTAATAGCTATTAATTGATCACTTTGGTTGAAACTTATTCCAGAAAATAAACAATTTATTTTATTTTCGTAGATTAGATTCGATTTTTCATCACAATAAATATCCAAAAATTTTTCTATTAAATTAATAAAAAAATTTCTTCAAAAAATGTTCAAAAAAATAAAAAAAAAATTTACGATTAAAATCCAAAATTATTTGTTTTTTAATCAAAGAAAAATATTTTGAGTTTGAAAAATTGAATAAAATTTCAGAATTTAATTGATTTAGAGCCAAATTTAAATTAAAAACATAATCAAAATATTCTTCTTCAATTAAACAATTAAATTGTATTCTCCAATTGTATATAGAATTAATCCTAGACAGTTTTAAAAAGAAACTATTGTAATTGTAGTCACTGTACAAACTTGATCCGTCTGTTTCTATATAAAGAGCAGTTACATTAGAATTTAAAACAACTAAAGAGCCTTTGGGTGCTCTAACTGGAGGATTTATATAGATTTTATTATAACCTGCCGATTTACAATATATTTGTTTAGAACTTAAATAGACTTCTCTTTGTTTAACATTGTTGTTTGTTATAAAATAATTCGAACATGTATCATTTACACCACAATATTTTCTAAAAGAAATTAATGACACATACACAAATCCTTCTTTGACACAGTTTAATTCAAAACCAGACAAAGTAGCATCAAATTTAAACTCAGTATTCATTAGAATATAATCAAAATCTATTCTTGTTGTTGTTTTTAAATTGAAATAATTAAAAGCTAAGCCAAAATATGATTTTGATGATTTAGAATAATTTTCAAAAGTAAGAAACTCGCTTGAATTGGATAATTTTACTTTGATTTCATTAAAATTTGTTTGTGATGTAAACATGTATCTTATTTTAAAATTTTTGTCTAGCATTAATGAATTTGTATAAAATTCAGACAAAAATTCAACTTTTTTAATTAAATAAAAATTAATTATATTAATTTGAAAAAAAAATTTAAAAATTTTATCTTACTGCTTGTAACTTTGAATATACGATTTAATAAAATAGTTGTATTTATAAATGTGGATGACAATTGGTAAAAACCAAAGTTTTTGTTTGTTAATAAAGGATAATATTTGGATACTTGTACCAATCTAGCATAATATGTGTCACTGATTAAAACATTAAAACAAAATTTCCAATTTTTGCTAGGATTTAATTTTGATATTTTTGAATTTAGCAAAATATAATCAGAAATGTATGTATCATCAGAGGTATCAATTAATAAGAGATCTTCAATTTGTGTATTAATTAAAATCATTTGTCCTTTTTTTACTTTTACTATTGATTCATCATTTAAAAGTATTCTATTTAATCCAATGCTCAAATTGAAGCTAAAAAAATACACATAATTTATATAAACATCGTCTAGATTAAAATCTGAACTATTCGAAATCCAGTAAGCACATGAATCACTTGTATAATCAAAGTTGCACAAGCTTGATAAATCAATTATCTTTTGGAAAAATTAACAATATTAAGTATAAAAAAAATCATTATATTACAAGAAGTAATAAAAAGTATAAATATTTACATTTATATTTATCAAACCTTCTTTTATTGCATATAATTCAAAGCCAATAACATTAGTATCAAATTTGAATTCTGTGTTTGGTAATAAAAAGTCACCAGTCATTGAAACTGTTGTACTATTTGAATTTAAAGTAAACTCTTTTGAAGAATTGAAATAACCGAAAAAATTCAATTCATCTATAATATATTTTTTTTAATTTAAATTTACTAAAAATTTTAAAATAATTTTTCAATAAGATAATTTTATTTGACTCAAAACAACTTTCTTTGATTTTTTTTTTCTTTTTTTTTTTAATTTAATATATAAAAGAATTTTGTCAAGTTATCAATTTAAATTTGATTATGTCAACAACCAACAATGTTTTATGATAAGTTTTATTTTATTTAATAATCAGGTATCTGAATAATCTGTCAGCATTTCATATATTATCTATAAATTTACACTGACCGAATTAAATAAAACATAAAAGACATGAATAGAATGGCTTGTAACAAAATTAAAAACTCTTTCTAACAAAACAGAATTTCAATAATAAATAAATTACAAAAATTCTCTATATTTTGATTATTAACTTTATAGCTACATTAATTTAATAGTATAATATTTAGTTATCCGTTAATAAGCGAAATAATAAAACTAATTAGGGCAGATATTGAAATGTTAGAGTATCGAATCGAATAATAAAAAATTTTTATTTTCGAGTATCAACCTATGTCCGAAATTATTCGTGAGTACTCGAGTATTTAATTTAAAACTCTAAATATTTAAATTCTCTAAATATTCGGTCCTAATTAATTTTTTTGATGAGTTGGGGTCTTTTAAAAAAATGCAAATCAGTCTCATATTTGTCTTTTCGAGTTGTTCGAAACAAAATTTTAGAGTAATCAGAATTGGTAAATTTGTTTTGTATGAACTTTTTTTCTCTCGTTTCCTTTTCTCTTAAGAAAACATTAAAGCTAAAAATTAATATTTTCTTAACCTTTAAAATGAATCAAAACCTTTTCAATAACCAAGGTGAATTTTAATTATCAAAAATAAACAATATAAATTTTTTAAAATTTTAACTAATTAGTAATTATTTAGAAAAAAAGTGTTATTTTTAAATAAATAATTAAAATTCTTGAAAAATTTTATAAAAATGTATTTACAATTATTTTTTTTTAAATTTTTTAACTTACTGTTAATAAGATTATTTTACCATTAATAAAATTGTATAATTTTAGCATAATTTATTATTATTTGAAAAGTTTTTCCTTTCTGGGAATTGGAAAAAGCTAGGAAAAAAAGAGAAAAGAAAACGTACAAGTTAGTTTTAGATTGTACTGTATATAGAATAAGAATAAAGACTATAAAAAATAAAAATATGTAAGATTAGGATCTTATGTATTTATAAAAATTTGAAACTAATGAAAGTGTTTTTTTAGGACCATGTCCACTTGATAAAGATTTGATAAAGGCAAGTTATATATAGTCTTATTATCATCCTTATTAATAAAAATAATTTATCCTAAAAAATATTGATTAAGAAGCAAATATTTTGTGGGGTGTTATAAAATTTAATTTAAACTACTTGTTAAGTAAGTGAATATTTCCGGTTCATCTTGATCAAAATAAACTTTAAAATTATCATTTTTATTTACACTCACTGCTATTACACTACAGTTAACTGTTCTATCTAATGTTTTACCAGAATTCATACAAAAAGTCTCTAAATTTCTAACTTAAAAAAGGAGGCATTGTGAATATTAGTACAAAAATATAAATACAAAAATAGAAAATGATATAACTTTTATTCTAGAGGTCCAAAATAGGTTCTGCAAACGCAACAAAGTGAAACAAACTTTGTTACACCATTGGAAAAGGTCTGCAAAATCTCTGCAATTTAATTGCGCATTTAATTTTCAATGCTTTTAGTTTAAGTGCAAATTGCAGAAAAAAATGCGCTTTTTTGCACATCCTGTCCAATGGTGTAACAAAGTTTGTTTCACTTTGTTGCGTTTGCAGAACCTATTTTGGACCTCTAGAATAAAAGTTATATCATTTTCTATTTTTGTATTTATATTTTTGTACTAATATTCACAATGCCAAAAAGGAAGTTTTTTAAAAAATAATATTTGAAAAAAGAATAAATTGAAATTTTGTTTACAATTATTTGAATTTATTTCATAATAATTTACATTTTGATAATCATCTAGTTTAAGTTGATAAATACCAGGATTTTCATATTTATACTGAATATTAATTAAGTTTAAATAAAAGCTTTGATCAATTAAAACATTCAATTTCAATCTCCAGTTAAAATTTCTATTTAATTTTTGTAAATAAGAAAAACCAGGTTCGACTTTTTTATAATAATCTGAGTATAAAGCTGTTGCACTTGTATCGATTGCAATTCTACCAAATGCTTGTTGATTACCAGTAAAATTAGCAAATTGATTTAAAAAAATAAATGATCCTCTTAAGACTTTAACTAAATTTCCAAATATTAATTTATTGTAGCCTTTGGTTAAATTGTATTTGAACGTATTTAAAATACGTAAATTAAATTGACTCAATGATTGAGAATAGTTGAGATAACTTGAACAAAATACTTTTGAACCACATTGTGAAAAATTTACAATACTTAATTCTATATAACCAGCTTCATCTGCATTCAATTCAAAACCAATCAAATTTGTATCAAATTTAAATTCAGTGCTTATTAAATAATACGATCCGTTCGAAGAAGAGATCAAGTTGTTGTTATTGTTATTATTATTATTATTATTATTATAAGAACCAAAAAAATCAATAATTGCGCTTTCTTATTGGATAAACAAAAATCAATTTTAAATTAATATCAAGTTATTTTTAAAAATAATACCTGATGAAGGATAAATAATGTTTAATTTACCATCACCATAGTCAATTAATAATGAATTATTCAAAGAATTTGAAATAAATAAAACAATGCAATTCAAAAAAGAACCAAATTTGTGATATTTATTTGAACATATTAATTCACTTGAAAAAACTATGAAACATAAACATTAAAATTAAAAAAAAAAAACTTAATGAATTATTAATTAAAAGTAAATACCATTTTTAATTGAAAATTTTCTCTTTATTTTCAAATCTGAGCTGTCTAATAAACCAACTGTTAAATTATAACTAGCTTGAGTTAAATTTTTTGGTAATGAATAAGTCTTGAATGTATAAAAATAGCTTAAAAAGAATTTATTTGAAACTAGAGCATTTATATAAAATTTCCAATTTTGAGTATAATTTAATTTATATAAATTGTATGAATTTGCATTCATAGTTAAATAATAATCTGATAAAATAAAATCATTAGTTGTATTTATAGCTATTAAATTAGCTTCTTGTTTAACCATTATCATTTGACTTTTGTAAACATCAATAGGACTGTTTAAATTAATTAAATTATATCCTTTTTTAATTTGAACATCAATTAATGAATATTGAATGTTGAAATAATCAAATGTAACATTAAATGGTAAATTTAATATGAAATATGAACAAGAAATGGTTTGGTTAGTTTGACATTTATCTACAAAATCGATTACCTTATAAACATAAATGATTTTTTAAATGTTTTTCTTATTTAAAATCTAATTTAATTTATTTAAAAAAATATTTTTACATAAAACGATGCTGTACCATCTTTGAGAGCATATAGCTCGAAATCAGTCAATTTTGTATCGAATCTAAATTCAGTATTTGGTAAAAGAAAATTTCCATTTAGACTATAACCAACGTTATCAAGAATCATTTTTGTTGAATCATAATTGCCAAAATAATTTATTTCTGTTTGATCTGATGTAATATCATACACTTGTGTTTCATTTTCATAATTATCAAAATAGGCCCAAGCTGAATCATTTTTATTCTGACTTAAAACTATTAAAGTACATTGAATTGTCAAGTCTAATGTTTTATTAGAATTTAAACAATAAGCATCAACATCTTGTACTTTAAAATACAAAATTTATTTAATCTATTATGACTCGAGTGCATTAAAATATATAAATATATTAAAACTTACAATAATATGATTTTATCTGAATAGATGATATTGATGTACTATTCAATAAACTAGCTGTTAAATTAAAAACTCCAGCATCATCATATTTATGACTGAATGTTAAATATTTATAAAAATATTCCTCATCTATTAATACATTAAATTCTATTCTCCAATTATTATATTTATTCAATCTATGAATTAAATTGTCATTTACATAATAATCAGAATATATTGAATCACTAGAGTTATCAATGAATAAAGCATTTGTAATAGTTGATAGATATACAAATGTACCTTTAGGAACTTTTATTGGTTCATTCAATAAAATTTTATTATATCCTTGTGTCGCATTATAATTGAAGTCATAATAGACCCAACTATAAGGAATTGAATATTGGTATTGATTAAAATAACTTCCACATGTTTGAATTTGTCCACATAAATTCGAAAAATTTCTTAACTCAATTTGAATTGAAGAATTTTTGGAAGCATAAAATTCAAAGCCAATTAAATTAGCGTCAAGTCTAAATTCAGTATTGAAAAGATAATATTTATTGATGTTTATTTCATCTTTAAAAATATAATTTAAAGTTTTGTTCATAGAGCCGAAATTGTTCAATAAAATGTCTTTATATTTATTGTTATTAATAATTTTTTGATACAATTTTCTTTAATAATATAAATTAAAATACCTGAAGAGGTTTGTATATAATCAATAAATCCATCATCATAATTAATTTCAATTGAAATTTCATCAAATTTAGTCAATACAACTAAACTACAATTTAAGATTTGGTCTACAGCTTGAAAATTATTTTTACAAATAATATCAATCGAGTCTAATTAAAAAATATCTTAATAAATGTTTAAGATAAAATTATTAAAATGTTGTTTACCATTTGATTTGGCTAAATTGTTTCTAATAAGTAATATAAATATAAGCTTAAAAAATTTCTCTAGTTTTAACATTCTTGATTATCGTAAAATTTTTTTAAAATTAATATATATTTTAGAAAATATTATGTTCAAAAAATATAAATTTTTTTTAAATTTTAACTAATTAGTAATTATTTAGAAAAAAAAAGAAGTGTTATTTTTAAATAAATAATTAAAATTCTTGAAAAATTTTATAAAAATGTATTTACACTTATTTTTTTTTAAATTTTTTAACTTACTGTTAATAAGATTATTTTACCAACTTTTAAAGATAAATAAAGATTAATTTTAATTATTTGAATTAAAAAAAACTAATGAAATTGTTTACATTTAGTTAATAATTAATAATTTGAAAATTTTTCGAAAAAGAAATAAAATCAATATAAAATAATTTTAATATTTTAATTAGTTTTTCTTAATAATTTGAAAGATTAAGTTTAATTCTAAATTTAGATGAATTTAAAAAAAAGTTAATATAACTTTTTAGAATAATTTTTTGTATCTGAAAGACTATTTTAAATATAAATAATTTGGCAAATATATAGGGTTGACTATTGATGTTACTTGAACATTCCTGGTTGCCCATGGTTCAATAGATAATTCGTACTCATTTTAATCAGCATAGTTTGGATCTCGTTCAAGAGACCATTTTTTAACTAATTTGACTTTTACTATTGTAACACCTCCCAAATACAAAACTATAAATATGAGAAAATATTAATTGCTGATAGAGAAATAGATGAATTTAATAGATAAAAAAGATTAATTTTCCTATATAGAAAAATTAAATACCAGATAAAAAGATATTCTTTCATATAAATTTGTTAAATAATAGAAAAATAATTTAAATCGCAAGATAAAAAAATTAATTAATAAGAGAAAAGTATATATGTTATCGTATATTTTGATAATACGTAAATATCAAAAGTACCCGTAAATATTAAAAAAAAAAAATTTATAAAAATTTCTTAATTAATTTTTTTTTTTTTGTTTTGTAAGTTTGATCCATCTTGAATTGCATAAAAGATTGGATTTTCGACATCCACAACGGTCATACATTGACTTGTACAATTACATTTGACAATACCTTGACCACCACCAATTAACATTTCATTTACAGCTTGTCTAATACTTTTAATTGTTTTATCAGTTCAAATGCTGATTTCAACTTGGCAATTTTGTAATAAATCGAATGCATTTCGGGAAAATAAATAAGAAAAGACTCCTATTTCACATGGAAGCTCATACAGACTAAAATCAATATCAATTACTCTGCAAATTATGTTACTGGCTTCAGTTAAACCTCTATCAACGTCTGGAATAGCTAAACTAACAAAATTTCCAATATTTACCTAGGGTAAATATCTTTTACTTCTGGTTTTCATGACTTCAGCTTGTTTTTTTTACTTTGTCGTACATTATCTCTTATTCCTAATAATTGATTAGCAGCTTTTTCTATCGAATCAGCATTCTTAATTGTATGCTGATCTTCATTTACATTATTTTGATCTACAAGTTCTAACAACTCATATTCTTTACGATCAAATATATATATGGGACCATCATCTTCATCTTCTTCGCATCTAATTTCATCAGGGCTATACTCTTAACCAACGGCATCAAAAGGTTGCTTAAATTTTCAAGCTGTGACTATTCTTCAACTGGTATTGTAGTTGAAGTAAAACCAAGCGGAGTTTCAATACCAAACACCCCCTTGTAAGGCGTACATTTGTTTGACGTATGATACGAATGATTCTTTTTTAACTGAACAAATTTTATTCCGATCAACCATTTGGTTGATTTGTTTTCTCTCATCCAAGTAGCCGACGTTTTTTTTTTATGCCAGCATTTGCTCTTTCGAAGCTCTACCATTAATCAAAGATAATTCAGGCCACAAGGGCTAGTATTATTTGATTTCTAAATTCTTTACCATTATCTGATTGTAGAATTAAAGGAACACCAAGTATTTTAAATAAATCAAAAAGCACTTATATAGCAGATGTTTGCTTCGATAGCTCTAAGTTGAATAAATTTACTAGAATGGTCTTAATAAACTAAAATCCATTAAAATACACCGTTTGGTAATGTCTGCATTTCATTTGTGCACTAAGTAAAATTTAATTTTTAAAAATTTACGCATAGAAACACAACAGCCGAATTTTCCGTATTAAGTGATCAAGAGCGAAACTTTGAGTCTAAAGTAGTGGAAAGTTTTTAACAAAAATATGGTATTAAAAAACTACGAACAACAAGTTATCATCAATGCAACGGTTTAACAGAAAGAACGATAAAGACAGTTAAACAATTAATATCAGTTTTTGTGAATGAAAAATATACGGATTGGGATTTGATTTTACGTACAATAATTCTAAGCATCTTTCAACGGATTATGCACCAAACGAAATAATTAATGGAAAATTCTTAATGAGTGATATTGATCGAAGCTTGAATTTAATCGGTAATAGAGATATTTATAGTATTAAAATAATTGGAGATGTAACAAAGAAATTAGTACAAAGTCATAAAAAGAATCAAAAATAATAGTTTGTTAGAAATACAGAAAAATTTGCTATAAACAATTACGTTATATTAAACAACCCGAAACAAACTCTTGGTCAAGTAAAAAGTTTCGAACCCAAATATTCAGGTCCTTACATTATATCGAAAATAATAAGTGATTTTAATTACGAAATTAGATCATTAAAAAATAAAACAGCATCGTTGTACCTTACAATCGATTAAGCCGATATATAATCATTTAACAGTCGTTTCCAATAACCACTTATAGTTCTATTTAACCAGTAGATCACTGCTCTGCTTTGAAAACAGTTTCTAAATATGTTTGAATTGTTTCTATAATTTTAGGCCACTAAAAATTATATGGAGTCTCTTAGAACAATTTCAACAGAAAATCAAAAAGTAAATATGTTTCAAGATTAATTGAAACATTACCTTGGGTTTAGTTTAAGAAAACATAAATAAAATTGTCAAAAATGCAGTATTTATTTGAGCCTATTTTTATACATTATGATTATCTGGTTATTAATGAAAATGTGTTTGAATATATTTAAAAAATATTTGTCTAAAAATTTAAAAAATTAATTATATTTTAATTAAAATAAAATCAAACAAATTGAAATTTTAAGTTTTAATAAAATTTCAATTAGAAAATTAAAAAAATTTTAATCTGATAATTTGTGAATTTCGGTTTCGATTAATTTATAAATCAATAATTTAAATTAAAAAAAATTATTATAAAAGTAAATAAAAAATTTATATTTTAAAAATTCGAATAAAATGAAATTTTTTGTTAAGATTTTTTTCTTAAGCTTACTAATATTAAACACATATTGTAACAAAAAACTTTTCTAATAAATTTTTTAAAATAATATTAAATTTTTTTTTTTACAAAATAGCACAAAACATTGATTTTTATTGTTGGAACAGCGATAAAATATATAATAACATAATCCAATGTAGTGTGGATTTAACTTTAAATTATAATTACTCAGAGCCTATAGAAATAAGCTATGGTGATAATCAAAATGAAAACATGGTTCAAACAGGAGCATTAGTAAATTATTTAGGACCAAATTTAAACCAAAATCCCGCCAATATTCAGACAACAAGTCACTCATATTACTTATTAATTGCTTCTGAATTCAAAGAAGAAGAATCATTTCTCAAAGGATTTAGAATTGATGTTTCATCACCTGGAAATTTAACTATTTATGTAAAAAAAAAATTATTCAACTTTTACATGTTAAATTTATTATATTAAAATTAAAGATAATTAATATTAATGAGTGTGGTAATGAAATTAGCTGTGGATATTATTTGAATAAAAATATTTTATTGAATTTGAATTACACAGTTCAATCGACATTTGATTTCTATGTTGAAACATACAAGAGTGAATATTTGATACCAAATGTTTTGTTTGTTAAAAAAAAGAGTTTAATTTTGTTAAATTTGAGTTCTTTTGGATCAAAAATAAATATAGAAACAACAGAAGAATATGGCTTGAGTGATTTAAAACTGGACTCTATTGCAACCGGTTTGAATAATTTATCAAAAATATTTTCATATAAACAAGCAAGATTAATGCTAAATCCAATTCTAAATCAAAGCTTCTATTCTTATAAATATGATTTTACAAAATATTATAAAGAATCAGGTGTTTATAATTTATCTATAAAATATTCAAATGTAAGCGTGAGTAGAACAATAGAAATAAAAAAAGAACAATACATAATATTAGTGTATAATTATTATGAATATTATTTAAACTGTTATTTGATAGCTATAACTAACAATAAAAATGATACAATTTTATTCAATGATCAAGTGAATATAACATTTGATGACAAAATGATTAATTATTTTGGATATGAATTTGTTGAAAACAATACTAGTGTTTTGTTTAATGCAACAATTTCAAATGCATGGTTTTTAATCTTAAACACAGAATTTAGATTTGATTCTAATTTAATTGGTTTTGAATTAGTCGCATCTAATTCAGGATCTTTAACTATTTACGTAAGTTTTTAACAAAACAATCAAAATTATATGTTAAATTTGGAAATTTTAAAATTTTTTATTTACTTAAAACTTTAACTTAAAGAAAAAGAAAAAACAAATAATTTAAATTCAATAATAGTTTATTCGAATATTTGTTTAATTTTAATAGTGTTTGCGTTGCTTAAATAATAGTTAAGGATTGAAGCAGATGCTAATTGCTGATGATTAAAGACAAATAACTGTCGTGTCTAAATTTGCTTATTCTTTTATGTTATATTATTCTAATTATTTGGAGAGTATTAGGTTGTTTAATAAGTTTTTTCGTTTTTTTCGAGACTCTATTTATTCATAAAAAATAAAATATTCCAAATCTATTCCAAACGGTGCTATTTGTTACAGAAATCTCTTTAGCGAGCTGTCTAGTCATCCGCCTCGGGTCTTTCTCAAGCAGCTCTTCTAAATACGCGTCATCAGGTTCTTTTAAAGATTTTTTCTTTTAAAAATCGACCAAAATACTTATTAAACAACCTAATAAAATTAATTGAATTAAAAAAATTAATATTTTTCTAATGACTGTATTTCACCTTTTACATTAGAATTATTATAAAAATAACAAAAAAAATTTAAGCATCATTTAGACATAAAATTTGTGCTAAGTTTTAAATTTAATGAATTCAGCTTCGATCGAAAATAATAATCGATACCAAGAATTACGTTTGTAAATTTAGATAATGTATTTCTCACTTTGGTAATTTTTCTGTTTTAAGATTAAGTTTCTCTTTGTGATTAAAATTTCGATTTCTTCTATTTTTCCAAAATGATTCTGTCTTAATAAGCTTAATTATCTAAATAATCAGATATAAATTCATGAAAGATGAGCCTAACAAACTAAATTACCATAATCTTATTTTTTCTATTTTATTATTTTTTATAAGCTAAATATACAAACTAATATATTATTTTATTTTTAATGTTTATTTTATGATATTAAAACTGGCGTAGTTTTCATAAATTATTTAAAATAATGAATTATTTAAATAGTTGGTGTCAACAAACTCATGTGGAAATCAAAACGAATGCTCGAATTGGTTCAATTCGCAAATTATGGAATCTTTTAATATAACATTAAATTTTATCAGTCAATCATACACTTATGTTGTTGTGAATGGTTACAATAAATTTTATTTAGACTCTAGCGTAAGTTTAGCAAAAGGATCAATGTTGGCAATTTATACACTTATTCCTGATCTATTAACGTTTGACACATCAAATCAGTTCAAACTTATTTCTGATTATAGTATAGATAACATTCAACAAAGTAAAGTCAGCATAAAAAAATTAAACAAAAGACTAAGCATTAACGCGTTAATAGAGAAAAAATTCTATATTGCTAAATATTACACCGAATTGGATAATACAAGCTCTGATTTTATTCTATCAGCCAAATTCATAAATTCTAATGTTTCTAAATCGTTTTATAACAATTTAATAAACAAAAATGAAGCAACTTGTATAAAATTTTTAAACATGTCTTATTCTAATTCGAATTTAACATCACCAATAAAATTTAAAAAAACTGAATTGATAAATTTTAAAACCGAATTTAAAGTCATTAACTGCAATCAATTTGATTTGATTGAAAAATATTGGTTCATTTATAAGCTAGACAACAACAACAACTTTGTTCTTGTTTATTACAATTTAGATAATAGCACTATCTTGAAAACTTCTATAGTTAATTTACAAAACAAATTAGGCTTTGGTATTTATAAAATAATGAATATTTTTAATTTTACTTCTGAAACTTTAGAAGCTCAAAGCTTTATTCAATTAGTTCCGAGTGGTTTAGTTCTATTTGCATTAGCGAATGGAATAAACTCTATTTCGATTGGAAAAGATCAAAGTTTAGAATTAAATCCTGTTAGATATACATACGATTTAGACTATTTAATTAATATTGGTTCATTAAAGTTTAATTTTTATTGCATTGAAACTGACAAAAATGATACTAATTTAAGTATGACTCGTTTTAGTGATGAAGATAATTTAGAATATTTTAAAATTTCGCTTAACTTTAACAATTCATGTTTTTCTAATTCAAGTATATGATTTTATTACAATAAATTAAATTTCAATCAAAATAATTTGAAATTAAAATAAAGGTGCTCTTGAATTTGATGCTAGTTTTGATGTATTGAGAATCCAAAAAAATGGCTTAACTTTTAAAGCAAATAAACTAAACGTGTTTCTGATTAAAACTGTTTATTTTGAACAAACTTTTTCTCAAATAATTAAAATACAAGTTTTAAATGTAAGCAAAGTACCAATTGTTTCAGCAAAGTAATTTTTAAATAATTTTTACAATTTAATTAAAATTTCACACATATTAGAAATTTTTATTTTATGAAATATAAATTACGCAAATTAACGTAGGTTTTATACGAAATTACGCGTAATTTATTTGTAATTATTCCTTAAATTTAATATATATGTTATCGTAAATTAGCATGCTTAGTAAGAATGCATATTTACTAGTAAAATAGCATTCTGAAAAAATTTTTTTAAAATTTTGTTGATTTCCTAGTAAATTTGCAGATTTACTAAAAATTAAATTTTTGGAACAGTAAATTACTAAAACTAACAGTAAATCAGCATGCTGAATTAATAAAAACTTAAAAAAATTTTAAATGAAAAGTAAATTTTATTTTATAAAACTAAATTGAACAAACATTTGGAAAGAATAAAAATATATTTTTATAAAATTAAATAAAATTATTTATTTTTACAACTCAACGAATTGTGGCATCTGGAATTACATAACAAATTATTTTTGCGACAAGCGCATCTTAAAGAGTCACATGCTGACTTGCATTCACATTTGAAATACCCTTGTCCTCCAGTAAATGACAAACTT
Source organism: Brachionus angularis (assembly GCA_021432725.1). NCBI lineage: Eukaryota > Metazoa > Rotifera > Eurotatoria > Ploima > Brachionidae > Brachionus > Brachionus angularis. The sequence goes on from JAJVDD010000007.1 coordinate 1,576,504, forward strand.
GTTACAGCTGATCTAATCGAAATAAGCTCATTTTTTAGTTTTAGCTTTATACTTTTATCTATATTAGCTTTATCAAAGTCATTTCTTGCAAAAAATCTATTTAATGTACCAGCCTCACATCCTAGTTTAAACAAGCCATGTTCATTTACTTCTAACACTTCACAAAGAAGATTATTTGGGTCCGTTGGTCCTCTATCTACTAAAGGTATTTTAAGTGTAATAAGATCTCCTATTTTAACATCTGGGAGGTACTTTTTTGAACGTTTAAGCATCCCTTCTGCTTGTTTTTTTGTAGATTGAGAAACCTTTTCTCGTAAATTTAGAATTTTTCTTTTTCTACTAGCATATGTCACTAGATTTTCATTATCTGTGTAAATTACCTCTGATATCGAGTTAGAACTAGATGTACTAGTAGTAGTAGTAGATGTACTAGTAGTAGATGGAGATGGAGATGGAGATGTAGTAGTAGTAGTACTAGTAGTAGTAGTAGATGGAGAACTAGATGTAGTAGTAGTAGTACTAGTAGTAGTAGTAGATGGAGAACTAGATGTAGTAGTAGTAGATGGAGATGGAGATGGAGATGTAGTAGATGGAGAACTAGATGTAGTTGTAGTAGATGGAGAACTAGATGTAGTTGTAGTAGATGGAGAACTAGATGTAGTAGTAGTAGATGGAGATGGAGATGGAGATGTAGTAGTAGTAGTACTAGTAGTAGTAGTAGATGGAGATGGGAGTAAAGCCAAAACATCTTCTTCTGTGAAAATATCATGCCATTTATCTGAAGGTATAGAAGTAGACTCGAGCCCATTTTTACAAGGTTCACCGTATGTAGCCTCAAAAGGAGTTGTTTTTATGCCATGATGAAATCTTAGATTTTTTTCATGTTGCACAAAACGTAGACCAATCGACCATCTATTGGTCTTGTTATCTCGCATCCAATCGCTTAACATTTTTTTAACATCATAATTGGCTCTTTCTACACTACCTTGTGTTTGCGGTCTTCTTGGAGCTCCATGAATTATTTTAAGAGAAGGCCATATAATTTTCAGCTCTTGAATTATTTCAGCAACGAATTCACGACCATTATCGGATTGTAACAAAAGAGGCGCTCCGAATTCGATAAAAATATCAAATAATTTTAGAGCAACTTCAGCAGCTCTTTTCGATCTTAAAGCTCTTAACCACACGAATTTTGTAAAATGATTTTGGACATTTAATATCCATTTATATGCTCCATCTTTACAACTTTGCATGTCTATTAAATCGATTTGAGTTCTATTATCAAATGATGTGCTTAAAATTGGGTTAACAACTATTCCTGTTGTTTTTTTCCGATCATGCAATCTACAACTTTTACAAAAGGTTAAAAATAAAATAATAATTTTTACCGGTATGTTAATAAAATTTTCTTTTAATGATTTGAACATCAAATCTCTTTTACCATGCCTAATTTTAATATGGGTCTCTACTAAAATTTCAAAAATTTTTTCTTTTTCAGCTATTTGTTTTGGTAGCTCATCTAAGTTTGACGGCTTGAGAACTAGTTTCTCTTCTTCGCCAAGTTTCATTACAGCATATCGCTCTAATATATGATATTCGTGTGAAGTTTTTTTAGTGGTTTTGTTTTGTGCATTTAACAATTCTTGTTTTATTTTTTGTATCTCTTGATAACTTAAAACATGATATTGGAGTTCTTCTAATTTAGAATAAAAACTAATTTTGAGCTTATCATATTCATCTTCAGCAAATTGTTTTTTAAAATCATCCATCATATTAATATTGTTTTATTAAAATGCAAGTAAGAATTCAAATAATTTAAAAAATTAAAAAATTTTAAACTTTATTTTTCTGCAGTTTAAGTTTTTATTAATTCAGCATGCTGATTTACTGTTAATTTTAGTAATTTACTGTTCCAAAAATTTAATTTTTAGTAAATCTGCAAATTTACTAGGAAATCAACAAAATTTTAAAAAAATTTTTTCAGAATGCTATTTTACTAGTAAATATGCATTCTTACTAAGCATGCTAATTTACGATAACATATACATAAAGAATAGAGTAGGCCATATAAACATTTAGAATCTAATGTTAAATAGTATATATACATTCTTGTAAATTTTCTTTTGTAAGTCTTGTAAGATTTTGATAAGATATCATAAGATGAAAATCTGTAAAAAATAAAATTAAATAGAAATCTTTTAGAAATACAAGAATGCGAAATAGTCGTTTTCTAATTACATAATCCAATTTCCATAATTCGATTTTTTAAATTATTTCTTTAACTTAAAATTTAAATTTTGTTTATTTCGAGAAAACCAAAATTTCATAATTTCTGAGAAATAGTTTAGTATACAAAAGTTAACATATTAAAATGCTGGTATTAATATTTACATGTACATACCATGTTTCTATTACTAGAGTTGATTTACAATAGGTTGTAAATATAATAATAAAAAAGAACTTAATAATATGAGATTCGTTTCGTATTCTCTTTTTCAGGTAATTGCTATCTTCCATAAATATAAAACAGCTAAGCAGTATATTACTGCTTTGATAGCATCAAATAATATATTATTATTTTGTTTATTGCTTCTGTTCTCTTAAAAGCTCTATTTGATTTATTCTGAACAGAAAGCAAATCAAAAGCGAGTATATATTCATTTGCAAATCAAGAAATTATTAAATTTTTATTTTGATTTTAAAGGTGTAGAATTAATACTCTTTGTGCACCGTTTGAATCAAAATTGTTAATAAATCCAATAAATAGATTAACTATAGATATAAATTGTATAGACGGTTGCAGCTATTCTAAATACATTATTTATCAAATAAATATTTTTTACAAGACTAAATTTGACTTAAATTGGAAATTTATGTATGATGCAGTTTTGTATACTTTGACACTTGGATTAAACACCAAAGAATTTACAATTTTACCAAGTTTTTTCAGCTATTATTATTATATATTGGACCTGAAACTAGAATTTCAAATTAGAAGTGTAAATTTAGACAATACTTACACTTATGGAATTAATACAATGTATTTGAAAGTAAATGAAGCACCAATTAATGGTACTTGTTCAATCGATTCAACTAGTGGTTTAGCTTTGATTACTAAATTTACAATTAAATGCTCCAACTGGGTTGATAATGATGGCATAATAACTAGTTATGTTTATTTAGCTGATTATATTAGTGTTTCTAAAACATTTGTACTTGGTATAAACCAAAACGGAATTCTAACAACTCAATTACCAAAAGGGCTTGATGTTGATTTAAATAAAATTAAACTATCAGTTAAAATAATTGATAATTTTAATCTAACCAAAATTTTTAATTTTTCTGTTTTGATTACGGTTAAACAAGATAGACAAATTTTAAATAATTTATCAAGCCAATTAGCATCTGGTGCAAATAATAATGATTTGGTTAATAGTTTGTTTAAAACTAATGATACAATCGAATCAGCTAAAAATATAATTTCATTTATAACAATCTTAGATTCATCGACTAATTTAAATTCAAGTGTAAACGATGCTTCTTTTAGAAATCAAAAAATTTTGATTAAAGAACAATTGGTTTCTATTGTAATTGAATTTAAAATTTTGGATATGAATTCTATTGATACAATATCTTCTGTTTTATCTACTTTAACTCAAAACACTTTTGAAGTTAGTAAAAATGCAGCTGAAAAAGCGATGGACAAAACTATGCAATTGTCTAAAAGTCTTATATTATTTTCAGATAAAACAAGTTTGTTTAATTTTATATTAAAATAAATTTTTCTAATTTTAATCAAATAATAAGAAATATTCTGTTCAAGCTTAATCTTTTTCTCAGACAACTGTGAATAAGTTTTTTCTAATTTTTCATTTGTTTTTAGTCCTTCTATGCTCAATACTATATTTTTAAGACTCTAGTCTTTGTCTATATTCTCTTGTTGTTATTAACTGCTTTTATCTTCATGTCACTTTTTTATTTGTTTCATTTTAAGGTTATGAAGTTGTAAAAAAAGTATCAGATAATATTGCAGACACAGCAGCCAATTCATTATTAGCAATTAACCAATTAAGTTCTGTAGAAGATTTAAGTTTAAAAGAAAAAATTTTGAACATGTTCAATTCAACTTTAACTATTTTAAACGATATTTTAAAAGCTACATCAATTCATTTAATTCTTAACCAAGAAACTGAAATAAAAACAAAAAGTATAAATTTAAAGTACTTAAAAACAAATGCTGAAACAGTAAATAATCTAAGTATTAATCTTCAAAATTCTGAAATAAAAACACCAAATATTTTAGGTTTAAACGTGACAGAAAACATTTTAATACAATCATATATATTACCAAACTCTATATACGGATATAATGGAGATTTATTGAATATTAATGAATCTAGTTTGCTTGGTTTAAGTTATTTTAAATTCAATAATAATAATACACAAAGCGAAGAGATTAAAATGATAAACCACAATTTTGAATTTAAAATAAAAAAAAATTCAAATATAAATAAAACATTTTTTTATTTTAATGGCTCAAGTTTAAACAAATCTTTAACAATATCTGGATTTAAAATTAATTTAAACGGTTTGTTAAGTATTCAATTTAAAGCTGCTAATCAAAGTTTATTACGATTGTTTATAGTATTAAAAACTAAACTAAATAAAACTTCAATTTTATCTTATACAAAATTATTTTGCTATGAAAATGAATCAAAATTCGATGAAAATGATGAAATGTTTTATGAATTAATTTTAAATGTGTCTGAGACCAATATTTATGTAAAAAATAAAACAATACAAATTCAATTGTATATATTATCATCACAAGAAAAATATTTCGAATATTGTGTTTCAAATACTAAACTAAATACCAGAAACAATATTCAATTAAATTCAGTGATTAATTTTCTAACTCCATTGGATCAATTTTATTATAGAATATATTCATTTGGTTGTTTTTATTTAAATAAACAAACAGGTGAATGGCTATCAGATGGAATGGAAGTTATGGAAGAAAATACTAATTTTGAATATACTAGTTGTCGTTCTAGTCATTTAACCGATTTTGCAGGAGGGTTTATTGTCCTACCAAGTGAAATTGATTTTGACCAAGTGTTTGCTAATTCTTCATTTGATAAAAATCCAACAATATACATTACTGTGATTATAGTATGTTGTTTTTATGTTCTTTTATCTATATTTTGTATTATATTTGATAGAAGAGACAAACTAAAAACAAAAATCCATTTTCTAAAAGACAATAATATAGATGATGAATATTATTATGAAATATGTGTATTTACTGGCTCGAGAATAGATGCTGGGACAGATTGCAAAGTTTATATAGACTTAATTGGTAGTTTAGCAAAATCATCAACCAGAGAGCTTAGCGCTTTGAACAATAATAATGCTCTTATATTTAAAAGAAGCTCCGTAGACACTTTTATAATGTCAGTTAAAAAACCTCTTGGGAATATTTACTTTTGTCGAATATTTCACGATAATTCAGCTAAAAATCGACACACTTCTTCTTGGTATTTAAAGCATTTAATCATTAAAGATTTACAAACAAACAAAAGTTTTTTATTTATATGTGAACAGTGGCTAGCAAATGATAAAGGAGATTTTAAAATAGAGAAAAAGTTACCAATTTCTGGAGAACTTCAAAGCAAAAAGTTAAAATATTTAATAAAAAGACAATTAAAAGATAAATTCAGTGATGAGCATTTATGGTTTTCCATATTGGCTAGACCACTTTTAAGTTCTTTTACACGCATTGATCGATTGACTTGTGCTTTTGTTCTTATTTTAATGACAATGTTAGTTAATATAATGTATTACGATGTTGATAAATCAACCAAGTATGAAGCCCTTCGAATTGGCTTATTATATTTAACACCTCAACAAGTTTTTAAAAAAATATATATTTTCTAAAAATTGTTTGCTTAAAATTTTGTTTAAAAGATTGGAATCGGAATCATTTCGAATATATTGGTTTTAGTTCCAAGTTTTGTATTAATTGAAATTTTCAAAAGATCTAAAGCAAGAGAAATTAAAAGTAACAAGCCTAATGCAAAAATAAATAGAACCTATTTAGAAAAATTTAAATTTAGAAAAATTTTATTTCCATGGTGGTTTAAAATATTTGCTTATTTATTATGCACAAGTATTACTAGTGTTTCTTTATTTTTTATCATAGTTAAAGGAATTAGTTTCGGTGATGAAAAAGCTCAAAAATGGTTAACTTCATTTGCATTTTCTATTTTAACTTCAATTTTTCTTACTCAGCCAACTCAAATTGCCTTTTTGACTATTTTGTTGGTATTTATATTCCGAAAAGCAGATAATTTAACTAATTTTGATGATACTGTTGAACAAGAATTTGATGATGAACAAGCAACAGAAAAAGAAGATATTTTAAAACTATTAAAATACAGTGAAATTGATTTAGTAAATAAAAAGGAAGAATATATTAAACAAAAAAAAGCATTAAACATTTTAAAAGAAATATTTTTCTATTCAATATTTTTGATTATTCTTTTCACAGTTTGTTTTACAAATAAGGATCTAAATTCTTTTAATTATCAAAATAATTTGAAGAAAATATTTGGAATAAAAGATGATAATTACAATAGTTTAGATGAAGTAGTTAAATCTCAAGATATTTTTATCTGGATAGATAAATATTTATTAACTTCTTTTCAATCGAACATATGGTATAACTCACAAAAAACAAATTTAAATAATCATTTAAATGATTATTCATCATATATTATTGGTTCATTCATATTAAGACAATTGCGAGTTAAAAATGGTAATAAATTTAATTAAATAATTAAAAAAAAATAAAATAGGCAGATTTTATATCTAATATAAGTTTGATGATCATTTGAGAAGCCGAAATTCGATCCTTTATATTTTTTTTAACTTCTTCCATAATGTAAAAAAGGCAATTTTTTCTAAATTTTGAATCTAGTTTAGTCACATGTCTATTACTAACAACTGAAACTTAGAAAAAATTGTATTTTTGACTTTTTTAGGCTTAATGACATGTCTCAAAAATTGAGGTACACATTTATTAATATTAGTTGAAATTTGCCAATTTTTTCTCTGGTAAAAAATTTATATTAAAATGTAACTATATTATAAAGAAATTTGTTCAAAAATTATTAACAAATGTTTTTCAGATTATAATGTTTTTAAACAAGAGAAATCAACATTTGGTCTAAAATGGATCGATTTAAATTCAAATATAACTATTCAAGATCCAAATCATTCTAAATATTTAGATCAGTTTAAATATTATAGTTCAAATGATTTAGAAACATATCCTTATTTAGGTGTTTATTCAAATTATTTTGGAGGTGGTTATGTTTATAAATTGGATTTTAAAAAAGATGATAGTTTGAATATAATAAAACAAGATTTAGATAATTTACAACAATTAAATTGGATTGATCAACAAACAAGAGCTCTTTTTATTGAATTTTCTTTATATAATGTTAATTTAAATTTATTTGCTTATTGTACAATTCTATTTGAATTATTACCAACTGGTAATATAATCAAATCATTGAAATTTGAACCAGTCATTTTATACGAACCAAATTCAAGTTTAAATACAATGATAATAGCATTTAATATTATTTATTTACTATTTATTGTATTTTTTATGATCAAAAATATTAGATCATTGATAAAATTAGGTTTTAAACAATATTTCAAACAGTTTTGGATTTATATTGAATGGACAATATTTTCATTTTCATTTGCTTCTTTGGCTATTTATTTATACAGATTTTATGCTAAAAAAGATTTATTTGATAAATTATCTAAACAAAAAATAGTTAAATTACAATTATTAAGTTATTGGAATGAAGCTTTGGGAATTTTATTTGGATTTTTGTCATTTTTTGGAACAATGAAATTTTTAAAATTGATGAGATTTAACATAAAAATAAATTTTTTTATAGCTGCGTTTAAGTTAAGTCTTAAAGATCTGGTCAAATTTACAATTGTATTTTTTATTTTCTGGTTGAGTTTTATTCAAATATTATACATTTCTCTTAATGATAAAGTATCAACCTTTTCAAGTTTAACTTCATCCTTTCAGACAACATTTCAAATGATTTTAAACAGATTAAACAAAGAAATTTATACTGGTGAAACTTCAACTTGGGGAACAATTATATGCATATTTTTCTATATAATTATGGTATTCATGTTATTAAACATGTACATATCAATTCTAGCTGATAATTTTATAAATGTGAAAAATATTGGAAACCTAGAAGATCAAGCTTCACTTGTTTTGGATTATTTAAAACTAAAATTTAAAAATTTTATTAAGCTTTTCGAGAAAAACAACCCAAATAAAATTGAGCATGAACTTGATATAAACAAATTTGATAATTTTGATAACTTTGATCAAAAAATTTCTATTTTTTTAGGAGAAATAAATAAAATAAATTAAATTTTTTTTCAAAATAGAATTTGAAAAGTTAAAATAAAAAATTTTCATTAAAATAATTTTTATTTTAAAAAAAATATAACTTGAAACAGTTTTATAAACTTGCGATTTTTCTAAATTCGAAGTTTATTAATTAATCTATGAAATGGTTTTTAACTAGATATTTTGTTTTTAGCTTAATATGTTAATTTTGGGAATGCTTAAGGTTTTTTCCAAAAAATTAGTTTAAATGAAGATCATGATTAAAAAAAAAAGCTTAAAAAAAATTTATTATAATGTTCTCAAGCTCTCAAGATGCTTAACACTTTCAATATAATTGTAGAACTGGCTCTCTAAAGCCAGTTATATTTTAAAATTAAAAATAAAATATTAATTTAAATTTCTTTATCTAATAATAATAATAATAATAATAATAATAATAGTATATATAGTACTAGCACTGGGAGGTGCTACATCCCTCCCAGGCTAATTATGGCTCTACCTTTACAACCACTGCTATTCGTTGTAAACGGTACCCTCAGGCTTGAAGTGTCGCCCCGCCGAACCGGGTACCGTCTATTAACTTTTTTAGTCTGGGATGGTCATTGACCATCTCCATACGCCTTTCGTGTTAGGTCCCTGACGGGACCAATCCTGCATTCAAGGAGCTTCGATAGTTGTTCTTTTGATATAAGCTCCTCGAGTTCCTCTTTGAAGACCTGTATGCCGTTGTGCAGGTCTGGTATATTAGATACCACCACTTCGGCAAACAGGTCTAAGATTTGTTTATTTATCATTTTCGTTTTCTCTTTTTTTGGTTAAATAATTGATAAATATATTATTTTTTTTTTTTTTTTTTTTTTAAATTTTTAATTCTATATTATATATGTACATATGTACTAACATATGTATCCTCCGCCAAAATTTAAGAAAAAATAAATTACAAATTTTGAAAAAATGTCGTGATAAATTACAGTTTCTCAATATAACTGTAATAAAATAAAAATTAAAATTAAGTTAACTTTCGTCTTTTCCGTGTAAAAAAATAAAATAACATAAGTAAAAATAAATAATAGTTATAATAGTTTAAATTAAATACGCTTTTAATCAAATAGGTGTTTTATCGGTGATTCTTCTACACCGGAATTTTTCCCATGCACTCTTGAGTAGTGAATCTTCACTCCGATTTGTTTATTCGATTCGAAACAACAGTTATTGAAATTACAGCGAAATATTTTATTAGTTTCTGCATTTGTCTCCGCGTAACTATCCTCTGACTCTATTTCTCCACTTCCATCACTTGTCAAAACATCATACATTTCGCTAACTATTAAATCTGTTTCTTTACTCCGTTCAATAGTCTCGTCTTCTTCCCGTTCAATAACTTCGTTAAAAGTATTTTTCCGATTTTTCAACTGTATGAAATTTAAAAGAACTCTGTTATACAACTTCGATGTTTTCTGGTCTTGTTTTTGTCTCATCTTATATCTACTCAAGTGGTTATAATGCACTACACTTGTTTTACCACTTTCTAAAGATTTAATTTCATAATTAAAATCGCTTATTTTTTATTTTTTTTATCACGTAAGGACCTGCGTACTTAGGCTCGAAACTCTTCACTTGACCCACTGTTTGTTTCGAATTGTTTAACAGTACGTAATCATTTAAAACAAACTTTTCAGTATTTCTTGTATTTTTATCATATTGTTTTTGATTCCTAATATGACTCTGCTCTAACTTCTTAGTAACGTCTTCAATTATTTTACTTCGATCTTTGTTTCCATTATCGTTCAGATTCAAACTTCGATCGATTTCGCTCATTAGTAGTTTACCATAAATAATTTCATTTGGTGCATAATCAGTTGAAAGATGCTTAGCATTGTTGTATGTAAAAACAACTTTGTTCAAAATCAAATGCCAATCAGTATTAGTCTGGTTCAAAAATGCTCATATTAATTGCTTTACCGTCTTTATAGTCCTCTCTGTTAATCCATTACACTGCGGGTGATAACTTGTCGTTCTCAATTTCTTTATACCGTATTTTAAACAAAAATTTTCAACTGCTTTGGATTCAAAATTACGACCTTGGTCACTGAGCAACGAAAATGGTACCCCGTGTTTTAAGACTAAATTATTTTCAAGAAAATCGACTGTAGTGATTCCTGTAAAATCGCTAATTGATTTCGCTATTAAAAATTTCGAGAAATAATCGACGCAAATTATAAAATATTTGTTTCTTCTCGGAGTTTCTTTCAATGGTCCTGCTATATCTACACCAATCTTGTCCAACGGTTTTTCAACTTTAATACTTATCAAAGGCCATACGTTTGTCTTATTTTTGGTTTTGAATTTTTGGCAAACATCGCAAGATGCTACGTAATCGTACACATAGAAATGTTCGGCCAAAAGAACTTCGAATTTATAGCGTAAATTGTTTTCTCAAAACCCAAATGACCAGCTGTTACTGAATCATGATACAACTTGCAGATTTTATCTCTTAAATCAGTTGGAACCACAATCACATCTACGTTTTCATTGTTTTTCACAAATAGTACGTTATTTCTAACGTTCATTTTATCGGCTAATTTTTCACAAACTTTCTGACTATTACACTCTGACCAATCTTTGTTATTTTTAAAACACCACTTCGCTAATACTAATTCTTTGTCTCGATCTTGTTCATCATCCCAATCAACTTCTATATTTATATCTAAGCTTTTTATCACCGTCTGATTCTTCATACCAGTCGGCCTCGACAATAGGTCCGCTGTATGATTCAATTTACCGGGATAATAAATTATTTCGTAATCCAAATCTTGTATTTTCAACATCAATTTGTATAACCGTCCATTTGGCTCTTTCGACTTAACTAACGTTGCCAATGGTTTATGGTCGTATAAAATTTTATATGTCTCCCATATATATAACTATTAAAATGACGTGCTGCCCAAACAATTGCTAACATTTCTCGTTCGCTAGTTGAATAATTTCGTTCGTGTCTACCAAGTTGTCTGTTGCAAAAGCAATTGGTAAAGGTTTATCTTAATCACGTTGTGTTAATACGCCACCAATAGCCACACCAGATGCGTCTGTAAATATTTCAAAGTCTTTGGTAAAATCCGGATAAATTAAAATAGGTGCACACGTAATTTTATTCTTAAGTACTTCAAAAGCTTCTTCATGTTGTTTATCCCATTTAAAAGTATTTGTAACTTTTGTCAATTCGTATAAACATGCAGCAGTCGTTCCAAATCCTTCTATAAATAGTCAATAATATGACAACATTCCTAAAAATCGTTTAACTTCGTCTTTCGAATTCGGCGTTTTCAAACTCGCTATGGCTTTTACTTTGTTATCGTCAGGTTTCAGTCCATCTTTTGAAATTTTAAATCCTAAATAGTCAACTTCGTCCATCATAAAAAAACATTTGTTCGGTTTCAGTTTCAATCTAGCTCTCTTTAAACTCTCTAATATATTGTCTAATCTCAAAATATGTGAATTAAGATCTTTCGAAAATATAATTACATCGTCTAAATAAACAAGACATTGTTTCCACGTAAAATTTCTTAAAATCGTATCCATTAGTCTCTGAAACGTTGAAGGAGCATTACATAACCCAAATGGCATCACTTTGAAATGATAAAGTTTATGATTTGCACTAAAAGCTGTTTTCTCTTTATCCTTTTCGTCTAAAGGAACTTGCCAATAACCACTCGCTAAATCTAACGTTGTAAATTACTTCGAACCACCCAATGCATCAACAGTCTCATCTATTCTTGGTAATGGGTAACTATCTTTTATAGTAACTTGATTTAATTTTCTAAAATCGATGCAAAATCTGAATTCTGGTTTGCAGTTTTCTTTTGCTTTCTTTTTGACTAAAATAATCGGACTACACCATGGACTCTTTGATTCTTCTATTATATCGTTGTTCAGCATTTTTTTAACTTGTTTATCTACCTCTTCATTCGCTGTTTGCGGCAATCGATACTGTTTCTGTTTTATAGGTATAGCATCTCCCGTATTAATATCGTGCTTGGCTTCTTCTGTTCGTCCAGTCTCGTACTCGTTCCACTGAAATACAGATTTGTGTTTTTCTAAAATTGCCTTTAACTCACTCCGTTGTAACTCGCTTAAATTTTTATTTATCTCGAATTTACTCATGTCAACTTCCTGTTTACTATCGTCAGGAAACGAACCAAATATGTCCTCGTCAACAATTTCTGCTTCATCCACTTCACCAATAACGATGTCTTTGTCAAAGATTAATTCTTCACTTGAAGTGTTTAGAACACTTGTATAAATAGTTTTATCATCTTTTACATCGCTCACACTCGATGCCCAAACTACACCCTTAGCCATATCTGCTTCTGTAGTCAAATTAGGTTTAAAGATAATATACTAACCACTTTTAAATCCTTCAGGTACTCTCACTTTGACAAGGTTCTCTGATTTTGGTTTTAACACTACTTTCGTTGCTAAACATATCCGTTTCTTTTATTAATCAACTCATTTCGATTTATTCACGTCCTTTATCATATATGACTAAACTCTTATTACTAAAATTGAAATTTGTTTCAAATCTCTTTAAAAAATCCATGCCCAATATCGCCGTTTCTGTTAAATCCGCAAAAACAAACTCGTGACTTCCAAACCACTCGTTTATACTCAATTTTATATTCGCAACCGAACATTTCGAACTCTGCGTGCTCAAAGCTGATCTAATCGATAAATTAACTGATTTCAAATTCAAATCCGTTTCATCTACATTTGTCAGTTTAAAATACTCAATGGATGTCATTCGTCATCACGTTAAAAAATCTCTTCATCACATAAAAAAAATTTTTTCAAAAATTAACAAAAAAATAATTTATGAAGAGTTTTTTTTAATTTTTTTAAAATTTTTAAGTGATTTGGAACGACTATTTGATTTGAAGTACCTTTAATATCAAAAAGTTTTTTTTATGTGATGAAGAGATTTTTTAACGTGATGACGAATGACATCCAATACTCAATTTTACTTCGAAATTGGTTGGTAACCATCTCGGGTTAATAAAACTCGTAGTTGAACCGCTATCTATTAATAATGGTAACGTAAACTTGCCATTTTCATAAAACACTTCAGCATCCACTCTGATTAACGACGTTTTATTCGCTTCGCCACAAAATTATCACAAATAATTGTCCTAATCTCGCTTTTTTCTGGTATGTAATCGTTGTCTTCATCATCAATTTCAGCATCAACTGTAAATGCACTTCGATTATAATTACTACGATTTGGTCTTTTATTATCAGATTCTGAATATTTTTTAAAACTTGTTGGAGTATCCTGTTTTGGTTTATTTCTTTGTCTCCACTTTATCCATTCGGTTTTCTCTCTACACTCCGATTGTCTATGTCCCACTTTGTTGCAAAAATGACACGATCCTGTAAATCTTTGTGTTGCGTTGTTTTGTTGTAAATAATTCTTGTTTGGAGTTTTGAAATTGTGTCTATTATCTTTATTTTTATCTCGCCAATTTTCTTTTCTTGTATCGGTTCTAAAAATTGTTACTTCTTGTTTAATTTCTTGATTGTCTCAGCAAATTTTGTAATCCACTGATTTATTAAAAATCGTCACTAATTTACTCCACTTTTTGTCTGATAACAACTCTAAAAAATTCTTCACCTCATTTGGCACGTTTGAAATCAATCTCGCTTTCAACATACGCTCTCTTGCTGACTCTTCTAAGCCTGGAAATGCTTTGTCTAACACTTTTTGAATTTCTAAACAAAATTTAGCTATACTCTCGCCTTGTTCCAATTTTCTCGAATAAAACATATTTAAATAATACTCTGGTGTCTTCACACACACCGATTTAAGTTTCTTCCACACTGTTTTCATATCCGCTTTTTCTGCTTCGCTCAACTCGTTGTAGCACACTAAAGCTTTGCCACTTAAACAAAATTTGATTGCTCTCGCTTGACTTGATTCATCCCAATTGAAAATTGTTGCTTCGTATCCAAAAGCACTTTCGAACACATCGAACTCATCATCTTCGCCATTGAAAACCACTCTATTGCCAAATCTCGACATTTTTTTCCGACTCTTTTTTTTCTAACACGCTATATTTTTATTTTTTGTTTTGGCTTAATTTATTTTTTTTCTCTTTTTTTTTTTTTTCTTTTCTAACTCCCACAATTTAATTTTCAAACAACTTTTTTTTTTTTTTTTTATTCTTTTTTTTTCTCTTATTCTAACCCCTACGCTTAATTATTTTCTAACCCCTTATTAATCTTAAAATCTTAGCTTAGCTAAGACAGCTTTACTGCTGTCACCAATGTAGAACTGGCTCTCTAAAGCCAGTTATATTTTAAAATTAAAAATAAAATATTAATTTAAATTTCTTTATTTAATAATAATAATAATAATAATAATAATAGTATATATAGTACTAGCACTGGGAGGTGCTACATAATTTTTAAAATTTCTATAAACTTTCAATTGAATGCGATTTAATTGTTTGTTGTTTAAATTTTAATACAAATTCATATATATTAATTAAACTTGTAAAAAGCTCTTTCATAAAGTCCTATTAAGTATGTTATTTTTTTAAAAATTTCTTTATGTGTTTTTTCCTTTATGAAATTTTAGCAATAAATGTAATGTTTTTTTTTACATTTTAAATATGTTTTTACCCTACAACCATAAAAAAACACCTGTTATTGTATTTATAAAAGTTTTTAAACAAAATATTAAGCTATAAAAATTGGTAAATTCTTACTCTTTGCAATTATGATTATAAAATTAAAAAACAATTTTAAAAAATAAATTAAAATTTCTTTTTCAACTTGAGAAATAATCTATGATGTAACAACTAATTTTATATTTTGTATATCAAAATTTACCTGAAAATAAATATATAAATTCAGCTGAGAAAAGACAATCTCACGCTGATTTGAAATAAAAGTTGTTTTTTTTATTGTTTATTTTATTAGATTAAAAGTTTTTTAGTAAAAATATTATAAATAATTATTAAAATAGAATATTTGCCTTCAAACTAAAAACTTTACTTAATAACTTTCTTTTCTTTTATTTTTTCAATATAATTGTTATAAATTTAAAAAATAACTTGAAAAAAGCATCAAACATTTTTGTATAAATAAGATTTAAAATTTTTGAATCGAAAATTTATTATTTAAATTTAAAATTTAAATAAAAAAATTGAACAAAATAAAATAAAAAAATTATCAAAAATGGAACCAATTTTTTTAATAGCTTTACTAGGTTTATTTCAATTTGCAAGTAATTTTTTAAATTGATATTTATTTTTAATAATACAAAGAGTTTAAAATTTTGTTTCAAATAATTTTTTTTTCTGGCTTTTTCGTTTAAGTAACTGTATAATCCACTTTTTTAAAAAATCTCATTAAAAAGATGTGATATGAGTTTGATGAATCGTCTAATAAACATAATAATTATTATTTGAAAAAAGGCTAACCAAATAACCATAAGTAGTTAGAGCTTTTGAGGAAAGTCAGTCATATAAAAGAATAAGAAAAATTTTATTTTTGTTATAACTTAAACATAAGACAACTTAATTTCTATAAAATAAATAATCACTTACGCTATATTTTTCTATATGACTTTAAAAACATTTATAATTTTATAAATTTAATAAATTACCATGGATCTTTTTTCAATATTATTTATAATTTGATATTTTAAAAAAATTATTTAAATTAACTAATAAATTTTTAGTAATTTTTATTTAATTTATAAATAAAAAAAAAGAGATTTAAGTTAAGTATAAATAAATGTGAATTAAAAGTTTTAAATTATTTGGCTTTGCAAGTTTTGATACAAAACCCGTAAAACAAAAATAAAAATTTCATTAGATTTTGGTAGATGTCTAAAATAAGCTCTGCAAATTTAAGATTTTTTCATCATTGGGAAAGGTCTGAAAATTCTCTGCAACCTGATTGCGCATTTAATTTTGATTTTAGCGAAAAATGCAAAGAAAATTTACGTAATTTAATTTTCATACTTTTGCGAATGGGAGTTTAACAGTTTTTTTTGAACAGAGAATAAATAATTCTACAAGATTAGGATTTAATTATTCTGGCTTGGATAAAATAAAAGACTGCCTAAATTAAATAAAAAATAATAATAAAATCAAAGTAGTGAATAATAATTTTGTTGATCAAATATTTTTTTTCTATTAGATATTTTAATAAATGGATGTATGGAATCATCGTAAAAAAAACTTTTTTTTACCAAAGTGCCTACTCATCATATTTTTACCTTTTTACCATTAATAAATTAATAAATTATCTTTTAATTATAAATTTAAAATATAATAAACAGAAGGAACTTGTCCAAGCTCAAATAAATTGTCTAGCAATTCAAGTTTTTTAGAGAATCTAATAGAGTTAAAAAATGGAAATATTGCTACTGGTTTGAGTAGTTCAATTATAAATGTGTGGAATCCAATAAATGCAGAATTGATGTTATCATTTCAAACAAATTCAACAAGTGATGAAAAATTGTTGAATTTAATAGAATTACAAGAAGAAAATTATTTGGCAAGTATGTCAAATAAAGGCGAAATAAAAATTTGGAATGCTTATACTGCTGAACTAAGATCTAAAATAAATACAAATTTAACTATAAATGATAAATTATATCAATTAAAAGATGACAATTTAGTAACATTTAGATATTCGGATAATAAATTTCAAATATGGAATATAAGAACTGGTAAACTGCAAAAAACAATTCAAGATGTAGGTTTTATAAATAATTTATTTGTTTTAAGCAATGGTTATTTAGCAGCTTCGGTAACCAATGATTATAAAGAGTACAGAATTAAAATCTGGAACTCTTACAATTATGAATTAATAAGTAATTTTAGCGCTCATAATGAATCTATAAATTCAATTGTTTTATTATACAATGGCGATTTGGCGTCAAGTTCAAATGATAATTCGATTAAAATATGGAACTGGTTTAAAGGTGAATTAATAAAAAAAATAAATACGCAATCAGCTGATGAGTTAATAGTATTTGATGATGAAACATTAATTAGCACTTCACTAAGAGAGTTAAAAGTAAAAGTTTGGAATACAAAAAATGGTGAATTGATAAAATCTTTTGACGAATTTAAAGGAGTGTTTAGTAAGAGTAGAGAAAATATGATGGCTATTTTAGTTGATTCATCAACAATCAAAATTTGGTATCCAAACACTGGTGAATCAAATTCATTATCTGGCTCATTTTATTATGTAACAAACTTGTATTTATTAAATGATGGTTATTTAGCAGCTGTGAATAATATTGAAAAAGATATTGAGATATTATACATTTTTACAGATCCTAATTGTGGTTTAAATGATTTTGCTAGATATTTAAAATGGTTGCTTCAAGTTTTGACTGGTATTTGGCAAAGTCTATGGGACAGTTTGAAAAGTTTATTATAAAACCTGATGAATAAAACCAAATTTAGTTGATTATTAGTATATGAATTTTTCAATTAAAATTAATGTTTCTATAAAATATGCGAATGTTATATTTATACATTTAATTAAAAATTTTAGATTCTTAATTTTAAAGTAAAAATTATTTTATTATAGGTGCTAATCGTTTTGACTAGCCCCTATTATTTTACTTAAACTTAATTCCAATAAAAATGAAATATTTAAATTTAATGTTTAATTATCTTAAAATTCCTAGAAATTCAATCTGATGATGACTAATCAAACTTAAAAAATAAATATCTGAATTAAATTTTTTATATTAAAATCCAAAGCTATGATCAAATGAGTTTTCTTAATTTTAATTCAAGTTTTACAATTAAAAAAACAAAATCAATAATTTAATATTTCATAAATGTTATTATTTTTAATTTGAATTCAGATACTCAGCCGAAAATATATAAAATACTAAGATATGATCTTTGATACTTAATGCATTTAATAATGAAACTTTTTGTTTTTGAAATTAGAAACATTTTTTAATTATTTTATTAAATTAAATTAAAATATCTTCGGAAAAATTTATACCGACAAAATTAAAGAATTATAAAAAAAAAATTTATTTTTTATTTAGAATCGAAATTATTTTTTTATAAAAACTCAATTCAAATTTACCATGAACAAAAAATTAATTTCAATTTTATTATTTATTCAGTTAAACGATTGTTTAAATTTAAAGTATATTTTTTATCGGAAAATAATACTAAAATATTAATTAAAAATTTTGTTGACGGCTTGTATAGGGCTAGACAAACCGATTCTTTATTGTCAAAACTATATTAATATAGCGCCATAATTTAATACTAAAAATGTATCACTTAAGAATAATTATATTTCTAAAGTTTTAAGCCTAGTTACAAATTTATAAAAAAAACTATTATTTGTAAATTAAAATTAAATTAGAAAAACTTATAAATAAAACTACTAAAATAGTACAAGTTAGTCAAAAGCTAATTTCTAATAAAGTTATTAAGCAACTATTATAACTATTTGTTTTCATTTCTCAAACATGCCAAAACGCAAGGTTGTAGCCAGAGGTTCAGCACGAACCACAACTCCACGTCAACATTTTGGTGACAGCAGTGGGATCTCAGAAAAACCGAATGAGGTCCTCGAGCCGAGCGATGCGCATAGTACCAGTGGCGGATCTAATAATGCTAGTCAACCTAGTAATCCGGTAGAAACCATTGGAAGTCCTCAACTAGAATCGGGAGTTATGTCTTCTAAACTGTTAGTTCGCGTATTAGATCAAGTCACCAGCCGTTTGACAAGTTCAAATGTTATGTCCGTCAGTTCGAACATCTCCAAGTTCAATAAGGAGGAAGATTTCGGAGCGTGGTACGAAGATTTCGAAACTAAGACCAAGCATCTTACTGACATCTCGAGTGTGCTAAGTCTTTTCAGAACCAGCCTAAACGGAAGGGCAAGAGTAGCGTACGATGGTATCGATCCGACTCGAACTCGTAGTCTTCCAGAAGTAGTAAACGAGATGCGAGCAATCTTCATGAGATTTAGACCACAGCAAAGGTTAACTGAACTGGCGCAGGTGACGAAAGCATCTGATGAAGATTTTGATTTCTTTGGAATCAAAGTTAGTGGTATGGTGGCGAAAGCATTCCCAGAAAGTGACAGTCAGACACAAGAGCGGCTGAAAATCGACTACTTTCTAAGAGGAATCTCCAGTGAGGTGTCGGAAGAGATCCGAGTTAGAAACCCGACTACACTCAAAGAAGCAATCGCAAAAGCACACATTTATGGAAGAACGTATACATCCAGCAAACGGAAGAAAGAATCCATTCTCATAATGGAGTCCGGACATGAGGTCCAAGAAGAACCACTAGCTAAACGAAACGGTGGTGCCCAGACAGTAACTCTAAACACGTTGATGCAGGAGCTCAAGAATTACAACAAGCAAACCAATCAGCGCATTTCAAGTTTGGAAAATAATTTAAAGGGCTCCACCAAGGGTGATCAAGTTGCGCATCATCAAGCTCCAAGCTCCAGGTACCCAAGCAATCCATCCAACTCTCAGGCATCCCAGCAATACAACCCGGAGTCACAGACAACTCCAAAATATCAAAAATACCAATCTTTTCAAAACAATTACGGCAAATACAACCAATCAACCAAGACAAAGCTCTTTAAGAAAGCTTGCTTTAATTGTGGTTCCACTGAGCATCTAAAAGCAAAATGTCCTCTCCTTAAACCGAAACCACTCATGGGTCAGGAGAGCAGAGAAAAACAGAGCTCTTTAAACTTCTAAGTAGTAGTGACCCGCTTTCCGTCACTCCTACTCCAACCTGTCACCAGGAAAGCAACACTCCTCTATATCTTAACAAATTAACCTCACTTGCCCAAACAACTTTTCATGATACTGGGTTATATCATTACCCTTTCTCCATCAACTGCGAATCAGAAGACAATGTGGCTGAGATTTTTTTAAATCCTCTTCAAACTAATGGTAATTAGGACATTTGTGAATAATCAAGCTTGTAACACCTGTTTCGACACTGGCGCATCAGGAAACTTTGTGAGAAAGTCAGTTCTAGAAAACCTCTCTCGGAGTGGTTTGCCGTTGGATAGCAAACGATTAAGTAACTCCATCCAAGTAAAGGTAGGTAATGAGAGCCTAATTAATTCCGAATTTTTCGTCTCCCTCCCTATCACTATTCAAGACCACATTTCATTTACTTGAAAGCAGTCTTGCAGTGAATAATTCCCAACAAATTCCGACGCAACCAGCAGCTTCTGTTATGCAAGTCTCATCTCAATGTAATTTACCATCTGATCTTGATCTGGACTCATCCAACCTATCCGAAGCGGAGTTACCACAACTAAAGAAACTCCTAAATAAATATCGACATTTGATGAATAGCGATTTAAAACCAGGAAATGCCAGCAAGGTCCATCACTCCATCGATACCGGTACCCATCATCCTATTAACCAACCTCCCTACCATGCGGGTCCAGCTGAGCGTAAGGTGATCGAAGAGCAGATCATAGATATGACAAAGAAGGGCGTAGTAGTGCCATCAAAAAGCCCGTGGGCCTCACCAGTCGTCATGGTAAAGAAAAAGGACGGAACAATGCGGTTTTGTGTTGACTATCGCAAGTTGAACCATCTCACCAAAAAGGATGTTTATCCGCTACCTCGAATAGACGACTGTTTGAACGCTTTAGATCGAGCTAAGTATTTTTCAACATTTGATTTAGCATCAGGATATTGGCAGATCCCTATTGATCCAGATGACCAGGAGAAAACTGCCTTCATCTCTCACGCTGGATTATTTGAGTTTACTGTCATGCCGTTTGGTCTTTGTAATGCACCAGCTACTTTCCAGCGTTATATGGATATCGTTTTTGGTGGACTCAAATGGAATTGCTGTTTAGTTTACTTAGACGACATAATAATCTTTTCTGCAACCTTCGAAGAACATCTAAGGAACCTTGGGGAAGTGCTACAACGAATGGAGGAGGCAGGTCTCCAACTCAAAGCTTTCAAATGTCACATTTGCAAGGATTCGTTAATTTATCTGGGGCATCGCATATCAGCTGAAGGGATTAGCCCCGACCCTAGCAAAGTCAAAGCCATAACGGAGATGCAAACACCACGGAACAAGACAGAACTGCGTAGCTATTTGGGTCTTTGTAGCTATTATCGTAAATTTATCAAAGACTTTTCGAGAACCGCCTACCCTCTGTTCCAACTTACTCACGATAACGTAGATTATGTGTGGGGTCCTAACCAAGAAACAGCATTCGATTATTTAAAACAAGTCCTTACCACTTCACCTATCTTAAGTCATCCTAATTTTGATTATCCATTTATTGTTCAAACAGAAGCCTGTGACATTGGGCTTGGTGCCGTTTTATGTCAAATTATCGATGGGAAAGAACGTGTGGTTCAATATGTAAGTCGAACTTTACAACCGGCCGAGATGAAGTGGAACGTAAGAGAAAAAGAAGCCCTTGGAATTCTTTGGGCCTGCGAGCAATTTAGACCTTATATCATTGGAACTAAATTTATAGTTGAGACGGATCACGAATCTTTACAATGGCTGATTCAAGCGAAATCGACCGCAAGGCTGGTGCGATGGGCGCTCCGTCTATCAGAGTTTGATTTTGTGATTAGATATAAGCGAGGTACTAAGAATTCAAATGTGGACGCACTATCTCGTTTACCAGTTGTCCACTCTGATGCCAACAGCGATCACGTCCCTCATCTTTTCAATTTTCAAATTTTGGGATTGGATAAACTCTTTAATTCAGTGGATTGGGCTGTTGAGCAGAAGAAAGATCCACTTTTGCGCGACATTCATGCCAAACTTTCAACTTCAAATCCACCCTATGCATACCGTCAATACGAATGTAGAAACTCAGTTCTTTATTGGAGAAAAGGATCGGGTCAAAGACCAACCGTAGTAGTACCCCAACATCTTATCGAGAGGCTATTAGGTGCTTATCATCATCATGAAACTGCCGCACATATTGGGAGAGATAAACTGACAAGTCGTTTTAGGGAAAGATTCTACTGGCCTGGTATGCACAATGATATCAAGCGGTGGGTTAAGTCCTGTTTAACCTGTAACCGACACAAACCTACCCAGCCAAAACATAATGGACTTTTGCATCCTATTCGCGCAACGTATCCTTTTGAAATAGTTGGGTTGGACATTGTGGGTCCATTTAAAACAACCGCAGGTGGAAATAAATACGCACTGATATGTATAGACTATTTTACGAATTGGGTAGAGTGCGCTCCTTTGAAAACTCTAGAAGCTGACGAAACTGCTGATAAATTTTTCAACTTGATCATCGCTCGACACGGTTGTCCGACTAAAATAATAACCGATCAAGGTACACAATTTACTTCCCGAATTCTTAAGCAACTCTGTTTGAGATTTGGTGTCAAAAAGCTGTTCGCAAGTGCAAAACATCCGCAAACAAATGGAAAATCTGAGCGATTTATTCGGTTTCTTACTAATGCTCTTGCCTTAATTATTAGTGAAGATCAAAGTGACTGGGATTTGTTAATTGATACCTGCTTGTTGGCACACCGTACAACAATAAATGCAAAACTACAAGAAAATCCGTTTTTCTTGCTTTATGGTAGAGACGCCATACTGCCCCAAGACTTGATATTTGGGGTGACGATGAATAAGTCCGACACGACCGATTCTACAAACGATAAATTAGAATAAAAAGCTAAACTGATAGCTAGGCTCAAGACTTGTTATGAAAACCTCGAAATAAAACGAGACCGAGAAATTAATTATTACAAGTTTAAGTATGACCAAGTTCATAGGGAAATCGAGTTTCGTGAAGGGGAGTTAGTAATGCTATATTGGCCTATTCCAAAAAAGGGATTTACTCAAAAACTACTCCCCAAGTGGGAAGGCCCTTTCCGAATAATTAAAAGAATCGGACCGGTTACGTATAGAATAGAGAAAGATGGGAAAACTCTGGTTGCCCATGTGCAGAGGCTAGGCCGTTATCAACCATGGTAGTTGGTTGATGGAAATCGTACATCTTCAGGGGCAGTTTCCAATTCGGCACGACTCCCATGAGGGAGCATCGTTAGCGCGGAAAACTGACGCTATGGCGTCAGGGGAGGAAACAGGAAAGCTACCTGCTGGGTACGTGGTCCGCTAGTAAATCGAACGCGGCTATATAGAAAGCTATAGCAGGTTTACAAGAGAGTGGATCGCATCTCGGGCTGAATGCTGGCTTAAGCCAGATACGCGAGATGCAGCTCCGGAGGTTCCAATGAGGACATTGGATTTTCTTAGACCCGGAGGTGTTGTTGACGGCTTGTATAGGGCTAGACAAACCGATTCTTTATTGTCAAAACTATATTAATATAGCGCCATAATTTAATACTAAAAATGTATCACTTAAGAATAATTATATTTCTAAAGTTTTAAGCCTAGTTACAAATTTATAAAAAAAACTATTATTTGTAAATTAAAATTAAATTAGAAAAACTTATAAATAAAACTACTAAAATAGTACAAGTTAGTCAAAAGCTAATTTCTAATAAAGTTATTAAGCAACTATTATAACTATTTGTTTTCATTTCTCAAACATGCCAAAACGCAAGGTTGTAGCCAGAGGTTCAGCACGAACCACAACTCCACGTCAACAATTTTATCAGTTTTAATGATTTGAATAAAATTCTAAACAATTTGAAGAATTCAATAAAAACAATTGAAATTAAACCGGAGAATAAATTAATACTAAATGAAACATTAAAAATATCATCGTTTATAGAAAAGAGAACAATCAATTTTTTAGATATAAATGGATTTGATATGAAAGCAAAAAATTTATTTTCGATAATCTCTAACTAATCTTATGATATTAACTTTTATCATTCGAATTTTAAAACAATTGGAAAATGTGAATCAAAAAATACGCCTTTTCAATTTTATAGATCGAATGCAGTTGGCTTTTACCGTTAAGTATGCTTCTGATTTTGCCCATTTTTATTTGAAAATTCTAAATTAAACACAACAACTTTTTATGGATTGAATGACAATTTTATTAGAAAAAATTGTCTTAAATTTTTAAACATTAACAGTTCTTTTAACACTAGAACTACCAACAGTTAAATTAACTGTTTTTTATTTCTTAATTTTATAACAAATCCCTTAATTCAAACGTTATCTTTTGGACTCTATTGGATAAAATTGGTAAATACTTTTAAAAAATAAAAATATCTTTTTTGTTTTTTAAAATTCTTTTTACGCGCCGAAAAAAAATTAAAAACTAACTAGAACTACCAAACAGTTGAAATAACTGTTTTTCTATTTTTTTAATAAATTTTTAGTCTAACGAATTATATAATTTTTTTTTGGCGCTGAAATGTATATTCTTAATAATCTTTAAATTTTTAGAAAAAAAATGATCTTTTTTATCCTGTTTTTAATTATTCTTTTTTTGGAAAAAAAATTGTAAAAATTTCTTTATTAAATAAATATAAAGACAAATTAGTATGGAAATATTTTTTATTAAAAATATTAAAAACAGTTTTTTTAACTGTGGTATTTCTAGTTATATTAAAATATTTGTAATTATTTTAAATCTAATTTTAATAACCGACTTTTGAACAAATATTTATTTAGTAATTTAGAAAGTATCTATGTATCTGGCTATTTGGATTACATCGAATCAAGCATATTTGAAGATTTAAAAAATTTGGTATCTATTGTATTAGAATTAGAAAATTTAAGATTTTTTTTACAAGATAATACAGATTGGATAAATTCTATAGATAAAAGTTTAATTTTAGTGATAGAAAGAATTTCGTTGAAAATTTGAAATATGTAGTAAATTTAAAATTGCAATCATTACATACTAAAGATATAATTATAATTATAATTTTCCAAATGAAGATTTTTGTCTATTTAAAAATTTTCCTCATTCGCAGCTTGTATTTTTAGATTTGAACAGTGCACATGAACAAAAATTTGGTTGTTAAAAAATCAAATTCTACTTTTAGATTTTATAACAGATTCTAAAAGATTATTTGATGGTTCATGTGAATTGACAAAAGATTCTATTAAAACGTGCGATTTAAAAAAAAGATTAAATAATTGTGAATTTAAAAATCTAATCAAAAATATCACTAAAATAAATAAATACACAGAGATTTATTTTAATATTCAACACATGTTTTTTATAATTATAATTTTAAATCTGATCGTAGCTTTTCTTAGGATTAGCTTCAAATTTGTTAAATATAATATTATTACATTCAATTTTGAAAAATATGAAAATTGATTCAGATAACAAAATGATTAAATTAATGCTTTTTAATTAATATTTTAATTTGATCATTCAATTATTGCATTTAATAAACAAATGTGTTACCATAAATGGTATTTTTTGTTCATCAATATCAAGATAATTTATTGAAGATATTATCAAATCTAACTCAAATCGAAATCTCGATTAACCAATATTTTTTGTTAAATAAAAAATTTCAACTTTTTATGAATAAGCTTTTTTTAGTAAAAAAAAGTCATCATTATTTTTATTTATAAGCTTTATTTTCGGCTCAGTTAAGATTCTGATTACCTAAATAAATAAATTTCAATATCATCTTGATGATTTTTATTATTATCAGGATTATCCAGATAAAAACTTAAAAGGGACAGCAATATATGTGACCAAAATTACTTATTCTTTTGTCCTTTAATTTTTTCTTCCCAACCGACTCCAAAGAAATAGGGTAGTTTTCAAGAGTTCAAAAGCTCATATTTTCTTAGATTGTCTTCCTTCGGGATCTACTTCTTGTCTCACCATGTTTATTTCTTGTTCAACTTTTGCCTCGAATTTACCATTACCTTTAGATCGAAACGCTTTATTCTCCTGACTTGGCCGAGCTATCGTATCGGTCGATATTCTAAGTTCATTTTGGTTAGACTCCAACTCGGAGGCGCGTATTTCAAAATCTAGTATTTCGTCTTCCAGTTGGATTCTGTCCAGATCAAGTATCCGTCTTCTTTTTTCTAGTTGGGCACGCAACTTAATTCATTAATATTATTTTATTTAACCTCGAGTCCTTTATCAACTAAGCTATAGACCTGATCAAACATTTCTGGATGTTTTAAACCTTTCGCATGAATAAAATTTCGAGAAATTGATTTTCTTTTCTTTTAAAAATTTTTGACCAAATCTAGGAAACTTAGCAAAAAGAGTGATTCACATGTACTAAAGTTTAAATAGTTAAATTTTGAATTATTATTATTATTTTTTATTTCTCATAAGTATTTCAATTAATAGTTTTCCATGCAACTTTGGCATATATTTAAAAATAGTAAAAACCTCATCACTCTTTAAATAATTAAAATTTCAATATAATAAATTTTAATTTTGAAATTAGATCTAATTCAGTGTCTTCAGAAAAACAATCATTTTTCTCCTGATATAAACTTATTATCTCAATTAAACTATTTTCATCAAGGAATTTTTTTTAACTATAAATTTAGTGCATTAGATACACTTTCATTTCTATCAATCAACATTAATTATTGAATTTGGATTTGAAAATTAATCTGTGTTTAATTTACTGCCTAATAAACTCTGAAAAAATTTTTAATTTAGCTAAATTTTCTTAAAAAAAAATAATATAAATACTTTAACTTAAAGTATTTATCTATTTCCATTATAGTACAATATAATTTTGAATTAAAAAATCATTAGAAGAATTATATTCAATCAATTGAAAACTTTTTTTTTCACTATCATATTTTGCTTTTAAATTTAAAAAAAGTTTGTAAAGGTTTATATCAGGAAAAGCTTTATTTTTTTCTTTAAAAACAAATTCAATATTTAAATTTAATAATTTTTATGTAAAACCATTAGTTGTATCTTTAATTAGTGATGGAAACTTTTTGAAAAAAATTTACCATTCGAATCCTTGTAATGTAAGGATTTTAAATATATATATTTTTTATGTGTTCAAATGTTTTTTAAGAAAGTTTTTTAAAATTTTTGATAACTTTTTAATCTTGAAAATCATGGTAGATAAATTACAAATTTTTTTTCTTTTAATTTGTTAATAAATTAATTTTACTTGGAAAAATTTTATTTATCAAAACTACCTTTTTATAGCCCCATAAACGTATACATTAGAAATTTAATTAGATATGAAGAATTGTATGAATAAAGGGAGCGATTTAATTTAGAACTCATCAAATACACTCATAAAAATATGTGTAATATATTAAAAAAAATATGTAATAATTTTACACATTGATTAGTTTAAATGGAACATACTATAAATTTGTAAAACTTTAACCCATAATTGTGTAAATTCGAAGATTAATAAAAATGTGTTAAAGCAAAATAATATTTTGTAAAACCTGCCTGACATAATGTGTAATTCTATTAAAAAATTTCTGTAAAATCCTTTTTATGTAATTCAAATAGAAGGACATATTTCTTGGCTTAATTAAATAATAAAAGGAAATGTTTTTTAGAAATAAAAATAAATACAATTTTGTTTAAAATTTATTTAAAAATGGAAATATATAATTTAAAAAAATTAATTTAAATTTATTAAAAAAGAATCAAGTTCTAGCAAGCTTGGTTGAGTTTTTTCATTCATTCCAAAAATTAACTCAATGAAGTTGTACAAATTTAAGGCTTGTGACGGATATTCAACATTTAATACCCAGAATGACTTGTATAAAGTATCAATTGCATTTGTAAAATTATACTTGTCGAGTCTAATAAAGTCGTTGTCAAGTTTTAAAAATAATTGCTTGTTGTCAAACAATATTAAAACCGGTTGTTTATTATAATTATTAACTACATTAGTAATTTCATCAAAACCTGTTCCGACCTTAGAAAATTTATTATAATTTTAGTTCATGTTTTTGGTTTAACAAATAAAAAATCAATACTTTAAACTCATGAAGAATATAATTAATTATATCCAATTTTGACACTCTACTTCCTTTTCGACCTTTTGAGCTTGTGTAGCCAGCAGTCATGCTCAAAATTTTGAAAGCACACAATGATATTTCTAAAATAAAGATTATAAAAAAATTTTTTTTATCGGCATTTAAATTAAAAAATCCAACCATCATCATTTGACTGATCTTTTATTGTAAAATTGATTATTTTAACGAGTTCTGAGTCCTCTAATGCTCTTGCCATTTGTACGATTTTTTTCATGTATGTTAGTGGCCAATTAATAATAAATTTTGAACTTTTTTCAACATACTTTCGTCTAAAATCCTCTTGTATCTTTAAATGAATTTTAGTTTTACTGTATATTTATATTTAAAAAAAAATATTTACCAGATATGGGAGTTCTTTTAACTTTGGATATACTTCTAATATTCGTGTTATCGTGGGCTTCTCTTCATGAATCCATTTAAATCTAGATTTAAAAGTTAATTTCATGCCATTTTCAACTATATCTTTATCTTCTTGTGTGTTTACGAAAATGTTTTTAAGGAAGGTAATAGTTCTTTCTATTTCACATGTATCCTCATTCTCAGTTTCAAACGAATCATCTGGCTTCTGGCGTTTTTTGTAAGTTCTTGTTTCAATAGCTTGATTGTTTGAACGAGTATTACGAATATGCCATTCTAAAAAGCCTCTGTTCTTTTCTGGATCATAAATATGTTCCTTTATTTTAAAAAATTTAAAAATTTATACATTTTTTCAATTAATATAAAAATTAAACAAACATAGCCTTTTGGAAGCTTATCATTTTTTAATACTGGAAACAAATCAATCATAGCTTTCGCAAAATTTACTTTAGTTGCTTTGGATGGATTATTGTTGCTATAAAAATGATAATTGATTAATAAAATTTTTTTTTTCATCTTAAAGTTAACAAAATTTAAACTTTTTTTTCATTATTAAGGAACCAACTATTTTAATGATTCGAATACGCCATTTTGTTGCATCACATGTTTTACTATTTTTGTCGGGTATATTAACAGCCAATTTATCTTTTTGAACACATTCTTTGATTTCATTTTTAATCTCTATATCCTCATCAATTGCTAGAAATAATTCAGAGCTTATATTCTGTATATTTGATGTAGTAGTCGGTGCGGCGTGATTTGTCGGAAATTCGACCAAAGTTTCGTTTATATTTGGAATTGATTGCAAGTTAACTAATTGATTTTGGTAACTAGGGATTAGGCCTGCTTCAATCTTATTTGATATTAAAAATATAAAATTTATTAAATTTAGAGCTTTTAAAACAAAATTACCTGAATTAAACTACAGAAAAACGTTTGATTTGAATTTATAATCATGTCAGGATCTAAATCGAATTCTTCATTAAGAATTGAATCATTATAGTAAATCCGATCATAATTGTAGTTTTCAAGTTTTTTTTGGACTTTTAAGTTTTGATCAATCGTTTCAAAAACCTTTAAACCATTTATTGTTTGCTCATAGTTACGTTTTATAGTTAATATTTTATTGTGATGATGAACAAAATTGATTATTAGAAAATACATTTTTAAATTTTTTCAAAAAATTATAAAGCTTAAAAAATAAAAACATTTTTAGCAGGTTTATTAATATTTATTGTATAAAAATTTATTATTGTACTTAAAAATTAATTAAATATTAGGACATAATTTAGCTGATAATTAATTAAATTGACATATATGGTTTAAAAAATAATCTGTTATCATTTCTTTCTAAATTTTTAATTAAATCAAATGGCTGAAAATGATATATTTGGTTGGAATCCAAAAGGACGTGTTCCTCAGTTTCATTCACAACGAAACCATGAAAGTGTTCATCGAAATACTCAAATTCATATATTGTTCCATATATCATGAAACATTTGTCTGCTTGAATGAATTGATTTATTTTTAGAATCTTTTTTTCATCTGATGAGTAAATGATGACAAACATGTTTTTTTTTAAAATTTGGCCAAATATTTTTAAAGATTTCATAATTAAAACTGGATTTGAATTATGAAGTTTGATTAATAAATCTTTTAGTATGTTGTCTTCAATATTTTCAGTTTTTAATTCTTCAATCAAATCGTATTCGGATTCAGTTTTACTTAAATTAAAACTTATTAAGTTGTAACAAAAGTTGTGCTGATACTTTTTTGTAATAGATAAAAGAATGTTTTTACAATTATTAGTTGCTCTTACAGCAGATTTTATAAATGAATGCTTGGCCTCGAACCGAATGGTACTATAATCAACTAAACTTCCGATTTTTTTCATAGCTGTACCGTAATGAACTAAATTATGATGTTTTTTTTTTAGATTTTCGTTAGAAAATAGCTCTTTGAAAAGCAAATGATGTTCTTCAATAAGCCATTCGAGCTGAACAATTAAGCCATATGAAAGGTCGTTTGTATAACATATCTGAATGATTTTAGATAAATAAAGATATATTTCCAATGTTTATTGTCACGAGGAATTTTATCACCAATTAAAAAAGAAAAATGACGAAAAAGACATGCAACCTTAGCAGCTTTTTGTTTAATTTTAATTTGCTGCATGTCAATTTTAATTGGACTAGGTTTGTTGACAGAATCGACTCTACCATAGTTATACAAAATTATTCGCTCATTTAAAAAAAACAAATCAAAATATTTATCTTTTAAAATGAATTGATTTAAAATTAATGATAGCTCGATTGGGATAATACCTTCCCACAAGTCATGAGTTAAATCGAAAGCGTAATTATTAGTTGTATGAAAAAAGGATAATTCATTTAATGCACAAGTGTCATTAATTCCATAATTTCTGGCATTTGTTTTATCTTCTAAAACAAACTTTAGTTTTTGTTCGTATGAATCTTTTGTGGTTCTAGTAAAATTTGTTTCTGTAAATTTTGTTTGTATGGTATTAGTAGAAGCATTGCATAAATGGCAAATATTTTCACCAATAAAGCAACATTTTAAACTAAAAAGTTGATGTAAGCCAAGATTATCAGCTGAGACTTGACAAATCGAAGCACTATAATTTACTCCATCTATTATGATTCCATTAGTTTCTAAAGTTTTTACTTCGTTTGATATACAATTTAGTATTCTATTTATTCCGTATTTTTTTATATCTTCACTAAACCCACAAGCAATCAAAAAAATATTTTTTAGATTAGAACAATTTTTTCTTGTCAAATTCATTATAGTAAAATAAAAAACAGATAGTTTATAAACCCCGGCAACTTCACTAAGAGGATTTTTGACTTCAATTTCATCATAATATAGAAGCAACTTGAGGCTATTTAATTTAGACCAAAATAAAGAATTAGTAAAATAAATTGGCTTGAATTCGTCTTGAATATTAAAATTATTTATTGATCCTTTGATCGATTGGTTTTTAAGTACTAACTGAAGTGTTTGAGTAATACTAATGTATTGAAATGATTATTTTTTTTGAATTATTTGACAAATTCCGTTTTTCATTTTTGTATCATTTTGGTAGCCTAACATTATTTCTTTTGCTTGAACATATTGATTTAATTTCTTTATCTCATTTTGAATTTTATGAGCTGAATTAACCGACTCAAATAAATTTTTAAAAAGTTCTTCGATTAGTTCATTTATATTTTCTTTATTTTTGTTTTTGAATAAAAACGATTTGATCATTAACATAATTGAATTAATGACTTCTTCCAATATATTCGAAAATTCGTCGATTAATAATTTTATGAAGGCTTCTGTAATATTTGGCTTAGATTTGAATAAAATAATCGTTTTAATTATCTCTTTTTTGATGTTCTCCAATAAGATAATTTTATCTATATTTAAATTTGAAGTTAGTTTCTCTAACGACTCATAATGCATTTGGTTATTGAAATTTTCTTGATAATTGTTGGATGATACCGATTGATTATTCGTTTGATTCTGATTTATTTCTAAATCCATTTTTTCATTTTTGTGGTAACTCAATAAATGTCTGTTTAATGATTTAAAATCGTATAAATGATTCTGATAATTACAACTTGGCTGTGTGCATTTTAAAGGAAAGACATCGTCTCCGGATAATAAATGTTGTTTCAAGTGACTAATAAAACCATTTTTAATTAAGAAATTTTTTTGACAAAGAGAACACGTATACATTTTTATAACAAAGAATATTATTTTTTTAAAATATTTTTAAATAAATAATTCTTAGGAATATTTTTCTTTTTATATTGAATTATTTTTACACATCATCTGATGAACAAAAAATTATTTAACACAATATAATTTTCTATTTTACACAAATAAATTTAATTCCTTTTTAGATTATTAAAATCTAAATCTCAGAATATCTGTAAAAAAATTTAGTATTTTTCTACTCTTTTTGTGTACAATTTTAGTCATTAAGTGTTTATTTTCCATTCGACTTTTTGTGTAAATTTTTAATAAATATTTTTTTTACAGTGTAGCTTTTTTAAAAAAACAAAAATAAAAAATTAATTTAATTAAATTAGAAGCTTAAATAAAGCTAAATTGTATAAAATAATTAAATTAATTTTGCGAGTTTTTTTAGCTACGAAAGATCTTTGATATTGAGATCTTTAATAATCTAAAATAATTGGTAATTGCTCATAATAAATTTCAAAAAAATCTAATTCTCAAAAAAACTATTTTAAGAATAATATAACAACAGCGACCAAACTAAAGAATATAGGGAAATTTTTGAGCAGAAGCGTAGTAAGAGAAGTTTATCTGGTGAAGATGGCAATGAACCCAAAAAAGTAGACTAGTGAAACTCGAATTGAATCATGTCGAATACGAAAAGATTTTGGATGAATTGATCGATATAGTGGATGATCTTCAAGTAGACAATTTGAGGCTATCAAGTCTGGCGAAAAAAAAACCAAATATAATTGAGCAACAAAACATACAGATAAAGAAAAATTGAAAAAACGTCTCGATATCTTTGAATCTACGCGTGAATCATGCAACAAATCAAACCTGGGTTCATGCAACTGGGATCAACAATTTTACAATGATAGATGAGTAAGATAGAGGACGTCGGGTTAAACATTATCGAGTTATAATTGGAATTATTTCATAGTTAGATATTTTGCAGCCATAATAATGACGACAAAAGATTAAACAATTTTTTGACTCTTTGAAACTACAAACGAACAGAATAGCAACAATAAGACGCTTTAGAGTTAAAGACGGGAGTCCACATTTTTCACATAATATGGTTGTACTTAAGAACGATAAAGACAAAATTAATCAGTAAAAGGAACAACCAATCATGCCTTAAGTTGGAGAATCAGAGGCTATAGCCTTCAACGTTATAAAATCGTCAACGACGGTCAGCAACATCAACCCGCAGCATAATCAACCAAGAGTGTGTCTCAATACTTATAACAAATCAGCTTTCCAAAATAATAGTTTCTAATAGAATAAACTATCAAACATATTTCACTCATTCAAAAGAGACACACTGTTTACATACTTTACACATTAATCGAAATATTTTCTTTCATTCTCAATCAATCCTTTTTGTCGTAATAGTTCCTCCTGGCGGTCTAATAATTGTTAACGTGCCCATCCCAGTCTTTGTCATAATTTCCGGGGTACTAAATTTGTAAATTCTAAAATCTGATCCTCTTCAGATGGAAATAAATTTTTTTCAAATTTAAGTTCACGAGCTCTCCACGGAACTCTACTAAAAGCAGCTACCACACAATGATGTATCCGTCTCTTTACGTATCTTAGATGACCAATAATTAGCCGTGTGTTGCACCACCAGTTTATACATATTTCCAAAACCATAGATGTAATTTTCATGTCGAACAGCAGCTTAAAAATCTTCGCAGACAGTCACATAATTCGGAATTTTCCTTATAAATCTATTTCTGCCATATTCTAGCCCAAAATCACATGTATCGGTCAAACAGGATTTTTAATCCCAAAACGATTTGTTTGTCTTCACAAAATTGAGACCTAAAATTTTTGTCGTGATGGCTTTTATCTCCTAATTATGAACGTTATCTATAAGTTCATCTAAACTGGCTTCATTTACAATGTATTCTGGGATATGAAATCCAAAACTTTTGACAATTTCTTTTAGTATTGCTCCTCTTTCAGTCATGATTTTAATGGTAATAATTTAATTATAAACGATTTAATCAACCGTTTTAGTCGATTAAATAAAATAAACAATTATAAAATTAAGAAACAACTTTTATTTATAGTAAATAATATCGGTGCTTTAAATTAAAAATTTTAACAATTGTATTTACAAAATCATAATAAATTAAAATATTTAATCTTAAAGACTTGGTTGTTCATTTTATCTATGACAAAAAACGGGTCTCCCCATTTATGGGATAATTTTCTTGATAAACCCTTGCCAATTTTTACGACATTTCGCATTAGCAAATAACCCTGAAAATATTATATTGGCCTAATATTTCGATGACAAAGTATGTGAGATTTATTCACTGTGATATCTCGTCTCTGTGCTGCATTAGTAAAGACTTCCATAGTAGATTCTCTTATCTTTTAACTCTTTCATATAATATTCAGCTTCTTCCGACACAGCGTCTTTAACCTCTATATTTACTAAAGGATCATAGTTTATTATTTCAATATACGTTTTTAGAACTAAATTAAGTGGAATTTTTGGTTTTCGACAATAAAGTAATTCAAAAGGACTATAGTCATCTCGTGTTCAGAGACGTTATAGAAGAATGAAAGTTCCAAGACGTTCGAATTATTTTGGTGGATTGAAGGGTGAAAAAAACATATAATAAAATAATTTCTAAACATTAAAATACAAAAAAAAAAATAAAGTTAAAGTACAAAAAAAAATAGAAAATATTTTAATTGCACATATAAGATTGTGAAGTATGGTTTTCCAGTATTTGGTTGCAGCGACATAAGAAGTTTTATCCGATTTGTTTTTTATTACATCTCATGAGCAAAAAATTATGTTTTTTTTTGGAAATTGCTAATTGAGGTTTCGGAAAAAATTAATATAAACTTAATTAAATCAATAGATTTTATTTGTATTGGTAGTTCAAACAGTATTAAACATATTTTTTAAAAAATTATTATGTGTTGGTATCATTTAAGAAATAATGTAATAAAAATTTTAAGTTAATTTTCCAGGTATTAATAAGCTCAACAAAATTCGAAAAAATATTCAAGAGAGATTTAATGTCAAATTGTCAAATTGAATCTTATTACAACAAAATAAAAAAATTTTTTCACCAATCGAAACAAATATAATTTATTGCCGTTCTTTGAGATTTTTGAACAAGTTGTCAAATTAGAATCAAGATCGATATTAAAAATTAGCATAAATAATAAGATGGAAGCTAAACATGATGATTTTTGAATAAATTAAATTTTTTTAATACTATCTGCGCTTGTACTAAATTGATATTTGATAAATTGACGATTTTAAGTTAAGATTTCCAAAAAAATTTAAAGTCTGTCTTCTGCTAATGAGGGGTTATAAAATAGCATATTGGGAAAAACTTTCTTTGCAAATCAGTACATCCAAATACAATAACCGGAAACCCATATTTCACTTTTTTATAAGTACAGTTAAAATGAAAAGTACTTGCGTTGTAAATAGTTTTAATTAGTTTTTTGCTAGTTATTCCGAAATTAAATTTTTTTTTAGTAACCTCCTTTAATTCTTAATCCCATTTGCTCACATCTCTGACCCAAAACAAATAGGTTCATCTAAATTGTACGTTTTAAGATCAATATTCGAATAAAGTTTGTTTTTAACAAATTCTTGAAGCCCAGTTATCGCTTTTTTTTACGATAATATTTTAGTTTTGAATTTTTAATAAACTTGGTCTTGCTTGATCGTTATAATGATTTAAAAGTAAATTTTGATAAATTTTGTATGGTCGTGATATGTTTCATTGCAAAAAATCTTCAATTATATTTTTAAATTTTGTTGATATTCCATTTGATTTTTTTACCAATTTTTTAGGTAGATTTTCTGAAGGTTTATTCGAATTAATACCCTTAAGTACAATTGTTCTAAGTTTTTGACATTTCATTGTTAAATAAGGTGTTGAACATTCTGATGAACATTCGCAGAACTGGTAATAAACTCGCATTTTATGTAAGTCGTTATTATTATAGTATAAAGTGAAAGCGTTTAAATTAGACTTTTTTGTAGGGGGCGATGGAAATTTTTTTAAAAAAAATTCTTAATTCTTAATAATTAGATCTCGGATTGATTTCATTTTTTATTAAATTTAATTTATTTATGTGCTTTTACTTTGGAGAAATTTATTTATGAAAGAAAAATTAAATAATTTAAATTTTATGTATTTTAATCTTTTCTATTTTTTTATTAATTATTATATGTATTTGCAATTTTTTATTTTTAAATTTTTTTTCAAGTGCTATTTATTTATAATATCTTTTTTATGGTTTTTTATTCCTCATCCTCAAATAAACCACCCAAGTTATACAACTTAATTGAACAAAATAAACCACATATTATGTTTTTACTGAAACTTGAGTACATCAAAGATGACTTTACAAATGAATCAATAAAACAAATATTGTGTACAGTTAAAATTAACAAGGAATAATTATAATAGGATGTGTTTACAGGCCTTTAAATCCTACAAATAATAAACCTTTTTTTGATTCTATCGTTAGAGTTCGTCTAATTTTAAAAAGTGTTGGCTTCACTGGGAATGTGCTTGATTACATTATTACAGAATCAATCTTCAAAGAATTTCGCATATCGAGATACGTGCACCTTTAGGCAATGTGAAACAAGGCCATGTTGTGTTTTCGTGGAGTTATTGTTCTTCTAATAAATTTGAAGGGATTTGAATGATATCATTTTAACTATCGTTAAAGCGGATTTTGATAGTATGACGACTTAATTTTTTTAAAATAAACTGGCTTAGACTAGTGTCAAATGAATACGAATGATTTGTTTGATTGTTTTTTTATTAATCAGTAAATGAAATGTGAACGTTGTTTACCAAAATAAAACGAAATCTTACGGAGATAGTTAAATAAAGAGCTAAAAGAGCTTAGTAATATAAGAATAGACTTTGGATAAAATGTAAAAGTACAAGATTTTCCAAATCAATTATTGAGAAATATTTGAAAAAAATTACTGTCAACGAAGCTCGAAGTCATGATAGAATTTGTGGTTTGTTCTTTTTACAACATTGCTTCACATAAACTCCACTTGATCATTTTTATCAACCCATACATTGAAGTTGTTTTAACTGACAAATGGAAAATAGCTTACGTTTAGAATTCTAGACCAAATATTGGTAGTAAGAAAGATTTAAAAAATTGAATTTTTACATCATTAGATAAGTATAATATTCTTTTTATCGAGTAAAGTCTCTTGTATGCGCTTGATTTGATTTTTGAGGTGTATTTAGTAAAATTTAATTTATTATCAATAACAATTCCAAGTAGTTACACATGATCGACGGCATTAATTGGATTATTGTTCAAAGTTATATATTTAGGTAGCACAATTCTTTTGTAAGTGATAA
Organism: Brachionus angularis; assembly: GCA_021432725.1. Taxonomy (NCBI): domain Eukaryota; kingdom Metazoa; phylum Rotifera; class Eurotatoria; order Ploima; family Brachionidae; genus Brachionus; species Brachionus angularis. Next base: position 1,614,435 of record JAJVDD010000007.1, read on the forward strand.
ACATACAAACAGTTTTGGTCCAATTTATGTCTAAACGATTTAATTGACACCAACTTGTTAGTTTTATAGAGTAGGTATTAACATTGTTTATCAGTGTGTTTAAATTAATGTGTTTATCAAACATTGTCGTGTCATCAACGAACATTACTGTAGCCAATTCATTCATGAACCAAGAAAGATCATTTATGAATAAGAGAAAGAATATTGGACCTAAAACAAAGCCTTGAGGTACTCCCAGTTTGATGTCTACTGGGTCAGCTAATATATCCTTATATTACCTATTGTTTTCTATTTGTAAAATAGTTTTTAAAAAGTAAAACTGCTTCTTTGCTAAAACCATAATGGGCAAGTTTTCTAAGCAGAAGTGATGTATCAACTAGATCAAATGCTTTTCTGTAATCAATAAACAAGAAAAGACCAATTTGTTAATCATTCAAGATTTCTTTCATACTTGATATAATTTGGTTTAAGGCAGTTTCACATGATCTACTGGGTAAAAAGCCATGTTGACCATCAAAGAGTATGTTAGAGTTGTCAAAATAATTTAAAATTTGTTTTGACAAGATTTTTTCAAAGAGTTTTGTAGCTCGTGATAGTGCTGAAATACCTCTATAGTTACTCAGTTCTTCTTTGGAACCTTTGTTCTTGTATAGCGGTGTTACTAAGGCATTTTTCCATTCATCGGGAAATGTTGACGTGCTGATGCAGTAGCTGAAAAGTTTTGTAAGTAGCGGTATAAGAATAACTCTAAGCTCTTTAAATATCTTGATTGATTTCTCTGGAACAGGGAAGATATTTGACGTTATCTATACCTATTTCTATAAAAATTGAAAGGATATGATATAATCAGCGGGGCTTTTTAGTGGTTCAATTCCTTTTTGGCGTTATACTTGGTTATTATCTAATTGGGAAGTGTTTACCGCAAGGCTCGGTTTTAGGATCTATTCTTTTCGTTATTTACATAAACGATCTTTTGGAGTAATTTGTTAGTCCCTGTTTATTTTATGCGGACGTTCTGAAACTAATGGGATTTTTAATGAACCAAATTCAATATCGCTTGAACTACAATCTTTGATCTACAGTATTAAATATTCTAAAATGTAAGGCCATACTTTGCTAAGCCTAGAACTCACAGCAAGAACTTAAGCAAAGAGTTTTTCAATGAATTTAAAAAATCAAATTTAGTCCATACACTTGATGTGTATGAGGTTTTCTAATTTTTTAGTTGCATACAAAAAGAGGTACGTGTATCTTTAATGATATTTCTCATATTTAATTGAGAATATAACAACAACTACTACAACTCCTAATTCAACTCCTAGTTAATCTTCTTCTACTCAGTTTTCAATTGAAATAACTACTACTTCTACCATATGTTCTTTTTCTAAAAAAATGTCTAATGTTACAACTACTTCATCTCTTAAAGCTAAAAATTTAACTAAAACTGGCTCGACTACTACAGTACAAACTAAAACTAAGTTGTACGTTTTGTTTTCCTCTCTTCTTCCTCTCTTCTTCTATGAAGAAAGTATAATATTTAATTTAAAATCAAAATATTTAATATGGTTAATTTTAAAATATATTAGTTTTTTTACGATTACCTGTTGAAGAGAGAGTAATTTCAAGAAATGTTTTACATGTGAAATCTGGGGAATTGTAAAATTTAATTCAAAACGATAAAGTTTTTGTCAATTTAAATAACAAAGAACAAGAGGGTTTTTTTAAATAATTAATTACAATTTCAATGTAAGTTTTAATTAATTAAACAATAGCAACCGTCATGATAAATGATCCTTTTTTATGTTGCACGCTCAAAGAGTTTGATTGTCAAAAAATTAACTACGAAGATATTATTACGACTAATAAAAACGAACTTGAGTATTAAAAAAAGGTCGATTCAAAAAATGAAAAAAACCAAGTAATCAATTAAATAAATAAATTTTTTTTATTCTAATTAAATAAAATAATAAAAAGGGTTCAAATAAGTTAACAAACACAATCAAAAATCGGAACGAAAGATATGATTCCTGCATTGTATAAAAAAAAGTCATTTGATATGGCTCATTCTCATTCTGCTCAAGCAATCAGTCAACAGTCTTCGGTATTTTAATTTTATATATTTTATAATAATTTTAATAGAGAATACTTTTTCTATTATATCTAAATTATTTTATGAATATCTAATATATTTTTTTCTATTTTCTTTCTATAGATCATTTTTATTTTTTTGTATCTAATTAAATTTTTAAGTAACTATTATATTTAATGAATAACTATTTATTTTTTATTTTTTGCGGTTTTTGTTGTTGCTGGTCTACCTCTTTTGCGTTTCAATTGATCCACAAGTAGATCAGTAGCTTTATCAGGATATTGACAGAAGCCTAACCTTTCACAAATTGCTATCATATGCTTACACTGATAGTTTTTTTGATAATAAGAGCATGTGCATGCGCTAAGCATCCAATTTTCTTCATTAATTGTTATGATTCTAATTCTTTCCATGTTAATGGTCATTTCATTGAAGCTCTTAAAATTTAGATTACGTAATTTAATGAGATGATCTTTAATCATTTTAGGACTTAGTTTTTTTTTCAATTCCAGATCGTACATAATAAACACCATTGATTATTGTTGCCTCTTTTTTTTCAATATTCCATTTAAAAGCACAAGTCCAATCGGATAAACTAATTTTAGGATTAGTTTCATATTTTTTATAATTTATGTTTAAGGTTGTATTTCTATCTATAGACCAATCTTTGACAATATCTTGTTCTGCTGTGTTAAGAAATTGAATCAAGCCTAATCTATGACGATTTGTTCCATTTTCTTTTATATATCTATTGGTTGATTCTAATGCATTATTAGATGAAGGAATGTTTTTAGCATAGCCTTCATACCAATTCGAATGAGAATCTACATATTGTGTTTTAAAATATTCTAAAAATTCTATGAAGGTTTCTTCAACTTTCCATTTATCAAAAAACAAGTCGCAATATTTTTCAAAAAATTCTTTAGAAGGTGATAATTGAATTAAACAAATGTCATTACGAATTGTTTTCTTTTTTAAATTATCTTTAATTGATTTTAATCTACAGTCTATTCGTCTAATTACGTGAGACCAACAATAAATTCTATTGGATAATTCAAAAGAATTAGTAAAACCATTAGTTATTCCTTCTGCACAATCAGCAATCAATGTATTTGGATTATAATTAGGTTTTAGTTTTTTTATTGAAGTAAAAAGAAATTCATAATCATCAGATGTTTCTCCTTTACAAACAGCTAGTCCAAACGAATGAAATTGTCTTTGATAATCAACTGTACCAGCAACTAAACCTGGATATCCTTGCCAAATAATTTTAAATGTACCATCAGCACAAACAACCTTGTTATGATCAGCAAATGATATTAATCTATTTTTTGTAAGAAAAATTCTAAAATATTCTATTTCACCATTAGTAATTTTATCGTTAAAATTACCAACAAATGGTTGATCTAAATCTTCAGGTACATTTACTCTTTCTTGGCACCATTCTAGAAATTGACTCAAATTAACTGTTGGAGGACCTATTAACTTTGTTTTAATTCTATTTAATAAATTTGCTATCTGTACGTCAGTTAGTTGTTTGATATTATTTAGCATTAATTGTTTTTTTATTTGCTTTGGTTTTCGAATACCTTTTTTGTATAAATCCATTATAAAATTTGTAGTATCTTCTGGTAATTTACCTTTTTTATTTTGAGTAGAATGAGTATGTTCGTTTTCCGATAAAAAAATGTCAGTCAATAAAGAATCAAATCTTAAAAGAATGTATAAAGATTTTAAGCAACCGTATTGACATCTAAAATATCTTTTTTCACCTTCCTCTGTTTTTTTTGTATTCCCTTTTTTCCATATTACGCCGTTTATTAAATTATTTTTATCATTCAGAGCTTCGCATGCTAACTTAAAATTGTCGTACGTGGCAAATAAAGAATAATTTTTTCCTTTGCCTCTTTTACCTGTTTCAATCTTATTTGTATCTAAATCAGTAGAATCATTACTACTTTTACTTGAATCAAGATTCGGTGCCTCTAGATATTCTAACTCAGCAGTTTTATCATTTATAGTTTTTTCTATTAAATCCATTTTCAAAATTAAGTATTTCAAATTAAAAAATTTATTTAAAAGTTTTTGCTTATATAATATTTTTTCAAATTAAAATTTAAAATTATTTTAGATATTTATAAAATATAATTGATAAGTTTTAAATGAAAAATATTCATTAATGATTTTAGTGTTTAGTTTAATAAATTAGAAGTTGATTAAAATAATTAGATTAAAAATTGATAATTTAGTGATTGAATAAATTAAATTAGATAAAAATTAAAAAAAAATTAGGTACAATAAAAATTATTTTAGATATTATTCAAAAATATATGCCATTTTAATAATATTTTAATATAATTTCAACTTTTAGATACAAATTCACGCTAATTTTGTCTAGATTTCCGAAATTTTTTCAAATTATTCACAAATATCCAATCAATTTTATAGCCAATTTAACAAGAATTTCGAATTATTGATTCAAAATATAGATAAAATGCAAAGTCAACCGACTTCTAATGTTTTAAGATCTAATTTTGTTGATGAACGAACTCATATTCAAACAAATACTTTAAATAATCAACATAATTTAGAACATATGTCTTTATTAAATCAGAGTTTTTCAGACGTTTTCACTCAGATACCATTTCAGCCATCTAACCAGATAATCTTGTTAAAAAATCGAATGTGTTAATTTCTAACTCTCAAACTTCGACAAATAAATCTAAGGTTTATTTAAGTGAGCAAGAAGTCCAGGAAGAGGTACGAAAAGCCGGTTCATCAGGAATCGCGTTTGCAGCTAATCTTATGGAAAGATTATTTTCTATTAATGAATTAATAGGTTGTAATGTTTATGGAAAAGGAGAAAAAGAATTAGCTAAAAAACCACCTGATTATGAAAAAGTAGAATATATTCAAAATTTAACTGAGCTTGTAAACATTAGCTACATCACCTAGCGGATTTTTTATCTCAATCTCATCGTAATAAAGCAATAATCTTAGCGAGTTTTTATTTTTCCAAAAATCTGAATTATAAAATAAATATGGTTCAAATTGACAATTACTCTTATAAGCTTTTATTACTCTTCTAATTCTTTCATTATTCAAAAGTGATTTTAAAGTTTTTTTTATGCTCACATATTGAAATGTTTCATTTTTATGGAAAAGATTAAATTTTGTTTGAATAAATCTTGTATCAAGCCTTTCGCCAAATGCATACTCAACAGATTCTACATATAACTCATTTGTTTCGATCATTTTTTGATGTTTGTATGAAGTATTGATAAAATCTAACAAATTTTCAAGTTTTTTTATATTTACTAAAAAACTTTTAAGTGTAGCTGGTTCAAATGCTTTTTCAAATTCATTTATGATTTTGCTGAGAAATTCGCTTATAAATTTAATGATGATATTAAGTGTATTACCAAAAATTGATATAACTTGATTCAGTAGAAAATCTGTTAGTTTAGGATTTGATTTTAAAGATATAAAAACTAAAAAAACTTTTTTTTTTAGAGTCATCATAATTTCATCAAAATCGATTGTTTGGTGATTTGAGCTCATTTGATCATTTTGAATATATGTACTTGTTTGTGAAAATGAAGCTGTTTTATTAGAGTCTATTTGAGAAAATAAATTTACATTTTTGTCTTTTATTGAATTTTTAACTGGAACTTTGGAACTTTTAGGAAAGAATAAATGATTGTCTTTCATATGCCGGTTTAAAGCACTTAAAGTAGAATATTCATTTTTGCATTTATTATAAAGACATTTGATTGGGTTTATATTTCTACCTTCAGCTTCATGGTTCTGTAGGCGGTTAATGTATGATGTCCTGTCATAAATTTTATTTGAACCAATGTAACAAATTATCATTTTAATGACTAAAAATGATTTTAAAAATTTAATTTTATAATCAAAATTTATTAATTAAAATTTATTAATTCATTTTCACCTTAAATAAAAATCACTAAAAAATTTGTTTCAGATTAATGCTTCAATACAAAATTGTTCTAATTTATAGACAATTTGTATCAATTTTAAAATTTATTGTGTCATCAAAAAACTTAAACTAATTGTGTCAAAATTTTTGACACAATTTTTTTAACAGTGAAATTTATTTAATTTTATTTAAAATTTAATGAGACATAATAAATAAAAAAATTTAACAAATTCTTTAAGTTTTTAATTTTTTTAAAAGCCTGTTGCGTATTCATTATTCAAAATTACATGTGGTTATACACGATAAATATGTTTAATATAATTACGGCATTTTTCAGGAGTCAAAACATTTTGCCAAAAATCCCCAATATTTTTAATTAATGCTATTTTAGTAGTTAGCTTATTGTGTCTTATATATGTTTTTAACTCTTGCCAAACGAGCTCAATAGGGTTTAAATCCTAGAAAAAAAATTGAAAAAGAATAAATAATTTAAAAAGTTTATTTTTACCGGGCTTTGTGCTGGGGTTGGCCAATGGTTAATATTATTCTCACTGATCCATTGTTTAGTGATACACGATGTGTGTTTTCTGTCATTGTCTATAATCAATCTGTGAGCATCAGGGAAATAAGTCCTTTTTTAAAAAAAACTTGTCAAATAAAGCGATTTTTACGAATAGTTTATATTTTACTTAATAAAATGTAATAAATTTATCGATAAAATATGAATAAAATCATTACACTGCATGGTGCCTGAAAAAATACATATAGGCGTGGCTCTTCGGCTACTAATGCCGGCCCAAAGAGTCATCTAATTTTTCAAAGTTTTATTTTTGTAAAAAATATGAATTTATATTTAAAATATTTTGACCGGATGTTTAGCTACAGGAGCTTTATAATAACGGCTGTCTTTATGTACCCAACTAAAAGTTGGCTCTCAAGTAATTAAAATTTGTTTTTTATAATTTATATCTATAATTTGATTTAAAAAAAAATAGTAAATATACAAAATGGAAAATCTACAATTCTCCACCAGGTTATGCTGCTACAAATTCTGCTATAGAATCATTTAATTCTGTTATTAAGCGCGATTTTACATATCGAAAAAAGTTGTGTTTATTCTTTTATCTTAAAATGCTTTGAATTTATAAAGTATTATTGTAATGCAAGACTTTTTCAAAATCCCAACTCAAACTGCCAGAGCTAATAAGTAAAAGTATCACAAATTGGTCTCATTATCAACGTATTGATAAGTTTATTTACAAGTTCAATAATAATTATACCTTAAATATAAACAAAAATGACTTTAGTTGTAAATATTTTTTTAAATGGGGTTACTGTTCACATCAAATCGCTTTAAAAAATTTGCTAAATAATGATAATTTTGTTAACAAATCTAAACGTGGGCGCCCGAAAAATAGTGAAAAATGTTTTATAAGAGAATAAAATAAAAAAATTTTCTTATCATAACTAATTTTATTTTTTATTTTATATTTTTTGGTAATTAATAAAATTATTATTGAAAAAATTTTTTCTTCAACACAAAAATTTTGTGTTTGAAAGCGAATTGTGTTGAGTAAAATTGTGTTTGTGGTGAAGAGTTATTAAAATTATTTCATTTGTGGGGAGATAATATTCCCTTTTATTTTTTTTCAAAATTTAAAATAAATACAAAGTTTTTTATTTCCAATTTATATTTAAATGCTTAAAATCCTACGCTAAAAGAATTAATTTTTTCTTTTAAACATTCAAATAATTTTATATAAATTAGAAACTTTTGAATTTATTTTTAGTTTTTGTTCAACTAGATTATTCTTGTTTATTTAAATAAAAAATTTTATTTTTAAAAGCCACTAACTACCCCACTGCCGGTCCCTAGCCCGGGTAAGAGTAGGAGGGTGATGATTACCACTAACATTATTCAATGTTTCGTTAACTATTAAATATGATCATTTTTGATTAAAAATTGCTTCAATCTTTTAACAAAATTATAAGATATTTTATAGACAAAAAATAAGGGTCATAGCGACTATGTGATCAGATGTTCACTAAATTATGGGAACATTAGATCATGTCGACTTTGTGATCTGATCTGATCACATAATTTTTGATCACCAATTTTGTGATCAAAAAATTAATTTAAAAAAAATAAAATTTTTTTGTGATCAATTTTATTTTTATGTGAACAAAAAAAAAATTTTGTGATCAGTTTTAAGAAAAAAAAATTTTTTAATTAGATGTATTAAAAAACAATTTTATTTGTGTTTTTTACTTATGTGAAGTTTAATGCCCTTTTCATTTTTCATTAATACTCCACATATAGGACATGGTAAGGGATCAGGACATGGTATGTTTACACAATGCTTTTTTGACAGCTTCCCTGGTTTCCTCACTAATAGTTTGTTCTGATAAAGCTTGGTCTTTCAGAAAAGCAGCTTTGTCTTTGACAGAATCAAAATTTAAAGCTGAAACTTTTTTAGTTATTGTATCCAAAGATTCAGATTCTGATTCGGGGTCAGTTACATTAGTACCGTCATCTTTTAGAGTAACTGACTCAGTTTTTTCAGATTTATCATCAGAAGCTTCTTCTAAATTAGTTTCTCTTGACTCACTTGGATCTATTTCCGAAGACGGTTTTGAACCAATTAAAGAACCTAAAATTGATTCTGATTCACTATGATTTACGTTTTCATCATCATCATCATCTTCATCGCTTGACTCACCGTCCTCAATATAATGAAAAACTGTACTTTCATCTTCATTACTAAAAACATCATTACATTTCTTTTCAATGAATTCAAAACTGGTTCCAGGTTTATAATATTTAGAAATTAGATTTAACATCAAATTAAAACAATTAATACGATCGCCATGTACACCATTATTGAACCGCCACATGAACTCGTCCAAATATGATTGAATATAAGTGCGTTTACATCCTCGCATCTCCTTTTTAAACATGGAAAGAACGAGCCTTCATAAACAGATTTGAAAGAGCCGCAATTAGAACATCGCCATGCCAAAAGAAAATATTTGGCGTCTTTGCTTCTTTTCCGCTTGTCTAATTTCATTGTTTGGCCTTTTTTTTTACAAGATGCTTTGGTACAAACTTGATGAGAAAGAACTAGTCCAAGATCTTGTATTTTTTTAAATATTTTTTTTTCTTCTTCGCCATCCATTTTTTTTTTAATTTTTAAATTCTATTTTTTCAATCTAATTAGATATAATTTTTAATTTTTTTTGTATAAAAGATATAAAAGCTTAATTTTTTTTAAATTGTTTTATTATATTTATATATGTAATTATAAAATTTAATTTTTTTTTGTATTTTTTTATTTTTTTTAAGACAAATTTTTTGTGATCAAAAATTTTTCTTAGTGATCAAAAATTTTTTTTGGTGATCATTTTTTGATCACAAAATTGGTGATCAAAAATTATGTGATCAGACAGATCACAAAGTCGACATGATCTAATGTTCACATAATTTAGTGAACATCTGATCACATAGTCGCTATGACCCAAAAATAAGTCTTTTCTATTTTTTAAAATTCTAGTTAATCGAATATTCGTATAATCGAATTCTGTAAAATCGCAATTTTACTGTATTTAGTTAACTAATCAAAAAATTAAAAAAAAATAAATAAATACAATTTTTTATTTTTAAAAACAAAAATCTTTTGTTAGATAGTTTTTTTCTGAATTATAGGTTTACGATTGTGGATAATTAATCATCTCCTTTAAATTTACTTAAATTTGAATATCATGAATCGTTTTTTCTATTTTATTCAATAAATCATTAAATTCAAACTCAAAATGTTTTTCCTTTAAAGAACCTTTTGTCATTTCTTGATTCTTATTTGACTTTTTTATAAAATTTTTAAATTTATTTGATAAAAAATTAATAACAACAGAGCTATCGTTATTTAAATATTCATCTTGACGAATATAATCAAAATTTTCTGTTATTATTGATATCAACATGTTTAAGAGAATGAATACCATTAAAATATAAAAAATTACACTAAATAAAATTCCTAATAAGGAAATTTCTCCATTATATATTTCTTTAGGAATTCTATTTAAAATCATTAAAAATGTTGTTTCAAATGTTGAAACTATTGTTGAAAAGTAAGAAGATCTTTCATTCATTAAAAGGTATAATAGTTGAACAAATGACGTCCAATAAATTAGAAATATCAATCCAAAATATAATAATTCTTTAAAGCTTGATCTAAATGTCCACATAAAATAATGAATATTTCTTTTAAATCGCAATAATTTTAAGAATTTTAATGTTCCAAAAAATGATAAAAATCCAAATAAAATTCCTAAAGTTTCATTCCAATAACTTAATAATTGTAATTTTACTATTTTTAGTTTAGATAATTTATCAAATAAATCTTGTTTTGCATATAATCTATATAAATAGATAGCTAAAGTAGCAAATGAAAATGAAAATATTGTCCATTCTATATAAATCCAAAACTGTTTGAAATATTGTTTAAAACCTAATTTTATCAATGATCTAATATTTTTGATCATAAAAAATACAATAAATATTAAATAAATAATATTAAATGCTATTATCATTGAATTTAAGCTTGAATTTGCCTCATATAAAATAACGGGTTGAAATTTTAATGATTTTATTATATTACCAGTTGGTAATAACTCAAATAGAATTGTACAATATGCAAATAAGTTTAAATTTACATTATATAAAGAAAACTCAATAAATAAAGCTCTTGTTTGTTGATCAATCCAACTTAATCGTTGTAAATTTTCTAAATCTTGTTTTATTATATTTAAACTTTTTTCTCTTTTCAAATCCAGTTTATAAACATAACCACCTCCAAAATAACTGGAATATATACCTAAATAAGGATATGTTTCTAAATCATTTGAACTATAATATTTAAAATGATCTAAATATTTAGAATAATTTGAATGTTTTGTTATATTTGAGTTCATTTCTATCCAATTAAGACCGTAATCGGATTTTTCTTGATTTAAAAAATTTAAATCATTATAACAATCATTTTCAGTATTAATAAAATTGGATTTTTCTAATTAAAATTAATTTAATTTATTAAAAACACTCATTTAATTATTATATTTATTTTACCTTTTTTTACTCTTATTTGTCTAAGAATAGGCTTATCTATGACGAATGAAGTCAAATCATTCATATAATTATCTGATCTAAAATTATTAGGCAAATATTTATTTAACCAATACCAAAGATCTTCTATTTTTGAAATGTCATCAAAACTGTTCCAATATTTTTTAATATCAAACAAAGTCCTTAAACTATTTTGATAATTATAAGAGTTAAGATCTTTGTTTGTATAAGAAACAACCATTAAAACAACCAAAAAGATAAAATAAATAAATATTTCTCTTAAAATCATGAAAGATTTTTTTTCTTGTAAAAATTTATTTCTTTTATCTATTTTATCATTCTCGCTTGTGCAATAATATGAATTTGGTCCTTGAATTTTAGATATTCTTGATCTATTCTTCGAATTGAGTTTTTGACTTCCCAAAATATCATCATTTTCTAAGTTAAGATTTGGTTCATTATGTTTGTTATCATCATCAAAATTAGTAAAATTATCCAACTTTCGAAAAATTACACCAAATAAAATAGCTAAAAAAACGATCTTTTAAATATGGATACATTATTTAATTTAATTAAGATAACTTAAAAAATAAAATACTTGAATGGGTTGTGTTATAAAAAAAGAAGTTAATATTGACATAATAAAAGATCCAAGCCATTTTTTTACTTTTTCATCACCAAAAGAAATACTTTTTATAATTATAAAAAATAGACAAACTCCAGCGATTGTTATTGACAACATATAAGCAATAATTTTGAACCACCATGGAAGTTTTAATTTATTTTTTCTTTTTTCATTATTTGATTTATTTTCTGGCTCTAAATTTTTATCTATTTCATAAATATATTTTTTTGAATTTAATTTAAACGCTTCTTTTTTTAATTTTTTTATTAGATTTGTTATTTTTTTATTTCTTGAAATTCTGCTTTTAGATCTTCTAAACAATTGAATAATTATAAAATTTGGTGGCAATAAAATCAAATTAGATATGAAACCAATAGCAATCTTTAAAAATTAGAAATATCTTTGAAAAATAATTTATTAAAATATTTTATTAAATTATATCACTTGTTGAGTGCTTAAATATAATGGACCTATTTCTAAACCTCCTGATTTAGCTGATGTATCAATATCATAATATAAAATATTTATCAACATATTGCTTAAGAGAAGTACAAATCCACATGTTAGCCTATCTATTCGTGTAAAAGTACTTAAAGTTGGTCTAGCTAATATTGAAAACCATAAGTGTCCATCACTAAATTTATCTTTTGTTTGTCTTGGTAATAAATATTTCAATTCTTTCATTTGAGATTCACCACAAGCAGACAAGTTTCTATCAATTAAACCATCTTCTTTATCTAAAGCAAACCTAGGAAAAAATAACTTCTAAAAATCAATTTCTAAAATTTAACATTTATATTAAAAATACCATTTTTCACATAAAAAAATAAATTTCTGATTAGTTTGTAAATCTGTTATTATTAAATGTTTCAAATACCATGCTGCTTTTTGTCTTTTCATAGCTGAATTATCATGAAATATTCTACATAAATACAAATTACCAAGTGGTTTTTTAACTGACATAATAAATGTATCAATAGCACTTCTTTGAAACAAATATTTATCTTTTGTATCTTGACTATTTAATTCCCTTATTGAAGTTTCTCCATGTTGACCAAATAAATTTATAAATACTTTTGAATCAGTTCCAGCATCTTTTCTTGAACCAGTAAATACACATATTTCATAGTAATAATTATTATCAGTCTGATTATCTTTCATTAAATGTATTTTGGTTTTCATCTTATCTCTTTTATCCATTATAATACAAAATATAGAAAATAAAACATATAAACAGCATACTATAATTACAGTTGTATATATTGTTGGATTTTTATCAAATGAAGAATTAGCAAAGACTTGTTCAAAATTGATTTCAGTTGGCAAGACAATAAACCCTCCTGCAAAATCGGTTAAATGACTAGAACGACAATTAGTATATTCAAAATTAGTATTTTCTTCTATAACTTCCATTCCATCTGTTAACCATTGACCAGTTTCTTTATTTAAATAATAACAACCAGTTGAATATATTCTTATTGAAAAATCACTGGTAAAATTAAAGACATTATTTTGATGTTTATAAATTAATTCTAAATCAGTTTTGTTAATAATTTTATCAATACAATAATCTTTGGTCTCTTTTTCACTCAATTCTTTTATTCCTATTCCAACAAAATTATCTTCTGATGTTGTATTGAATAACTTAAATAACATTCTATAATATGTTTGATTTTGATCTTCAATTAAATTTTCAGGACAAAATATTTCAAAAAAGTCAAATAACTTTTTATCTAAATCTGGTAACCTTTCCAATTTAGCCAAAATTAAATAAGAAACGTAAGATTCATTTTCGGGTCTCAAATCAATCTGAAGAGCAGAATTAATATATTTTTGTTGAGATTTCAAATAAATAATGTTGTATTTATTAATATTTGTGAAATTAGAATTATTTTTTAATTCAGCAATATTGTAATAACTAAATTCAGGTACAATAAAACTTTTATCTCGTTTAATTTTAAATTCAAATTGTTTTTCTTCATTTTTATTTATTTTGATTTCTTGACTTTGTTCAGTAAAATAACTTAAGCCTATCATTGAGGATTTTTCTACACTGACATGATCATCATTTAATGTTTGAACAGCTTTCGGTAAACTAAACAATTGCTGAACAATTATTTTTTCTGAACAATCTTCATTTAATTCACATAATGTATTATTAGGAAGTTTTACATTTGAATCCGATATATCATAGATTCTTTCTAATTTATATGCTAATTCTCTTAAATATTTTAAATTAACACTTTTAGTTTTTATTTCTGTTTGTTGTCCGATACTCAAATGATCAGTAGCTATTTTTAATAAATCGAAAAAAATTTTTGATGTTAAATTAAATGTATCAAGTGATTTATTTTTATAATCTTTCATTTGATTTATGGATAAAAATGCGTTAGAAGCTGCATCAACAATTTTATTTGCAGCTTGTTTTATATATTGAAAACCTAAATAAAATAAGCATTTGTTATTATAGTATTCAACTTTGAATTTTTTAACTAAAAAAAATTTTAATTTTATGATTATTATTTTTTCTTAATGCTAAGCTTAAACCAAGTACTGAATTAATAATTAAAATAAAAAACTTAATATTACTTCTTGTATGTAAATTTAAATAATATTATTAAACAGTTTTTTACAATAGTATCTTCTCTACTAAACCTTAAACTCAAAATGATTTTTTTCAGAGAATTTTGTTTTTTGGTCTGAAATTTATTGCTGAAATTAACTTTGTTTAAGCATTATATCCAACAATTTTTTTTAGTTGTGTTGTTTTAATTTAAAAACTAATACCCAATGAATGTGAAAATTTCAATAATTTAATTGAAAGGTTACTTGTTTTTTTAATAGATTTTAGTGATGATTCAACATCAATTTCATTTGTATTTTCTGTTAAAATTGATAAAACAGAAGCAATTAATTTAATACTACTTACATCTGTTATTTCTAAGTCAGTAGCAATATTTATAAATTCTTTTTTTATCAATACGTTTAAATTTGTTCCATTAAGTGTTGTTGGTTGGCTATTAATTATTGAAGTAAATGATATAATATTTTTTGATATAAGTTGTAAATCACCTTGTTTTAATAAGTTGAAAAGTTTTGAATTATCTTTATCATATAGTATTTGATTAGTTATATCTTGTATGAAACCATCTTTTAGTTTACATTCAACAACTTGTTGTAAGTCATAAATTGTTATTGCATTAGAATCATCGATTATTTGTAAAAATAAATAAACTCTGTATGAATCGTATGAAACTCCCTGTGGTAATTGAATATTTAAAAAGCCCTCAAAATTGAAATTAAGAGCTATTGGATTTGGATTGTTTAAAAATTTAGCAAAATACTCGTATCTGACAATATAACCATCAATATCAACCCAATTAAAACATTCAATCAAAAAATAAGTCATTAAAGCATAACCTTTTGTATCATTTATTTTACAAGAACCATTAAATGGTTTTTCATTTATTTTGAAATTCATGAATGTTGATCCATTTATTAACCTTTTATTATAAAGGTTTAAAACTTGGATTCTAAATTCTACTCTCCAATATAAAGTAGATGGAAATAATTCAAAGAAGTTGCTTGAAATAACAAGCTCTTTTGTTCTTATGCCAAATAAATATTTCTGATTGAATGTTTCATTCAAAAGTGTCCATTTTGAATCAGAAAAATTTGATTCTGATTTAAAATAATATATTCTGTATTGAAAATTAATTGATTTAACTTCGTCACAACCATCAATACATTTACTTTGTATTATTAATTGATTGTCAGGATTTATTCTCAACAATTTTCTCGCTTTAACACAAAATTCTGATATTCTACATCTATGAAAATAACTATATAAATATTTATAATAACATATTTAAATATCACTAAGTTTACTTTGATGATGGTATGGGTATTTTAGGTTCATAAAATAATTTAATTCTGATATATTGATAATAGATTTTGCTGTAATGTGTAGTTTTAATTAGAAATAAATTGATTCTATTTTCACGATAAATTAATCCATTTGGTAAAATAGTTAGTACATTTTTAGTTGAATCGAAATTCAAATCATCTTTGAAAAATGAACAATTAAATGATATTTAATATATTATATAAATAAAGTTGATGAATATATTTTTTTGAATTTTCTCACCTATAATTCTAAAACATGGACTTATAAAATTAGATATTGATGAATATTGTGAACTGTATTTTTTTAAATTAAATTCGTCAGTTAAATTAAAACTATTTAAATCATATTCTTTATAATCTTCTTCATTTTGTTGTTCAATATCAAAACAATAAAATTCGAAATTAAGTTTATCAGCTGAAACTAGAAAATCCATATCATATGAATATTTAATTGGATTTAACTCTAATTTTTGATTGATACCTATTTGAATATAATTTAAACCATTTTCTAAGCCAAAAACAGCTATACCACTTGGAACTATTTGAATATAAATATCATATTCATAATATTTTTCTTGGCTAAACAGATAAGAAAAAAAAATTTTATTATATAAACAATATTTAAAATTATATAAGCCATAATCAAGTGTATTTGATTTTATAGTTAATTCTGAATAATTTACAGTTGGATTATTTGATAATATAACTTGTTCTACTGGATTTGAAGTGATATTAAATATTTTCCATTCTTTTATTACTGTATAATTGAAATCAGAGAGAAAATCTGTTTTAATTGAAATCTTGATTAAATCTGATCTTTCAATTATTTTTGGATTGGTTATATTTGTTTCAAATTCACTTAAATTTGCTTGTACATCAAACTTAAATGCTAATTAAATGATCATAGATTTTTTAATAATATTAAATTTTATCAAATAAAAATTGAAATTCAAAACTTACAATAATAAATTTCTATTGTTCTATTAGGATAATTTGAATTTGTTGAATTAGAAAATTTAGCTGAAACATTAAAATATCCGATTTGATAATATCTTTTCAAAATAGGTAAAACTTTATCAAAATAATCAGAATCAATCAAAACATTAAATTGAAATATTGAAGTTAAATTAGGATTTAAATTATTTAAACTTGTAATATAATTATGGGTATCATAAGAAGCTATTAAATCACTATAAAAATTTGGACGACCAATATCTATTAAGATACTAGCACTATTTGAATCTGTTAAATCTAATAAAACCAAACTTCCTTTTTTAATAACAATCGATGAGTTTAAATAAATTTTATTTAAACCATTTTGTACATAAAATGTATCATAATATAAAATATTAAATTTTAAGTTTAAATCAAAATTAGAACTAAATAAAGAAGCACAAGTTGAATTCAAACCACATTGATCAAATGATATTATATTTATTTTAATAAAACCACTAGAAAATGTATTCAATTCAAAACCAATTAAATTTGAATCAAATTTAAATTCTGAATTCAATAAAAGATATTTCAAATTTGAACTGTAATCAAATAAATTTGAAATCAAATTCAAATCAGGTCCATAACTTGATTTTAAAATTCCTTTCACCTCAACCAAATCGATATCTTGATTTCCATAATTAATTTCTATCATATTTATTTCAGATTTAGATGAAACAAAAATACTACAATTTAAAACTCTATCAAAAGTGTTATTTTTACTCCAACAATAAAAATCCAAATTATGATCTAATTTTAATTTAAAAACTTAATACTAAAAATCTAATTTAATCTAATAAACTAATTTTTTAAGTTACCGTTATTGATTTTAAAATTTCTACTAACTGATATATTTTCATCTAAAAATTTGGATGTCAATTTTCCAATTTTAAGGTTCATATCAACTGGTATTTGATATATAATATTTGTTGTAATTTGAGTTAAATAATATTTTTCATTTATTAAAACATTAAAATAAACTCTGCAATTTAATCTTGGATTTAATTTGAATATTTTTAAATCATTTATAAAATAATCAGAGTAAACTAAATCAATTGCTGATAGATCCATTCCTAATAAATTTTCTTTTGTTTCAATTAAAATCATTTGTCCTTTTCGAATTTTTAAAGTAGAGTTTAAAATAAATTTATTATAACCTTTTGTTATATTCAAATAAAATTGTTGATAAATTCTGCTAAAATTAAAAAAAGGGCTAGATTTATAGATCCAGTTTGAACATGTATCATTTATTCCACACCAGTCAAATTCAATTATATTTATTAAAATAGATCCATTTTTATTAGCAATCAATTCAAAACCAATTAAATCAGTATCAAATTTAAATTCAGTATTTGTTAACAAAAATTGACCATATAAATTAGTTGAATTTATTTGTTGTAATGAAATTGATAATGAAAGATTTATAAATGATCCAAAATAAGAAATTAAAAAATATTTCTCCTTATTAATTGAAGTTAATAAATAAAATTCATCTTTATCATCAAATGTTTCAATTGTACTCTCTTTATCTTGACTAAATACCAAAACATTACATTTTATTGTTTTATTAAAAGTTTGATTTAAACTTTGACACAAAATGTCAATTCCTTGTTCTTTTTATTTTAAAATTTTAAAAATTTTGAATAATTAAACTTAAATAAAAGGTATTAAAATACTATTTTTAATAAAAACTTGCTGTAAATATTCAAAAGAATTAGTAAAATTATTGGTAAAGCTCAAAGTTATATTTTGCCAACCATTTTTAGATAATTTAAATTCAGCATCAAAATTGTAATCATAATAAGCTTTATCAATTAAGCAATTAAAAAACAATCTCATATTTCTCTCCTCATTTAGTTTAGTTAAATTAGAAGAATTTAAAACAACAACATAATCTGAATAAAATAAACTCGTTTGATTAGTGTCAATTGATATAATTGAAGAATTATTAAATAAATCTAAATAAACCATTGAACCTTGGGGAATTAATTGACTATATTCTAAATTAATTCTATTATATCCTTTAGTTAAATTTGTTGTTAGATTAAAAACTGTTTTGTAAACAGGTAAATAAAGTGTTTTAGATAAATAATCAGAACATGATATATTTTTAGGACACAATAAATCATTGATTTTAATCAAACTTATTGAAATACTTCCATTCTGAGATGCATATAATTCAAAGCCAGTTAAACTTGAGTTTAATTTAAATTCAGTATTAAACAACAAATATTGATTGCTATTTGTATTTATTGTTGAAATCAAATTATTTGAAACAAATGCACCATAAAATGATTTCAAAACACCTTTTTAACAAGTTAAATAGATATTATTTGAAAAGTAAAAAGTATTAAAAATTTAATTAAAAATGTTTTTATTTTTCTTTGTGGTACTTTTAAACAATTATTTTTTCAGATTACAAGATTGCTTAAATTATTCAACTCTTCAACTATAAGTTTCATCTAAATAAAAATGTATCTAAGATTTGAATCTATTTTTTTATTTTTCGAATAATACTAATATAAATTTTTAAAATTGTGACGTCTATTTTCGATTTTTTTCTTATAAAAAAAATGTGAGTAAATTACAACTCTTACACAATTTTGTTCTATATCCTTAATTATTTTTACAGGAATAATTATCTAAAGTTGTTACATATTTTATAACCAAAGTAAATCTAAATAAAGAAATGATATAATAAAATATTAACAATTTACCATTAACTTTTATTAAATTTGTTTTACGATTGGAAACATCTGTAATGCTCAAATAATCATATTTTGTATGAAATACAGCTTGCAAATAAAAACTAATTGTTCTATCAAAAGTATCATTTTTATTTAACCAGTTAAAATTTACATATTCATCTTTTTGAATAGAAATAATTAAATTAAAAACTTTAAATAATAAATCAAGCTTAAATAAATTATACAATCTGTGACATAAAATAAACGAGTTAAAGAATAACTTGAGCCAACAAAACCTGATGTTAAATTATAAACACCTACGTATAAATTATTTAAATTAGAAAATGTTTTTATAACATCAATTCTAGTTTTATAAAAATCTTGATCGACAAAAACATTAAACAAAATTCTAGAATTTAATTTAACTGAATAAGAATTATTAATTAAACCGTAATCGGAATAAAGCAAATCATCTGTTTTATTAATAACAAAAATACTAGGATTATCTGCTTGTAAATAGATCATATTGCCTTTATTGACTTTAACTTTATTTTCAAATCTGATCTTATTGTAGCCAGGTTGTAAATTAAAAGAAGAAATATATCTCAAATTTGATATATTAATTGCTGGACTTGATTGTTGTATCCAATATGAACATGAATCATTCAAGCCACACAAATTAAATTCAGCAATCTTTATATATTTCAAGTATGAAATAAAAATGTAAATGTTTTATTTATTTAAAAAATTATTTAAATACATAAATTTTTGTTGTGTTCAATTTAGTAATGAATGTTTCAAAACCAGTTATAAAACAATCAAATTTGATCTCAGTATTTGCTAATAATAATGCTTTAAACAAAATACTAACTGTTGGTAAATTATTTGAATATTTTAGTGTTGAGTCAAAATTCCCAAAATAATACATAGGTTTATCTTAATTGTTAATTTTTGAATTGTTAAAAAAATATTTCAAATTTTAAAAATACCACTCATATTAAATACAGAATTGATTTCTTGTTTGATGTAAAATTTATCTGTTTTACTTAAACCAAAAGCTGTTATTGAACATAGAGTTGTTTTATTTAGAATTTTATTCTCTTCTAAACAATATGTATCTAAATTTTTATCTTTGTTATTTTTAAAATATATATATTTTTTTTTTAATAAAATTTTTAAAATATTTAAATATAAAACCATTTTTAAAACTATAATATCTTGTTAAAGTTAAATTAGTATCTACAAATTTTGATGTTATATTAAATTGTTGATAGGAAATATTTGAAATTATTGGAAATGGTTTGATGAGACTAAAACTAGTTGAATAATATTCAAGATCAATTAGTACATTTACATAGAATCTCCAATTTGAGTTATGATTAATTTTATATGATGTAAAATTATCAAATGAATAATCCGAATACAAATTCGGATTAAAAGTATCAATTTTAACAAGATTTTTTTCACTTGTTTTTAATGTTACCATTTGGCCTTTAATACCCCGAATTGGTGTTGATAAATAGAATTTATTATATCCAGGCAATAAATTGTAAGTTGCTACTAATGTTTCAAAATAATCTATAGAAAAATATGGACTTGCATTTGATATAAAATAAGAACAAGATTCATTTATTTTACAATCAAACATTGTCAAAAGCTTAAGTGCATAAATAAACTTTATAATTTTAAAATAAAATTTCCTAAAAATATATTTAGAACTAACCTTTATTTCAACAGTACCCGATTTAGCAGCATTAAACTCAAAACCAACTATGGAAGAGTTAAATTTAAGCTCTGTATTTAATAACACAAATGAACCATTTAAATTTACTGTAATATTATTATTTATATTCAAGCTTGAATTTAAACTTCCAAAGTAGTTTAACTTTTCATCTAAAATATTTTATATTTAATTTTTTTTTTAATTTTAAAATAAATTTGAAAACAACTAACTAAATAATTCATATTTTATATTCAAATCAGACTCATTTAGAACTGTCACTTGATCAGTTTGGTTAAAGCTTATTCCAGAAAATAAACAATTTATTTTACTTTCATAGATCAAATTTGACTTTTCATCACAATAAATATCCAAACTTTTTTCTTATAAAATGAAAAAAAATTTTATTAAATTTTTAGTCTTATCAAGAAATATATTCGAGTTTGAATTGTTTAGCTGTTAGACAAACTTAATATAGAATAGTGAAAAAATTATTAAATATTAAAACAATAAACTTACCACCGACAAGATTGAATTCTTTTCTTATTAATGAAGAATATTTTGAATTAGAAAAATTGAACAAAATTTCATAATTATTATATTGGTTAAAAAATAAATTCAAATTAAAAATATAATCAAAATATTCTTCATAAATTAAACAATTTAATTGTATTCTCCAATTTTTAATAGGATCAATTCTGTTCAATTTTAAACTAGCAGTATTAAAATAATAGTCAGAATATAATATTGAATCATCTGCTTCCATTGAAATTCTAGAATTAAAATTATAAAATGAAATCATTGAACCTTTTGGTATTCTAATTGGAGTGTCAAGATAAAATCTATTTATACCATTAATACAACTAACTCCTAGGCTAGAATAAATTTCGTATTGTTTAACATTATTATTAGTTAAAAAATAATTTGAACATGTATCAATCAAACCACAATATTGTTTAAACGAAATAATAGTGATCCATAGAAGACCAGGATTTGTGCAATTTAACTCATAACCAATCACTGTTGAATCAAATTTAAACTCAGTATTTATTAGTAGATAATTAGTATATGAGATTGATGTTGCTTTTAATTTAGAAAAATTAAATTGATAGCCAAAAAACCATTTAAATATTTTAGTAAAATTGTTTATATTAATAAACTCATTTGAATCGTGTAATTTAACTTTTAATTGATCATAGTTTGTTTGAAAAGCAAATAAATAAGTTATGTTTAAAGTTTTATTTAATTTCAAAGAATCAAAATAATACTCAGATGAAAATTCAGCTTTAAATAAATAAAAATATGATGATTTAGTTAAAATCCAAAAATAAAATATAGACTAGCTATGGTTTAATCCGTTAAATTTAAATATAGACAAATGGATAACATTGGAACATAGTAGTTGCATTCAAGACACTTTATAATTCATTAATATACTCACTGGTTTGTTCACAAGTTTAAAATATTATTGCTATACAAGTGATTAAGTAAAATTTACTCAAGAACAAATAGTTAATTAGCTTATCTGTACTTATCATATTATATATGTTAAACAAGAATTAGCTTTAAATTAAATGAAAAGAAATACATGACAAAACAAAAATAGAAAAATTTCTAATTGAATAGATTTTTAATCAGAATTTCTAATAACTATATAACTAAATAAAGATTATTCTAGAAAACGAAAGAATTAAAATAAATTAGAATTACAAACATCTATAAATTATTAGCTTCTTAAAATTGTTGAATAAAAATTCAAACTAAATCCAGATGATCCTGCTTTTGAATAAAGTAAGATAAATGATTGAGAGAGAAATTAAACCAAAAACTGTCTATATATGTATTAAAATTTAAAAGTTGAAATAAATTTACCATAGGTAAGTTTAAATACTCGGTTTAAAATTACAGTTGAATTTAAAAATTTTGAATTTAAATTAAAATCAGAATAAATCATATTCGCTGATACTGGGTAAAATTTAGACAATTCTAACATGTTAAAATAATAAGTATCGTTGATTAAAACATTAAAACGAAATTTCCAATTTTGAAACGAATTTAATTTAAACAATTTGGAGCTACTTAAGAAATAATCAGAAATATAAGTATCATCTGATGTATCAACTGATAACAGACCTGGTACTGCTGTATTTATCAAAATCATTTGTCCTTTTTTTACTCGAATTGATTCATTCAAATATATTCTGTTTAATCCTATGCTCAAATTAAACTTAAATGTTTGCAAATAATTGAAATAATTTGTTATTAATGGAAATCCAATGTTTGTTGAAATCCAAAAAGCACATGAATTACTAATATATTCAAAATTACATCGATTATTTAAATCAATAATCTTAAAATTAATAATCTAATTAGAAATTATTTAAAAAATGGTTTATTTTTTTATAGATATTTTTTTCTAATAAAATGAAATATTTTTATAATTTTTATTCTAATAATTAAATTATAATCCTCGTTATAAAGTATATTTTAATCAAATTGTGTTTCAAAAAAGCTGCTGAAAGTTTATGTTTTTATTTGAAATTTAGAATATTTGAAGTTGGTTTTGACAAGTAATGGAAGTGTAGAAGCAGACGAGTCAGATGATAGTAACGCAGAGATAAGAACAGAAGTAAATAAAACATTTCGCTGTAATTTTAACAATTGTAACTTCGAGTCGAATAACAAATCGGAGTGAAGATTCACTACTCGAGAGTGTACGGGAAAAATTCCGGTAGATGAATGTAGGTGCAGATGAATCACCTATAAAATTTGATTAGATTTTGACCATATTTAACTTAATTGTTTATTTATTTTCTTATTTTATTTTGTAATAACGGAAAGTTAACTTAATTTTAATTTTAATTTTTTTTATTTATAACAGTATAATAGGGAAACTGTTTTTTTAGTTGCAGATACAATTTTTTTTTAAAATTTTAATTAAATATTATTTTGAATAAATTTAAATTTTGGTGAAAACAAACAAACAAACAAACGGAAAATTAAAAGATAAATAGAGAAAATACAAAAAAAAAAATAAAACAAGGAGAAAATGAAAGAAACACAGATTTTAGATCTGTATGCCGAAGTGGTGGTATCTAATATACCAGATCTCCACAAAGGTAAACAGATCTTCAAAGAAGAGCTCGAAGAACTCATTATTAAAGAAAAGTTCTCAAAGCTCCTTGAGTGCAGAATTGGTGCCGCCAGGGAGCTAACTCGAAATGCATATTAGTCTGGAGATGGTCAATGACCATCCCAGACTAATAGAACTGATAGACGGTAAGCGGTTCGGCGGAGCAACACTTAGGACCCGAGGCTAACGTCAACAACGGATGGCTGTGGTGGTGGTAAAAGTTGAAGCGGTAGCGCCATAGTGAGCCTGGGAGGGATGAAGCCCCTCCCAGTCCTAACAGTATAAATTTATTATTATTATTATTATTAATAAATATTATTTCAATTTAACTTTATATTTTTTATTTAAAATATAACTGTCTTTAAAGAGCAAGTTCTACATATGCATTAAATCGCAAAGTTATAGCAGATAGGTATTCTAGGTGTAGCAACCTTGTTACAAGATGTTACATTTTGCAGAACGATTTTATCTAATTTTTAAAAATAGTTACTCAAATTAATCTGAATTTAAATGAACATGACATAGCTTTAAAATTGAATATTTACTTAATAAATAAACTAGAAAAATAATAGTAGGGTTAAGTTTAATATCAAGAATATAATATTTGTTTCTATGTATCTATAAATTTAAAATTTTTGATACATTTGATACAATTGGACACAAAAAAACTAGACACAAGAAATTTTAATTAAGATATTAGTAGAAAATTCATGCCTTTAAATATTACTAAATCAAATATAAAAAAGCTTAATAACTTAATAATTTTATACTTATTTTATCGGAATTAACATTAATTTTTTTTTAGAAAAAAGATGACAAAAAGAAGTTTAAAAAAAATTTTTTTTAAATTTACATGAATTGTGATTGAACCTGCCTTAATGGCGTACATTTCAAAACCGATAACAATAGTGTTAAATTTAAATTCTGTATTTGGTAATAAAAAATCACCAGTGAATGATACTGATGTATTTGAATTTGAATCAATCTCTTTAGATGAGTTAAAATAGCCAAAATAGTTCAATTCATCTTTATGTTGAAAATTAAATAAAAATAAAATTTCTAAATGTTTTTAAAATTTTAACTATACTTGTTAAATTAAATACAATATCCGGCTTGTCTTGATCAAAATAAACTTGAAAAGAATCATTCTTGTTCAAACTTACTGCTAATACACTACAATAAATTGTTTTATCCAATGTTTTACCAGAATTAGCGCAAAAAGCTTCTAAATTTTTAACTTTAAAAAATATTATTTTTTAGTAATTTGTTAAATATTTAATTTAATTTTAGTTTATTTACAATAATCCGAAGATGTTTGATAAATATTTGTGTTTTGATAATCATTTAGTTTTAGTTGATAAATACCAGCATTTTCATATTTATACTGAATATTAATTAAACTCAAATAAAAGCTTTGATCAATAAGAGCATTCAATTTTAATCTCCAATTAAAATTTCTATTTAATTTTTCAATGTAAGAATTACTAAATTCGTTTCTTGGATAATAATCTGAATATAAAGCTGTTCCACTTTTATCAAGCGATACACTACCACGTGGTAAATTGTTAATAAAAAAATTTAATTGATCTAAATTAATAAATGATCCTTTTGATACTTTAAATGGATTTTGTAAAAATATTTTATTATAGCCTTTGTTTATGACAAAGTAAAATGTATTTAAAGTGTAAAATGTGAATTTATCTCTTAATTGAATATAGTTTAGATAACTTGAACATAATATTTTTGATCCACATTGGGCAAAACTTCCAACAACTAATGATATTTGACCTGCTTCATCTGCATAAAGTTCAAAACCAATCAAATTTGTATCAAATTTAAACTCAGTGCTTATTAAATAATAAAATCCATATGATGTTGAAGAAAAATTATTGTATAAATTATAAGAACCAAAAAAGTCAAAAATAAAATTTTCTATTTTATTAAAATAAAAATTATATAATATCAAGTTATTTATTAAAATATAAATAATTAATTTACCTGATGAAGATTCTATTTCATTTGAATTGCCATCACCATAATCGATCAAAAATGAATTGTTCATTGAATTTGAAATAAAAACAACAACACAATTTAAATAAGTACCATATTTGTGATGTTTATTTGAACATATTAATTCACTCGAATAAACTTTTAAAAAATTTAAATTAAAAAAAATTAAAACAATTTAAATAATAATAATATAACTGTTTCTAATTGAAATTATTCTATTCATTTTTAAATTTGTTGAGTCTAATAAACCAACTGTTAAATTAAAAGAAGAATAAGTTAAATTTTTTGGTAATGAAAATGTCCTAAAAGGATAAAAATAGCTTAAATAGAATCTATTTGAAACTAAAACATTTAAATAAAATCTCCAATTTTGTGTATAATTTAATTTGTATAAATTATAAAAATTTGTATTCATAATTAAATAATAGTCTGATAATATCAAATCATTAGTTGCATTTATTGCTATTAAATTAGCTTCTTGTTTTACCATTATCATTTGACCTTTGTAAGCATCTATTGAACTATTTAAGTTTATCAAATTATATCCTTTTTTAATTTGTATATCAACAAATGAATATTGAATAGTGAAATAATCAAGTGGAAATTGATTTGGTAAATTTAAAACCATATATGAACATGAATATGATTGATTTGTTTGACATTTATCTTCAAAATCAATTACCTATTTAAGAAAATTTTCTTGATCAAAATATATTTATTTTAGCTTAGTTTTTTCTTTAATAATTAGTCGATAAAAAAATTTTTTAATATTTCTTCGTTATAAGGTATACAATGAAATATTATTGATAACATAATAAAAAAAAGTTATTACATAAAATGAAGCATAACCATTTTTGAGAGCATAAATTTCAAAACCAATAAGTTTTGTATTGAATTTTATTTCAGTATTAGGTAGAATAAAACTGCCATTTATATTATAGCTGATATTACCAAGAATTGTTTTATTAGCATCATAATTTCCAAAACAATTTATTTCTTTTTGATCTGACGCTATATAATACTGTTCTATTTCATTTTCTAAATAAACTAAAACTGAATCGTTTTTATTCTGGCTCAAAACTATTAAAGTACAATTGATGGTTAAGCCTAATGTTTTATTAGAATTTAAGCAATAGATATCTAAATCTTGTACTAATAAGATAATAAAAATTTAATTTACCACAGCTCAATTTTATTATAAATAAATATATTAAAGCTTACAATAACTTGATTTTATTTTAATAGTTGATATTGATGTACTATTTAATAAACTAGCTGTTAAATTAAATTCTCCAAAATCATTATATCTATAACTAAATCTTAAGTATGTATAATAATATGCTTCATCTATTAATACATTGAATTCTACTCTCCAGTTATTATTTCTATTTAATCTTTTCATCAAATTACCACTAACATAATAATCAGAATATATTGAATCGCCAGATTTATCAATGAATGATACATTTTTAATATTTGATAGATAAACAAATGTACCTCTTGGAACTTTTAACTGCTGATTTAATAAAATTTTATTATAGCCTTGAGTAGCATTAAAATTAAACACATAATAAACCAAACTGTTAGGAATCAAGTATTGATTTTGATTAAAATAGCTTCCACATGTTTGAATTTGACCACATAAATTTGAAAAATTTCTTAATTCAACTCGAATTGAAGAATTTTGTGAAGCATAAAATTCAAAACCAATTAAAATAGCATCAAATCTAAATTCAGTATTGAAAAGATAATATTGATTTGGTGCTTCATTTTTAAAGGTATTGTTTAAAGTTTTATTCATAGAGCCAAAATTGTTTAATAAAATATCTTTATTAATAGTTGTTTTTAAAAAATTTAATTTTATAATATCAATTAAAGTACCTGAATAAGTTTGAAAATAATCCGTGAATCCATTTCCATAATTTATTCCTATAAAAAAATCTTTAGCTTTAGTTAATACAACTAAACTAAAATTTAATTTTTGGTCTAAAGCTTGAAAATTATTGCTACAAATAATGTCAATCGAATCTTAAAAGCAAATTTTTTTTTATTAAATAAATTTTATTAAATTAAAATTTTTACTTTCTGCTATCAAATTGCTACTTATAATTAATAAAATTAAAATCTCTAATTTTTTTAATATTCGCATATCTAATTAGTGTTGGGTTGCGGATTGTCGGATTTCGGATTGCTCCGGATAAAATTTTTCGGATTTTGATCCGGATAACAAAACGGATTTCGGATTTATTTTCGGATTGGAAATCGGATTACGAATCGGTTTTCGGATTGATAACCGGATTGAGCTACGGAGCGGATTGGAAACCGGATTGTGGCTGGCGGAGCGGATTGGAAACCGGATTGGATCTGGCTTAGCGGATTGGTAACCGGATTGGATCTGGCTTAGCGGATTGGTAACCGGATTGTGGCTGGCGGAGCAGATTGGAAACCGGTAAATGGTAGCAGTAGCGGAAGAATAGCCAGTAAGCGGTTGCAGTAGCAGTAGATTAAAGCCGGTAGGCGGAGCAGTAGCAGTAGATTAGCCGGTAGGCGGGAGCAGGGCGTAAGCGGTAGATTAGCCGGGAGGCGAAGGAGCAGAGGCGGAGAATTACCAGAAGGTGGTTGGAGTAGAAGTAGCGGAAAAAAAAGGTTTAAAGAAAATCAAAAATTAAAGTTTTTATGTATTTTTTATTTTATTAAAAAAATTAAAAAATAAAATTAGCTTAAAAAATATTTTTTAAAAAATTTTATTAAAAAAAATTTACAAAATAAAAAATAAAATTACAAATAAAAAATAAAATTACAAATAAAAATAAAATTACAAATAAAAAATAAAATTACAAATAAAAAATAAAATTACAAATAAAAAATAAAATTACAAATAAAAATAAAATTACAAATAAAAAATAAAATTACAAATAAAAAATAAAATTACAAAATAAAAAATAAATTTAAAAAAAAAAATAAAATTACAAAAAAAAAATAAATTTAAAAATTAAATTCACACATTAATACATAAAATTTAAAAATAAAAAATTAATGTTTAAAAAATTTAAAAAAAAATTTTAAAAATTAAAATTTACAAAAAAAACATTTTCAAATCAATTTATAAAAAATTTAAAACGGAAATACTAAAAAAAAAAATATGTAAATTAAAATTTATATTAAAAAAAATATTAATTTAAAAACTATATTTATTATAGATCTACCGTTAAATTTCTTCCGAAAAAATTTTTTGGCCAAAAAGGCTAATTTATATAGAAATTTTATTTAAAAAAAAAAATTATTTTCAAAAAGGCAAGTTATTAAAAATATTTTAATTAATAATATTTTTCTATTTAAAATTTTATATTTTTTTTTATATATAGATGTCTCTTTTAAATTCAAAATAAATTAAATTTTTAAATTAAATAAAAAAATTTTAATCAAATTTTTCATCTTTATTATAAATATCTCTTCGAGCTTGTATTTACTTCAAGGGACTAGTCTATGGCATTATGGCTAGTTTCCTCCGATGAAGGAAGTACGGCCAGATAGCTTCAGTTCTGGCTGCTGGTTTAGGGTTCCAGCTAGGACTTGGTCCGAACGATTGACCCTCTTAATCGAAAAATATTAAATGCCATTTTGTTCGATCATTTTGTGCCAAATGATGCTGAACTTATAAAATAAAATAAAAGAAAAATAAAAAATATTGAAAATATTTAATTACAATTCCATTGATTAATAAAATTTTTTTTTCAATCATTTTAAAATTCTTATATTAATCTCAATGATTATTTTTTTAAAACGTTTTTTCCTTGTAATTTTGAATAATAAAACTGATGTTTATTATTTAATAATTCAATTTTTTCAGTTAAGCTTAAATTCAATTATTTTTTTCAAAACGTTTTATCCTTGTAATTTTGAAAAAACAAACTATAAATTTTAATGTTAAATTTTAAAATTTTACTTTTATAAAAAAAAAATTATTAGCTTTCTACAATTTTTGGAAATGTCAGAAAAACTACCAAGATCACCATCATCAAATGAAAATGTTTCTCAAAGTAAACGGATCAGGTCTTTTGACCAACCCACAACTTCAACTATGGAAAATTTGAATGAGTTTTACAATGATGAAATCGAAATTACTAATGAACAAACGGAAACACAGTTATTATCAACCGCTGAGTTAAATTATGAAGAGGATGAATGGGAATCTATTGACGAAGAGATTAGGTCGAAAAAAAAAAGGAAGTCCAAATGCTGGCAGTTTTTCAAACAAAAATATAAATTAAATAAAAAAACAAAAGAGAAAAAAATTTTTGTTACTTGCCATCACCCAACAAAAACCGGTGAATGTCTAAAAACATATCCTTTTTCTGGTGAATCGACTGGTCTTTTAGTCACACATTTGAGATCAAAACATCAATTTGACTGCACTAAAAAAGATGAAAATCATAACGAAAATATAGATCCTAATTTTTTTTTAATGATGTTCATTATCACATCTAGTTTACCATTTCGTTGTGTTGAAAATCAGTTTTTCGTTAAATTTTGCAAAATATTGAATCCAAGTTATAAAGTACCGAATCGGAAAAATTTAGCTGACTTAGTTGATAACGCCTTTTATCAAAAAAAAAATTTTATGATTAAATTTTTAGAAAAAATTCCATCAATAAATTTTACTACAGATTGTTGGACCTCGGTTCAAAACTTTTCCTATTTGAGTTTAACAGGCCATTTTTTCGACGCTGAACTTAAATATCGATCAATTTGTTTATCGGTTCGACATATTTTGGGTGGGCATACAGCAATCAATTTGGTTGAAAATATAAACGATATTTTTAAGGAATTTAAAATTCAAAATAAGATTGGCTTCTTTTCGACCGACAATGTTAACAGTATGCTTCGTACTGTAAAAGAATTCAAATCTGAACGAATACCTTGCTTTGCTCATATTTTAAATTTAGTAATAAGAACATGCCTTAAAGCAATAAAAGAAGCAACTAAAACTTCTGAATCAGAAATTGAATACGATAATTTAGCGCCAAACGAAGTTAACAATGAAAATGAAGAACAAACAAAAATCACAATAAATAATTTCGTAAAAATAATAATCAATCAAAATATAAATAAATTTAAAATTTTCGATAGTGTTATAAAAAAATGCTGCTCTTTAGCTTCTTTATTCAATCATTCAACTAATTTTAAAGAAGAATTAATCAAAAAACAAAAAGAAAACAATAAAAATGTCGAAGCATTATCTCAAGAAATTTCGACGAGATGGAACAGTTTATATCTTATGATCAAATCTATTTATAACAATTACGATCTTTTTCCTTTAATATTTAGAGATGATAGTAAATACAAAAATTTGATTTTAAGAGATGATGAGAAAAAATGCTTAGAAGAAGCAATAGAAATTTTCGAAGTTTTTCATCAAATAACTTTAAGAATATCAGTTGGAGATATAGGAACAAGCAGCATTATTATTCCATCGATTTTATTACTAATTCATGAAACAAAAAATACTGATTCTGATTCTGAATTTAAAGCAAGTTTAAAAGAGATTTTACGAGAATATATATTATATTATGATGATAAATATTCTTTAACAACTAACAAGCATTTGATTCTATCGACTTTTAAATCCGAAATACAAAAATTTTCAAAAGCTTCGAAGATGATCGAAAAATTTATTGAAGAAGCTAAAAATATGATAAAATCGCAATTAAATGAAATTAAGGAATGCTTAAATCAACAACAATTAAATCAAATTCGTACTCCAATTCCAAGTGATAAAAAAAAAATACAATTGAGCGATTCATCTGATGATGAAGATGAAAGAGAAACAATAACTTGGAGATTGGCAAAAAAAGGAGATATCAGAATACATGATAGATTCTTGGAAATTATTTGAAAAAGATTTTGCCTTAACCAAAAACAATAATATTAATGATTCTAACACTATGATAATTGATTTTTGGAAACTAAATAGAGTTAAATATCCTTCTCTATTTGAGCTTTTTAAAAAGTATGGGAGCATTCCTGGAACAAGTGTACCATCTGAAAGAATATTTTCTCATGTTGGATATCAAGTTTGGGATAGAAGAAACAAAATTTCACCTGAACGAGTGGAAAAAATCATGTTTATTTATGAAAATTTAAAAGAATTTTAATAAAACTCTAATTTTGAAAAATAAAATTCCATTGAAAAACAAAATTTTTTAAATATTTTTTTTAAATTTTGATGTTATTTTCTTTAATAAAAAAAAAATGATTAGTTTTTTTTTAATTATTAGGTAAATATAAGTAAAATTTAATAATTTAAACATTTTTAATAATTATCTACATTTATAAGATTTTACGAAAAGAATAAAAAGATTATGATTGAAAAAACTATAAATTTTTATTAATCAATGGAATTGTAATTAAATATTTTCAATATTTTTTATTTTTCTTTTATTTTATTTTATAAGTTCAGCATCATTTGGCACAAAATGATCGAACAAAATGGCATTTAATATTTTTCGATTAAGAGGGTCAATCGTTCGGACCAAGTCCTAGCTGGAACCCTAAACCAGCAGCCAGAACTGAAGCTATCTGGCCGTACTTCCTTCATCGGAGGAAACTAGCCATAATGCCATAGACTAGTCCCTTGAAGTAAATACAAGCTCGAAGAGATATTTATAATAAAGATGAAAAATTTGATTAAAATTTTTTTATTTAATTTAAAAATTTAATTTATTTTGAATTTAAAAGAGACATCTATATATAAAAAAAAAAATAAAATTTAAAAAGAAAAAATTTTATTAATTAAAATATTTTTAATAATTTGCCTTTTTGAAAATAATTTTTTTTTTTAAATAAAATTTCTATATAAATTAGCCTTTTTGGCCAAAAAATTTTTTCGGAAGAAATTTAACGGTAGATCTATAATAAATATAGTTTTTAAATTAATATTTTTAATATAAATTTTAATTTACATATTTTTTTAGTATTTCCGTTTTAAATTTTTTATAAATTGATTTGAAAATGTTTTTTTTGTAAATTTTAATTTTTAAAATTTTTTTAAATTTTTAAACATTAATTTTTTATTTTTAAATTTTATGTATTAATGTGTGAATTTAATTTTAAATTTATTTATTTGTAATTTTATTTTTTTATTTTGTAATTTTATTTTTTTATTTTGTAATTTTATTTTTTTATTTTGTAATTTTATTTTTTATTTGTAATTTTATTTTTTATTTTGTAAATTTATTTTTTATTTGTAATTTTATTTTTTATTTGTAATTTTATTGTGTATTTGTATTTTTTTTTTTTTATTTTGTAATTTTGTTTTTTAATAAGTTTTTTTAAAAAATATTTTTTTAAGCTAATTTTTTATTTTTTTAATTTTTTAATAAAATAAAAAAATACATAAAAAACTTTAATTTTTGATTTTCTTTAAACCTTTTTTTTCCGCTACTTCTACTCCAACCACCTCCTGGTAATTCTCCCGCCTCTGCTCCCGCCTCCCGGCTAATCTACCGCTTACCGCCCCTGCTCCCGCCTACCGGCTAATCTACTGCTACTGCTCCCGCCTACCGGCTAATCTACTGCTACTGCAACCGCTTACTGGCTATTCTTCCGCTACTGCTACCATTTACCGGTTTCCAATCCGCTCCGCCAGCCACAATCCGGTTACCAATCCGCTAAGCCAGATCCAATCCGGTTACCAATCCGCTCCGCCAGCCACAATCCGGTTTCCAATCCGCTCCGCCAGCCATAATCCGGTTTCCAATCCGCTCCGCCAGCTACAATCCGGTTTCCAATCCGCTCCGTAGCTCAATCCGGTTTTCAATCCGAAAACCGATTCGTAATCCGAAAAAACTTCATTTTTTTTCCGGAAACTAATTCGGCGCTCCGGTGACCAACACTATATCTAATTTAAAATGATTAAAACTTTATTTTGGTTTTATAATTTTGATATACGTTTACAGCATTCTTGAAAAGTTTTATTTTAATTTTTATTTTATAACTTTTTAAGAATGATTCCTAAAAAGGCTCATCTTTTTTTTAGGTTTTATTATTTTTTAAAAGATTTCATTTTAAAAAGTTTAAATAAAATAAATAGGCTTATTTTTTGATAAAAATGAAATTTTCCGTAACCAAATCGATTTTTTTATTTTAAATTTTAACAGTAATAAAAAATTAGTTAAAATAAATCAACTAAATAAATTTTTTCTTCCAAATTCAAATTCAGTTGTTTTTTTTTTTTAATCAAATGTTTACTTTTGATTTTAAGAAAATAAGAATTAAATTTTTTTTGTTGATTTAATTAATAATTTAATTGATCAATATAAAAAAGAAACAATTTACTAAAATTTTTTTACCTACGTGAAGAAAATTCTTAGTTCTTAGAAATTTTCTAAGATAAAAAAACTAATTTTTTTTTAAGTTTTTTTGGGATTTGTGGTTTTTAATATAAAAAAATATGTGTTTTTAAGAATCATAACATTTGGTAAGAGTTTAGCGGCCAAATTATTTTGTACTGATTTTTAAGACGCATTTAAACATAATAAAGTTAATCAGTTATGAAATGAAAAATCTGATATGATTGGATATCGAATTTGAATTAGTTGAGTATAAATAGCTTAGTGATTTTATTAAATTTTCATTTCAATATCAAAAATTTCTTAGTTGTTCTTAGATGTTCTCAGATGATAAATATCTAAGAACGAAAGAAAATGTTTTTCTTAGAAAACTTTTAAGAACTAAGATTTCTAAGAACTAAGAATTTTCTTCACGTAGGTAATTTTTTTGCTTATTTATTTTTTAAAATCTTTTTTTTTATTAGCTTTCATAATTTTTAATTTTAAAAAAGTATGTTAAATTTTTTTTATTATTAAGTGCTTAAGCTTAAAACCTGGATACTGACCAAATCAATTTTTTCTATAATACGGACCGCGGTCTAATGTTTTTAAATCATTAAAATAAACAATAATTTCTAAAAATTATTTTTTTTAACTCATTTAGGAGAAATTAATTGATTGTTTGTATGTATATTTATTAATTTTAGGGTATAAAAAATCGAGTTAAAAAAAAGTATTAAAAAATAATAATTCAATTACAAAGAATCAATTAATTTCTCCTAATAGAGTTAAAAAAATTAATTTTTAAAAGTTATTTTTTTAATTTTTAATCAAGTATTTTATTTTGGTCAAAATAAAATAACTAGTATTTGGTAGTTTATGAACGTTTTGTTGAGTCTTATTTACTTCGAATTTCCAAAAAGGTTTGTTGAGAGTTTATGTTGTTTAAAATAATTTTGTTCGTATTTTAGAAAGCCTGGGTCCGAGTCCGTAATTTAAGGATTGAAAATTCCGGGTCTCGAGTCCGTTTTCCGAGGTCCGAGTCCTAACCATTTTTTAATTTAGTAATATAATGAAATAAGAGTTTAGTTGGTAAATTGAATCTGTTTTTTCAAAATGAAATAACTTTACTTTTAGCCATAAGATTTTTAGAAAAGTAGTAAGATTAAGTCTGCTGATAAATTTTTACCAATTTTTTCAAACTTGCCAAAGAAAATGTTCGAAAAAATGTTGCTGATCGTCTATCATTTGAAACTTTATATTCAACTGATATTCATGAAATTTGTGGATATTTTAATAGTGAATATTATAAGAATGTCGTTTTTTTAAAAATGATGAAAATTTTAATTATTCTACTTAGAAATTATATCAATTTATTATAAAGTTTATGTCTTTCAAATGATTTTATTTATTTTAATCTAAAAATTTCGGAAAGTAGTAAATTCAATTAAGATGTAACTCAGCAATTAACTGAAATCAGACAAAAATGTCTTGATCGTTTTGAAATAATAGGAGATCCGTTTGTTGTTCAAGATACACAAGTTATCTCATCGAATTACGTAAATGATAATAATGCTAACCCTAATTTTTAATCGAAAATAAAACTTTTGAACTCAATATTATTAGCAATCTTGTCTGATTTTGCATGATGATAATTTACATAAAATTGTATTTTGTTTTATTCTTTTCCTGATAGGTGTATTATTTTCTAATAAAATATTTAATATCCATCTACCACTATCTCTTTATTAAAGTTTTCAACAAGAATTAAATCATTTAAACTAGTATTTGCTGTATATAATTTTCTACTAAAAGGTTCAATTATTATGTCACTAATTGCATGGACTATTTCATGATTTATTACTTTATTGGTTTTAATTTTTATTATATCTTTGCCAATTCTAAGTTGTTCTTGGTCAAAATCAATTAATATTTATTTGGCTTTAAAATATCCAGCCCAATTATTACACTTTGCGAAATTTTTGGCAATTATAAATTTAGCTCTTATCGAATGTTTTCTTTATTCAAGTTAAGGTTTATCGGAAAATTTATTGCTAATAAATGATGTCTGAACACCATTACATTTTAGACAATTTATTAGGAGACCATTTATATATATATCAACTGGTGTAGCGCCTTTTTTAGAAGCATTTACATCAAAAACTACTTCTTTAATTAATTGTTCTTTTTTATTTATTTCATCAATATTTCTAAGTTTATTAAGTTTTGCTTAATTTACATTATTTTTGAGGGAATTTTTTGATTTAACCATCTTTGATACCTCGTTAGAGTCGGTCTTTATTTGTTTAAATTATGTTTAAACATTCTTTAGCAAAATGGGCACTTTTGCCGCATTTAATGCAGAGACCAAGTTTCAATCTGCATTTGTTTGAGCCATGCCCAAGCTTTTTACAAAAAGAACAAGTATTTTCTGTCTTGGTATATTTTACTTTTGTTCATCTTTAAGGTCTGGTAAACTTCACAACTTGAAAAATGATTACGAAAAATTCTTGAAAAATTTTTACCATAAAAATGTTGCTATACATAAAAATGCTGATATTGGTCCAAGGGTCTTATCTTAAGGGGTTAGACAGACGTCGGTTCGTATATTTAATCAAGTGTTCGATTCTTGATTTCGATCACACTTGTACGAGCCTTTATGTACGTCCGCCTTAACTAAACTTAGATTTATATCACTGATAACTAGGCCCGAT
Organism: Brachionus angularis; assembly: GCA_021432725.1. Classification (NCBI taxonomy): domain Eukaryota; kingdom Metazoa; phylum Rotifera; class Eurotatoria; order Ploima; family Brachionidae; genus Brachionus; species Brachionus angularis. The sequence goes on from JAJVDD010000007.1 coordinate 1,651,701, forward strand.
GGACTTTATTCAGACCCTCCTGTTAGGGAGTATAGATAACCCAATTATCAGAGTGGAATAAAAAAAATATAGTAAAAATACTTCAATTTAATACTTTTTTATTTCAATTTTATTCCTGTTTAAATAAATAAAATAATCAAATATAAATATAAAAAAATAATTGTAAATAACAAAGTAGTTTTTATCAGCTAAAAATTACAGAATAGTTAATAATAATAAATGTTTTAAATAGCGACATCATTAATTTAAGATTTATAACTGAGAGGTCACGTGATGTCAATTAAAATTAAATTTTTTCTAAGTTTTAATAATTAAAAACTTTATTTAATTAATTAATCTTCTATCACTACACCTCCCTCCTATAATAAAATAAATAATTCTAATTATTTTTTGTTTTACTTATAAACTAAAAAATTTTATTGAAATATATAAAGGTATAATATAAAAAAAAGTAATAAAAAAATTTTTTATTTATTAAAATGCTTCTTTAATAAATCATAAGCTGCTTTCATAGTTTTAAATGCTTCGCCATCTCTTCTCTTGTCGGGATTATACCTAATGCTCAAAATTCGAAATTTTTTTCGAACATTTTCCCAAGTCTGATCGTCTCCTAGTTCCAGTACTTCAAAACATTATTGTCTGGTCGGCAATCAAACTTTTATTCTTTTCTTCTCATACTTTAGTTTTTCTTTATCTGCCTTTCTTCTTTCTTCCTCATCCATCTTACGTCTTTCTTCCTCCTGTCTTCGTTCGTCTTCTTTCTTCTTTTCATTTTCCGTTTCCCATTTCTTTCTTACATCAGCTTTCAGTATGCTACGTCTTTGTTTGTAATTCATGTTAAGGTACAGCTTTTTATCTCTTTCATAATTTGCTGCACCGAGCTCTTCATTTTCTAATGTTGAAACATCAACTTCCATTAATGATACAGAAAATTCGATGAGTGGAACCAGGTGGAAGATTTAAATATTAACGATTTTGAGCCACCTTTCAAAACAAAGTAAAAGTCTTTATTTAATAAATTGAATCATTAATTAAATTATTTTAATGATTTTTATTATAAGGAATTTTTTTTGTTCAACAAATTTTTTTCAAAAATTAAAAGAGAAAGAAAAATACCGATTTGTCATTATCTTATTCAAAAAAGATACAAATCGTGTATTTGAGGCTCATTCTTTTGAAGGGGAAGGAAAGCGCAATTTGACTAATATAAAAAACAAGTCTTATGCTATGTTTATTATTAAAACAATTTAAAAACACCCAGAAAAGCTTCCAAAAAAAGGTTTTAAATACAAAATTTTTTTTTATTTATATATTTAAAAAATTTATTTAACTTTTAGCTGAAAACAGGAAAAAAGTTGTAAATGATTTAATTTTAAATAATAGACCATCCACTAGGTACGAAATGAACATGGAATGGGAGTATTATTAGGACAAAAGACAAAAAACGATCGAGAAAAGAATGTGAATAGACTGTCAGCCGCTGTTCAAGTATAAATTTTTTTTATTTTTTTACTTATCTTTATATTTAATTTATTTAGGAAACAAAAGACAGTTTTATGTCTGGACAGAATGGAAGACACAAACAAGTCTAACAAATTTTCCTGTTAATTATTACGAGCCCTCTTATCAGGAAATAGAAAATTTTTTTTCAAATGGGTTAGAAGTATTAAAAGAAGCGTTTGAGAGTCGAAATGATAAAATGAAGGCCGACATTTTGGGCTATTTAAACAGAAAAACTTAACTTTAAATTAAATTAAAGATAAAAATCTTTTTTTTATTAACTTTATTATTAAAATTTTTTTTAAATAAATAATTAAAAACAGGCTCTATGTTAAATTAATAACTATCTAAATAAAAGCAATTAAATTTAATTAAAATTTACAAATTAGCTAATGTTATATTAAATTTGTTTATAATAGCTACAAAAAAAAGTAATTTATAAATAGGTGATAATCAAAATTATTGAAAAAGTTTATAAAATAGCTAATTTTTATTTTTAAAAAATTGATTTATTAAACTCAGTCTTTAATTAAAAATATTTACTACAGTAATATTGTTAATAATATAAAATGATTGATAATGTTCGAAAATAATTTTCATAATCATCTTTTAATTTTCAATCTATAATTTTTACATAACTCTATTAATTGATTATCTAATTTGTCATAGTTCTTATTTCTATTTTTAGGAACAAATGATTTTGCCTTTAAAATAACCTCATGCAGTGGCGTAGCTAGGGATGGGCGAAGTATGCAAATTGACCCACCTATTTTTTCTTCACCGAGGCATGCCCGACTCCACTGTAATTTTTTTTATACCAATTAGCTTTTCTTTCTTGACAAAAGGCCAATATTTTCTTTTTTTAAATTGTATACTGTAAAGCTAATCCCGCCAATTTAATTTTCACATTGTTTCCTTTGCATGTTTTAACTTATTTGCAATTTAATATTAAAAAAATTTAAGAATGAATCTTCGTTGATAAGATCAGGTTACTGTAACTGGAAACAAGCGCCTAATTGTTTGAGAAATCACCAAAATTCTCCAGAGCATCAAGCAGCAGAGTTGGCTCTTGCAAGGAAAAGAAATAATATCCAATCCTGTAGCGCTCAGCTCAATTCTAATCACTAAAAACAAATAGAAAAAAATAAGAAATATTTGAAATTTTTGAAACAGTATTTTTTCTTGCAAAGCAAAATATCACTTTCAGTGGTCATTTTGAAAATAATAACATTTATAATCGTGGTAATTTTTTAGAGCTCTTGCAACTTCGAGATAAAGATGTGTCTGAATTCAAAAGTTATATTGATAAAAATAAATATTCAAGTCCCTTGATTCATAATGAAATAATCGATATTATTGGTATTTTTTAATTCAATTCATATTATATATAACTAAAATTTTTAAAATTTATTATTAAATTCAATTTAGGTCATTACATAAGATTAAAAATAGTTGCTCAGCTAAACGAAGCTAAATATTATTCTTTGATTGTAGACGAAAGTCAAGATATTTCATAGCTTGAACAAGTATCATTATGTTTTCGATTTGTAAATGAAGAACTTGAAGCTTACGAGTGATTTATCGGCTTTTGGGATGTTCCCAATCAAACAGGAGAGCAATTATTTGAATTGATTGAAAGTATATTTAAAGATTTAAAGATTCCGATACAAAATCTTGTAGGTCAGTGTTATGATGGTGGTTCAAACATGTCAGGAATGAGACTTGGCAATAAAGCTGCTATTTACATTCACTGCTTCGCTTATCTCCTTAATTTATCTTTGGAAAAAGCTTGCTCCGAAGTTGTGCAAGTCAGAAATAATAAAGAGGATATATTACTTTGCATATTTAGACTTGTAAAAATTTTTTGATTGATTAAACTAGTATTATTTAATTTAGTTTGTTTAAAAGATTCTCGAATTATGTTATTTAAAGAAACAAAATTACGATCGAAAGGAGTCTTAAAAATTAAAGTATTATCAAAGTCTATTTTATTCCTAAATTTATATGGTATTAATGTTTCTCATGAATATTTTTATTATTAATTCAAAAGAAAGAAGAATTGACTTCAATTAAGTTTTTTATTTAGTGCTTTTTAATCCAAGATAAATATTTAATTTGTATTTAATTTTTTTTTTTTTTTATAAGTTTAAATAAATATTTTTATATTAAAGAATCAAGAATTTTAAAATTTGATTTTTTATAAATTTAATTTATTACCCCACCCAAAATTGAAGTCACGCCACGCCACTGAGCTCATCTTCTTGTCTTAAGCTATCTATTAGCTTAAAGATCATTGGATGTGACTCGATACTATTTGAAAACGCGTTGTACCATGATTCACAGAAATTATTTGTTCTTGATACACGTTCTATTACTCTTAAAAATAAATTCCATAAAGAATAAATAAAGGTAAAAATGCATACGACACCGGCAAACAGTAATTGTTTATTAACACTTATTCGTCTAAAACATTTTAATCTTAGTTAAATGCTAAAACGGGTCAAAATTGACCCGATTTTTTTTTTTTTTTATAATAATAAAAACAAAAAATTTTTATTTGATTTTTATATAAAAATTATTTATTAACAAACAAATATATACAATTAAATTTTTTTTATAACATGGGGAGCAATACAAATTCTCGAGCCGTCATGTTAAAAGATATGTATACGAGTTTGGTCCCTCATTTTATAAATTATTAAAAATTATAAAAATTATAAAAAATAATAAAAAACATAAATTATTAAATTTAATTAAATTTTTTTGTCTTTAAATATTTTTAACTTTTTAATTAATTTATTAAATTCGCGCATTCAATTTAAAATTTCAATTGAAATATAAATTATTAAAAATTTTTTGAATTAGTTAAATTATTCAAATTTGAAAAAATTGTATTATTTATTAAAATATATTAAAATGGAAATCAATCAAAAATTAGAAAAGTTTATTGATGAACTAAGACGATATTCCAATGAAGAAAAAGAATTTGAAGGATTAACTAGTAAAAGCAATATTGACAAATATAAAAAGCTCCATTCTGAACTAATTGATTATGCAAAAAACAATTTCAACAATAGAAAAGTATATTCTATAATTAAATTTAAAAATTAATTAATTATTAATAAATTGATATATTTTATATAGCTCTATGAAACAGTGACAATTTTTAATAAAAGTTTTAGTGACTATTTGAACCGTTTACAAAATTACAATCAATTTATTCAAAACACTAATAAAAACAGACTAGAAAAAATCAGAATTGCATTTAAAAAACGTAAACTCTTCCTTCAAAATTATGGTTTTGATAAGTTTGGAATTCTATTCAACAATTTTAATATTATAATCCAGGATTACGAAGAAGATATAATAATAAAAAATATGGATTTTTCTTCTTTTGATAAAGAAAATAAACCTATAAAAGAAAATATTTGCGTCAACGAAGAAACAACTGATCAAATAAATGACCAAAAATCAATGAATAAAAATAGTGAGAAAAAAAGTAAAAGCACTCGTCAGAACAAAAAGATAAAAAAATAACAATATTCAAATAAACATTCATTTTTAGCAACCAAAAAAGTAGCAAATAAAAATTAAATTATAAATTTTTTTTTTAAAATAATTTAATTCAAAAATTTTTGTAATTTATATTTTTAATTAAAACTCGATAATTTAATTTAATTTAATTTAATAAACTTTTCAAAAGATAATTTATTCTGACTTTAATTTTAAAAATTATACTGAACTAATAAAAAAAGCGCAAACCAATTCAATTTTAAATATATTTGTTGTAAATTGGTCAATCCCAAAAATTAAATTAAATTTTTTTTTAAAAAAATGAAAATTTCTTTCGAAAAAACTTTAAATGATTTTAAAAAAAAAGAAAAAATTGATAAATATTATGGTTGTTGTTATTGTTCCAAAATTAATTTTTTAAACAGCATTATTTAGAAAACTTTGAAACCAACCCAACTCGAAACATTTGTCAAATGCAATTTTAACAAAAATACTACTGTTATATTTAAGAAAAAGCATAAATATGGATTCTGTCGCTCGTGCAACCAAAATATAATTCGTAATAAAGTTGTAAATTTATTTAATGATTTTTGTGATGTTCCAATAGAAATACAGAGATTAGAAAACTATTATCAAATTCGACAATTATCAATTTGTTATTTCTACTGTCGTACTTTCAAACCGACAAATTATGCTTATTGGCACATGAGTGGAAAAATGAACTTAATGCACAAGAATGAAGAAGAATTAAAAGGAACCTTCGGAATTATTTTAGATCATGATAACCAGGATCAACCAATAGATCGAACTTTGATAAAACCAGCTTTAAATTGGTTGAAAAAAAATAATCATTTATATCGAAAATACGTATGTTTATTTGACCAAATAAGCGGTTATTATCAAAATAATGAGCAAATTAATAATTATGGTAATGGCTTACCATCTACTACCAAAGAATGTTTCGAAAACAGCGAGCAAATTAATGAATTAAAGCAATCGAAAACCAACGGATTAATTATTAACATAGATGAAAAAAAATGTCGTCAATTTGTAGAAAAAATAAATACAAAAATTGGCTATTGTTTTGAAAAAAATGAAAAAAGTTGCCAAAAGGTAGAATTTTTCTCGAATGATATGACAGTTGAAGCGAAAGCTTTTCCACATTTATTTCCAGATGGAAAAGGATATTTTGTTCGAGGTAAACTAACTTTAACTTTTGCGCAATATTTGCGAGTGAGATTGTTAAACGTTGATTCACGATGGAGGGACGATAAATATTATTTATTTTATGGTTACGATCGATTAATAAGAGAAAGAATTCATGCTGTCAATAGTCTTATAAAATCTCGAAGCACTTTAAGCTCCCAAAAAAGAGTTCATGATTTAACAAATAACAATTTCGAAGATTATTTTAAATATGGCAACTTTGTTCCAAAATCTATAACTGGGTCTAGATCCTATTGGAAATCAAAGTATTATGATTTGATTTCAATAATTAATTTTAAAGGTAATCAAATATTATTATTTAATTTTTTTTAGTAATATCTTAATTTTATAATATAAGGTTTACCGCATTTATTTGTGACTTTAACTGCAAATGATTCGTGGCCTGAATTAAAAACACTCCTTATGAGCAAAAAAAATAAAGCATCCATTTATAATCCATGTGAAGTTTCTGAGTATTTTTTCCATCGGTTATATTCTGTAATTCGTTTAATCAACAACAAAAAAGGTTTCTAGACAATTATTATATATTTTAATAAAGCATAAATAATAAAAACTATCAATTTTTTAGGTATTTTTGGAGAGATAATAAACTATTGGATAAGAATAGAATGTCAAAACCGGGGTTCATTACATGCCCATATGTTATTTTGGTTGAAAACCCCAAAATATGACATGATTTCTGCTGAATTGCCATCAGAAAATGATCCGCTTAATTTAAAACTAAAAGAACATGTTTTGAAGTACCAAATTCATAATTGTGTACCAAATCGTTGTTTCAAATCGAAAAATAAAATTTATAAAACATGTAAATATGGTTTTCCATTTGATTTATCCCCGACTGATACAATTACGAAGGATGGAGGTAAATATGTGTATAAACGTAGGAAAAGACAAGATCAATTAATTGTCCCATATAACCCTGAATTACTTTTGCTTTGGAATGGGCATGTAAACGTTCAATACGTAACCAAAAGAGGTATTGAACAATATCTCGTAAAATACATTTCAAAAATGAAACCCTGTTTCAACGGATCAATAAAAACAGAAGATATAAATGAAGTACAAAAATACTTTAAATTAAGATTAGTGAGTTCGGTCGAAGCTTCCGCGTTTGTAATGGGCCATCATTTTGTTCAATCAAATATGAAAGTTCAGTATATCGCAACATGTTTACCAGGAGAACAGTTCAAGTTTTTAAAAAGCAAAGAAGAGCTTAATCAAATGGAACTAGAAGATAACGAAATTTTTAAAGATTCATATTATGATTATTATTTGCAAAGACCGGAAAGGGCTGAATTTGACTCAATTACTTTTTTTTCATATCATCAAAAATATGAAGTATTTGTGAAAAACACCAACAAAAAAATACCAAGTTCAAGAAAAAAATATATATTTATAGATAAAAAACTAAATAAAATCGTTCAAAGAAATAAAGAAATAATCGTTCGTACCAATTATTTGTCGATTTCGGATAATGAATTATTTTATTTCCAAGTTATTTTAAAGAAAATTCCGTTTAGAAATTATAATGAAATAATAAGTGGTACCAACTTTACAAAAACATATCATGAAGAATGTCTGATTAGAGGTTTGATTTCAAGTACAGATTCTGAACCTGGTATTGAGTTAAACGTTGATAACTCTTCAACTGATAATCATACATTAACACTTGATTTAAAAGAGGTTTATCGGAAACATCATATCAGTACCAATCTTAATCAAGGTTGTCAATCATCAGCTTATATTTTTGACGACATCACAGTTGATGAAGATGAAGAGCAAATAAAAACAGCAAGCAGTCAATATTTTTATGAACCTTCTGTTGATGATGAAATTGATACAGCTAATATTTTAAAAATTGACTTTGATACCCCGGAATTTGCTAAAAAAATGGATGAAAAATATCAGAATTTAACAAATTGTCAGAAAAATGTTGCTGATTACGTTAAAAAAAACCTTGAAACACAGTTTTTAATGTTTGTTTTAGGCCCAGCAGGAACAGGGAAATCATTTTTATTTAATTATCTTAACGATTATTTATATTTTAACGGATTTTCAATAGCAAAACTAGGAACTACAGGATTAGCGGCAAAATTGATTAATCGTCAAACAGTCCATAGTTTTTTTAAAATCGATATAGAATACAATATAAAACTTGAATACGATAGCAAATATTGGCATGATATAAAAAACACAGAAATAATATTGATAGATGAAATAAGTCAGCTAAATGATGTAATGTTAAACAGAATAGACTTGATATTAAATTCTGTAAATAATTTAGAATATAAATTATTTGGAGGTAAAAGTATTATTTTATTTGGAGATTTACTTCAATTACCTGCTGTATCGACAAGAGATTTTCCTGTAGAGCAAATTTACCGAACAAAATTATTTAAGGATAGTTTCCGTCCTTTTTTGTTAGAAACTAATGTGAGACAGCAATCAGATGAACGTTTTCAAACGTTTTTAAATAACTGCCGATTAGGTAAACTAACTGATAATGATATTGAGTTTATTAGTTCAAGAGTCTGTGGATCAGGACATCCAATAACTGATGAATGTACGAATCTTACTGAAACGGTAAATTTATGCAGTCTTCATATTTTGAGAAAAGAGGCTATATCATTAAACAAAAAATTGAAAAAGTATAACACAACAATAATCGATTCGGTAGATATAGATTCATCCGGGTTTTTACTTTCTGAATATTCCAGAAATATTATAGATCGAAGCCAGGGAGCATTAGAAAGGAGACTTGAATTGTACCCGGGAATGCCCATAATGATTAATAAAAATATTGATGTATCAAATGGCATTGTAAATTGTCTCCAAGGAACATATGTGTGTAGTAGTGATAGGGTTTTGGTTTTAAAAACAGACGATGGTAAAACAATACCTATTTCTAAATATAAACAAATAATAAATATTAAAAATACTGGTCAAACTTTGATTCGAACACAATTTCCAATTTCTGATGCTAGCGCACAAACTATTCATAAGGTTCAAGGTGTAACTTTAAAACGTTGTCATTGTTCTGTAGATAATAACATTTTTTCAGTTGGTCAAGCATACGTAGCATTATCACGCGTTAAAAGATCAAGTGATTTGCATCTAAAACAATTTATAAAAGAATCAATAAAAGTAGAATCAGAAATTTTACAATTAATTGATTATATAAAAACACACAACACAATGAAAGGATTTTTTTATTTTTCGGATAACGAGGAATCTTTAAATACATCAAAAACTATTGTAAATAATAAAATAGCCAATTTAATTCAATTCAAAAAATTTGATTTATCGGATTTTGAGCTAAAAGGTAAACATTTAAATCATAATAATAAGTATTATTATTTTTAATTATATATAACTAACTTTATTATAGAAATTATAGAATTAAACAAAAATAAAGAGTTCTCAATAAGTAATTTTGAATTAGATGATTTTAGAATAAACTATGACATCAAAAAAAAAGCTTTGGAAAAATTTATAAAATTGAACTCTCACAAATTTAATACCATTTTAGAAAAACTAAAAGATATTGAGCCACAGTTGTTCTCCGAAGTCTTATCAATTGACCCAGAAGTAATGTCAAAATTACACCCAGTATTCTATGAACAATATCTACCTATCAAGACAACAGCTGATGGAAACTGTTTATTTAATATGGTTTCAATATGCCTTTTTGGAACACCTCAAAAATCAACTTTTTTGAGATATATTTGCGTTTACTCTCTTTTAAAACACCAAGATCACTATAAATTATTAATTATAAATGAAGTTAAAAATCAAAATTTCATAACTGAAGACAAGGAAATAGAAAAATTAGCAATATTCAAATTTCGAAAAATTTTGTACGATGCAAGAAAACATATATAATGAATATCATCTATCAGCATTATGCACAATTTTAAATGTAAATATTTATATTTATATGCAAATAAGTTTACAAGCAAGCATAAATACCCAAAAGGATTTATTGAATCAATTTAATGCAGGGAATTTATGTCGAAGTTTGTATTATTCCCCTATAGATAATTCGATATCTTCAAAAAAAATATATGGATTTCTTGATTCTTTTCATTATACAGCTATTCTTCCAAAATCAATTAATAACGTAATTTATAAGCCAAAAAATAGTTTAATTTAAAACATTATTATTTGAATATATTAGTTTGGAATTATTTATTTTATTTGTATTGATTTAAAATTAAAAATATCAAATAAATTTTAAAAACCTAAATTCAAATTTTTTTATAAAGCAAGTTTAAAAAATTTAAGAAATTGGGAAAATACCAGGGGAGAAAATACCATGACTTGTTTATATTTAATAATAAAAAACCAAAAAAAATTTTTTAAAAAAAAAAGAAAAAAATATTGAAATAAATATCTAAATATAAATTATCTGCGAGCGCTTACGGAAATGAAAATTTCCTTCATCAGGCAGAACTCAAAAAATAAATAAAAAAATTTTTTAAATTTTAATTTTAATTAATTAAATAAAACTGTTTTTAAATTTAAATTTTAATTTGAAAAATATTATTATAGATGGATGGTATTTTTTCATTTAAAATTTTGACTTTTAAATATAAGCACAATTTTATTAATTTCGCTTCTAAATTTAGTCTTAATTTTTCTTCTAAATTTTGATCAAAAATATAAAAACAAAAATTACAAATTGAATGATCTTTTAAATTGAAGTGTTTTGATTTTGGAGTTATTCTTTTTTCATTAGGTTTAAAATATTGAATATCTTTTAAATGTTCTTTTATTCTTTCATGAACACTTCTTTTAGTTTCACCAATATAGAAATAATTACATTTTTTACAATTTATAATATAAACTACGCTTGTAGAAGAGCAATTTGCTTTTGTTAAGATAGGTAAAATAAAATTATTTAATTTTATAAATTTAGACTTATTAGCGAATTTACAAATAGAACAATTAGTTAAATTACAATTTTTAAAAAAATTATAAAAAGATTTAAAGAATAATTATAAGTAAAAAGAATAATTATTATGAATTATTAAATAGGATATATTACTTTGCATATTTAGACTTGTAAAAATTTTTTGATTGATTAAACTAGTATTATTTAATTTAGTTTGTTTAAAAGATTCTAGAATTTGCGTTAGACAGCCATTGGTCTTTAAAATAGTCAAAAAAAAGATTGACAGATTCATTACTATAACTTTCCCATTTACTTAGAACTTTGGAAGTAACTGCTTGAAAGTTGTGAATTTCTTAATGTAACTGGATATCAACTATATCATTACGAATAGCTTGTCTAACTGAAACATCTTTTATCATGTTTAATCGTGTGTCAATTCTTATTTTCTTTATCAAAAGAAGAAAAATCCATTATTTTTTTCATTAGTTTATACATATTTTAAAAAAGGTCGTTTTCGCTCTATTTTTCACTTATGTCACCTAAATTTTTTTTAGTAAATTGATAAATTGCCTAGTTAATAAAATTTAAATTGTTTCTCCGAATTATTTGATTAGTAAAATAAATGAAAGTACTAATTAGTTATAATTTAAAGTATGAGTAAATTTATTAATTTTGATAAGAATTTTATTAGAAACTAACAGTAAACAAAACGTTTTTGATTTTTAATCGTATATTTTGAAACAGGAATTGGTAAAAAACAATGAGTAAAAAATAAAAATTAAAATTAAAATGTAAAAATATAAAAAATTATTGTACAATCAAAGCTTTTTTATATTTAGATGGTCTACATCTAGCAGGTTTATGGACGATCGGTGTGTTTTTAGATGTTGCTGGCGCTTTGCATTTTTTCAACCTAATCGACATACCAATTATGTATTTGCAAATATTATTTTTGGGATACCATGAAAAATTTCACTTTCCTAATTTCCAGTTAGAATCGTCTTTATAATACACACATTTTATTAAAAAGCTTTTTTTGAATTGGTCAAACGATTTGATCAAAGCCTTCATAACATTCATTGATTTTTTCGATCCAATTTTCTTTAAAGTATTTATAGAAGTCTAATATTGATTCGTTTGTTTGTTTCTTATCAGCATATTTTTGGAAAAACAATGTAATATCAGGATTGAAAATTTCAGTTGAATGTAACGTTAGTAGTAATTTTATTTCTGAATAAATCGCAAGCGCTGTTGTTTTATCATCAATTTCATTAATTTTTTAACAACAAATAATGCTTTTAATATCGCCGCCAAACACTAACTTAAAACGATTTGCAATGGCATCAGCTGCGTCTGCGATCAAGATTGTTGGTTAAATTTGATTTCGGTTTAGTTTTTGTACACCAATTTGTACAAAAACTAAATCGAATTAATATAAATCGAATTTTAAAGAATAATCGAAATTAAAAGAAATATTCAAATCTAGAAAGTTAACTATTTTATCTGAAATGATATTAAGTTTTAAATTTGGAAAAATTCTGTCAAAATCAATATTAAAACCTAATTTAAGAATATAGAATAGATCATCAATATATCTATAATATTAACAATAATTATATTTTATCTCATAATAAGCTAGATAAAGATTGGCTTTTTTGGGTCCGACTGGTGTCCCCATACTAACACCTTTAATTTGAGATAAAAATAAAAATTATTTGTATATTTGTTTTTTAAGTAAAAATAATTATTCTTAAGGACTAAAGTTAATAAAGAATGGAACCGGTAATTAGAAATATTATGATCATTTAGAAATTTATACATATCAGAGATAATAGTTAAAGCTTCATCTAACGGTATATTGGTGTATAAAGATTCAAAGTCTGCAGTAAAAAGTTTATGAGATTCAGAAAAAATCTTATTAGAACATTTTTGGACAAGATTTAGAGTCTTTTAAATGACTAAAGCAATTAATTACTAGTTGTTTTAAAAAGGAATCTAGAGCTTTAGAAATAGGAGAAGTTGGTGAATTAGAACAATTGACTAAAGGTCTAGTACTAAATTTTGATTTATGTAATTTAGGTAAGATTCTAAATGTGGAAAGTTTTTTAAAAAGGATATTTTGAGATAGAGATTTATATATAGATTTAATATTTTTTTGAATTATTTTCTCTAGATTACTCAAGATTACTGAAAATTACCAAAAATTACGGCAAAAAAATTATTCATAATTTTTTTAATTTAAATTTTATTTAACTTTTAATTTTCGTAATTTCAAGTAATTAAGTGTTATTTTAAGTTAGATTACAAATAAGAAAAATAAAAATTTTTATTTAATTGTTAATTTTATTATATTATATTAAATTAGATTAGTATAAACCCGATAGGCCTATTTCGACTAAAAAAGTCTTCTTCAGGGGATTAATTCTAAATAAAAAGAAAATTAATATTTTAAATTAAAAAATCTTTGCAAAAATTATAATTATATTAAAGTTATTTTAAAAATATTAATAAAAATGTTAATTAAAAGAAAGAGTTTTTAAATTTTAATAAGTTTTTTTGTATTTTTACATTTAAAATGTTTGCATTTAAACATTTCAAAAAAAAAATTATTAAATCAGCTTCTGTATTTTTACGTATTACATTGTCTACCAAGTTTGTCTTAAAAATAAAAACTCTAAAATCATTTTTTATATCATGTTTTTTTGATTTGAAATGATAACCTAATACGTTATCATCCAAATATGGTTTGAAATTTTTAATATTATATAAATGTTGGTATATACGAACAGATAATTTTTTAGAAGTCTCGCCTATATAATAAACTAGGCAAATTTTAAATTGTCACTTTGACAATTAGCATTACAAAAAATGGGTATCATGTATTTACCAACAGGTATATAACTAGAAATTTTAATATATTTACAAGTACATTTATCTAGATTACATTTAAAAGTATAAAAAGATCTATTAGAAAAGTTACAATTATAGTTATGTATTGTTAGCATAGTTAAATTAGGATTAATTTTATAAAATAAAAAATGTTTCAACTGTTTGCTGTGAGAATTGGTACATTGGTAAAAGGCAAGCTGTTTCTTGCGATGCATTATTCTGGCAATGATGAATTATAGTTCCCGGTGGCTCTCTGGTAGTCGCAGCCCTGTTTCGTATAGTTGAGCATATTTTAAAAGCTTCAATTTCAGCTGGCTCAGCGGCGTGGTTTTGCGAAGTTTCGCCATTAAGAATATTATTATCAATAGTTGTTATGCGCCCTTTGCAATCCTTTTTGACGCAACGCCAACTTTTAGCATCAGTTATAACCAAACCGTAATCAAAACGATAACGAAAATTATCGAAAACAACCATTTTTTTCCCTTTTTGAGATTCGACGAATTCTGGAGTCTCCATAATTATTGTAAATTAATTAGTTCAATTTAATCATTATTTAATATAATTTATTTATAAAGTTTTTTTTAACAAGTAATTAATTATTAATTAACAAGATATTTGAGTAATAAAAACTAACAAATAAGGTATAAAAAATTTTTTATGTAAATTAATTAAAAATAAGTTTTTAGCTATTAAGAGATAATCGAAAATGTTTCAATAATAGCAAAAAAAATGAAGAAAAATTCCGCTAATTGGGAACCGCTATTTTGGTATCCGCTATTCTGTCGCCCGCTTTTTTGTCGCCGCTATTTTGTCGGCTGTCCTATTTATTAAGAGCTAAATTCAAAAAATTGTTCTGTGTAGAAAACTCTGCTGCTGAAGTTTTTGATCAATTTTCTGGTTTAATGGATGCCCTTCAAAATAACTATAAAGTTCTTTTAAATTGTTTGGTGCATTAGATTTAATAATTACAAATGCGTCAATCACGTATGTTACTGGGGCAAAAGCAAGACATGCTAACATTTTCACATATAAACGAACTTGATTGTCAAATTGATTAGGATCATTATACTCAGAAGATAAACCAACTGCCTGAACTTTTCTCAAAATATTTCTTTTTAAATGAAAAAAACAGCCACACACTTGACTGTTTTCAAAAACATTTTCTATTGCATTAATAATTGACAATTCAAAATCACATGATATTGTTAATGGTTCTGAATTATTTTGTTTTTAATAAATTCAAAAAATTTTTTATAAGTATCTTCTTGTTTATTTGTAAACAACCCATAAATCATTGGTAAACTTTTGCCCTTTTTGATGATATGTATAGTAAACAATTGAAGAAAAATCATAGGTGCAACTTCGAAGGTTCTATCGCATATCTAATGTTTAAACTCTTCTAATAAAGTTTTTTTCGGTGCTAAATATCATCATTCGATATTTCTTGTCTTTATCATTTATATCATTATATATTTCATCAGAAATTAAGAATTTATCTTTGCTATTTGTTTTATCTCTTTTTATAAACTTAAAACTATCATCTAATTCAAAATCCAAATCGTTTGAAATTAAAAAGTCAACATATTTATCAACTCGAGCCCTTGTGCACAATTGCCTTGAAGCATTATATGATGGTAAATGCGCAGCCACTTCTAAATATCTTTAGAACATTCAAAAATAATTTTTCTGGGTTTTGAGTCTGGGTTTCTTTAATTTTAGAAGTGACTCTTTTTACCTTAGTCAAAATAGTCGGCTGATGATCATGTTCACTTAAAACTACTATCGGTAATTATAACCTTCAGTTTTAACTTTACCAGGACAGCTAGGAAATTCAGTGTTATTACATCGCCAAGTTTTACTGCCAGTACGATTTGATTGATATGAGACTTTATATTCATAACTTTTTCATCAATCAAAAGCCAACTAGTTGAACCGTCCTTTTTAGGTTGAGATGAACTAATTAAATTCAAATTTAAATTCGCAAATCGATTTGTCAAACTTTCCATTATTTGATTATTGATTTTTTTTTAGTTTTTAATTTAATTAAAAACTGCATGTCAAAGAAAAAATTGTCTAAATAAGCTTATTTAATTTTAATATGAGCGACTAGTTTTTTGTCTAATTAATCATTTTTTTTATTAATTTCTTTCGAAATTAGACTGGCGAGATAATTCTTATTTTAATGACACCCTCAAAATGAAAATTACCCCATATAAATAAATTGCATTTTAAAATTTTTAATTGACTTTTTTTTATTTTTTATAGTAAAATACAATTCAATTTTTTGCTATTATTTAAAGCAATGCGAACTTAAATTGATTTATTTATCTCACAGGTTTGTATAAAATAATTGCCAAAGTAATAAATAATTATATAATTTTTTTTTATCAATTTAATATTGATTGTTCAATATTTTTTCAAATGAAGATAAAAGTTATATATTGGATAAATCTTGAATTTATTTTTTTTACTAATTTTTTAGCTATATTTATACATTAATTAAAAGTTTATTTTAATTTTAATATAATATTTTTGAAATATTATTAGCTATAGTCAAGTCTTGTACTTCATTTGTTAAATCATTGTCTTCTTGTTCAATCTCAACTTTATTCAAAAATTGTTTGATTTTGTATTCATAATAATTGATTTTGTTATTTTGATCAAAATCTTCAATTTTATTAAATATTTTTATATTTTTCAGTTTTTGAAAAATTTTGTTCAAAATGTTTTTCAGGTAATTAATAACAATCAAACTTTCTGAGTTTAATTTATTTTCTGTTTTTCTTATTCTATCAAAATAATCAGTCACTATACTAATATACAAATTTAGCAACATAAAAACCACACATATGTAAAATATGACACAAATAATTGTTCCATATATAGAGTTTCCACCAGTGTATATATCTTGTGGTAATTTATTTAAAATCATTGAAAATGTTGTTTCAAATGTGGAAATTAAAGTAGAAAAATAATGCGAAGTTTCGTTTAAACTCAAATAAATATATTGAACAAATGCTGCCCAAAAAAGTACAAATATAAAAGTAAATGAAATTAATTCGGTGAAGCCTAACTTTAATGTTAACATTAAATAATTTATGTTTTTATTAAATCTTAGCAATTTAAGAAATTTTAAAGTTCCAAAAAATAATAAAAATCCCAATAAAATTCCCAATGTTTCATTCCAATAACTTAATAACTGCAATTTTACAAACTGTTGTTTCGATAATTTATCAAATAAATCTTGTTTGGCATATAATCTATATAAATAAATAGCTACGAACGCAAATGAAAATGAAAATATTGACCAGTCAATATAAACCCAAAATTGTTTGAAATATTGTTTGAAGCCTTGCTTAATTAATGATCGAATTTGTTTGATGATAAAAAATAAAATAAATATCAAATAGATTATATTGACCACAATAATCAAAACATTTAAGCCTGAATTTGGTTCATATAAAATAACTGGTTCAAATTTCAATAATTTAATTATATTACCAGTTGGTAATAATTCAAATAAAATAGTACAATATGCAAATAAATTTAAATTAACATTATATAAAGAAAATTCAATAAATAAAGCTCTTGTTTGTTGATCAATCCAATTTAATTGTTGTAAATTATCTAAATCTTGTTTTATTATATTTAAACTTTTTTCTCTTTTCAAATCCAATTTATAAACATAACCACCTCCAAAATAATTTGAATAAATACCTAAATAAGGATATGTTTCTAAATCATCTGAACTGTAATATTTAAATTGATCTAAATATTTAGAAAAAGAATCATCAATTGAACTATTTTTGTTTAAATAAGTCCATTTAAGTCCAAAACTGTTTTTTTCTTGTTTAAAAATGTCATAATCTGAATAACAAGTATTGGTTTTATTTTTTAAAAAACAAGATTCTTTATAAAAATAAAATTTTGTTTAGTTATTAAATGTCTACAAAAATATTATTGCTAAATAAATTGCGTTATTTTTAAATGAAATTAAAAGTTTAATTAAAAACGCAATTACATTTACAACAATCTAATATATACAGTAAAATGTAACCTTTTTTAATTCTTAATTGTCGTATTATTGGAGAGCCTATTACAAGTGAAGAATAGTCTTTGATATAATTGTTTAAATTAGTTTCTTTTGAATTGTACCATTTTTGAGATGAAAACGAATTTAATAAATAAACTTTTTTCCAATTCCATATGTCTTCAACTTTAACTACTTGGTCAAGACTATTAAAAGAGTTTGTAATGCCAAAAACAGACTTCAAATTTTTCTGATAACTAAACGATTTTAAATCTTTATTCATAAAAGCCACTAGGAACAAAATAATCATAAATATGGTATAAACAACAATCTCTCGAATTATACTCAAAGCTATTTTTTCTTTTAAAAATATTTCCCTCAACTCTTTTAACTTTCCTGCAGTTATTTTCTTTGATTCAAGATTATTTTCTTTTAAATATTTTGTAACATTTTCTTGTGCTTCTTTATCAAGATTCGATTCATATTCTTGATCAGTATTTTTAACTGTGCCTTTATCATCAAAAAACGATGTAAAACTATCTACTTTTCTGAATATAAATACCAATAAAGTAGACATAAGAATTACTTGTATTGGTTGAGTTAATAAAAATGATGTAAAGATTGATACCACGAATGATGTCAACCATTTTTGTACATTTTCGTCTCCAAACGAGATTCCTTTTACAATTATGAAAAACAAACTTACTCCAGTTATAATCAAACAAATTAAATATGCGACTATTTTACACCACCATGGAAATTCGAATTTTTTCTTTTTTTTTGTTTCGGTTTTATCTTCTAATTGTGAATTATCAACATTAGATTTAGCTTTATTGATGGCTATTTTAAGTTGATCAGCTCTTGTTTTTCTACTTTTAGATCTTCTGAATAATTGTATTAGTAAAAAGCTGGGTGGAAATACAATCAAATTTGATATTATTCCGATTCCAATCTGAAAAATGCAAAATCTAAATAATATTTCAGTTAAGTTAAAGTTTATTAATTAATACTTGTTGAGGTGTTACAGACAAAGGTCCTATTTGAAGACCGCCTGTTTTAGGAGATTTATCTGCATCATAATAAATAATGTTGACTAGCATGCTCATTAATAGAAGAACAAACGCACAAGTCAAACGATCCAATCTAGTAAAAGTACTTAAAGTTGGTCTAGCCACAATTGAAAACCATAAATGTCCATCGCTTAGTTTATCTTTTGTTTGTCTTGATAATAAATATTTCATGTTTGTTTTCTGAGTCTCGCCTGCTTCAGATAAATTTCTATCTACAAAACCATCTTGATTATCAGCTGCAAACCATTTTTCGCACAGAAATAAAAATTTCTCGTTTGTTTGTAAATCAGAGATAATTATGTGTTTCAAATACCATGAAGCAGTATGACGATTTTTGCCTGAATTATCATGAAAAACTCTACATAAATATAAATGGCCTAATGGTTTTTTAACAGACATAATAAAAGTATCAACTGCACTACGCCTAAATAAGCACTTTTTGCCCTCAGTTTCTTGACTTTCTAATTGTCTAACTCGTGATTCTCCATATTGACCATATAAATTTATAAATACTTTTGAATCAGTTCCAGCATCTTTTCTTGAACTAGTAAATACACATATTTCATAATGATATTGATCATCTATATTATTATCTTTTAATAAATGAATTTTAGTTTTTAATTTGTCTCTTCTATCCATCAAAATACAAAATACAGATAATAAAACATATAAACAACATACAATTATAACAGTTGTATAAATAGTTGGATTTTTATCAAATGAAGAATTAGCAAAAACTTGTTCAAAATTGATTTCAGTTGGTAAGACAACAAACCCTCCTGCAAAATCGGTTAAATGATTTGAACGACAATTAGTATATTCAAAATTAGTATTTTCTTCAATAACTTCCATTCCATCTGATAACCATTCGCCTGTTTCTTTATTTAAATAATAACAACCAGCTGAAAATACTCTTATTGAAAAATTACTAGTAAAAATATTAAAACTTAAATTTTGATTATTAAAATAATCTAAATCAGTTTCATTAATAATTTTACTATCATTACAAAATAAATTTTGCTCATTTAAAGTTAATTCTCTTATTCCAATACTAACATAATTTGATCTTAAATATTTTCTTGAATTGGACATGTTCGAGAAATATTGATAATAAAATTGATTATCTTCATAGCTAATAGAGCTTTCATTGCACAAAAATTGAAATAAATCGAATTTTTTTTTAATTAAATTAGCTTTTTCATTATATTTTAATAAAAGTAAATATGAAACTTGTAAACCATGAGATTTAATTTGAACATGTATCGAAGAATTTAGATTTAACTTGATTTCATAAACAATTAAATGTTCATTATTAGTTAATGAATTATAAAGCTCAAATTTAGGTATTTGATTTACTCGGGAAAAATCTCTTTTTATTTTAATTTCAAAATAATCATTATTAGTTGTATTTATTTTAATTTCTTGTTTATCATCAGTATAATAACTTAAACTTACAGTTGAAGATGAATTTAAGTTTAATAAGCCCGCATTGAGACCATTTACAGACTTTGGAATTGAATACATTTGAAGCATTATTGGATTTTGTGCACATTCAGTATCATTTTGTGTACATTTATTTGCTAATTTTAAATCTCCATTTTCTAAATTAAACTCTTGTCTATCTGAATTCGGATAAGTTCTGAGATATTTTAAATTAATACTGTTTGTTTTAATCTCGCTTATTTGATTTAAACTCAAATGATCAGAGCTTATTTTTAACAAATTTTCCAAAACATATTTAGTTGAGTTTAGATTTTTCAATTCACTGTTTGAGTCAGTGTTTACAATTAAACTGTTTGCAGCTGTATCAATTATATTGGCAGCCGATTGCTTTAAAAAACTATAACCAGTTTTGCTAGAAAATGTTAATAATGATTGTGACAGGTCTATTGATTTTTTTACAGCTTTATTGGCACTGTTTGCACCTATTTCGTTTGGGTTATAGGTCAATACTGATAAAGTAGAAGAAATAGTCTTTATGCTATTCATATCACTAATTTCTAAATCACTTGCTATATTCAAAAATGTGTTTTTTATTTTCTTTTTCTTGTCTAAGTCTGCTTGTTGTGTGTTATTATTTGAATTTTTAGTATCTAACATTAAAGTAAAAGATATTATATTTTTAGTCGATGTTTGTACATTACCCTTGAATAGATTGTCAATAACTTGCGAATTATCTGATAACAATTGATTTGAAATTTCATCAACAAAACCAGCTTTTTGTTCTATTACAATTTCATCTAATAAATTGAATGGTGTTATAGCATTTGAGTCATCGATTACTTGAACATAAATAAAGACTTTGTATTGATCATTTTCAGGTCCTTGTGGTAATTGTGCTTCAATAGAGCCAAACAAGTCATGACCAAGTAAAATAAGATTTGAATCATTTCTAAATTTTGCATAAAACTCATATCTTGATATATAACCATCTGGATCCTTCCAGTCTAAACATTCAATTAAAAAATAATCAATCATAGCATAACCTCTAGTAGAATTGATTCTACAATAACCATTAAACGGTTTTTCATTTATTTTTAAATTAATTGAAGTAGTACCATTAGATAAACTTTTATCTAAGTTTAATACATTTATTTCAAAATCAACTCTCCAATAAAGCATCTTAGGATCTAAACTAAACAAACTTGTTAATAAAGTCAACTCTTTTGTATTCGACCCTAATGTGTTTTTATCTGTATCTGATGAATTTAAAAATTTCCAAACTTGATTTTCATAGGAATAATATATTTTAAATTTGTTATCTGTTTTAATAGAATATTCGCATCCATCTATACATTTTGTTTGTAAAATTAACTGATTTGCTGGATTTATTCTAAATTGTTTGCCAACTGGTTCGCAAAAAGACACTATTCGACACCTGAATTCATTAAATTTATTAATATTTTATTTCAACTTTAATTTAGTAATAAAAGAGATTTTCAATAAAAGAGAATTCTTAAAATCATTTATAAAATTCTTTTAAACAAAATTTAAAACAGAAAATCACAATTATTAAAATTGATAAATATTCAAATAAATTGAATATAATTATTAAGATATAAATAGAAATTATAAAAAAATACATAAAAGACTCAGTAGATCGATTGTTGAATTTTCCAAAGAATTCTAAATATCTAAGAGAACTTTGAAGAAAATTGAATTTAAATTTTTACTTACTGCATTGAAGGAACTGGTACTTTTAAAACATTCAAAAGCTTAATTTTAATAAATTGATAGAATGTCTTGTTTACATGGTTAGTAGTAATTAAAAACAGATTTAATCTATTCCATCTAAAATTCAATCCGTTTGGAAGTATAGTTAATATTTTCTCACTTGAATCAAATCTTAATCCATCTATAAATAAAATTTTAAATAAAATTATTTTTTATTTAGTTTTAATTATATTAATTAATTAATATAATTAATTAATGTTTAATTTATTAATTCATGTGATATAAAAAATAAAATAAAATTTAAATGACTCTAAAAAGTATCATTAAAAATTAAAAAATGTATAAATTAGATTCTGATAATTCAATTTTAAGATTCAGTCTTTATTAAAAAAATTTTAATGTTTGATAAAAAATTTAAATTACTAGATCCATTAAAGCAAGAATTAAGTCTTGAAGATCCACTTTTTTTAAAAGCCTTCAAACTTATATTTGCAGTTGAATTGTAATTTTTAAAATTAGTCAAATTTTTATCATTATTAAATTCATCTATATCAAAACAATAAAACTCATAATTTAAAGAATTTGGATTTATTTCAAAATCCAAATCATAAGAATATTTTCCAGGATTAATATCTAAACTTTGAGCTTTGCCAATTTCAATATACTCTAAACCATTTTCTAATCCGAAAAGAGCTATTCCACTTGGCACTAGTTTAATATAATGATCAGTAAATAAACTGATTTCTTTAAAAACATCCGATAAACCGATATCGATTTTTAGAAAAACTCTTAATGATAGTAAATAAGTGCCATATGATAAGACATTCTCTTTTATGATCAAAATATCTTGATAAATGGTTGGATTCTCGAACAATTCTATATCTTTGATGCCGTCTTTGAATATTTTCCACAGTTTTACAGAACTAAAATTACGGTTACATTGAAAACTTGTGGTTGACACTATTCTGTTCATTTGAGACTTTGGCATTTCTTTAGGATTTAAAAAAAACCCATGTCTATCAGCTATATAAATAAACGGAAAACATTTTACATCTATTTAAAATAAAATAAAATTTTAAAAATTTGCTTTTTTATTATTTTAGAAAACAATGTTGACAAATAATAATTTATTTTTTTCAGAGTTTTATTTTCCTATTTAAACCTTTTTCTATTTCTAATGTAATCTAGTTACTTAAAAATGGATTTGTTCTTATAGCATCTAAACATTACTGCCGTTGTATGTCAACAAAATATTAATATTAAAAAAAAATTACTATCTATGATTTGAACGTTTTTAAACAAAATTGAATTTGAATCTTTGAATTTTACTGATATATTATAAAACCCTATATTGGGATAATACTCAAGAATATTTATTGATTTATCATAATAAGTGTTGTCTATTATTGCATTAAACATTAGAATTGAAGTAATGTTTTGGTTTATAATTGAATTAATTATTAAAGAACTGTCAGAAATACTAACAATCATATCATTATACAAAGCAGATTTAGTTGTATCAATTAGAAATCTTGCTGTATGACTATTAGAACAATCAAGTAAAATCAAACTTCCTTTTCTAATGAACCAAGTATTGTTAAAATATAATTTATTTAAACCTAGTTTGGCATTTAAAGTCCATTTTATTGAGGTAAAATTTAAAGAATTCTTATTTTGAGTAACATATGATACACAACTCGTCATAGTACCACAAACATTATTTAGCCAAATAACATGAACGGTAAAATTACCTGCTCGAGAAGCATAAAATTGTAAACCAATCAAATTAGCATCAAATTTAAACTCAGAATTTAGTAACAAGTATTGGAGATTAGTTGAATTTTGTAATAAATCTAGATTCAAATCGTAATCAATTAAAGGACCAAAATATGATTTAATTAAACCTGAAGCTTGATAATATTTTATTTTTCCATTACCAAAATTAAACTCTACTTGATCAGTATACAATTGAGAAGAAATAAATAAAGTACAATTTAGTACATTATCAAACACATTATTCAATGACCAACAATTAAAATCAACGAATCGAGCATTGGTAATATTGTAAAAATGGTTTATGGAAATATTAGAATTTAGGAATTGTGAAGTTATATTATATATTCCAGTTGTTTGATGTGTTTTGTTGATCATTATACTTTTTAAATAATATTTAGTGTCTATTAATGCACTTATATAGAATCTTGTGTTTTGATTCAAGTTTATTTTATAACTGTTTGTGTTGTTTGTAAAATAATCTGAAATTGTAGAATCATCATTAAAATAAATTGCTAGTAGATTCGGTGTGTTTGTTTCAATTAATAGCATTTCTCGTTTATTAACACTTATTGAAGAATTTAAAAGAAATTTATTATAACCATAGTTCAAATATAATTCTGATATTAATTTTAAAGAACTAAATGCAAAATATGGACTTGAATTGTAGATCCAGTTTGAACATGAGCCTAGACCGCATTGTGTAAATGAAACCAACTAAAATAAATAAAGAATATTAATAAAATTTAATTTAAATAGTTTTATTTATCGAAATAATAAATACATAAATTTTTATTGATCCTTTATTGAGTGCATATAATTCAAAGCCAATTAAATTAGTGTCAAATTTGAATTCAGTATTTGGTAAAATAAATCTTCCCGTTTTTTCAGTTGAACTTATATTATTATTCAAATCTAACTGTGAATCGTAATTTCCAAAATATGAATATTGATCGTCTTTTTAAAAGAATGAACATTAGTTTTTGTAAATTTAAAAAAAAAAATAATTGTGACAAGAAGAATTAACTAAGAAAAAAATAAAGAAAAAGGTACACAGATTTATCCAAAACATTTTTTTTCTTTTTTGTAAGCTTTTTATTTCGGCAAGAATTTAATAATTACATTTTTATCTAGAATGCTGCTGCTGATCTAAAATGATCCAAAATCTGCTGAAAATGCTAATCTAAATGCTAATGACTTGAATATTAATTTTAAAAAGGTTATAACCAAATTAAAAGTTAAAAATTCAATTTATTTACTGTTTTAGATAATTTCTTGGACCCATGATTTAAATATTAAAATGAATATTGTAGCTCTTAGTATAATATTAATGTAAACAAAAAATACATGGCTTATTTTTTGTTACTATCAAATAACTAAACTAAGATAAAACATTCTAAATAAATAATAGAAAAAGTTTTAAAAAAAGAAAAAAGTCTATGTAAAGTAGGCAAAAATTAGATCAAAATGTTAGTTTTGTTAGAAATATAACAATTATGATAAAGTTAAAAACAAGAGGTCCAAAACACATTTAAAATTCAAGAATAACTAAATTGAAATAAAAAATTTATTTTTTAATAAAAAGCGATTTTGTTGCATCAATGTTAGAACAATACGCTATCATGGCTTGGAGCATGTACTTTTCAAAAGGCGAAATTTTTGTCACAAAGCTAAATGGTAAGATTAATTATTGGTAAGAGTATTTTTTTTGTCGTTTTGATTCACAAGATTTATTTTCCAGCAAGATAATTAAATACAATACACTTTGGATTGGAAAGTTTTCTATATCGCTTAATTTTATTTCAAATCAAAAGAATATTTGGAAATAGATAGAATATTTAATATATTGAAATGAAAATTTAGGTGTCTAGGAGATTAAGTTTGAAATTAATAACTAAAATTTTGATAAAAATTAGAAACAAAAATTAATTGAATAAATAAAATTATTTAAAATTGATTTAAAATTTTACAGAAAAAAATTTTTTAATTTTTTACCATTTAGATCATATGTTACATTTGAAAGATCACTATCATTAACTACAAATTTATCTCTTTTATCTTGGCTAATTGCTGTAATAACACAACTGATTGTATTATCCAAAGTTCTTTTACTATTAGCACAAAATATATCTATGTTTTGATCTTAATATTAAATAAAATTTTTTTTCCAAAATAAAAAATCCATCAAAAATGCTAAGTTAAAAAAAAGTTATCTAAATTTTAACTTTCTTAATTCTTATTTTAAATTCTAAATTTAACTTAGCATCTAAATTTAACAATTCTATTTAAAATAAAAGAAAATTTACTGTTTTTGATGTATATTGTTTTTTGATGTAGTAATGAAGAACTCAAGTATTTTTCAAAAGAATAAGTAATATTGTGATATCCATCTTGATTAAATTGAAACATATTTGTATATTTAAATTCGTAAAACTGCTCTTCAATAAAACATTTAAAATAAAACTTGATATTTTTAAACTTATCCAGTCGGTTCAAATTAACTGTGCCAGAAGGAATAAAATAATCTGAATAGTACGAGTCACCACTTACATCTATAGCTAATCTAGCTGTATAAGTTAACATATTAATAAAAACCATTGAAGCTTTATCTATATTTACTGGAATATTAAACAAAATTTTATTATACCCAGTTGAAACTTGATACACCCAACTTTTTATTAGCTGTGTTGAATCTAAACGAAATGTTTGACTATTTTTTAAATAATCAGAGCAAGATGTTAAACCGCATTGATTATTTAGAAAACTTCTTATTTCAATGTTTAGACTACCAGATTTGGATACATAAAATTCAAAGCCAATTAATTTTGAGTTAAATTTAAATTCTGTATTTGTTAAAATGTATAAATTTGAATCGACTATAGTTATTTGACTATAAGTTAAATTTAATGGCACATTTGAACCATAATATGAAATTAAATTTCCTATTTCAATTTTTTTTAAATAAAGATAATTATATTATTAAATTTAATAATTTTCAATAACTACCTGTAATTTCATTTTCATTAAAATTATTCTGATTATAAGTATATTTAATTGAAGTATAACTAGAATAGAGACCAGCCCAAATTGTACAATTAGCAGTTCTATCAAACATATTATACCAATTCCAACAGTTTATAAAACTAAATTCAACTTAATATGAAAAAATATTTAAATTAATATAAAATTAGATTATTTTTGTATTAAATTGATTCATTTTTAAATAAATCTAAACAGTATAATAATATTACTATTAAAAGATTTATTAAAACTTAGAAAAGAATGCTTCAAAATGTTCTTTAAAAAAATAAAAAAAAAAAGATTTAAAAAACTTACAATCAGTTACATTATAATATCTAGTTAGAGTTGTATTTGAATCTAGAAAACTAATACTCAAACTATAAATACCAAAAGAATTATTAACCAAGTTTGAATATGATTGAATATATTGAACTTTTGTTTTGTAATATTTAGTATCAATTAAAGCATTAACATAAAATCTTTGACTTGTATTCAAATTTATTTTGGATGATGTGAAACCTATTATTAAATAATCAGAATATAAACTCTCATCTGGTTCATCTATCACCAATAAATTAGCAATTGTCGTACTTATTAAAAGCATTTGTCCTTTTTTTATAAAAGGTTTAATTCCAAGCATGATTTTGTTGTAGCCTTTTTCTAGCCTAAAACTAAAACTATTAGTTATTGATGAATAAGAAAATCTAGGACTTGTTTCAAATATCCAATTTGAACATGAATCATTTGTACCACAATTATTGAAATTAATTACATTAACAGTAATAGGACCAGAATTCAAAGAATAAAATTCAAAACCAATTAAATTACAATCAAACATGAATTCAGTGTTTGGTAGAACAAAAGTGCCTGTTTGGCTAATTGAGTTGTTTAATGAAGTTACATTTAAATTTGAGTCAAAACTGCCAAAATAATCTATTGCTTCACCTGTTAAATTATAAATTTCTGCGTCTTGTTCATTTTCTAATATAAATGAATCTTCTAAAGATTGACTATAAGCTATTAATGAACAATTTATAGTCTTGTCTAAAGTTTTTTTTGAGTTGAAACAATAAGCATCCAAATTTCGATCTTGAAAATAATTATTCATGTTCAATAAAAAAATAAAAATTCATTATTTTATCTAAACTTACTGTTTTCTATAGTAAAACTTTTCTTTATTGAAATAAAACTAAACGAATTAATAAAATCAAAAGTAAGATTATATGTTAAAAATTCATTATATTGATGATATAAATTAATTTTGTAATCATAATATTGTTGATCTATTAAACAATTAAAATCGAATTTCCAATTAGCAAATTTGTTTAATCTTTTGATTAAATTTGGAGCCGTTAATTCTAAATCAGAATAAAAAACATCTTGTCCAGAAATGTCTATATTCAGTACAGCTGAATTAGCCAAAGTCATGTCTAAATAAATCAAAGATCCTTTAGCTGCATTGATCGTTTGATTTAAATATATTTTATTATAGCCTTCATCAACATTTAGAGTCCAAGTGGATAAAATTTGAACATTTGATAGAGTATCATGAGACAAAAAATAATTAGCACATGATATTTGTTCACCACATAATGGTTTCAATGATACCAATTGAATTAATAATTGCCCTGGCTTAATAGCTTCAAATTCAAAACCAATCAAGCTAGCATTAAAACTAAATTCAGTGTTTATCAAATAATAAGCTTTATTGTCTGATAAATTGTAATTTATATCAGAATCGTTTTTGTTTATAAATTCACCAAAATGTGCTTTTAAATTTGCGCCTAAATCATAAAAAAATTTTTTAAAAATAAATTTATTGAAATAAAATCAAACATTAATTAATAATTTAAAACAAGCTAGTTTGTTTAATAAATCTTAAATATTAGACCTAATACCTAGTAATCTTTAAATTAATCAACTTGATTACATTTACTAAATTAATATTTTAAAGTTTATTTTTCAACACTGAAAACCAATTGAAGATTTTATTTTTTTTTTATAACAAACTATTTTATAATTCAAAATTTTTTGAAGGAAAGCTAATTTGGAATGCTTGACTTAATTGTATTAATATAAATATAGGAAAAAATAGAAATTTACTGGTATATTGAATTAATGAAGAAAATCCATCACCAAAATTGATACTAATTGAATCGTATAAAGTCTGCAATTTAAAAAACAATGTCAAATTTAATGTTTTATTAAATGTTGAGCTCATAAAAATGTCATCCCAATAATAATCTATGTATTTTTAAAAAAATATTTTACATTGATTGATTTTAGAAAATAAATTTAATAATTTAATTTTTTTAAATTACCATTTGTTATTTGAACAGTTTTTGTTAGTGTTAAATTTGAATTTAAGAATTTGCTAGTTACATTTTGAAAACCTATTGTATCATATGTGAATGACAATCCAGTTATGTAATTTATATAGAAAAGATTATCGATTAAAACATTAAAATAAAATCTATTGTTATTAAGCAAAATTAAACTCTCAGTAGAATTATTTAAAATCAAATAATCGCTATATAAACTCTCATCATAGCTAGTGTTTATGCCAATATGATTCAATATTGAAGTACTTATTAAAATCATTTGATTTTTTCTTACTTTAATTGGTGTCGTAAGTTCTATTTCATTATTTCCAAGATATAAAAAATAACTAAATTCATATTCAATGGAATTGTATTTAAAATAAGGTGAAGAGTCTTTTATCCAACCAGCACATGAAATATAAACACCACAAGTATTGAATTCAACCACTTGAATTTTTAAAGTTCCATTTTTTGTAGCATAAAGTTCAAAACCTCTTAATAAAGTATCAAATTTAAATTCAGTATTCAAAAGAATAAAAGTTCCAGTTAAATTGTTTGATGGAATATTATCAGTAATGTTTATTTTATAATCAAATGGATCATATGCTCCAAAATTGTAAATTGTTTCTCCTGTTATGTTGAATAATAAATAATCACTATTATTTTTATTTGAATTAACCACCAAGTTTTCTTTTTGTTTGGTTTGTGTCACTGCGATTAAACTACATTGAATTGTTTGATTAATTGTTTTCTTATCATTATGACATATCATATCCAAAAATTGAACTTAAAATCCAAAAATATTTTTAGATTAAAATATAAATTTTAAATTAAAAATTTAAATAAATAAATAAATAAATGTTACGCTCAATTGAATGAACAAGAAGATTGTTAGATACTTGAGTATTATTCTTAACAACTGCTATTAAATTATAATCGACAAAAAGATCTTGAAATTTATATTCTAAATAAATAAAATTCAAATAATAAAACTGATCAATTAAAGCATTTAAATTTATTTTCCAATTTAAATATTTGTTTAATTTGATAAAATGTGTTGAATTATAAATGTAATCTGAATAGGAAAAATCTTTATATGATTCATGTGATATTATACCAGTGGCAAAATAAACACCTATCATTGAACCTTGATTACACTTTATTTTGTTTAATAAATAAATTTTATTATAACCAACAGATAGAGTATAAGATATAATATATTTATTATCATTATTATTGTATGTAATTGGTGAAGAATATTGTAAATATTTAGCACAAGTTATATCCAAGCCACAAATCGAATTATTCAAATTGTGCACATATAAGTCTATTTTTCCATATGTAGCCATGTAAATTTCAAAACCAATTAAATATGATTCAAATTTAAACTCTGTATTTGCTAATAAATAATAATAACCAGTTCTTAATAAACTTGTTGATAATCTAAGATTATTAAAGCTTGTATTTCCATAATAATTTATTAATTTTCCTATAAATTTGAATTATTCAAAAATATTTTAAAACATATTACATAAATTAGAAAAAAGTATAACAAACCTGTCCTTAAAGCAATTGTGGTTGAATTGCCATCTCCAAAATTTAAATCAATTAAATTTAATTTTGATTGAGTTAAAGTCATTAAAATAAATTGAATGTTTTTATCATAAGCTTGATAATTATTAAAGCATATTAAATCTACAAAATCATCTTTTTTAATTAAATTTTATATTTTTTAAATAAAATTTATCTAAATTTTTAATTAAAGTAAAATTTACATACTGTTAGTAATATTTATGGTTCTTGTCAAGGTTTCATTTAGATCTGCAAATGCACCGTTTATACTATACACTCCAAATGTTATATTATCAAGTTCTGAATATTTTTCACTAAATTCATATTTATTCATATAAAAGCTAGTATTTATTAGAGCTCTAACAAAAAAAGCTGAATTATGAGTATGATTGATCTTTATCAAATTATTAGAAGAAATCAAAAAATCACTGTAAAATGATGGTGTTGTGTATAAACCAATTGATCCACTATAATATGCTATAGAAAGCATAGAACCTTTTCTAACAAAAACTTGACTTGTAAGTTCGATTCGATTTAAGCCATTCAACAAATCGTAATAACCTAACAAAACACTAGAGCAACCTGAGCAAACCTGGCTCTCTGATAAATAATATCCACATGAGTTATTCAAACCGCAGCTAGTAAAACTAAATAAAGAAATAGTAACTCTTGCATACGAAACACTATAATATTCAATTCCAATTAAATTAGCATCAAATTTAAACTCAGTATTTGTTAGTAAATAACTAGTTGTAAGAAACACTATAGGAGATGATGTTAAATCCAAAGTGTAAGGTATGTTAGCTCCAAACGAGGTGTAATACGTGCTTGAAGTTAATTGAATTGTCTGAGGTTCATTTTCATCAAAGCTAAATGTAAAATTTTCATTTTTTAATTGTGATAAAACTAGAAATGTACATTTTAATGTTTTATCGTTAATTCTAGACTCACAATTTATATCCAAATCTCTAAAATAAGTAACATTAACAACTCGTTGTATAACATTGGTTAAATTTGAATCGAATCTTTCAGCACTAATCGAATAAACACCTTTTACTTCATATACTTTATTCAATTTAATTAAATCAAAATAAAAATTTTGATCTGTTATTAAATTTAAACAAAATCTCCAGTTTAAGTATAAATTTAATTTTCTTAATTGATATGATAAATAAATATAATCAGAAAGAAGATTTTTGTCTGAATAATCAACCGAAACCCGACCAGTTGAACTATGAACTATGCTCAAAATAAAACCTCGTTTTAGTTCAAACTCGGATGGTAAATAAATTCGACTCAGACCTGTAGATTGAATGTATAATGGCCAACTAATTGTTAAAATAGGACTAACTAATCTCGGGTTTTTAATCAAATAATTCAAACATGAATCTGTTAAGCCACATAGAGAACTTAGATCATACACTTGAACATAAAACAAACCAATTTGACTAGAAAACAATTCAAAACCGATCAATTTAAGACCATCAAAACGCACTTCTTGACTTAGTAGTAAAAATTCTAGACTATTAAAATTAATCAATGTTTTACTCAGTGAAAATTCTAAGCCATATTTATTTGATAAAATTTGACTTGAGTTTAAATCTAGCAATTTTTGATCATTGTCTCCAAAATCTATTATCAAATCATTATCATTTTTGGTTTGAGATAAACTTATCAAAACACACTCAATTTCATAGTTTATTAAATAATAACAATTCAAATCTAGACTTTTCTTATCTGTGATTACAATTTGTCTTTCTAAATTGTATTTGTTGCTTAATACTTTTATGGTGTATTGGCCACTTGAAGAATATTGATGAGATAAGAAAAAATTAACAAAAATTTGATTAATCAATGGTTCAACTATAAATTTTAATTTGTATGTTAGACTTATCTTTGAAGCTTGTCTTAAATTAAAATCTATTAAATAATCCGATATAAATTCACTTTCACTTAAGCCAACTAGACCATCATAACTATGGTTTAATACCAACAACATTCCTTTTTGAACATTGTAAGACGACATGGTATAATTTTTTGTGCCATTGTTTGTAATTATATTCCATGTGTTAACTATTGTGTAATTCGTAAAATCTTTTCTTCTCATAAAGTAACTTGTACAAGACTCATTTAATCCACACGAATCAAATTTAATCAACTTTTTTTTTTATTTAAATTTTATATTAATATAATTAAAGATTAAATTTGATATTAATTAGTTTAAAAATTAAATCAATCAGATTTTTTCTATTATAGTTATTAGTTATTTAGAATGTTGCAAATAAAATTACGTTTTATATAATACTTTTTATTTGCTATAAAACGCAATCAATTTTGCAATAGTCTTAATTTTATAATATTAATTATAAATTACTTTAAGTATTTATAATTTTGGCAAATAGATAATTTAGAAATATTATAAAAAATTTTTATTACACTTAATGTAATTGCACCATCGGTTTCAGAATAAATTCTAAATCCATTTATTGAAGCTTGTGTTTTAAATTCTGAATTTAAAAGCAAGAATAAATTTGATGGATTAAAGTTTCTCGCATTTGTATAATTAATTAGTTTATAGCTAATTGGCATCGAATTTTGAGTTGTTAAATTTTCAGATTTTCCATCTCCATATTGTACTGAGATGCGATTTTTAAGCTCAACATCAGGCAAGCTAAGAACACAGTTAATAGTCAAGTTAAATGTCTTGTTAGAATCGTAACAAATCAAGTCTGAACTCAAGACCGTTTTAATAAAAATAAAAATTAGTTGAATAAGCTTAAAGTTAAAATTCATCATTTTTTTTTCAAAAAATTATTTTATTAAAAACTCAAGAAATTAAAAAACTTCTAATAATATAAAAAAATTAGAAAAATTTTTTTTTATTTATATGTTATTTGTTTTAGAAAATGTTTATATAAATTTTTATTTTAGTTTTTTTTGTTTTTTTGAATTTTTGAAAAAAAAAAATTAAAATTTAATTTAAAACAAATATAAATGATTTTATGATTTATAAAAGTGTTACGTATTTTAAATATATATACGACAATAATTAAAAAATATCCAAGAATCTGATTAAACTGTTAGGAACAAAAAAATTTTCAGCTTTAATGATTATTATTTAATTAAATGTAAACATAGAAAAATTCAAAAATAACTCAAAGAGCTTATTGTTTTTGTCTAGAAAAATTTTTAAAATAAAAAATCGATTTTATTTACGTAAAAGCAATTTTTTCTACTTGTTGAATTATTATAGATGAAAAGATATCAATTGAATTAAGCCAAAACTATTCTAAAGCAAAATATTTACTTAAAAAATGATTTTGACCAATTCGAATAAATATCTTTATATAAAACAAATTTCTCTCAAAAGATAATTTAAATTTCATTTTTTTAAATATATATTTCACAAATTATTACCGTATTCTCTTGTCTGCTACTCTTTGAAATAATTTTGAATTTCACATGTGTTCTATTAATAATGATTAATTTTTTAGAAGTAAAAAAAAAATTAGTTAATCTAAGAAGAAAAAAAAATCTCAATTTTAAATTTTAATCATATTGAAATTAACTCTATAGAAAATATTTCAAATTCAACAACTTTTTTCTATAAAAAAATTAAAAAAATTTTATAACATGTTTTATTTATTTTTTATTCAAAACAAAGCATGAAGAAAAATCTTGTGTAACAATGGTATATATTTATTATTTTAGTTTAAAAAAGTTAATTAATTTATTATGGATAGAACAAATTCTACCTAAAATTATTCTATAAAATTATTTTAAACCTAAATTTTTTTTTAAAAAAATTATAAACTAAAAATTAATGATATAAAAACAATACTTTTTTTTCAAAAAAAAATTAATTAATTATTTAAATACTTAGTTTTTTAAATTTTGGTTGCCTTTACTTTACTTGTATTTATATATGATCTTTATTTAACTAAATTTTTTTAATTACTTTTTTATTGATTTTTTCCAAAAAATGAGAATTTTTTTTTTTGAAAAAAATAATCAAGAAAACATGTTATATTTTTTTGGTAATCTTTAGTGATATTATTTTAAAATATTCAAAAACCAAACTTTTTTTGGTCTTATATCATAATTAATAAATTAATGAAAATTTTGTTGTTTTGTTTTTGTTTATTTTATATTTAATTTTTAGGCAATTTAAGCAGTGTTAAAAATATAAATATAAAAAAAATATTATAGTAGTAATAGTTATCCAAAGCTAATAAAATTTAGGAGGCATAATCAATAGAATGTCCTTTTTTAAATCACTATTAATCAAATTATACATCGAATGAATGGTCATTCTTTTTCAGGAAACTACTCAAAACCGTTAAAGTTATTGAAGAGTTGAATTTTTTATTTGTATGTATTTTAATATTTTAAATAGAGATTTTGATTGTAAGGATCGAAATAATATTGAATAATTTAAGTTTTTTGTTTCGAAAAATTTATTTAATACTAAACCACTTAAAATAGTTTTTAATTCAAAAACAACTTAAAATCCAATAAATACATTAAAGCACTTTAAATGAATTATTAATTTATTAAATCAGAATGACTATATTCAAATTCTTTTTATCTTGTTATCTCTTTTAATTTTCCTATCTTATTTCAAATGGTTTCTTTTAAATGAACTTTCTTATATAAAAAATTCAGATTCGAATTAAAATCATAATAATTCAATAGTTTATAGGTTATATCAATCCAATTCAAATTTAATCTTTTAGCAATCATACCAACATATACATCTTTTAACTTGAATTTAAGTTTTAATTTATTTAGATCATAATTCTTACAAATGTTTTTTATTAAATAAGTTTTAAACAATAAATTCTGATGATTAAATCAAAAATTATTCAAAGAAAATTTCAAAAAATAAATTAAAATTAAAAACATGTATGAGTTATCACAATTTATTAATAATATTTCATTTAGTTTTTGATATGACAAATACGTAAATATTTGTTATAAAAAAAGCCATTATAATTTATTCATAACATCTGCTGAGTTTTATTTTATCCACATAATCATTAACAAGATTATAAATCTATGTTAAGAGTTGAAATCAATTTTTAGAAAAAGTCATTTATAAATTGATAAACGCATAATTAAAAGGCAAAAACATATTGTATATTCATATTGATTTTATAGTGACTAATTGAGTTAAAGAGACTTTTTACATGTAACTGATGTAGTTAATGTCTTGGATGTATTCGATGTTAAATAATAATGAAAAAAATACATTTTATAATATTGCTAAGAACTGTAAGTATAACTGAAACTGCTTAAAAAAATAATTGAAATTGTAAAAAAACTTTAAAACAGAATTATTTAATATATTTCAAAACAAAATATAACAACAGATTGTTATAGAACTATATATCTTAGTTTAATAAAACAAAAACTTAATTTTAAAAAAATCTTAAATCTATGTGATTGGTATTACTAATTCTGACTATGTTCCAGAATCATATGCATAACTCAAAGTTAAATAATATTTTTATTTGAATTTAAAATAATTTTGTTAAAAAAATTGTTTTTTTATATTTTAAAAATTAGTTAGTTTTATATTAGGCTGATTTGTTATTGTTTAATTGACAACAAAAAGGCTTTAATACCAGCAAAAGTTTCTTCACCAGCTTTTGGTGCTCTTTTTATAAATTGTTATTATTCAAAAAATTGGATTTAATTGATATATATAATTTTTTAAAAGATATTATACCTATCTTCTGGAAGAGTAAAACCATAATTAGAATCTACACCTCTTTGACCTGGTCTTAATTCTAGACAATAAGCATATTTAATATTTGCTACACCCTTAATTATATATATTTAAGAAAACGAAAAATTTTAAATTCAATTTATCATTTTATCAAATAAAAAAAATAATTTTTATTTACAGATGCCCAATCTTCTGAACCTCCTGAAGCAATATATAAAATACGGGCAGAACTACCATACACAAATTCAGAGCCTAGAGAAAATTAAGATTTTTTATAATAAAATTTCATATAATTTAATTAATAAAGCTATTTGGTTTATATTTATTTACCATAAACTGCTTTGATTGCATCTGAACCTATTTTAGCCTTAGCAACTAATTCTGTATAATCATTTGGTAAATTAGTAGTATAACCCCAAGTTCTAATTTAAAAAAGCATAAATAATATTTATTTATTTATTTATTTATATTAAATCTATTGATAATTGTTTCTTACGTGAACCACCATTGTCCATAAGTATGAAATGTCAAAAAAGAATCCCATCGATTTGGAAATCTATTTATATATGATTCAATAGCTTGAGTTTCTAATTCGCTGTCGGCTTTTGGACCTTTAAATTTTATTATTTTATATTTTTTTCATAATTTTATAAATCTTATTTTACAAACCAGCATAACCATCACTACATGGATCAGTTGATGAACCACCAGTCTTTAAAAAAATTAAAATTTAAAAACCAATAATTTATAATTTAAAAAATTTCCAACTCTCCATTGATAGCCAAAGTTTCGATTTAAATCAGTTCCAATACAACTTGATCCAGTATTCGGCTTTCTGTTTTTTCTCCACAAACGATACTATAGGTTTTAAATATTAATGCAAATTATTTAGGAAAAAAAAAATAAACAAATATACTGTTGTATGACTGTATTCATAACCATCTGGATTTACAAGAGGTAAAATGTGAAATTCAAAATAATTAAGTAAAGAAAGTATCTCTGAATCAGCACTTGTATAACCTTTAACTAATTTATCAATTATGTAAATGCAAGTTGATGGAGCAATCCATTCGCGCTAATGAACCATAAATTATCATTTAATAAAGGGTTATTATATAATAGAAATTTCTTACAGCATGAATACCACAATCTTTTAAATTAAATTTTTTAATAAAAGTTTTAGTGTTATTCCCATATAAACTGGTTGTTTTTTTGGAAAAAAATTAGCAGTAAATCCTCCGGTGAGCGGCGCGGGTGGTAATTCATGGACTGTAATTTAGTTTATTCAAAATTTTTTTAGAAATAAGTGCTTTTTAAATTTATTTTTTATTAAATTTGACTGTTTGAATACATTTTCTAAAATCACCGCTACTATCATCGGGTAATTGGAAAGCTTACCGGTTACCCGATTTTTTTTCCCGGAAGGTTTCCTGCTAAATTTCTAGCCGAATCTACCAGTTAAAATACAAAATTTACCAAGCCATATATTTCTTTTGCTATTGCTAGTCTTCAAAACAAGAACTTTAAGATTTCGGTTTTCATAAGTTTTTCCAGCGATAAATGAAGATGCTATCTCTGGGTTATTAGCAACAATATCATCAATATAATTTTGTATCTATGGTTTAATCAAAATAAAGCATTACCAATTTGCCAATTTTAAACTTATTTAGCAAAATCTTTTTACTTCACTGTATCTGGCAAATTTTCCTACTATATTTCTTTCATTTCTTTTTTGATCCATAGATC
Source organism: Brachionus angularis (assembly GCA_021432725.1). Classification (NCBI taxonomy): domain Eukaryota; kingdom Metazoa; phylum Rotifera; class Eurotatoria; order Ploima; family Brachionidae; genus Brachionus; species Brachionus angularis. The sequence continues at coordinate 1,690,162 of JAJVDD010000007.1, forward strand.
TCTCTTGTTCTTCAATTTTACTTTAAAAAAAATTTTAATAATAATTACTTTTTTTTAATTAAAAAGTAAAAACTTTTGAATATTATCATCAACAATTGTGTAAGGAATTTTGAACAAATTAAAATATATGCTATATTTTAAATATGCAACTGGTGATAAGAGTACTTTAACTGATTCTTCTATAGTTTTAATTCTACCCCATACATCAAACTTTAAAAGTAATTAATTTTAATCTCAGTTTTTAATAATAGAATATAATTAAATTCAAAAAAACATCTTGATTAAGCTCCCATTTTCCTAATAATTCAACATGAATCGGTATTTTAGGTGTAATGTCAATTAATTTGTACCCCTCAAAAGAAAATTTTTCTGATGATGCTAAATTTCCTAACAATAAAATTGTTAGACTTAATAAAAATTTTAATATCATTTTAGATTATATTTCAATTAAAATTAAAAATTGGGAAAAAGAATAGATTTTTATAGTTCAATTAAAGTTAATTTCAAAACATATGTTAATTTTTTTTTTTGAATTTTAAGCTAATTTTCTGTGATTTAAAAATATGGTTTCATCAAAAAAACTAATCTTTTTTTTTTAAATAAAAATTTTATCTTAAGATATTTTATCTAAATAATACATGAAATATTTTACAATATTTGAAAATTTGGAAAAGTGTATGAATATTTTCAGGAAAAAAGAATAAAATATAAAAAAATGAATAAATAATTAAAAAAATTAAAAATCTGGTAATTTAATTTTTATTAACTAAAATTGTTTTCTAAATATTATATAGAATCACATGATTAGTAAAAATATAAAATTGAAATTTATTTATTTTTGGGAACAAAAATATTTTAGTTGATATATTTAAATAATATTAAATATGAGCAAACCAAAGAAATTATATTTAAGAAATATTTTTTATTATGAATATTTAGATTATATAAAAGTTAATTATTATAAAAATATTGTTTTCATGAAATAAAACTTTCTATAAAAAGTATCTAAATTATTTTTTAGATTTTTTTTCAAAATTTTCTAATAATTTTTTAGTTGTGTTTTCAAGACTTGAAAATGAATCAAAATATTTTTCTTTTTTTGTTAAAATTCTAAGCTCAGATTTGCTTTTAAAAATATTTCGTAGTTTTTCTATTAAATATTCTTTTAATAAAGAATATTTATCATCTATATATTCATTTTTTCGCATTTGCTCAAAATTATCTGTTATTATGGTAACCAAAAGGTTTAATAAAATAAATACCATAAACAAATAGAAAAATATTGATAAAAATATTTTAAATATTAATTTATCGCCAATATATAATTCGTTTGGTACTCTATTTAAAATCATTAAAAATGTTGTTTCAAATGTTGAAACTATTGTTGAAAAATATTGGGATTCTTCATTTAATATCAAATACATTAATTGTACAAAAGCAATCCATAATATCAAAAATATTATTAAAAAACTTAATAAATCTTTGAAACTAGATTTACAAGTTAAAACAAATATTTTGATAGTTTTGTTATAATTTAATAATTTCAAGAATTTCAATGTTCCAAAAAATGCTAAAAATCCAAATAAAATTCCTAATGTTTCATTCCAATAACTTAATAACTCTAATTTTGCTATTTGTTGTTTAGAAAATTTTTCAAATAGATCTTGTTTAGCATATAATCTGTATAAATAAATAGCCAAAAAAGCAAATGAAAATGAAAATATTGTCCATTCAATATAAATCCAAAATTGTTTGTAATATTGTTTAAAACCTAATTTAATTAATGATCTGATATTTTTGAACATAAAAAATACTACAAATATCAAATAAATAATATTAAATGTAATTATGATTGCATTTAAACTTGTGTTTGGTTCATATAAAATAACTGGTTGAAATTTCAATGATTTAATTATATTACCAGTTGATAATAATTCAAATAAAATGGTACAATATGCAAATAAATTTAAATTAACATTGTATAATGAAAATTCAATAAATAAAGCTCTTGTTTGTTGATCAATCCAATTTAATTGTTCCAAGTTACTTAAATCTTGTTTTATTATTTTTAAACTATCTACTTTTTTTAAATCCAATTTATAAACATAACCACCTCCAAAATAATTTGAATAAACACCTAAATAAGGATATGTTTCTAAATCATCTGAACTATAATATTTAAATTGATCTAAATATTTAGAATAATTTGATTCTTGAAGAGTTTTATTTGAATTTAATTCAATCCATTTAAGACCAAAAGTTGATTTTTCTCTATTAAAATAATCATAATCAGAATAACATGTTTGATTGTAAATTCTGTTTTTACAAATATCTTTTTTAATTCTTAATTGTCTAATTATTGGATTTCCAATTACAAATGATGCTAAATCGTTTAAATAATATTTTAAATCTGTTTTATCAGAATTATAAAAGTTTTCAGAATCAAATACTGAAATTAAATATTTATTAAGCCAAATCCAAATATCTTTGACTTGAATTATTTCATCAAATGAATTTTTATTATTTTTGATTCCAAATAAATTTTTTAAATTATTTTGATAATGAAATGAATTTAAATCTTTATTGTTTATAATGACAACTGTTAGAACAGCAATAAATATTGAATAAACTAAAATCTCTCTAAGAATTTTTTTAGAAAGTTTTTGTCTTAAATATTTTTGTCTAATTTCATCAAAGCCAATTTTATCTATTTCATCTGTTTTGATTCTATTATCATTTAGATAATCTTTAAATTCATCAGATTCAGATAAATCTTCTTGTTTTGTTGAAAATTCTTCAAAATTTGTAAAATTGTCTGCTTTTCTAAAAATAAAAACAAAAATCATTGAAATAAAAATAACCTTTTAAATAAACAATTTAACAATATTTCAAATTAATAAATTAATATTTTAATTAACTTGAATGGGCTGAGTTAATAAAAATGAAGTAAGAAAAGATACAACAAATGATGTTAACCATTTTTGAACTTTTTCATCACCAAAAGAAATACCTTTTATAATTATGAAGAAAAGAGAAATTGTGCTAAAAATAATTGCTAAAACATAAGCAATTATTTTAAACCACCATGGAAATTGTAATGTTTTTTTATTTTTATTAATTTTAATTTCTTTTGTATCTTTTGGTTTTATATTTTTTATATATTTTAATTCATTTTTATTTGTCTTTTTTAATTTTAATTTATTTAATTTTTGCATTAGTTCATCATTTCTTGATTTTCTACTCTTTGATCTTCTAAATAACTGAACCAATATTAAACTTGGAGGAAGTATTATCAAATTTGATATTATACCAATTACAATCTTACAAAATTAAAAAAAAAATAACATGCAATAATCAATTTTTATAATTATTATTTTTTATTTAACAATTGTATTGTGTTATTAATTAAAAAATATCAATTTAATAAAATTCTATATGTAACTAATTAAATTTACAGTACAAACTAAAACTAATTTTCACTCCTTTCTTCTTCCTCAAGCAATGAAAAATATATAGAGGAAAAGAAGATTAGAAGGAAGAAAGCGTACAAGTTAGTTTTAGATTGTATTATACAATATTATTTTAACTATTATTATATACTTGTTGAGGTGTTAAAACTAAGGGTCCTATTTTTAAACCATTAGCTATTGGAGATTTATCAATATCATAATATAAAATATTTGCCAACATTGTTATAAATAATAAAGTAAATACGCATGTTAATCTATCTAATCTAGAGAAAGAGCTAAAAGTTGGTTTTGCAAAGATTGAAAACCACAAATGACCATCACTTAATTTATCTTTTGTTTGTCTTGGTAATAAATATTTTATATCTTTTATTTGTGAATCTCCAGCAACCGGTAATTTTCGTTCAATTAATCCATCATCTTTCTCTACAGCTAACCTTATTAAAATTTCAATTTTTATTATATTTTAGACAGTTTAAACTAAAAAAAAGTAAATAAATATTTACCATTTTTCGCACAAAAATAAAAATTTTTGATTTGTTTGTAAATCAGTTATTAATAAATGTCTTAAATACCAAGATGATTTGTGTCTATTTGTTGCAGAATTATCATTTAAGATTCTACATAAATATAAATTACCAAGTGGGTTTTTAACTGACATTATAAATGTATCAACAGCACTTCTTTGAAACAAATGTTTATCTTTTGAATCTTGACTATTTAATTCTCTTATTGAAGTTTCTCCAAATTGACCATATAAATTTATAAATACTTTTGAATCAGTTCCAGCATCTTTTCTTGAACCAGTAAACACACATATTTCATAATGATATCGATCATCTACATTATTATCTTTTAATAAATGAATTTTAGTTTTTAATTTGTCTCTTCTATCCATCAAAATACAAAATACAGATAATAAAACATATAAACAACATACAATTATAACAGTTGTATATATAGTTGGATTTTTATCAAATGAAGAATTAGCAAAAACTTGTTCAAAATTGATTTCAGTTGGCAAGACAATAAACCCTCCTGCAAAATCGGTTAAATGACTAGAACGACAATTAGTATATTCAAAATTAGTATTTTCTTCTATAACTTCCATTCCATCTGATAACCATTCGCCTGTTTCTTTATTTAAATAATAACAACCAGCTGAAAATACTCTTATTGAAAAATCACTGGTAAAATTCAAAGAGTCGCTTTTATCTGAAAATAAATGATCAATAGTTTTATTTGAAGAGTTATTTTGATTCAAACAATAGTCTAATAATTCATTTTCATTTTGTTCCTTTATTCCTATGTAAACGTATTTATCTTTCAACAGATTTTTTGTATGGTTCATATTTGAAAAAACCATATAATAACTTTGATTATTATCTTCTATTAAATCTTGAGGACACAAAACCTTTACTAAATCATATTTTTTATTTTTCAAACTAGGATTTTCATCAAATTTAACTAAAATTAAATATGATATAATTGATTCATTTTCTGATTTTATTTGAATATGAAGTGAACTATTTCTATTTTTCAATTGAATTTTATAAATTAAAAGATTTTCTGATATTTTATCACCAACTAAAGTATTATTTGTAAGATTTAATGCATTAACATATATGAATTTTGGTAGTTTATCATTGATGTTTTGTTTTATTAATATTTCATAAAAGTTGTTCTCATTATATACATTTAGCTCTTTCGCATTTTCTGTAAAATAACTTAAACTAATTATTGATGAATAATCTGTATTAGAATTATTATCTAATTTCATTGATTTAGGTATTGAAAAAGATTGCATCATAATTATTTGCTGAGAACAATCAATTTTATCAACACATTTTGGACTTGGTCCTTTAATTCTCCCATTATCTAATTCAATATTTTGATTTTGCTCATCTAATTTTGTTCTTAAATATTTTACATTTATCGAATTTGTTTTTATTTCTGTTTCCTGATCAATACTAAGATGTTCTGTTGTTATTTTTAGTATATCATTTAAAATGTCTACTGTGTTTTTGAAAGTGTTTAATGAGTTTTGTGAATCATTTTTTTCATTTTCATGTAATAAAATATTTGCTGATGTATCAACTATTTTGTTTGCTGCCTGTTTTAAAAATTCAAACCCAGTTTTATTTGAACTAATCAAAAGTGACTTAGATAAATTTGAAGTCTTATCGATCGCCATATCTGATATTTTACTATTAAGTTCATTGGTATTTTGTGTTAATATTGATAATACTGACGATATAACTTTTAAACTGCTTACATCTGAGATAGGCATATCCAAAGCAATTTCTGTAAATATCTCTTTTATTTTTATATTTTTTGTATTATTCATATTATTTTGTGAATTTAACAAAGAAGTAAATGATATTATATTCTTTGAAGCATATTGTAAATCACCGGTTTTGATTTGATCAAGGAACTGTGAATTTTTTTCATTTCCAAGTAGTTCACTTGTGATATCCTCTATAAAGCCTGGTTTTAATTTAACAGTTACTACTTGCGGTAAATCATAGATTGTGATAGCATCTGAATCATCAATTACTTGTACAAACAAATAAACCCTATTAGAATCATAATCTGGGCCTTTGGGTAATTGCACATCTAATTTTCCTTTAGAATTATAATTTAAAGCTATTGGATTAGAATCGTTTAAAAATTTTGCAAAAAATTCATATCTAACAATATATCCATCAATATCAACCCAATCAAAACATTCTATGAAAAAATAAGTTATCATTACATAGCCTTCAGTTGAATTAACTCTACATGAACCATTAAATGGTTTTTCATTTATTTTTAAATTTAAAACACTATTTCCATAATAGAATTGATTAGAATATTGGTTTAAAATGCTGATATAAAATTCAACTTTCCAATATAAAATCGATTGAAAATTGTTAAATAATTTACTTGAAATGGTTAATTCTTTTGTGGTTGATCCTAATATAAAATTTTTAAAAGTTTGATTTAAAAGCTGCCAATTATCTAAAAATTGAGTCAAGTTTGATCTTCTAAAATAAATCCTATACTGATATTTTATTTCTTTTGCATCTTCACAACCATCTAAACATTTACTTTGAACAATTAGTTGATTAGCTGGATTTATTCTTTTGATTAATCTAAATGGTATACAAAATTGTTCAATTCTGCATCTAAAACAAATATTTAATACTAAGCATAAATTTTAAATTTTATAAAATTTTATTTTATACTGTGTTGATGGTAATGGTACTTTTTGAAATACCAATAATTCGACTTGAATAAATTGATAATACAGTTTATCAAAATGGTTCGTTGTTATTAAAAAAAGATTTGTATAATTTTTTCTAAAATTTATTTTATTAGGCAATATTGTGAGAATACTTTGCGTTTGATCAAACTTAAAATTATCTTATTATGGTTAAAAATATATTAAATAAAATTAGAAAATTCAGTTTGTGTTCTTTTACTAATTTTTTTACCTGAATTAGCGAAACAAGGATTCTGAAAGCTAACTCTATTTTTAAATTTAATTAGATCAAATTCATCAGCCAAATTAAAGTCTTTTATATCAAATTGAGGATTATTTTCATTTTTAGGTATATTAAAACAACTGAAATTAAATTTTAATAAATTTGAAGAAACTAAAAAATCCATATCATATGAATATTTAACAGGGTTTATTTCTAGACTTTGATTTTTTCCTATTCTTACATAATTTAAACCATTTTCAAGTCCAAAAACAGCTATACCACTAGGAATTATTTTTATGTATATTTCTTTTGTCTCAGTTATTTTATTTGCAACGTCTTGAAAATCACTTATATCTACTGTACAATTAATATAAAACTCTAATTTATATAAACCATAATTAAGTGTATTGCTTCTAATTATTAACTCAGTACTGAAAATAGTTGGATTTTGATCTAAGAATATTTCTTCTGAAAAGTCCATTTTGTCTTGATTTAATAATTGTTTAAATATTCTCCAATAATTAATTGTAGTGTAATTATGATCACTTTGGATATTAGTATTTAAAGAGAATTTTAATAAATCAGCTCTTTCAAATATTAATGGATTAGATGAATTTGATTTTAAATCATTTTTGATATCTAGATTCATTTCCAACTTAAAATCTGAAAACAAAATTTTTATTTTTAAATAAAAACATGATACAGTGAAAATTCGATTATATATAATGAAAAATTTTTTTAGTATTGAAAATATCGAATTTTCTCTTAAATCGAATTGGTATAATGACAAACATCTTGTCTTATTTTTACACAATATGATTGGTTAAAATAAATTTTTTTATTTTCCAAAGCAAAAATAGTTTAAGATATCTATCTTTTTAATGATTTTGGTACTTTTTAGCTTTCATTTAAAAAAAAAAAATTACAATTTAAGATAAACTTTTTAAATTTAGAGTTTTAAGTAAAAAAAAATTTTTTTTTATTACAAAACCAAGACAAAATATTATACAACACCCATTTTTTGAATTCTATAAAATCGAATTTTTACATAGTCGAATTGTATATAATCGAATTTTCACTGTAATGACTTTTAAAAAATGAAATACTAACAGTAAATAATTTTAATATTTTGAGTTTTTTTATAATTATCTGTTGCTAAAAACCTAGCTGATATATTAGTGTCATCTGTTTTTGAATACTTTTTATCCAACACAATCATATCATTATAATAATATTCATCAATTAAAGCTCTAAAAAGTAAAATTGATGTTCTATTTTGTATAATATAATTTAATTTATTGATATAAAAATTTGATGTTGAAACTATTAAATCATTATAATAATTATCATTTTTTATGCTGAAAAAAATTCTACCATTATAACTTGAAGAAGAACTATCAACAATAATCATACTTCCTTTTAAAATTTTGACTGGTGAAATTAATTTAAAGGTGTTAATACCAGCATAAATGTAAATTAATTGACTATATACAACTGAATATTTTAAATTATTTGATTGATTTTTAGCCAGATATGATGAACAACTAAATTCGCTATTAGATAAATTATCAAATGAAATTACCTTATTTAAATAAAATAATTAATAATTTTTTTTCTTTCCTTTTAAATAATCTTTAGATTTGTCCAAAAAATTGAATTTGATTAAAAAATTATTTAAATTTATAGTCATTTTTAATATTAACTAAAAGTTTATTTAACACAAGTTTAATCTCATATTATATCGTTTTTGTTAGAAGACTGTAAATACTTATTTGAATAATATTTGAATTATTCAAATAAACCTTTTGAATAAAGCCTTTAAAAAGCAGAAGACTAACTCAATTAATTAATTTTTTTAAAAATTAAGTGTTAATTTTTTATTAAAATATCTTAATGAAAATAGAGCATTTTTTATAATTTATCTTTAAAATTCTCATAGTTAGTAGGAATATTTTAATAAAACCCTTCATATTAAAATTATCTTAAAACTATTTTATATTTTATGAATTAGAATTCTTGCAATTGATAATAATAAAAGTAAAATCAAATTAAATTTACTTGTATATTCATGTATCCTTCAATCAAACCAACGTATTCAAAACCTATTAAATTTGAATCAAATTTAAATTCTGAATTTAAGAGTAAATACTTGAATGCATCTGTTTGAAGATTGATATTATTTGAAAAATTTGAGTTTAAATCAGGGCCAAATGATGATTTCAAATTGTTTGTTAATTCAAATAAACTTATTTCATTATTTCCATAATTTATTTCTATTTTATCAGATTTTAACTGAGTTACAACAAATAAACTACAATTTAGTTTTCTATCAAAAGTTTGATTAACAGCCCAACAAAATAAATCTAAATCTCTTTTATTCGTAACATAATAATTTCTTTCTGTTGAAACGCTTGTATTCGAAATTTTAGCTTTTAAATTATACATTTCATACTCATAAGTATTTATAAAATCAGTATAGGTTTTATTATATTCAAAATAAGTAATATAAAATATTTTATCAATCAAAACACTTGAATAAAATCGCCAATTATAAAAAAGATCTAATTTAACTAATTTTGAATTGAGAATATAATAATCAGATATTATTGAATCATTAGTATTATCTATAGCTAATAAATTTGGTGTTGATATAGTTACGCTTATTATGTTTCCTTTTTTTGCTACAACCGACTTAGGTAAAGTTATTCTATTAAATCCTTTTTTTAGACTAAAACTTCCAATTAAAGTTTTTTTAGAATAAACAAAATTTTTGTTTGATTCATAAATCCAATTTGAACAAGAATCAAAAACGCCGCACCAATCAAATATCAAAAGCTAGATAATGATAAAAACTTTATTTAGTTTATTTAATTACATTTACATTTTACCAACTTCAACTTTACCTCAATAGTTATTTTACCCGAATTTAAAGTATAAAATTCTAATCCATTAATATTGCAATCAAATTTAATTTCAGTATTTGGTAAAATGAACATTCCTGTTTGACTTGTTGAGATAAAATTTGTTATATTTAAGTCTGATGTTAAAAAACCAAAAAACAAAATTGGATTATCTTTATATACAAATATTTTTTAAAAAACTTAAATAATTAAAGCTTTTTTTTTAAATAAAAAATTACCATTCATCTGTATTGTAAATGTCTTTTGCTCATCTTCTATAATAAACTTATCATCTCTATTATTACTAACAACTATTACCAAACAATTGATTTCTTTGTTTAAAGTTTTATTTGTATTATTGCAGAAAATGTCTATACTTTTATCTTTAAAATAAAATGAATAAATAATCAGAAAAAATTTAAAAGTGATTTTTAAATTTATTATTCAAATTTTACATGGTTTTAGATTAAAATTTTTTTGGAATATTTTTGTTTTTGAATTATCACTTGAATATTGATAAAAAACATCCAAATTTTGAGTTTTGGAAACAGGATAAAAATAACTGGCAAAATGTTCATAATATTGCTGATCAGTTAAACAATTGAACAAAAATTTATAATTTTTAGATTTTTCCAATTTAATTAATTTCTTGGAATTTATTTCAAAATCAGAATAAATTGACTCACCGCTTTGATCAATAGCTAATTTACTATTATCTTTGGACATGTCTAAATATACTACCGATCCTTTTGGAATTATAACAGGATTTTTCAAAATTATTTTATTATAACCTATACTAGCATTTATTGACAAAGTGAATATATTATTAAACGAAGGATAAAAAAGAGTTGAAGTAAAATAATCAGCACAAGATATAGTTGCACCACATGAAGAACTATATGATCTTAATTGAATATTAATTCGACCTGATTGAGTTGCATAAAATTCAAAACCAATTAAATTCGATTCAAGCTTAAATTCTGTATTAGTCAATAAATAAAAACCGGCTCCAATACCAGCTAGTTGATTTGTTAAATTAACTCCTACATTAGTCAAATCAGCTCCAAAGTAAGACTTTAATTTCACTTTTATTAAATGAGTTTTATTTTAAATTTATATAATTTAAGTTTTATTTTAAATTTTACCATTCAGATTTTGTATTGATGGATTATTAGTAATATTTGTAATATTAATCTCTATTTTGCTGTAATTAGTCAAAAATAATGTTACAAAGTTTATTTTATCTGTTTCCACCGAATATGTACAACTTGTATGTATAACTTTTATTTTTTACAAATATAAATGAATACATTATATATTATCTTATATAAAGTCAATTTAAAAAAACTCCGAGTAAAAATTATTCAAATAAAAATTGCATACTCGGATATATATAATTAATAATTATTGTGATTATTATTAAACAAAAAAATACTTACAATCAAATATTTCATATTCTCTTGTAAAAATTAAACTTGAATTTAAATATTTTGAAGTCAAACTAAATTTACTAGAAATAAGGTCTGGATCTAAATTGTGTTTATATTCTAAATTAAGAATACATTTAAAATATGAATTATTTATCAAAGCATTAAAATAAAATCTCCAATTTAAAGTAAAATTTAGTTTATATGTTCTGATATTATCCAAGAAATAATCTGAATATATTGAATCATAATTATTTAAAAATTAATTGTATTAAATCATGTTTAACCTTCAATAAAGACTTATATTTTCTTAAAGATGTTATAAGCAATGAATTTAATAATCTTTCGGAAGATTATAGTTGGTTAAGCATGTTTAAACATTTTTTATTTTATAAAATTAATCCTAATTTAACTATGCTAACAATACATAACTATAATTGTAATTTTTCTAATAGATCTTTTTATACTTTTAAATGTAATCTAGATAAATGTATTACTTGTAAATATATTGAAATTTCTAGTTATATACCTGTTGGTAAACACATGATACCCATTTTATGTAATGCTAATTGTCAAAGTGACAATTTAGTTTATGTAATAATGTGTAAAATTTGCCTAGTTTATTATATAGGCGAGACTTCTAAAAAATTATCTGTTCGTATATACCAACATTTATATAATATTAAAAATTTCAAACCATTTTTGGATGATAACGTATTAGGTTATCATTTCAAATCAAAAAAACATGATATAATAAATGATTTTAGAGTTTTTATTTTTAAGACAAACTTGGTAGACAATGTAATACGTAAAAATACAGAAGCTGATTTAATAAATATCTTTTTGAAATGTTTGAATGCAAACATTTTAAATGTAAAAATACAAAAAAACTTAAATTTAAAAACTCTTTCTTTTTATTAATATTTTTATTAATATTTTTAAAGTAACTTTAATATAATTATAATTTTTGTAAAAAATTTTTAATTTAAAATATTAATTTTCTTTGTATTTAGAATTGATCCCCTGAAGAAGACTTTTTTTAGTCGAAATAGGCCTATCGGGTTCATACTATTCTAATTTAATATTAATATAATAAAATAAATAATTTAGTAAAAATTTATATTTTTCTTATTTATTATGAATTATTTATCAAAGCATTAAAATAAAATCTCCAATTTAAAGTAAAATTTAGTTTATATGTTCTGATATTATCCAAGAAATAATCTGAATATATTGAATCATCATTAGTTGTGTTTATTGCTAATAAATTAGATTCATTTAAAAAAATTATAATCATTTGACCTTTTAAAACTTGAACTGGTGAAGCTAAATCAAGTTTGTTGTAGCCTGGTTTTAAATTAAAATTAAATTTATAATCTAATTGTTTATAATCAAATATTGGAGAAGATTTATAAACATAATAAGAACATGATTCATTTAATTTAAGTCCACATAAATCTCCAAAATATGCAATCTAAAAAAAAGTAATTTTAAACTTAAATAAAATAACCAATTCTTAAATTTTGTTACTGATATATCAATTGATCCGTAATTAGTTGAATAAAGCTCAAATCCAGTCAATAAAGAATCAAATTTAAATTCTGTATTTGGTAGAATATAATCACCAGCATAATAGTTACTAGTAGTATTTAATTTATCATAATTTGAATTTGAATCATAACTACCAAAATAAGAGAAATTTTTTTCTAAAATGAAAATTGTTTTTTTCAAATATTTTGTTGTTTTTTTTTTGTTAATTTAATTTTATACCAGTAAAATTGCAAGTACTTGTTCGATATGAATAGTCAAGATCGAAATTGGCAGAAAATGTATCATTTTTAATTTTACTATAACCTAAGACAGAACACTTAATTATTTGATTTAAGGCTTCATTTGAATTGAAACAATAAATATCAAAGCTTCTGACTTTAAATTTTAAAATAAATTAATTTAATTCTATTACAAATTTAAGGTATAAAAAAAAGAAAATTAAATTAAATTACAATTATCAAATCTAATCGAATAAATATCTAATATTTGAGAATAATTTGATATAGCTGCTGTTACAAGATAGCTACCAGGTATTTCATATTCGTGTTTGAAACTAATTCGATCAAAGTAATAGTAATCACTAATCAAGACATTTATTTCAATTCTGTGATTTTTGAATTTTTCTATTTTTTCAAAGCGTATTCCATCAAAAGAAACATAATCCGAATAAAGTGCATCACCTGTTTGATTGATAGCTAACTTACTTGAATCATATTTTTCACTATAAGTATAAGGATAATAATATCCATAATAGTAATAGTAATAATAATAATAGCTAGTATAATATTCAATATAATAAGGATTTAAAAAGACCATTGATCCTTTAGGTACTTTGATTGTGTTTGACAAAATTATCTTATTGTAGCCTGAAGTAACAGCTAAATATTCACTATAAATAACTGTAAAATCAGATATTTCAATAAATTGTTTGAATATTTTAGCACAAGGTTTATTTGCATTTGGATCGCATAACTTTGGAAATGATCTTATTTCAATATTTATTTTACCACTACTAAATGAATAAAATTCGAATCCGATCATATTTGAATCGAATTTAAACTCAGTGTTTAATAAATAATAATAATATTCATTTTGAGTTGATGCATATTTGCTCATGTCAATATTTTTATTCATAAAGCCATAATAATTAATCAAGGAACCTTTTCGCATCAAAATTGTTTTAGCTAAATGATTAAATTTTATATTATAATATTTATAATACCATTAAATAAACTTTCTGAAGGTTCACTTTGATCATCAAAATTAATTTCCACCAAAATATTGTTTGTTTTAGATAATATGTATAAATCACAATCAAAGTTCAAATTAAACTCTCGATTTTGATCGGTACAAATTATCTCAAAGTAAGTATCTAAATTTTTCATCGATATTCATTATAAGCAAAATTTAGAAAAAAAGTTTATTTTCAAGTTTTTATATTAAGTATTAAATTGTGTTTATTTTATAAGATTTTGAAAGATTGTTCTTAATTTATCGATTTGGCTTGAGAGTTTAAGACACAATTATTGTTTTTATCTAGGCCTTATCTTTTCTTTAAAATTTTATCTTTAACTAAACTTCTTTACTAACACTTGATCGGATTCCTATAAAGTTATTATAACTAAAAGTCAGTTTAATCCCTTGAGCATAAGCCTTTTGAAATTCGAGAGATTATAAGACAATACATTTTAGTGTTGGTCGACCAGTCTTAAAACTCATATCTAAAGTTAAATACATTTCCTTTTCTAAAAATAATTCAAAAATATTATACTTGAATTGAATCATTTTGTTTTAATTATTTAAATTTTTTTTTCGAAATTTTTAATTGCATAATAAAAATTAAGTCTACATGTCAAACGGAAGTTCAAAAAATGATAAAATAAGATCTCCTATTTATAAATCACTAATAATTATAATAATACTTAATTATAAAATACTTAATTGTGGAATCACTTAATTCTATACTAATTTTTAGCAATTAATTGTAATTTAATTTATTAAAATATATTTATAAAGTCATTTATTTCGAAAAGTATTTGAGTTTGTTAAAACTTTTTTGAAGCATTGTTTTTTTTATAATTGAAAAAAAAAATTTATAAACATATATCCAATAATTATAACTAAAAACAAATTTTTCATGAAAATGTAATTCTTTATATAATTTTATAATCAGTTTTTAATTTGCTTATATAAATAATTCGGTAATATTTTTTAAAAATCTTAAGTAAACATAGTTGTTTTTTTAAAATAAATTATTTAATAAAATGATTTTTACAATTTCATAAGAATAAGTTTATTGATTTAGTTATCAAAACAAAACCAAAAAAAAGCATCATTCTAAACCAGTTTGTGAAACAAAAACAAATATAATTAAAAATTTATTTGAAATTAACAAATTGAATCTATTGGTTACTTTTTAACTTTTTAGCTATAACGTCTTAATTGATAAAAAATACAATTTACTAAATAATAACTACATAGTATAAATAATAATAATAAAAAATACAAATAGTATTGTTACTAAAAAATGCTTCAAAAGTTTTTAATTTATTTAAATGGCCTGCACCTAATAAACTGCTAAGAGATTTTTATAAACTCAACAACTTTAAATTTCATATCTTAGAAAATAAAGCTAAATTTTTTAAAATATAAAAATATACAATATTTCTTCAAAAAAAATATTTGCAACTAAAAACTATATATCTCTGATAAGAACTAATTTTTTGATTATAGAATTGTTTTTGGAAAAAAATTTTAATTAATTTTTAGGAATTAATGAGATATTACTAGATGATCTAATTTTGTTTTTAATATTTTACTCAAAAGATTTGTATTAAAAAAATTTCTAATTCTATAACCTATTTTAATAATATTTGAAATTTTCATGTTACAGCTTTTGGAGTTTGTTTGAATTATAATAAAATAGGCCGGACATAAATTTTTAATGTATAGTAAAAAATACTTACCGTTTATTTTATAAATATTTAAGTCCAAACTAACAGTGGTAAGCGTTTCGTTCCACATGAATACTGATTTAGTAAGCAATATAAAAATTAAAACAAGTATTTTTGAATTCATTTTTTAAAAATTGGAGAAAAAAATTATATTTAAATTTAAAAGACTTATAATCTTTTTAAAATTATATCGATTTTTCTTTTTATTTTAAATAATTAATAAATAATAAACATTTAAAAAAAAAGAATTTTTTTCATTAAATGATAAACAATTTTTTTTAAATAAATTTAAACACAAAAACAATTTAATTATTTATTTAAAATCAATATATTGCATTTAAATTTTAATTTATTTTTTATTCAAATTTTTTTTGGAAAATTTTACTTGAATATTAAAAAAAAGCAATTTTATAAAAATATCGACTAAAAAAAATATCGATATAACGAATAAAAATCAAAAATATTTTAAAGATTTCAAAAGCTAAAGATTTATAGAAATCTTCTTTAATCTGCTTTTATGTTACAAAAATGCAAAATACTTTATTTTTTAGATAATTAATTTTCTATGAGATAATTTTTTTTAAATAAATTTTTTAAAAAACCATTTTATCATTTCAATAATCATTTTATTTAAAAATAAAAAGTTTTAAAAATTATAAAAAATTATAAACGATTGGATATATTTCACAATCATATTTTATAATTTTGAAATTCAAATAAATAAAATATAAAAATAAGAATTATTTTTGAGATTTATTTCTAAGTTGCTTTAATGAAAAATTTAATGAATTTGAATCTAAAAAATAATGTTTTTTAAAATTTAATAATCAATAATAAACAATTTTAAATATTAAGTATGAATATTACTAAATTCGCATTTAGAGCCAGTCCAACCAGTAGAACAATGACATACAAAATTATCAACCAAAGATGTTTGGTTATTATTTCCATTAATTATTTCACAAGTTCCTCTATTATTACAAAAAGTAGGATTACAAGATCTACCGTGCCTTAAAGACCCAGTAGAAGATGAAGAACCTAATAAATTAAAGGAAAATAATATGAATTTGCAAGAATCGAATAACTTTAAAAAAACAAACATTGAGGAAAAACATTTGTACAATTTAATCCACAATATGGTTGAGGACCTAGAAAAAAAAAAAATTAAAAAGAAAAAATAATTAATATAAAAAAAAAATACAGGAACAAATATAATCTCCTAGAACACGAGGAACACAAAGTCCACCATTTTGACAATCGAATCCAGAATCAAGGCAATTTAAAGCTAGTTATATTTTTAAAAAAGGTATTAAAATAAAAAAGATTTATTAAAGAAAAACCTCTTTCACAACGATTTCCGGTATATCCAGATGGACAAAAACATTTGAAACCTAAAGGGTTGGAAGCATCATTTTGACAAGTTCCACAAAAACAAGGATTTTTAACAGTACAAATATCAAGTTGATCACAAATTGCCCCACCATATCCAGTCGGGCAACGGCATTGGAATGATGAACCTAAACTTTTACATTGACCACCGTTTCGACCTGAAAACAAATAAAATAAAAACGAAAAAAAATCTGAATAAAAAATAATTACAAGGATTAGATGCACAAATATCTCGAAGCTCGCAAGTTAAACCAGAAAAAGATGAGGAGCATAAACATTTAAAAGAATTTTCAAAAAGAGAACAATCTCCGTTATTTTGGCATGGATTTGGATTACATGGATCTCTATTTTCACATCTTTGACCACTATAACCAGGAGGGCATTGACAAATAAAGCTATTTCCTTGATTTAAACATTGTCCATTTTGGCATGGATTTGGATTACATGGATCTCTATTTTCACATCTTTGACCACTATAACCAGGAGGGCATTGACAAATAAAGCTATTTCCTTGATTTAAACATTGTCCATTTTGGCATGGATTTGGATTACATGGATCTCTATTTTCACATCTTTGACCACTATAACCAGGAGGGCATTGACAAATAAAGCTATTTCCTTGATTTAAACATTGTCCATTTTGGCATGGATTTGGATTACATGGATCTCTATTTTCACATCTTTGACCACTATAACCAGGAGGGCATTGACAAATAAAGCTATTTCCTTGATTTAAACATTGTCCATTTTGGCATGGATTTGGATTACATGGATCTCTATTTTCACATCTTTGACCACTATAACCAGGAGGGCATTGACAAATAAAGCTATTTCCTTGATTTAAACATTGTCCATTTTGGCATGGATTTGGATTACATGGATCTCTATTTTCACATCTTTGACCACTATAACCAGGAGGGCATTGACAAATAAAGCTATTTCCTTGATTTAAACATTGTCCATTTTGGCATGGATTTGGATTACATGGATCTCTATTTTCACATCTTTGACCACTATAACCAGGAGGGCATTGACAAATAAAGCTATTTCCTTGATTTAAACATTGTCCATTTTGGCATGGATTTGGATTACATGGATCTCTATTTTCACATCTTTGACCACTATAACCAGGAGGGCATTGACAAATAAAGCTATTTCCTTGATTTAAACATTGTCCATTTTGGCATGGATTTGGATTACATGGATCTCTATTTTCACATCTTTGACCACTATAACCAGGAGGGCATTGACAAATAAAGCTATTTCCTTGATTTAAACATTGTCCATTTTGGCATGGATTTGGATTACATGGATCTCTATTTTCACATCTTTGACCACTATAACCAGGAGGGCATTGACAAATAAAGCTATTTCCTTGATTTAAACATTGTCCATTTTGGCATGGATTTGGATTACATGGATCTCTATTTTCACATCTTTGACCACTATAACCAGGAGGGCATTGACAAATAAAGCTATTTCCTTGATTTAAACATTGTCCATTTTGGCATGGATTTGGATTACATGGATCTCTATTTTCACATCTTTGACCACTATAACCAGGAGGGCATTGACAAATAAAGCTATTTCCTTGATTTAAACATTGTCCATTTTGGCATGGATTTGGATTACATGGATCTCTATTTTCACATCTTTGACCACTATAACCAGGAGGGCATTGACAAATAAAGCTATTTCCTTGATTTAAACATTGTCCATTTTGGCATGGATTTGGATTACATGGATCTCTATTTTCACATCTTTGACCACTATAACCAGGAGGGCATTGACAAATAAAGCTATTTCCTTGATTTAAACATTGTCCATTTTGGCATGGATTTGGATTACATGGATCTCTATTTTCACATCTTTGACCACTATAACCAGGAGGGCATTGACAAATAAAGCTATTTCCTTGATTTAAACATTGTCCATTTTGGCATGGATTTGGATTACATGGATCTCTATTTTCACATCTTTGACCACTATAACCAGGAGGGCATTGACAAATAAAGCTATTTCCTTGATTTAAACATTGTCCATTTTGGCATGGATTTGGATTACATGGATCTCTATTTTCACATCTTTGACCACTATAACCAGGAGGGCATTGACAAATAAAGCTATTTCCTTGATTTAAACATTGTCCATTTTGGCATGGATTTGGATTACATGGATCTCTATTTTCACATCTTTGACCACTATAACCAGGAGGGCATTGACAAATAAAGCTATTTCCTTGATTTAAACATTGTCCATTTTGGCATGGATTTGGATTACATGGATCTCTATTTTCACATCTTTGACCACTATAACCAGGAGGGCATTGACAAATAAAGCTATTTCCTTGATTTAAACATTGTCCATTTTGGCATGGATTTGGATTACATGGATCTCTATTTTCACATCTTTGACCACTATAACCAGGAGGGCATTGACAAATAAAGCTATTTCCTTGATTTAAACATTGTCCATTTTGGCATGGATTTGGATTACATGGATCTCTATTTTCACATCTTTGACCACTATAACCAGGAGGGCATTGACAAATAAAGCTATTTCCTTGATTTAAACATTGTCCATTTTGGCATGGATTTGGATTACATGGATCTCTATTTTCACATCTTTGACCACTATAACCAGGAGGGCATTGACAAATAAAGCTATTTCCTTGATTTAAACATTGTCCATTTTGGCATGGATTTGGATTACATGGATCTCTATTTTCACATCTTTGACCACTATAACCAGGAGGGCATTGACAAATAAAGCTATTTCCTTGATTTAAACATTGTCCATTTTGGCATGGATTTGGATTACATGGATCTCTATTTTCACATCTTTGACCACTATAACCAGGAGGGCATTGACAAATAAAGCTATTTCCTTGATTTAAACATTGTCCATTTTGGCATGGATTTGGATTACATGGATCTCTATTTTCACATCTTTGACCACTATAACCAGGAGGGCATTGACAAATAAAGCTATTTCCTTGATTTAAACATTGTCCATTTTGGCATGGATTTGGATTACATGGATCTCT
Organism: Brachionus angularis; assembly: GCA_021432725.1. NCBI lineage: Eukaryota > Metazoa > Rotifera > Eurotatoria > Ploima > Brachionidae > Brachionus > Brachionus angularis. The sequence goes on from JAJVDD010000007.1 coordinate 1,710,363, forward strand.
ATTTTCACATCTTTGACCACTATAACCAGGAGGGCATTGACAAATAAAGCTATTTCCTTGATTTAAACATTGTCCATTTTGGCATGGATTTGGATTACATGGATCTCTATTTTCACATCTTTGACCACTATAACCAGGAGGGCATTGACAAATAAAGCTATTTCCTTGATTTAAACATTGTCCATTTTGGCATGGATTTGGATTACATGGATCTCTATTTTCACATCTTTGACCACTATAACCAGGAGGGCATTGACAAATAAAGCTATTTCCTTGATTTAAACATTGTCCATTTTGGCATGGATTTGGATTACATGGATCTCTATTTTCACATCTTTGACCACTATAACCAGGAGGGCATTGACAAATAAAGCTATTTCCTTGATTTAAACATTGTCCATTTTGGCATGGATTTGGATTACATGGATCTCTATTTTCACATCTTTGACCACTATAACCAGGAGGGCATTGACAAATAAAGCTATTTCCTTGATTTAAACATTGTCCATTTTGGCATGGATTTGGATTACATGGATCTCTATTTTCACATCTTTGACCACTATAACCAGGAGGGCATTGACAAATAAAGCTATTTCCTTGATTTAAACATTGTCCATTTTGGCATGGATTTGGATTACATGGATCTCTATTTTCACATCTTTGACCACTATAACCAGGAGGGCATTGACAAATAAAGCTATTTCCTTGATTTAAACATTGTCCATTTTGGCATGGATTTGGATTACATGGATCTCTATTTTCACATCTTTGACCACTATAACCAGGAGGGCATTGACAAATAAAGCTATTTCCTTGATTTAAACATTGTCCATTTTGGCATGGATTTGGATTACATGGATCTCTATTTTCACATCTTTGACCACTATAACCAGGAGGGCATTGACAAATAAAGCTATTTCCTTGATTTAAACATTGTCCATTTTGGCATGGATTTGGATTACATGGATCTCTATTTTCACATCTTTGACCACTATAACCAGGAGGGCATTGACAAATAAAGCTATTTCCTTGATTTAAACATTGTCCATTTTGGCATGGATTTGGATTACATGGATCTCTATTTTCACATCTTTGACCACTATAACCAGGAGGGCATTGACAAATAAAGCTATTTCCTTGATTTAAACATTGTCCATTTTGGCATGGATTTGGATTACATGGATCTCTATTTTCACATCTTTGACCACTATAACCAGGAGGGCATTGACAAATAAAGCTATTTCCTTGATTTAAACATTGTCCATTTTGGCATGGATTTGGATTACATGGATCTCTATTTTCACATCTTTGACCACTATAACCAGGAGGGCATTGACAAATAAAGCTATTTCCTTGATTTAAACATTGTCCATTTTGGCATGGATTTGGATTACATGGATCTCTATTTTCACATCTTTGACCACTATTACCAGGAGGGCATTGACAAATAAAGCTATTTCCTTGATTTAAACATTGTCCATTTTGGCATGGATTTGGATTACATGGATCTCTATTTTCACATCTTTGACCACTATAACCAGGAGGGCATTGACAAATAAAGCTATTTCCTTGATTTAAACATTGTCCATTTTGGCATGGATTTGGATTACATGGATCTCTATTTTCACATCTTTGACCACTATAACCAGGAGGGCATTGACAAATAAAGCTATTTCCTTGATTTAAACATTGTCCATTTTGGCATGGATTTGGATTACATGGATCTCTATTTTCACATCTTTGACCACTATAACCAGGAGGGCATTGACAAATAAAGCTATTTCCTTGATTTAAACATTGTCCATTTTGGCATGGATTTGGATTACATGGATCTCTATTTTCACATCTTTGACCACTATAACCAGGAGGGCATTGACAAATAAAGCTATTTCCTTGATTTAAACATTGTCCATTTTGGCATGGATTTGGATTACATGGATCTCTATTTTCACATCTTTGACCACTATAACCAGGAGGGCATTGACAAATAAAGCTATTTCCTTGATTTAAACATTGTCCATTTTGGCATGGATTTGGATTACATGGATCTCTATTTTCACATCTTTGACCACTATAACCAGGAGGGCATTGACAAATAAAGCTATTTCCTTGATTTAAACATTGTCCATTTTGGCATGGATTTGGATTACATGGATCTCTATTTTCACATCTTTGACCACTATAACCAGGAGGGCATTGACAAATAAAGCTATTTCCTTGATTTAAACATTGTCCATTTTGGCATGGATTTGGATTACATGGATTAGTTGGTTGATAAAATGCTTTAATAATTTCAAGTTTATTAGTCTTTTCAATTTCTTATTTTTTGCTAATAACTTTTTTTAAATTTTTTAGTTAATAATTTTAGATCTTGTTCCTTAATATTTCTAGAATATTTTACTATGTTTTTTTTTAAATTTTTTCTCTTATTTTAATTATATATATTTAGTTATGTAGCAAATGAATTTCTGTTAAATTTTTTAAATTTTTAAATTACGAAAATCGCATGTTCTTCCGGAAAAACCAGCGTTACATTTGCATGTAAATCCTCCCATTCCATCAGAATAACAAATTCCATTATTTAAGCACTATATAATTTACATTTTATTGATTTTAGAAAGAATTTTTTGACTTTATCTTACAGGATTCGGCATACATGCATCGCATATTTGACACAAGTCTCCTTGAAAGCCCAATCTACATGAGCATTTTATTGTAATTCCATCTGATATACATGTACCGCCATTACCACATGGGTTTGGTGCACATAAATCTCCTATTTTTTTTATTTAAAAATTAGTTTTATACTTACTAAAATTTTATTTTCAAAATAATTTTTTTAAGTTCCTAACTAAATAGTTAAACTCTGATTTTGATGTTTATTTTTCTTAAATAAAAAAATATTAAATTTAAAATTTTAAAAAATAAAGCTCAAAAGCTATTTTAAGAAGCTTTTTTTCAAAGTTTTTTAAAATATTATACCTTATTAAATTAAATGGTTGATTTTTATCCGACTTGTGTGTATTATATTAAGTTTTTTCAAAGACCAAGAAAAATAAAATTTTTTAATAAAATTTATCATTTAAAATTTGATGAAATTTTTTTGTCGTGTAAAATTGATTTAATTTGATTTTCGATTAATTTATTTCATATTATTAGCTGCTAAATTCATTTTGGGATCCATTTTTAGTTTGTTTGAAAATATATATACACACTCTTTATCTTACTGCCGAAATTCTTTTTTTTACAACTTTCATTTTTTTGAAATATTTTTAGACATGGTTTTTCTTTAGCATCATACATTTAAAACACAATTGTTTTTCAACACTTTTGTTTTATTTAATAATTAGTTGTTTTATATTTAAATTTTTTGAAGCCCTAATATTAAATTTTATTCAGTTTTTTTTTGTTTTATGTGGTTTTTTAAATTTTATAGGGTTTGGGAGAATTTATAAATTAAAAAAAATATTTCATAAACATTTAAACTTTTGTGAAAAAAAAATTTATAAAAAACATTTTTTTGGTTTTAACTTTTTTGAATTCCAGCTAATTTAAATAATTCAAAAAATATATTTTTTTTCATTTTGAAAATGAAAAAAATTATTCCAATTAATGTATTCAAAAATGTATGATTTAAATCAATAAAAAAAATTTTGATTTATAAATTGATTGTACTTTCTGTATTAAACATATTTATTCAATTTTAAGTATAATTAATTTTATAATTTTATTAATTTAAATTTTTATTTATTTAAAAAATATTACTATTCAATTTAGAAGAAATACTAATTACCATAGTTTGTTTTAATATCAACTCTTTGTGTTAGTTAAGCTCAAAAAAAATCATAAAAGATTGATTTAGCAATATATTTAAAAGAATTAAAAAAAAAAATTATACTTATATCAAAAAAAATGTAAATATTTATTTTAATTTGAGAATTTTAATTTAAGAATGCAAAAGCCCAACCCTATACTTTTAGATTTTTGGAAAAAAAAATTTTTCATGTTTGTAAATATGTGTAAGATTATGAGGTAAAATTTGTAAAAAAAAATTAATTGATAATTACTTTGATCATAAATTTCTCACACCAGATGAACATATTCATTTTAATAATTCATTTTTAAAATTACAAATATAATGGCCTGCTAAAAAAGACATTGATCAACTTTTAAAAGATTTATTTTAAATGTAAAAAAAAGTTTCAAAATAATCGGAAAAAGACTTACATTTAAAAACAGGATCGGTATCTATAAATTTTTGATTAGTTTTACACTCGTAAATCTCAGAATATAAACATCGGAGCTTGTTTATTCTAATTAATTTAGATTTGAATTATATTTTTATCACCATAATATTTATGATCATCTGCATCGCCTGTATCATCATAATCATCTTATATTTTCATTTAAATCATTTTTAACTTTATCTTTTCCATAATTAACTCAATCATAAATTTTTTTAAAATTTAAATCATTTTTTTTGAATCTTTTTTAGAAGCACAAAACCAAAGGTTTTCGATTTTAGTAATTAATTGTAATCTATATTATAATTTCGTCAATTAAAATTGCAGCTGATTCAGAATTACGAATAAATTGTTTAAATTTTTTTTTCTTTTATTAAAAGGTTCATTTTTATAATCATACTGATAATCAACATTTTTATTATTTGTCTTATAGGTATACGAAAGAATATTCAATTTCTTTATTCAATTTAATATTTTATTAATTATTAAATTTTTGTATTATAATTTACAATTTTAAAAGAAAAGTAATCGATATTAGACAATTTTGATTTTTACCATTCTATCCATTGAAATGATTTATTTTGTTTATATTGTTAACCTTCGCAATACTCAAAACAATAGTTATCGTTACGATTTTAAACCATTGCAGAAATTTAATTTATTATATAAATTATTTTATTTTATTATCAAGATTATAATAAGATTTATTTAAAAATAATAATTCCTTAAACTCTATCTTTTACTTTTTCTAATATTATAGTGTAATTTCAACTGTTTGTACAAGCATAAAGTTTAAATAATTTAATTAGCTAAAACATTACTTTTTTCACATTTATTTCCGGTAAAACCATATTTACAACTACATCCAATATCACCACTAGGCAATTGTACACATATTCCACCATTTTGACAAGGACAATTCGTTGACTGATCTAAAGATGTTTAATTAAATAAATAGAAAATGTTTGTTTATTAAGTAAAATTGAATTTTAAAGTAAATTATTTTAAGTATTTCTTAATTGATTATTATTTTAAATATTTGTTGTTACTTTTATTTATAATTAATTTAAACTCAAAAATTATTATTACAATAAGTACAAGATGATTCCCAAGGGGCACACATGCATTTAAAACCATCTAAAGTATCTAGACAAACTGAACCAGATGGACAAGGATTGGAAGAACAGTCATCGTTTCCTCTTACACTTGAAATGTTTCCTCCATTACAATAATCAGATGAGCATACACACCAATATTGATTTGAATAATTAATACAACCATCATGAAATAAATTATTAATCCACTTTTCTTCCGTGCAACTTCTATCTGATACTATAGAATTTTCATAATTAAAATGTATACATTAATATTAATATTGGTTAGAAGTTACCTGAAGAGGAATTATGACCAAATGTTTTGAAAACACATTTAGCTGATTCACAAGTACATTGAGAAGATTTAACTAAGGTTTGTGAACATGCATGACATAAAAGATTATTTGATGATAAAACTATAACATCGTTGTAAAATCTTTTTGTTAAATTATTAGTTTTTCCTTCAAATAAGGTAGCTTAAATAAAATTTATAATAAGTAAAATATTTCAACTAAAAAAAAATATGCTATTTAAAAATTATAAAATAATAAATTCTGATAATTTTAAATAAACTTAAAGTTTTATTACCATTATCTTTAACTGCTTTTGATTCAATTGTACTTGATGTTAATAAAGCTAAAAAAATTAACGTATTAATAAGAACCATTACTCTTTATTAATATTAGCCAAAATCTAAATTTAAATTAAAATGAATTAAATTAATAATTAAAACCCAACATTTTCTTATTAATAGAATTATCAGTCATTAGTTTAATTATATTATGAGAATATTTTTTACTAAAAGTTTTAAATTAAAACTGAATATATAATAAAATGAACTAGAAATTATTTCAAATTTATACATATCAAAAAGATTAATTAAAAATAGGAAGAAAAGAATTGTTAATATTTATTTTTGAAAAATACAAACTAGGATTTTAAGCTATTCTATTTATTTATTGCTTAAATTTTACATTTTTTTTAATGCAAATAGGAAGAAAACAATTCATTAGGTATTTTTTTTTAAAAACACCAACTAGGATTTTGAGCTATTCTATTTATTTTTGCTTAAATTTAAAAAAAAAATTTAAATTAGAATTAGAAAAATAATAAAAATAAAAATTCATCAAAATTATAAATACTAATCTTTATTTAATTCACTTTATTAAACCTTTATATTAGTAATTTAAAATTTAGAAATAAAACTATTTATAAATTATAAGGTTATAAAGAAGTTTTTAAGTCATTAAGAAAAGTTTCCGATCAAAAATAAATAATTACTCGTTTGTAAGAACTTAATTAATAAATACTTCAAAATTTCATATTCTCATATTATATTTGAGCTCAAATTTATTAAATCAAATATATTAAAAACAAACTAAATTTCTTACAAGTCATGTTTGATAATCTAAATCGAGATTTAGAATACATTTAAAATATGAGTTATTTATCAAAACATTGAAATAAAATCTACATGTTTTTGTTCTCTCGAAAAAACAATCTAAATATGTTGATTGTTTTGCTAATTTTTTAAAATTCATCTAGTAATAGTAATAGTAATAAAAAATAAAACGAACCTTAAAACGTCTCTTTTAATTAAACGGATAATGATTGGTTTTTAATTTTATCATCTCTTTTTCAGATCCTTGGACATTTCTTGTTTTTATGTCTTAAATTTGTTAGAAGGAATTAAATATTGAAATTATTAAAAATCTCAAAAATAAAATTGATTCAAATATATTTTCCATAATTGAATAATTAAATATATTTTTTTTCAATCTGATTTGTAAAGAACAATTAAACTAAAAACTTTTTACAATAATACTTATAAAAATAATATAGCTATTATTTAAACAGTTGGAATACAGACTTTTAACTATAGTCGAAGAATCGGTAAAATTACTTAATTTTACGTCATTTTACGTTAATTTACATAAACTTAGGTTAAATTTTGTATAAGAAAATGTAGAATACCGACTTAAAAAAATATTTTTCAATTAAAAAAACTCAAAGGCAAAAGGATATGGTGCAATTTGGTTCGAAACTTTTTTTTTTCAATTTCAATTTTTTTTTCTTATATTCTAATAGAACTTGATACGCTGATTCAGAAAATATATAACTTTAAGGTTATTGCATAATTGTTTCAAATTTTATAAGCTTTCAAAGATTAAATAAATTTTTTTTAGTATTTGTTTTATTTTAATTAATTTGAAGTTATCAATATTATATTTTGTTCTAAGAAAGACTATAGACTAAAATTAATCAAGGAATTCAAATATTGCATTGGTTTTTGATTAGTTAGATAATTTCTTCTTGTTAAAATCTTAAAAAAATCTGTAAAATCAAATACTTTCACTTAGAGACCTCTTGGTGCATAACCAGGTTAAGACAAAATTTTTTTCAAATAGTTCAATTGATGAATTTTTCAATGCTGAATAACATGATAACGTAAAATGACGTAAAATTGAATTAGCTTTTGAAAAAACTTCAAAAAATGCTTATATGGACAATAAGCTCAATTTTTTGGTAAAAAAATTAAATTTTATTATTTATAAAACAAGTTTTTTAGCTTGGATAAAAAAAAACTTTTTCGCTTGAACTTCTCAAAGTTTTAATTTAAATAGCCTGTTAATTTGAATTCTAATAATAAATAATAAAAAAAAGTTAAATAGCTAAATATTGAAAACATTCTATTTAGGTAAATCAAAAGCTTAATCGCCTGAAAATCTAAAAATATCAAATAGCTTGTAAAATTAAACAATAAACAATATAATTAATTTTTTATTTTAAATTGTTCAATCAGATCATTTTTTAATATCAATGAAGTTTTTTAAAATAATTAATTTTGATAAATTGCATTCGAATAAGTAAAAATGGTAAAACTTAGGATGTAATATAGTATTTAAATAAAATATAAAAACTGTTTTTTAAATTAATAAAAAAATTTATTCCATATTTTAATTGAAGTTTCATCAAATGCACTAGCTAAATATTCATTTTGAAAAATTGCTAAGGATAGAATTCTACTATATAATGATTAATTAAAGTAAATATCAATAATTAATGGTAGTTTTAAAAATAATTTTTTCTTACTTAAAAGTTGGTAAAAAAATTTTGTAAGAAAAAGTAAGCTCAAATACCAAAAGATCAGAATTTAAGTTATTAATCAAAATTCAAATAAAAAGTGCTTCAATTTTGTTAAAATACAATAGATTTAAAAATTTTATTAAAATTTAATTTATGCTGAAAAATCTAATTATCAAAAAAATTAAATTTTCCATTTTTTTTTTTTTTTTTTTTTTATTGGTTTATTTAAATTATATAATAATTTATAAAAAATTACATATAATATGGTCACGAGCTTTCGCTCCTTCGACCAAAAAAAACATTTAATGATATGTGTATTTAGATAAGTTATATTAAATCTAAAAATAATCAAATTTAGTTATGATGCGTAAATATTCATTCAAATAAAAATTAGAATAATTTTAATTTAATTTCTTTTTCTTTATATATTATTTTTTTTTTTTTTTTTTTTTTTTTTTTAGTATTGAACTGTTTTTATGTTTCTGCTTCTTCAGCATATTTTTCCATTAGAAGTGTGTGTGCGTGTGTAAGTGGAGTGTTGTTATGTTCATTTTTAATTATACTGTTAATTGAAGAATTGTATTCATTTATTAGATCAGTTATTAATTCATTTTTATCATTTGCCTTTTCTAAAAATTTAATTAATAGTTCGTTAAATCTTTCATTAATAGTTTTTAGGTTGCAAATTTGATGTGGTGTTTTGGTGGTACAATCGTGTCCTTTTTTATATATAAGTCGTATAGCTTGATTTTGAATTCTTTGTAGGAATTCTAAGTTATTTTTTGAGATTTCTGTTATTGTGAAAAATGAGTAATCTAAGATAGATCTAACAAGGGATTTGTATAAATTTGTTAATGTTTTTTCTGAAAGTTTCCAACTTTTATGTGACAGTATTTTTATTATGTTAAGTCTTTCAATACATTTCTTTTTTATGTCTTCACAGTTTTTTTTAAAACAAAGATTTCTATCAAAAACGATTCCTAAAAATTTAGGGCTATTATCTTTAGGTATGTTTTGTTTGTTAAGTTTTAAATTAAAAGATTGAGTGTTGTTATTTGAGTTGTTGAAAATGATGTATGAGCATTTATTTGCTGACATTTTAAGTCTCCATTTTTTTAAACATAATTCTAATTTTTTTAGATATTTATTTATAATCGATTCGACGTTTCCTTTGCGTTTGAAGATGAAAGAGATGGACAAATCATCTGCGTATAAAATGGAGAAGCTCTTTTGCTTATTATGGTCAAGTTCGATATCGTTTATGAAGATGTTGAATAACGTAGGACTTAGTATAGCTCCTTGAGGTACACCAGCTACAATGTATTCTGTATTGCTTTGGGCTTCGTTTACTCTGACAAAGAATTTTCTGCAGTGTATGAAGGATCTAATCCAATTGATGATGTATATAGGTATGTTAATTTTATTCATTTTATGTAAGAGTCCAGCATGCCAAACTTTATCAAAAGCTTTTGAGATATCGAAAAAAAGGGAGCATACTTTTTTTTACGATTAAATTGCTCTTTAACTTTTTGAACAAGGAAGAACAAATTATCAGTTGTTCTTCTGCTTTTTCTGAATCCAGATAGTTGTTTAATTAATATTTTTTTTTGTTCTAGATATTTAGATAGTCTTATTTCAATTAGTTTACCAATACAGCTTGTCAAACTGATGGATCTGTAATTGTTTGGGTCACTTTTTGCGCCTTTTTTTGGTATCATGGTCATTTGAGCTGTTTTCCAATTCGCAGGTAATAAACATTCAGTAATAGATTTATTAGCTAGATCAGTGAGGTATTTAATAATATTTTCTGGTAGGTTTTTGATCATTTCGTTGCTTATAGCATCAGGACCGGGACTTGTTCCATTTTTGAGTTTTTTTATTACAGCCAGCATTTCAGCCAGACTTATTTTGTTAAATTCCTCATTTTTATTATTTTTATGATTTTCTAAATTCTCAATCAATTCAATTTCTTTTTTAAGGGGTTCATCAAATTCTTCTTCATATGCGTTGTTACTAAAGGTTTGTTTTAAAATAGATGAGAAGAGTTGAGCTTTATCTGTATCTTTCTCATAAAAAGTTCCATTATGCACTAAAGTAGGTATGTTATTGTTTTTACTATTGTTATTTCTAAATTTGTTTATTTTTTGCCAGAACGGCCTTGTCGAGAGAGGATTTTTACTACATTTCTTTATAAAGTTGCTCCATTCTTCGTCTCTTATTTTTGATATTTCAGTGTTAATTTGCTTTTTTAGTCTGTTATACTCAGTTTTATCTTCACGTCTTTGGTGCTTTCTTATTTCTGAGCGAATCTTTCTTCTTTCTTTAATTAAATTTATAACATGTTCAGGTAGTGTTTTATTATTTGCTTTAAAGGTAAATGTTGGAATTGAGATTTGAGCAGCTGCAAGAATTGCTTTTTTTATTTTATAGTCTAAACTGTCGACTGATTCACTATTCGTATTTATTATTTGATTCTTTAACTCATTTTTGAACTTTTCTCAATCAGCTCTTTTATAATCATATCTTAATTGGTTGGCTTTAATACTATTTTGTTTTTTAGGTTGCAACTCGAAGGCTGCGTATATTGGATAGTGGTCCCTTCCAAGTTCTTGATCTTTCAGAACTTTAAAATCAATCAGTTTGCTTGATGGCAGTGGTGAGCAGATGATTAAATCCAGTAATTCTGTATAGTCATCTCGATCTTTATATATTCTGTGAAAGGTTTGTTCATTATTATTAACAATTTGGCAGTTAAATTCAGCTAATATTTCTTCAAGTGTTTTCCCATTAGGACATTCTTTATGTATACAGCCAATTGCAAAGAGCTTAGCATTTAGATCGCCGCAGAGTATATAGTTTTTTTTTGCTATCGTTTAGCTTACGAAATAATTCCTTGGACAAATTTTTATCAGGTGGATTATAGTAAGTAATTATTAATATTTCTTGCCTTGCTAGCTTTATTTTCACTTCTTTGCACTCTATGTTAGAGTTCATTATTTTATATTCTTCGTGCTCAATTGAGTTTTTAATAATTAAAGCAACTCCACCACCAAATTGGCTATTTTTCTCTCTTGGTCTGTAGTAGGTTGAGTAGTTTTTGAAGTTTAGGTACATGTTCGCTTCTTGCTGATTCAATTTTACTTCGTTTAGTGAGATAACATCAGGGTTGTTCTTTTTAATAAATTCTTCTAATTCTTTACACCTGTTTGCAGTCATTTTAAAACAGTTCCAATGAATGATTTTTAGTGTATTCTGTGTGTGATTATTATTTTTATTATTATTTTTTATTTTTTTCATTGTGTGTTGATGATTAATTTTTTTGGTTACTTTTTTCTTTTTTATCTTTTTTGTTAGAGGTATTTACGTATAAGTTGTTAAGGTTCTTGTTTGATATTGCTTGGTTATTTACATTGTTTCCTTCATTTGCGATTTGTTGTAGGCTCAGCGATGTAGGTAGTTTGAGGGGGTTTGGTTTAAGGTTTTTTTTAGAGTTTAGATCTTTTGGGACAGTTTCAAGTGATTCTGATTCGTGTGTGTTACTTTTTTCTGATGGGGCTAGTTCCATCCTTTGATTTTTGGTGTTGTTGTTAGTTGTTTCAAAGCTAATTTCATTTCTTTTTTTGTTTTTTTCATTAGGGGTGCTTGTGTGAGTTTTGGTTGTACTTAAAAGTTCTGACTGGTTTGTAAGCGATAGCGGTATTAGTATGGAGTTAGTTGTTCGAGCAGTTAGTGAAGGTGTAATATTTATCCCTGGTGTTAAAGTGGACGCCTCTTGAGTGTTTAAGGAGTGTGTGTTTGTTTGATTACTAGGTTTTAAGAATGTTGTGCTGCGCTTTTGATTATCATTGTTTTCTTCTTTTTTATTTTCGTCTATTAATTCTTGTTCTTCTTCATCTTCGTCTTCGTCTTTACTTAATTCAATTTCAGCATCCGAGTCGTCGATAAGTTTTGAGCTCATTCGAACTGCTGCTGTACATTCTTCTGCGGTATGGTATTTTCCATTACAATTTAAACAAGTTTGCATTTTTTTGGGCATTCTTTAGATTTATGATTAAAGGTTTTACAGTATCTGCATTTTAATGGACATCCATTTAGTTGTATCAATGCTTTAATTGCTCCAATTTTATTGCTTCCAATTAGGTCTAAGATTCTCTGGTTGCTTTCTATGGGATATTCGATTTTTACTCTTATCACTCCGTTTTCAATGTTTTGCATTTCTCCTTGAAATTTTTCTTTTTCTGTATTAGTTATTTTGACTTTAGAATTTATTAGTGTTTCTTTGAGATAGTTTTCAACGTCGGCTAATTTAAAATTTGGTGGTAGCCAATGAACTCTTAGAACCGCTTTGAGAGTAACTTCTGAGCTGATTTTAGGTCTTTCATTTGCGTCCAAGATATTAAATTCAATATTATTTAATTTTAATTTTTTATTTACAAGTTTTTGGTAGTCGAAACTACTCTGAAACTCGACAAACCAGACTTTTCTTGATTTGGAAAGTGTAATTGCTTTAAATTGGTTTGATTCAATGCTATATTGAGTTACAATGTTGATAAAGACGTCTTTACTGGTAATGGTTTCTTTTGTATAGTTTATTATTTTTATTGAATTATGGTATTGCCAGTTATTTTTTTGGTTTAAGCTGTTTTTGATTCGTTGTTTGTTTTTAAGGTATTCAAAGAAGTATAAGTTTGAGTTTCTGCTAGTGCTTGGTTGTGGATTTGGAGCCGGGATATCCGGCGGTTTATTTGTCATAGCTGGTTGAATGACAAGTTAATTATTACAAAGTTTATTTTCAAATTTGCTTTGTCAGATTTTTTTTTAATTTTTTTTTTTAAATTCTATTAATTTCTTTAAAAATAGTTTTTTTGTTGATTGTATTGTAATTAACTTTAGCTAAATAAGTAACTTAATTAAGCTTTTATCATTAAAAAGATAATTAGCGCTTATTAATTGAATGTGAAATATGTCACGAAAAATCATTTTTTGTTCCAAAACAAAATGTTTTAACTTAAAAAATATTTTATTCTGTTCTCATTTTCAATTAAAGTGTATAAAATATCTAAAAGAAACAAAAAACAAAGTTAAGCAAAACACTTTGGAAGAAACAATAGTTTTAAATCAAAAATACTATATAAAATTAAAGGTTGATAAATTTTTCAAAACAGAAAATATTCCACCCCAAATTTTAAAACATCAATCCAGGTATCATGAGTTGATAAAAAAAACAGGAGTAGCTCAAAATAGCATAAATTTAAACAAAAATATTTTTTATTTTAATTTTAAAAGTGACATATATAAACTAATTAAATAAAATCTAATATCTTATAATTAAGTTTAAATTTTTGAAGGTTTCTTCAATATTATTTATATTATAACTGCTTAAAATTACTTTTATCCTGTCATCAAAAAACATAAATTTCGAGTGACGAATTATAAACTATACAAATTTTGCTCTTTGATAAATGAAACTACCAAAGAATAGACCAATGGATGTTTGTTGAGCATATTTAAATAGACGTTATACCAAGCTTCAACATAATTTTTTGCCCTAGGTAAAAAATATTAAATAGACTTTATTCCATTATTTGATTTTATTAAAATTAAAATAATTCTAATTTAAACTTTTTAGATTAGGTATATTATTTTTTTTCCAAAAAGAAATTATTTTGCTCTTAAAATAATTATTAAAAATAAAATACAAAATAAAGTTCAATAAAAACGATAAATTGATAAATATTAAAAAGTTTAATTCCATAGGCCCCATTAGAAATAAATAAAAATGATCTGTAAATTTAGATTTTATTTTGTAAAATGCTAAATATAAATCAGGTATTCTTGCTCCAATCATGCATATACATTCTATTAAAACCATTGCTAGTAATTTTAAATGAGCATTTTCTGACTTGTTTAACATTTTCTCTTTCTTTTTAAGCGCTTTTCTCATTTCTTTCACTAAACAAAGACTAACACCAAGCGATATCATAACAATTAAAATAATTAAAACATCTTGAGCAAAATAAAACCAGCTTAAAATATTTTTAACATTTGATGAAAATTTACATACATAATAATTACATATAAATACTTGATTAATGTTAAGTAAAATTGAGAAAAATATTATCAATAAAAATATTTTTACATAATATTTCTTGTCCACAATTTTAGGTTTTATATTTGATTTTATAGAAGTGTATCGTTCCCAGGAGATTAAAAGATTATTTAAAGTACAGCATGTTATTGTAATAAATGAGATTATATCAATAAAGGCTTTTTGTTTAGAATTAACTGTTCTAAAATCCAATTCACATATTTCAGGTTCTTGTATAATTCTTGTTGTCATATCATAAAACTGATAAAAAGTATTAAATATTGAATTTGTTGAAAATGTTATAAAAGAAATTAATTCAAATATATTTTCCATAATTAAATATTTAAACAAATTTTGTTTGTTATCTGCTTTGCAAAGAACAATTAAATTAAAAACTTTTAAAATAATTCCAAAAAAACTTATAAAAATAATAGCTATTATTTTTACTAAAGTCAATATACAATCTTGAGAGTAGTATTTCTTTTCTAAATCACATTCAAATTTGTACTTATTTTCTTTTTTATTTAAACCACATTTTTTAAGTCTTTGATGAAATTTGCATTTGTCAACTCTTTGTCGAATATTATCAAGACAATTTTGAATAGAATTTGTTTTCACTGTAATTTCAGGCAAATTTTCTATATTTAATTCTAAATATTCTTTAATTTCTAAATTTTGAATTAGCCATATTAAAGTGCATGAACAAGTCAAATTTGATTTTGTTTTTATAATCGGAAAAACAAGTTTTTCGTGAGGAAAATTAGCAAAATGGCAAAAATCTTCATCTGGAAAATCATATTGTTTATTCGAGTCTTCAAAAACAATATGTTTTACGCCAAAAAAATTATTAACTAATTTTCTTGTGATAAAATAACAATTTGAAAAATCAAGTTCAGTTGAAGAATAAAAACTATTTAACCATTTATTGTTTGATGATTTTATAAATTGTATGAAATTAATTAAATTTAAATTTAATAAATATAAATTCTGAAAATCTGAAAATAAATCATCTTGAATATTATTTAAAATAGAGTTTTTTATATGAATAGTTGAAACTTCTTTAAATAAAATATTGTTCAAATTAGAAGTGGTTAAATTTAAAGATGAATCAATAAATAAAACATTTAATATTGATATTTGATAAAAAGTTTTATAATCAAAATCAATAAAATTAAGAGTATTATTTAAACTTAGAGAATAGAAAACCAAGTTTTTTATATAGAAATTATAGAATAACAGAAAACAAATTTTATCTGGATACTTGACTGAGTTTGTTAAATACAAATATTCTATTAAAATAAAATTATTGTTTAACTGTTGATCAAAATATAAATTTATGCTTTCATTATTACAATTGATGTTGTTAATAATATTAGAATTATTTAATATTATCTTATTGAATAAATATCGAAAACTTTGTTGACTAATAACCGGTTGATATTCTATTTTGTTTAATTTATTTAAAATAATAAAATTTGGTTTTAGGTAATTTAATATTTGATTTATAAATGAATTAAACTGAATTTTTAAGGTTCCATTTGATATTAAATTTAAATTAAATTCAAATGAATCAGAATCAGTTCTATTTTGATAGTTATCTAAATTATCACACAATAATACAGATAAATTATTTTTTTCTATTTCTAAACTAAAATCATTCAGTACTTCAAAACTAAATTCTTTTGTTTTATATCCACAATCAGAAATTAATTTATTCAATAAGCCCATAAAATAAACAATTTCAAAAATTTTCATTTTATATTAATTTTTTTTTATTTATTAAAAAGAAAAAAATTTTATATTTGTATAAATGTAATTTGAGCTTTATTCATTATATATAATATCTCAAATAGATAAAATGAGTTTAAAATTTATTTGATATTTGATTAAAGTAAAGTTAGCCGATTTTTTTAAAAATTTAATGAAAAAGAAAAGAATTTAAAATTTAATTTTGTTTGATTTTGTTCAAAATATTAGTTCAGGGATTTAAAAAAATATCTAATTTGCAGTGATTAAATGTTTCAATTATTATTATTAGGCTTATAGCTAAAACCCACAATCAAAAATCTTAAAAATTAAAGTCGGAAACAATATTCTGATGGTTTTTAAAAGATTAAAAATTCATTTAATTAATTTGATAATTTATCTGTAATCTAATGTTAAAATTAAATTTTCGAATTTAATCATATTTTTAAAAAAAGGAAACTAATGACAAAAAATTCAATCTAATATAATAATTTTAAAAAGTTATCGAAAAAGTGTTATCAAAAATTGGTGTTTAAATAAACAAATTTGACCAAAGCTGCTTAGAACATTTTTCAACCGTTACTAATGATGACATTAAAACCTAGATAAAACGAATTTGGCAAATAAATGGCATAAAGAATAAAGATGAATAAAAGAAATAAATAACAAAAATAAACGGTCAATCAGCTTAGGGAACTTTTGCGCTAAAAATAAATCAAAAATTAAAATTGGCTGTTGAGTTAATCAAAATTATTACAATATTCTGTTGACTGCTACTATTAAATATAAAGTTAAATTTAAGTTTTTTCTATCTGAAAAATTCCAATCAAAACAATTTATAAGATCTAAAATTCGATTATTCGGTATTAAATTGACTTTGAAAATAATCGAATTCATAAAGAAAAATTCTACGAAAATATCGATCAATTAATAACCAAAAAAATCGAGGATGATTTAACAAATCCTGAAAAAAAAAAAAAAAACTTTTATTAAACTCGACTAGTACCAAGTTTTAATAAATACAATCGAAAACGCTAAAAATAAATCAGAAACAAAAAGATCTAAAGAATATAATATCCGGTAGTGTTATCAGCTGGTAACATTTTTGGTTATCAAAATTATTATGACTGCTTATGTTATCAAAGTGATAACCAAAAATGTTATCGATGGTAATGTTATCATTTTTGATAACAAAATCCTTTTACTGATAACCAAATTCCTTTTTTGATAACAAAAACATTTGATTTAAAAAAATTTAAAATATTCATATTTTTGACCAAAATGAAGTTAATTTTAGTTTAACATATATAAAAATTTAGAAATCTCAAAAATTTGATATTAAATTATAAATTTTTAAATTTAAACTTATGTAATTTAAACTGTATTTATCTAAAATTTTAAAGAGTTTTATTTAAAAAATGGCTTATAAATTTTATATTAAAGAAACAATTGAATATAAAACTTATCAAAAACTTTATAATTACGGTTCTGTTTTACCACGAAGTTTTTGCCAAAATAATAATTGCAAAAAAATGGTGAACAAATGGGACCATATTTACAAAAACGGTCAAAAGATGCCAAAAATTAATTACTTTATTGGCGTTGTAGTTCTTGTGGTCGATTCAAGTTTGTTTATGACAAATCGTTTTTTTCATTGTACAAAAAATATCCTTCAATAATTTAAATGTTTGGTAATCACTATGATAACATAAGAAGTCATAATAGTTTTGATAACCAAAAATGTTATCAGCTGATAACACTACCGGGTAGACCCTAATATTCTTCGTGATTATGATGTTATAACGATCGGCGAAACACAAAGAATTATAAAAAAAAGAGAAAATTCTGAAGAAGCCATCAGGTATTTGGTGCCATTTGAAGATTTATTTGATACGATTCATCGAATACATAGTCAAGTTGGACACAAATGTAGAGATGTTATGCAACCACATTGTAAAAAAAAACATTTAAATTTAACAGTAGAGATGATAAACAGAAATTTTTTTTTTGATTAATTAAGTAATTAATTAAATAATTAGTAATTATTTATTTAATTTAGTTTCAACAATACGTATCAACAATGTCTTATGAATGTGGCATGATCACGCCGTCATCACAAATGAAAAATAAATTTAGAATTTAAAACTATATATTTACTTAGTTCACATACCATAATCATGTATGATTCATACTATGGAATGCAATGTCAAAACGATAGAACTAAGAATTTGTGATGAACTTTAAACAATTATAATTAATATAAATATTGTCTTTTATTTTATTAATTTTAATTTGATTGCTTTTAATTTAATAAACAATTAAACACGAGCCCACGCTTACTTTCACATGAATAAAAAAAGAAATAAAACAACTGGTTGTAAAGCCAATTACGAAACAATTACGAAATTTTAATAAACGAGCTCAAATGAACCTAATTGATATGCAAAGTCTACCTGATGGGGAGTTTAAATGGCTTATGGTTTATCAAGACCATTTTATAAAGCTTATTCAATTACGTTCTTTGCGAGCTAAAACAGCAGTAGAAGTAGCTAGTTCATTGATTGACATTTTGACATACTTGACATCCTCAATCACAAGAAAGTCTAGAGCGAGCAAATGCCGATATTAAAAAAATATAAGCAACATGAATGAGGGAGAATAGAACAACAAAGTGCTCAATAGGTTTTAAGTTTATTCAATTAAAAAAAAAATCATTCATACCATACTGGTATAAAATGCATTCCATACAAAGCTTTTTTTGGCATTTACATACACCTTTAGGGTTAACTTCAACTAGTATATCAGTCGAAGAATGGTCTAAACTCGAGACTGTTGAAGAATTGTTTGCTACTGTTGGATATGAATATAATAAAGATGAGTTTGGCGATGATGATAAAACTGAAGGTAAGATTGATGTTTTTGATCCGAATCTATATGAATTGAATGATCTGATTGTTGAATTTCACCCAAAACCAATTAATCAACCAATTCAAGATATAGAGAAAGTAGCTAATGAGTTGATTCGTATTAGAAACAATGTAAGTGAGAATCAACAAAAACAAGCGGAAACAATGCGGACCAGAAGAAAAGATAGTTTTTGATTACAGAAAAATGTAAAGTTAAAGTTCCACTTTAAATTTTTCTGTAATCAAAAGCCTAATCTTTATTATATCAATTATTTCTAAGGTAATCAAGGACGGGGAACTCATTTCTGTAGTTATTTTTTTAATTTGGCCTTATCTTAAAGGTAAATCTTTTAAAAAGATGCGGATTCGGCTAAACCGACATCAGATTCGTTATCAGCTCGCCACGAGGATTCAGAATATATATACCTATTTTTCTGTAAAAAAGGTCGTTTCCGCGTTATTCTTCACTCATGCCGAAATTTTTATAAAATAAAATGAGAAAAAAACCGTGTACGAGCTAAAAAGTTAATATTCTTAAAGCAATCCGCACTGAAAAGTTAATTTGTTCAATAAAAAATTTATCAAAAAGTTTTTTTTTTTTTACTTTTTTATCTTATCAAAAATATTTATTTATTAGATTAAATAAATATCAACTTTTTATTTTTTTATCTCCTTTTCATGTGGGTAAATTATTTACTGAAATAAAATATTCTCATAAAATATTATAATAAGAAAATTTGAAAATAATTAATGGAATTAAAGGTTCTTAACCCAAGTCAAAAGAAACTAAAAAATAATTAAACGTTGATTCAAATTTGAAATATGTAAGAATAATTTAGAAAAAAAAAATATAAAATTTGAAATATTAAAAAACTTTAAGAGGATTTTAAGACCTGAAAAAAAAAACAAAATGCAAGAAGAAATTGAAATATTAGGTGGAGTAGTAAATAATTTAGTTTCCAATATAATTAAGCTTAAAAATGCTAACAAGAATCAAATAAATGAAATATCGATTTTAAAAAATAAAAATAGAGAACAAAGTAATGAAATTCTAACTTTGCAAGGACAAAATAGTATTCTAAACTTAAAAGTCAAGCAACTTGAGGAAGATCTAAATAAATTAGAAAAAAAATCTAAAACTCAAGCCAATTCAAAGAGTATTACAAAACGTAAAGACACACATCTGTCAAAGCTAAAAGAAGAAGATGGTGATAAAGATAACCTGAGGGAATTAGTTAAAAGACTTGAATTAGAAAAACAACAAAATGAACTCAATTTTAAAAATGCAGTTGATTTTAAAACTTTACAGAATAAAGAGCTTGAAGACAAAATTAAAAAACTTGAAGAAAAGATTCAAAAACTTGAAAATTATCTTATTTGGAATGATAAATTAAATATGTATGTAAAAAAAACACGAATTGCTTAAAGAAAAAACCTAACAACTCGACCGATAAAAAAAATAAAATATCTTGAAGCATTTTATATTTTAATTTTAAATTTTGATTTCATTTATTTTAACTGTACAAAAATCATCACTTTATAAAGAGGAAAAAAATTTGTAAGATTTTTAGTTTTATAAGAGCTCGACTAAATACAATCAAATTTGTTTTCTACATTAATAAAATATCGTCAAGCTTAATACAAGATAAAAATTTATTTTATTAATTTAAATAAGAATAGTTTTGAGTGTAATAATTATTACCTGAGCGAGTTAATGACTGTATTTTAGGACCAAAATATTATAGTTTGTTATAGTATTTAGACTATTTCCTTAAGCTATTATAAAAAAATGATATAAAAGTAGAGCAAATTCATTGTTTAGAATAACTCTTTATAATATAATTAAAGTTAAAAATATTAAAAAAAAATATATCTATATTACTAGTAGTAGTAGTCTCTGCTTGTATTGGTGGTGAGATCCACTTCAACTGCGTTTTAGCGCATAGCCTTATTAGGCTTTCTCAGAGATTTTGCTATTGACCATATCGAAAACTTGACAGTCTATTATCTCTTTGAATTTATTTAGTGAAGTCGCTTCTATAGCATCTTTTATTAGTTTATTCCACATGTTTACGACCCTATTAGTTAAAAAGTTTTAACGGGGACTTGAGTTTTTAATAATTTAGAAAATCTCAAGAAAATATTAAGTCTTTTG
Source organism: Brachionus angularis (assembly GCA_021432725.1). NCBI lineage: Eukaryota > Metazoa > Rotifera > Eurotatoria > Ploima > Brachionidae > Brachionus > Brachionus angularis. Next base: position 1,731,683 of record JAJVDD010000007.1, read on the forward strand.
AAAATTAGATTTTATACTATTTAAATAATAAATGGAGATAATAGAAGCTATCGATTTCAGCAAATGTTGTTGGGGCAATCAGGTAATAAGTGAAAAATAACTAAAATAATTTCATTTGAAAATTTCGTAGAATATAATTTAAAATTTTTTTTTAAAATCTGATTTTTTTACTCTTAAACATATATTTAAAATTAATTAAAATATAGTATGAGTCTTGAATATCAAGAAATAAAAATTTTTAAAAATAAAAAATTCTTAAAAATAAAACTTTATGGGATAAAAAAGTAAATCAATATTCAAAAATTATTACAATAACAGTAGTTTGCTTTAAATGAATCTTTGATGCAAAAAGACTGATTTCCGTAGGCGCTCAGACGCTTCGGATTTGAATAAATAGTAAGCTTCTTGTCAAATTTTAGGCTTATCTCGAACCAGGCATCACCTGGACTCAAAACTAAAACCAATTTATACAATTCAATCTTGTTTATAAATACTTTTTTTAACGAAATAATCTTGTCTACTTTGAACAACTTGCACAACGATCTTAAGTCTTGTGTTAAACCATTTATTTTATGCAAAACAAGTTGAATTGCATCAGAAAAACTTTTCTTAGTTTCTTTACTAAATTCTTCTTGATTAAGCTGAATTTCTTTAAAACAGCTGCATTGACTGTCTGGTATAAGTGCATCAAAACATGTCCTGTTCTGGTCTATAACCTCTAACAGCGACACACCACGCTCATTGCGTACTAGTTTTGAATTTTTCCTAAACAAATAATTATATCCTGATATAGTTTCATATTTATTTAAATACAAAAATTGTCTTAATGTTTGATACAAGTCAAAAAAAGAAATCAATTTTTTCTTATTTTTCAATGTATTTTGATAATACTTGGTTTGTTTGAGAGCTTTGGGAAATTTAAAACTTAAAAATGGTAAATTTTTTTCCAATTTTCCAATCTCAGTCGCATAAGTAAAAAATTTAAGTCTATTTCCATGATCAGAAAAAAAAATTACCAAAGTATTGTCGAGAAATCCACGCTGATCCATTCGTTGTAACATACTTGACAATTCAAAGTCTAACTCCTCAGGTATTGCCAAATAATCATGAGTATATTCAGTCATTAAATTTAAGGAAAAATATGGTATATTTTTATTTAATTCGTTTGAATTCATTTTTAGTAAAAAGCTCTCAATTTGGTGTAACCAAGTTAAGTAAGTTGGTTGACTAAAGTGACATTTGTCAGGTCCAGATCGAGTCTGATAGTACTTACTCCAGAATGGTCGACCATAAAAACTAGTTGGCCAATATCTAAATCCTTTTTTGTAATAATTGAAAAGACCTATGGATGGCAGATCCTCTTGGAACATGGTCAAATAGCCGAGTTTTTCATACTCGTACCAAATAAAAGGCAAATGATCATGAAAAGTCGAGTCTAATTCTCGATAGAAATTCATCTCTCCAAGAACATTCTCATTTAAACTCTCATCAATGATACCAGTTAACATGGCAATCAGATTAGGAAAAGTACTAGAACCATATGAGTTAAAATGCTCGAATACTACATCTTTATTCAAATAGGAAAATGTTAGTGGAAAAATTCTTTTAAAATGATTAGAAGATACCGAGTCTATGCCAATCATTAGCACATTCATTTTTAGTTTATCAAATTTGGGTTCTAAGTTCGGTAATACAAATTCATCAAAGAGCATTTCATGTCTTGAATTTAAATTTTTCTTGAATTGTTTTGTTAAATTTAAATACTTTTGTCGCTCTTTGATTAAAACAGACATATCGGTTGGATATATAGTTATTACTAAATCGAATATCTTTGAAAATCGAGTAGCAGCATTTTGACAATATAAATAATAAAAACCATGTGATGATAGCAGAGTTTCGAATGAGTTTTTTGAGTTTAAATCGTATAAATTATCGAGTAGCTGAGTTTCTTGATCTTCTTCAGTTTTATTTATAATTTTGTCAAATTTTTGCACAAAACAATTAACAATTTGTCTTTGTATACCAAACTTTAACTCTACTTGAGCTATATTTAGGCTTAATTTATATTTTTCAGTAGAATTAGAATCTTTTAATGACTCTATTGAATATAAATTGTTTAAAGAAAAATTGGAAATTTTACACGAATCGAATAAATATTTCAATTGTTGTTTGTCTGAGTTTAGATAATCTAAAGAAAGTTTGTCTTTGTAATTAATTTTTGGCATTAAACAAAAACTATTTTCGGTTTGAATAAATTCTAAACCAATAGGAACATTTGAATCAACTTGCCGAACATAATACTCAATAAAATTCTTTACTAGATAAACCCCATGATAAAAAGTAATAAACAAAAAGTATTGATTATTGATAAGAATCGATAATATACCAAATAGGAGCAAAAATGAAAAAAAATATTTCTTAATTTTTTTTATTTTCATTTTTAAAAAAATTTTTAAAACTAAAACAAAAAGTTCTTTTTATCTATTTAAATTTGTTTGCTCTATTAACTTAAGTAAATATAGTTATTAAACTAAAACAACATTTTTAAAATATTTTTACAATTTTTTATAAAAATGAAAATAAATTTTTAACTTGTTAGCAAATAAATAAATTCATATAAAAAACATGGTTCTAAATTATCCTTAACAATTTATGTATTTTAAATTATTATAGCATATAAATTAAAAAAAAAAAACAAAAACTTTTTAACAAAAATTAATTAAAAAAATAATTAATATAAAAAATAAAATTTTTTTTAAACTATTTTCGCAAGGCTTGTATTTAATTGATCAGTATTTTAAATACTTTGATCAGTATTTTTTTTATGAAAAAATCAGTAATATAATTGAATAATCAGTATTTAATTTAATTGATCAGTAAATATTGATCAATACTCGGTTGATCATTAAAATAAATAACCGATCATTATTTAAATATGACAATATGTATTTTATTTGATATGCTCAGTAATCTAATTAATTTGATAACTAATATAATTGATTCACCGGTATTATATAATTACCGATCAGTATTGATTAATTAAATTTAATTGATAAAAAGAAATGGGTCTAGATTATGAAATGTCAAAAAAAAATTCTTTTTAATTGATTCAATTTTTTATTGAAATGTCAAATGTATTTAGTATTAAAGCCATCGCAAATTTTTTCAAGCAAGAAAGAAAAACTTCAAGCAAGAAAAAATACTATTTATAATGGCGATGTCAAGCATTCCAGAATACCTCTCCGATGAGGAAATTGATATTGAAGGTGTAGATGATGGTGCAACTCAAAAAAGAAGAACAAAAAGAAAGCGTAACTGGGAAATGGAAAATACCTATCCAAACAAACAAGCTGCAATGGAGTTTATTGATGGTGAAGACACATGGACACATCCTTATGGTATCAGCATCTGCTCAAATGAAGCCAAACAAGACTTTGAATTTATCTTCCAAGCTTTGATAGAGTCAACTGAGCAGTTAGGTGAAACAATTAAAGTAGATACATTAATATCTGATGCTTCTGATGGAATTCGTAATGCTTTCAAAGAGGTGTTCGGCGAAAACGTGTTGCTAATCATGTGTTGGGTTCATATGCGTCGCAATGTTGTAAAGAATATTCATTTAGCCGATGAAGAATTCCATGATGATATTATGGAAGATATCGATGCTCTTCAATTAGCATGCAGCAAGGATGTTTTCGAGAAAGCAAATGATCTGTTTATCAAAAAATGGCTTTCAAAAAAACAAAAAGTATTTATTGAATACATGAAGCAAATGTGGTTGTCAACACATCAGAATTGGTATGAGGGAGCAGCTCACAACACACCATCGCAAAACAATGCATTAGAATCGCATAATTTGGTTATAAAGAAAGAAGAAACTTTTAGGGAACGAATGCCGTTATCTCGTTTTTTGGAACAATGTTTGGGTACAGTTTCAAAATGGTCAAAACAATATGCAAACAACGATAAAAAATTCATTGACGTACCAACCATAGAACTGAAAAAGTGGACTGAAGGTTATCACTGGGCTAAAAGCAACAAAAAAGTTAATTCAACAATACTTGAAAATTCAACATTATATTATTGTCCATCAGGTGATGCAACCAATGTCACTGAAGAACAAATAAGTAATGTTAAAGAAATGCGTTGGAATACATTTGAACAATTTAAAAAGAGAGCTTTTGCAGTTTGGATAGTTACTATGCCTAATGGTGATGATTTGTCAGCCAAATGGATTGAAGGTAAATGCACTTGTCCAAGTTTTCTGAAGCAATACATGTGCAAACATTTAATTGGATTATCAATACGATTGAAATATGTCAAACCACCACCTTCTGCGAAGGATATTCCAATTGGCGAAAAACGTAAAAGAGGAAGACCATCAAAAGCAACAAAGGCACTTCTAATTGATTAAACTTGTTTTTTTTTAATTTTTCTGTCTATCAATTTGAAATATTATGATGTTTAATTTTCTGTTCAAAAATTTAATATAATATGTTTGTTAATTTAATGTTCGTTTTTCAATAAATAGATTCTAACTTATCAATTAAAAATAATATGTTGTTTAATTTACTGTTCATTTTTATATTTAAAACTGAACAATTTAAAATATTTTACTAGTCAATTTTTAAATAAATACTTATCAAAAATATATATTACTTATCAAACAATTAAAAAAATACTGATCAATTTATTTAAAAAATACTGATCGATAAATTAAAAATATACTGATCAAAGTATTTGAAATACTGATCATTTAATATATTGCCTTTTCGCAATTTTTTATTTATTTTAGAAAAATTGGAAGAAACATATTCGCCATATTAAAAATATTGATTTTAAAAAAAATTACAATTTAATTTGGAAATATAATTCGAAGTTAAGTTTTTTAATTGTTAAAATCAATAGATTTAAGTAAAACTATTTGATCTGATTAAAGTGTGAATTCAAAAATTCCGATTTCAAAAATTACCATGCAATAATTTTATACTAAAAGATTCTTTAACAGTTGACCGTGTGTAGCTAACCTGTATCGGAATGATGATTTTATTTAATTTATTAGTTGGATTTTTATTTGTTGCGTTTAGCTTTTCATTTTAACATAAGCAATATTGAACATAATTTAAATTAATTTCAAAAGGGACATTTCTTAGAAGCTGGTAAAAGTATATATATTTCAAAATTGTCAATCTTAATATTTATTAATAACAATTTATTTTTGTTTATTTCTAAAGTTTTGAAGGTATATAATTATCTAATCTTCTCTTTTAGAAAATTATTTTGACATTTGAATTATAAGGTTTATTTTTCAACCGAAACATTTTTAAATATAAGCTCTGTTTTTAAAAAAATAGAAATATTACATAATTCTTCTAAATAAAGTATATATATAATTTGCTGGTTTTTTTTAAGCTCCAAAAAGCAAACATGAAAGTTTGCTCCTTTTGCTGGAACTTTAATAATTTCATATTAAATTAAATTAATTAAATTTGATTCTAGTCTAATATGGTTTGAGTTATACTCATTCAAAAATGGTTATTTACAAGTTTATATAATTGAATTAGGAATGTGTGGAATAAATGAGTCGTGTTCAAATTTTTTATTTAAATCTATACCATATTTAAATTTTGATATATTTAACCGAGTGATTTATGAATTTAATTATCAAGTAAAACAAGGCTATAATCGAATAAATTTAGATGAACCTAAAACAGTTAAAAAATGGCAAAAAGTGATTATTAAAACTTTTGATCCAGACATAATTGGTTTGATTGAGAATAAAATTTATTTGCGTGATTTTTTTCTGTTAAAATTAATTTTTTTCTTTCATTTTTAAGATGAATTTTTTAATTTTTATATATTAAATTTGGATAATATTCTAAATAAAACAATAAATTATAAAATTTTTATTGTATCACAAATGATTTTTGTAAATGTAACACATTCAAGTGCTCAGTTAGCTTTGGATACAGCTAGTTATGTAGCATTATCTGATTATTATGCAACTTATTTTCCATCGCCTAGATTAAATAAAATAGATTATTTTAAAAATTATAGATTTTATTTTAGTTGCCTGATTGATCAATATTATTATGGTTATTTAAGTCTATTCAATCAAGTTCAACAATATGATCAAGATGGCTTTATGAATATTACTTTTGAATTTAGTAATAATTTTACTGCTAGAAAAAGTTTATATTACAAAAATTTTGAAATTAAAACAAGCAATTTTAACCTTTTAAATGTAATTTTTATTATTTTAATTTATTTAATACCAAGATTATGATGTTGATCTCTTTTGTAAAAATTCAAATAGAACATTCAACAACACAATTTTGTGTTTTGTGATTTCTTTATGTGAAGACATTATAGAAAACCTATTATGGTGTATTTTGATAATGATCTGAAAGATAATCTTACAATCTATCAACAAAAAGGTTTATTATTTTATATTAAAAATAATCAATTTATAATATTTTTTGTTTATTAATATATATATATATTTAGATAATTTGATATCTAAATTTGGTAATTTAAATACATTTGCTAATAATTTTGTAACAACTGAGCTCACTGGTTGGTTCTTGCTTACAAACAAAGAGTTTAAATTTGACTCAACCTTAATTGGATTTCAATTTTACGCACTTAATACTAGCCGTATAGAAATTAAAGTAAATCAATTAAAATAATGATATAGAACTAAACAAGTTTTTTGATAAAATATTATTTTTTAAGATAATATCATTTAATTGGTGTGGAATATTAAATTCATGTGCCAACTGGGTCTATCAATATCAAGCCCATATTTTAACTATTCAAATATTACACATTCATTTGAATTTGATTTAGTTAATCGAGACAACTTAATAATGTTAACAATTCCAGTTAAAATTAGAAAAGGTCAAATGTTATTAGTTCAAATTTCAACACCTAATTTATTAGCAATAGACACTTCAGATTATTATTTATATCCAGATTATTTTATCAACAATTCTAAATCATTTCAAATGTTCAAAAAAAATTTTCGATTTTTTTCAAATGTTTTAATTAATGAGAAGTTCTATAGAACAAATTTATCTTTTTCAAAAACCTATTTAAATTTAACAAATCAAACATTTGGGATTTATAAACTTAATGCTAAATTCATAGACTCTAATTATACTCTAAAAACAAGTCAGTTCAATGTTACTAATAGTAAAATTTAACATAAAATTTAAAAATAAACATAAAATTTAAAAAAAATTAATACTTTTTAACTTAAAATAATGAAAAAACTAAAAAAATTTAGATATATCTTAAATTATGTAATTTTATCAACATTATCCAAGTATACCCTAATAAAATTACTCAACCAATATTTGAAATGGATTTTATTTTTCATTTTTTAGAAATTATTTTCTTATAATAGATTGTAAATTACATTCATTATCAATTTTTTGATAATTCTTGTTATTTTTTAATGTTTTACATTTAAAACTTTAATAGTAGATGTCTTCAAAATAGAAGACATTTTTTTTAGATAAATAGGTTATCTTTATTACAGGCTTATTTAAATTTAAATAAATTCATTTTTTTAAATAAAAATACACAGAATTTTAATTTTATCCAAATCTAAACATACATTTATTTATAAAAGTAGAACAAAATATATTAAAAGTAATTTAAGCTAATTAAAAAATAAAAAAAAACAATTCTAATAATTTTCATAAAGTTTTTAAAGCATATTTAAGCTTGATTTATAAATTTTTTAAACCAATCAAGATATCTTGGCACAATTGCGTAAAAAACTGGCTTACTCAAATCACAATATGTGTCAAAGTTTTGATAGCCAAAACTCGTAGCTCCATACAAATACCATTTTTTATTCATGTACTACTAACTTTAAAAGCTCCAGTTAAACAATAATTTGTTCCGGAATGACCCATGCAATTGGTTTTTCCATCATAATTTCTGACTTGTAAAACAGTTTGTTGTAAACGGTCTGGATATTCTAAATAAAATTTAGAACCGTTTGTAGCACCCCTATTTAGATATTTAAATTTTAAATTGCTTTAAAATGAATTTTTTTTTTCGATTTTTTACCATCCAGATATAACTACTCTTTTATTAAAAATAACTTTTTCTCTATTTCTTGGTGGCATACAAATTGGTTGTATCGTTTTTGAAAAAGTTACAGGTCTGCTCAATTCTATTATACCAATATCATTAATTATCCTATCTGGATTATATCTTTCGTGAATTTTTAATCTTTTTACTCTAAAAAAATTTGTAGAGTTCAAAACTTCTTTTTTTAAATTATGTCCACCTAGTACAACAAACAAATTGTCTTTAGTATGGCCTTGTAAACAATGTGCAGCTGTTATAACATATTTGTTTGAAATTAAAGAGCCACCGCAATTATGCTGGTATTTTCCAGAAATAAAAAGTCTTAAAGAAGCAGTCCAAGGCCATGAATGAGGCACTGCTTCTTCACCATTTTGTATTTTATTCAAATTATCTGCATCAATTGATGGTCGTACCTTGGACACTCCACATTGTTGAGCTACCGATTGTTCAACAAATATCAAAATTGCTAAGCTAAAACAAAAAGCTTTGAAATTCATTTTTTGAAATTAATTTTTAAATTGTTTTTCTTTTAGTATTTATACTCAAATTAAACATTTCTTTTATTTTTTGGAAATATATCATCAAAATACTTTTTTAATTTAAACAATTCTCCTTGAATGAATAAAATAATATTGGTTTTAGTTGTTGATGTATATTTTTGAATATTTAAGTTTATGTCTCAATAATAAGTTTCATAATTAAAAATTTACCTTGAAAAAAAAACAAAAATTAATTGAAAAAATGTTTCTATGAACCATAATAATTATGGTAAAATTCAAAATAAACTAATTAATAACAAATAATAATGGCAATTATATACGCCATGAAAACCAGTTTTTCAAATTCGAATTTTTTTTTAAACGAATAATTGCGAATCATTATGTGTTTTATTCATTCATGGGTAAAATTTGGAAAATTTTCATATTTTTCATATTTAGTTTAAAATGAATAGTTGAGTTTTATAAAAAAGCCAGCCTTAAATTAAATTTGTAGTATTTTAATATAAGGCATCAGGAAAAAACTAAAACAAAATGTAAGTATTTGTGTTTAAAGCTAATGCAGTTTGTTGTGAGCCAACAAAAGATGCATTAAAATATAAGCCAAGTTAAATGTATCCATTGATTATTTATTAACATATTTTTAATTCTAAGAGCATATTCAATTGAATTTCGTACTATTGTTACAACAGGCTTTCTAAAACCCGATTCTGTTAATGCAAAATACACATTATCATCATTTCGACCTTTTCCAAAGTCTAACAATCTTGACCAGCTATTAAAGTTTACAACCTTTACCCATGCTGATATTGTAAAATTTTCCCCAAAGTAAACACCAAAGTATTATTTAAATAAATTGAGTATATATTTAAAGAATTATTTTCTACTTTATAAAAATTTGCATTGAATGGATTTGATAATTTTATTGATTAAAGTATAATTAAAAGACCAATAATGCGTTAAACCATTTTGATAACTTTTTCATTAATAAAGTAAATTAAAGTTTTCGACAAGAAGTTCCAAATAAAACTTCTCTTAAATGTAGTTAAGAGAACTAAATTATAGCTTAACCCAAATTTAGGCCAATTTGGCTCATTGAATTTCTCTATTAGTGTCTTATTGATCTCTTCGTTTCTTTCGAAACACACTAGCTCTAAATTAGCGATGATTGTTGATTTTTTATAGAGATCGGTTCTTAAATTATTGACTTCACGACCTAATTGTTCAACTAGCGCTTCTTTTTTCTTATATTTTGTGTCTGATTTTCGTTTATATTATTCGTATTCGTTGTTTAAATTGTCTAATTTCTTTTCTGATTCGGTAATCATTTTATTTTTAAGATTGATTTCTGATTCGGCTTTTGCCAGCTTAATTCTAAGCTCTTTTAAATTGTCGGTACGTTCCTCTTGCTTAAAGAATAAGTTGTCTGATTTAGTTGATTGTAGCTTAGCCGTTAGAATTGATTGTTTTTGTTGTGTTTGGCGTTTTTGTAGCTGTCTGTATATGACTGACACATTATTCACTGACACTTTAATAGTCGATTTTGGAAAACTTTATCATCTAAAAGTACAACAGCCATATCATGGTTCTCAGGATGTTCCAGTCTAAAGAATCCGATGCACGTACGAATTTCTCGATACTCGGTCTCCTTCATAATATTTGGTATGTTTACCAGAACGACACTACCCAATGTGTCTTGTAGAGTGTTAAAATTGATAAAATTTTATGATTGTAGAGTTGATAAAATTTTCAATTCTTTGGCCAGTTGGTAATGATTTTCAATTGATCGGTTAATGTTTCTTATATAAAGATATTTAATTTGTTCCATTTTATTATTTTTTGTTTATTTTAATTATTAAAGGGCGGGGGGCAAAGAGGCTTAAAAAAATCAAAAAATTTTTTCTTTTAAATATTCAAATGTTCAATATAAATATTAATAAAAGACAATTTACTCTATCTAAAACTACCATTTTTATTTTTTTATCTCAATCCGTTCGGTTTCTATTGGCCACCACAGTTAATATATGCTAAAAATCATAGAAGTGGTTACTAACTTTGAGTTTTTATAAATACCGAACGGATAGGTATATTTCGATACGGTAAAATTTTAATTGTAAAACTACAATTACATTAATTTCACAAAATTCGCACTTTTGAAAAACCTTTTTGAACAGGTAAAATTTCATCTATTTTGACTGTGTTTGTTTGTGTTGATGTGGAAATTAAGTTTGTAGATGACTGTGGTAGAAATTTACTTAATACATTCGTTATAGTCTTGACTGTTGTGGTGATTTTGATCGAATATTTCGTCTTTTGTTGACTTCATCAATAGTTTTCTGTTGATTAATAGCGAAATGAAGTACTCTGTCATCGAAAATCATACCTTCGTAATAAACTATGACTTGTTGATGTATTCGAGTGTCTTCGTATCGTAAAAAGGCGCAAATTGTTTTTGAATATCGGTTTTGGTTTTGTTTGAGAACTCGGAATTTGACTATCGGTCCAAATTTTCTTAAGTCGTTTCTAAATACATCTAATAGGCTTTGTCTAACGTATGCTTCGTTTGGTATGTTTTTAATTATGATGTCGTGTTTGTCGGGGATCATTTCTGATATTGTTTTAGTTTTTATTTATTTTAAATTTAAAGTTTTATCGAATTTATAAAATATTATTTTATATATTAGTTATATATTTTATCGTCTTTTATTTAAAATTAGAACCCAGTTTTGAATTTTAATATAGAAATCTGCGTTGATTTCAAATTTTTTTAAATTTTATTTTGCTTAAAAAAATTAAAATTATAGAATTCAATTTTTTAATTAAAACATAAGAAAACAATTTTTTTCAATTTTTAGAAACAATATTTAACAAACATAAATTTTTTTTTTTGTTTTATGGATTACATAAGCTGTTCTGAAATTTGCAGTTCATTCAATGAAGAAGAGTTAAAAATATAAAAAAAAGAATACTGCAATATCGAGTTATTAAATGATGGTTTCGATTTATGTTTCCTTTCTTATGTTTATCACAAAGACAGAAAGATTTTTAATAAAAACTTTCAGTATCAAATGAATTCACATAAGATAATGATTAATTTCCGATTTAAAGTTTTTTTTTCATCAATTTCTATATTATACTTCAAAAATTTTTATTTTAAGATTTAGCTTAGATCAAATTGAAAAAGAAATTTAATTTATTTTACAAAATGGATCAATATTCTTTAAATTTGATGATGTGTTTTTCGGAATTTTTCATTATAAAATAAAAGAAACTTTTTCGAAAGTATTTTAAAGGGTTGAAAATTTTTTTTTTAATCCAAAACCTGTTACTGAAAAAAATTAAATATTGCGAAATTTTTAAAAAAATATATAAATACTTCAATTTAGTGTTGGTCTCCGGTAAACCGAAAAATCTTCCGGGTAATTTATGAAATCTCCGGATGAAAAAAAACGGTAGCGGATAATTAACCGGTTAGTGGTAGTGGTGGAGGGATATTTACCGTTTGAATTTGGCGGAGCGGTAGATTATATCGGTTGAAGCTGGTTGAGCGGTTGAGTTTACAGAATGATGAAAAAGTGGATAACGCTTTTTAGAAAATATTCAATCTCTTTAGAATATTTTTTATAAAGATAAATTTTAATTAAATTAAAATATAAAAATAAAAGTTTTTTTTTTAAATTCTTTTTAAATTTATATTAATAAAATAATATCAAAACCAAAATTCAAAATTCTTTTAAATTTTCGTACAAGAACATAATTTATTCGACCCGTTCTGGGGAAATTTTGTTTCTACGATCCCATACTTGATATCCTACATGGGAAAAAATGCTTTCAATTTCAAATTCTTTAAATTGAAAGGGACACTTGTTCCTGGAATATTGCCATATTTTTTATAAAACTCATATAAAATTGGGTGTTTAACCTTGTTTTTTCTCCAGAATTCTAAAATTTTGCAATTTGATTCATTTTTTTCATTCACTTCTTCATTGAATACTTTAATGGAGTCTTCCAAAAAACTTTAAATCTTTTTTTTCACCAACTTCAAAATTTTTTTGTATTTACAGCCAAAAACTACAAAACAAATGATGATTAAACATTTAAATGAACAAGGAAAAGAAACATCAAATGATAAAATAAGCCATTTAAAATTTTGCCAAAAACAAATCTTGATTATTCTGTCGAAGAATTTCTAAAAGCAAAAATAAATTCAATTGGTACCATAGCAGCTAATTTGATATGGGATAACAGTTTTTCTACAATAAAATAAATTTATTGTAGAAGTTGTGATTTTTTTGATTTTAGACATAAATGGAATTGAAACTGCTTTTTTATGGATAATATTAGGATCATTTTTATTTCTTTTAGACTTTATAATTCAGCTTTTGTTTATATTTAAAAGTTAAATAAATATTAATATATCAAAAAATATTTATTATTTAAATTCAATGTTCTAAAAAGCAATTGGTAGTTATTATTTGATATTGAAAAAAGCTTAGGTATTTCAAAAATTTTAAAATTAAAATTCGGGGAAAGCTTAATTACATCTAGTATCCAAATTGTTTTTGCTATATTCGATCAATTTCGATATAATTATTTTTCTGATTTGATCTTTTAAACAAATTTTTCCAATATTTTGAAAATGATCTTTAATTTTATCTGAAAGACTGAATGAACACCAAAAACCATTTAAAAAGTAATCAATTGTGAAAGCAAACTTCTTTATTATTATTTTCATATTTAATTTTTCCTTCCCATGATGGTAATTTTTTTGACTGGTTTCTCATACTTATGTTAGTTTGAGTTTTGCTCAAAGTGCTTGCTTGACTCGATTCTTATGATTTGAAATTGAATTTTTTGATTTTATTTCTTCATCAAACGACAAAGAATGCTTTAACACTTATTCGTCTAAAATGTTTTTTGTTGTTGTTTGTTATTTTAAAAACTTTAATATACTATTTATTTTTTATTACATGAAGGAATTTTTGGTTCATATTTTTCTGACAAAAAGCCGATTGCATCTCTTAAACCACGATAAAGTATAAAAATATCACCAGGTAATATCAATTCTTTTAGATCAACTCTTGTTTTTAACAAATATGTCATAATGGAAGTATCTTTATCATTGGCTCCAAAAAAGCCATATATATCAATTATTAATCCATTTGAACCACAAATTACAAAATATTTGTCATAAATCAAATTACAAATGCCTTTTTTTTGGCCACTAAATGTTTTTCTTTGAAAACTATTATTGGAACTCTTTTGAATAAAACAAGAAGAGCCATCAAAAACCAAGACAAGTTTTTTTTTCCTTTTTTGATTCTGATTGTTTGACAAATAACTCATCTACCATCTTGGTATTTTGATTGATCCATTCTTCTCTTTTAAGTGTTTTAGCACCAAGATTGTTAAATACAAAATCAAGATTTAAGCATTTCTAATTTGCTCACAATATCTGCTTACTTCCGTTTGTTCAATATCAAAAATAACCCGAACAGTTTCTTGTAATAAGCCTGTTCGCAGCCAAAATAAATATACTTTTGAAATATTTGTTTAAAAGATCAAATCAGAAAAATAATTAATTATATCGAAATTAAGGGAATATAGAATATAGGAAAGAATAAATGATTGTCTTTCATATGCCGATTTAAAGCACTTAAAGTAGAATATTCATTTTTGCATTTATTATAAAGACATTTGATTTGGTTTATATTTCTACCTTCAGCTTCATGGTTCTGTAGGTGGCTAATGTATGATGTCCTGTCATAAATTTTATTTGAACAAATGTAACAAATAATCATTTTAATGACTAAAAATAATTTTAAAAATTTAATTTTATACTCAAAATTTATTAATTAAAATATATTCATTTTCACTTTAAATAAAAATCACTAAAAAATTTGTTTCAGATTAATGCTTCAATACAAAATTGTTCTAATTTATAGACAATTTGTATCAATTTTAAAATTTATTGTGTCATCAAAAAACTAATTGTGTCAAGATTTTGTTAAGAACTCGCTTAGCTATGTTGATATAGTGAATTTAATTAAATCAAGATGATTTAATCATATATTAGAAAAAAACGAATCATATATTGGACTAATGATGGTCAATTAGTTTTTTATTAAATTTTTAGACTATCCAACAGATAAAAATTAAGTTAAAATACGAATTTTTGTTATACTAAAGGAAGTTGATATGTTGTCGTTTCAGCTTTTTGTAACATTTATTGCAACAGGCAGTCAACAAAATAGTTAAGTTCTTTACAAAAAAAGGTTTAAAAATAAATGAAAAAAAGTTTCAACAGTCTTATTTTACCTTGCAAAACGATGAATCTAATATCAACCTCAATTTAAGGATCAAAAACCAATTGATTGAATTCTGCAGCAACCCAACTATACTTGGTATTGAGTTCGATAAGAAGTGTAAGTTTATCGAACATTTTAAAAAGATTCTAGACCGGTGCAACTCGAAAATAGCCCTTCTCAAAATTTTAAGTAGGAAAACAAATCATATGAAAATAGAACATCTACTTAAAATCTACAAATCGTTAATATTATCATTATTCCAGTATAGCAAAAAACAAAAAATAAAATTCAACTTATTCAAAACAAATGTTTAAAAATTATACTTAATGTACCCACAAGAACAAACACGAACATGATACACAACTTCACCAAAATTGAAAGAGTCGAAATTAGATTATTAAAACTCGCAAAAAATTTCATTAATAAATCTTCAATGTGCAACAAAACAATACACGTTTTAATAGAAAATTATAAAACAACTAAACCCAAGAAAGATTCTAAAAATTCAAAATCGATCCTAGATTTCATTTTTAATTATAAAAAAAAATAATTTCTATTTTATAACAATTATCTATCTTTAGCTATTTATTTTTTGTATTTTTTCTAACTATTTTAAGTATTATAAATTCAAAAAATTATAAAAATTCCAGAAAGGGGACTGAAAGGAGGGAGCTCACTTCCAAACGGTCCGTCCAAAAACCCCAATAATAATAATAATTATTATTATTATTATTTATTGTAAAAATACTCAAGTTGCTTATTTTAATAATAAATATCAAAATTGTAAAATTTGGCAAAAACTATATGACTGACATATTTACTAAAGATATTCTCAACAATTCTGTTAACTATGTTGATAAAGTAAATTAAGATTCCTCATTATATATTTATAGTTCAATGGCAAGTTATACTTGGTTTTATTTTGGATCGAACATAAAATTATATCCTTCTCCAGCAAGAATTAATATTACTTATGAACTATACGAAAATGTGTGGATTTTTCGTGACATTTCAAAAAATAATCAATTATTATATGATTATAAATTTTTTCGTTATAATTTATCATCTCAGACTCAAACTATATATTGGACAATTAATGGCTTATTTTTTAAAAAATTTTAGAATTTTTTCAAAATTTTATTTTTGTTTTCAAGAATATCCATCAGCAAAAAATCCTATAAAGATTATTTCGGTTTGCTACAACATAATAAAAAAATATCAAACTATATTTGAAGCTAATTGCGAGTTTGTGTCAGTTGCTTATTTTAACATTACATACTATTATTATTTACCAAATAATGAACTAAATTATAGAGGAATTTATGCATGTTTATTTGGTGATGTAAATTAATAAATAAATATACTATTTTAAAATTTATTCAATTTTTTAAAGGAGCTAAGATAAAATGTTATAGTTATACTACATCATTAACTGGTTATGAACTATGCATCCTAAAAGAAAATTTACTCAAATATGAAACTGACATAAAATCGATTTGTGCTAATACAAAGGGTTTCGATTATCTTTTTAATGATAATATTATTGATAGTTATTTTTATCCTAGCTGGTATGGGTTTAAGTAAAGATGTCAATTTTAAGATATGTTTCTCTATTTTATTTAAATCCTGGATATAATAAAATATTCATTTAAAAATAGTTACTTAAAAGTTTTTGTGATTGAAAAAAAGACCTTCATTGACTTCGCAGCAATACAAAATAGATATATTAAGATAATATATTATAATATTTGTTTTTCAGAAAATAATTTGAATTTTAATAAGTTTCTTATTTAAAATTATGCCAATTGAATTCAACTAAAAGTTTTTAACTCATTGGCCCAATATTTTAGAATAATCAGTTAGCATGTTTAGTCAAATTTTCTTTGTAAATATTTTAATTTACATTCTTAGTAATATTTATTTGTTTCGCTGGATTTTCTTGATTGCTTTGACTTGGATTTTTTTGTTGATTTGTTTTATTTATATCACTGACCTATAAGGTAGCTATTTAAAATTATTTATATGTAGTTGATGAATTAAAATAATTTTTTAGCAATTTATTTTTCACTTATATTTTCTGATGCTAGCTAATTTTATTTTTCTTATAGCAAATTTAAAATAAAAATGATATAAAATTTATTCTAATCATATAAAAAAATTTACACAAATGATATCAAAATTAATTTTGATGATAGAATAAATAATTTTGTTGATATCAAAATTAATTTCGGTAATAAAAATATCTCAAATGGCATCCAAATGCTCAAGATGTACCTCTTGGACAAAATACCAAAAAAGAAGACCAGCCAAAAATAAACAAGCTCTTCACGTTCAACCTTGTGATACATATACAGCCTCATCATGAAAATATTTTTTACCTAGAGACTGATGATTCTTTAATAATTGAAAGAAATTACGGGCTTATAGTAGATAAATCCAGAACCAATTTTTCAACAGAATATTCAAAAGCATAGAGAAACTAATAATACTGTCATTAATTACAATCCAGTAACTAAAAGAACTAGAGGAAAGACCTCCAAAAAATTTTCAAGATTTTTTTATATCATTAAATATAAATATCTACCAGAAAAATAAAATTAGCTATCACGAAAAATACAAGCCTTTTTTTAAGTAATTTTATTTACTTATTACAAAACATCATAAAGTTACGATATGTCTATATAAACATTTTTTTTCAAAGAAATTTTTTTTTATAAATATTGTTTTTCTATTTATTAAAAATGGTTGAAATATTATATAATCAAAAAACTAATTTATTTTAGAATAAAAAAAAATCTGAGTTGATCTATTAAAATTTTTTTATCTATCTTATAAATTATTAGTTAAATCAACAAACAATTTTTAAACTGAAAAATTTCTTATTTTTTTTGTTTATTCGCATTCAAGATTTTAAATAATTTATAATTTAAAATACTATTTAGTTTAATTTTTTTAAAGATTTTTTTTGGTTGATTTCATGTTTTTATGTTTTTAAAATTTTTTTAAAAATTTTTATTAAAACATTTTAATAATTTTACTTTTTTCATATGACAGCAGATGCTAATGTTAAAAAAAATTTTTAAACTTATTATTCTATTATATGTTAGAAGCAATCTGATTAAAGGAGATAGTAGAAAAAATTAATTTGTTAAAATTTATTTATTAAAAATGTATTTTCTTTTAATTAAAGGTTCAATAGAAATTATTTGTAAGAATGATTTTCAAGCTATAGATCAAAGCTTAAATTGTAGTTTAGTTGTATTCACTAAGATTGAAGATATTTCTATTGAGATTGATTATGGTGATGGAATTGTTAACTATATTCAAAAACTTTCAAGTATTTAAATTTAAAAAAATAATTTAGATTATTATTATTTAAAATAAAAGAAGAAACTTTATTGAACAATTTTGGCTCTTTGAATACAATTTTAAATAATAAAGCAACATATGAAGCAGCAAAATGCTATTTATTTAATAATGAATTTAGATTTGATGCTTATTTAATTGGATTTGAATTTTATGCTTCAAGAAATTCTTCAATTCAAGTTGAATTAAGAAATTTTTCTAATTTATGTGGTCAAATTCAAACATGTGGAAGCTTTTTTAATGAAAATCAATATTCGATATCAAACAGTTTTATTTATCATGTGTTTAATTTTAATGCTAGTCAAGGCTATAATAAAATTTTATTGAATCAGTCATTAAAAGTACCTAGAGGTACATTTGTTTATCTTTCAACTATTACAAATGTATTATTCGTTGATAAATCAGGCGATTCAATGTATTCTGATTATTATGTAAGTGGCAATTTAATGAAAAGATTGGACAGAAATAATAATTGGAGAATAGAATTTAATGTATTAATAGACGAAGCTTATTATTTTGAATATTTAGAATTTAGTCATAAATATAATGATATTGGAGAATTTAATTTAACAGCTAGTCTATTGAATAGTATGTAGAACTGGCTTTCTAAAGCCAGTTATATTTTATTAAATTAAAATATAAAATTATATTTTAAAACTTTATTTAATAATAATAAAATAATTATAATAATAATAACTTTTATAGTATTAGCACTGGGAGGTGCTACATCCCTCCCAGGCTAATTACGGCTCACCGCTTCTTCGATCTTCAACCTTCACCACCACCACAGGTTCCACCACCACCGCTATCCGTTGTAAACGGTACGCTCGGGCTTGAAGTGTCGCCCCGCCGAACCGTGTACCGTTTATTAAATTTATTAGTCTCTGAAACGTTGAAGGAGCATTACATAACCCAAATGGCATCACTTTGAAATGATAAAGTTTATGTTTTGCACTAAAAGCTGTTTTCTCTTTATCCTTTTCGTCTAAAGGAACTTGCCAATAACCAGTCGCTAAATCCAACGTTGGAAAATACTTCGAACCACCCAATGCATCAACAGTCTCATCTATTCTTGGTAATGGGTAACTATCTTTTATAGTAACTTGATTTAATTTTCTAAAATCGATGCAAAATCTGAATTCTGGTTTGCAATTTTCTTTTGCTTTCTTCTTGACTAATATAATCGGGCTACACCATGGACTCTTTGATTCTTCTATTATATCGTTGTTCAGCATTTT
This sequence comes from Brachionus angularis, assembly GCA_021432725.1. Taxonomy (NCBI): domain Eukaryota; kingdom Metazoa; phylum Rotifera; class Eurotatoria; order Ploima; family Brachionidae; genus Brachionus; species Brachionus angularis. The sequence goes on from JAJVDD010000007.1 coordinate 1,751,198, forward strand.
CTTAACTTGTTTATCTACCTCTTCGCTCGCTGTTTGCGGCAATCGATACTGTTTCTGTTTTATAGGTATAGCATCTCCCGTATTAATATCGTGCTTGGCTTCTTCTGTTCGTCCAGTCTCGTACTCGTTCCACTGAAATACAGATTTGTGTTTTTCTAAAATTGCCACTAACTCACTCCGTTGTAAATCACTTAGATTTTTATTTATCTCGAATTTACTCAAATCAACTTCCTGTTTACTATCGTCAGGAAACGAACCAAATATGTCCTCGTCAACAATTTCTGCTTCATCCACTTCACCAATATCGGTGTTTTTGTCAAAGATCAGTTCATCACTTGAAGTGTTTAGAACACTTGTAAAAATAGTTTTATCTTCTCTTACATCGCTCACACTCGATACCCATACTACACCTTTAGCCATATCTGCTTCTGTAGTCAAATTAGGTTTAAAGATAATATACTCACCACTTTTAAATCCTTCAGGAACTCTCACTTTGACAAGGTTTTCTGATTTTGGCTTTAATACTACTTTCGTTGTTAAACACACTCCGTTTCTTTTATTAATCGACTCTTTTCGATTCACCAAATTGAATTCACGTCCGTTATCATATATGACTAAACTCTTATTACTAAAATTGAAATTTGTTTCAAATCTCTTTAAAAAATCCATGCCCAATATCGCCGTTTCTGTTAAATCCGCAAAAACAAACTCGTGACTTCCAAACCACTCGTTTATACTAAATTGTATATTCGCAACCGCACATTTCGAACTCTGCGTGCTCAAAGCTGATCTAATCGATAAATTAACTGATTTCAAATTCAAATCCGTTTCATCTACATTTGTCAGTTTAAAATACTCAATTTTACTTCGCAAATCGTTTGGTAACCATCTCGGGTTAATAAAACTCGTAGTCGAACCGCTATCTATTAATAATGGTAACGTAAACTTGCCATCTTCGTAAAACACTTCAGCATCCACTCTGATTAACGACGTTTTATTCGCTTCGCCACAAAGAAAATTATCACAAATAATAGTCCTAATCTCGCTTTTTTCTGGTATGTAATCGTTGTCTTCATCATCAATTTCAGCATCAACTGTAAATGCACTTCGATTATAATTACTACGATTTGGTCTTTTATTATCAGATTCCGAATATTTCCTAAAACTCGTCGGAGTATCTTGTTTTGGTTTATTTCTTTGTCTCCACTTTATCCATTCGGTTTTCTCTCTACACTCCGATTGTCTATGTCCCACTTTGTTGCAAAAATGACATGATCCATTAAATCGTGTTGTATTGTTATTTTGTAAATAGTTTTTATTTGAATTTTTAAAATTGTTGTTTCTATTTTCTTTTGTTTTGTCTCGCCAACTATCTTGTCTCGTATCAGTTCTGCAAATCGTCACTTCTTGTTTTATTTCTTGACTTTCTCCACAAATTTTATAATCGACTGATTTATTAAAAATCGTCACTAATTCACACCACTTTTTGTCTGACTTCACCTCATTTGGCACGTTTGAAATCAATCTCGCTTTCAACATACGCTCTCTTGCTGACTCTTCTAAGCCTGGCCATGCTTTATCTAACACTTTTTGAATTTCTAAGCAAAATTTAGCTATACTTTCGCCTTGCTCCAATTTTCTCGAATAAAACATATTTAAATAATACTCTGGTGTTTTCACACACACCGATTTAAGTTTCCTCCACACTGTTTTCATATCCGCTTTTTCTGCTTCGCTCAACTCATTGTAGCACACTAAAGCTTTACCACTCAAACAAAATTTAATTGCTCTCGCTTGACTTGCTTCATCCCAATTGAAAATTGTTGCTTCATATCCAAAAGCACTTTCGAACACATCGAACTCATCATCTTCGCCATTGAAAACCACCCTGTTTCCCAATCTTGCCATTTTTTTTTTTTTTTTTTTTTGACTTTTTTTTTTTTTTTTCAACACGCTCTTAATTTTTTTTCAACACAATATTTTTTTTTTTTTTGGCTTCAAGTTTTTTTTTCTCCTCTTTTTCTCTTTTTTTTTTTTCTAACAACTTTTTTTTTAGCTTATTTAATTTTTTTTTTCAAACTCTTTTTTTTTCTCTTATTCTAACCCCTACGCTTTTTTTTAGCTTTATTTTCTTATTCTAACCCCTACGCTTTTCTATTTTTTTTTCAAACTCTCTTTTATTTTCTAACTCTCTTTTTTCTTTCTCGTCTAACCCCTACACTTATTTCTTAATCTAACCCCCTTACTTAACTTTAACAGCTTTACTGCTGTCACCAATGTAGAACTGGCTTTCTAAAGCCAGTTATATTTTATTAAATTAAAATATAAAATTATATTTTAAAACTTTATTTAATAATAATAAAATAATTATAATAATAATAACTTTTATAGTATTAGCACTGGGAGGTGCTACAAGTACATCAATATCAAGTATTCAAGTGAAATCAACTTATTGTAAATTTTATTTTTATATATTTGACTAAAAAATCAAATATAAAATTGAAATAAATATTACATTTTAAGTGCAATATTTGGATATTTATTGTTTAAATTCTAATCAAACATTTGATTTAACCATAAATTGTACTTTAATAGTTTTAAGTCAGAATAAAAATGATTCAGTTGTTGTTTATTTTGATGATTTTAAAAATAAAATAGAACAGTATTATATAGCATCAGATCAAAAAGAAATAAATTATTTTGGTAATTATGATACTAATAAAGCAAATCTTAATAAAATTAGCTATAACTTAAACGGTAGTTTTATTCTACCTAATACTGAAATAAAATTCAATACAAGACTGACTGGATTTGAAATATATGCTCTTAAAAATGGTTTTGTCTCGTTTTATGTAATTGCTTAATTTAGTTATTTTTTTTATAATATTTCTTGATAGATTTTTAAAAACTAATTATTATAATTATTTAATGAAAAAAAACTATATTTGATTTTCATAAGGTAATTGATTTTGGAGATAAATGTCAAACTAATCAATCATATTCATGTTCATTTATGATTTTAAATTTAATAAATCAATTTCCACTTGATTATTTCACTATTCATTATTCATTAATTGATATTCAGATTAAAAAAGGATACAATTTGATAAGTTTAAATAATTCAATAGATGTTTACAAAGGTCAAATGATAATGGTAAAACAAGATGCTAATTTAATAGCAATCAATACAACAAATGATTTAATATTATCAGATTATTATTTAATTATATATGCAAATTCTTACAATTTATATAAATTAAATTATACACAAAATTGGAGATTTTATTTAAATGCTTTAGTTTCAAATAGTTTCTATTTGAGTTATTTTTATCCATTCAAGACTTATTCAATAACAAAAAATTTAACTGAAGCAATTTATAATTTAACAGTTGGCTTATTAGGAACAGATTTAAAAATAAATAGAATATTCTCAATTAGAAATAGTATATATACTAATTATAATTCTTATTTAAATGTATACTTTTTTTGTTAAATTTTATTTTTTTATTTAAAGTATATTCAAGTGAATTAATATGTTCAAATAAACATCATAAGTTTTATACTTATTTGAACTGTACAATTCTATTCATATCCAACTCAAAAAACAATTCATTATTGATTGATTATGGTGATTCTAATTCAAATAAAATTGATGTTTTAAAAGGTTTTTTTAATTTGTAATTTTTTTAAACTAAATTGAATATTTACATGTAAATTAATTCTTTTAATTAATAAAAAAAGAAGAAATTTTTATTTTTAATATTTTTGGATTATTCAAAAATAATCCATATCAATCTTATAACAGCTTGTATTCTAATTCAATTTTACAAGAATACCTTTTAATTAATACTGAATTTAAATTTGAAACTAATTTAATCGGTTATGAATTATGTTTCAATATCCAGTAAAAATAACTCGAGGATCATTTATTTATTTAAATCAAAAATTAGCATCAAATATTTATTCAGGTCCAGATTATGGTAAAATTGGTATTGATACTAGTGGTTCAGCTTTATATTCAGATTATTATATAAGATATGAATCTAGCAAGTCTTATATTGAAAAACTAAATAGAAATTTTAATTGGAGAATAGAATTAAATGCTTTACTTGATCAAAGTTTTTATTTAAATTTAATTAATATTCAGTAAAAATATGAAAATGCTGGCATTTATCAATTAAAACTAAATGATTATCAAAATATAAATTATTATGAAGTAAAACCAGATTATTGTAATTTATATTTAACTATATTTTCATTAAATATTGGAAAAAATTTATGATAAATTATTTTTTTTCAAGTTAAAAATTTAGAAAGTTATTGCACAAATTCTGGTAAAACATTGGACAAAACAATTTATTGTAGTATATTAGCAATAAGTTTAAACAAAAATGATTCTTTTCAAGTTTATTTTGACCAAGACAAACCTGATATATTTAGTTTAACATGTAAATTTGAAACTCTCAAAATTATAGTTTTATTTCTTATTTTTTAATTTTCAAAAAAAAAAGATGAATTGAACTAATTTGGTTATTTTAATTCATCAAAAGAAATAGATTCAAATACAAATATAACAATTTCAATGACAGGTGATTTTTTATTACCAAATACTGATTCAAAATTGATACAAGTGTAATTGGTTTTGAATTGTATGCAGTTAAATCTGGTTTAATATCGATTAGTGTAAGTTTTCAAATATTTTAGATTTTATAGTTTTAACCCATTTAAAAATAGATGATAAAATAGTAGTTAAAAATTTAATTGTTTATATTAGAAAAATAATAGTCAAATAAATTATAAAAAAATAAAACAGTTATTTAGCTCAAAATGTTTCCTTTCTCTCCAGTTGTTTTAATTTTGGCTAGAGGTGTGTTGTCTTTATAATAAATAAAATAATATATTTTTGATTTATTTTTTTTTTATAAAATTTGGTTTGAACAAAAAAATAAAATATAAATTTTTAATAATTATTTCAATTAATAATTTTAACAAATAAAAATTAATATTTTTTTAAGATTATTGATTTGACAAACCGATGTAATTATGAATATTTAAGTGATTCATGTGTTTATTGGATTTCAACTAATCTAGGATTTTCACTTGACTCTAATTATTTATATTATTTGAAAAGATTTAACTTCAATTTAAACACTGGATTGAATAAAATAATTTTAAATGAAACAATTAAAGTAAAAAAAGGCCAAATGATTTTAATAAATACAGCAATAGCAGATCTATTATCAATAGATACTTCAGATGATACATTTATTTCTGATTTTACTTTTGTCAATTCAAAATTCTTAAAAATAAATCCTTATAAAAATTGGAAATTTCGTTTCAATGTATTAATCAATGATACTTATTATTATACTTTACTACAGTTGTCCAAGTTTTATCCAATATCAGCTAATAAAATTTATACTGATTTTAATTTATATTCTAATTTTTTAAATTCCAATGTCTCTTTAAACAGAGTGTTCAAACTTTCTTATGGTATTTGATTTATTTTTAAACTTATTGAATTATATAGACAAAATATTTATACAATATTTTAATTTGTCTGTATAATTTTTTAAATTAATTTAATATTTAAATTTTTTAATTTTTAAAAGACGAGTTTTCATCAGAATATTATACTGATTCTATGAAATTAAATACAACATTTAACAATACTTTTTTATTTTCTTTTCAAACAAATTATGATCAATTAAAAATCAAATTACATGATTCAAATGAGTTTATAAATTTTGAAAATTTTACAAAATATTTAAATGGTATTTTGGTTTACCTTTTAATAGTTTAAATTTAACAACTACATCAACTAATGGTGATTATATATTAATGAATACTGAATTCAAATTTGATGCAACTTTAATCGGCTTTGAATTAAATTGCCAAACAGCAGGTTCTCTTTCAATATCAGTTATTTCCTTTAAACAATATTGTGGTACAACTGATACATGTTCTAATTATTTTATGACTAATAATAATATTAACCAATATGAAACTAACAATAGCTTTGAAATTAATTGTAAAAATGGTATAAATAAACTCTATCTAAATACAACAATTAGATATACCAAAGGATCCTCTATGCTAAGAATTAAACCTTCAAGTAGTTTAAAAATTTATATCGAAACGGATGGTTCTAGTTTTTACAGTGACTATAATTTTGATTCAAAGAAGTTAAAAATAATTAGATTTCATCCAAATAAAAATTGGAGAATACAATTAAATTGCTTAATTCATGAAGAATATTTCGGTTATGCTTTTAATTTGAATTTATTTTTTGATCAATATAGAAACTATGTAAATTGGTTTAATTTTTCTAATTCAAATTTATACACTTTGATCAAGAAAGGAAACAATTTGATAAGCGGTAAAAATATTTTGACTTGACTTGATCAGTGATGAAAACTTTTAGTTCTTTGAAGAAATGAGAGAAAATTAAATTTTTGCCCAAAAAATATATTCAAATCTTGTATAACGATTAAATGTTTTTTTAAATTTTTTGAGCAAAAAAGATATTCTCAATATTTAAATATTTAAATTACATAATGATAAACATATGTCAAAGAAAATATATATAAAAAACTATTTGACTCTTGTTAATTAGATACTTTCCAATTTATTCTAGCTAAATTTCATAAAAATAAATTTGGTATAGTTTAAGCCTATTTTGAATTTTATTAAGAAATCTACTTATAAAATATGTCATTAAATAGATCATTGTGTTTAAAGAGAAGAAAAATCAATTTTGTCTTGTTTATATTTATTTTAGATGTTATCATTATTTGATTTAAACAGCAATTATTAATTTAATAATATATAAATTTCAGTAGGCGTTGAACATTAACTGAGAACTATGAAGTTTCTTCACATAAATTTAAAAAAATTCTTAATTTTTAAATAATTTAAAGAAAAATTTTTGGATATTTATTGTGATGAAAAGTCAAATTTAATTTATGAAAATCAAATTAATTGTTTATTTATTCGAACAACATTTAATGAAACATACAAATTTATTCCTCTAAATGAGTCAGATTCAAACTCAACTTATGATTTTATAAGTAAATTTAATTTTTTTTTAAATCTAAATTAAATACAATTATTTAAATAATTTTAATAAAAAATTTAAAGATGAAAAATTAAATTATTTTGGAAGTTTAAATTCATCAAACCTAGATTTAACAAATAACATTACAGTAAACTTAAATGGCACATTTGTTTTGTTAAATACAGAGTTTAAATTTAATACTTCAGTAACTGGATTTGAATTTGATGCAGCCAAAAACGGTTCTATTAGCGTAATGGTAATTAGTAAACTTATATAAATAACAAAAAAAAGAATTTTTAAAATTTTAATTTACAAATTCAAGTTATTGACCATTTATGATTGCAAATTGGATGAATCATGTTCTAATTATATATCGAAATCAAGTCCATATTTTCCGGTTTTTAATTATTTTGAGAAAGATATAGCAACATATTATTTATTAACTGGTTACAATAAATTTTATTTGCCAATACCAATACGTGCAACAAAAGGCCAGTTTATATCAATAAGAACTAGTGAATATAATCTACTTAAAATTGATACTCTTAACCCATATTTGTATTCTGATTATTTATATGATTGTTGTTCATCAAGTAAAATTAATTTGGATCCAAACTGGAGGTTTTATGTAAATGTTCTAATTGATCAAGACTATTTTGCAACACGTTTTAGTATAATAAAACCATTTCCAAAGGTTTCAAATTATTCTTATCAACAATTTAATACAAGTTCAAAATTTGTAGAAACAGATTTGACTTTAACCAGATATTATAGTTTTAAAAATGGTTTTAAATTTAAATTTAATATTTTACTCTATTAAATTAAAAAAATTAAAATGAAAATTTTCAAGATAAAAATTTTGACATATATTGCTTAGACGAAGCTAAAATATTCAATAAAACAACATATTGTTCAATAATAGCTTTAAGTTTAAGTAAAGTAGATCAATTTTATATTAAAGACCAAGATAATATTAGTTACAACTTGAATGGTATTAAAATATTTTAATTTTTTAATATTAGAATAAAAAATAGTTTTTTTTTTTATATCCAGATAAACCTTTAAATTATTTTGGAAGTTATGATTCAACTATAATAAATTTGACTAATTTTCCAACGCCACCAAGTTCATTTTACAGATTTTTATTACTACAAACCGAGTTTAAATTTGATTGTAATTTAATCTATTTTGAGACTTACAGTACTAAAAGTTTATCAATTAATTTATCTGTATTTAACTATTATAAATAATTTTTTTTTTGAATCTTATTCATTTTTTAACATAAAACAAGATTGCTGAATTTAACTGGTGTGGTTTGTACGATTCATGTTCAAATTGGATTCAAAAATCAAGCCCTTCATTTAGAACATCTAATTTGAGATATGTTTCTCTATTTTATTTAAAGCCTGGATATAATAAAATTTCATTTAATAACAAAATAAAAGTCAACAAAGGTAATATGATTTACTTATCAACGAGCGAATATCTACTTGTAAACACAACTCATGATTTTACTTATTCCGATTATGCTCTGTTAAGTGATTACGAATCGTTTAAATTAAATTCAAGATTTTTGTTTAATGTTTTTGTTGATCAAGAATTTTACAAAACTAGAATTGATTTTACTAAATTAAATACAAATATAAACAATGGACTTTCGTATTACAATTTAACTTCATGTTTTGTTGGTTCAAATTATACTTTAAACCGCCTTTACTATATTACTCATAGTATTATAAATTTATTATATTTTATCAATATTTATTTAATTTTTTTTACATTTGTACATAAGATGAAAATTTCAACTTTTATTGGTGGAATAAAAATTATACTTTTGAAAGAACTGTAAATTTTTCTTTATTAGCAACATTTTATACTAAATATGAATATTTGAGTCTAATTGATGCTTCAACTGGTAAAGCAAATTTAATTAAAATAAATGGTAGGTATCTTATTTTTTTTTATTTTTACGATATATATAATTACATTTTTTTAATATAAAAATTTTTTAATCATGGAAAATAATTAAATAAATTATACTAGTTATTTTCCAAGAGAAATCCAATTTTATATGATGATTCTTATTACTGATAAGTTCTAAACTAAGCTGATAGAATATAATGCCTTCTAAACAAAAAAAATGAAAATTTTTTTTTTTGATTTTAATTCTTTTGACTTGGAATAAATTAATAAAAAATCACCATCAATTCGATTGATCAAAGATTGCTGTCATTTTCATACTAATAGTTTATTTCAACTGAGGTCTTAAATGCTTTGTTATAATCAAAGAATAAAAATAAAAATTAATTTATTAAAACCATATTAGTCATTTTCAATTATTAAAAAATTTAATTGGTAACATTACTGATGCAAAAGAAAATTTCGAATAAAATTTTGCTAAAAAAAGATCAAATTTAATTCTACTATGAAAATTTATTTTGATAGTTTCTTTTATAAAAAAAATTATTTTAGGAAAAAAATTAAACAAAAACAAGTTTTAAATTTAATACTAAAATTATTTTATTTGAAAGTATTTTGAAGTCAATGTATGGGAATTCAAGTAATTCAACAACTATGTTAAGAAGGGATCGTTATTTATTGACAAACACAGAGTTTAAGTTTAATTCTAATTTAACTGGATTTGAATTGTATACAACTCAATTGGGTACTATACAAATTGATATAATTAAATTTGACGATTCAATATGCTCGATAAATATTTCATGCTCTGATTATTTATCTCAAGCCGTTTTTCTTCCTCCTTACAGAATAATTTATAATACAACATTATATTTTGTTAAGGGATACAACAAGAAAGAATTCTTCTCTAATATTCCACAAATTCCAAAAGGTTCAATGGTTTATTTAGATTTGATAAATTATCCTGTTAGAACAATAGAAATTTATTATTGTAAGTTTTGAATTTCAATTTTTATTTGATAAAATTTAATACAATTAAAAAATCTATGATCATTTAATTAGCATTTACGTTTGATGTACAAGCAAATTTAAGTGAATTTGAAACAAATATAACCAATCCAAAAATAATTGAAAGATCAGATTTAATCAAGATTTCAATTCAAACAGATTTTCTCTCTGATTTCAATTATACAGTAAGAAAAGAATGGAAAATATTTAATATTACTTCAAATCCAGTAGAACAAGTTATATTATCAAATAATCCAACTGTAAATTATTCAGAATTAATTATAAAATCAAATACACTTGATTATGGCTTGTACAATTTTAAATTTTGTTTATACAATCAAATATTTTTCTCTAATTCATATAACCCAGAAAAATATTATGAATATGATATTTATATTCAAATAGTTCCAAGTGGAATAGCTGTTTTTGGCTTAGAAAATGGTTTAGATTTTATTCAAATAGGTATAAAACAAACATTAGATTTAAATCCATTAAAATATTCATATGATATGGATTTTCGGATTTCATCTGATAGACTTAATTTTGAATTTTATTGCTTTGATTTTGAATTACTAAGTGACGAAAATTATCCGGAATACGATTTAAATAGTTTTAGTTTAAGTGATGAATTAAATTTAAAAAATTACAAAACACAATATTTATCTAATTCTTTAAATCCATGTTTCAAAAGTAAAGGTCAGAAAATTCAATATACTTTATTTATCTATTAATTTTAATCTTTAATAAAAAATTATTTTAAAAGATGGTTTTAAATTTGATTCATCTCAAAATGTACTAACTATTTTACCAAATGGGTTAATTTATCGTGAAAATAGAATTAATTTATTCCTAATTAAAACTATTTGTAGAACTGGCTCTTTAAAGCCAGTTATATTTTAAATAAAATATTAAATTATATTTTAAAACTTTATTAATAATAATTAAAATAATATTAAACAATATTATTTATATTGTCTAACACTGGGAGGTGCTACATCCCTCCCAGGTTTAATTTCAAGCAATATAAATAAAAAAGTAAAAATAAATAAAATTAAGTTATGATAGTTTAAATTAAATACGCTTTTATAATATAAATAGGTGTTTTATCGGTGATTCTTCTACACCGGAATTTTTCCCATGCACTCTTGAGTAGTGAATCTTCACTCAATTTGTTTATTCGATTCGAAACTACAGTTATTGAAATTACAGCGAAATATTTTATTAGTTTCTGCATTTGTCTCCGCGTAACTATCCTCTGACTCTATTTCTGCACTTCCATCACTTGTCAAAACATCATGCATTTCGCTAACTATTAAATCTGTTTCTTTACTCCGTTCAATAGTTTCGTTTTCCTCCCGTTCACTAAATTCGTTAAAAGTATTTTTCCGATTTTTCAACTGTATGAAATTTAAAAGAACTCTTTTATACACATCGTCTGATATTGGTACTTCATCCTTTTTCCTACGTTCGTTAACTACGCTTTTTTCTAACTTCGATGTTTTCTGGTCTTGTTTTTGTCTCATCTTATATCTCTTCAAGTGGTTATAATGCACTACACTTGTTTTACCACTTTCTAAAGATTTAATTTCATAATTAAAATCGCTTATTATTTTTGTTATCTCGTAAGGACCTGCGTATTTAGGCTCGAAACTCTTCACTTGACCCACTGTTTGTTTCGGGTTGTTCAGCACTACGTAATCATTTACCATAAACTTTTCAGTATTTCTTGTATTTTTATCATATTGTTTTTGATTCTTAATATGACTCTGCTCTAACTTCTTAGTAACGTCTTCAATTATTTTACTTCGATCTTTGTTTCCATTATCGTTCAGATTCAAACTTCGATCGATTTCGCTAATTAGTAGTTTACCGTATATAATTTCATTTGGTGCATAATCAGTTGAAAGATGCTTAGCATTGTTGTATGTAAAAACAACTTTGTTCAAAATCAAATCCCAATCAGTATGAGTCTGGTTCACAAATGCTGATATTAATTGCTTTATAGTCCTCTCTGTTAATCCATTACAGTGCGGGTGATAACTTGTTGTTCTCAATTTCTTTATACCGTATTTTAAACAAAAATTTTCAACTGCTTTGGATTCAAAATTACGTCCTTGATCACTGAGCAAAGAAAATGGTACCCCGTGTTTTAATACTAAATTATTTTCCAGAAAATCGACGGTAGTGTTTCCTGTAAAATCGCTAATTGCTTTCGCTATTAAAAATTTCGAATAATCGACGCAAATTATAAAATATTTGTTTCTTCTCGGAGTTTCTTTCAATGGTCCTGCTATATCCACACCAATCATGTCCCACGGTTTTTCAACTTTAATACTTATCAAAGGCCATACGTTTGTCTTATTTTTAGTCTTGAATTTTTGGCAAACATCGCAAGATGCCACATAATCGTACACATAATTTTTCATGTTCGGCCAAAAGAACTTCGAATTTATAGCGTAAATTTTTTTTTCAAAACCCAAGTGACCAGCTGTCACTGAATCATGATACAATTTACAAATTTTATCTCTTAAATCAGTTGGAACCACAATCACATCTACGTTTTCATTGTTTTTCACAAATAGTACGTTATGTCTAACGTTCATTTTACCAGCTAATTTTTCCCAAACTTTCTGACTACCACACTCAGACCAATCTTTATTATTTTTAAAACACCACTTCGCTAATTCTAATTCTTTGTCTCGATCTTGTTCATCCGCCCAATCAACTTCTATGTTAATATCTAAGCTATTTATCACCGTTTGATTCTTCATACCAGTCGGCCTCGACAATAGGTCCGCTGTATTCAATTTACCTGGATAATAAATTATCTCGTAGTCTAAATCTTGTATTTTCAACATCAATTTGTATAACCGTCCATTTGGCTCTTTCGACTTAACTAACGTTGCCAATGGTTTATGGTCCGTATAAATTTTTATATGTCTCCCATATATATAACTATTAAAATGACGTGCTGCCCAAACAATTGCTAACATTTCTCGTTCGCTAGTTGAATAATTACGTTCGTGTCTACCAAGTTATCTACTTGCAAAAGCAATTGGTAAAGGTTTATCTTTATCACGTTGTGTTAATACGCCACCAATAGCCACACCAGATGCGTCTGTAAATATTTCAAAGTCTTTGGTAAAATCCGGATAAATTAAAATAGGTGCACACGTAATTTTATTCTTAAGTATTTCAAAAGCTTCTTCATGTTGTTTATCCCATTTAAAAGTATTTGTAACTTTTGTCAATTCGTATAAACATGCAGCAGTCGTTCCAAATCCTTCTATAAATCGTCTATAATATGACAACATTCCTAAAAATCGTTTAACTTCGTCTTTCGAATTCGGCGTTTTCAAACTCGCTATGGCTTTTACTTTATTATCTTCAGGTTTCAGTCCATCTTTTGAAATTTTAAATCCTAAATAGTCAACTTCGTCCATCATAAAAAAACATTTGTTCGGTTTCAGTTTCAATCTAGCCCTCTTTAAACTCTCTAATATATTGTCTAATCTCAAAATATGTGAATTAAAATCTTTCGAAAATATAATTACATCGTCTAAATAAACAAGACATTGTTTCCACGTAAAATTTCTTAAAACCGTATCCATTAGTCTCTGAAACGTTGAAGGAGCATTACATAACCCAAATGGCATCACTTTGAAATGATAAAGTTTATGTTTTGCACTAAAAGCTGTTTTCTCTTTATCCTTTTCGTCTAAAAGAACTTGCCAATAACCAGTCGCTAAATCCAACGTTGGAAAATACTTCGAACCACCCAATGCATCAACAGTCTCATCTATTCTTGGTAATGGGTAACTATCTTTTATAGTAACTTGATTTAATTTTCTAAAATCGATGCAAAATCTGAATTCTGGTTTGCAATTTTCTTTTGCTTTCTTCTTGCCTAATATAATCGGGCTACACCATGGACTCTTTGATTCTTCTATTATATCGTTGTTCAGCATTTTCTTAACTTGTTTATCTACCTCTTCGTTCGCTGTTTGCGGCAATCGATACTGTTTCTTTTTTATAGGTATAGCATCTCCCGTATTAATATCGTGCTTGGCTTCTTCTGTTCGTCCAGTCTCGTACTCGTTCCACTGAAATACAGATTTGTGTTTTTCTAAAATTGCCACTAACTCACTCCGTTGTAACTCGCTTTGATTTTTATTTATCTCGAATTTACTCAAATCAACTTCATGTTTACTATCGTCAGGAAACGAACCAAATATGTCCTCGTCAACAATTTCTGCTTCATCCACTTGACCAATATCGGTGTTTTTGTCAAAGATCAATTCGTCACTTGAAGTGTTTAGAACACTTGTATAAATAGTTTTATCATCTTTTACATCGCTCACACTCGATGCCCATACTACACCCTTAGCCATATCTGCTTCTGTAGTCAAATTAGGTTTAAAGATAATATACTCACCACTTTTAAATCCTTCAGGTACTCTCACTTTGACAAGGTTCTCTGATTTTGGCTTTAATACTACTTTCGTTGCTAAACATACCCCGTTTCTTTTATTAATCGACTCATTTCGATTCACCAGATTGTATTCACGTCCTTTATCATATATGACTAAACTCATGTCAGTTTAAAATACTCAATTTTACTTCGCAAATCGTTTGGTAACCATCTCGGGTTAATAAAACTCGTAGTCGAACCGCTATCTATTAATAATGGTAACGTAAACTTGTCATCTTCGTAAAACACTTCAGCATCCACTCTAATTAACGACGTTTTATTCGCTTCGCCACAAAGAAAATTATCACAAATAATTGTCCTAATCTCACTTTTTTCTGGAATGTATTCGTTGTCTTCATCATCCACTTCAGCATCAACTGTAAACGCACTTCGATTATAATTACTACGATTTGGTCTTTTATTATCAGATTCTGAATATTTTCTAAAACTTGTTGGAGTATCCTGTTTTGGTTTATTTCTTTGTCTCCACTTTATCCATTCGGTTTTCTCTCTACACTCCGATTGTTTATGTCCCACTTTGTTGCAAAAATGACACGATCCTGTAAATCTTTGTGTTACGTTGTTTTGTTGTAAATAATTTTTATTTTGAGTTTTAAAATTGTGTCTATTATCTTTATTTTTATCTCGCCAATTTTCTTGTCTTGCATCGGTTCTAAAAATTGTAACTTCTTGTTTAATTTCTTGATTATCTCCGCAAATTTTGTAATCCACTGATTTATTAAAAATCGTCACTAATTCACTCCACTTTTTGTCTGATAACAACTCTAAAAAATTCTTCACCTCATTTGGCACGTTTGAAATCAATCTCGCTTTCAACATACGCTCTCTTGCTGACTCTTCTAAGCCTGGCAATGCTTTATCTAACACTTTTTGAATTTCTAAACAAAATTTGGCTATACTCTCGCCTTGTTCCAATTTTCTCGAATAAAATAAATTCAAATAATATTCTGGTGTCTTCACACACACCGATTTAAGTTTCTTCCACACCGTTTTAATATCTCCTCTCTCTGCTTCACTCAATTGATTGTAGCACGCTAAAGCTTTACCACTCAAACAAAATTTGATTGCTCTCGCTTGACTTGCTTCATCCCAATTGAAAATTGTGGCTTCATATCCAAAAGCACTTTCGAACACATCGAACTCATCATCTTCGCCATTGAAAACCACTCTATTATCAAATCTCGACATCTTCCACTTTTTTTTTCTTTATTTTTTTTTCAAAACAACTTTTTTATTCTTTTCTCTTAGCTTATTTTATTTTTTTTTCGAACTCTCTTTAATTTTCTAACTCTTTTTTTTTTCTTATTCTAACCCCTACGCTTATTGTGTAATCTAACCCCTATTTAAATTTTATCTTAGCTTAGCTAAGACAGCTTTACTGCTGTCACCAATGTAGAACTGGCTCTTTAAAGCCAGTTATATTTTAAATAAAATATTAAATTATATTTTAAAACTTTATTAATAATAATTAAAATAATATTAAACAATATTATTTATATTGTCTAGCACTGGGAGGTGCTACATATTCATTACAAAAAATTTATTATCAATATATCAAAATTGAATTATTAGATATACCAAAAGTGCCTATATCATCATCAGAGTAAATAAAATAAAAATTTAAATATATTGTTATAAATATTAAAAATTAATTTTATAGATGTAGAATACCAGAATTTTGTGTTAGAGCTAAAAAATTATTGAGAATAAATCCAGATAATCAATTAATAATACAAAGTAAATGTATTGATGGTTGTGAAGAAGTAAAATCAATTAATTTTCGGTATAGAATATATTATTCTAAATCACAGTCAAATTCAACTGAATTAAAATGGATACTTTTAAATGATACATTCAATCAAAAATATTTATTTGGTATTAGATCAAAAGAACTTGCTATTTCAAGCAGTTTTTTTGAATTGTTTCCATCTGTTTTTTATTGGAGAGTTGAATTTAGAATTCAAGTTTCAAATCTCTATAATAATAAACTAATTAATGGATCAACATTCATGAATTTCAAAATAAATGAAAAACCTTTTAATGGCTCTTGTAAAATAAATGATACAAATGGTTATGCTTTAATGACTTATTTTTTGATTGAATGTTTTAATTGGGTTGATATTGATGGTTATATTGTGAGATATTAATATTTTGCAAAATTTCTAAATAATCCAAACCCAATAGCTCTTAATTATAATTTTGAAGGCATTTTAAGTATACAATTACCACAAGGAGCTTCATATGATTCATATAAAGTTTATTTATTTGCGCAAATAATTGATGATTCTGATGCAATAACAATTTATGATTTACAACAAAATGTTGAATGTAAACAAAAAGATGGATTCATAAATGATATAAGCAATCAAATATTATATGATAAGGATAATTCTGATTTTTTAAACATTTTAAGACAAGGTGATTTACAAACAATATCAAAAAATATAATATCTATTACTTCAATAATAAATAACCAACCGTCAACACTAAATGAAACAAATTTAAACATGTTAATAAAAAAAGAATTTATAAATATAGCAATTAATTTAGAGATGAAAGATGTTAGTAGTATTAAGCTAATTGCTTAAGTTTTATCAATTTTAACCGAAAATTTAAATGAAATTGATTTTGATTCATCGCTTAAATGCATCAAAAAAACAAATGAGCTCTCAATGAAGTTATTAAAATTATCACATTCATTAGGTAAATTTTTTTTTTGTGATACATTACTATGAAAGTTAGACTTATTAGGGCTAAATGTTATATTTTTTTATAATTAAAAAGTAAACGTAGTTTTTCTAACTTAAACTTAAAAATACAAATAGTTATTTCCTAATTATAATAATTTACTTTATTATTATTATTATTTTTCGATTACTTAATTTAAAAAAAATTTTTAAAAAAACGTATTTAAATTAAAAAATAAATTAAAGCAAAAAAATGAAAACTAAGTTAAATAATTAGATTAAATTCATCCTAATAAACCCATATAATATAAAACTTTATGAATTGTTATTATTTATAAACTTTATAGTCATAATTTTTTTTCAAATTTAGGTTTTCAGTATATAAAACAAGCAGCTAATAAAATTGTTGATACAGCTGCTAATGTATATTTATCAGTAAATCAAATGATAAATTTTAAAAATAGATCACTTGAAACGTTTAATTTAACAACAAAAATTTTTTTTGATTTACTAAAAATAGTTACCGATCAGTTAAGCATTGGACAACAAACAGAAATAAAAACTAAGAGTGTTAATTTAAAATATTTGAGAGAATCAGCAGATAAACTAGATAAAAACTATGATTCAAATGTTCAACTTCCTAATAATACATTATGTGATTTTAATCAAGATTGCTCAGAAAAAGTAATCATTCAACAATTATATTCTTTATCAAAAGCTGTTTCAACTTTGGATGGTGAAGGTGTAAGTATTGATAAATCTTCAATGATAGGATTAAGTTATTTTACAGAACAAAGTCAAGAAATCAAAATAAATAAAAATAATTAT
Source organism: Brachionus angularis (assembly GCA_021432725.1). NCBI lineage: Eukaryota > Metazoa > Rotifera > Eurotatoria > Ploima > Brachionidae > Brachionus > Brachionus angularis. The sequence goes on from JAJVDD010000007.1 coordinate 1,769,190, forward strand.
AAAAAGTTTAAATTCAAAATTAAAAGAGATGAAAGTTTCATTATACCCGAATTTACTTATTACAATATTACTGAATTAAAAAATAATTCTAATTTTACAAATATGAATAAATACAACATTATTTATTTGAAATTTCAACAAAAATATATTAATTCTTCTCTTCAGATTGATTTAAAACCTAAAAATGAAACTTTTGTTTCTTATTTAATTTTGGTCAATTTTGAAAAGTTGCCACATTTAGAAAAGAAATTATTTGATTTTTATGAAATATTTTGCCCAGATAATATAATTGAAGATCAAAATCAAACATACTACCGAATGTTGGTTAAATTGTTAAATACAACATTAAAAGATAATCTAGTTGGTATTGGAATAAAAGAATTGAGTGAATCAGAGACCAAAGATTATTGCATAAATAAAAATATTAATAAAACTGATTTGGAATTAATTTATAAAAATCAAAAGAATATATTCAATTTTTCGAGTGATTTTTCAATTAGATTGTACTCAACTGGTTGTTATTATTTAAATAAAGAAACAGGTGAATGGTTATCAGATGGGATGGAAGTTCTAAATGAGAATACAAATTTTGAATATACTAGTTGTCATTCAAATCATTTGACTGATTTTGCTGGAGGATTTATAGTACTACCAAATGAGATTAATTTTGAACAAGTTTTTGCTAATTCTTCATTTGATAAAAATCCAACAATATATACAACTATTATTATAATATGTTGTTTATATGTTTTATTTTCTATATTTTGTATTATAATGGATAAAAGAGATAAGATGAAAACCAAAATACATTTAATGAAAGATAATCAGACTGATAATAATTATTACTATGAAATATGTGTATTTACTGGTTCAAGAAAAGATGCTGGAACTGATTCAAAAGTATTTATAAATTTATTTGGTCAATATGGAGTAGTGTTGGTCTCCGGTAAACCGAAAAATCTTCCGGGTAATTTATGAAATCTCCGGAAGAAAAAAAACGGTAGCGGATAATTTACCGGTTGAATTTGGCGGAGCGGATAATTTACCGGTTGAATTTGGTGGAGCGGTTGAGTCTACAGAATGATGAAAAAGTGGATAACGCTTTTCCCACACAATCTCTTTAGAATATTTTTTATAAAGATAAATTTTACTTAAATTAAAATAAAAGTTCAATTTTTTTTTAAATTTTATTTTAATTTATATAAATAAAATAAAATCAAAACAAAAATTCAAAATTCTTTTAAATTTTCGTACAAGAACATAATTTTTTCGACCCGTTCTGGGGAAATTTTGTTTCTACGATCCCAAACTTGATATCCTACATGGGAAAAAATTCTTTCTGAAGGGACACTTGTTCCTGGAATATTGCCATATTTTTTATAAAACTCATATAAAATTGGGTACTTAACCTTGTTTTTTCTCCAGAATTCTATTATTTTGCAATTTGATTCATTTTTATCATTCACTTCTTCATTGAATACTTTAATGGAGTCTTCCCAATAACTTCCAATCTCTTTTTTCACCAACTTCCAAGAAATACTTTCTTTGCCAGCTTCATCTTCAGAAGAATCTGACAAATGGGGCTTTTTTTTATTGATTGAAATACTTGAAGAATTTATATTTTCAGAGACTTGTGAGCCCAAAGTTTCTTTCAATTTAGGCAATTGATTTTTTATAAAATCTTTGCTTGTTTGCAAAAATTTTGATTGATCTTCTTGAGTGGCTTTTGAAAATTTTTTGTATTTAGGATTTAAAAATTTAGACAAAATCAAATTCTTATTAGATGTTAGCTCGTATTTTATATCATAAAATGTAATCAAACTATCTAGAATTTGTTTAAGTCCTTTTTTGAATTCACTATCTTGATCACTTTTTCTAGTTTCATTTTTTAATAATAAAATTGATGGAATTATCAGACTGCTTGTTCCCATTTGTTCGCATGATATTCTAAGAGTCAGCTCATAAAAAACTTCTAATATTTCTAAAGCCTCTTCCAAAAGCTTTAACTCTTCATCTTTAATAAACATTTGTTTTTTATCATCACCCAAAATTAATTTTATTAGATCATAATTATCATAAATTCTTCTTATCATTAAATATAAGCTGTTCCATCTGGTTTCAACTTCTTGAGTTATAGCCTCTATTTTCTTATTATTTTAATTTTGTTTTTTCATTAGTTCTTCTTTGAAAATAGTTGAATGATAAAATAAGCTTGCTATTGAACAACATTTTTTTAAAGCTTTATCAAATTTTTCATATACTGTTAATTCATTGTTTTTGGTTGTTATATAATTTTCTAAATCAGAATCAACTTCATTTATAGCCTCTAATCTATCATAATCTAATTCTTGATCAATTAAATGGTTCGATGACTTAGAATATTCTTTAATCTTTTTCAGCGTTGTTTTAATTATCAAATTTAAGATATGAGCGAAACATGGTATACGATCTGCTTTTATTTCATTTATAGTTTTTATCATTGTATTTGCATTATCTGTAGTAAAAAAACCAATCTTTGTTTGAAGTTTAAATTCATTTATTATATTTGTGATATAACTTTTTAAATTGTTTGCGCTGTGACCACCGAAAATATGTCTAATTGCAAGACAAATTGTTCGAAGCTTTAATTCCGAGTCAAAAAAATGAGCTGTTAAACTGATGTAACAGAAATGTTGAACTGAAGTCCAACAGTCGGTTGTAAAATTAATAGTTGGAATATTCTCAAGCAGTTTTATAATTGATTCTTTTTTCTCAAAATAATAATCATTGCTTAAGTCTGCTAATTTTTTTCTTGTTGGTATTTCGAAATTGGGATTTAAACTCTTACAGAATTTTTTAAAAAATTCGTTTTCTACGCATCGAAACGGCAATGAAGATGTTATAATGAACATTAACAATAAAAAACAAGAGTCAACAACAATTTGGTTTTTATTGTTTTCTTCCTTAATTGAACATTCAAAATTGTGTTTGGATCTTAAATGTGAAACCATCGTACCTGTTGATTCATTAACAAATGGATAAGTCTTCATGCAACGACCAGTTTTTGTTTCGTGGTGACATTGAACAAATAATTTTTTTTCATTAGTTTTTTTATTTTTTTTAACTTTTTCCTTAAAAAAAAGCCAACATTTTGATTTTCTTTTTTTTTTTAAAGGAACTTCTTCGTCAATTGATTCCCATTCATCTTCCAAACAATTTAAATCATTTTGACTAATTAGTTGGGTATCTATTTGTTGATTTGAAGTAATACCAGTTTCATCTTCAGTTGTATTTTCGCATTCAGCAATTGCAACAGCGATTGCTGATGTTGTTGGCTCTAAACCTGACCTGACACGCTTGGATTGTGACACGTTTTCATTTGAAGATGGAGATCTTGGCAGTTTTTCAGACATCTTAGCTTAGTTGATTTGTAAAATTATTTTTAATGTTTTTAAAGTTTTTAAATAAAATTTTTATTAGAAAACTTTTCTTATTTATACTACAGAATTCATTTATTAAAAATTTCAAGGAATACAACGTTTTCACGGATATTATTTTTTGAATAATAAAAATCATAAAAAAACGAGAATTCACAAAATTTCACACACAATCATTAAGCCATTAATCAAAAAAGTTTATATTTTAAAATTGATTTTATTTTTATTCACTTAGTTTTTTAAGCTTGTTTTAAAAAATGGATTTTTATCTAAAACAATTATTAAGCCTTTCAAGAAAAAAATATTAAATTAATCAATAATTTAAATTTTAAAACAATTCTTTTAATGGTTAATATAAATTCAGGAAATATAGATAGAAATTCAATAATAGAAAATTGTTCCACCTGCAGGATTCGAACTGGTGAAATATTTTAAAAATTTATGTTAAAATTTTATCAAGTAGCTAACCCATTAAACCAAACAATTTTATAAATAAATTACAATTTTTTATTTAATTTTAATCATTTTTTTTATTTTTAAAAAAAGATATGTTTAGATTACTTTAATTTTAGCACTTTTTATTCAACTGCTACCGTCTACCGTTTATTTTACTTTTTAAAAAACCGGCCAAACATATTCTACCGGTAACATTCACCGCTCCGAAAAATTCTACCGGTAACATTCACCGCTCCGAAAAATTCTACCGGTAACATTCACCGCTCCGAAAAATTCTACCGGTAACATCCACCGCTCCATCAAATTCTACCGGTAACTTTCACCGCTCCGTCAAATTCTACCGGTACATCATCCGGGTTTTCAACGCCTTCCGGTTTTTTTTCCGGTTGTATCACCGGGAAAATTTTCTCCGGAGCCCACCGGTTAACCGTTCTCCGCTGACCAACACTAATATGGAGAAACTTCAATAAGGGAATTAAATAGTCAAGATACAAAAGATAAATATTTGTTTCAAAGAAGTGCTATTGATACATTTATTATGTCAGTTAAAAAACCACTTGGTAATTTGTATTTATGTCGAATATTTCATGATGATTCAGCTATGAAAAGACAAAAAGCAGTATGGTATTTAAAACATTTAATAGTAACAGATTTACAAACCAATCAGAAATTTATATTTTTATGTGAAAAATGGTAAAATATAGTTCAGACGAATTAGAAACATATCCATATTTAGGTACATATTCAAGTTATTTTGGAGGTGGTTATGTTTATAAATTGGAATTAAAAGATGAAAGCAGTTTGAATATGATAAAACAAGATTTAGAAAATTTACAAATATTAAGTTGGATTGATCAACAAACAAGAGCTTTATTAATTGAATTTTCTTTATATAATGTTAATTTAAATTTATTTGCATATTGTACTATTCTATTTGAATTATTACCTACTGGTAATATAGTTACATAAATAAAAATTCAACCAGTTATTTTATATGAAGCTAATTCAAGTTTAAATACAATGATAATAGCATTTAATATAATTTATCTAATATTTATTGTTTTTTTTATGATCAAAAATATTAGATCATTGATTAAATTAAGTTTTAAACAATATTTCAAACAATTTTGGATTTATATATTGAATGGACAATATTTTCATTTTCATTTGCTTCTTTGGCTATTTATTTATACAGATTGTATGCTAAACAAGATTTATTTGATAAATTGTTTAAAAAACAAGTAGTAAAATTACAATTATTAAGTTATTGGAATGAAACTTTGGGAATTTTATTGGGATTTTTATCATTTTTTGGAACATTAAAATTCTTAAAATTATTGAGATTTAATAAAAATATTAATTATTTTATGTGGACATTGAGATCAAGTTTAAAAGAATTATTTTATTTTGGATTAATATTTATAATTTATTGGACATCATTTGTTCAATTAATTTATTTATTGATGAATGAAAGATCTAAATATTTTTCAACTTTAGTTTCAACATTTGAAACAGCATTTTTAATGATTTTAAATAGAATTTCTAAAGAAATATATAATGGAGAAACTTCATTATTAACAATTTTATTATGTGTTATTTTTTATATTTTAATGGTATTCATTCTCTTAAACATGTTGATATCAATAATTACAGAAAATTTTGAACATGTTCGTCAAAATGAAAAAGGTGAAGAAAATAGTTTAATTGTTTTTAACTATCTCACAATTAAATTTAAAAACTTTTTCAATCTGTTAAAAATAAATAACAATAAATTGAAGTATTCATCCAATTTGTCCCAAATCCAAAATTTAGAAGAAAAATTTTCAGAAATTTTAAATAAAATGGAAATTATGACTAAAAACAATTAATTTTAATACGATACTTTTAAAAATTAATTAAGCTTTTTTTTTAAACTGACTTATTTTTACAAATTATAAATTTTTTGATTTTTATTTTATAATCTTTAATTTTTAGCTTATTTAAAATCTATTAGTTATTTGGTTTAAAATTTAAACTTTACTTTAGCCTTAATTTTTTTGAATAAAAAATGCTTCAAATTTTTTTTTTGTTCTGTTATAATTAAATATCTATAATTTATATATTCCTCAATATCTTAATTTAGAAAAGATGATATGCTTTGGAATAAAAATAAAAAAATTGGTAAAAGGTGGGTAAGCAAAAGTTTTATTATGCGAGTAACGATCCTTTAAAAACATTTTTTATAAAAAAGGTATATTTTAAAACCACAACAAAATATAATAAATATTTTGTTAGGAGTATTTTATATTTTTGGTCTGTTAGAATTTTCTACTTTAAGTTTATTACCAGATTCTAAAACAAATGTTCTTTCAACAATAGTTTTCACGATCCACTTTCCATTTTTTCAAATAACTAGAGAAATAATACTATTTAAATTTTACAATTTTTCAATTACAAAAATCATTCATTTATTAATTCTAGGATTTTTTTACAAATATTTCATGGTTTATTTTTAATAGCTATATATTCTATAATTTTATATAAAAATTTTTTATACGGTGCTATTAAAAAATTTATTCAAATTTTATATGGACTCCAAACACTGAAAGCATAATCCAGACTAGGTTTTATAATATGAATAAAGTTGTTTCAGTGAAAATTCGAATTTTAAAAATATTTTATTTCAATCAATTTTTTAAGTTAGAGAAATGCTTAATACCTGTTCTTGAATAAACAGTTATAAATTTCGATTTGCGAAACATTTGTCAATGTAAATTAAGTTTTGGCAAAAAAGAGCAAATTTGACTTTGATAAGAGCAAAAATATTCTTCTTCTAGTTTATTGCTTAGCTATTTCAAGGTATCATATCTTATATACCTTAAATACTGAATTTTTTTAAGCTTTTTTTTTTAAATTATACATAAACATAATAGATAACAGATATTTATAAAAAGAATAAAATATAAAAAATTTCTTGAACTTATCATATATTTCATTTAGCAATAAGATATTCGAGTTTTTCGAATTTTATTCGTCTAATTGATTGAGCTCTTTGATTCAACTATAATTTAACAAAAAGGACAGATAAGGTCACTATTATTTGAGTCAAAAAGATTTTTTTCATAGCCTTTTTTTACAGATTCTATGACGCAGATATGCATACGGCCTTTGTGTTATGTTATCTAGTCTAAGTCCGGCTTGGTTAATTCGAAAATTTCTGTTTAAATTAATACGATTACAAATATGAGTGTTATAACGAGTAATTTTTCGAATTATTTGACAAATTTTTTTGAATATTCTAGATTCTGATGAATTGTCTAATTTAGCACAACAAAATCTTGGAATTTCATTTGAACCAATTTTAATTCAAGTTTAATTTGATCTTCAATTTGAATGGAATATTCTTCTTGTTCAATATTGGCAACTTCTTATATATTATATTAAAATATATTTGCTAATTTATTTTAAAATAGTTTTGAATTTGAATTTTTTTTAAATAGTTTAATTTGCAGAAAAAAGTTAAATAATAATAAGAAAAATTTAAATATTTTTTGATTTGCAATATAGGATAAAGAATAAGAGTATTTTCATGTTTAAACGGGTAATATATTAAAATATAGAGATTTTTAAGTATTGAGTTTGGGTTAGGTATGTTGCACTCAACCGAAACCTCATACCTGAGAATTTTAAGGCTAAACTTTGATTATAGTTGCTATATTTATTATTATTTGGTTTGTTACTTGAAGCGTTTAGTTAATTATTTAACGATTTCTTAAAGACAGATATGTCTAATACTGATATATTAGGCAGTTTACGATCATTCAATTTAGATATTAATTTATTTTTAAAATAAAAATAAAAAAGTTATTAAAATAAGAAAATTACATTAAAAAGTACTTGATAATGAGGCTAATTTTTTAATAAGCGATTAACAAACATCTTTTGAACCAAATTACTCGAAAAAATGATGTTGATATCATTTTGTTCCTTAGGAAAATCTCTTAAAACAGTCAAACAATCTAAGGTTTTTAAAGTTTTGAGTATCATCCGAAGATAAAAGACATGTTAAATAATTTAATAACTTGGTATTGAGTAATAAATGATTTTTAAAAAGCAGAGTTTATACTAATGTTGTGGTCCTAATTATATAAGACCTTATGTTTAATAGGGAAACAATAACAAATTAAAGACTTAACTGACTTTTAATTAATAGTATTAATAATGATGAGTTTAAGGTTAGTAAGAGTAGAAGGACTAGAGACAATTAACAGTAGTTTAAAAACGACGATCTCAACACTAAGACATTATTTATTTTTGTTTCTAATCTAAATCATTTGACTATTCAATTCGAAAACTAATATTTTTAATTCAATTTCGTCTGAAACAATACTCCCAAGATACTTTTTGTTTTATTATGAGTTTTAAATGCTTTTGTTGAAGTTATCCATAAACTAAAATCGTCATCAGCTTTTATATACCAATCATAATTGTTATAATGTTTGTACATGTCAACAAATGTTAAATTTAAGTAGTTTTCAATTGTATGATTAAAAGTTTGAAGTAAAAGTATAAATAAATTCAATAGGAAAATTATTGTTTTTAAATAAGTGAACATTTATTAAATAATTTTTATTAAAAATCAAAAATGACTGCTATAAATATTTGATTAATATATTGTCGAAATATTATTATCAGCAACAACTTTTGTAAAAAAAATTACTTGAAATGGTAAAATAATATAAAAAATTCTCTATTCATTCGATTAATTTTGATTTAAAAACTTTAGATAATCAAAAGTATTAAAAACAAATTTAAGAAAACTAATCAATTTTGAACTGAAATAAAAATTGGATTTATCCAAGAATAATAACAAACTGAAAATAAAAAATAAATTACCAAGAAAAGAAAATAACGATTTATTCTTTGATAAATATATATCCAAATAAGTTTTATTTACAAAGCAAACTATATGCTTACATAAAAAGAGCAAATATGAATGTTAAAGAGCAATTATCTATTTAGTAAATCGCGATCTAAAAAAGGATAACTTTTGATTATGATGGACATAAATGAAGAATCACGGAAAAAAATTCCTTTTCAACCCATAATATTCCCATACTATATATATTCGAAATTATTTATTAATGGCATCCGTGGAAATCTACTACAAAAATTCAAAAAAAGCATCTAAACCAAATCATTATTCGGGGCCAAATGATATCTATAGCTTAAAATGTATGTATTTGAATGCAACGTCTCTAGAAAATAAAATGGAAGAATTGAAAGTAGTTGCAGACACTTATCATCCGAAGAATACAGATCGATTTGTAAAAAAGTCAAATCCGAAGTTAAAAAAGCACGACTAACATATGATGATCTAGTAACAAAATCAAAGAAAAACCCAAAACTTTTTTATAAATATTTGAACAGTCAGCAAGTGATCAAAGATTCTATAAAAGCGCTAAAAAATTCCAACGGCGAGTTGACTCACGAGCCAAAAGAAATAGCAGATATACTAAATAAATTTTTCCAAAGTGTGTTCGTAATTGAAGACGATAATGAACTGCCTGAATTTAAATGTAGAATAAAAAGCTGGATGTGTAAATTCTCCGATTTAGTCCCAGATGAAATCAGCTACGAAGAGGTTTTAGCTAAAAAAACTTGATATTAACAAAACAGCTGGAGCAGACAAACTTCATCCTGAGTTGCTAAAAAATTGTGCTGACGCATTTGCTTTTCCGATCACTCTGCTATTTAGGGCTTCATTAGCCACTAGTATGCTTCCGATTCAATTCAGATCAGCAAATGTTACTCCTTTATTCAAAAAAGGAGATAAAACTGCTGTAAGTAATTACAGACCAGTTTCGTTAACTTCAATTCCTTGCAAGATAATGGAAAGCATTATTCGCCAAAGAATTAGCTAAACAACAACACGGTTTCGTCAAAGGGAAATCATGCACTACAAATTTACTAGAAACACTCGATTACATTTCATCTTGTATTGATAACAGTACTCCAGTTGATGTTGTAATGCTAGATTTCGCGAAAGCTTTCGACACAGTTCCTCATAAAAGGCTGTTGTTGAAAATAAAATTATATGGTATTGGAGGTTTAGTTTTGAAATGGATCGAAGCCTTTCTCAAAAATAGAAGACAAAGAGTCTTACAAGGCGAAATTATTTCTAGTTGGGTTGATATATTTAGTGGTGTGCCTCAAGGCTCAGTGATTGGTCCTTTTCTGTTCGTCATATACATCAATGATCTACCAGAAATTATAAGCAACATTTCGAAGCTTTATGCAGATGATACCAAGATTATATCAAAGATGAGTTCTGATGTTTGTGTTCAAGAGCTTCAGAAAGATTTAAACAAAGCTTTCAAATGGTCTCAAGAATGGCTTATGAAGTTTCATGTAAAAAAATGCGTTATAATGCACTATGGTTCCAATAAAAAAAACTTGTCGCTATTGAATTATTTCAATAGCGATTGTGATGCTATTGAAATAATTCAACACCGGGCGACAAAATTAGTACCATCTATTAGAAATCTCAGTTATGATTATCGTCTAAAAGCTCTTGGTATAACCACTCTGGTTGAAAGGAGAATAAGAGGTGATCTGATTCAAATGTTCAAAATTGTGAACAATATCGATAAATTGGAAAGAAGTGGTTTCCCAATAGTTAAAAACAATCTGAGAGGTCACTGCTTTAAATATTTTAAAGAAATATCCGGACATCCACAAAGAGAAAATTTCTTCTTCAATAGAATTGCTAATACATGGAATTCTCTACAAAATGAAGTAGTTTCGGCATCTACAGTAAATAACTTTAAAGCAGCTATTGATCGCTGGATGAGCAGCAATCAAGCAAATCGGTTGTCATAGTGTGCCTGATAACACACTCACTGGCTTTGCCAGAACAACATTTACTACTACTACTACTACTACTACTACTACTAAAAACTAATTGAATGATGTCACGATGTAGGCAGAAATTTGTGTCTAATTTTAAGATAATAAACAAATTAAAATAAATAAACATTTTTAAAAGGTAAATCAAAGTAAAATTTAAATTCTGAAAATAAAATTGAAACGTTTTATTGATTTCAAATTTTTGGTTACAAAAAAGTTAATAATCTAAATCTAGTTTTTCGAGTATTTAATTTTTTTGAATTCAAAAAAGAATTCTTGAAATTCTGCTTCTTTATCAGCTACCCAATAAATATTATTTAATACAATATCCATAGTTTTAGACCTGATATCAGAGCTATCAAAATCGTAAGTCCCGCTAAAAAATAAATCAACTTCTTCGTATAAAAATATATTGTCAAAACTTTCGCATATAGTTTTAACAACGCCTGTTAATTCTCTACTTAAATCAGTTTCGAAAACAAAGTAATACCAATATTCTCTAATATAATACCATGCAAAATATCTTCCGCTGGGATTTTTACCAACAGCAGCCAAAATGTTTAATAAATCTTCAGTTTTAAGACCTGCAAATTCGTCTTCTAATGTTTTATCAAGATATCTTAGTTTTTAATAATATAGCTATTATAATGTATATATTTATTTAGAAAAAATTTTCTTACAAATCAAGCAACCAATTAGACCTGGTGTTTCCTAGAGCTTCAATAACATATTCAGTTTCTCTAATATTGTTAGTGTTTTCATAAAACTCAAATAGTCTAATCCATTCAAGATAATCATAAGTATTTTGAACATGATATTTGTAAACTGAAGGTCTGTAATTTGGAGAAACTCTAATATATAATTAAATGTTAAATAATATAATAGAAAATTTAATTCTACATATTACGTGTTATTAAATCTAGGATCAGTAGGTGAAATAAAATATTCAGCTGGTATACTTTCAAATAAACTAGTTGCTTTATTTAAACAAGATTGAGATTGCATTCTACAAGCCAATTCAACTAATTCAACTTTAAGTAATTTTAACTGATGTTCACCTGAATCTTCCCAAATGTCTATATTTAAACGATTTAATACTTCATTTAACATTTCTATAATAAAACCCTTTTTTAAATTAAAAATATTATTTTGTAATTTTCAATTAAACCAACAAGTCAAGTTTTTTATACCCTTAATCCTTTAAATGATGGTCTATGTTCAATTATATTAGCTATTTTATTTATGTGCCAAATAAATGTTTTAAACGGTGTTAATGTTGATTCACTTGATGTTAAATAATTAATTAATAAACTTGGTATTTGATATGACTTAGATCCGAAAAAGGCCAGTTCAAAAGTATTATGTATTAAATTTGATCGATCACCAATTGAAAATGTCTTTGAATTATATTTACTTAGTTAATAATGTAATAAATTTTAGATTATTCATATTTAATATACATCTACTTTGTTCATTAAAACATATTCAAATGCTTCAAACATACTATTTACATAATCAGTAATATAGAACCCTTTAAAATCTTTATTGCACTTAACCCATGTATATTTGCGATCCAATTCGAAGAACCCTCTATCAGATGTCAATAAATATTCAAATTCTTTTATGTTTCCATTCAAATGTTGATTTTTGTCATTTGAATTTTCTGTTCCTCCTGCTTTACATTGTAAATGAATTTTCCATTTATAACTAGATGGAAAATTATTAGAATTTTGATAAAATAATTAATAAGAATTTTTTTATCAATTTTACTTAAATGGTGTATCAATTATTGAATCATCTTCTTCTTCGATTTCAGACAATAAAAATCTACCCTGAACGAATTCTACTAAAGTTTTATCATTTCTTTTTGATAATAAAACTGCAACTTCAGGATAATTCTTTTGTAATAACCAAGGTTCTAAAAAGTCTTGAGCGCTTATACCTAAGTTTGATGGCTAAATTAAAAAAATTTTTTAATACTCTAGTTTCATAGTTAGAATTATATTATTATTATTACCATTTTAATTGAATTAAAAAAGCTTTCAGCTACTACATTCCCTAATTTATTTGATTTAACATAATCCTTTTATATTCAGCAACAATTAAATTATTTATAAGAAAAATCTTATTTTCATAAAGTATTACAATTATGCTATTTTTAAAATTATTTTCCCCAATAACACTTTCAAGCATTCTTATTATTGCAGATCCTTTTGAAGAAACAACATCATCCATAATCAAAATTAAATCTTTTTGTTGATTAATTTCTCTTTTAACAGGTCTTGATGTGATAAATCCGTCTTCCCACATAACTGGTATGATTTTGTCATTAATAAATTGGTTTTCCTTTTTTTAAATTTTAGCTTATTTTCCTAAATCTATAAATTAAATAAAGCTAATCTTACCACATCCCAATCATTATAATTATAATTAATTATTTTATATTGAAAAAATGTTGCTAACGCTTCATTTAGCCATAAATCATCCCACCAACTACATGTTAAATAATTGCCAAACCACTAATTTTATTTTTTTTTAAATTTTTAAAATATTTTTTACTTATTAAGAGCTTAAAATTTTTAATAAATTACGTTATGAGCTAGTTCTTTAGCAATCGTTAAAGCAACGTTTTGTTTATCTGCACGTGAGTTTATTTTTTCGTTAAATAATAAAAAGTCTTCATGAAAACCATGTAAACCCAAATCTGCCGATGATCTCTCTGGGTAAACTGGTAAAGCTAATAAATCTATATTTAAAAGAATATATAATATAATAAGATATTCATAAAATTTTAAAATTTATATTTAATAACCGATTTTTGGCGGTAACGCTTCAGTATCTTGTAAATAATTTGATAAGAAATCTAAAGATTTTTTGGCTACTTCTAACGAGAATTCTGCTTGTTGATCTAATATTGATGATCTTCGAGCAAAAACTCTTATCTATATGGATTTTTTTATTAAGCTTTAGAATAATTATGATTAATTTAAAACCTCTATATTTTTTTCTGTTTTTAATGTTCTATGCTGGAAATCATTAGGTAAAATAGCCCAAGCAACTAAATACGTACTCATTTTCTTGGTTTTTTCAAATTTAGTTCTAATTCTTGTTTTTCCATTATCAACAAATGTTTCATTCATCTAATATAGTTGATATTAAAAAATAAAGTAATGAATAGCTAAAAATTGATAAAATAATTTAAAAAAATAGTATTAGACTTTAGATGGGAAATTTGATAAAGCAAAAGTTCGATCTGGATGTTCAATTGTTATTTCAAATTCTGCTTTGAATGAAGGCTCATCAAAACATGGGCTTAAACAAATAAATTATAAATAAAATTAAGAATTTATTAATTCTATATTTTACAAAGCAGTTCTTGCCAATGTTGGAGCAAATCTAGTTGCCATTAAAGATCTTAAAATTTAAAATCAATTTAATTTTTTTTAAAGTTTTTTTGAAATTTTAAGATATTTATAAAAAATTACCTAGGTGCACTAAATTCTAAATATTCACCTAAATAAAAGCCTGTTGTTGATGTTAATCCATCATACTTAATTCCTAAAATATATTCACCAGACTCAATTGTTTCAGTTGGACGAATTTCAAATAAATCATTTGGTAAATATGAATAACTTTTTATTTCATAAATTTTATTTGTTTGAGTATTTTTTAAAAGAATGTTTGAATCAGTCAAAGACATTCCTACAAACATATGCAATTCGATACGATTTACTGGTACTTTAACATCAATGGTAATTGTAATTTCACCAAAAAATCTCTCAAAAGCATTTTTGTTTTTAGAAGAATGGTCAAACGGCTCAAAATAAGTTTTTAATAATAAATCATAATTTTTAGGTACTACAAATTCAGAAAGTCTAAAGTCATAACTTTGTGTTGTTGTTCTATCATCAACAAAAGTTGTCTTTGTTGTTGGTAATGTTCGATTTACTTAAATAAGAAATTAAAAAATTTGAAATTTTTATAAAATTAATCCAATTTACATGTCGTTGTTTCAGTAATTATATATGTTGTTCTAGTTGTTGGGCTTGTAGTTGTTGGTGTTGTAGTTGTTGCTGTAATTTTTGTAGTTGATGGAGTTGAAGATGTTGTTGTACCCGTTGTAGTTGTTGTTGTTGTTGTTGTACCCGTTGTAGTTGTTGTTGTTGTACCCGTTGTAGTTGTTGTTGTTGGGGTTGAAGTTGTTGTGCGAGAAGTAATAACTGATGATAAACTTGCTTTAAAAAAAATAGTTTTTATTTCATCATCTATTCAGGTAAATTTAAACAAACTTACGCGCATTAGTTTGAGCTTTACAATTATTCTGGCGAGCTACTAAACCACTTAATAAGCCAACTAAAAGTATACTGGCTACCCCGGCCAATAAACAAACAAATAGTACTAACTCAGAAAGGTATACACTTTTTGACATCGGTTTTACAGGAACCATTTTAATTAAATAAATTTTTTCTTTTTTAAAAATTTTAAAAGTAAATGAATAAATAAAATTTTTATTATTATTTATAATTTTTATTTGTTTAGTTTGGCAAAAAGCTTTTTTGGAATTTTTAGATTGTTTCCAAGCAATTTTTATAATCACTATTTTATTTAGATAAATTTAATTATAAAATATTTTATTATTTGATTTTATTGTATTTATTTTATAATCTACAATATTTTATAGTTTTTAATTTTTTATTTTTCTATATTTAAATAAGATTAAATTTATAATGATCTTATCATATTTTAGGATTAAAAAACCATAAAGCTTTTTATTTAAAAATTAAATAATAAACACATAATAAAAAAAATACTTTTCTTTACTTTATTTGATTCACGGTTACTTAAAAAATAATAAAACATCTCATTTTAGAGAAAAAAAAATTGAGAAAAATAATAATATTTTTTAATATATCTTAAAGTTTTTTTACTTTATAAATTTAAAACCAAATTTAAGTTCTCCAACAAGTAGTTTAATAGAACCGATATTTTTAATTTTGATTTATTAAAAAACAAGTAATATTTTGACATGCATCTGTTTTTATTTCACAATTTGAACCAAAATAGTATTCATTTCATTTGAATTCATATAAAGAAAAACTTGAATTGTTTATATTTGTACATGAACCATTATTAAGACATGGATTAAGCGAGCAGGCTCTTAAATCATATTGGCATGATGGTCAAGAAAAATATTCAAAATGTTCACAAATAAATTTATCTTCACCAAATAAAATAGACCTACCGCTATTATAGTATAATTAATTAAACAATTATTCAAATCATAATTAGCTAAAAAATTATTCATTTGTTCAATATTAATTATGTTAGATTCAAAACTTTATTTAAAAGATTTTATTTATTAAATGGTATAATTATGAATTAGTATAGGTACATTTTTACTTGTAATATTTTCATCAAACAAGAACTCACTTCAACTTATTTAATGATCATAAGTATTTTTACATTTTTACTTTCACAAACAATAAAATTATGATATAGCGATAAAATTTCTGAATTTACATTATCATCTTTATATATTTTTGATAGTTATTTAAACCCTAAATTATTAGTTTTTTATCATTAACATATTATATACTATATAGTTATTTCTATACTATGAGAATCAAATATTTCAATTGTATTAAAATTAGAGCATTTATTTTAGAAATCTTTAGAAGCACTAGTAAATCTAATATCATCAATTTCAAATATTGAATTAATTTTTAACAAATTGGTTCAATTCTTTTTTTTTTATTTATATTGAATAAATCAAAAATAAATATTTTATTGTTTACTCCAACTGCTAAATTATAATCAGACAAGACTTCCAAACAACGCATTTCTCCTTTTTTATCATTTATTGTTCTTATTCTCGTTGTGGTGTTAAATATATCAACGGAATTTTTTGAAATATTTTTATAAAGAATTTATTATTAACATGATTAACAAACAAATATGTAAAATTAAATTTTTCAAATACATGGGAGGAATAAGAATTCTCAAACCGCCATGTTAAAAGATATGTATATATGAGCTTGGCCTCCCATTTTATAATTGATTTCAAATTAATTGATCAAAATTTTAAAAAATTAAAATAAGTTAATAAAAAATTATAATTTTTTTTGTCTTTTATATTTTTAAAACTTTTATTGGTGACTTGGAGATAAATATTAAATTATTTAAAATTCAATTGAATTTTTTAGCAAAAATTAAACGCAAATAAAAATTATATTGCTTACAAGAGGCTTTCTTAAAAATTAAAAATAATGCTAAAAAATTTTTAAACCATTTTATATTTCAATATTAGTACTATTCCTAAATACTTAATCGTATGCAGCTAACCTGTACCCGGGACCATTATTTTAATTTTGGCTTGAATTGTATATAATGCGTATCGTTTTTCGTTTAACCATTAGTTACATTCAATTTAATTTAATTTTAATGGCTTAAGTACTATTTAATTATTTAAAGAAAAGAGATAATTTTTATTTAAAATAATTTTATTTTTATAAAAAACTATAAAATTAGACACTAGTACGCGTTTAACCCTGAGTTGGGCTTCTTCAGCTAATTAATCTAGATAAATAATTAAATTTTTTTTTTTTTTTTAAAATAAAAAATAATTTAAATAATTGATTGAATTATTTAATTAAATTAAAAAATCGAATAAGAATTTAATGAAATTAAATTATTTGGCAAAATTGAATTTAATCCATTCGGTATACGTGTATTAAAAATTAAAATTAAATCAGTTTCAAGTCTGAATCTAAAGTATTTACAATGAAAAGAAAATTTGAAATGAAAAGTCATTTTGTAAATTGTGATTATTTATAAAATGTTTATATAGCTCCGCAGATTTTTTACAATTTTTAAAAAAGTTATTAAGTTTAAATTTGTCTTCAGATTTTTTTAGATTTATACAATATATAATTTTATAAAGATGTTCTTGTATTCTTATAGATATTTTTCTTGAAGTCTCTCCTATATAATAAAAATTACATTTATTACATTTTATAAAGTAAATACAATTTTCAGAATTACAAGATGTGATAGAAGGTATTAATATAGGTAATTCAAATTTGTTTGATAATAAATAATTTTGGTTTGAATAATTACACATTTTACAATTAATATTAGTACATTTGTAATATCTGTTTTGTGAAAAATTAATTGGTATCTTATTTATAAGGTAATCATTAAAGTTGGGAAAAGTTTTAAAAATAATTGTTAATTTCTTAGGTATTAAACTGTTATTATTATTTTCGAATGATTTTTTCGAAGAATTGTTTAAAATTGATTCTTAATTTGTATACATCTTATCAAAAAAAATAATAAATAACAAATTATTATTAGAAATTAATTTTTCCTTATTCTTATATAGAGTTAATTCTTCTCTATATTAGTTCTTGCTAAAGATCTTATGATATGTTTTTTATTATTAGATGAATATTCTTTTTTTATAAGTATGCGATGTAACTTACTTGAATGATAATAGAAATCATTTGATTTAGTGCATATCCTTTTTATCCTGTAAATTAACCATATGGAATATTCTTAAAAATAAAATTAATTTGATTAGAATTTATATCTAAATAGTTTTGAGTATTTGTAGGTTTTGTATATAAATCGAATAACAGTTTATAGTCAAAATTTACTGAAATATTTAAATCTAAGAAATTAACAGTTTCCGAACTTACAATATTTAATTTTAAATTTGGATAAATTTTTTCAAAAAAGTCATTTTCGAAATAAAAAATATATCATCAATAAATCTATATAATATAGATGAATTAAGTATAGAACTATACTTAATTTCATAAAATGCTAAATGAAGATTTGCGATAGATGGCCCACACGATGTTCCCATTGATACTCCTCTTATTTGAAGATAAAATTTAATTGAATTCTTGTTTTTATAGTATAAATAGTTATTTTTTAAAACAAGTTTTAATATCTCAAAGAATCCGAAGTTTGTAATTTCATCGTTTTTTGTTAAACTAAATATTTCCATTATATTTTGTATGGCTTGATCTATCGGTATGTTGGTATATAATGATTCGAAATTTGCTGTATATAATTTTTCTGTTTTTTTTAATTGAATTTTATCAATTTTTTAAATTAAATTTTGTGAATCTTGTATAAAAGTATAATGCTTTAAAACTAACTGTTTTAATAAAAAATCTATTATCTTAGATAAACTTGTTGTTATTGTGTTTGAGCAATTTATTAGTGGTCTTATCCCAAATTTACTTGTGCAATTTTGGTAATATTTTAAATGATGGTAATTTTTTTATAATTATCGATTTTAATTTTAAAAATATTTTTTTAGAAATAAAGCTTTTTAAATATAAATATTAAAGTTGATATAGAGTTTCTTTATATAACGAATATTGTGGATTAAAGTTTATTATTTTATATGTATTTTTATCATTTAAATGTTCTAAGCACAGCTCATTATATACAGTATTTTATTTTCGATCAAAATTATACCTACATTTTTATCAGAATTACAAATAATTAAATCATTATTTTTTATTTGTTTTAAACATTTTTTAAAAAATTTTAATTCGATACAATTATTTTCTGCTTGTGTTTT
Source organism: Brachionus angularis (assembly GCA_021432725.1). Classification (NCBI taxonomy): domain Eukaryota; kingdom Metazoa; phylum Rotifera; class Eurotatoria; order Ploima; family Brachionidae; genus Brachionus; species Brachionus angularis. The sequence continues at coordinate 1,788,546 of JAJVDD010000007.1, forward strand.
AAATGTGAATAAAAGATTAGTTAAAAATATTTCACGAGACTTTTTTATATAAAATTAAAAATAAAATTGAATCTGAAAAAGAATACAAATTGAACAATTATTAGAAAAATAAATTTAAAAATATTCCTCAAGACTATATAAGATGGTCAGATAGGACTGTTAAATCTTGATAAACAAGACTTGAATGAACTTTAAAGAAAAAACACGTTTTATTTTAAGATAGTTTATTTATAAGTTTTCCCCCCTTTAATACTACAAATTTGTTTATATTTATATTAGAAATTAAACTGCAGCTTGTTTTATAAATTTATATAATAATAGAAAATTAATTCAAATAAGAAATTATATTTAACTGATAGGAGTTGTGACTGGGTTACAACATACCTTCCTCTTTAAAAGAGGATCCTATCAATGGGAAACTAAATTTTAGATATAGTAATGGTTTTACATATGAGTTGTGGTTTTATCAAAAAACTATATATAAAAAAACAAAATATAACAATGAACAAAATCAAGTTTATAACAAAATAAAAAAAAACTTTAACAACCATTAATTTATTTTTTAATAAGTAAGTTTTAACTTTAACCATTAAATTTAATTCTCACTGTCTGTTTATAAACGTAAGCGAGTATAGTAGTTCGATGCTAACCGGGTTCGACAACTAGGGCAAGTGAAGCTCTGTGGTCCATCAAGTCCTTGACGTCGGTTGTTATCTATATGTTTTACGTGATTGTACATGCATACTACACAAAAAACGTGATTACAGACTGTGGAAACTAACGAAGATGCCTCGATTAGTTTTACACAACAAATTGGACAGATACTTTCAGCCAGAGAATTGTTTGTTTGAGTTACTGGTGCTTTTAAACCATTAATTCGGGCATATTCTGAACTATCCGGTGGAGTCTGCTCGTTTTGATTTGAGAGAGGTACCCATCTTGGTCTACTGGTCACAGTCTGTTGTTGTTGTTGGCTCCGATTAGTCAGTAATTCATTGACTAAGACCTGTTGTTCGGTCCGCTCGGAGTCTAAACGTCGAACTTGTTGTTGGAGCTCTCGTGTTTGGCGTTGAAGCTCTTCTTTTTCTAAAATAAAGCGCTGGCGATCTCGGCTCTATCTTGTTGGATCTGGCGGAGAAGCTGTTCTTTATCGGAGATTTGTTGATTTAGTTCCTCGTTTACTTTCTCCAGTTCGCGCTCTTTCTTTTCAAGAATCTCTAATTGCCGCTGGACTCTCCGACTGGCTGGGGCTTCTTGAAGGAAACGATTCGGTTGAGTTGGGACTGGGTTTATCTCGAACCATATACGAGTATTGGGGATTCCTCCTTTATTTAGGCGATCAACCACGTCTTGATGGACCGATGCGTTTTGATAACGTAAAAAACCGAATGTAGTGGTTTCTTTATGAGTGGCTGGGATTACTCGTAGCCAGCGTATTGGTCCCAAAATATTTTCAAACTTGTCGAGTTCATAACGAAGACGCTGATTGGCATCCGGAACATTTGGAATGCCATGAACCATCATATCTTTTTCCATCTAGTAACAGTTAGATTTTAATTTAATTTTATCTAATCTAATAGCGTTGCAATTTAGTTTAAATTTGAATTATTTGACTTGAATTAATTTTTAAATTTTGAACGTGGTTTTAAAGCGGGAGCGTTGAAATTTAAATATTGTAATTGAAATTGTCTCAATTGTTTTGTTTTTAATTAAAAATATTTTTTAAAACTTTATGATTTCGATTCAGCTATTTACAATTTTATTTATTTTTACTTTTATTAATTTTAATACCAAAAGTGAAATCGGTCAACTGGTTTTTTTACACGCTGACTTTTTCGAAATTCCGTATTATTTGATTGGATTTGAGATTGAAGGTATTTGTTGGGCACAAAAGTATTTTCTTCTTGGGTTAATTCGTCCTCAGTTTCATTAGAAATATCTTCCATTTTATTATCTATTTCTTCTTCTGGTTTCCTAGCGCGATTTTTGTTTCTTCCGCTAATATGAGCTTTCTTTGTCGACCTTTTCTTTTGTCTTGACTCATTTTTATCTTTTGATCCAGAAAATATTTCAATTATTGCATCATCCTTTGGCTGATATAAGTTACTTAAGAACCTTTTTAAACGATTTTAATGAACCAATTTAATTTTAGCTTTAGGTTGTTGTGCTCTTTTAATTTTATAATTTACTGGTCCGACTTTTTCAAGTACTTTAAACGGTCCTTCCCATTTGTGAGCTAACTTTTTTGATAGACCTTTTTTTACATTTGGTTTATTTAATAGAACTAATTCTTCTGGATAGTATTGTAGTGGTTTGATGTTACGGTCGTGATATAATTTTGCTTTATCAACCATTAAATCTCTGTTTTTTGTGACATTTTGGTAAACCGATTTCAGATGATTTTTTAATTCTGTAACATAATAGTCTGTTTTTGTATAACTTTGGTTTTGAAATGTTATATTCTCATCTCCTTCCCCTTCGAAAAGTTGATCTCCGTAAATTAAATCGATAGGTATTTTGCCTTTTCGACCAAACATTATTTCATACGGCGTGTATTTAGTTGTTGAGTGTGTTGAAGAATTATATGCAAATGATAAAAATTGAAGTAATTCATCCCAATTGTTTTGATTTTCGTTTACAAAACAAGAAATCATCGTCTTAAGGGTCCTATTAAATCTTTCGGTTAGACCGTCACATTCTGGATGGAATGGTGAGGTCTTGAGTTGATAAATATCCAGAGTTTCATAAACAACTTTTAGTAACTCGGATTGATAGTTCTTTGCGCCATCGCTAAGAATATTAGTACATAGACCGTAGGTCATCATAAAATCTATTAGTTTTTTGGCTACCGCTTCAGCAGTAGTGTTCTGAAGTGCATGAAGAGACACCCATTTTGAGAAATGATCGCATATTACTAATATATAGATGTTTCCGTTTTTTGATATAGGAAGTGGACCGATAATATCTGTCGTAATTAATTGTAATGGTTTGGAAGGATTTAATGATTGAAGACTACCTCTATGGTAAATTTTCGGATTTTTTACCTTTTGACAGGTTAAACATTCTTTTATTATTTTTATAACCTTCTCTTTCAACCCAGGTATTTAAAATCGGTTCTTTATTTTGTCAAGAGTTTTATTTACACCAAGATGTCCATGAAAGATGGAGCAATGAATATATCTTATAATGTTGGTTGCCATGTGTTTTGGTACAATTAATAACGGCATTCTTTCTCCAGAATCATTCTCTCTTACCCAATAAAGTAAATTATCGTCTATTACTAATTGATCATAATTGTTATAAAGATGTTTTTTAAGCAATGTGTCTAAATCAGATTGGTTCACAAAGGGTTTATTCTCTCTGTGGTTTAATACTAATTCTTTAGTCCAGCTAATACAAGGGTCTTTTTCTTGATCTAGTGGTTTCACTAAAATTTTGTAATGGTTATCTTCTTGTGTATCAACTTTTGATTGATCGTTAATAAAGTTAATTATCATTTCTCTTTCCTCAGATGATACATCTTCATTTAGCTCAAATACTGGCCAACGGGATAAAGCGTCAGCATTAATATGGTTTTTTCCAGCATTATATGTTATTCTAAATTCATAGTTTTGAATTCGGATTAGCCACCTTGCAAGTCTTGCGTTTGGCATTTTACTAGTGTTGGGCTGATCTCGAATACTACTCGAATAATTCGATCGAGTATTCGGATCGTTACTCTATTTTCAAAATTTTTCGATCTCGATTATTCTAGAATTTTCTTTCGATCTACTCGAAAAGACAAATAATATGACATGTTCTGTTATTAAAAAAGCATAGTATACATTTAAAAAATTATTAGATCAAAGTTTTTGAGTTTTTTTTTTAAATAAGTTAAAAACTTTATTGTTATATCTTAATTTTCCATTTAAATTTTTTTTTTTAAATTTAAGTTAGAATCTTTATTTTTATAATTTAATTTTAAATTTACATAAACATTATAATTTCAATAAAAATAATTTATATGTTGAAAAGTTTAACTAAATATTCCATTCATTTAATATTTTAATTTGAGAGAAAAATACTCGAGTACTCGCGAATAATTTCGATCAGAGATCGATACTCGAAAATAAAAATTTTTAATTATTCGATACTCTAACATTTAAAGATCGGCCCAACACTACATTTTACAAGATAAAATCCAAGATAATGGTTGATGGTCGGAGACAACTTCGAATTCTTTCCCATATAAATATTGGTGAAAATGTTCCATAGCTAATACGATTGCTAGGAGTTCTTTTTCTGTTGTTAAATAATTTCGTTGCGCTTTATTTAGTGGTTTGCTAAAATAAGCTATTGGCCTTGTTTGTCCGTCTATTTCTTGAGATAATACCGCACCAATACCAGTGTTACTCGCGTCAGTATCTAGCACGAATCTTTTAGAAATAATTGGTAACGCTAAAACGGTTTCTGATGTCAGGCAAGTTCTCAATGTATCAAAAGCATCTTGGCATTCTGCAGTCCATTTTAAATTATTTGGATCCGCGGCTTGTTCTTTTGTTGTCAATTTATACAAAGGTTGAGCAATTTTTGCAAAATTTTTAATAAATTTTCTATAATATTGAGCTAAACCTAAAAAACTTTGCACTTGGGTAATTGTTGTTGGTCGAGAATAACGAAATAGAGCTTCGCATTTAGTTTGTTCTGGTTTTATTTCGCCGTTGCTTATTACGTGTCCGAGAAATGTGATTTCATTTTTTGCTATTACACATTTACTAAGTTTGACACTTAACCCAAAAAGCTTTAATCGGTTTAATACCATTTCTACATGATGCAAATGTTCAAAAAGTGAAAAAGAATGAATGAGGATGTCATCCAAATAAACAACTACGAATCCTTCTTCGATGAATTTTCCAAGAACATTGTTCATTGCTCGTTGAAAAGTTGCAGGAGCGTTCGTGAGTCCCATTGGCATGACAAGATATTCAAATAAACCCCACTCACAAGTAAAAGCAGTAAATTTGCGTGATTCGGTGTTCATTAAAATCTGAAAGTAACCGCTGAATAAGTCAAGTTTAGTGTACCATTTTGATTTAGTTAAAAGAGCGAACATGTCTTCACTATTCGGAAGAGGATGAGCGTCCTTTTGTGTTCTACTATTTAAAAGTCGGTAATCGACAGTTATTCTTATCGAACCGTCTGGCTTACTCACCAACATTAATGGTGAAGCCCAGCCCAATCCAGTTTCCAGCATTTCATCTAGCGTTTTCTTAAATTCCTCTCTTTTGCTATGAGGAATTCGTCTCATTTTTTGTCTAATTGGTGGTAAGTTCGGATCAGTTAATTTGATTGAATGTTCAAAGCATTTAGAAGGCCTCAACTCGTTTAGGGACGTTGCTGATGTTTTCTCAATTAATTCGTTAATCTTTGTGATGTATTGGTTTATTTTTATTTCGCTTGAATCAATAGCTTCAATAGATTTTTCTATAGATATAGAGTTTTTAAGTAGATTGTGGGCCTATTGATAACTCTATAATTCATTATTTCGGCAATATATCTTAGCTGATCTAATGGTTTTTTGAAAAAAGGGAATTTCGGTAGTAGATCCATACCTAGAAGACAATCCATGACAAGATCTTTTACCACTATAATGAATGTGTAAAGAGCGAAGTCTCCTATTTTTACCTCAACATAAGTCTTACCGAGTACGTTGAGACTGTTGCCACCAGCACTAGATATAAAACTCGACACTTTTTCTAATGGGGACGGATTTTCAATTGACTTATAGACCAAATCACTAATAACTGTAATTTGAGCCCCGGTATCAACTGCGTAAACTATCGGAACCTTATCTACAGTGCCTTCTCCTTCTATAGATAATTCGTCTGGAATTGGACTCATGATTTTTACTTGTTCTGTGTTCTTTATAGACTCTTCTAAAGAACAAGGTTCGTTATCGAAATCATCTTTCCGTAACTTTTGATTTTCTTGTCCTTCGTTATAGGATATTAAAGTTTTTTCTTCTTTTAAGTTATTACAAAAGTTTTCTTTTTGCGTTCGGCGTATAATCGACCGCATCTTTCGGTAGGAGCTGTGATTTACGGCCTTGACTTGTTTGTTCGTGTGCTCTGAAGATTGTTTGCGGAATCTAGGATGGTTTGGATTTTTAAAACAATCTTTTACTAAATGTTTATGATGTGTGCAACGAGTACATACATTGTTTGCTTCTTCTTCTTGGATATTGGATTGGTAATGGTTCCTATTATTTTCTTCAAAATTATTGAACGCTTCTTCCAACTCATAAGCACGTTTCAGTGCTTCATCTAAGTTTCTGTAAGCTGGAGATTTAACCAATTCGGTTTTAATTTTATGATTGTAAATACCTCTGATGAACCTGTCTACAATTTTGGGTTCGATGCTTCTAGCTGATTCAGACGGATATGCTGTATTAGCAAGTCGCTCTAAATCACAAAGATAGCTATAAATGTTTTCGTCAGGTTTTTGCCGCCGCCCTGCAAACTCCAATAAAGGATCATAATTTTTGTGGACTTTACCATAAATTCGCTTCATAATGTCCTTTATTTCCTCGTAAGACGCGTCAGGTTTCTGATTAAGCAATCTTTGCTCTAATTTAGCTAAACATCTATCTTCTCTCAATGTCAATAAGGTTGGTTGGTCATTTGGTCCGTATAAAGCAACAAAGCATCTATGCTTGTTTCTGGTCGTATTGGTTCAATTTTGTGATGAAAAAACAAATTATTTAATGCATTTGTTATTTGTTTAACCAATATATTTGGGCTTATAGTTTTCATTTTAATTTGACTGCAGACAACTAAATATATTATGTTTTATTTCTAAACCTAAGCTAAGTTGACCACGTGGTTGATTTTATTATTAACTACGATTTTATTATTAGATTACATACAGATTACATGCAATAAAACTATTTAAAAAAAGCTAAGCTTTACAATAAATCAATAGAAAAAATAACATCAAAATACACAAATCAAAACACAAACAGAAATTAAATTATTATCTGTGTTTGTAGCATCCCAAAGAGTTGGCTTAACTGGTTTTGGAAACAACAATTCACTAAGCTTAGAAAACATTTTACTTCGATTTGATTAATCCCTTGAATTTGGCACCACTGTTGCAATAAAGAATTTATTCGGGAGATTTGATTTTTTAAAATAATAATTAAAATAAAAACAATATTTATTTATTTAATGATTTTATTTAATTAATTAAAAAAAACAAAACATAATTCTTCACTATATTTTACTTCTATTTACTTTCAAGACAGCGTTTATTAATTTCTTACGATCTCTACTGGTTTTAATTAAAAAATTACCGAGTTGTTTATATTTAAAAGTTGCAGTTTTTTAATAAGAGTACAAGGTTTAAGTAACTGTGATTTAAAAGTTTAACTGATTTGCATTTAAACTGAAAATTACTTATTTAAATTTTAAGTATATCAGATTAAACGCAACATAATATTAATTTTATAATTTTGTTATTTTAAATAAAAAAGAATTAAAAATATAAAAAATTTAAACTTAAATATCTTTAGTTTCTATAACCCTTGAATTAACTTTAGAATCTATCTTAAAAAAGTTTATTAAACATAAAAATTAATTTCTTATTGATTTTTCTAGTGTTATCTTATTAGATATATAGCTAAAATCAAACAAAATCTCTTAAACACATTTAAGCAATTTTATTAATTATATTGTTGACGTAGGGTTGTGATTCGTACTGAACCTCTGGTGGAAACCATGCGTTTTGGCATGTTTAGGATGAGAAATGAAAATAATTTGTTGAAACGATTTCTTCAATAGCTTTATTAGAAATTAGCCTTTTAGAATAACTTGTGATGTTTTAATAATTTGATTTATAAGTTTTTAATTTTATTTTAATTTACAAAATAATAGCTTTTTCATAAATTTGTAACTAGGCTTAAAACTATAGAAATATAATTATTCTTAAGTGAGATATAAAGTATTAAATTATGGCGCTATATTAATATAGTTTTGACAATTAAGAATCGGTTCGGCTGGTCCTATATCAAGCCGTCAACAATATCTTTTTTAGAAACTCATGAAATATTCTGAGAAATTTTACTTATATTAGCTCGTTAGAATCTTAAGTTAGATTTCTACTAGGGCTAATTCTTGCCTCTAATAGAAGCGTTTTACTTGTTGAAATTGAGAGTTACTCTTTGAAGGACGTCTCGGTCCTATTTTTGTACTTTCTTCTTTAAGGAGCTTTTCATTTACTTGAAAGTTTTTTTAACCAAGTTTTTCTGGTTTAATTATATCAATTTCATCCTATCCCAACCCGAGACCATTAGCCATAGCTTCCATAGTATCATTTTGAATAAAAAAATTCTGGTTTTTTGTGTTTTGTTTATCCCAATTCGAGGTCTAGTGACAAATTGCATTACAGTCTTGTTGCATTTTTGGCTAATTGGCCAGGTCAATTAATAAATTATCAATTAATAGACAATTTTACCAATTATTTTAATTAAATTTAAAAAAAAATTATGGCCAGGTAAATAAATACACGGCAAAATAAATAATTTTATGGCCAATTTTATTTTAATAGATTAAATATTATTTAAATAAGTTTATGAAAACAGTTTCCATCAGCTGTTGTCTTAATTAGTAAATATTGTTCAAAGAATACAGAATTTAATTTTGATTACAATGCCATTTGATACATCAATTTTTTATTAATAATTATGAGCATTCCCGGATAAAATTTAAGTCTCCTTTCTGATGCTCGCTAACTTCGATCTATAATTTTTCTTTAATTTTCAGAAACAAAAAAACCCTGATGAATCTATATCTTCGGAGTCGATTATTGTTGTGCTATGCTTCTTAAATTTTTTAAATAATTTAGTAATCGGAAGCCATTAAAGTGTCTTTCAAACACGTATAAGTTGATGAGAACTAATCAAAAGATATTGCTAATTTAATAAATGTTTATTATAAATGAAAGTGGCCACTCTGGATAACCCAGTTGTCAAATTAAATAATTAATATAAATAAAATAAATAATTAAATAAATGAAGCTTATTTAAATTAAAAGAAAATAACAAATACATGAAAATAAAACAATATATAAATATTGGTATTTTTTAATTATTTTTTAAACTAATTCCGCCGTACTAATAATCAAACAAATATATGCTTTTAAAATATCTATTAAAATAATTTTTAGAAATTATAAATTCAAACCCAAATCTAAATCCTGTCTATTTATAATCTTCAAACAATTATTTATACTAACATCGAGATTTGTTTTGTAATTTTATTACTTAATTGTAATAAAAATAATATTAAAATAATATCTGAGAACTTAAGGGCCATTTAATTTACTTTTTAGAAAAATAGATTTTCTAGAATATTTTTATTGTTATTAGTCCCTTAATAAACATTACTAAATTGCGTTTCTAAATTAATTACTTATTTTACAAATTAATTATTATTTATTTATTTAGGCGATTAACATACACAATTATGAATTTGGTACTTAAATAATGTTCTTTAAGTGTTAAATTAAGAAGATCATTTTCTGATGGCGATTCAGCAGAAAAAAAATCATATTTTGGAGTTTTCAACCTAAATAACAAGGCAGAAATAAATGAGGTAAACCTTATATTATAAAATTAAAATATTATTAAAAAAAAGTTATAAATAATCATATTTAATTAGCTTTAAAATTAATTATTGAAATCAAATCAAAATACTTTGATTTCCAGATTCAAAGATGATATTTTTATAATTGTAAAGAAGGATTTTGATATTAATTTAATAAAAATTGTTTTTTGAAAATTTAAAACTTAATATTTGTGGTCGCACTTAAGTCATATTTTTAGATTTAGTAATTAGAATAGATAATATATTAGAAAAAATAGCTTTTAAACTTTATATAAAACCAACAAATAGCTTTAATTTATTATCTTTTTAGCCTGAAGAAGAGACATAGGTCTTCGCAGCGGTCGTTTTTATTATTTAAATAAATTATTGAAAAAAAATTTTTTTTTTATTTTTTTTATTATTATTATTATTATTAAAATCATTTTACCTCGAAAAAAATATCCTTTTTCATCTATGAATAAATGTGGAACAGCTTTAGCTTCAACTATTATTTGAGAAAAATTCTACCTTTTTGTAACTTTTTTCATTTTTTCAAACAAAAACCAATTTTTGCATTTTTGCGACATTTATTTTTACATATGTTAATAATTAATACGGTGATTTTCGATTGCTTTAATTCGTTGGATGTTATGTTGTATGTTTTCGAATTTTACAAAGCTAAATCTGAAAACAAAAAATCGTTGACAAATCAAAATCAAACTATATAAATATATAAATCAAAAAAAATTGATATTGAAAAATAATATTTAGAAGAAAAAATAATTCAATTTGAATATCTTCGAAAGATAATATTTTCGCTTTCGCTTAGTTTTCGAGTTGCTTATGCAAATGCTTTTTCAATTATTTCACTTTCTTGCGACAATACTACTCCTAGTGAACTTGAATCAAAAAGAATCAAATTGATTTACAAATGGCTTGTTTAGGTTCGGAAAAGAAAGAAAAGGTGACGTTTCTAATATTTGCAATATTCTGATAAAGCAATTTCGCAAGCGCTAGACAAAATATAGTCTAGAATAAATTTCCAATAGTAAAAGATAAAAAAAATAAAAATTTGTTTGTGCTCGCTAAAGCGTCTCCTTTTCTAGCCAAAGGATTAGCGTCTTTGACTGTTAGTTAATTTAATTTCCAAAAATCTACGCAAAAACGTTAAGTATTTCTCGTTTTTTGATTAAGACTACAGGTGAGACCATGGTGATTCGCTTCTTTAAATAAATCATTCTTCTTCATTTCTTTTATATGCTCTTCTTTTGTATTGCTCGTCGATAATGGCTGTATGATTTAACTGTATTACTTATTGTTACTATTTTACGTTTGTTCGACCTAGATCGGTGTTTGACTAGCTTGTTTAGATTCGTCCTATAGCATGGACTGCATCTTTATAGAATAAACTTGTGCCTTGATAAAAAGTCATTCCCTATTAAAGCCTATTCGGATTTCATTTCACTGATTATAAATTTGTGAATTTCTAACCACTTGTTCTAACCATCGACTCGATTTCTTCTCACTTTTAAGCCTTGTTCTTTTGGATTTGAAATGAATTTGGAAATCTTATTTCTTATAAATAAGGCTATAAGTTTATAAAAAGCATTTTAGTCTAACATCTCTGACGACATTCGTAAAACTAAAAAAAGAATTAATTCATATAAATTTGTTTTTATTGTTAAACTCAGTTTTAAATGTGCTAAGTAAAACATCGTTATCTGTTTCTGTTATGCGTGGATGTTTAGAAATTTTGCTTTCGTTCCTAGTGTCTTTGAAATTTGATCGTTTTTTTTTAGCTTTGGACAGTTTCGCCTTATGTGACCCTGCTAGTTACAGTTATTCGCTTTTGTTTTTTTTATTCTCATTCTGATAAATTTGCTTCTTCGTTTGTTTGTTGTAATTAATTTCGTTTGGTTTTATTTTAATGTTGTTCAATTCAATGAATTGCTTCTAGAATAGATTTTTCAATATTTCGAATCATCTATTTTGTTAAATATATTAATTTTTGGGTCTTGTGTTTTTATGAACAAATTTTCAGATTTTTTTTGCACATTCTTTAATAATTTTTTTTTTAATTAGTCTGAATAAAATTAAAATTGTTGTGCATATAAATTTAAGTGTAAATTTATATGAACTAATTTTTAAATTAAAACATGTCAATTAGTATCCAGAAAAAAAACCTAGTTGAAAAAGAAATTTTTGCTATTAACCAATTACAAGATTTTTAATGTAATTCAAGCCAGGCTTTGTGTTTTAAAAGTAACATGAAATATTTTGTGATTTTTGATAGCAGTCCGATACCGTCCGAGTCAGTTCTTTTTTATAATGTTTAAAACTCCACTTTCTGGACTTATTTTATTTAATTCGTTTTTGGTCAATTCAGTTATCAATTAATAAGGCTATTGATTTATTTAAGCAAATTAAAAACTAGACCAATACTAGTAAAATAGTTGTATTAAAATTGTAATTTTTTTTTTACTCTTTGATACTTAATAAAATGTTCATATTTTTTACACTTTTTTTGGTTCAGGTAAATGTGAACATAAAATTATTGATTGTTCAGATAACTAAAAAATATTATTTAGTTCAAGAATAACTTGAACATTTATTCATAAAACATACAAGACCCAATTTTTTAATATTATATGGATGTCATTTAATCTTTGAAAGCTTATAAAGTTTGAAATAAATATGCTATAACCTTAAAGTTATATATTTTCTGAATCAGTGTATTAAGTTCTATTAGAATATGAGAAAAAAAAATTGTACTTGAAATATCATAAAAATTCGAACCAAATTGCGCCATATCCTTTGTATGGACTTGGAACGGATGTAGTAGTTGGTGTGGTTTGGATTTTTAAAACAATCTTTTACTAAATGTTTATGATGTGTGCAACGAGTACATACATTGTTTGCTTCTTCTTCTTGGATATTGGATTGGTAATGGTTCCTATTATTTTCTTCAAAATTATTGAACGCTTCTTCCAACTCATAAGCACGTTTCAGTGCTTCATCTAAGTTTCTGTAAGCTGGAGATTTAACCAATTCGGTTTTAATTTTATGATTGTAAATACCTCTGATGAACCTGTCTACAATTTTGGGTTCGATGCTTCTAGCTGATTCAGACGGATATGCTGTATTAGCAAGTCGCTCTAAATCACAAAGATAGCTATAAATGTTTTCGTCAGGTTTTTGCCGCCGCCCTGCAAACTCCAATAAAGGATCATAATTTTTGTGGACTTTACCATAAATTCGCTTCATAATGTCCTTTATTTCCTCGTAAGACGCGTCAGGTTTCTGATTAAGCAATCTTTGCTCTAATTTAGCTAAACATCTATCTTCTCTCAATGTCAATAAGGTTGGTTGGTCATTTGGTCCGTATAAAGCAACAAAGCATCTATGCTTGTTTCTGGTCGTATTGGTTCAATTTTGTGATGAAAAAACAAATTATTTAATGCATTTGTTATTTGTTTAACCAATATATTTGGGCTTATAGTTTTCATTTTAATTTGACTGCAGACAACTAAATATATTATGTTTTATTTCTAAACCTAAGCTAAGTTGACCACGTGGTTGATTTTATTATTAACTACGATTTTATTATTAGATTACATACAGATTACATGCAATAAAACTATTTAAAAAAAGCTAAGCTTTACAATAAATCAATAGAAAAAATAACATCAAAATACACAAATCAAAACACAAACAGAAATTAAATTATTATCTGTGTTTGTAGCATCCCAAAGAGTTGGCTTAACTGGTTTTGGAAACAACAATTCACTAAGCTTAGAAAACATTTTACTTCGATTTGATTAATCCCTTGAATTTGGCACCACTGTTGCAATAAAGAATTTATTCGGGAGATTTGATTTTTTAAAATAATAATTAAAATAAAAACAATATTTATTTATTTAATGATTTTATTTAATTAATTAAAAAAAACAAAACATAATTCTTCACTATATTTTACTTCTATTTACTTTCAAGACAGCGTTTATTAATTTCTTACGATCTCTACTGGTTTTAATTAAAAAATTACCGAGTTGTTTATATTTAAAAGTTGCAGTTTTTTAATAAGAGTACAAGGTTTAAGTAACTGTGATTTAAAAGTTTAACTGATTTGCATTTAAACTGAAAATTACTTATTTAAATTTTAAGTATATCAGATTAAACGCAACATAATATTAATTTTATAATTTTGTTATTTTAAATAAAAAAGAATTAAAAATATAAAAAATTTAAACTTAAATATCTTTAGTTTCTATAACCCTTGAATTAACTTTAGAATCTATCTTAAAAAAGTTTATTAAACATAAAAAATTAATTTCTTATTGATTTTTCTAGTGTTATCTTATTAGATATATAGCTAAAATCAAACAAAATCTCTTAAACACATTTAAGCAATTTTATTAATTATATTGTTGACGTAGGGTTGTGATTCGTACTGAACCTCTGGTGGAAACCATGCGTTTTGGCATGTTTAGGATGAGAAATGAAAATAATTTGTTGAAACGATTTCTTCAATAGCTTTATTAGAAATTAGCCTTTTAGAATAACTTGTGATGTTTTAATAATTTGATTTATAAGTTTTTAATTTTATTTTAATTTACAAAATAATAGCTTTTTCATAAATTTGTAACTAGGCTTAAAACTATAGAAATATAATTATTCTTAAGTGAGATATAAAGTATTAAATTATGGCGCTATATTAATATAGTTTTGACAATTAAGAATCGGTTCGGCTGGTCCTATATCAAGCCGTCAACAATATCTTTTTTAGAAACTCATGAAATATTCTGAGAAATTTTACTTATATTAGCTCGTTAGAATCTTAAGTTAGATTTCTACTAGGGCTAATTCTTGCCTCTAATAGAAGCGTTTTACTTGTTGAAATTGAGAGTTACTCTTTGAAGGACGTCTCGGTCCTATTTTTGTACTTTCTTCTTTAAGGAGCTTTTCATTTACTTGAAAGTTTTTTTAACCAAGTTTTTCTGGTTTAATTATATCAATTTCATCCTATCCCAACCCGAGACCATTAGCCATAGCTTCCATAGTATCATTTTGAATAAAAAAATTCTGGTTTTTTGTGTTTTGTTTATCCCAATTCGAGGTCTAGTGACAAATTGCATTACAGTCTTGTTGCATTTTTGGCTAATTGGCCAGGTCAATTAATAAATTATCAATTAATAGACAATTTTACCAATTATTTTAATTAAATTTAAAAAAAAATTATGGCCAGGTAAATAAATACACGGCAAAATAAATAATTTTATGGCCAATTTTATTTTAATAGATTAAATATTATTTAAATAAGTTTATGAAAACAGTTTCCATCAGCTGTTGTCTTAATTAGTAAATATTGTTCAAAGAATACAGAATTTAATTTTGATTACAATGCCATTTGATACATCAATTTTTTATTAATAATTATGAGCATTCCCGGATAAAATTTAAGTCTCCTTTCTGATGCTCGCTAACTTCGATCTATAATTTTTCTTTAATTTTCAGAAACAAAAAAACCCTGATGAATCTATATCTTCGGAGTCGATTATTGTTGTGCTATGCTTCTTAAATTTTTTAAATAATTTAGTAATCGGAAGCCATTAAAGTGTCTTTCAAACACGTATAAGTTGATGAGAACTAATCAAAAGATATTGCTAATTTAATAAATGTTTATTATAAATGAAAGTGGCCACTCTGGATAACCCAGTTGTCAAATTAAATAATTAATATAAATAAAATAAATAATTAAATAAATGAAGCTTATTTAAATTAAAAGAAAATAACAAATACATGAAAATAAAACAATATATAAATATTGGTATTTTTTAATTATTTTTTAAACTAATTCCGCCGTACTAATAATCAAACAAATATATGCTTTTAAAATATCTATTAAAATAATTTTTAGAAATTATAAATTCAAACCCAAATCTAAATCCTGTCTATTTATAATCTTCAAACAATTATTTATACTAACATCGAGATTTGTTTTGTAATTTTATTACTTAATTGTAATAAAAATAATATTAAAATAATATCTGAGAACTTAAGGGCCATTTAATTTACTTTTTAGAAAAATAGATTTTCTAGAATATTTTTATTGTTATTAGTCCCTTAATAAACATTACTAAATTGCGTTTCTAAATTAATTACTTATTTTACAAATTAATTATTATTTATTTATTTAGGCGATTAACATACACAATTATGAATTTGGTACTTAAATAATGTTCTTTAAGTGTTAAATTAAGAAGATCATTTTCTGATGGCGATTCAGCAGAAAAAAAATCATATTTTGGAGTTTTCAACCTAAATAACAAGGCAGAAATAAATGAGGTAAACCTTATATTATAAAATTAAAATATTATTAAAAAAAAGTTATAAATAATCATATTTAATTAGCTTTAAAATTAATTATTGAAATCAAATCAAAATACTTTGATTTCCAGATTCAAAGATGATATTTTTATAATTGTAAAGAAGGATTTTGATATTAATTTAATAAAAATTGTTTTTTGAAAATTTAAAACTTAATATTTGTGGTCGCACTTAAGTCATATTTTTAGATTTAGTAATTAGAATAGATAATATATTAGAAAAAATAGCTTTTAAACTTTATATAAAACCAACAAATAGCTTTAATTTATTATCTTTTTAGCCTGAAGAAGAGACATAGGTCTTCGCAGCGGTCGTTTTTATTATTTAAATAAATTATTGAAAAAAAATTTTTTTTTTATTTTTTTTATTATTATTATTATTATTAAAATCATTTTACCTCGAAAAAAATATCCTTTTTCATCTATGAATAAATGTGGAACAGCTTTAGCTTCAACTATTATTTGAGAAAAATTCTACCTTTTTGTAACTTTTTTCATTTTTTCAAACAAAAACCAATTTTTGCATTTTTGCGACATTTATTTTTACATATGTTAATAATTAATACGGTGATTTTCGATTGCTTTAATTCGTTGGATGTTATGTTGTATGTTTTCGAATTTTACAAAGCTAAATCTGAAAACAAAAAATCGTTGACAAATCAAAATCAAACTATATAAATATATAAATCAAAAAAAATTGATATTGAAAAATAATATTTAGAAGAAAAAATAATTCAATTTGAATATCTTCGAAAGATAATATTTTCGCTTTCGCTTAGTTTTCGAGTTGCTTATGCAAATGCTTTTTCAATTATTTCACTTTCTTGCGACAATACTACTCCTAGTGAACTTGAATCAAAAAGAATCAAATTGATTTACAAATGGCTTGTTTAGGTTCGGAAAAGAAAGAAAAGGTGACGTTTCTAATATTTGCAATATTCTGATAAAGCAATTTCGCAAGCGCTAGACAAAATATAGTCTAGAATAAATTTCCAATAGTAAAAGATAAAAAAAATAAAAATTTGTTTGTGCTCGCTAAAGCGTCTCCTTTTCTAGCCAAAGGATTAGCGTCTTTGACTGTTAGTTAATTTAATTTCCAAAAATCTACGCAAAAACGTTAAGTATTTCTCGTTTTTTGATTAAGACTACAGGTGAGACCATGGTGATTCGCTTCTTTAAATAAATCATTCTTCTTCATTTCTTTTATATGCTCTTCTTTTGTATTGCTCGTCGATAATGGCTGTATGATTTAACTGTATTACTTATTGTTACTATTTTACGTTTGTTCGACCTAGATCGGTGTTTGACTAGCTTGTTTAGATTCGTCCTATAGCATGGACTGCATCTTTATAGAATAAACTTGTGCCTTGATAAAAAGTCATTCCCTATTAAAGCCTATTCGGATTTCATTTCACTGATTATAAATTTGTGAATTTCTAACCACTTGTTCTAACCATCGACTCGATTTCTTCTCACTTTTAAGCCTTGTTCTTTTGGATTTGAAATGAATTTGGAAATCTTATTTCTTATAAATAAGGCTATAAGTTTATAAAAAAGCATTTTAGTCTAACATCTCTGACGACATTCGTAAAACTAAAAAAAGAATTAATTCATATAAATTTGTTTTTATTGTTAAACTCAGTTTTAAATGTGCTAAGTAAAACATCGTTATCTGTTTCTGTTATGCGTGGATGTTTAGAAATTTTGCTTTCGTTCCTAGTGTCTTTGAAATTTGATCGTTTTTTTTTAGCTTTGGACAGTTTCGCCTTATGTGACCCTGCTAGTTACAGTTATTCGCTTTTGTTTTTTTTATTCTCATTCTGATAAATTTGCTTCTTCGTTTGTTTGTTGTAATTAATTTCGTTTGGTTTTATTTTAATGTTGTTCAATTCAATGAATTGCTTCTAGAATAGATTTTTTCAATATTTCGAATCATCTATTTTGTTAAATTTATTAATTTTTTGGGTCTTGTGTTTTTTATGAACAAATTTTCAGATTTTTTTTGCACATTCTTTAATAATTTTTTTTTTAATTAGTCTGAATAAAATTAAAATTGTTGTGCATATAAATTTAAGTGTAAATTTATATGAACTAATTTTTAAATTAAAACATGTCAATTAGTATCCAGAAAAAAAACCTAGTTGAAAAAGAAATTTTTGCTATTAACCAATTACAAGATTTTTAATGTAATTCAAGCCAGGCTTTGTGTTTTAAAAGTAACATGAAATATTTTGTGATTTTTGATAGCAGTCCGATACCGTCCGAGTCAGTTCTTTTTTATAATGTTTAAAACTCCACTTTCTGGACTTATTTTATTTAATTCGTTTTTGGTCAATTCAGTTATCAATTAATAAGGCTATTGATTTATTTAAGCAAATTAAAAACTAGACCAATACTAGTAAAATAGTTGTATTAAAATTGTAATTTTTTTTTTACTCTTTGATACTTAATAAAATGTTCATATTTTTTACACTTTTTTTGGTTCAGGTAAATGTGAACATAAAATTATTGATTGTTCAGATAACTAAAAAATATTATTTAGTTCAAGAATAACTTGAACATTTATTCATAAAACATACAAGACCCAATTTTTTAATATTATATGGATGTCATTTAATCTTTGAAAGCTTATAAAGTTTGAAATAAATATGCTATAACCTTAAAGTTATATATTTTCTGAATCAGTGTATTAAGTTCTATTAGAATATGAGAAAAAAAATTGTACTTGAAATATCATAAAAATTCGAACCAAATTGCGCCATATCCTTTGTATGGACTTGGAACGGATGTAGTAGTTGGTGTGGTTTGAAGCCTTGGTCTTGTGATGTGGTTTGTTGATTAGAATCCTAATGCTGAAGATAATTTGACGATTGGAGCGATGATTGTTTGTTCAGCGGGTAGAATTGAAGGGAATGTGGAATATTTTGGTATGGGATGTAATCAAATGTTCAAGCTGATATTTGGATAAATTTATTTAAGTGGTTCGGGTAGATTTGCTAAATCAATAAAATAATTTTACTTGTTTTGTTAATGATTCAATTAATTTTTTAAATTAACTAAGACTTTATATGAATTTTAATAAAGGTAAACGAAAATACTAATTATTAGCTTAAGGCCAATACAATTAATACAAAATGCCGAAAACTTTATATTTTATTATTTGATAGAATGCATTTAAAGAAAATAATTTTACTCAAGATCATGTAGAAGAAAAATTCTGGTAAAATGAAAGAAAAATATATTGGAAAAAAATCATTATTAATATTTAATATTTAAAAAAAGGTAAATTAAAATTTAATATTAAAGTAAAATTTTAATTTTAAAATTAAAATTAGAAATGTTTTATTGAATTTATGATTTTAAATTCTTGATTATAAAATAGTTAATAATCTAAATCTAGTTTTTCGAGTATTTAATTTTTTTGAATTCAAAAAAGAATTCTTGAAATTCTGCTTCTTTATCAGCTACCCAATAAATATTATTTAATACAATATCCATAGTTTTAGACCTGATATCAGAGCTATCAAAATCGTAAGTCCCGCTAAAAAATAAATCAACTTCTTCGTATAAAAATATATTGTCAAAACTTTCGCATATAGTTTTAACAACGCCTGTTAATTCTCTACTTAAATCAGTTTCGAAAACAAAGTAATACCAATATTCTCTAATATAATACCATGCAAAATATCTTCCGCTGGGATTTTTACCAACAGCAGCCAAAATGTTTAATAAATCTTCAGTTTTAAGACCTGCAAATTCGTCTTCTAATGTTTTATCAAGATATCTTAGTTTTTAATAATATAGCTATTATAATGTATATATTTATTTAGAAAAAATTTTCTTACAAATCAAGCAACCAATTAGACCTGGTGTTTCCTAGAGCTTCAATAACATATTCAGTTTCTCTAATATTGTTAGTGTTTTCATAAAACTCAAATAGTCTAATCCATTCAAGATAATCATAAGTATTTTGAACATGATATTTGTAAACTGAAGGTCTGTAATTTGGAGAAACTCTAATATATAATTAAATGTTAAATAATATAATAGAAAATTTAATTCTACATATTACGTGTTATTAAATCTAGGATCAGTAGGTGAAATAAAATATTCAGCTGGTATACTTTCAAATAAACTAGTTGCTTTATTTAAACAAGATTGAGATTGCATTCTACAAGCCAATTCAACTAATTCAACTTTAAGTAATTTTAACTGATGTTCACCTGAATCTTCCCAAATGTCTATATTTAAACGATTTAATACTTCATTTAACATTTCTATAATAAAACCCTTTTTTAAATTAAAAATATTATTTTGTAATTTTCAATTAAACCAACAAGTCAAGTTTTTTATACCCTTAATCCTTTAAATGATGGTCTATGTTCAATTATATTAGCTATTTTATTTATGTGCCAAATAAATGTTTTAAACGGTGTTAATGTTGATTCACTTGATGTTAAATAATTAATTAATAAACTTGGTATTTGATATGACTTAGATCCTAAAAAAGCCAGTTCAAAAGTATTATGTATTAAATTTGATCGATCACCAATTGAAAATGTCTTTGAATTATATTTACTTAGTTAATAATGTAATAAATTTTAGATTATTCATATTTAATATACATCTACTTTGTTCATTAAAACATATTCAAATGCTTCAAACATACTATTTACATAATCAGTAATATAGAACCCTTTAAAATCTTTATTGCACTTAACCCATGTATATTTGCGATCCAATTCGAAGAACCCTCTATCAGATGTCAATAAATATTCAAATTCTTTTATGTTTCCATTCAAATGTTGATTTTTGTCATTTGAATTTTCTGTTCCTCCTGCTTTACATTGTAAATGAATTTTCCATTTATAACTAGATGGAAAATTATTAGAATTTTGATAAAATAATTAATAAGAATTTTTTTATCAATTTTACTTAAATGGTGTATCAATTATTGAATCATCTTCTTCTTCGATTTCAGACAATAAAAATCTACCCTGAACGAATTCTACTAAAGTTTTATCATTTCTTTTTGATAATAAAACTGCAACTTCAGGATAATTCTTTTGTAATAACCAAGGTTCTAAAAAGTCTTGAGCGCTTATACCTAAGTTTGATGGCTAAATTAAAAAAATTTTTTAATACTCTAGTTTCATAGTTAGAATTATATTATTATTATTACCATTTTAATTGAATTAAAAAAGCTTTCAGCTACTACATTCCCTAATTTATTTGATTTAACATAATCCTTTTATATTCAGCAACAATTAAATTATTTATAAGAAAAATCTTATTTTCATAAAGTATTACAATTATGCTATTTTTAAAATTATTTTCCCCAATAACACTTTCAAGCATTCTTATTATTGCAGATCCTTTTGAAGAAACAACATCATCCATAATCAAAATTAAATCTTTTTGTTGATTAATTTCTCTTTTAACAGGTCTTGATGTGATAAATCCGTCTTCCCACATAACTGGTATGATTTTGTCATTAATAAATTGGTTTTCCTTTTTTTAAATTTTAGCTTATTTTCCTAAATCTATAAATTAAATAAAGCTAATCTTACCACATCCCAATCATTATAATTATAATTAATTATTTTATATTGAAAAAATGTTGCTAACGCTTCATTTAGCCATAAATCATCCCACCAACTACATGTTAAATAATTGCCAAACCACTAATTTTATTTTTTTTTTAAATTTTTAAAATATTTTTTACTTATTAAGAGCTTAAAATTTTTAATAAATTACGTTATGAGCTAGTTCTTTAGCAATCGTTAAAGCAACGTTTTGTTTATCTGCACGTGAGTTTATTTTTTCGTTAAATAATAAAAAGTCTTCATGAAAACCATGTAAACCCAAATCTGCCGATGATCTCTCTGGGTAAACTGGTAAAGCTAATAAATCTATATTTAAAAGAATATATAATATAATAAGATATTCATAAAATTTTAAAATTTATATTTAATAACCGATTTTTGGCGGTAACGCTTCAGTATCTTGTAAATAATTTGATAAGAAATCTAAAGATTTTTTGGCTACTTCTAACGAGAATTCTGCTTGTTGATCTAATATTGATGATCTTCGAGCAAAAACTCTTATCTATATGGATTTTTTTATTAAGCTTTAGAATAATTATGATTAATTTAAAACCTCTATATTTTTTTCTGTTTTTAATGTTCTATGCTGGAAATCATTAGGTAAAATAGCCCAAGCAACTAAATACGTACTCATTTTCTTGGTTTTTTCAAATTTAGTTCTAATTCTTGTTTTTCCATTATCAACAAATGTTTCATTCATCTAATATAGTTGATATTAAAAAATAAAGTAATGAATAGCTAAAAATTGATAAAATAATTTAAAAAAATAGTATTAGACTTTAGATGGGAAATTTGATAAAGCAAAAGTTCGATCTGGATGTTCAATTGTTATTTCAAATTCTGCTTTGAATGAAGGCTCATCAAAACATGGGCTTAAACAAATAAATTATAAATAAAATTAAGAATTTATTAATTCTATATTTTACAAAGCAGTTCTTGCCAATGTTGGAGCAAATCTAGTTGCCATTAAAGATCTTAAAATTTAAAATCAATTTAATTTTTTTTAAAGTTTTTGAAATTTTAAGATATTTATAAAAATTACCTAGGTGCACTAAATTCTAAATATTCACCTAAATAAAAGCCTGTTGTTGATGTTAATCCATCATACTTAATTCCTAAAATATATTCACCAGACTCAATTGTTTCAGTTGGACGAATTTCAAATAAATCATTTGGTAAATATGAATAACTTTTTATTTCATAAATTTTATTTGTTTGAGTATTTTTTAAAAGAATGTTTGAATCAGTCAAAGACATTCCTACAAACATATGCAATTCGATACGATTTACTGGTACTTTAACATCAATGGTAATTGTAATTTCACCAAAAAATCTCTCAAAAGCATTTTTGTTTTTAGAAGAATGGTCAAACGGCTCAAAATAAGTTTTTAATAATAAATCATAATTTTTAGGTACTACAAATTCAGAAAGTCTAAAGTCATAACTTTGTGTTGTTGTTCTATCATCAACAAAAGTTGTCTTTGTTGTTGGTAATGTTCGATTTACTTAAATAAGAAATTAAAAAATTTGAAATTTTTATAAAATTAATCCAATTTACATGTCGTTGTTTCAGTAATTATATATGTTGTTCTAGTTGTTGGGATGGTAGTTGTTGGTGTTGTAGTTGTAGTTGTAGTCCTTGTAGTTGTTGGTGTTGTAGTTGTAGTTGTAGTCCTTGTAGTTGATGGAGTTGTGGTTGTAGTTGTAGTCCTTGTAGTTGATGGAGTTGTGGTTGTAGTTGTAGTCCTTGTAGTTGATGGAGTTGTGGTTGTAGTTGTAGTCCTTGTAGTTGATGGAGTTGTGGTTGTAGTTGTAGTCCTTGTAGTTGATGGGGTTGTTGTTGTAGTCGTAGTACTTGATGTAGTTGATGGGGTTGTAGTTGTAGTCGTTGTAGTTGTTGGTGTTAAAGATGTTGTGCTAGAAGTAATAACTGAAGATAAACTTGCTTTAAATAATAATATTGTTTTTGCAACTTTAAAAACTTATTTAATTTAAATAACGTAAACAACTTACGCGTAGTAGTTTGAACTTTACAATTATTTTTGCGAGCTACCAAACCACTTAATAAGCCAACTAAAAGTATACTTCCAATTCCGACCAATAAACAACCAAATATTAATAGCCGTGAAAGGTATATACCTTTTGACATCAGTTTTACAGGGATCATTTCAATTCAATTATTTATTAAAAAATTTAAAAAGTTAAGGAATAAACAAAATTTTTATCATTATTTATAATTTTTATTTGTTTAGTTTGGCAAAAAGCTTTTTTGGAATTTTTAGATTGTTTCCAAGCAATTTTTATAATCATTGTTTTATTTAGATAAGGTTAATTATAAAATATTTTATTATTTAATTTTATTGTATTTTATGTTGTTATTTTATAACCTACAATATTTTATAGTTTTAAATTTATATTGAATTAAATTCATAATGATCATTTATATTTTTTAAAAATTTTTATTTTAGGATTAAAACTCATAAACATTATTGTTAACTGATAAGCAAAAAAAATCTTAGAAAAATGATAAACTAATAAGATAAATAAAATTAAAATTTATTTAAAAAAAATATAAAGTATAGAAAATGTATTTTATGTTTATTAAATAAATTTTATTTTATATGTAATATCATTTTTAAATCACTATATTTTTATACTTTTTATCCTCATTCAATTTTCGTTTACCTTTATAATCAAAAAACTAATATCTCTAAAGACCCTTAAAAACTCTAAAAATGATCCCTTTAAGAATCAAATTTATACACAATTAATCACTCAGATCATAAAAGATTTTAACTGCTTGAATCTTAAAGGTAATTCATCAATTTTACTATCATTTTCCCGGATTCTTTTTCAAGTTTTTAAAATTAAAAAAAACTGAAGGAAAAGCTTTTCAATACAATTTAATAAATAGTAAAATTTAAATTTTAGTTATTTTGTTTTAAAGTTAATAATAATATAAAACATAAAGCAGACTGTAAGTATTTAAGTTAAAGGTGCTTTTTTGTTTTTAACAATTTTTCCTAATGCTTTTTTTTAACTTTTAGAAGCTAATACCGATCGATTTCTTATTTAATAAAATTGATTTTTTTTCAATTTTTATTTCTAACAGTCTAAGCTTAAATTTGAAAAAAATTATTTCATGAGGTATTTCATCTTGAAAATTTACTTTTAAAAGTTAATTTTTTTTCAAAACTGATCGGTTATACTCCATTTTACGATATTGTTTGGGTTATTTCAATTAAATTTGTCTGGTTTGATTGCTTTACTTGGCCAAATAAAATGGTTTCAAAAGGATTCTTCTTCATCATTGTCGGTCGTTTGAATGAGAAGTCTTGGCTAATAATAAAATGAAAAAAATAACTTTAAGATAGATGTAATAATTCAAGACTATGATTAAGAGTGTACTTTAACCGAGTGTAGAATACTTTCATTGTCAGCCAAGCACTCTTATTTAACTGCACTATACTCTAGCTTTCAGACCAAAGATCGAGAAAGTTCGATGAAAATAGGGCCAAATTTTATTTGAATAGCTGATAATTTGATGAATCAAATTAAGTATAGAATTTATGTTAAATATATTTTATATAAATGTATAATTGTGATATGACTGAATCATGACATTGCATTTGAAATTCAAAAACAAGATTCCGAAAAGAAATTTTCCATCATTTGTCAAACCGAGACTCTTTAAAAATATTTGTTAGGCTAAAAAAGGTTTTAAATTATTTTTGACGCTAGTTTTGTAACATTATTTGATAAAATCAAATAAATAAACAGAATATACTTGAATATAAATTGAAAATTACTAAATGTATTTTGTGAATGAAAGCTAATATTTTCTTAATTATTTTTTAAATTAAAAACTTGATTTTTTTGTTTTTTTTTTAAATTTTATATTTATTTTATTTTATAGAAGAAATTAGAAATAAATAGCTATTAGAAATAATATAATAAGAACCCTTTTTTAGAACATTAATTATTGAAGGTTTTTAATTTTTTATAAAATTCATTAATTTTAATTAAAATAAAAAAAATTTACTCGGTTTTAGACCTGATTAAAAAATAAACTTCAAAATATTAAATGAAATTTAGCTTAGTTAATAAAAAAATAATAAAAAAATCTTAATTAATTAATTAAAATTAAAAAAATATATATTTTTCTTTATAAAAAAAATTTATAGTGTAAAAAGGAGAAATGACTAATTTTTTATTATTGAATCAAATTTTTTCATATTTTTCATTATGTATAGTTTTTATGGGTTTAATTGGAAATGCAATATGTTTTATAATATTCAGATTTAGTTCTGAATTCAAGAGAATACCTTCAATGGTATTTCTCTCATTTGTAGCAATATTTGACACTTTATCTTTATTTGGATGGAATTTAGATCATTTTTTTTCAATAAATTTTAATTTTAATTTTATTTATTTAAATATAGTTTCATGCAAAGTTTCAGTTTTTTTCCAATTTTATTCTATTCAATCAAGTGGCATTTTATTAAGTTTAATGTGTATTGATAGGTTCGTAACTATTATTTCTACACCCGGCTCTTTTGCTAGTCGATTACCATTTTCAACTTTAAAATCATCTTTTATTTGGTGTATTTCAATTAGCGTTTTTTTATTTATATTCAACATTCACTTATTAATATTTAATGGAAATTATGTCTCAGCAAAATCTAAAAATATTAGTTTAATTCGTTTAAAAAATGAAACTTTTGAAAACATAACTAAAGAATTTAATCTAACAATCTTGTCATTTGAAAATTGCTATTGGTACACTTCTGATTTTAGAATATTTCCAATATGGGAACAAATAAATATGGCAGTTTACAGTTTTATTCCATTCACAATTATGATTTTATTTAATATTTTACTTATCAAAAAAACTTTAATGGTTAAAAAATCAACTTTAAAATTAAAAACCAAACAAGAACTAAAAATTTTGAACAAAAAAAAGAAATTAACAATTTCAATATTGAGTATTACATTTTGTTTTATTATTATGACTTTACCAATGACAATTGCTTTTGGATTCTTGCATAATGAATTTTTGAATTTTAATTCAAGAATAAATTTATTAATGCTGATAGATCAAATTGCGTTTTTGTTTCATTCGAGTTTATTTTTTCAATCTTTTATTACTAATTTAAAATTTAGAAAATATATATTAAATTTTTTTAAAAAAACAAAAAAACCGAATATTGAATCAAAAATTAAAACAACCGAATCGAAAAGTAGATTTCACATTTTATAAAACAATTTTCCATATTTATGTTGTTACTGGTTTTTATGTAATATTTGTATAATATAAACAAAGTAAAAAACTTGCTCAATTTTCATTTTGCTCTTTTGCTCAATTATGTTTTAAATTTTATAAAATGCAAAATAAAATTTAAATATTTAACAAAATTTTTTTTAATTAAGTTTCCAATAATAATTTCTAATCTTTATTATGAAATTTACAGATTATTGCATAAAATTTTAAAACATAAATGAGCAAAAGAGCAAAATGAAAATTGAGCCAATTTTTTACTTTGCCTATAATATAAATAAATTTCTTTCAATTTTTAATTAATTTTCGCCATATTATAAGAATTTCAATTTATTTTTTATTAAACTAAAAAGTTTTATTTTTGATTATTTTAATAAATTAAAAAAATATTTAAATATTTAAATCGCAAATTTATATTAGCTAAATTTAATAACTATAATTTAGTAAAATTTTGTAAAATGACCTTATATATTAACCATTTAACTTTATCAGGTTGATGAAAATTATCTTAATCATCCAAAATAATTGTACTCTTACCCGTATCCATTAATTATATGCGAAGCTAGCAGATAAATTTACATTGTTTTTTACTTTTTTTGGTTTCCAAAATATGAAAAAACTTTTTTGGTGAACACAATGTTCACAAATCAATAGAGTTTCAATTGATCACATTTTAAGGTAGACCCGGAAATCTAACTCTAAAATATCGTTTTATAAATAGACACAATTTTTTATGAATAACAGAGTTTTATATCTGGTTTAGTTTATTTGGAAGATTATAATAGAAAACCGTATTAAATATGAAATTAAAAACTGATTCTTGAAGAGTGGAAGATTTTTAAATAAAGTAAAATATTTATTAATTTGTTAAAGTCCAAAAAAAATAGTAATTCAATCAAGATTTTTACTTTTATTTCAGGTTTATACATTCAAGTAGTTTTAAAATATCAACAAAATTATAAATTCTATCGAAGTTTATGATTTTAGTCTATCTTCTTCTTTTTCTTTGATTCGATACTCATCTCAATAACTCAAAACAACCATCTTCAAGTCCAACTTAATTGTCTTTCGATTTATTTTAAGGCTCGCTTAATGTTTCTACCACTCTTTGAAGATAAAACCGTTTATTTAATTAATTTTTCTTTTATGATAAGTCTTACTTAAATATTGGTAAAAAGAGGTAAATAAGAAAACTAGATAAAAATTACTTTTTGAGAATTAATTTAAATCTAATGAAATTTTATCAAAATTAATTGACTTTATTTCATTCACTTACGAAAAAGTTCAAAAGCTTTAATCAAAAGTTTTAACTGTTTTTTAATAAATTTTAAAAGATCCATGTATAAAAATCTAATCCACTTCTAACTAATTGAGAAAAAAACCCATATAATTTTTTCTGGGGCTCATTCAAACAATTATTTTTTGATTAAAATCGATCTCAATAAGAATCTGATCTGTTTTTTTTTATTATTAAATTTTGGAAAATATTTTGGTTTTAAATATGACTATTTTAATAATATTACATTCACTAAAACTGCATAACAGGAATATTGTAATTTAAAATTTATTAAGACAAATACGAATTTTTTCGATTTAAAAAAACTATAATTATTAAGATTTTATAAAATTTGGTTAAACACTCTTTCTTAATTATTTTAATCAAATTTATTTTTTAAAAAAATTTAATGCATGTTTTCTAAATTTAATATTGGTAATAAAACAATTAAAAAATAAACTGCAATTAAATAAAAAACCAAGTTGATCTATTAAAATCAATAATTCCATAGTTGGATTGAAATTTAAAATTTCTTAGTTTTTAGCTTTAAATTTGTTTTTTTTATCATTAAACTTTTTTTAATTAATAAAATATTATATAAAAATTAATACCTCACATTCATTAAATAATAATATATCATCTCTCCTTATCCATGATTTTAAATTAAATATAATAAATAAAAAATACTTTTCCAAAAAATGTAATGTTAGTAATTGTAAAATATGTCAATTTACATATAATATTTACTTCTTAAACTTGAATTTCTTATTACCAATAAAATCTAACTCAGATTGTAATTCTTCACATATAGTTTATATTATTAAATGTAACTGTTGTAATATTTACTATATTGGTGAATCATCTAAAACTGTTAAAACTCGTATCTTACAACACCTATATAATATCAAGTCTTTTCAAGCAAATTTAAGTAAAAGTATTGCAAATTATTTTAATAAATCAGTAGTTGCAAGACATTTTAATCAAAAAGGACATTCCTTAAATAATTTTAATTTTTTTATCTTTAAATCTAACTTAATTGATGATAAAGTTAGAAAATCGGTTGAATCAGATCTAATTCTTATATTCTTAAAATTAAAAATTAAATTGTTAAATGACAAAATACCGTCAATTAATAATATTTCTTTTTTAAGTTTTAATTAAAATTTTTATTACTCATTATTTGCAATTTATATATAATATATACTTAAAATGTGATTTTTATACATTAATGTTGCTTTTTACTTTTTTTTATTTTTTGTTTTTTTTTTTTTGTAAAAAAACATTTAATTATTAATAATTTTTTTTTTTTAAAAAAATTTTTTGTATTACTAAAAATTGATTTGTATTCATATATATAAAAAATAAAAAAATATTTTTTTATAGATAATTTAAAGTCCTGACGAAGACTGAAAAGTCGAAAGGCCTCGAGTAGTTAATTTAATTAATATCAATAAAAAACTTCTTTTTTTTTTTTTATTTAAATAATTATTTTTTTAAATTTTTTAAATAAAAAATTTTTGGATTTATAAACTCAATTTTAAAATCAAAATTTATTAATAAAAAATGATCCAAATTATACTCAAATAAACTAATACTGTTGAATACTGCTATGAATGATAAAAAAACAATTGAAAGTATTTTTTTAAATTCAGAATCTGAATACAATAAAACTAATTGTATTTCCAATTAAACCGATAAAAATCAGAACAAGTGAGAAACATGAAATTATTTTACTTGACAATTGATACTCTGACATTTAAATAGCTTTTTTTTAAATTTGATAATTTTGATTCAAATTAGATGAATGTTGAATTAAATTTCCAAAAAAAGCTAATTTAAATAATAAAGAAACACATAAAAAATTCTAATGATTTTTATTTAAATAGTTGTTTTATTTATTTTTAAATTTTAATTCAATTATTAGTCAATTAATTCCCTGAGAATATTATCTTAATGTAACTAATTATTAATTAAATGATATTTAATTTAGATTTTTGATTGAACTAATTTAATATAATAAAAGTTTTTCAAATTTCTGAACCAAATTACCATAAAACTTAATAAATAATAAAAAAAAAATTTGAATTTCCTTTGCCAAAGTATTCCTATCTAAATCTTAATTTTTACCCAATCTTAATAATACCTTACTTTTTAAGACGCTTTTGCATTAATAATATTAAAATGTTTATTAAAATATTTTTATAATATCGATTTCTTATTTTCTATTTTTATTATTTTTTAATATCGAATTTAACTAAAAAACATCAAATCATTATTAGGAAGCATTTTTTATTTAAATTTACTTACATAATTAAAATGATTAAAAAATCTTGTCTATTTTCTATACTTTTTATTCAATTATAAAATAAACTGAAAAAAAAAATTAAAAAAGTAGTTAATATTTATTTTTAAAAAAATTATAGATCAAAATTTTTTGTTGTAAGTAAATAATTGTGGTAATGCTATTTTAGAAGATAATTAAAAGTATTGAACTTAATTGAGTTTATTTATGTAAATTTTTATGAGTTTAGTTTGTTATGGGCTATTGGGTTTATGTAAAATTGTAAAGATGCTAATTTTTATATTTATTTTATATTTAATTAGCTTTTTATGAATTGTGTAATTAATCAAATTTCAACTAGTGTTGAATAAAAATACTTAACGATTAAATCTAATTTCTTGATATGTTATATTATCGTTTAAATGTATTCTCAAAATTAAATACAAATATTTTGTTTCTTATTTTACTTAATCTCTTTTGTCATTTTTATCATAAAATACGAAACTTTTCTATTTTTATCTGAATGTAATCTTATGTAAAAAACAAAAATCTTTAAAGAAGCTTAGATCAATAATTATATGTGATCTAAAGTTTTGTATTTTTTTTCAGATCCTCTTATTTTTTTCTAAATCCTACTTATTTCTTTTAAATTCTAATTCCTTTTTTCTCTTTTCTATTATCTAAGCCCTTTTCTTTCTTTTGATTTTGGCTTAACTTAATGTAAATGGCTTTACTGATCTCACCAATGTAGAACATTTTCTTTAAAGTCATATTATAAAATTTCAGAGCTCCTTATTTCTAAAACAACTGTCGTATTGTAATAAGAAATTATATATACATTATTATTATAAACATTAAATGACAGATTAAATGTTATACTTACAGTGTTTTTACAAAAGGT
The DNA here is from genome assembly GCA_021432725.1 of Brachionus angularis. Taxonomy (NCBI): domain Eukaryota; kingdom Metazoa; phylum Rotifera; class Eurotatoria; order Ploima; family Brachionidae; genus Brachionus; species Brachionus angularis. The sequence goes on from JAJVDD010000007.1 coordinate 1,819,894, forward strand.
CCAGAAACAGTAAATTTACTTAATTTTACGTAATTTTACGTAATTTTAAGTTAGTTTACGTTAGATTACGTAAGCTTACGTTAAATTTTGTTTGTAAGATTATGTAAACTTACATCAATTGATGTAATTTTACACTATCTTAAGTAAATTTTAGTAAAACCTTTCAAAAATGCTTACTTCCAAAAAAAAACAATTTTTTGGCTAAAAAACTAATTTTTTAAAGATTTTCTTTATTTTTTTTAAAAAAATTCAAATTAAAACAAAACAAGTTTTGCTTACATTTTATTACAAAATGTTACTTGTTCTTACTTATTTAATTGTAAAAAAAAGTAAATTATGGTAAGAAAAGGTAATTCAAATATTAAATTAGATTTTTTTTTAGAAATTCAATTTTTAGTTAAATAAAACTTTAGAAATCATTTAAAATTTTATTTAAATTTAAAAAATCATATTAAATAATTAGTTATTAGACCAGCCGCCACCATTATCAATCACTATTTCAATTACCTTAATACAAAAATCTAATATTTCGATTAATGTATAATTCAAATTTTTAATTGCCTTACTTTTTTGAGTCTATTTATATATTTTTGGCATTTCTCTTTGGTTAAACTTTTTTGAAATCCATAAATTTTGTTTACTATTTCTATCTTTGTTTTACAACCAGATTTTCTTACAAATGATTTCATTTCATGCCAAACCATTTCTATGGGATTTAAATCTGGAGATCTGGGTGGAGATGGAATCTAATGGTTATTTTTTTTATTTTTCTAATATTTTATAACTAAAACAAATGTTTTTACCCATGTAATTGTATTTTTTTTTAAAAATGATCTGCATTCTAATGATTTATGTTTTGGATCATTATCCTGGTGCAAAACAAAATCTAATTCATAGTTTATTGCTCCAAAAGGGAGCAAAAAATCCGATAAGATTTGATTATACATTTTTGAGTCCATATTTTGATCAAATAACTTATTTTGAAAAATTTAAGAATATAAAAAATTGAAAAATAAATGTATAAACTGCAAATTGTGTTGCTCCTTGGTACGATATTCCACCCCATATATTAATTTTTGATAGGTTTTTATTAGTTGAAGGCATTGTATAAGGATTAGTTGATGGTAGTCTCCAATGAAAAAGAGGCCTATCAGAAATTTTGATTGTCGATTCATCTACAAAAATATATTTCTTAAAATCGCAGTCTTTATAGGTTAAACACCAAAGTAATCTTTTAAATTTGTCAAACTCTGAAAGTAATGGTGATTGCCTTAATTTAGAATACTTAAAACCTTGAATTTAAACAAAATTAAATTTGATAATTCACTTCATAGTATAAATTTAGTTACCAAACAATTTTCGATACTTCCAAACCACTCTTTCACTAATGCTAAAACCAAAAACTCTTTTGATTTCATTACTAATATCTTTCGAAGTAAAAAGACCAAAGTTTTCAAATGTTTTTTTCTTAATTTAATAAAATTAATAATTTTAACAATATAAATATAAAAAATTTCCAAATGCATACTCTGATGAAGTTAATCAAAATTAATGGTATTCGAGGCTTGCGAATAATTTTTATAACGTTTGGTCCTTTTTTTATCAATTCATAAATATACTTTAAAAATGTTTATTTATTTCAATCTAAAATCTTAAATCTTAAAACTATTAATATGTTAAAAAATTACTTTGACAGAAGGTATTAAGTGCTTGGAATTTGTTTTTTTCAGTTTTTCTTATAAAAAATGGACTATATCCTTTGCGCTTTAGAAAAAATATTTGTTTTCCAAAAAGTTGTTTTTTTGTTAATTTTTCTTTCATTCTTCAAAATTCATTTTGAATAAATACAAAGCGTTTGTTTTTTACTAAAATTAATTTTTCTTTTCTTATTACTTAATATTATATGGAGTAGTATATTAATAATAAAAGCATGGTTTTTTTCTTAATTCATTTTAAAATTTTTTTCTAAACATTTAAGATTAATTTACTTTTTATTAATTTGATTAATTTTTTCTATTTAATCGAGCTTATTTTAGCTTTAAAAGTAAAATACCAAGAATGCGTCATCAAATAAGAAAGAAAGTTAAACAAAATCAGAATCAATCACCAGCAGAAACTCAACAAGACAATGAAATTGTACAAAAAGTAAGTAAATTAAAAAAAGATGAAGATATTGAGATGATGGCAATAAGATACCATGTCCAAGATCCTCTTCATCCCTTTCATAGGCTGAATGGAATTACTGGAAGTATTGACCTATCAAAAATACTAGATGATATTCCTAGAAATGAGGTAATTTAAATAAAATCAGGGTAATTAATTTTTTTTATAAATTTTTTTTAAGCTAATAAAAGGAACAATTGTTAGTTTTTACCATGATATAGATGACCAGTATCTGGTAATTGAAGGTGAAATTTGTCACGACAAATCGTTTATAGTACCTAAGCAGAAAGTAATAAAAAAAAATAAAATACTAATAATGCTTTTTAACTAATTAATTATTTTAGTGCTTAAAATATCTAAAAGAATCTAAAGTCGAACCTAAACAAACAGCTTTAGAACAAACAATGACATCAATTTCTGAACAAATCAAATCTTTAAATGCTAATTTATCAAAAGTAAATGAAGAAAATCAAAGCTTAAGAGCGCTTATTTTGGATCATTTAAGTCCAACAACTTCGAGATGTAGTTCGCCCAAAAGAGATTTGGAAATGGATGAAGATGATTTCAAAAACAGTTAATAAAAAAATAAGTTTTAAAATAATAATCCTTTAATTTAATATTCAATTTTCAATTTATGCTAGTTTCAACATCAAAAGATTTCACAAATAGTTTAAGATCAAAAATAAATCAAGAATTTAAAGAAGAACCTAATCAAACTCTAGGATATTATAGCAAAAAATATCCTGGAAGGATTTCAAAAATAAAAAGTATTTTTTGTTAAAAATTAAAAAAATTTAAAAAAATTTTATTTAGTTAAAATTTTAAATAAATATTAATATCAAGTGGAACTTTCAAAATATGTTCCAGCTAATTCTTCATTTAATGAATGCTGGAAAAGAGCAGAAAGATGTTTGATAACCGAAAGATCAGTTGTTAAAAGAAAAATACAAAAAAATTAAAACTAATATTAATAATTAACTATTATTAATATCTAATAACTAATTATTTAATATGATTTTTTAAATTTAAATAAAATTTTAAATGATTTCTAAAGTTTTATTTAACTAAAAATTGAATTTCTAAAAAAAAATCTAATTTAATATTTGAATTACCTTTTCTTACCATAATTTACTTTTTTTTACAATTAAATAAGTAAGAACAAGTAACATTTTGTAATAAAATGTAAGCAAAACTTGTTTTGTTTTAATTTGAATTTTTTTAAAAAAAATAAAGAAAATCTTTAAAAAATTAGTTTTTTAGCCAAAAAATTGTTTTTTTTTGGAAGTAAGCATTTTTGAAAGGTTTTACTAAAATTTACTTAAGATAGTGTAAAATTACATCAATTGATGTAAGTTTACATAATCTTACAAACAAAATTTAACGTAAGCTTACGTAATCTAACGTAAACTAACTTAAAATTACGTAAAATTACGTAAAATTAAGTAAATTTACTGTTTCTGGACCTTTTGTAAAAACACTGTATAATTTTGAAATACAAAAATGGAAAAGTTTAGGTTTATTTATAAATTTATATTTTTTTAATTTTAAAAATTATAAAAAAATATGAAATTTAATTTAAAAAGGTTTTATATTTTAAAATATTTTATTTAATAATAAATTAGTCTAGCTGATTTGCTTGTAAGAAAGAAATTTAACAGGCTTTGTTATTGTTAATATAAATTATTATTTTTACTCAATTACCTTTAGTAAATTAAAAAAAAAAGGTAAAATCTAGCTAAATTATGCAAAATTTTTTTAGTAATAATATAGTTATAATATTATAATATAAACAAAAGGAAAACAAACATTTTTAAAACATTTTTTTAATATAAAAATCACTTGAATTTCTACTTTTTTTAGAAAAAGAAATAAAAATTTGAAATTATACTTTGTTTCAAATCTGTAAAATGAAAATTTTAAACAGAAATTATTTAATTGAGAATTATGGAGAAAGCTTAACGGATCAATCCTCATTAGATATAAATGATTCGTTTGATGCAATTGACAAAGATACATTTAAAGGTTTGGATAATTTGGAATCTTTAAATTTAACCGAGAACAATATCCAAACGATTGAGGAAAATACATTTGTCAACTTGGGAAAATTAAAACAAATAATATTTAATAATAATTCTTTAAAAGCAGTTGAAAAAGATTCATTCAGAGATTGTGAAAATTTAGAAAAATTAGATTTTTGTTCAAATAAAATAGAAACTTTTAATTTTGATGGCTTAAAGTATTTAAATGAATTAAATTTAGAATCAAACATGATCACAATATTAACAAATGGAATTTTTCAAGATTTAGAAAATTTATCTGTTCTTAATTTAAGTTCCAATAGAATAGAACAAATAGAGCCAAATGCATTTAAAGGTTTAAAATCTCTTAACATTTTGGATTTAAAACAAAATAAATTAACCAACTTGGATTATTCAGATTTATTTGTTGATTGCAAAAACTTGAAAAGTCTTTATTTAAACTCAAACCAAATAAAATCTCTTGGAAAAACTGTATTTAGTAGCTTAAACAATTTAAATGATTTATTTTTATGCGAAAACCAAATAAATTTAATCGATGAAAATTCATTCAAAGGTTTAGATTCTTTATTAAATTTAATACTTGACTTTAACCAAATAACAAAACTGGAAGCAAATATCTTCAATAAAGCACCTAGTTTGAAGAATCTTTCTATAATGGGTAACAATATATCAATCATTGATTCAGATGCATTTAGAGGTCTTAATAATTTACAAGATTTATATTTAACAAAAAATCAATTAGAATCACTAGATAAAAATATCTTCAGCGATCTCATTAATTTAAACTATTTAAACTTAAACGAAAATAATTTAACATCTCTCGATGATAATATATTTTCTAATTTAAATGAAATTATTAATATAGGCTTGTATAAAAACCAATTGGAAAATGTTGGAAAATTATTCACTGGTTTAAAAAATTTAGATGTTATAAAATTATCAGAAAATAAAATAAAAACAATAGATCCAGAAGCATTTAGAGGTAATGTGAAATTGAGCGAAATATCTTTGAATGCAAATCAGATTGTTTCTCTTGATGTTGATTTATTTAAAGATTTGGATAACTTAACTACCATATTTTTAAATTATAATAAATTAGAAATAATTCAATCTGATTTATTTAGACGTTTACCAAATATTAGTACTATTGGGTTAACTAATAATAATATAAAAATTATCGAAAATGAAGCATTAATGATTAAAAATTTAAGGGTAGTTAATTTGAGTAATAATAAATTAACTAATATAAATTCTGGTTTATTTAATAAAAATTTATCATCAATTTATATATCTGAAAATGAAATTGAATCGATTGATTCGGAAGCATTTAAACAATTAACTGATTTACAAACACTCGTTTTAAATGATAATAAATTAAAATCAATCGATACAGGCTTATTTTCTGATTTAAAATCACTTGAATATTTGAATTTAGACAATAATCAAATAACAGGAATAAATGGTGATTTTACATTAAATAAAAAACTATCGTCATTTTATATTTCAAATAATTTACTAAGTAAATTACCTGATGGTTTATTTAATGAATTGAATGATTTAACTACGATTGATTTAAGCAAAAATCAAATAGAATCATTACCAGATGGAATATTTTCAAATTTAGCATCACTTAAAATTTTATATTTATCAAAAAACAAACTTGGTTCTATAAATAAATCAATACTTGACAATGAGAATATTAAGATATTAAATTTATCAGAAAATATGATTTCATCTTTAGAAGAAGATACATTCTCATTGCTGAAAAATGTTAGTGATATTAATCTTGGAAATAATGGATTAAAATCAATTAATAATAATTTATTTAATGGTTTAAACAATATTAATACAATTAATCTAGAAAAAAATCAACTAGAGCAAATCGATAGCGAGTTTTTTAGAAAGTTTGAAAATTTATCTTTAATAATATTAAATGATAATCAAATAAAATCATTAGATATAAACATTTTTAAAGGTTTGAATAATTTAACCTTTTTAAAATTATCTAATAATAAAATTAATGAGCTACAAGTTGGATTATTTGATGATTTGATAAATCTTAAAAATCTTTATTTAGCTGGAAATTTATTGGAAAATTTTGAGCCTGGAATTTTTAATAAACTAACTTCATTGGCTCATTTAGATTTATCTAACAATAAACTTAAACATGTTGATTCTAATTGGTTTGGCAAAATGGAAAAATTGAGATCTTTAGTCTTAAGAAATAATCAGATAGAAAAATTAGATGAAAATTTAATGAATAATTTTATTTCATTATCTTATATTGATTTATCTGAGAATTTGTTTTTTTCATTCAATTTTAGAATTTTCAAAAATTTGAATCGATTCAGTCAAGTATCTTTTGAAAATAATAAGGGTGAAAAACAATTTATTTCATATAATACTGGAATTAATCGAGATACTTCAAAATCAACTACAAATGATTTTGAAATATTTCTCTCTCAATAATATTTAATTAGTAATAAAATTATTCTAAACATTTTAACTAAAAAACTTATCTTAATATATTTAAACTGTTTTAGAATTTAACTTTTAGCCTTTTAGCTAGAAAAAATTTTTTTAAATAAATTCTTAATTTAAAAAATTATTTTTGATATTTCAAGGATTATTTTGATCTAAAAATTTACTTTAAAGCTTAGTATATTACCGTATTTCCTTGCTTATTAGTAAAAAACCAAAAAAAAATAAAAACGCATTTTTAGTTGAAAAACTTAATTTGGTGCATCATTTTTATTCAATAATTACAAAATCTTAAAAAATTATTAATTATAAATTGAGATTAAGATAAATTAAAATATTGTTGACGTGGGGTTGTAGTTCGTACTGAATCTCTGGTGGAAACCTTCCGTTTTGGCATGTTTAAGGTTTGAGAAACAATTAGTTGAAATAGTTTCTTTAATAGCTTTATTAGAAATTGGCTTAAGAATAACTCTTGATATTTTAATAATTTTTAATTTTATTTTAATTTACAAAATAGTAGCTTCTTCTTAAATTTGTAACTAGGCTTAAAAACTTTAGAAATATATAATTATTCTTAAGTGATATATTTTTAGTACTAAATTATGGCGTTATATTAATATAGTTTTGACAATTAAGAATCGGTTCGGCTGGCCCTACATCAAGCCGTCAGCAATATTTTAAAAGTTTAAATTTAAGTAAAAATGCTGCCTTTAAGTTTAAATACTATATATATTTTCAATGTCTTTTGTATTTTGAGCCTGATTTTTTACCTAATCTTTTTCGAATACTGCCATCTTTTTAATAACTGGTGTTTGAATATTTAAATATAGATTGTAGTGACAACTCAAGTAACAGAGTTGAAGAATTTAAGAAAAGAAGGCTACTTGTTTCCACATGAAGTGTTTTGATGAAAGATGATGATAAAATGTTCTATTTTTTTTCAACCAATTTAAATTATCCTCTCAATAAAGAACAAACATTAACAAGCTTCCAAAAAAATTAAATATGTTTACATGTTATTGGGATTGCGTATAGATATAAGCTCATCTCAATTCCAGATGAAGCCAAAAGCGTAAAAGAGGAAGACCAAAAAAAACAAAATCTGCTTTATTTTACCAAAATTATATAATAAAAACATCAGAAAGTGATTCAGAAGAAGAGGATACAAGACAGACTACAAACTTATGAACATGATGTACAATTTAAACCACAGGAAAATCAAAACATAAATTTTCGGCGGAGATATTTAAACCAGATCAAGTTTTAGCAATTGATAACAGCCCAAAATTGATTTATAGGTTAAAAAATTCTGTTTTTTGTTTTGGAAAATTAGAAACTAATCAAGAAATATTGAAAGATATAATTTCTTTATTAAAACTTGGTTTTAAATTTATTCCTTCTTTCTTTTCTAATTATTATTTTGTCAATAAGGCACTATGTAGTTATATGAAATGGACAATTTAGTGATCTTTCTTATTTTAGGTTTGTGATCTATGTGTCAAAAAAGATCACATAATTTTTCAAGTTAAAAATTTAGTGAGCTTTAGATAAAAGATCACAAGGTTTTTTCTTAAAAAAATATTTTTTTTATTTAATACTTGGTTTGTTAAATATAACTAATTAATAAAATTTAATGAATCATTTATGCTAATTAAATGGATAATTAATTTTTTTTCTTTTTGTGTACTTTACTACAATGGACAGTGAGACCCCAAGCATTGCCGAAACTTCTTGAACAATATTGACAGAAAAATGACGATTTTTGACATTTCGAAAAAGTGCACCGCCAAGTTGTAAGGAAATTACCGTCTTTACTTCGCTTTCGTTTTGTTATTATCATTTTTGATCTACAGGAGCAAATATTATTATTTGATAAAATGCCCATATTTTGAAGTTTTTCAATCCAAAACATTTCATTTTTAAAATCCATTTTTTTAGAAAATTTATTTTTTGTATTAAATTATTTAAAAAAAATATATATATAGACCACATAATTATTTTTATGTTAAATTATGTGATCACAAAATAAAAAAGTTTGAACTAAAGATCACATAACTATATATTACCGTCAGTAAAATAAAATATAGCCGCACAATTTAATATTTACTGATTTTAAGACGCATTTAGACATCATAAAGTTAATCAGTTATGAAATGAAAAATCTGATTTGATTGGATATAAATAAGTAAAATATAAATTTTTATTAAATTATTAATTTTATTATATTATATTATATTAGTATGAACCCAATAGGCCTATTTCGACTAAAAAAAGTCTTCTTCAGGGGATCAATTCTAAATAAAAAGAAAATTAATATTTTAAACTAATAAATTTTTACAAAAATTATAATTATATTAAAGTTATTTTAAATATATTAATAAAAATATTAATAAAAAGAAAGAGTTTTTAAATTTAAGTTTTTTTGTATTTTTACATTTAAAATATTTGCATTTAAACATTTAAAAAAAATATTTATTAAATCAGCTTGTGTATTTTTACGTATTACATTGTCTACCAAGTTTGTCTTAAAAATAAAAACTCTAAAATCATTTATTATATCATGTTTTTTTGATTTGAAATGATAACCTAATACGTTATTATCCAAAAATGGTTTGAAATATTTAATATTATATAAATGTTTGTATATACGAACCGATAATTTTTTAAAAGTCTCACTTATATAATAAACTAGGCAAATTTTACACATAATTACATTTACTAAATTGTCACTTTGACAATAAGCATTACATAAAATGGGTATCATGTATTTACCAATAGGTATATAACTAGAAATTTCAATATATTTACAAGTAATACATTTATCTAGATTATATTTAAAAGTATGAAAAGATCTTTTAGAAAATTTTCATTTAAATTTCAAAATTTCTTAGCTGTTCTTAGATGTTCTCAGATGATGAACATCTAAGAACGAAAAAAAATTTTTTCTTAGAAAAATTCTAAGAACTAAGATTTCTAAGAACTGAGAATTTTCTTCACGTTGGTAATATTATTTTGATCTAAATTCAAAAATTTCAAATTTGATAAATTCTTGAATATTTCTGATGATAAATATTTAATTATTGTTTAATAAAAGCTTTTTTAAATTGAATAATTTTTAAAATAAAATTCATCTAAAAATTCAATTTTATTAAAACTTAAATCTATTTTAGTTATATTAATATTTTTATTGAAGTTTAATTTGATTACTTTTAAATCATTTCGCATAAAAGTTAATTCATAAAAACAATACATGATTCTAAAATCAATTATAGTGTTCAAAAACAATTATGTAATATAAAACTAATTTTTATTTTCTATCTTTAAGTCGGAATTTTTTTCTAAAAATTAAAATAAAAATTTTTTAAAAAGAGTTAATCATTTAGATAAACTAACGTCTGTTACAAAGAAACTAACGCACCTAAGGCTCTTATCCTAAATCAGGAATGAATTTAAGCTTGAGTTTTTAGTCTATAAATTGACTTGAACTCTTCCAAAGTGCTGAATCAATTGTTGGATTATCGTCAAACTGAATTTAAAAATATTAATTGAATTTAGAAACATAAATTGATTTTAGAAATTATAGTTTATTTTAGAACAGAGTATTGTTTTTAGATGCATATATTCATATAACACATGATTATTTTTTTAAGGCAAATTTCATTTATTTTAGTGAGATTTTCAATTTTTAGCCATTCATTTATCTTATTGAATCCATAAAATGAATTCAAATCTATTTTAGTTAATTCATTCAAATTTATATCCAATTTTTTCAGTTATTTTAAAAATTGAATTATTTTTAATGAAATTTATTTTATTATTTTCTAGCTTTATTTCAATTAGATTTTCAAAAAAATTACTAAAATCAGTTTCCTATTTTTCAATCATGTTATAACCCAATTCAATTGAAGTTAAACTATTAAAATTAATACTTTTTATTATATTGTTTATTGATTTTAATTTATTTTTTGTTAAGGATAATTTTTTTTAAGTAAAAAATATTATTAAATAATGAATTGAAAGATAAATATTCAATTTCTTTTTCTTTCAACTCCAATGATGAAAAAACAGAACATGTGCCATAAAATAATCTAAACATGTAACTAAACAAACTTTTTATAAGCTAGATAAATATTAAATATTATATATTTATGGTATCAAATCTAAGTCGTCTTGTCATCACGCAATATTCACAGTCAAAGAAACCATACTTAACTACATTGAAAAAAATTCAAGCTGTAAATTGATCTCACTTGATGCTGAGAAAGCTTTTGATAAAATCTGGCGTGATGGTTTATTTTTCAAACTCAAATCAAAACTAGATCACAATCTATGGCTAGTACTTAAAAAATTTTATGACTCTTCTAAAGGTATAATTAATGGTAAAAATGGCAGTTCAGACTTATTTAATATAAATTGTGGTGTCAAACAAGGAGGCTTACTCAGCTCATACTTGTTTAACATTTATATTAATGAATTGATTGAAGAATGTATAAGTAAGAACATTGGTGCTCTAGTTGGTAATATCAATACATCAATTATAGTTTATGCTGATGATATTATTCTTATCAGTCCTAATGACTCACATCTCCAATTACTTCTTGAAACTTGCAGTCAATATGGTGATAAATGGCGAATTAAATTCAATCCAAATAAATCAAATGTAGTTTGCTTTGGAAGATGTCTCATCTCTAAACGTGATTTTCTACTAAATAATTCTAAACTAAGCGAAGTAGAAGAATTTGAATACCTTGGCTTCATAATAAACAACAAATTTGACGCAAATGCAATAGCTTGTGATAGGTTTAGAAAGGTACAAAATTCTATTTTTTCTCTTTCTTTTTTAGGACTAAAACCAAATACAATAAAGCCTCAATTACAAGCATTTATCTACAAAACCTACTGCCTAACGAAATTTACGTATGGTATTGAAAACATGACGCTAAATACAGTAACTAGAAACCTACTTAATGTATGTCAGAACAAATGTATTAGACGAATTGTTGGTCTAAAGAAGTTTTGTCGAATGTCAAACATCTTAAAGTGTCTGAAGATCTTCAGCTTTGAACAATTATATATTTATTATAAATTAATATTTTTAAATACTATTAATAACAATGAACTCTGCTCTGATCTATTCAAATATTTAGCTAATAATTTAAAATGTAACAATAGAAGTAACTCTATTAAAAAAAATTTTCTCTTATTAGAACATATATTCAAAAATAACATCAAAAACATATTAAATAACTGTAAATATTTCAAATTAATTTTAAAAAAACAATTATCAACAAAGAATAATGGTATTTGTAACTCTATTAGTATTTGTCTAAATAACCTTAAATTTAAATTCTATAAAAATCTTTTAGATAATTTAATTTGTATTAATTTTGATGATATAACTTAAATTAAAATTTTTCACAATATGTATATTTAATTTAATCTTCATTCACTTATTTATTCTTTCTCTTAACACTTTTCTCTTTTTATTTCTTATTAACTTTATATTACTTTATAAATTCTTTTTTTTTAATTTTACTGCTCCAAAATTGGAGGTGAAGCATTAATAAATAAATAAATAAATATAGGTGAATCATGTTTTATTTTAAACTTTCAAATAAAATTACTAATAAAAAAATAGGAAAAGCATTAAGCTATGATTAGTTTGAAATAATTTATTCTTAAATTAAATCTTAACTTAATTAATTAATATTATTTTTTATAATTAATTAAAAAAAATATTGATGGAGTTTTATTTATGTGATGAATCCATACATAGTTTGAAAAAGGTTAAATATGTGATGAGCAAAAAAAAAAATTTTTAAAATGATGAAGAGTTTTTTTACGTGATGATTCAATACATCGGTTTACTATAATACTTTTGTAAAAACTTAAAATATTTAGTGCAAAATCAAGCTTTTCAAATCAAGATTGTCATAATTAATTTATTTTCAATCGAAAAATTTCATTCATTTTATCAATAAAGAATTTCAGATTTTTTTCTAAATTTTTGGTAGCGTAGTTTTATAAACTGATAATCTCCATGTTCCTCCACATTTTGAGTTTTTTAATAATGGACAATAAATATTACATTCACACTCATCCACTTTTAGATACATGTCATATGAATTAGCGCAATAACATTCATTACTTTGGTTTAATCAAAAATTAAATTGAAATAAAAATAATTATAAAAAAGCATTCGAACCCATTATGAAGACCAGCATAAGTGAAATTTTTCTCTTTGCATAATTCAATGCAATTCTGAGGTGAATTTTCTTGTAATTCTGTTGAATAACCAGTCATTGCTTTTATATTACTATCCATAAAACATCCAAGATAATCTAAGTAGAATTAAAAAATAAATATGAAAAAGGCATATTTTTTAATGATGTTTTTACAATTAGTTAAATTGAATGTATCTATAAGTAATTCATCGCTTATATAGACAGAAAAAGTATTACCAAGCGATTTAGAGCCACATTTAGAACCATCTATACAATAATAATCACATTGATTTTCATCCAATTTAACTGTTTCATTATCTTTTTCTAAAATGTTTCCACAATAGCAATAACTTAATTTAAATGAAATTTAAAGTTTTTAATAATAAAATTATATTAGAATTCATCTTTTAAATTTACTAGAAATAGATCATTGAATAGGTATAATTATATCTTAAACATAATTTGAAACAAAATTTAGGGCTAATCATCTTGAAATTTTTTATAACTATAGGTAATTTACCAAAATAATAGCAACCAATATAATCTTAATTTTAAATTAAAAATATATTTTAAATAAATTAAAGATTTTTTTTATTATTAAAACAAAAATGAAAAATACTTGATTTAGAAATATAGTTTTTTCTAAATTTTAATTCATAATTAGACCATGTGCCTGCGGAAAATAAGTTGTAAAATACTCGAGAATCAGAACCTTCAAAAGCATTTGTTTGAGTTAGAAGAATATATGTTGTTTTTTCTAAACTATATAAAACAGAATCAGAATTTATTTCCGAAATAGTTATACAATCTTCATAAATTAAATTGTCTAAATCATAAAATTTCCAATAAGTATTCGATATTTTGATGAACATTCTCCTAGCATCGTTTAAAATCCATTTATTAAAAAGATCGATATCTTAATTTATTTCTTATTTATTTATATAAAAAAATATCATATTTGATTAGATTAGTTACTATTTGCTCTATATACCGTTAAAACTTCTTTTGGATTTAAATTCGAATTATTTTCTTCACAAAATTCGTAGTCCAGTTCACCATACTGTAAGTAATAATTAGCACAATAGCATTCATTTCTAATATAAAAGAAAAAATTTTATAATATTTATATACTTTGTTTAAACTTTTACTTGTTTTGTAAGCCTGCATAGTTAAAACCTTTATTAAAACAAATTTTAACACAACTAATAGGAGCAGGATCTGTTTTTTTCAAACTAATATGATATTCACCCATAGCTCTTAAAATATCATCTTGATAACAACCAATATATTCTTAAAATAATTTAAATTAATGAGCAATTTTATAATTTATATAATTTATTATTCATATCACAAATGAAAGCAAAATTCTCTTGAATAAAGTTAAAGATTTGTATTAATTGTTTTTTTGATATTAATAAAAAGCTAATTTCTAGTTTTTACAGTCCTTATTTTATTGTTAATGTACAAAAAGAAAATTCTTTTTGAATATTAACAAATCTAATGTTTGCAAAGAATTTTTAGTTTTTACCTAATTTTAAATCGTAAAGAATTATTCAAATATTTAATTATATAACAAACTGTGTACCGTAATTTTCATAAATTGAAAAAAGATCTTCTCCTCCACATTTTTTTTGATTTTTTCCACAATAATAACTACATGAGTCTAAGCTAAATCTTTCTAGGTTTGAATATGAATTTAAACAATAACATTCAATACTTGAAATATTTTGATATTTAACAATTTTTTACAAATAATTTTTATCATATACCCAGATTTTAAAGCTAAATAGTTGTAATTATTTTCAAAGCATATAGAAGAACATTTTTCAATAGTCATATCATCTGATGTTTCAAAAAATTTTAAGGATTCCATCTCTAAAAATTCAATATTTAAAATATTTTCTAAATAAAATAATTTTTATTTTAATTGAAAAATATTTTTCTTTTAGAATGTTTTTATTTTTTAATAAAATTAATAAAAATTTACTTGATTTGTGGACAAACTTATAACATCCGATGTAAACTTAATCAAAAATTTTTATTTATTTTTTATTTATAAAATAACATGAAAAAAAAACAAATCTATACTAAAGTTTATTGAATAGGTATTAGGTTTTATTGGCTTTACTTTGAAAAAAAGTTGTGAATATCTTGTAATATTTGTCACCCCAATGTAATATGAATCTAATTTAAAAGCACATTTCTCTATTACCTCTTCAGTAAAATTGACATAATAATTTTCATTAATACAATAACAATAACTTATAAAAAGTAATATTTTAAATTTAATAATAAAATACAATAAAAATTTTTTTTTAGAAATTTTTACTTGGATGTATAAATAAAGAATAATCTTTTTTCATTTAAGCAAAATTCTATACATTCAAAGCTAGTATTAAATTGAATATTTTCAAAATTTATTAAATTTATTGAATAACATCCTATAACAGCTATATATACACAAATCACTAAGATTATGTTTTTTAATATAAACATCCTAGTTTAAATATACTTGCTTTAATATATTCAGTATTTACTATTTTTTTGATATCACGAATTAGGTATTGGAAATTGATTTCCAAATTATCTCCAAATTTATAATTTTTGAAAAACTGTTGTTGTTTATTTTCAACTAATAATTTTGCTAAATTTAATTCTTAATAGAAAAAAAATTTGAATTTTAAAACCTACTTGAATGAAAATTTTCAGTAAAAATCATCGACTCGATTAAATTTTCATCTTTAATGCTATGTTTAAATGATATATTATCTTTACATTTAAAAAAGCATAAATTTGATACAATCAATAAAAACCCAATATACATTTTTACCATTTATAAATATCTATTATGAAAAGGTTTCAAAAAAAATTAATCAATGGTTGTTGAATAATTCAATTTTATTTTATATGTTTTTTAAATTAAAAAACTAAATTTTTATCAATTTCTTAATTTTTAAAATAAAAATTTATTAATCATGCTTTTAAAATCGAAGTAAAAAAAATTTTTCAACCATAACTAAAATTAAAAATTGTAATTACTCTCATATTTTTTCTAAAACTTTCGTTTTGGCATTTGCAAGAATGTAAAGAGATATTGTAATTTAATTTTTTTTTAAATTATGGTTATTTTGCTTATTAAATAACGCTTGTCTAAAAATTTTAGGCTCAAAAAAAATTGTTATTATAGTCAATAAAAACAAAAGATATAGCTTTATCATTTTTAAATATTATTAATAATTAAAATTTATGTTTAATTTAAGAAAAAATTTAAAAAATTATAATTTGGTTTTCACAAATTTTTATAATTTATAAAAATTTATAAAATTTATCAAAAAAAGGACAAATAACGAAGAAATTAAATTTTAAAAATGAATTTCTTTTTCTTTATATTTTATAAAATTATATTTTAAAAATCTCTGTAACGTAAAAAATGGATGAAATTTGTTAATACTTGTTTTTATTTGAAACAAATAAAGCAAATCTTTTTGAAAAAACGGATAACTTTCAGTTATTTGATATGAAAATCTGTAATTAAAAATTATTTGACATATAACTTGAAACCCTAAACCAAGGGTCTAATTTGAGTTTACTTTGTCTTATTAAGGGTATTTGTATGAATAATATTCTACACTCAGTTATGGTCGAATGCATCCACACAGACATATGAGATAAGGCTCATAGATCTCACCACCGCTAATTCAACAAAATTTTTCATAATTCCAACTTCCCCTATTATAATTTTGATTTAAATAATTGAAAATTATCAAAAGTTTACAAAATCAAAACATATAAAATTCTCTTTTAATTTTTATGCTAAAAAAATAATTAATATCTTATTTTGTAGATAATTTAATTCTCTACACTAAAATGAATAAAATGTTTAAATGATTATTGTTATAAAAGCTGCAATTATAACAGAATAATTGATAATCTTAAATGAAAATTTTATATTAAATTAATAAAATATTAGAATGTTTTTTTTTGATAGGGGTAATCATCACCCTTCTACTATTACCCGGGCTTGGGACCGGGAGTAACGAATTAATATAATGATATGTAATTAATGAACTTCATTAATTACATAAAAATCATTAATTATATGTAATTAATTAAACTTACTTTAAACATACAGTAAGATATTACATATTACAGTAAGTTCAAAAATTGTTAGTAATATTTAATAATTTGCCAGTATATATTTTAATTATCATTATTAATAAAAAATTAAAAGTATTGTAAAACTGGCTCTTTAAAGCCAGTTATATTTTAATAATTTAAAATATAAAAAATATAAAAAATGTAGTTTTTCTTAGAACTGTTTATTAAAATAAAAATATCATTTTATATATAGTTTTTATTTGGGAGGTGCTACATCCCTCCCGTTTTTATTCCAGTGAGCAACTGTTATAGTTGCTCCAACTTCTACGTCCACTTGCTGAGTTCGGTATTCCCGAGCTTATAGCTCGGCTCCACCGAACTCGGTACCATCTAACAGTTCTATCAGCCTCAAGTGATCATTCACCTTCTTGAGGCTGATGAACGCATTCCTTGTTAGGCCCCTTGCCGGGCCTATTCTACACTCCACCAGTTCCGATTAATTGTTGTCTACCAGCAATTTACTTAGATCTTTGCTTAGATCGCAACACCCCGAAACAGATCCGGGATATTTGATACTATAACTTCCGCGAAGATGTCGATAGTGGTACGTTTGGATTATTATTATTATTTATTTTTTTGTTTTATATTTTCTTTATAACTTAAAAAAAATGTTAACTCGCTTACATCTCATTATATGTGGAAATTTAAAAAAAATTGCGCAAAATTATAAAAAAAATAAAAAATAGCTTCGACTTCAATTCAAAATTGAAACTGATAAAATTAAATAAATTCAAAATAAAAATTAATTTAACCTTAAGTATATAAAATGAGAACAAATTTGAATCAAAATAAAATAAAAGAAAATAAAATAAATAAAATATTAAGTTTCTGTTTTAATCTAACTTATTATTAATCGAATATATATTTAATTGGTGATTCATTTTCGGCTTTCTTCCCGTGCACCTTGGAATAATGTATTTGTACTCCGACATTACTTTTTGACGTGTACTGACAGTTCTTAAATTTACAATTATACTTATGATTTTCCTCCTCAACTAACATTTTCTCCTTGTCTGATTCGCTAACTTCGGCACTAATGTCGCTTGTAAAATCTTCCGAATTTTTTGTTATTTCTAAATTTATTTCTGGACTTACATTATCGCAAATTAACTCAGACCGTCTAACATTTTCTGACTCGCGGTTTTTTAATTGTATAAAGTTTAAAATCGCTCTTTTGTACACATCGTCCAAGTTTACCGCCTTATCTACTACGCTTAGATTCTTACTTTAATCACTCTTAACGCTTTTTCCTGTAACTTGAGTAACAAGTTCCTGCTTCTCTCTCATTTTATATCGACTTAATCGATTGTAATGTACCACGAGGCCTTTTTTGTTTTCTAAAGATCTAATTTCATAATTAAAATTGCTTATCATTTTCGTTATCACGTAAGGACCTGTATACTTAGGTTCGAAATTCTTAATTTGACCAACCGTTTGTTTAGGGTTGTTTATAACTACGTAATCATTTACCATAAACTTTTCAGTATTTCTTGTAATTTTATCATATTGTTTTTGGTTCTTAATGTGACTCTGCTCTAGCTTCTCAGTAACGTCTTCAATTATTTTACTCCGATCTTTGTTTCCATTATTGTTCAGATTCAAACTTCGATCGATTTCGCTCATTAGTAGTTTACCATAAATAATTTCGTTTGGTGCATAATCAGTTGAAAGATGCTTAGCATTGTTGTATGTAAAAACAACTTTGTTTAAAACCATATCCCAATCAGTATGATTCTCGTTCACAAATGCTGATATTAATTTCTTTACCGTCTATATGGTTCTCTCCGTAAGTCCATTACACTGCGGGTGATAACTTGTTTTTCTCAATTTCTTTATACCGTATTTTAAACAAAAATTTTCAACTGCTTTGGATTCAAAATTACGTCCTTGATCACTGAGCAAAGAAAATGGTACACCATGTTTTAAGACCAAATTATTTTCTAGAAAATCGACTAATTGCTTTCGCTATTAAAAATTTCGAAAAATAATCGACGCAAATTATAAAATATTTGTTTCTTCTCGGAGTTTCTTTCAATGGTCCTGCTATATCCACACCAATCATGTATCACGGTTTTTCAACTTTGATACTTATCAAAGGCCAAACGTTCGTTTTATTTTTAGTCTTAAATTTTTGGTAAACATCGCAAGACGCTACGTAATCGTACACATAGTTTTTCATGTTCGGCCAAAAGAACTTCTAATTTATAGCGTAAATTGTTTTCTCAAAACCCAAGTGACCAGCTGTTACTGAATCATGATACAACTTGCAGATTTTATCTCTTAAATCAGTTGGAACCACAATCACATCTACGTTTTCATTGTTTTTCACAAATAGTACGTTATTTCTAACGTTCATTTTATCGGCTAATTTTTCCCAAACTTTCTGACTTCCACACTCTGATCAATCTTTGTTATTTTTAAAACACCACTTCGCTAATTCCCTAATACTTGTTGACTCTGTTAATTCAGATAGTACTCAACTAAATAATAACTGTTTTGAAATTATTTTCGAACAGTTTAGGAATAAACGTAAATGTTCAAAAAAATCCTTAAACAATATTCCACTTTGTAAAGAAAGTCTAGATTTTAGACTAAATTTATTAGAAAAATTTTCAAAATATAAAATTCAACCGAGATCTAATTTATCTTCAGAACAAGTTAAATATCTTAAGCTTTTTAAAAAAACTAAACCTTTTATAATCCTCCAATGTGACAAAAACAATTCAAATTTCAAAAGATAATTATATTGCTTTATGTAATCAACATCTTTTAAATAATAGAACTTATTTGGAATTAAATTCCGATCCATTAGAATATACTATTGAAGATATTAATAATAATCTAAAAATGCTTCTAGATAACAGGGATATTTCAAATAAAGTTTATAATATTTTAGTATTAAAAGGTTTATCTAAACTAGGTAATTTTAGAATATTACCAAAATTACATAAAAATAAATTCGGAATAAGGTCGGTAATTAATTGTATTTCACACCCTACAAGTAAACTTTGTCTCTTTATTGATCTTCTATTTAAAATTACTAAAAGAATTTCAAATATACTAAAAAATTCACAGAATTTATTCCAATTCTGTGAAAATTTAGTCTTTGAAAAAAACGTTAATCTTTACTCATCTGATTTCGAATCACTCTACACTAATATAGATTTAGAGCATGCTACAAACCTAATAGTTGAATTTCTTCAACCTTCTTTAAATTTCAATCATATTACCCCACTAGGCCTTAAAACTATTTTTAAATTAATTTTTAATAATAATATATTTAAATTAGAAAATCGATTCTTCAAACAGATACTAGGGTTACCAAAGGGTTGTAAGTGTGATCCGTCTGTCGCCAATTTATATCTATATTTAATAGAAAAATCATGGATAACTTTAAATAACCCTTTAGTTTATCTGCGTTTCATAGATGACATCTTTATTGTTACTTATACTAAAATTAACGAAGTAGATTTGGAAAAACATTTTATCTATTTAAAATTAAATATAACTAGTGGTAATTCTATTCATTTTCTTGACTTAACTATCTCTTTTAATAATATTACTAATAAACTATCTTTTAATTTATATATTAAACCTACAAACCCACAATCTTATATATTACCTTCTTCCAACCATCCGAGTTTTATCTTTGACAATATCCCTAAATCTTTATTTATAAGGATACGAAGAATTTGTTCTTATTATAGTGATTTTTTGTTTCATTCTAAAAAACTTTCAATTAGTTTAATAAAGAAAGGTTACGATAATAACAAAGTTATAAGAACATGTAATATAGTTAGTAAATAGAGAGAGATAAACTTATAGAATATATAAAAATAAAAATGTTTCTTTAAATTCAAAATTAAATAATTTTTGGTTTTGCTTTAATTATGATTTTAATTACCCTAATATTAAAAAAGATTCTTTTAATATTTTCAAAAATTCTTTAATTAGTTCTAGTTTTAAAGATAAAGATAATAACATGGGAGACCAAGCTCATATACATTTCTTTTAACATGGCGGTTTGAGATATCCTATTCCTCCTCATGTATTTTAAAAATTTAATTTTATATATTTGTTTGTTAATTAATAATTATTAATTAAAAATATATCTAAAAATATATTAAATAAATTTATATTATATTTAAATATTTATTTAAAAAACTAAATTTAAGCTTTAAATGTTGACTGATAAAAATTATGATAAATGATTCTTTAGATTAAATAAAAAAAAATCGTTTTAAAAAATAGAAAAAACAGTTTTAGATTCTTTAGATTGAATAACAGATTTTGAATTGATATTTTTAAAATTTGTTAAAAAGCTTAAAATATATTTTCTAAATTTTACATTAGTAATAAAAGATTGAAAAAATAAACTACAATGAAACAAAAAGGAAAATTGATCAAGAAGTATTAAAATTTGTAAATTTGGATTATTTTCTAAGATTTCTTCAAAAAAAAATCCAAAAGCAATTGTCTGTGGTAAAGTCATAATAATAAAACCAAATGTAATACTTAATATTGAAATGGTTGATTTTTTCTTTTTGTTGATGGCTTTTAATTCTTCTTTACTTTTTTGTTTTAAAGTTGATTTTTTAACCATTAGTGTTTTCTTAATCAATAAAATATTAAATATAAGCATAATTGTGAATGGTATAAAACTGTAAACTGCCATATTCACTTTTTCCCATAATGGAAAAATTTTAAAATCAGGAGTATACCAATAGCAATTTTCATATTCAACTGGTATTCTTATTTCATTAGTAATATTTTTATAGGTTCCATTTTCTAATTGATTAAAAGTAATATTTTTGGGTTTTGTTGGCACATAATTTCCATTAAATATTAAAAAATGACTATTAAAAAAGAACATAAAAATTGAAATTGAGATACACCATATAAAAGATGATTTTAAAGTTGAAAATGGTAATCGACTAGCTAAAGAACCGGGTGTAGAAATAATAGTTACAAATCTATCTATAGTCATTATACTTAATAATATAGCACTTGAATGATACGAATATAATTGAAAAAACATTAATATTTTGCATGAAACTATATTCAAAAATTCTACTCTAAAATTGAAATTTACAAATACAAAATGGTTTAGGTTCCATTCAAATAAGCATAAAGTATCAAATACTGCAATAAATGATAGAAATACCATTGTAGGTATTTTTTTGAATTCAGTGCTAAATCTGAATATTATAAAACTAATTGTATTACCAATTAAACCAATTAATATAATCACAAGTGAGAAATACGAAATAATTTGTGTTGATAAAGGAAAATTCGACATGTTTATTTTTTCTCTTTTAAAATTGTTCTTCTAATATTTAAAAATAAAAGTTTTGGATAAAATTTCAGTAAATTTTAAACTTTCGTAATTTTATAAAAATAAATATTTATTTTATGTCAAATTTTATATCCATCTTTGTTTTTAGTAAATTAAATTTTTTTTTCGCAAATATTTCATTTTTAAAATAAAAACCTAAATTCAATAGTTTAATTTTGTTTAAAATTAAAAAATTTTAATATACTTTTCAAAAAAAAAAATTTTTTTTATGATTAATTATTAATTAAAATTTTAATTAATTTTTTTATTGAAAAATTTAAAGCAATTCACACCTTTAATATTAGTAGTTTAAAAGAGTATTTGTTACATTAAAATTATTTATTGTAAAAATAATAAATATTTTTTCTCAGTTAATTTCTATTTTATTACACGTGCATTAGGTTTTGATTGATTTTAAAATAATTTAAAAATACTTGATTTATTGTTTTACTTTTTTTTTGGTTCAATAGCTTGATAAGTCTTTGATCAAAATATGAAAATGTTTATGAAGGCTATGATTGTCAACTATTGATTCAAAAATTAATATAAGATCTTATTTTTAAATTCATAAGGTTTAATAGAAAAAATATAATAAAAAACTTGTCTTTTTTCATTTTATTTAAAAATGACTTAATCTCTTTTAACATTATATAAAATCATTTAAAAAAACTACGGCTTAAATGCTTGAATTTAAAATGCTTTTGTAAAAAAATTCGAATATTAGAAAGAATCAAAAAGTTTTGGTGAACATGCCCAAATAATTTATTTTGATTATTTTAAATTTTTCAAGCGTATTTCAGCTTGCATATTACAAGTTTTTTTATAACTTATGATCAAAAGATAAATTAATACAGAGTAAAACTCTGCTAAAAATAATTTATACTAATTAAGATTTTAAAGGGCGTAGGATTAACATAAAAGATAAAAAGATGAAATTTACTAGATAATATTAAAAAAGATAAATAAGATTAATTTGACTAGATAAATTTATTAATTAATAGATAATTGATAGCAACTAGATATTTTACTTTAAAAGTAGATAAAAGGTGTAAAATAAGAGAAAAGGATTAAAAAAAACTCTAAACCATTATAAAATTTTCTTTTTTTTTTATTTTTAGGCTGTAATATATTTGATTCCGCATTGTTTTTTTATCACGTTTGTTGAATTCTGACTTTCTAGTAAATTTGATCTTGGTTAAGTCCTTTTTTTTTAATATAATATATCTGTATTTATATTTTGAACTGTATTAATTGGACTGTCTGACCAAAGATTATTATATCTCTGGTGTTGTTAATTTTAAAATCAATGCGATATCTAAATAGAATTCGTATCTCACTTGGGTCATTTATTACTTTAGTTAGATATTCTACTCTTAGACCTCCAAATTGCTCTTTTTGGATAAATTTCAAATTGATCTTACATTTAACTTGTATCAGGTATCAGTTTATATAGTGTTAATCATTTATTATATAATTATAAATACTTTTCTCTTATTAATTAATTTTTTTATCTAGTGATTTAATTTATTTCTCTATCATTTAATAAATTTATATGAAAGAATATCTTTTTATCTGGTATTTAATTTTTTTATATAGGAGAATTAATCTTTTTTATCTAGTAAATTCATCTTTTTCTCTATCACCAATTAATATTTTCTCATTTTAAAGCTTAAGATTAAATTATTACAATTATTTAGTTTAAAATAAAATAAATTAAAATATGATTATTTAAAATTTTATTAAAAGCCTAAATAAAATTATACAATAAATTTTTGTGATTTTAAATGTAGGTAATTTTTAATACTTTTGGTTTTATTTCAAATATAAAATAAAAATATAGATTGAAAAAATAATATTTTAAATTACTGACGACAACGTTTTATCTGATTTTGAACCAGTATGTGATGTTTCACTTTTTTCAAATTTCTTTCTATAAAAATACAAAATATATCTTCTAAATTTAACATTTGTTATAAATGATTGGAAAAATATGCTGGAATGAAACAAAAAAGCCAATTGATCTATTAAAATCAGTATTGTAACTCCTTCAGAAAAGTCCGCAATTTTTAAAAAAAAAAATCCAAAAGCAATTGTCTGTGGTAAAGTCATAATAATAAAACCAAATGTAATACTTAATATTGAAATGGTTAATTTTTTCTTTTTGTTGATGGCTTTTAATTCTTCTTTACTTTTTTGTTTTAAAGTTGATTTTTTAACCATTAGTGTTTTCTTAATCAATAAAATATTAAATATAAGCATAATTGTGAATGGTATAAAACTGTAAACTGCCATATTCACTTTTTCCCATAATGGAAAAATTTTAAAATCAGGAGTATACCAGTGGCATATTTCTTTATCTATTTTTGATATGGTAATATTTTCAATACTTCCATTTACATTTAAGATTTCTGTTATATTTTTGATTTTTTCTTGAACATGATTACCACTAAATATTAATATGTGACTATTAAAAAAGAACATAAAAATTGAAATTGAGATACACCATATAAAAGATGATTTTAAAGTTGAAAATGGTAATCGACTAGCTAAAGAACCGGGTGTAGAAATAATAGTTACAAATCTATCTATAGTCATTATACTTAATAATATAGCACTTGAATGATACGAATATAATTGAAAAAACATTAATATTTTGCATGAAACTATATTTACAAACTCTAATCGAACATTAAAAAATGTTGTTACAAAATGATCTAAGTTCCATTCAAATAAGCATAAAGTATCAAATACTGCAATAAATGATAGAAATACCATTGTAGGTATTTTTTTGAATTCAGGAGTAAACCTGAATATTATAAAACTAATTGTATTACCAATTAGACCAAGTATTATAATACATACCGAAAAACATGCTACTATTTTTCTAAATAATGAAATTTCATCCATTTTCAAAACAAAAATTTTAATTCTTTTTTTTTTTTATATAAACTTTATCCAAGACTTAACTTGTATTTATTAATTAATATTCAATAATATTATTGACAAGTGTCATATTTATTTATTATTATTTTCATTTCGTGAATTTTTTATCTTTTTTTTCGATAAAATATTTTACATATTAAAAAAAGTAATTTTTTTCATTTTTAACTTGATTGATTAATAAAATATTAATAAAATTATAAAAACAATAAAAAATATTATTTAATGATGGGTATTTGAAATAAATTTAAATTAAAATAGTTTAAATTTTACAAGAGCATTTTTCAATGTTTTATAGTTCAGAAAAAATCGAAATTTTAATTAAAATTTTTTTAAACTTTGAATAAATTATTAAATAAATCAAGACATAAAAGCTCTTTTATTACATATTATAAAACAAGTCTATCGACTTTTTATATAATTTTATCTGTAATTAACAAAACAAGATAATAAAATCATTTCGATTTGATTGAATAGCTTTGTTTTCTTTTAATAATCTTTTTTTTTTAATCATTATATAGAGTTCTTTCTTCTAAGAATTGTTTTTTCTTTGATAAAGATCTGCAACATTTAAATTTTGCTTTGAAAAAATTTAAAATATAATTTCGAAATTTGATATTTGTGATAAAACAATTGAAAAACATGCTTGAATGAAATAAAAAAGCAATTGTATCTATTAAATGTAAAACTTGTCCTCCATATTTAAACGAATAAAACACACTTAAAAAATAACCAAAGCAAATAGTCGAAGGTAGAGTCATTAAAATAAAAGCAAATGTTATACTCAATATTGAAATGGTTAATTTTCTTTTTTTATTTACAGTTTTAATTTCTTTTTGAGTCATTTTCTTTTTATTTATTTTACCAATTAATAATGTTTTAGTAATTAATAATATATTAAATATTAACATTATAATAAATGGTATAAAACTATATACAAACATGTTTACTCTTTCTAAAAATGGATAAATACGAAAATCAGGCGAATACCAAAAACATTCAGCTCTTTTTTTAGGTAGATTTTGCAATTCAATTATTTTTATTTTTGTTCCATTTTGTTCAATTGTTTTAGTTATATTCTTAAGTTCCATAGGAATATAATTACCATTGAATATTAACAAATGAACATTAAACAAAAACATAATTAAACTTATTATCAAACACCAAATGTAAGCTGATTTTATGGATGAAAATGGTAAACGACTTGAAAATGAACCAGGTGTTGAAATAATAGAAATAAATCTATCGATACACATTACACTTAATAATATACCACTTGATTGCCATGAATAATATTGAATAAAAGTAACTATTTTACAAGTATAGATATTTAAAAATTCCAGTTTTATTTTAAAATTTGGATCTAAAAAATGATTCAAATTCCATTCAAATAGAGATAAAGTATCGAAAATAGCTATAAATGATAAATAAACCATAGTTGGTATCTTATTAAACTTTGAACTCAATCTAAATATTAAAAAACTGAGCGTATTACCAGTTACACCAAAAAATATTACCCCTAATGGTAAATAAGAAACTATTTTCGGAAATATTTCATCCTTTTCTTCATTACTCATTTTAGTGTAAATTAAATTTTTTTAGATATTTTAATTTTTTCTATTAATTCATCTATTATAGATATTGATTTATTTAATTCGTGATTATTTTTAAATTCTTTCTAAACTTAGAGATATTTGTTTTTTAATTGAAAATTTAAATTTAATTATAATAGCATGTTTTATTTTTTATTAATTTAATTATAAATATTTTTAATATCAAAATCATGTTAAATATTTGTTCTTTTACCTAAATTCGAAAAAAATAGCTTTAGAATCAGGATAAATATTATACCAGTTCTTTTCATGTCATAAAGGTTTTTACTAGATTTTAAACATTTTAAGATTTAGAGATATTTTTTTAAAAAAAAAATTAAAAATGAACAAATCAAAAAATATGTTGAATTTAATAAAAATATCTTTAAATTTTCAAAAATTTTTAGAAAAAAATAACCAGATTTTAATTCTTAAAACAAAAGCATTAAATTATATGAACCTTAATAAAAATTTGACTTATTATATTATAATTAAATAATGTTTCATGAAAATTTTTGGAAACTAATTAAAAGAAATTCTATTTCACCTATTAGTTTTGTATCAGCTAATATATTATACATTATTAATAATATATTGCAAAGGTTTAGAAACAAGATTTTTTTTACCAGTTTAATTTATTTTATTTTAAAAATTAGTTTAAAAAAACAAGCTATAGTGACTTTATCATCTTATTTTTTATCACCACTATTAAAAAAACCTGCAATTTGTCATTTAACTAATATTTTTTTTCCATTTTTATGCTAAAAAGTTATTTTTAAATTAATTGTAAAGTTATTAACATAAAATTTCGAAAAATCCTAATTTGATGCTTAAAATGATTAATTAAAGTAAAAAACAAAAAATTTTTACCACATGTATCAATCTCATGTAATATATAAATTTAAAGTAAATTACAGTTTAAATATTTATGCAATTTAAAATTAACCATGATCATAATATAGCTTGGTAAAGGGGTATATCTTCAACCAGTAGTTTGTTATGGGATGTGTAAAGCCAGAGAACGAAAGATAATAGTTAAGGCAGCCTCTGACTTTCTGGAGAAGTTTTGAAAGATCCGCTTTAGAAGTTTCGGTGGATCTTTTTAACCCTTTTTGGGTCCACTCGGCGCCAAGGAACTCAAGATTTTTTCATGCTTCTAAGACCGACTTGGCGCAGTATACTTGATGACGGTGAACTAATGAAGTAATTCCAACTAAAATGTCGTCCAAATGACCGTATGTATATGGTGTCAAATTTTTAATGAATTTTATTACAGAATTTAATACCATTTGTTGGACATAAGGGGCTTTAGACAGGCCAAATCGAAGGCGGTTAAAGATATAATACTTATTACCGTACCCGAAAGTAGTTATAAATTTACTGGGGTGTAGTGGCATATTGAAAAAGGCCTGCTTTAGATCCAGTTTTATGTACCAAAGGTTGGTCGGCCACTTTATCCTTATCTTGATATCTTGATCCTGTGCTTAAAGCCAACAGTCTCACCTGATTTGGCTTTAGACCAGATCCTAATACCATTTTTCCACTTATTAAATAAGTTCCTTGGTAGTGGGAACTCTTGATTAATAAGTGGGATGCTGGACTCTGGTACAAAAAAATCTACAGACTGTGTCGATTTGGAGGTGGGTACAGCCTGCAGCCCGAAATTTACGGACTATTCTATCATAGAGGTGGCGCTAATTTAAGGTAAAATGGTGCCTTAGATCAAATCTCATTTTTGTAAAGAACTAAATTATTCTTATTAACCTCCTTGTACAGCAACATTTAATAATAACTTTTTGCCGAAGAGAGTAAGAAAATAGTTTTCAATTTTTGATAGAAAACTTTAAAATCTTAAAAAAATGTAAGAATCTTGTTGGTTTTTCAGACATTTTGAGTCCCTACAAAGAAAGCTTAAAGAAGCCCAAAATAGTTTAAAGGATAATCATCGCTGCAAACTTGTACAAGATGTTTGTATACGTTGGGGAAGTACATTTGATTTACTTCAGTCTTTAATAAATAATAAAACAGCCCTAAAGCGTATTCAACATGAAACTGGATGCTTGAACATTGTTGAATATGTTCCCAATGATGATGAGTTTCTTAAAATTGAAGAGTTATGTACACTTTTGCAACCGTTGAAAGAACTAACAACTGTTTTATCTGCAAGAAAACACGTAGCAATTAATCATTTGTTTCCTCGTATTTACAATTTTGTTTATCAAGAATTCTTATCTATGTCAATTTATAATAGCCGAAAAGATCATATTAATTTTGTAATTTCGATCAAAAATAGACATATTTGTTAAACGATAAAATGTTTAAAGCAATTACTTATTGATATCCCAGTTATAAAAAATTTGAATTTGTAAACGATCCTATTGAATGTTCTAACTTAATAGCTGATGCCAAAAGTTTTCTCCACAATTAATTTCTTACAATATCTCAAAAAGAAATTGCTTCAAATACTCAGCCAATTCTACAAGCTCAATACTTAACTCCGCATAATTCAAGTAACGAAAATATTGATTCAGCATCTAGTTCTATTGAATCGAGAATTTTTTCACTTAATCAATCTACTAATTGTTCAATACAAAATACACCAGTAACCACAAAAACGAATAAAAGAGATAAATTTCCAAAAGCAGGCTTAATTAAGAAAGTTGAAGATTCCAGAAATAAAATAAGAATCGAATCTACTGTTTTTGATGATGAGCTTAAGTTTTATGAAGGTCAAAGAGATGCTTTTGACAAAGAGTCTGATACAAATGATCCACTTTTATTCTATAAACATTATCAATCTAATTTACCTATACTAACTAGCATTGTTAAAGAATTGTACTGTTTAACAGCAACTTCTGTGCCGGCAGAGAGTCTTTTTTCAGTAGCTGGATTTATTCAAAATGAAGAGAGAAATCGATTGAATTCAAAATATTAATTCAAAAAACTTACTTTTATTAAACTTAATTCAATGGTTGTAGAAACCAATAATTAATTAGTTTTTATTAACTTTTTTATAAAAAAGTTAAACTTGCTATAGCAAGTTTTAAAAAATACTGTTTATAATAAAAAATCAATTTATTTTAATTTTATAAAATTATTTACTTATTCCTATTTACACAACAATTTTTTTTAGGTTTTAGATGGCAATGTGATGAAAACTTTTCATTTGCTTTAAAACATTTACATTACTATTATTCTCACAGCTTTATGTACACTCACATGACACTTCTATTTCTTTTAAATATTTGATCTCTTACCAGCTAACATACCAGCTTTTCTCAGTGCAATTTTATTTGTTATTTTTGAATGATCAAAAATAATTGGACCATGATATGTTTCCAAATCACAAGCTCTCAAGCAATTATTTAAAATACCGAATTCGGTAATAATCACATAAAATTCCTTAGCAATTCTCCTTATAACACCTGGTAATCGTGGCAAATCTGAACCTCCTCGATCAATTCTCGGTATAGCTACGCTAACCTTTTCACTTCAAACTCTATTGTCCTTTAATTTCTTTTTTTGTTGTGTTTTTCCTCCATTTTTTCAACAGCTTTCTCTTGATTTATATTGACAGCATTTCGAATAGTAGAAATAATTGGTACCGACTTATCTATTACTACTGGCTCTTCAATTACTGGTGATTCTTCTTCAACTACTGGTGATTGTTCAGTTTCATCTTCAATTATATCAGTTTCAATCTCTGCATCATTTTCATAATGAGTTTCTACAAATTTTTTTTCATTTCCTATGTTTGATTTATTATTAAAAACTATTTCATACGTCATAAATTTAGTGGCTAGTAATTATAGGTAAGTTTACAAAAAAAAATTAATTAATTAATTAGTAAATTACCTGAATATTGTTTTGTGTTTAAATTATACATTATTTTAGGTAATAATCCAACCCAATCATCAGTGTTAAATTGAATCAGCATAGCTGCTAACATTTTTTCTAATGTACTATTTGCTTGTTCTACCAATCCTTGACTTTCTGGATTACGAGGCCGCCCATGAATAATTTTACAATTTCCATCCCATGAACTGATTAAATTTTTAACTAACGAATTCTTAAACTCGGTACCATTGTCACTTTGAAATATAAATGGTAAACCAACATATGCAAAAACAAATACTTCAAGACCTTCACAAACTTCTTCAGCGCATTTATGTTCTTGAGCCCATAAAAAATTAAATTTACTGAAGTGATCTATCACATGAGCTATCCAATTATAAATACGATTTTTTCTTTTACATGGTCTATGACGCATATCTGTTAAATCAATTTGTAAACGTGATAGAAAGTTGTCTGATCTAATCGGTCTTATTCTTGGTAAAAAAATCAAATAAATTTTTGTAATTTAGAGTAATTTATGGTAAAATCAAGTATTATTACATAATAAAACGTAAGAGTACGTTAAGAAACAGTTTATTACTTCTGTATGTAATTTTAGATAATTTTTCGAAATTTTACGTTTTACAGCGTAAAATTACGCATCTATATATTCAGCATTTACAAAAAATATAAACTATGATTTACAATTTGATTTTGATAATTCTTTACTAATTCTCTGAATCATGAATAAGCACTTCAATCAGAATGAATAATTGTGTTTGACAAAATGTACTGATAAATAACATTTAATAAGCGATTTGGAGCTTTGGGATGTCGTCTTGATAATTGAAAAAAAAAACAAATTTTTAGAAAAAAAATTGAAAAGAAAAGTTTTAAATTAAAACTGATAGTTTTTTCGTAATCTAAATTAAAAAACCAACACTTTAGTATATGTTAAAAAAACGGTAAGTTTTTCAATAAATGGGGTGGTGTCGATTTTTCAGCAATCCAATTATATTAAAAATATTTAAATATGTTACTATTAAAATATGCTTTTAATTATATTTTATAATATCAAATCTTCTAGAATTAGATAAATTAATATAATTTTGTTGATCATAATGTTCACAAAACAATATTCAATTGTTAACAAATTATGTGATCAAGTGTTCACATTTTACGGGAGGCCCAAAAAATGTTTTATACATATTTTAAAAAATCGCTCAATCGCTCAAAATAATTTACAGTATATATTTAATAATTTAATTAAAATCAACTTTTTTAAATTTATATTTCTTGACACACATCATCAATCATTGAAAAAAAAAATGTCTTAAAAGATTTTTGACATAAAATTAACAATTTATTTTAAAACAAAAGTTGCATTTTAATTGACTTTGATTTTAGCTAAAAGCTAAATTTGTTAAATTTAATCAAATAAATAAATATATATTTGGAAAATTTCTCTATTAAATTATAATGAAGAAAATAATAATTAAAACTTTTTTGTATTATATAATAATTCAAATTTTAAAATCGGAATCTGAATCAATTATTGATGATTCAGTATGCGATACCGATTATATTATAGATGAAGAGCTCTTTATTTTACCAAATGATACAAAATCAGGTTATTAAAAATACTTTTAAAAAAATCATTATAATTTTTGTTTAAAAAATTTTCTATATTTATTTTCAAAGCTTACATAGGCTGTTTCTCGAAAAAAATATTTCAAATTTCCAAGTTAATTTACACACAAAATAAAGAGCAATGTTTAGCTTTTTGTTTGAGACATAAAGATCTTTTTTTTAGTTTTAAATAGTATATTTTTAAATATTTTTTCTATATTATATATTTATTATTATATTTATTTATATTTTTTATTTTATTATTTATTAAAAAAAAAGTTCCATTCTAAGTTTAAATATTAAAGTTTAAAGACTTAATATTAAGTCTCAAATTATAGGAAGTTTAAGAAAATTAATTTGAAAATTGTGTTTTTTCAACACAAAAAAAAACCGACTTTTGTACTAAGTACAAACCACATTAAGCAATTATTTATCTTTTTAAATAAAAAGAATCATTTTTATGTTTTTTTGAATTTTTTATTTAGTTTAACTTGTTATTGTATGATTAACTTCGAAGATATAAAAAATGATCCAATAAACAATGATTATTGTTTTAGATATCCAAATTATTTCCAAGTTTTTACTACAAATTTAACAGAATTATCAATTCAAATTTCAAACAAAACAAAATCAAATTTAATAAATAATAGTTTTTATAACAATTTTTTTATTATTTTTCAATTTTTTTTATTTTTTTTCATTTTTAAAGATTATATTGGATGCTTTGATTTTGACCAAGATGAATATATGATGAAATCAAATGATATGAATGTTGGTCTTTGTATTTCATTATGTTTTAATAATAAGTTTAGTTACGCAGGATTAAAAAATAGGTTTCTTTTATTTTTATCATTAATAAACAATGAAAATTAAAATACTAAAACTATATTCTAAGTGATGAGTGCTATTGTTTGAATACATATTTAGATTTAGACGAATTAGATTTAGATTATTGTGATTACAAATGTAAATCAAGTAATGAATATTGTGGAAGTTATGATTTTATATCAATTTATGAGATAATTGGTATATTCTAAATTTTTTAAAAACAAACTTTAAATTGAAGATAGAATCTTATAATTTTAGAATATGTTGGTTGTTACAAAGATGATGAAATATTTAAAGCAATTGATGGTTACCATATTAAATTAAATATAAACTCTACAATAATGAGTTGCGTAAATACATGTATTGAAAAAGGATTCAACTACGCAGGCTTAGAAAATAAGTATACTAATATAAATTTTATATAAGAAGTTTTATTTATATTTTATTTATAATTATCTAAAGAATAGAATGTTATTGTGGAAATTCATACTCTAAATATGATGAATTGGATAATCAGTATTGTGAAAATGTAAAAAATTCTAATTTAGCTTTATCTGTTTTCAGAGTTAAAAGTAAAATTTATTAAAATATTCTGTTCTTTAATTTAAAATTTAAATTAAAACAATTAATATATTTAGAAAATAATATTTATGATTTATGGGAATCCGATAATAGTATAATTAAATTTATTAGAAAATCGAAATATGAATGGACACAATATATATCTAATAGACTAGTTTCAGAATATTATTTAGATAGTTATAAAAATGATGAAATTACTTTGTATGATAAAAAAAAGTCAGTTTTTGTGCGTTTAACTTCAAAAGATGCGTATAAAGGTGTTGATTTAATAGATTTTGATAAATTTATAAACTTGGGCACTTGGACAATAGCTTTAAAAAAGTCCAATTATGCCGATGATTTAAATAAAAGTATATATATGGAAATTTTTTTTTTTTATAGTTTAAATTAATAAATTAATATAAGGATATATTGGTTGTTTTCAAGATAATCTTGATGGTAAATTAATCGATTATTATTATTCAAATACAAATGGTATAACAGTAGAATTTTGTATCAATTTATGTTCAAATAAAAACTACGATTATGCCATTCTTCAACTTGGGTAATTTAAACTAGAAATTTTATCATATTATTTTCAAATAGTTTTCCTTTTAAAGAACTGATTGCTATTGTGTTGAAAATTTTGCTTATTATATACAAATTGAAGATGATAATTGTAATTATAAATGTATTGGAGATAATGCACCATGTGGTAGTGAATTAGCACTTTCCTTCTATTTAACAAAAGGATTCAGTTATAAGCTTTTTAATGAAAAAGATTGTTAATTTTAAAATTATAATAATTATTATTATTATAACATTTTTATTAATTTTATTATTTAAAAATTAGATTATGTGGGTTGTTATATGGACGCTAATATCAAAACATTAAATGGCTACTCAATTAAATTGCAAGATAATTCTCCTAAAAAATGTATAGAAATATGTCAAGATAAGAATTTTGATTATGCTGGTCTTCATAATGGGTTATTTATATATTAATTAATTAATGTTTATAATCTTGAAACTAATAAAAAAATATTTCTTTTAGAAATGAATGTTATTGTGGCAATATTTACAATAAATATCCAAAAGCAGATGAATGTGAGTGTAATATTAAATGTTCATCATTCTATTGTGGTGGTCTATGGAGGTTATCTGTTTATAAGACAAAATTAAATTATTAATTGAATAAGATTTTTTTTTTTAGATTTTTTAAAACTAGTTTTCTTTTATTAAACTTTTTACAATAAAAATCTTTTTTTTTCAATTAACTTTATCTATAAAATAAAAAGGCTTTTTGAGACAAGGGAATATTTAATTAGCTTTTGGTTTCTTTTTTCTTAAAAATTAATCTAAATTTGGAAATTTTAATTTAACTTCTTATTTTGTAATACTTTTTGTTTAAAAATCTTTTATTACTAATGTAAATATATTTTAAGCTTTTTAACAAATTTTAAAAATATCAATTAAAATTATTGATTCAAGATTAAATAAAAATTATATTTTTTACAAAAATACATTAAATATTTTATTAATTATTTATTAAAAATTAAATAACAAAAAATTAAAAAAAAAACTAATTAATTTTATGAGCTTGAAATATTTTGTCCAAGTTATAAAAATAAATTCCATGTTTAGTTCTAGGACATCAATACCTGTTCATTTGATAAAAATTTCGATTGAATCAATTGAACAAATATTTTTTGAATTTTATTTTATTTTTCATTGATGGTATTGTTTAAAAAAAATTAACACTAGATTTTCAGAGCCAGTTAAAGTTTAATAAAAATGAAATGCTGGTTAAAATTCTAATTGTAATTAAAATATTTCTGTTATAATATGATAAACCTTCACTCAAATTTTTTGAACAGTTTTTCAGCCATTTGCTAAATTAAGCATAACAGACATATATCAAAGGATATAAAATTCTTTATATTAATTGAGGAGGTACGGAGGGGACGAACTCCTTTCCATGACTTGTTTTATTATTAAGATACTTTTAAGTTAAAAGCATTTAGACAATTTTATTTGAATTATTTTACTTAAAAGAAATAATTTTGAAAATCTAAGACTAAAAATTTCTCAATTTTTTATGTTGGATTTAAAATAAAAAATTAATGAGATATGCCAAAGTTTAGATTTTTAAAATTTATTTCATTATTTATAATTCATTTATTTGTTTAGTGTGTTGGATTACCGCTGGTGAGATGTACGGGTCCTATAGAATACATATAGATTGAAATAAGAAACGTAACGTAACCTAGATACAATACTGTCTTATAAAAAACGTTCGTTAGACCACCAACAAAGCGCAAATATTTTAAACAATAAGGAATAAGTTAATATAAAAATCTTAAATTTCACTTTCCTAAAATAAATCATTTCTAAACCATCCTTTCTGGTGTTTATTGATGATTCAAATGTTTTTTTTTTTATATTTTTATTCAAAATTTATATATTTAAATGAAAATTAATGAAAAATACAATTTTTTTTAATGCTAATGATTTTTGACTATTTAGTATTCAAAAAATAATAAACAATATCAACTATAAATATAAAAAGATAAAAGGAAATTACTATAATAATAGCTATAATTGTTGATGTTTTTGTTACAGTTTCAACTATTTTTATTTCTTCTGATTTAATCTCACAATTAGATCCTGAATATTGATCGAAGCATCTACATTCGGGTTTATTATTTAAATCAACACAAAAACCATTTGATGAACATGATTTATTTAAACATAAATTTATTTTTGTTTCACAATTAAAGCCTTCATAAAACTCGTTACATTTACATTTATAACCATCTAAACTTACATTTGATTGAATACATGTTGAATTGTTTAAACAAGGATTAATAGAGCATGCTCTTAGATCATATTCACATGAATTACCAGTTAAATAAGAATAGGAACGAGTACATTTAAATTTTTTGTTTTTTTCATCTAACACGCATAAACCATTATTAGTACAATTTTTTAAACAATCAAATAAATCAAAATCGCTAATTAATAAACCAAGCAATTTTGGTTCTTCAATATTAACCAATTCAAAAGATTTATTCAAATAAATTATATCTTTAATAATAATTTAAACAATTATTAATATATTTGTATTAAATACTTAAAAATATTAATAAAAAGTACATTGAAGAGTTTTGTTTAAATTTTCTTTTAAACTTTGTATATTATATCCAAAAAATGCATTTGATAAATATTGAAAGCTAACTGTGTTATTAGCTATTAAATTAAATTCTGATGAAACTTTACTTGTTACTGTTATATTTGTAATAGATAAAGTATTATTTCTATCCGAAGTATCTATAATTGTATAAAATTTTAAAATTTTTTAATTTTAGTTTTATATAAAAATTGTCTTAAAAAATTAAACAACTTAATTGAATCAATTCAAAAGATATAAAATCCAAAAAATTCAAATCAAATGTTAAATTATTTACTTTTAAAAAATAATTATTATTATATACATTATTTCCAAATATGTTATTTTTAATATTATTTATATTATTTTTCGAAGCACAAATAATCGTTTGATTTAACTCAATTATAAACAATATTGAACTATTAGATTCAAACAATTGGTATCTATTTGTAGAATTTTTAAAATAAAAAATCAATAAAACTCCATCGTCTCTACCAATAGCTAAATTTAGGTTTTTTAATAGTTTCAAACTTTTTAATCTAAATTCTGAATTTTTGTAGTTAGAAATAAGATTACCAGTTGAAATATTGAAGATATTAATGATTGAATTGCTACCGGTTATTAAAATATCTTCATTAAGTAAATCAAAGCTTTGAATTGTTTCATTTTCATGATAATTTTTAATAGTTATATTAAATTCGTATTTATTCGTATTATTAAAAACAATAATATCCGAGTCACAGATCATGATTAATGCTTCTTTTTTATTGTATTTTAAAAAGTTAACAGGTTTCTCACAAGCATAAGTAGTTTCGGTATAGATATTTGAAAAATTCAACAAATTCCATATTCTAGTGATACCACCTAATGCACCAGTAGCTATTTTATATTCATTTATTTTTTTCTAAACTGCTTATCTTACGTGCATGAGCTTGATCTTTTGAACTATTAATTTTCCATTTGACATATTCCACAATTTAAATGCATTAAAATTAACAGTAACCAAAATAGATTCATTCAAAAATTTAACCAGACCATCAGATTCTCCAATTTTGTTTATAATTTTGAAATTATTATCCAAAAGTATTGTTTGTTTGTTCAAACAACAGCTAAGTATATCTTTAATTCAAATTATAAGCTAATCAAGTTTATATATTTAAGTGAATTTTTTTTGATTAAAATCTTACATGGTATTTGAGATAGAGCTTTGTTTAAAATTGTTATTAATAAAATAAGAAAAAATTTAAGCTTAATCAAAAGCATTTTATTCATTTCTTTCTAATGAGGAAAAAAAAATTTACTTTTTTTTATTGTTTTCACAAATTAATAGAAACATTGTTATTTTCAAAATTTTAGATTTTGTTTATTTATGAAAAGGATATTAAATCATAAAATTAATAATAACTAATAAAAAGCAGTTTTAAAAATTTAATTTAAAATTTTTTTGTTCGCTAAGTAACAAAAAGATCATTTTTTTTATCAATTTGTCTTATATTCTTCTAATAATAATATTAACTCTTTGAGACATGTTTTTTTGAAAATAATAATTTCAATTTCTTTTATTATTTTTCCTATTTTAAAATCGTTTTCACAAGATTTTAAATATATTAATAAAAATCTTTGATCAAAATTATTGTTTTTTAATTTAGAACTTTGAAGAGCTAATAAAGCTAAATTTTCTGGCTGTTTTTCTAGCTAATTTTATTTACATTTTGATTAAAAGTTTACCAAAAATATCTGTATTGTTAATATTTAAATATTTTTATTTCATAACTATTGCTTCAAATGAAATAAAATTTATTTTTATTTGCTTAAATAATTTATTAAAAACTAAAAACTTTTATTTTAATTGGATTAGAACAATATAATATAATTTTTTTTTGAATGCTTTATTTAAAATATTAAAAAACATTATTTGAAATTATTTTTTATAAATTTAAAGGTAATTAAATGTGTTTTATTATATTTATCAAATAATTAATTTATTAATATAATTTTAATCATTTTCATTTGACTTCTCTACAGCAAATTTAACCAATTTAGAACAACGTTTTTCTAAATCAGAAACATTATGTTTTTTATTTATTATACTTAATAATTCTTTATTTTTAGTTTTTTTTGTAAGCAATTTAAACCATTTTTTTATCTTTTCGATCAAATATTCAATTACTAAATTGCTTTGGTCATCAAATGTGCCTTTTTTTCTTATGTATTCGAAATTGTAAGTTATTATTATAATAAACATGTTTAATAGGAAAAAAACCATGCATATAAAAAAAAATATGCATATAAATATTTCAAAATAAGAAAATTCACCATTATAGAAACCATTAGGTACACGATTTAGAATCATCAAAAATGTAGTTTCAAATGTAGAAACTATAGTCGAAAAATATGAAGATTTTTCATTCAAATTTAAATAAAGCAATTGCACAAAAGAAATCCAAGTAATTACAAAGATCAAACTAAAACACGCTAATTCATTAAGACTTGATTTTAATGTCCACATTAAAAACTCAATATTTTTTTTAAATCTTAATAATTTTAAAAACTTCAATGATCCAAAAAAGGATAAAAATCCTAGAAGAATTCCAAGTGTTTCATTCCAATAACTTAATAATTGTAATTTAACTATTTTTTGTTTAGACAATTTATCAATTAAATCTTGTTTAGGATACAATCTGTATAAATAAATAGCCAAAGAAGCAAATGAAAATGAAAATATTGTCCATTCAATATAAATCCAAAATTGTTTGAAATATTGTTTAAAACCTAATTTAATCAATGATCTAATATTTTTGATCATAAAAAATACAATAAATACCAAATAAATAATATTAAATGATAATATGAACGCATTTAAGCTTGAATTTAGTTCATATAAAATAACTGGCTGAAACCTTAATGATTTAATTAAATTACCAGTTGGTAATAATTCAAATAAAATTGTACAATATGCAAATAAATTTAAATTCACATTATATAAAGAAAATTCAATAAATAAAGCTCTTGTTTGTTGATCAATCCAACTTAGTTGTTCTAAATTATATAAATCTTGCTTTATTTTATTTAAACTGTTTTCTCTTTCTAAATTTAACTTGTAAACATAACCACCTCCAAAATAATTTGAATAAACACCTAAATATGGATATGTTTCCAATTCATTTGAACTGTAATATTTAAACTGATCCAAATATTTAGAATAATTTGATTCTTGAAGACTTATATTTGAACTTAATTCAGTCCATTTTAGTTCAAAAGTTGACTTTTCTCGATTGAAAAAATCATAATCTGAATAACATGTTTGATTGTGAATTCTATTTTTACAATTATCTTTTTGAATTCTTAATTGTCTAATTATTGGTTTTCCAATTACAAATGATGTTAAATCATTTAAAAAACATTTTATATTAGTTTTATTTGAATTATAAAAATATTGAGAATCAAAAGCTGGAATCAAATATCTATTTAACCAAATCCAAATATCTTTAACTTGATTTGCTTCATCAAATGAATTCTTAACATTATTAATACCAAATAAATTTTTAAGATTATTTTGATATTTAAATGAGTTTAAGTCTTTATTTGTATAGGTAACCATAATCAATATTATCAGAAAAAGAGAATAAATAAATATTTCTCTTAAAATACTTAATGATTTCTTTTGTTTTATGTATTTATTTTTAATATTTTCTATATCACCAATATTTATTTTTGTGTTTATGATATTGTCAGGCTTATAATTTGTATTATTTTCATTTAAATCTTTATTATTTAAATTGAAGTTATTTTCATTATTTTTATTTTCAAAAGGGTCATCATCAAAATTTGTAAAATTATCAGTTTTTTTCAAAATAAAACCCAATAAAAATGTTATACCAGCAATCTTTTTTGAAATATGAAAAAATTAAAAATTTATCTTGTATAAATTAAATAATTAACAATTTTACTTGAATTGGCTGAGTTAGTAAAAAAGATGTTAAAATCGAAACCACAAATGATGTTAACCATTTTTGAACTTTTTCATCACCAAAAGAAATTCCTTTTATAATTATAAAGAAAAGTGAAACACCGCTAAAAATAATTGATAGTAAATAAGCTATTATTTTAAACCACCAAGGAAATTCTAATTTATTTTTATTTTTTTTATTTCTAATGATTTTTTGTTTTTGTATATTTTCTGCATTCATGGTCTCTGTTATAACCTTTTTGTTTTTACTTAGTTTTTCTTTTAGCTGATCTCTTCTTGATTTTCTATTTTTCGATCTTCTAAATAATTGTATTAATAAAAAACTTGGTGGGAATAAAATCAAGTTTGAAATGATTCCAATACAAATCTTTTAAAGGTATTTGATATTTAATTAAATAAGTTACTTATTTAGTAAAATAAACTAAAATAACAATACTTGTTGAGGAGTAATGCAAAAAGGCCCTATCACTAGACCAATTGTTTTTTGTGATTTATCAATATCATAATATAAAATATTTACCAACATTGTTAAAAATAATAAAACAACTCCACATGTTAATCTATCTAAACGAGTAAAGGTGCTCAAGGTTGGTCTTGCTAATATAGAAAACCATAAATGGCCATCACTAAATTTATCTTTTGTTTGTCTTGTTAATAAATATTTTATATCTTTTATATGTGAATCACTTGCAGAAATTAAATTTCTATTAATCAAACCATCATCCTTATCTACTGCTAACCTTTTAGAAAATATAAATAAATTTTAAAATTTTAACAAAATTATAATAATGATAGACCATTTTTCACATATAAAGATAAATTTCTGACCTGCTTGTAAATCAGAAACAATAATGTGTTTTAAATACCATGATGAAGTGTTTCTTGTTTTAGCAGAATTATCATGAAGTATTCGGCATATATTTAAATCACCTAAAGGTTTCTTTACTGACATAATAAATGTATCATTAGCACTTCTTTGAAACAAGTATTTATCTTTTGTATCTTGACTATTTAGTTCTCTAACTGAAGATTCACCATTTTGACCATATAAATTTATAAACACCTTTGAATTAGTTCCAGCATCTTTTCTTGAACCAGTAAATACACATATTTCATAAAAATATTGATCATCTATATTATTGTCTTTTAACAAATGAATTTTTGTTTTTGATTTATCTCTTCTATCCATTATGATACAAAATAAAGATAGAAAGGCATATAAACAACATATTATAATAATAGTTGTGTATATAGTTGGATTTTTATCAAATGAAGAATTAAAAAAAATTTGTTCAAAATTAATTTCAGTTGGTAAGACTATAAATCCTCCAGCAAAATCAGTTAAATGATTTGAACGACAATTAGTATATTTAAAATTTGTGTTTTCTTCTATAACCTCCATTCCATCTGATAACCATTCACCTGTTTCTTTATTTAAATAATAACAACCTGATGAATACACTCTAATTGAAAAATCACTAGAAAAATTTAATCTATTTAAATTATTTGAAAATAGATATTGAATATTTTTTATTGATGAATTATATTGTTCAATGCAATAGTTTAAAAATTCATTTTCATTTAGTTCTTTTATTCCTACATTTACATATCTATCTTTCAAAAGATTTTTTGTATTGTTCATATTTGAAAATATTTGATAATAACTTTGATTATTGTCTTCTATTAAATCTTGAGGACATAAAACTTTTAATAAATCATATTTTTTATTTATTAAA
This sequence comes from Brachionus angularis, assembly GCA_021432725.1. Lineage (NCBI taxonomy): Eukaryota > Metazoa > Rotifera > Eurotatoria > Ploima > Brachionidae > Brachionus > Brachionus angularis. The sequence goes on from JAJVDD010000007.1 coordinate 1,862,553, forward strand.
CTTGGGTTTTCATCAAATTTTATTAAAACTAAATATGATATTATTGATTCATTTTCTGGTTTTATATGAATATGTAATGAACTTTTTTTATTTTTAAACTCAATTTTATGAATCAAAAGGTTTTCTAATATTTTTTCTTCAACATTAGCATTATTTGTAAAATTTAAACTATTCACATAATTAAATTTTGGTATTATATCATTAGTTATATATTTTTTGATCAAAATCTCAAAGGATCTGTTTTCATTATGCACATTTAATTCTAAGCCATTTTCTTTTAAATAGCTTAAGCTAATTATTGATGAATTATCCGTAAAAGAATTATTATTTGATTTTATTGATTTTGGTATAGAAAATGATTGTATCATTATTACTTGCTCTGAACAATCAATATTTTTATCGCATTCTGGCATTGGTCCTTTAATTATTCCATTTTCTAATTCAATATTTTTAAAATGTTCATCTAATTTTGTCTTTGCATATTTAATATTTATTGATTTTGTTTTTATTTCTGTTTCTTGTCCAATGCTTAAATGTTCTGTTGTTATATTTAATAAATGATTTAAAATTTCAATTGTATTTTTGAAACGATATAATGATATTTTTGTGTCATTTTTATTATTTTCATATAATAAAATATTTGCAGATGTATCAACTATTTTATTTGCTGCTTGTTTTAAAAAATCAAATCCAATTTTTTGTGAATTATTTAAAAGTGATTTAGAAAGCTTCAAGGTTTTGTCTTCAATCATATTTGATATGATATCATTTAAGTCGTTTGAATTTACGGTTAATATTGATAAAACTGAAGATATTAATTTTAAACTGCTAATATCTGAAATAGGCAAATCAATTGCAATCTTGGTAAATATTTCTTTAATTTTTAAATTATTATTGTTATTTATATTGCTTTGAGAATTTAATAAAGAAGTAAAAGTAATTATTGTCCTCACAACAAATTGTAATTCACCATTTTTTAATTGTTTTAATAACTGTGAGTTTTCTTCATTTCCAAGTAATTCATTTGTGATATTCTCAATAAATCCTGGTTTTAATTTAACAGTTACTACTTGTGATAAATCATAAATTGTAATAGCATCTGAATCATCGATCACTTGTACAAACAAATAAACCCTATTTGAATCATAATCTGGTCCTTTAGGTAATTGTATTTCTAATTTTCCTATTTCATTATAATTTAAAGCAATAGGGTTTGAATCATTTAAAAATTTTGCAAAATATTCATATCTAACTATATATCCGTCATTATCTACCCAATCAAAACATTCAATCAAAAAATAAGTAATCATCACATAGCCTTCTGTTGAATTGATTCTACAAGATCCATTAAATGGTTTTTGATTTATTTTTAAATTTAAAACACTATTACTTGCCAAATATTTATTCGTATATTTATTTAAAACATGAATGTAAAATTCAATTTTCCAATACAAAATTGATGGAAATTGATTAAATAAACTATTTGAAATCGTTAAATCTTTGGTTTTTGATCCTGTTATATATCTATATATAAATGTTTGATTTAAAATCTGCCAATTTTCTAAATACTGAGTTAAGTTAGATTTTCTATATAATATTCTATACTCATATTTTGTTTTTGCTGCATCTTCACAACCATCTAAACATTTACTTTGTATAATTAGTTGATTAGCAGGATTTATTCTTTTAAAAAGTCTAAATAGTATACAAAAGTTTTCAATTCTACATCTTTAAATATTTTTTTTAATTAAGATTTAATTTAAATATCAAAAAAATTAACTATAATAATTTTACTTTGAAGAAGGAAATGGAATTTTCGAGGCAAATAATAATAATTCAATTTGTATAAACTGATAATATGTTTTATTAAAATATTGTGTTGATATTAAAATAAGATTCGTTTTATTTTCTTTATAAAACATATTTCCGCCTTGAATCGTGAGAATATTTTGTGTTTGATCAAATTTAAAGTCATCTATTTTTTTAAAACAAATTTTAATAAATTATTAAAAAATTTCCTTTTGATAAACTTACTAACCTGAATTAGCAAAACAAGGATTTTGAAAGCTAACTTTATTTTTAAATTTAATCAGATCAAATTCATCAGCTAAATTAAAATCGTTTATATCAAATTCGGGATAATCTTCATTTTTTGGTATATTAAAACAACAAAAATTAAATTTCAATAAATTTGTTGAATATAAAAAATCCATATCATATGAATATTTCACTGGGTTTATTTCTAAAATTTGATCTTTTCCTATTCTTATATAATTTAAACCATTTTCTTGTCCAAAAACAGCTATACCACTCGGAATTATTTTTATGTAAATTTCTTTTGTTTGTTCTTTTTTATTTGAAATATCTTTAAAATCAGTTGCAAATAATGTGCATTCAAGGTAAAACATTAATTTATATAAACCATAATAAAGCGTGTTGCTTCTAATAATCAACTCAGTAGTGAAAATAGTTGGATTTTGATCTAAAAATATTTCTTCTGAAAATTCTAATTTATCTTGATTTAATACTTGTTTAAATATTCTCCAATTTTTATTAATTGTATAATTCTGAACACTTTGGATATTGATTTTTAATGAGAATTTTAGTAAATCTGCTCTTTCAAATATTAAGGGGAAAGAAGCATTTGATTTTAAATTTTCATCCAAATTTAGGTCCATATTTAATTTAAAATCTAAAAATATAAATAATTGAATAAATCAGTTAAATATATAATCATGAGATAATTATTTATTTAAAATATTTATATTTACCATAAATTATTTTGACCATTTGAGTTAATATAAAATCATCTATATCTAGAAATTTAGCGGTTATATTAAAGTCACCTAATACTGAATACTTTTTATTCAAAATAATCATATCGCTATAATAAAATTCATCAATTAAAGCTGTAAAAAGAAGCATTGATGCTCTATTAGGAAGAATATAATTTACATTATCAATATAAAAGTTTGATGTTGAAACTATTAAATCACTATAATAGTTATCATATTTAGTGCTAAATAAAATTCTACCATTATTATTTGCAGAAGAACAATCAATCAGAATCATATTTCCTTTTTTAATTTTAACTGGGTTAGTGAATACAAAAGTATTTAATTGAGAATAAACGTAAATTGTTTGGTTATATATAACTGCATAATTTAAATTAGATGATTGATTTTTTGTTAAAAATGATGAACAGCTAAAATCATTATTACATAAATTTCCAAATGAAATTACCTTTTAAAAAATGAACCATTAAATCATTTTAAATCGAGTTTATAAAAGTTAATTGTATAAAAAAATTGCAATTTAAACAAATGTATAATAAAAACCTGCTCAAGTATTAAAAGAGATAAGATGTTTTAAAACTAAATCAAATTGTGATGTAATGTAATAATAATTTAAAAATTGCAAAAAAATTAAAACCACAACTTGATTACTCACAATTCAAATCGAAAAATAAAAAATTAAATTATTAATACTTGTATATAGATATATCCTTCTGTTGAGCCAACATACTCAAAACCAGTCAAACTTGAATCAAATTTAAATTCAGAGTTTAAGAGTAAATATTTGAATTCATCTGTTGAAAATAAAGAGTCTTGTAAAAAATTTGAATTTAAATCAGGACCAAAAGAAGATTTTAAATTGTTTGTTAATTCTAATAAATCAGTTTCATTATTATATCCATAATCTATTTCCAATGTATCAAATCTAAATTGAGTTGTAATAAATAAACTACAATTTAGTTCTCTATCAAATGTTTGATTAACACCCCAACAAAACAAATCTAAATCTCTTTTATTAGTAACATAATAATTTCTCTTTATTGAAATATTAGTATTTAAAAAACTAGCTTTTAAATTATAAACTTCATAGTTAGAGCTCGTATTGGTGTAATCTTTAGAAAAATCAAAATAAGTAATATAATATATTTTATCAATCAAAACACTCGAATAAAATCTCCAATTGTATAGATAATTTAATTTAACCAATTTAGAATTAGAAATGTGATAATCTGATATAATTAAATTATTAGTATCATCAATAGCTAGTAAATCTGAAATGGTTATTGTTATGCTTATCATGTTTCCTTTTTTACCTAAAACCGAATTAGATAAAGTTATAGTATTTAGACCTTGGTTTAGATTAAAGTTTCCTATTAAACTTTTATTAGAATAAACAAAATCTAAATTAGATTCATAAATCCAATTTGAACATGAATCAAACAAACCACACCAATTAAAGTTTAATAACTATTGTATGAAAAATTAGAAAATTTTCAAATTTTAAAACAATTTTTTTAATAAACAGTTACTTCAATAGTTATACTACCAGATTTTAAAGCATAAAATTTAAAACCGGTTATATTACAATCAAATTTAAGTTCAGTATTTGGTAAAATAAACATTCCTGTTCGACTTGTTGAAATAAAATTTGTTATACTTAAATCTGATAACAAAATACCAAAAGCCGAAATCGGAATATCTTCAAAATATTATAAAAAATCAATAATTTTTTAAATTTAATATTATTTTCCAAAGAAAAAAAATACCATTCATTTCTTTTGTTGTATTTTCTTGGTCATATTCTATTAGTAATTTATCATTTCTATTATTACTACCACCTATTACCAAACAATTTATTTGTTTATCCAAAGTTTTATTTGTATTATTGCAGAAAATATCTATGCTTTTAACTTTATTTGAAATAAATAAAAATTATTTTAGAATTTATTTTATGAATGAATTCAAATTTACAAGTTTTTATATTGAAGTTTGTATTTAATAATCTTGAAATTGAATCATTATTTGAATATTGGTAATAAAAATTTAAATTTTTAGCTTCGGTAAAAGGAATTAAAAACTAGCTGAATGTTCATAAAATATTTGATCAATTAAACAGTTGAACATAAATTTATAATTTTTAGTAATTTCCAATTTGATTAATTTATTCATTTTTATTTCAAAATCAGAATAAATTGATTCTCCACTTTGATCTAGAGCTATTTTAGAATTATTTTTAGACAAGTCTAAATATACTAATGATCCTTTAGGAATCAAGACAGCGTTTTTTAGAATTATTTTATTATAACCTAAACTAGCATTTATTGACATATTAAATATATTTGCAAACCCGGGATAAGAAAGAGTTGAAGTAAAATAATCAGCACAAGATAAAATTGAACCACAAAAAGAAGAATATGATCTTAATTGAATATTAATTTGGCCAGACTGAGTTGCATAAAATTCGAAACCAATTAAATTAGATTCAAACTTGAATTCTGTATTTGTCAATAAATAAAAACCACCTCCAATACCAACTTGTTGATTATTAGTTAAATTAGCTTCTAGTTCAGCTCCAAAATGAGATTTTAATTTTGCTTTAATTATTTTTTATTTGATAAAAAGATTTGATATTAAATTTATAAGTTTCATTTTATTACCGTTAACATTTTGTATTGATGGATTATTAAAATCATTAATATTAAACTCTATTTGTGTGTAATTAGTAACAAATAATGTTACAAAATTTATTTTATCTGAATCATCCGAAATAGTACAGCTTGCATGTATTACTTTTTTTTTAAATAGATTATTAAATACAGTATTAAATAAATTAATTATAATGAATTCTTACAATCAAATATTTCGTATTCTCTGGTTATATTTAGACTTGAATTTAAATATATTGAAGTCAAACTAAATTTACTAGAAATCAGGTCTGGATCTAAATTGTGTTTATATTCAAGATTAAGAATACATTTAAAATATATTTTTTTGAATTCTTAATTGTCTAATTATTGGTTTTCCAATTACAAATGATGTTAAATCATTTAAAAAACATTTTATATTAGTTTTATTTGAATTATAAAAATATTGAGAATCAAAAGCTGGAATCAAATATCTATTTAACCAAATCCAAATATCTTTAACTTGATTTGCTTCATCAAATGAATTCTTAACATTATTAATACCAAATAAATTTTTAAGATTATTTTGATATTTAAATGAGTTTAAGTCTTTATTTGTATAGGTAACCATAATCAATATTATCAGAAAAAGAGAATAAATAAATATTTCTCTTAAAATACTTAATGATTTCTTTTGTTTTATGTATTTATTTTTAATATTTTCTATATCACCAATATTTATTTTTGTGTTTATGATATTGTCAGGCTTATAATTTGTATTATTTTCATTTAAATCTTTATTATTTAAATTGAAGTTATTTTCATTATTTTTATTTTCAAAAGGGTCATCATCAAAATTTGTAAAATTATCAGTTTTTTTCAAAATAAAACCCAATAAAAATGTTATACCAGCAATCTTTTTTGAAATATGAAAAAATTAAAAATTTATCTTGTATAAATTAAATAATTAACAATTTTACTTGAATTGGCTGAGTTAGTAAAAAAGATGTTAAAATCGAAACCACAAATGATGTTAACCATTTTTGAACTTTTTCATCACCAAAAGAAATTCCTTTTATAATTATAAAGAAAAGTGAAACACCGCTAAAAATAATTGATAGTAAATAAGCTATTATTTTAAACCACCAAGGAAATTCTAATTTATTTTTATTTTTTTTATTTCTAATGATTTTTTGTTTTTGTATATTTTCTGCATTCATGGTCTCTGTTATAACCTTTTTGTTTTTACTTAGTTTTTCTTTTAGCTGATCTCTTCTTGATTTTCTATTTTTCGATCTTCTAAATAATTGTATTAATAAAAAACTTGGTGGGAATAAAATCAAGTTTGAAATGATTCCAATACAAATCTTTTAAAGGTATTTGATATTTAATTAAATAAGTTACTTATTTAGTAAAATAAACTAAAATAACAATACTTGTTGAGGAGTAATGCAAAAAGGCCCTATCACTAGACCAATTGTTTTTTGTGATTTATCAATATCATAATATAAAATATTTACCAACATTGTTAAAAATAATAAAACAACTCCACATGTTAATCTATCTAAACGAGTAAAGGTGCTCAAGGTTGGTCTTGCTAATATAGAAAACCATAAATGGCCATCACTAAATTTATCTTTTGTTTGTCTTGTTAATAAATATTTTATATCTTTTATATGTGAATCACTTGCAGAAATTAAATTTCTATTAATCAAACCATCATCCTTATCTACTGCTAACCTTTTAGAAAATATAAATAAATTTTAAAATTTTAACAAAATTATAATAATGATAGACCATTTTTCACATATAAAGATAAATTTCTGACCTGCTTGTAAATCAGAAACAATAATGTGTTTTAAATACCATGATGAAGTGTTTCTTGTTTTAGCAGAATTATCATGAAGTATTCGGCATATATTTAAATCACCTAAAGGTTTCTTTACTGACATAATAAATGTATCATTAGCACTTCTTTGAAACAAGTATTTATCTTTTGTATCTTGACTATTTAGTTCTCTAACTGAAGATTCACCATTTTGACCATATAAATTTATAAACACCTTTGAATTAGTTCCAGCATCTTTTCTTGAACCAGTAAATACACATATTTCATAAAAATATTGATCATCTATATTATTGTCTTTTAACAAATGAATTTTTGTTTTTGATTTATCTCTTCTATCCATTATGATACAAAATAAAGATAGAAAGGCATATAAACAACATATTATAATAATAGTTGTGTATATAGTTGGATTTTTATCAAATGAAGAATTAAAAAAAATTTGTTCAAAATTAATTTCAGTTGGTAAGACTATAAATCCTCCAGCAAAATCAGTTAAATGATTTGAACGACAATTAGTATATTTAAAATTTGTGTTTTCTTCTATAACCTCCATTCCATCTGATAACCATTCACCTGTTTCTTTATTTAAATAATAACAACCTGATGAATACACTCTAATTGAAAAATCACTAGAAAAATTTAATCTATTTAAATTATTTGAAAATAGATATTGAATATTTTTTATTGATGAATTATATTGTTCAATGCAATAGTTTAAAAATTCATTTTCATTTAGTTCTTTTATTCCTACATTTACATATCTATCTTTCAAAAGATTTTTTGTATTGTTCATATTTGAAAATATTTGATAATAACTTTGATTATTGTCTTCTATTAAATCTTGAGGACATAAAACTTTTAATAAATCATATTTTTTATTTATTAAACTTGGGTTTTCATCAAATTTTATTAAAACTAAATATGATATTATTGATTCATTTTCTGGTTTTATATGAATATGTAATGAACTTTTTTTATTTTTAAACTCAATTTTATGAATCAAAAGGTTTTCTAATATTTTTTCTTCAACATTAGCATTATTTGTAAAATTTAAACTATTCACATAATTAAATTTTGGTATTATATCATTAGTTATATATTTTTTGATCAAAATCTCAAAGGATCTCAAAATTGATTAAATAAACTATTTGAAATCGTTAAATCTTTGGTTTTTGATCCTGTTATATATCTATATATAAATGTTTGATTTAAAATCTGCCAATTTTCTAAATACTGAGTTAAGTTAGATTTTCTATATAATATTCTATACTCATATTTTGTTTTTGCTGCATCTTCACAACCATCTAAACATTTACTTTGTATAATTAGTTGATTAGCAGGATTTATTCTTTTAAAAAGTCTAAATAGTATACAAAAGTTTTCAATTCTACATCTTTAAATATTTTTTTTAATTAAGATTTAATTTAAATATCAAAAAAATTAACTATAATAATTTTACTTTGAAGAAGGAAATGGAATTTTCGAGGCAAATAATAATAATTCAATTTGTATAAACTGATAATATGTTTTATTAAAATATTGTGTTGATATTAAAATAAGATTCGTTTTATTTTCTTTATAAAACATATTTCCGCCTTGAATCGTGAGAATATTTTGTGTTTGATCAAATTTAAAGTCATCTATTTTTTTAAAACAAATTTTAATAAATTATTAAAAAATTTCCTTTTGATAAACTTACTAACCTGAATTAGCAAAACAAGGATTTTGAAAGCTAACTTTATTTTTAAATTTAATCAGATCAAATTCATCAGCTAAATTAAAATCGTTTATATCAAATTCGGGATAATCTTCATTTTTTGGTATATTAAAACAACAAAAATTAAATTTCAATAAATTTGTTGAATATAAAAAATCCATATCATATGAATATTTCACTGGGTTTATTTCTAAAATTTGATCTTTTCCTATTCTTATATAATTTAAACCATTTTCTTGTCCAAAAACAGCTATACCACTCGGAATTATTTTTATGTAAATTTCTTTTGTTTGTTCTTTTTTATTTGAAATATCTTTAAAATCAGTTGCAAATAATGTGCATTCAAGGTAAAACATTAATTTATATAAACCATAATAAAGCGTGTTGCTTCTAATAATCAACTCAGTAGTGAAAATAGTTGGATTTTGATCTAAAAATATTTCTTCTGAAAATTCTAATTTATCTTGATTTAATACTTGTTTAAATATTCTCCAATTTTTATTAATTGTATAATTCTGAACACTTTGGATATTGATTTTTAATGAGAATTTTAGTAAATCTGCTCTTTCAAATATTAAGGGGAAAGAAGCATTTGATTTTAAATTTTCATCCAAATTTAGGTCCATATTTAATTTAAAATCTAAAAATATAAATAATTGAATAAATCAGTTAAATATATAATCATGAGATAATTATTTATTTAAAATATTTATATTTACCATAAATTATTTTGACCATTTGAGTTAATATAAAATCATCTATATCTAGAAATTTAGCGGTTATATTAAAGTCACCTAATACTGAATACTTTTTATTCAAAATAATCATATCGCTATAATAAAATTCATCAATTAAAGCTGTAAAAAGAAGCATTGATGCTCTATTAGGAAGAATATAATTTACATTATCAATATAAAAGTTTGATGTTGAAACTATTAAATCACTATAATAGTTATCATATTTAGTGCTAAATAAAATTCTACCATTATTATTTGCAGAAGAACAATCAATCAGAATCATATTTCCTTTTTTAATTTTAACTGGGTTAGTGAATACAAAAGTATTTAATTGAGAATAAACGTAAATTGTTTGGTTATATATAACTGCATAATTTAAATTAGATGATTGATTTTTTGTTAAAAATGATGAACAGCTAAAATCATTATTACATAAATTTCCAAATGAAATTACCTTTTAAAAAATGAACCATTAAATCATTTTAAATCGAGTTTATAAAAGTTAATTGTATAAAAAAATTGCAATTTAAACAAATGTATAATAAAAACCTGCTCAAGTATTAAAAGAGATAAGATGTTTTAAAACTAAATCAAATTGTGATGTAATGTAATAATAATTTAAAAATTGCAAAAAAATTAAAACCACAACTTGATTACTCACAATTCAAATCGAAAAATAAAAAATTAAATTATTAATACTTGTATATAGATATATCCTTCTGTTGAGCCAACATACTCAAAACCAGTCAAACTTGAATCAAATTTAAATTCAGAGTTTAAGAGTAAATATTTGAATTCATCTGTTGAAAATAAAGAGTCTTGTAAAAAATTTGAATTTAAATCAGGACCAAAAGAAGATTTTAAATTGTTTGTTAATTCTAATAAATCAGTTTCATTATTATATCCATAATCTATTTCCAATGTATCAAATCTAAATTGAGTTGTAATAAATAAACTACAATTTAGTTCTCTATCAAATGTTTGATTAACACCCCAACAAAACAAATCTAAATCTCTTTTATTAGTAACATAATAATTTCTCTTTATTGAAATATTAGTATTTAAAAAACTAGCTTTTAAATTATAAACTTCATAGTTAGAGCTCGTATTGGTGTAATCTTTAGAAAAATCAAAATAAGTAATATAATATATTTTATCAATCAAAACACTCGAATAAAATCTCCAATTGTATAGATAATTTAATTTAACCAATTTAGAATTAGAAATGTGATAATCTGATATAATTAAATTATTAGTATCATCAATAGCTAGTAAATCTGAAATGGTTATTGTTATGCTTATCATGTTTCCTTTTTTACCTAAAACCGAATTAGATAAAGTTATAGTATTTAGACCTTGGTTTAGATTAAAGTTTCCTATTAAACTTTTATTAGAATAAACAAAATCTAAATTAGATTCATAAATCCAATTTGAACATGAATCAAACAAACCACACCAATTAAAGTTTAATAACTATTGTATGAAAAATTAGAAAATTTTCAAATTTTAAAACAATTTTTTTAATAAACAGTTACTTCAATAGTTATACTACCAGATTTTAAAGCATAAAATTTAAAACCGGTTATATTACAATCAAATTTAAGTTCAGTATTTGGTAAAATAAACATTCCTGTTCGACTTGTTGAAATAAAATTTGTTATACTTAAATCTGATAACAAAATACCAAAAGCCGAAATCGGAATATCTTCAAAATATTATAAAAAATCAATAATTTTTTAAATTTAATATTATTTTCCAAAGAAAAAAAATACCATTCATTTCTTTTGTTGTATTTTCTTGGTCATATTCTATTAGTAATTTATCATTTCTATTATTACTACCACCTATTACCAAACAATTTATTTGTTTATCCAAAGTTTTATTTGTATTATTGCAGAAAATATCTATGCTTTTAACTTTATTTGAAATAAATAAAAATTATTTTAGAATTTATTTTATGAATGAATTCAAATTTACAAGTTTTTATATTGAAGTTTGTATTTAATAATCTTGAAATTGAATCATTATTTGAATATTGGTAATAAAAATTTAAATTTTTAGCTTCGGTAAAAGGAATTAAAAAACTAGCTGAATGTTCATAAAATATTTGATCAATTAAACAGTTGAACATAAATTTATAATTTTTAGTAATTTCCAATTTGATTAATTTATTCATTTTTATTTCAAAATCAGAATAAATTGATTCTCCACTTTGATCTAGAGCTATTTTAGAATTATTTTTAGACAAGTCTAAATATACTAATGATCCTTTAGGAATCAAGACAGCGTTTTTTAGAATTATTTTATTATAACCTAAACTAGCATTTATTGACATATTAAATATATTTGCAAACCCGGGATAAGAAAGAGTTGAAGTAAAATAATCAGCACAAGATAAAATTGAACCACAAAAAGAAGAATATGATCTTAATTGAATATTAATTTGGCCAGACTGAGTTGCATAAAATTCGAAACCAATTAAATTAGATTCAAACTTGAATTCTGTATTTGTCAATAAATAAAAACCACCTCCAATACCAACTTGTTGATTATTAGTTAAATTAGCTTCTAGTTCAGCTCCAAAATGAGATTTTAATTTTGCTTTAATTATTTTTTATTTGATAAAAAGATTTGATATTAAATTTATAAGTTTCATTTTATTACCGTTAACATTTTGTATTGATGGATTATTAAAATCATTAATATTAAACTCTATTTGTGTGTAATTAGTAACAAATAATGTTACAAAATTTATTTTATCTGAATCATCCGAAATAGTACAGCTTGCATGTATTACTTTTTTTTTAAATAGATTATTAAATACAGTATTAAATAAATTAATTATAATGAATTCTTACAATCAAATATTTCGTATTCTCTGGTTATATTTAGACTTGAATTTAAATATATTGAAGTCAAACTAAATTTACTAGAAATCAGGTCTGGATCTAAATTGTGTTTATATTCAAGATTAAGAATACATTTAAAATATGAATTACTTATCAAAGCATTAAAATAAAATCTCCGATTTGAAGTAACATTCAGTTTATACGACTTTTGAGAAGTGAAGTAATAATCTGAATATATTGAATCATCATTAGTTGTGTTAATTGCTAATAAATTAGGTCTATCTAAATAAATCATAATCATTTGTCCTTTTAAAACTTGAACTGCCGAAGTCAAATTAAATTTGTTGTAGCCTGGTTTTAAATTGTATGAGTACAAATAATCTGTTTGTATATTATCTATATAAGGATAATATTTGTAAAAATAATAAGAACAAGATTGATTTATTTCAAGTGCACATAAATTTCCGAAATATTTAATCTAAAATGAATGTTTTAATTTAAATAGAATTTTAAATTATAAAAAGTATTTTTATATTATACAGATATATTAATTGACCCATAATTAGTTGAATAAAGCTCGAATCCAGTCAATAAAGTATCAAATTTAAATTCTGTATTTGGTAGAACAAAAAAACCATTATTAGAATTACTTGTAGCATTCAAATTAGCAAAATTAGAATTTGTATCATATGTTCCAAAGTAGGAAAATTTTCTTTCTTAAATAATGAAATTTTTATTCTAATTATTAAAGATTTTATATTGTTTAAAAATAATCAAATTTTCACCATCAAAATTACAAGTATTAGTGTTATTTGAGTCGTCAGAATCAAATTTAGCAGAGAATGTATCATTTTTAATTTGACTAAGACCAATGACAGAGCATTTAATTGTTTGTTCTAATGGTATTTTAGAATTGAAACAATAAATATCAAAACTTCTCACTTTAAATAAAATAATTTTATATTTTTGTTTAAGTTTAAAATTAAAATTATTTAACAAAATTACAATCGTCTAGTTTAATTGAAAAAGTGTCAAATACTTGAGTATAATTTAATATTCTTGCTCTTATCAAATATTCACCGGGTATTTTATAGTTATGGTTGAAATTTATTTTATTAAAGTAATATTTTTCCTCAATATAAACATTAAATCTAATTCTGCAATTTTTAAATTTTTGAATCTTTTGAAATACTTTACCATCAGAAGAGACATAATCTGAATAAAATGCAGTGCCTGTTTGATCGATAGCTATATCGAATGAAGGTTTTAAAAAAACCATCGATCCTTTTGGCACAGTTATTTTATTTATTTGAATATTATTAAAGCCAAAAACTACAGGCCAAGATCCTTTAATAATGGTTTTAAAATCAGATATACCAATAAATTGTTTGAACATTTTAGCGCAAATTTGATTTGCACTTGTATTACACAAGTATGGAAATGATCTTATTTCTATATCTATTGTGCCTGATGAGGCCAATGAATAAAAGTTAAATGCGACCAAAACAGAATCAAGTTTAAATTCAGTGTTTAATAAATAATAGCTAAATCCTTTTATAGTTTTTGAATTTATAGTATGATCAATATTAATACCATTGTTTACAAATCCAAAATAATCAACCAAATAACCTTTTGGTAAAGAATACTTTCTTTAAATAATTAGTTACTAATATAAAACAATTAGATATTAATTTACCAGATAATAAAATTTTTAATGATTGACTTTGATCGCCAAATTGAATTTCAATTAAAGTTTTATCTAATACAGAGAAAACATGTAATTCGCAATTATAATTAAATGCATCATTTAAATCATCACATATTATGTGAATAAAACCGTCTTAAAATAAAATTGATTTAAAGGTTTAACTATCAATAAAAAAGTTGAAAAAATATTCAATAAATTAAATTATCTTTTATTTAGATAAAAGTTTAGTTTAACTACAGTTTAATTTATAATTAAAATATTAATTTTAATAAAACTTACTAGTTAGCTTTTGATTCAAGACAAATGTTGGATTGACTGAAAGTAAAAAAAGCAAAAAAACTAAGCTTGTCAAAATCATTTTTATAGAATATTAAAATAATTTTTTTTTAACTTTTTAAAAATTAAAAGAATTTCTTTTTTCATTTTTAATATCCGTTGTTTCAAGTTTAATAAAAAAGAAAACAAAAGTGAAAATAAGTGATATTTTAATAAGCGCTTAATTAAACCAAATTTCATTTTTGTTTCTAAAGAAAAACTGAGATTTTGGTAAATAATCAAAAAATTATATAAAATGTTGTTTTTTAGTTTAATTTGTTTTTATTATTTTAGATTAATTTATATTTTATAATCTTAAAAGCTTTGATTTATTAAATTTGATCATAAAATTTGAAACATTTTCCATCTTAAATTTTAGCTCTAAAAAAATTTATATAAATATTTCGTATAAATTTCTAAAAACAAATAAAAAAATTACATCCTGTACTCAATTAAAATTTTTTGCGTCAATATTTTTACAACCGAACGATTATTTATGATCGATAATTTTATGATCGGTTTAGTTAAAATTACGAAAAAAAATTGACAATTTTAGGGCGTTCATAGGCGTTCATATGGCAATAAATAGGATCTAGAAATTATCGTTTTTTTAATATTCTTATTTATTTGTCTATTTTATACTTTTTTAATATACTTTTTTTAAATAAAAAGATTTAACACATTATATAATTAAAATTGCCAATATGCAAACAAAATTTAAATCTTTTAAAAAAAACTTAATTTAAAAAAGATAATGTTTTAAAATATTATTTTAATTTTGACAGAAAATAAAATTTTTTACATTTTAGTAATTAATATTTAGAATATAAATATAAACCCAATTTTAATTCCAAATATTTTGAAAAAACTAATTTTCTTTAGATGTTTATCAATACAAATAAATTATAAAAATAGCTTAAATTCATATTAATATAAAAAATTTTTATTAAAAATCTTATTAATATAAAAAAATGGCTAAAAATGTATTTTTATTCGGAGTGAATTCATCACAATACTTATCACAGTCTTTAAAAGAACCAAAATATTTTAACTCTTCTTCAAAAGAACTTTTTTCTCATTTGACAAAATATTTATGATTTCAAGGAACTTTAGTTTCAAAAGAAACTAAAAGGTCAGATCTTTTAATCACACTGAATCTATTCTCTTCGCGCCATTCTATCAGAACATATAATTTCGATTGATTTTTTTTGAACATTTTTTCAAATAGCTTTAAAAATATCTGTTAAAATATTTTTTATCTATATTAATTTAAAATTCCAATTATTAGAAAATTGAACAATTGTGTTAAAAAACTTTTATTTATTTTTTCAGTAAGCTAATAAACAATCTGTGTATTGAAACTTCGAATTTCGAACATCGAACCTTTGGATCGCATTGAAAAAAAAAAAAACAATTTTAAATCACGAATGAATTAGCAATCTTCTTACCAATGTTGTTGGGCGATAGCTTAACAAGTGAACAATTGTTCACAAGTTTGTGAACACATTATAATATGTGGACTAATTTTTTTTTGTTCAAATAATTATAATTTAAAAAAAAATAAGTGAACTTAAATTAGAATTATTTATTTAATTAACTAATTATCAGTAAATACGAAATCGAACCATTCGAAAAAAAATTAATTATTGAATATCAAAAAAAAGGAATTTTAACCAAAAAAAATGTTATCATTGTGATTCAAACTTGAGCTAGTGGCAAGAAAAAGAAATAAATCAGGACGTATTATAATAGTGTTGGGCTGATCTCGAATACTACTCGAATAATTCGATCGAGTATTCGGATCGTTACTCTATTTTCAAAATTTTTCGATCTCGATTATTCTAGAATTTTCTTTCGATCTACTCGAAAAGACAAATAATATGACATGTTCTGTTATTAAAAAAGCATAGTATACATTTAAAAAAAATAAAATAAAAAATCAAAAAAAATAATAAAAGAATCACGGTTTCGTTCATTTAGCTTTTTTAACGAAAATATTAAAAAAAAAATTGCGCTACAAAAAGTGCATTCCGAAAACCGAAAGAATGCATATTAAATTTTCTACTCGTCAAGAACAACAATTAAATCATGATCGTCATAAACAAGATAAAAATGAACAAGATTTATTTAGTATTTTTGATAAAAACTCAACATTAAATGTAGAGAGAATCGATTTAGATGATGAAATTAGTAATTTTTCTAATATGAATATTCAATTCAAAGAAAATGGAAATCCCTTAGATTTTTTCGGCTTTTATTCTAACCAGTTCCCTATATTAAGTAAAATTGCTAAGAAAATTTTTTCAGTACCACCATCATCAGTTCCATCTGAACGGTTGTTTTCAAAATCCGGTGAAATAATAAGTCATAAAAGAAACAAATTAAAACCATCAACAGCTGAACAACTTACTTTATTAGATCAAAGTTTTTGAGTTTTTTTTTTAAATAAGTTAAAAACTTTATTGTTATATCTTAATTTTCCATTTAAATTTTTTTTTAATATTTAAGTTAGAATCTTTATTTTTATAATTTAATTTTAAATTTACATAAACATTATAATTTCAATAAAAATAATTTATATGTTGAAAAGTTTAACTAAATATTCCATTCATTTAATATTTTAATTTGAGAGGAAAATACTCGAGTACTCGCGAATAATTTCGATCAGAGATCGATACTCGAAAATAAAAATTTTTAATTATTCGATACTCTAACATTTAAAGATCGGCCCAACACTATATTATAACCTCTTTTGGATGTAGCAATTGTGGAAAATTTAAAAGTTTATATCGCGATTCCTTTTTTAGGATGTATCGTACCCCCATTTTGCAAATTGTTGAAATTATAAAATGTTGGAGTGTTTAGTTAACTATTTTGAAAACCTTTGATCTTTTAAAATTAAAAAAAAAGTTAAAAAAAAAAGTAACTAATTGAAATACAATTAATTTTTTTCTATTCATTTCTTAATTAAATTATATTATTAAATTATATTATATCTTAATTAATGACAATTATTGTCATTATTCATTTTTTCTATTGTCAGACAATTGAAGAGATTATTAAAAATTATAAATTATAAATGTTCAACAAAAAAATCGTTGTGATAAAACTTCAACTAGTCTAACAGATATAGAAAGTACTATAAACGAAATTAATCACGAATTAAACAAAATCAGAATTGATTTGAATGAAATTATTTTTTCTAATACACAAACGTATTCTTTTAATTTTCAAGATTATTGTCAAATAAATTGAGAAATGTCTTACTGTACATGTTTTGATTTTTATAAAGAAATGTGCAAGAATTTAATATGTATGTATTTGTGCATTGGTTCTGAATCAAAATAAAAACTAATCGGTCAAATAAGAAAAAGAAGTATATTGAAAAAATTAACTATAGTATTTTTAATCAACTGCATAATAATAGATATAATGAGTTAAATAATTCTGTTTTTAATTTTAAATACAAAAAATATCTAAAAAAGAAACAAACAATAATTGGCAATATAAATATTTATTTAATTATAATATTTTACCAAATTACATGATTTATAAAATAAAAATAAAACATTTGAAATTTATCAATAAAAATATTTGAAAAACTTAAAAAAAAAACCTTAGAATTTAGATGAATTGTTTTATGCACAAATATATTGATGCTAATAAATTAATATGTAAATATCAAAATTTGATTTGAAACATAAAATTTAAATCTAAATAATTCTTATTAAAATCTAAGCCTTTTTCTTTAAAATGTTTACTGTTTTCGTTGTAAATGTAAATTCACTTAAAAATAAAAATATATTAAAAAAAGGAAATGGCAAAAATAAATATTTGCTTGTTATTAGAGTTAAAATAAAAAACATGACCTATTAAAATAAATATTTTTAAATTACTTTTAAAAATGAAAAGCAAAAAAACTTAAATATTTTAACTAAGAAAAATTTATTAAACGCAAAATAATCTACATGCCAGCTTTTTCTTTTGTTGATATTTATCGGTGTAATTGGAAATACAATTACATTTATTATATTCAGATTTAGTATTGAATTTAAACAAATACCATCAATGGTATTTTTATCATTTATAGCAGTTTTTGATACTTTATGCTTATTTGAATGGAATTTAAATCATTTTTTATTTATAAATTTTAATTTTGATATATTTTATTTATATTTAATGTTCATTTATTAATAGTTAATGGAAACTATGTTCAAACAGAACTAAAAAATATTACTTCAATTCAAATTAAAAATGGATCTCATAAAAATATCATTTATGAAATCAATAAACCAGTTGATTTTGGTAATTGCTATTGGTATTCTACAGATTTTAAAATAATTCCATTTTGGGATAAAGTTAATATTGCAGTTGACAGTTTTATTCCTTTCACTATTATGTTTATATTTAATATTTTATTAATTAAAAAAATCATTAATAATCAAAAAATCAATTTTAAAACAAAAAAGTTAAGAAGATTTAAATGCTATGAACAAAAAGAAGAAATAAACAATTTCAATATTAAGTATTACATTTGGCTTTATTATTATGACTTTACCACAAACGATTGCTTTTGGATTCTTTTTGGATGAAAATTTGAATCTAAATAAAAATATTAATGTATTTATGTTATTAGATCAATTTGCATTTTTATTTCATTGCAGTTTATTTTTTCAATCTTATGTTACTAATGTAAAATTTTAAAATTTTTAAAAAGATTTATTTTTAAGAATTATAAAAAATCTAAATAATAAATTTTTTATTTTATTCTAAGCAATAAGTCAAAAAATGATCGAGCTTGCAACTTCGGCTCAGATAAGTGGTTGTTATTTGTGCCGAAAGTTCCCCGTCCTTATTAAGAGTATGTAGCCATAATATCATCATAACTATTCCACTGCCGGTCCCAAGCCCGGGTTAAGAGTAGGAGGGTGATGATTACCACTACATTAAAAAAAAAACATATTCTTTATTTTCAAATAACATGATTGTTTAAAATTTTCAATGTTTTAACCGCGAAATTCAAATAAAATAATAAAAAACTCTTTTTTAAAATAAATAAATAAATAACTTCGGTTAATAAAGGAAAGAATGAGTTTGAATTTTAATTTTATTGATTAAAAATAAAAATAAAATTAGTTAATATTTCAAAAAAGTTTATAGATGATATAAATAGATGAGTCTCTCTCATTGGTTTTGTTATCATTCTCTTAAGCAATTTATTGTGGCTCTAATTTGTATCTAAAGATTCAAATTTTTAGTTTAATAATATTATTTTTAAATCTTGTTTACTATTTTCTAAGAAGTATCAATAAAATAATTAAATTCTACTAGTTCTGCTGTAACAACTGATTGCTTTATTTCTACCAAACAAATTCTTATATAAAGTTTAATTATGTTTTATTTATTTAAAATTATCATTAGCTCTATCAATATATTACTAAATAAAAATAATTGTATTTCATATTTAGTTATGGTGATAAAGTTTTTAATTTTATTCCTAGATTCTCAATCAATTTTTGGATTCTTTATTTTTAAAAAGTTCAATTTTTTTTTATTTTAATAATTAAAAAATAGATATATGCGACTTTAAATGAGTTTTTTTTTTAAAAATTTGAATCTCCATAAAATTTTTTTGAGAATCTTTAAAAAAAATTTCAAACTTTTAAAATAGATCTTTACTGAAAATTTTAGATAGGTCTAGACAATTTTTATTGTTAAGTGACTTGACAATTTTGAAAAAGAAAATTTTGATAAAAAAATTTAGGTTTATAATAAATCTATGACAACTAAATGCTTAATTATTCAAAGAAATTTGAAGATAAAATAAATTTAAAATTCAACAAAAAGCTTTGTTTTAAATTTAAAAATTAAAAAGTAAATAGAATTATTATAATTATTAAAGGCTTAATTTTAATCCGTTTAATTCTTTTTCATTTTTTTTTTAAATTAAAAAAAAATTTTTAAATAATATTATTTTAGTTGTATCAACTAAAAGTATTTTTATAATTATTTATTAAATAATTTGACGAATCTTTTCTAATTTTTGTGATTTTTTATTTTATTTTATTTAAAACTTTGATTCAAAGTCAACTTAAAAAAAAGTTAAAAGTTTTTTGATCTGCAAATTAGTTGGCAATTTTGATAGTGATGATCTCAACTAATTTAAGGATTAAAGAAATTCTTTATTGTAATATTTATGTTTCTATTAAAAAAGATATTAAATATGTATTATTAAATGTTTTCTTTGTAATTTATATTATTTTATTTATATTAGTGAATCTTCTAAAACTCAAAAACTCTTATTTTTCAACATTTATAAAAAAAATAAAATCTTTTAAATAAAATTCTAGAAAAATTCTTTAAAATATGATAATATAAATTTTTCTTAAATTCAATAAAAAACCAATAAATGACAAAATACAATTATTCTTCAACCATCTATTAATACTATTATTCTTCATTCTTTTATTTTTACTTTGAAATTTAATTAAAAAAAAATGGTTCTTATTTAAATTTATATTACTTTTAAAGTTAATTTTAAGAATATTGATTTAATTATTTAGATTATCTTTAATCCTAAGGAAGACTGAATAGTCCAATTATAAAATTTATTTTTAAACTTTAAAAAAAAATAATGAAATTAATAAAAAAAAAATTTTTTAAAATTATATTTTTTCTAATTTTTATTTTAATAATATTATATTTTTTATATGAAATAAAAGTATTTATATTAAGTAAAAAAATAAACAAAATAAAATCAATTAAATTTAAACAAAATGATCAAATCGAATACAACACCAATAATGTATTTGAATCAAACAAATGGATAATAAATGGCGCAGTTTGTTTGTACTCGTCTATAATGTATCTAGACTCTGCAAACAATTTACTATTCGAAACACTAAGTTTAATCGAAACTGGTATTTTTACTTTTAAATTTATCGAGTTGGTAGTTAAAATTGATAAATTAATATTATTTAAAAAATACGATGAAATTCTTTCTATTGAATTGATGGATAATTGGCATAAAATTTATAGAATTAAATTTAAATTAGAACCTAGCGAGCATTTAAATAGATTAGATAAAATTCATATTTCTTTAATCGACACTCGTCATCTTTTAAACTTTGATTTAAATCCTAGTTTATTGATTTTTCAAAAAGCTAAATTTTTCAATAAACATGAAAAAAATGATTCAATTATAAATTGTGTTCATATGGTGACCAATTTAGATGATGAGTTTAAATTAAAAAGATTAAGAAATTGGCTTATGTTTCAGCAAAGTTTTGGATTTGATAAAATAAGACTTTATTTTTATAAAATAGAAAAAAACATTATAAAACAATTAAAAAATGAATTTAAAAATTTTATTCAAATAATTGATTATAAAACAAGTTATAAAGATTTGTGTAATTTTTATTCAAAAAATTTGAATGTGGATTTATTGAAAAATTGTGATAAAATGTATAAATTGTTTTTTTATCTTGAAGATGAAATGGTAAAAAATACACATGAAAGAATGTGTACAAATGATTGCTTATTACAATCTAAACATGTTTATAAATATTTGTCTAATATGGATTTTGATGAGTTTATTTTTCCAAGATTGTATAAAACAAATTCAGATTTGAATATAAATTTAGCAAATAGAACAACTTGTAAACAATTTGATAGCAATAATTTAATTAATCAATCAAAAGAAGCATACAATATTAAAAGTTATTTAAACAAATTATTAAATAACAAAAAAAATGTTGCTTATTTACATTTTGAAAATGTTTTATTTTTAAACGATATTAATTTAATTTTGAAAAATATTTACAAACAATCGGATCAAAGTTATTTACAATATAAAAGTGAAAATTTAAATCTAAACTTTAAAATAAATTCAAACAAAGATTTAGATTTTATTAATAGAATTAAAAGCAGTCACATTTTTGTAAAATGTTTAAATAATTCTTTGAATAAGAATAAAAATTTAAATTATAAATTTAATAATTTGTATTCAAGTTTAGTTAATAATCGAAGAGGGAAATCTATATTTATAACTGAAAATACCCAATCAATAACTCAACATATAGGTTTGATGTTAAAAGCAGACCATAAAGAGTTTATTGTTCCAATTAAAATTGGTTATGTTAGTCATTTTAGAGATTATGATTTAAGCTATAAAAAAACATATCAATTTAATCAAAATTTTGTATTTGATTTGGAATATTATATTTATTTATATAAATTATTTTCAATTTAAATAAAATTTAAAAAAAAAATAGTATAAAGAAATCCGACACAGTCTTAACTTTGTAAAATGAATAAATTAAGAAAATATTTGTAAGTAATCTGCTTATTTTGAGCTTTATTTAAATTATAATCACCCATGGTTTATAGAACTTAATTAAAAATAAAATCAATTTTATTAAATTCTTATTTCATTATTTAAAATTTTTTTTATTAAATTCATTTAAATTATTAAAATAAAATATTTTTTCAATTCTTTGACAAAATTATCTAAAAATAATAAAACTACAATCTAATCTAGGTCTTATTGATGTTATGCTCTATAATGCCGATATTCTTAATGAAACATCGCTGATTGATTATTCTTTTAGTCATCACTGTTTCAAGTCCTTAACATTTAATTCAAAAAATATAGATAGCCGACTACAACCATTTTTAGAAAATCTTCGACATTATTAATATATAAAATTTTAGTCGTTTGTTTAGTAAATTTTTTCCAGACTTGTGTAGAAGTACAAGTATTAAAGTAAAGTTACTTTGAAATTTACATATACGAAATAATAAAATTTATGAATAAAAATTGCCAAAAATATTTTTAAAAATATTTTAAGTATAAAAATTGAACAATTTTATTGATAATACTTAACTTAATTTCTTTTTAGAAAATTTTTAGTAAAAGACTTTACTTAAAAATTTAATCTAAAAAAAGTAAAGTTATTTACTTTTTTTCTAAAACTGTTTGATCTAGTGAAGCAAAAGACTTTACTTTAAAATTTCATCTAAATAAAGTTAAGTAAATTTGTTTGATTTATATAATTGAAATTTTAAGAAAAGTATTAAACTTTATATTTAAAGTTA
The DNA here is from genome assembly GCA_021432725.1 of Brachionus angularis. NCBI lineage: Eukaryota > Metazoa > Rotifera > Eurotatoria > Ploima > Brachionidae > Brachionus > Brachionus angularis. Next base: position 1,886,243 of record JAJVDD010000007.1, read on the forward strand.
AAATTATAAAAGATTAATTAAAGATTATTTAAATAACAAGTAATGTAAATCACTTAAAACTATCTTTTAATTATTAAATAAAATTTTAAAAGAATTTCAAAAAGTAAAAAAGAAGTTTTTTTAAATAAAATTAAAAAAATTAAATGATTTTAAATTTAATAAAATTATTTTTACATCTTGAAAATTAATCATTTTTAATATTAGAATATTATTTTTAATTTTCAATTCTTTATTTAGTTGAACTTAGGATTAATTAAATTAAAAATAAGAATTCATTTTTAGAATAAAATTGGCATTGTGAATTTTAGTACAAAAATATAAATACAAAAATAGAAAATGATATAACTTTTATTCTAGAGGTCCAAAATAGGTTCTGCAAACGCAACAAAGTGAAACAAACTTTGTTACACCATTGGACAGGGTCTGCAAAAAAGTGCATTTTTTTCTGCAATTTGCACCAAAAATAAAAGTATTAAAAATAAAATGCGCAATTAAATTGCAGAGATTTTGCAGACCTTTTCCAATGGTGTAACAAAGTTTGTTTCACTTTGTTGCGTTTGCAGAACCTATTTTGGACCTCTAGAATAAAAGTTATATCATTTTCTATTTTTGTATTTATATTTTTGTACTAAAATTCACAATGCCATAAAATTTATTCACTCCTTTTCAAAAAAATGGTTCTATCTATATATAAAATTTAAACTTATGCAAAACACTTAAAAGCTTATTAGTTAATAATCTTAATTTTTTTTTAAATTTCATAAAACTAAAAAATGGACAACAATTCGCAATATTTGAGCGATATTACCAACAGACAACCAACTGGTACACAAATTCACTCAAGTTCAATAGTAATAACTCAATCTGTTGACCAAAATGAATCTAGATCTAAAAAAAAACGACCTTTAATTTTCGAACCAGAATTTGGATTTAAATTTCAAAGATCTTCAAGTATATTAAAAATCAAAATAGGTTTTTTTTTCTAAAATAATAAGTAAAAATATTTTAAGTGACAGCTAATAATGTCGAAAAAATAACATATAAGTGCTTGTTTTGTCAAAGAGAGTATAGTGATATTAATAAAAACATTTTAGAAGATGTATCGGTTACAGATTACTGGGTGGTTAATAAAAAACAATATCCTTTTTTGTACGAATTAGCACTTAAATATTTAAGTATACCAGCTACATTAGGACCAGTTGAGCGCTTATTTTCAGTTTCTGGTTTTATCAATAGACCACATAGAGCTAAACAATCTTCAGAGACCTTATCTAAAACAACAATGTTGAGATGCAACAAGTCTTATTTTACATTCTAAATTTAAACTTTTTTAAAATAAATCTAAATAAGTATTTGATGAACCATTTAGAAAACTTTTTCTATGCTTAGTAAAAAACTTTAGTATTAACTTTAATTAACATGTAAACTAATTTACAAAAATTTTTAATCAAATTAAAGTATTATAATTTACTGAGATTTTAAAAAAAAAGGAAAAGTATTTTACAAAACTTTTCAGAAAATTTTTCATTAAATTAGAGTATAATAATTTACTGATACAAAACTTGTATTGAAAATAAAGTAAAAAGTCATCAACACAACTTTACTTTACTTCGATATATGAACTTCTACACAAGTCTGATTTTTTCTCTAAAATTTATGCTAGATGAAGATCAATAAATTTGAATAAAACTTTTTGAAATATGAACAGATCGATTCCAACAGTACTTTTTTTGACATTTGTTAAAGGTTCTTTAACAGTTTCCGGTATACAACTATAACTTGTACCCAGAACCATAAACCACTTGCGATATTTCCATCTTGTAAAACTGCTACAGAATATTTTCATATTTTTTATATATATGATTAATTAATTATTTAATAAATTATCATTTTCAAAGTTATATTCTTGAAATGTTTCTATAGTTTTTCTTTTAATTTTTGCTTACAAAAATATTACTAAAGAAGTTGATATACAAATATCATAATAATACTTACATTTAATATTTTATTAATTAAAAAAACATTATTTTTTAAAAAATCTACATCTAATATATTAATAATGTCTAAGATTTTCTAAAAATGGTTGTACTCGGCTATCTATATTTTTTGAATTAATTAATAACAAATTCTCGTATACCAATCTTAAAAAATGATGAAAATTTTTCAATAAAACCATTATAAAACTAGTTGAAAATTGAAAGTAATTTAGATATATTATATAGAATATATAGAGTATAAGGCTCTTTAAAATTAAGATTTATTTATTCAATTAACAAATAAAATTATAAAAAGTGAATTATTTGTAGAACTGGCTTTCTAAAGCCAGTTATATTTTATTAAATTAAAATATAAAATTATATTTTAAAGCTTTATTTAATAATCCTCAAAATAATAATAAACAATATTATTTATATTGTCTAGCACTGGGAGGTGCTACATCCCTCCCAGGTTTAATTACAAGCAATATAAATAAATTTTAAATAAAATAAGAAAATAAATAAGTAAATAAATAATAATTATGATAGTCTAAATTAAATACACTTTTAATCAAATAGGTGTTTTATCGGTGATTCTTCTACACCGGAATTTTTCCCATGCACTCTTGAGTAGTGAATCTTCACACCGATTTGTTTATTCGATTCGAAACTGCAATTATTAAAATTACAGCGAAATATTTTATTAGTTTCTGTATTAGTCTCCGCGTAACTATCCTCTGACTCTAATTCTCCACTTCCATCACTTGTCAAAGCATCGTGCATTTCGCTAACTATTAAATCTGTTTCTTTACTGCGTTCTATAGTTTCGTCTTCTTCCCGTTCAGTAACTTCGTTAAAAGTATTTTTCCGATTTTTCAACTGTATGAAATTTAAAAGAACTCTGTTATACACATCGTCTGATAATGGTACTTCATCTACTTTCTTACATTCGTTAACTACGCTTGCTTCTAACTTAGATGTCTTTGGGTCTTGTTTTTGTCTCATCTTATATCTACTTAAACGGTTATAATGTACTACACTTGTTTTACCGCTTTCTAAAGATTTAATTTCAAGTATTTCAAAAGCTTCTTCATGTTGTTTCTCCCATTTAAAAGTATTTGTTAGTTTTGTCAATTCGTATAAACATGCAGCAGTTGTTCCAAATCCGTCTATAAATCGTCTATAATATGACAACATGCCTAAAAATCTTTTGACTTCGTCTTTCGAATTCGGCGTTTTTAAACTCGCTATGGCTTTTACTTTATTATCGTCTGGTTTCAGTCCATCTTTTGAAATTTTAAATCCTAAATAGTCAACTTCGTCCATCATGAAAAAACATTTGTTCGGTTTCAGTTTCAACCTAGCTCTCTTTAAACTCTCTAATATATTGTCTAATCTCAAAATATGTGAATTAAAATCTTTCGAAAATATAATTACATCGTCTAAATAAACAAGACATTGTTTCCACGTAAAATTTCTTAAAATCGTATCCATTAGTCTCTGAAACGTTGAAGGAGCATTACATAACCCAAATGGCATCACTTTGAAATGATAAAGTTTATGATTTGCACTAAAAGCTGTTTTCTCTTTATCCTTTTCGTCTAAAGGAACTTGCCAATAACCACTCGCTAAATCCAACGTTGTAAAATACTTCGAACCACCCAATGCATCAACAGTCTCATCTATTCTTGGTAATGGGTAACTATCTTTTATAGTAACTTGATTTAATTTTCTAAAATCGATGCAAAATCTGAATTCTGGTTTGCAATTTTCTTTTGCTTTCTTCTTGACTAATATGATCGGGCTACACCATGGACTCTTTGATTCTTCTATTATATCGTTGTTCAGCATTTTCTTAACTTGTTTATCTACCTCTTCGTTCGCTGTTTGCGGCAATCGATACTGTTTCTGTTTTATAGGTATAGCATCTCCCGTATTAATATCGTGCTTGGCTTCTTCTGTTCGTCCAGTCTCGTACTCGTTCCACTGAAATACAGATTTGTGTTTTTCTAAAATTGCCACTAACTCACTCCGTTGTGACTCACTTAGATTTTTATTTATCTCGAATTTACTCAAATCAACTTCCTGTTTACTATCGTCAGGAAACGAACCAAATATGTCCTCGTCAACAATTTCTGCTTCATCCACTTCACCAATATCTGTGTCTTTTTCAAAGATCAGTTCATCACTTGAAGTGTTTAGAACACTTGTAAAAATAGTTTTATCTTCTCTTACATCGCTCACACTCGATGCCCATACTACACCCTTAGCCATATCTGCTTCTGTAGTCAAATTAGGTTTAAAGATAATATACTCACCACTTTTAAATCCTTCAGGAACTCTCACTTTGACAAGGTTTTCTGATTTTGGCTTTAATACTACTTTCGTTGTTAAACACACTCCGTTTCTTTTATTAATCGACTCTTTTCGATTCACCAAACTGAATTCACGTCCGTTATCATATATGACTAAACTCTTATTACTAAAATTGAAATTTGTTTCAAATCTCTTTAAAAAATCCATGCCCAATATCGCCGTTTCTGTTAAATCCGCAAAAACAAACTCGTGACTTCCAAACCACTCGTTTATACTAAATTTTATATTCGCAACCGCACATTTCGAACTCTGCGTGCTCAAAGCTGATCTAATCGATAAATTAACTGATTTCAAATTCAAATCCGTTTCATCTACATTTGTCAGTTTAAAATACTCAATTTTACTTCGCAAATCGTTTGGTAACCATCTCGGGTTAATAAAACTCGTAGTCGAACCGCTATCTATTAATAATGGTAACGTAAACTTGCCATCTTCGTAAAACACTTCAGCATCCACTCTGATTAACGACGTTTTATTCGCTTCGCCACAAAGAAAATTATCACAAATAATTGTCCTAATCTCGCTTTTTTCTGGTATGTAATCGTTGTCTTCATCATCCACTTCAGCATCAACTGTAAATGCACTTCGATTATAATTACTACGATTTGGTCTCTTATTATCAGATTCCGAATATTTCCTAAAACTCGTCGGAGTATCTTGTTTTGGTTTATTTCTTTGTCTCCACTTTATCCATTCGGTTTTCTCTCTACACTCCGATTGTCTATGTCCCACTTTGTTGCAAAAATGACATGATCCATTAAATCGTGTTGTATTGTTATTTTGTAAATAGTTTTTATTTGAATTTTTAAAATTGTTGTTTCTATTTTCTTTTGTTTTGTCTCGCCAACTATCTTGTCTCGTATCAGTTCTGCAAATCGTCACTTCTTGTTTTATTTCTTGACTTTCTCCACAAATTTTATAATCGACTGATTTATTAAAAATCGTCACTAATTCACTCCACTTTTTGTCTGACAACAACTCTAAAAAATTCTTCACCTCATTTGGCACGTTTGAAATCAATCTCGCTTTCAACATACGTTCTCTTGCTGACTCTTCTAAGCCTGGCAATGCTTTATCTAACACTTTTTGAATTTCTAAGCAAAATTTAGCTATACTTTCGCCTTGCTCCAATTTTCTCGAATAAAACATATTTAAATAATACTCTGGTGTTTTCACACACACCGATTTAAGTTTCCTCCACACTGTTTTCATATCCGCTTTTTCTGCTTCGCTCAACTCATTGTAGCACACTAAAGCTTTACCACTTAGACAAAATTTGATTGCTCTCGCTTGACTAGCTTCATCCCAATTGAAAATTGTTGCTTCATATCCAAAAGCACTTTCGAACACATCGAACTCATCATCTTCGCCATTGAAAACCACTCTGTTTCCCAATCTTGCCATTTTTTTTTTTTTTTTTTTTGACTTTTTTTTTTTCAACACGCTATATTATTATTTTTTTTTCAAACACACAATATTATTTTTTTTTTGGCTTAAAGTTTTTTTTTCTCCTCTTTTTCTCTTTTTTTTTTTTTTTTTTTTTTTTTAACAACTTTTTTTTAGCTTATTTTAATTTTTTTTTCAAACTCTTTTTTTTTTTCTCTTATTCTAACCCCTACGCTTTTTTTTTTAGCTTTATTTTCTAAATCTTTTTCTTAGTCTAACTCTTTATTTTTTTTTCTTTTCTTAATCTAACCCCTACGCTTAATTATTTTCTAACCCCTTATTAATCTTAAAATCTTAGCTTAGCTAAGACAGCTTTACTGCTGTCACCAATGTAGAACTGGCTTTCTAAAGCCAGTTATATTTTATTAAATTAAAATATAAAATTATATTTTAAAGCTTTATTTAATAATCCTCAAAATAATAATAAACAATATTATTTATATTGTCTAGCACTGGGAGGTGCTACATATTTAATTATCTAAAGAATCTAAAATTTTTGTGTATAATTCAACGTAATTATTCAAATATCCGTTCGTTGTTAAAATATGATCTTTATATTTAATCCAGGTCACTTCATGTACATTTACCGAAAGATCATTACTTTTATTAAGTAAAAATTTATTAACTCATTCAACTTAATTTTATTTTAAAAACAAACTTTTCAATTTTAATTGGATATTTTATAAAAATTTGTCCTACTCCTAGTGTATTTATTCTTAATATTAATTTTGTATTTTTAAAAATTTTTCCAATATAAAGATATTCTTCTTTATCATCAATTAAACAATTTTTAAATTTTTCAAATAACACTTATCCGATTAAGCTAGAAATATTTTGAGATACATTTTGATTTGTTTGTTGCATATTTAAAATTATTGTGAAAAAAAACTTTTTGATTGCATGGGTAATCAGCACGTTTAAGAAATAATTTTAGAATTTTGAGTCATTGTTGAGTCCGATGTGTCTAACTGATTTGTATAGCTAATATGAATAAATTTTTGATCGTTAATCAAATCTGATTCAGATATTAAAGAATTTTTTTCATAAAAATTAATTTTGCTTTTAAAAACGAACAAATAAAACAACAAAAAGGATAACGTTAAAGAAAAAAAATTGCTTCTTTGGAAATCTTTGTAAACATATTAGATTTTTTTTGCTTTTAAAAAGAAAATCAAATCTTTAAAATTTAAAGATGAGATATTAGAAATTAAAAATTAATTATTCGTTTTTCAGGAATATGTTCAAACATAGAAAAAATTTAGCTTAAAATATTTTATTTGATAAATAATATTATCATCTAATCAAATTTTCTGAATATTTGTATTTAATACGATCATGATTAATACAAAATTAAGGACATATAGATATTTTGATAAGAAGAATTGAAAATAAAAAGTTTAAAAAATAAATAAAATTGAAAATTTTTATTTGATATTATACCTATAAATTTCTAGTATGATCAAATCTTGTGAATTTATACTTTTCATTTATCTAGTCTTATGGTTTTTAGGTTAGATTTGTTTTTAAAATAAACAAAATAAGATTATATGAATGCGAAAGAAATTAAGAATATTTTGCAGCAGTAATCTTTAATACTGTTGAAAATTGTAATTTACTTTATTTTAAATGTTAAATTTTTAAATATAATTATTAAAAGTTTTTGATATATTTTGAACTTTTATAAAGTATTTTTTTATAAGAAAAACAAAGTCTCTGCAAATAATAAAGAAAAAATCTTTTAAACCCATTCAACAACTTTGATTCCAGCTTTTTCGAAAATATAATTTAAACTTTTTTGTGTTAGTTGATTTTTATCATCATTTGGATGATATTCAATAGGCATAATATCAATTAACTCTAGAACATTATTTATTATCATGTGAACTAGTAGATCATATTCAGCTCCTTCTATATCAACCTTTAATATCACAAAATCTACTTTTTTAAATTGTTTCAAAAATTTTGCAATATCAACACATTTTACATTCATTTTTTTACTGTTATCGTCTATTCCACTATGATCTTTTTTTATACTAGAACTATAAAAATTTGTATCAAGATTATCTATATAAAAATCAATATTTCCGTCATAAATCCAACCAGCTGTTCTAGTGTATATATTAACGTAATGTTTATTTGATAAATTGTGTTTTATATTATACAATGGTTCAGAAAACATGGGATTAGGTTCAAATGCGTAGATGTGCCAAGTATTTTGATTTACAAAATTTCTATCTATTATTTCTGGGAAGTCTCCTCTTAGACCAAAAAAACTTGCTAATGAATCTCCTTTGTTAGCACCCAAATCAATAAATACAAATTTTTTTTCATCAACTTTGCTATGTTTGATAATGAAAAATACCAATAAAACTAAAGCTAAAATGGTTATAATTTTTAATAAATCAAACAAATTTTCTTTTTTTAACATTTTAAAAAATAAACTAATAACTTATTCATTATCTGTTTATCTTTTATTTAACTAATAATAAAATAAAATAAAATTATATTATTTGATTATAAAAAAAATATGAATTTAATCATACGTGCTAATAATTTTAATTTATATTTTTTTTTACTAAATTTTTTGTTCAGTCTTTTGTTTAAAAATGATATTTTATAAAAATTATTTTTTGAAATTTTGTCTAATTAAAAACTTTTACTAAATTAATTTTTTCAATTCATGTATACAAGAGTAGATAGATGAATTACTTTATTTCTTAAAATTTTTTTTATACCTTTTTGAGAATGAGTTGTTGATTTTGTTTTATTATAAAAGATTAAGATATGGATATTTCTGAAACTTTGAATAATTAAACAATTGGACCATGTTTAAAATTTTTACTTAAAGCCACAAACAAAAGTAGAAATAATATCAACAAATTGCTATTTATAAAAATTCAAAATATATCAAAAACTTTTAATAATTATATTTAAAAATTTAACATTTAAAATAAAGTAAATTACAATTTTCAACAGTTCTAAAGTTTACTGCTGTTAACCGCAGGGAAGGTATAATTACTAGTAACGGGTCAAAAAAAGTAACAATTGAAAAAAATACTTTTTTAGAATAATTTAAACTGCCAAGGTTAAATCAAAACAAAATAAGTGTCCATCGGTTAATTTTTACTTAGGTTACTAATATTTGGTAACGGCAACTGATTTTTTCTAAATCAGTTATTTTCCGTTATTATTAACGGTAACGAAATTTATTTTCTTTTTTAATTTTAAAAGGTTATTTTCTAACAAGTTTGTATTCTAGTGCATGAGAATCCTATTTTAAATAATTATTTAGGAAAAAATTGAATTTATAAAAAAGAAAAGAAAAAAAATTTTAGCGAAATACAACATAATCAATACAAGAAATATATATTTTATTTATTCATTAAATCTTTAAATATTTAACACTATATAAACAAGAAAAGTAAGCAGGAACTTCAAGTTACAGTTATATAAATATTCTTAACGATACCGTAATATTTATATCTTGAATGTAACTTTATATCTTGCTATTTTGCCTGCTTCTATTAGAAATAAAGCTAGCTTATCAAAATTTAATTTAAAAAAATAAAAAAATTTTGAAAAGAGTTGATTTGAAAATAATTTAAATCTAAATTTGAGTTTTTTCCAATTTATACTGTGCTGATTTTACATATGGGTTTTTACCAAATAGCTAATTTTTAGCAATTTTCAAAATTTTTTTCCTTCGAGTTTTTTACTTGAAATTAATTTTTTACCATTTTTTACGAAAATTTACGTAAATAAAAATTTTTACAGGTAAAAAATTGTAAAAATATGTAAAAAATGTAAAATTATTTATTATTTTTAAAATTAATTGATTTTCAAATATAAAATTTCCAGATTTATTGAGTTCTTTATTTAACAAGACTATGTTTTAAAAAGAATCTTATTTTAATTAATTAACACAGTTTTTCTTTAAATTAAATAAAAAAAATTTTTATTTACGTAAATTTTTGTATTATAAATGAGTCATTTTAAATATACGTTTAAATTAAGTTTAATTTAGTCTCGATTATGTTTTTGTGTCATTTAATTTAACCAAAATCTTTATTCTCAGTAAAATCAACTAGTAATCGGTTACTAGTAACTGAAAGTAACGAAAATAACGATGTCTATTTTTAACAAAATCTTTTGCTTTGTTCTACATATACAGCCGACAAAATAGCGGAGGTAAAAATAGCGGCGACATTTCACGGCGACAAAATAGCGGGCGACAGAATAGCGGTTGCCAAAATAGCGAGCAGACAAAATAGCGGTAACTAAAATGGCGGAATATTTCTCAATTTTTTTTTCTAATATTGAAATATTTTTGATTATCTCTTAATAGATAAAAACTTATTTTTAATTAATTTACTTATAAAAACTTTTTTACTTTAAAACTTTATTTGTCGAATGTCGAATTCTGGAGTCTGTTAATTTATATTACTCAAATATCTTAGAAATAGAAAATCTTATATATAAATTAGTTGTTGTAGGCTTAATGAAGGAAATCGCAAAAATTTGTTTTAAACATTTGTTCAATATTGAATATTAAAATATTGAACTGTTTATCTTGCGTGAATTATTCGATATTTGGTATTCGATTTTTTAAACTATTAAGCTCTGCCAAAATGTATTCAATTCGGCGTATGAAGTATGATGGTGGTGTATTAGTATTTATCAATATAATAAACAGACTGATCAAGAAAGACATAGATTAACAATATACTTTTAAAATCGATTATATTTATTATCAACTCTCGATTAATAAACAAGCTGTCAATTTTATTACATGTTATAAATCGCCATCAATGAACCTGATAGAATTTCTAAATGAGCTAGAAGAGTTAATCTTTAATATTAATTGCAATCAACCATTATTTATCATAAGTGACATTAATATGAACCTTCTAGATAACGAAAATCAAACACTAATAAGCTTCCTAAATAGTAATGGCTTAATCAATTAAGTGAATCAACCAATCAGGAATGCATTAAGATTTTATTCATGTTATAATCAATATATCGAATCAAGCAGTATAATTGATTTGGTGATTCATAACCAAGATCTTTTAGAAAGCACTCATACTTTTTTTTGCCCATTTAGTGATCATAACTTCGTACAAATAAATCTTAACTTTATTAATATAGAAACTATAGATAAAGTCATCATTGAAAATTAACAAAAATCAATATAGATAAAATATTGAATGAGCTAAATCATCTAAGCTTTATATTTGAAACATCAGAAATGATAAGACAAAATTGCCTAAAATTTAAACAAATAATCATAAATACTATAGATAGGGCTCTGTAATAAAAGAGCACAGGTTAAAAAAAAACAATTAAAATAGCCATAAAATAAATAAAACATAATTAAAAAAAACAGGTAAAAATAGCATGTTTAAAATAACACCTCGATAATAAAAGCTAAATTGAAATAACAAAATTAAAATAGCTTTATTAGAAAAATAAAGAAAATTGATTAGTTTTGATTTAAATTAAATTTGTAAAATAAAATTATTTGTATTCTAATATTAACGACAAGTTGTCATATAATTGCATAAAATTTGAACTGTCATTTTGAATAATAATTTTAATTCTCTCGTCTAATTTAACATAAGATGGTTTTCGGGTATATTTCACTCCTGTTGAAGCTAAAATTATTTTTTCTTTTGTTAAAATTTCTTCCGAACGAAACCAATCAATAAGCTCATAAACCAAAGGATGAATCCTGATCATTTTAGAAAATGAATTATGCCATGCCTCAACGAAATTATTTGTTCGTGGAATATTTTCGTTTAATCTATGATTGACATTCCAAAAACTAGAATTAAACAATGGTTCTCTTCTATGCTCAATCATTTTAGCATTCCTCCTGTTACTCGACTTGATATTTTCAACAATACCAATATAATTATATTCGAAAAATTTGTAAAACTCCAAGATCTTTTCCTCTTTTTGATCAATACTGTTTCTGATGGAATTAAAATGTGTTTCAATATCATCTGGTGAACAAAATGCCAATACTGGAGGTAGTTTAAGAAGCCTTTTATGAAACTCAGAAGTTCTATATAAAGTTACCAATCCCAATTCTTGAATTTTACGCCACATTATTTGTTGAAAATGAAAAAAACAACCATATATAGGAGTATCTGGAAAAATTTTGCCGACTGCATTTATAAAACCAAGCTCAAAATCGGATGTAAATGATTTTGGATTATAATTCAAATGCTCTTTAACTTTGGAAAGTAATTTTTCATAAATTTGTTGGGTTTTTCTTGGTAATAGTACATAAACTACAGGTATACATCTACCGTTAATTAAGGCGTGGATCGAATAAACTTGATTAAAAAACTTGGGAGCTATGTCAAATGTCCCGTCACAAAAAACATGAGCATTTTCTAAAAGCTTAAAATTTTCAATATTAGCAAATATAAAAAACCGTTCGACATCTTCTGGACCAGAATCGTAAATTAAAAATTTTCTTTGCTGGTCTTCAGTTTTGGAAATTGTGTTCATTAGAAAATGAGGGATATTAATATTAGCTAAACAAGTGGGTTGTTTCGGGTAAACGGGATTATTAGCTTTTTGTGTTCTTAGAATAAATTGTCGATCAGCATCGTATGAAGCTGAAGAAGCGATTTCCTCGTCAGTAAAAGGAAAATTTGATTTAGCTTTAGTAACTATTTTTCTTGGTGCTTCTTCAGTTTTCGAGGCTAGTTCAGTTAATTGACGTCTATATTCAAGTTTTGCTAATTTTTTGGTATCCGGGGCTTCAACGTGTTCACCTTCACATTTTAAAATGTCATAGTATTCTCCAATTTTGCATCCGTTGGTATGGCATTTATATAAACATGTATTGTAAGTACACCTCCACTTGATTATTTGACAAATTTCATTATTTGCATCATCAGAATTTGATAATCTAAAAAAATGGTCTTCAAAACATAATTGAGGTAAATTTTTTTGTGATCTAGTTATAAATCCCTTTTTCCCAGATAAATTAAGCTTATTTAAATTTTCATTTAATTGTTCCATTTTAGTATTTTATTTTATTTAAAAAAGTGTGAAAAAAAATGTTATTTTATGCTTGCTATTTTAAATAAAATTAAAACAAATTTGCTAAATTAACAGCTATTTTATTCATGCTTTTTTGATTGGTTTATTTTTAACGATGCTATTTTGTAATACTCCCTATAGATAGAATAGGACCTGAAAAGGAAATAAAAAAAAATCAAAAAATTTCCATGGGTGGATATATAATTATTATACTTAAAATACTTGCGTAATATTGCTTACAAAGATTATAAAAAACCAAATATAAATAACTACTTCACACAATATATAGAAGTGAGAAAGGAATATTACTATTTATACAATCAAAAAATGATTAATTATTTTCAAGCTAAAACAATAAATGATTTCAAAAACTCGAAAAAATTTATAATTTATTAATAGTATGAATCATTCATGATTATGGTATGTGAACTAAGTCCATATATAGTTTTAAATTCTAAATTTCTTTTTCATTTGTGATGACGGCGTGATCATGTCACAAGTCAAATCAGATAAACATCATATCACTGGAAATGCGACTGGAAAACAGCATTGATAACTCCGCTTTAAAAAATTAATGAATCAAGGGAAGATATCAACAATTATGTCCGTTCTGCAACCTGTAGCCAAAATATTTGAAAAATAATTAGCAGCACAAATAACTAATCATCTAAATTCCAACAAACTACTATGCAATTCTCAATATGGATTTAGATCTCAATGAGATAATAAGTTCTATGAAGACGATACTAAGTAAACGCTTGAAAGGCTTATATCTCTTTATAGATTTTCCTTAAAAATTGCTATCATTTAGGTTTTCAAATGCTAAATCATCATTAAGTTCATTCGAAATAATACCTATACCTATATTTTTATCTATTTCGACAACTTTTTCCAAAAGTCTTAATTCCAAAAATTTTTTTAAATACAAAAATTCTATTTTAGTTAAATTAAAATCAAAATCATATTTCAACTCTTGAAAACTTTTATAAAGGTCAAACTTAATAATCAATCACAAATAATAATCGAAAGAAGAATTATTAAGGGAATCAATTTTAAAATAAGAGTCTGAAATTTTCAAAGGAACAGTCTATTAGTAATTTTTCTGATGCTTGGCATTCCATTGAAAATTTTGTCGTTCGCGATCAAAATTTTTTCGGTATCTTGAAAAATTATGATTTGGAATACTAGAAACTCTGTATCTATTATTATTAAAATTAGAACGACGAAATTTATCATGAGGATATCTACTATTAGAATTTACAGAGTGATTATTTAATTAATAAAAACAAAAAATTTTTTAAAAAAAAAGAAAAAATATTTAAATAATTATCTAAATACTTATTATCTGCGAGTGCTTTCGGAAAAAAAAATTTTCTTCATCTGGCAGAACTCAAAAAAATAAAAAAAAATAAATTTTTTTAAAAAAATAAATTTTTTTAAAAAAATAAAATTTTAATTTTAATTAATTAAATTAATCTGTTTTTAAATTTAAATTTGAAAAATATTATTATAAATGGATGGTAATTTTTCATTTAAAATGTTGACTTTTAAATATATGCACAATTTAATTAATTGCGCTTCTAAATTTAGTCTTATATTTTTCTCTAAATTTTGATCAAAAATATAAAAACAAAAATTACAAAAAAAATGATCTTATAAATTGAAGTGTTTTGATATTGGAGTTATTCTTTTTTCATAAGGTTTAAAATATTGTATATCTTTTAAATGTTCTTTTATTTTTTCATGAACACTTCTTTTAGTTTCACCAATATAGAAATAATTACATTTTTTACAATTTATAATATAAACTACGCTTGTAGAAGAGCAATTTGCTTTTGTTACGATAGGTAAAATAAAATTATTTAATTTTATAAATTTAGACTTATTAGCGAATTTACAAATAGAACAATTAATTAAATTACAATTTTTAAAGAAATTATAAAAAGATTAAAAGAACTAAACGAATTCGAAGTTGAATTTCGATAATTATTAGAATTGTAAATATTTTGATTTTGATTGATTAACCACTTCTTTGCTCTTTACCTCAAATTTTTTAAAAAAAATACGATTAAACTTTTCATTTCTTTTATCCATACGTGATTTTAAAAAATATTCCTCTCTTTTTTGAATACTAATCAATCTTGAATTTAAAACATCATGTTCAAAATAATTCAATAAATTTAATTTTATCCGAACATTTTGTTTCCGATTATTTTGCCATTCGAAATAAAAATAAGAATTCAGCTAAATATAAACGAGAAAATATTACCTGTATTGCGAAAATAATTATTTTTTGTCTAAAATATTGATAAAATTAATTAGTTGTTGAATAAATTAATTTTTTTATACTTTGTTTAATTTAATATTAAAAAATAGTCTAAATTATTTATTTTTGTTCAAAATTATTTACTAATGTCTATTTTACAAGTAAATAATAAAAATTAACAAAAAGAATAAAAATTTACAAAAAAAATTATCGTTTTTCTAAACATTTTTGGCTTAGACTTTTTTCATCACCAAAAATCAACTTTTTTCTAAAAAGACTTATTAAAAGATAAAATTACTTTAATGATTTGAAATAACTTTCGTGTTATAAAAATGCTTAAGCGTTATAAAAATACTTTTTATTTAAAAAAAATTATTTTTAGAAAATCTATCTAAATAAAAAATCTAATTTTAATTTTTTATTCATTTTTGAAACCATGATCCTATTCTTGGCTTATGACCTCTTTTAGGATTGCAACCTATAGGATCAAAACTATAATCTATTTTTGTTAATTTTTTTTTTAACTGCGACAGTAATAATATGAATTTTAATAATATAATATCTCATTGTCGATTTCCATAGCAATTTCTTTTGCAAGTAAACTGCTCTCATTATCAGAAGATTCATTAAGTGTATCGTTAAAATCAATCATTTTTTATATTAAATTCAAAAAATAACATAATCAAAAATAATTTTTATTTTAAAGAGTATTTTTATATGCAAGTAGCATTTTTGTTTGCAATTAGTATTTTTGTTTTATAAAAGCATTTTAGTTTTTGAAAAGGATTTTTAGAAGAAAGTGATTTTTTGGTGAAAAAAGAAGTAAAATTAGTGACAAAAAGAAATTTCAGCCAACATTTTTTAGCTTAAGCTTTTCGTCTTGGTTTAGATTTAGCAGCTATCAGATTCTTAATATATTTTATTGGAATCTGACCTAAGCTTTAGTTAAGAGCTATGATATGATGACATTGATAATTTTTAATAAAAAATCTACAAGTACATTTGCTATTAGCCCAATGAACAGTATTTAATTCCACTTTATTAAAAGTCTTTAGCAAATCCATCAATAAATCAAAAGTCATATTTTTTAATTTATCATATCTATTATCTTAATAATCATTTTAAATAATCTATGATTATTTAAATTAATAAGTTTGGATCAAAATAAATTTATTATGTATTAAATTATATTTGTCAAAATAAAATTAAATTTAACAAATATTAAAAATTTTAGACAAAAATTAATTATTTTAATTCAAAACAAAATTTATATTCTACTTAGTTCTACCTAATAAAAAAAATTTTTTTTTAAACAAAAACTAATTAATTTAGAGAAAAAATAATAATTTTAAAAATACAGGTAATTATCATCCAATATAAACAACACTTAAAATTATTTTATCCGAACAAAAAAATTAATATGTCTAAAAAAGAGTTAAAAAACAATTCTTTTAGCATAAAATATAAGAAAAGGTCAAAAAGCAAACTTAAAGTTGATCAAAAAAATACTCATTTGTCAATATTATATAGCCAATCAAAATGTTAAAAAGTCTGATATAGCTAAAAGATTTTCGAGAGTGTTTGGTGTTCACATACCAAAGTCAACATTAACAGAAAAATTCTTAAAAAAAGACTTTTATGCGATTCAAGAAATAAAAAATCGTTTCCATGGAGCTTAATATCCTGAATTAGAAGAAGCTGGGTACAATTGGTTTTGTGAACACAGGTTTAAAAAAGAAATTTTAAATTTTGAAAAAAAAAAATTTTGGGTGGTAAATCAATTTTAAAAAGGACAGAAAATTTAATGAATAATACTTCATGGGCTATGTGAAGTTCAAATTGCTTATTTCAATTCAGATTAATTTGAAAAACATTTTTTAAAATAAATTTAAATCTTTTTAGATTTCATTAAATTTGTATTCCTAAAGTTGTATTTCTTTATTTAGAGAAAGCTAAACTGTAGCCTTTAAAGGTTTTAGCTATAGAAAGCTATGTCATTAGTTCATTTTCATTCAGATTAATTCTTCTGCAAAGAGAATACAGATTTTTAACAAAAACAGGTTCGAAAAAGTAGTATATACTGGTCTTTGATAAAATTGATTATCTAAATTTGAATCATTTAGAACATTTAGAACATACTCAGGGATCTAGATTACGAGTTAGATTGGAGCTCCGTTTTAAGCTGTCTAATCAAAATAATATTATGTTGTAAAGGATTAGATTTTAGATAATCAATTTTATCAGACAAGTATCTACTACTTTTTCGAACCCTACACATTGGCAATTAAACCATCAAAATCCTTTAACCACGAGTAACTCGCTTTTAGGTACCAAATACTTCCAAGGAAAAAAATGTTTTATGTAAAAGCTAATTAAGATAAGCCAAAACAAACAAAAAGACGTCGAAAATCTATATTTAAACTCAATATTTTATATTGGATTAATTTTAAATTAGAAAAAACTTCAATTTTAGACTTAATTAATTTTGTAATTAACTCTACAATTTTTTTAATATTTTTTGGAATTAAATAAAAAATTTCACTTGATAAAAGCCCAAAACTGATCATTACTAAGAAAATATGCTGAATTCAAACTTTTTTCTAATAAAAATTATAAAAATTGTTATAACATGGTATCGATAGGAATTTTTCAAATAGAAAAAAACTTGACTTCAACTTTTATTCTAAGTAGAAGGCAAGAGAATACGGTATTATTTTAATATACAAATGTATAAAAATAATAAGTCTTCAGCTCACGCTAATTTCGGCTGTTCTCCTGTTGTCGGGCAATTTGCATTCTATTATTGATTTATTCGCCAATATTAATAATAACAATAATAATAATTAAAATAATAATACACAGTAAAGTATCAACAAACAGCATCAACAAAAAAACAAACTACCAACGAATTCTAATTCCTTTCTAAACGATTTTAACAAAAATAAAACGAAAATTTCTCAATCATACATCTAAATGTAAGTATACTTCTAAAAAATCTTTACAAAATTGATAACATACTAAACACTCAATTTTTTGATATTATAACTCTAAATGAAACAAAATTGGATGAGACTGTTAATCAATCTTTCTTTAAAAACAATTATTATGTAATTATTCTTCGAGATAAAACAAAAGATGAAAGTGGCTTATTAGTATTCATTAAAAAAACACATCGAATTCTGAAAAAAGATACTTATGATTTTTATTTATAAACAGCTAAGAAATGATTAATACAATATTTAAAAAAATTAAATTTTTTCCTCGACTGTCCATTACTTCACTCAGAGATAAAGAAGATACTTGAGCAACGTTGAACTTTTTAAAATAAATTAATTTTTTTTTAAATAAAAAAGTTTCAATAATACTACACTTAAACTAAACTAAAACTTGAATCTAATCTAAAACTAAAACTAAAAAAAAATAAAATAAAGTAAAACAAGAAACTTAACTAAAACATAATTTTTAAAACAAAAAAATTTGATAAAATCTTTCATCGTAAACCAAATGAAAGAACGCGGCCGGTTAACCAGGCGACACGTTTTGCCAATTTAATTTAAAAAATCAAATAAACTAAAATGTGTAAATAAACTACAAATAATTACAGTTAAATATTTTGCTTTTTCTTTTTTCAATTTATTCAAAAAATCAAATATATCGCTCGTAGCACAATTTTTTTCTTTTAGTTTCGATCCTTGGTCGTAGTAAATTTCATTTTTTTCAGGATTGTATCTACACACCAATTCACTTAGAATTTCAACTTCTCCTTCTTTTAAAAAAAAGTTTAGATTTAAAAAACTTACATTTATTATTTTTAAATATATATACCGATCAATAATTCTATAAAGTCTGAATAATATATTGTTTTTTATAAAACAGCCTGAAGGCGTTTCTACAACTATTATGAATTCAATGACATTGGACATAATATCAGCTCTATTTTTAAAATATTAAAATCTTCAAAATTTGGAAATATAAAGTTTTTTAAACCCTTAAAAAAAATTAATAAACAAAATACATTATTCTAAAATAAATTTTACCGCCACTTTTTAATTCTTTTTTAAAGCTTTCTTTTGTTTTTGGATCATATTGAAAAAACGCATAAAACAATTTATTCCAATTTGATGTTTGTTGAGTCTATTTAAATGTTAAAATATTAGTTTAAAAAAAAATTTTAGTTAATTAAAATATTTTACTTAATAATTTTTTCATTTAATTCTAATGACATTTTTTTTATTAATTATAAAAAATTCATCTTAAAAAAATCGATAAAAAAAAATTTTAAATAAAATTCAAAAATTTGATTTTGATTTACAAATCATTCAACATAAATACATATACTATAAAGCTTTATTTAAATTAAAAAGCAAACTGTATCAAACTTTTAAAAATTTTTTATTTACAAAAAACAAATTTTCAACAAATGCAAAATTACTTGTTATTAAAGTTTTTGTATAATAACAAATAATATCATCTTCATATCGTGTTTTTAACTTTTTTTTGTAATGCAATTTTTGATTTTGCAGTGATAAAATAAGAATGTTTTAATACAATGATATAAAGAGCTATATTATTTTAATATTAAAGGATTATTTTTTATGTTATTTAAAGTTTTAGTTTGTTTTTATTTTTTTAAAGCAATTTTATCAAAAGTGGAATTAAATGTTGTAATAAAATTTTCGAATTTATTTTAATCAATAAGGAGGCTCAATCTTTTTAACTTATTTCATAAAAAAATAAAATTATTCTTTTTCCCGAAAAATATATGCGAATTATTCTCTTCACAAGCGCTAAAACAAAATAATTAATTGAATTTTTATTTATTAAATCAATGTTTATTCTAAAAGAATTATGAAAAATATTCTTATTTAAGGGATAATTACAATCTTTATTGTTTCAAATTGTTGTTATATATTGTTATTGTAATAATAAAATATATTGTTGAAATTATATATTTGTTGTTAAGATAAAATTAAATTAATGAAAAGAATGAATTTTAACATTTTTCTTTATTCAATGAAACTTCAAAAAATTTTAGAATATATTTACCAACAAGTACATCAACCATTAAAAGAAGTAAAAATGATTTATTTAATATAAAAAATTTTAAATTAATCAAATTATTAGACGCTTCAATGTTTTTTAAATCAAAGTATAAAATAATCCGCAAAAGTTGTCAAGCTTGTTTTTCAGAAGAAAAATTAAAATATCAAGAATTTAAAGAAAGTAAAGTTATTTTAAAAAATTATCTCTAAGATTCTCTTAAAAAATAACAATAAAAAGGTTAATTAATGCTGATTTTTGCCGATGAAAGCGAAACAGAATAAAAATAAAAAAATTTGTTAAAAAATATTTATTTACTTAAAATATACTGTATGCTAAAAAAATTCTTTCAATTATTAAAATAAAGGTTTTCTAAAAAAATAATTAAAAATTTTACCTTTAGATTTATGTAAAAAAATGAAAATTTGGTTCAGATGAAGCAAAAAATTACACTTTTGTTACCAGTGGTAAAAATTAGAAAAAAAATGTTAAAAGATATAAACATCATGAAAGTTATCTATTTCATAAAATTTCTGATATTAAATGGCATGAAAAAAAAGGCAATCTAAATCTGTGGCTTCACAAATTTATGGCCAAGATAAGGTTGAAATTGAATTCAATCGAGCTAATTTACTTAAGATTATTAAGGTAGTAATTTTTTAGGCAAGGTATTCCCTTAAGGGGTCATAACGAAGATATTTATTCATTAAACTATGGTAATTTCAAAGAGCTTATACATTTCTTGGCAAGCAATTATTCTCTATATTTGAATAAATTTATACATAATAATCTAAACGGAAATTATTGGAGCCATGAAATAAAAAATATCCGCTTCAATGATTCGTTCCAAAATTTCAAATGAGATTTATGAATCAAAATACTATTCAATCACTTTAGACGGAACTTCAGATATAAGTTATAGAGAACAAATTTTTTTTGTATACGATTTTGTAATCATAATCTTGAAATAAAAGAAAAGTTTTTAGATTTTTATGAAGCCGAAGCTACAACTTGAGAAAGTCTTTATCATATTGTAAAAAATGTTTCATTGCTATGCCCATCTTTTGAAACTTGTTCTACAGCATTCTTGCAATATTATTAAAGAAGCTCGTAACACACTTGGTAAAGTTAATTCAATTTATAATTTAATCGCAAAATCAACGAAACGAAATTACATTTTTGAAAAATTTAGGCTAGAACAAAATTGTTCAAATTTGAAACTTAAAAATTATAGTGAAACTAGATGGTCATCGCGGTATAATGCATTAAAAGCAGCACATGAAAACTATAAGACTATACTTGACACTCTTTAAGTAAATTAACAAATAAAAATTTTTTCAATTAAATTAATTTTTAATATGAAATTGATCGTATTGACAAAAATAACATGGCTAATTCTCTTTATTTGTCCATTTTTTCATTTGATTTTTTGTTTTTTTTTGGATGTTTTGACTCATTTATTTTCTATAAAAAATGTTTTATCACAACAGCTACAATCAATTGATTTGGATTATAAAAATTTCAAAGAGCTTGTTGACTGTTATACTAAAATTAAAAAGTCTAGCTAATAATGAACCATTTGAAATTTTTTGGAATAAAAATACAAATACACCAAATGAAATATGAATTCAGTTACCTGAAGATTCCAGAATTCGTAAAAAACCTAATTAATTAATTTTTTAAATAAAAAAGAGTATAAAAATATGATAAAAAATATGGGGTAAAAAAAAATCATAGAAAAAATTAATTGTAGAATAAAATTCATAGAATAATTTTCATAGAATTAAATATATTATCGAATTAAATTTAGTTGAAAAAAAAATCATAGAAAAAAAAAATAATGTCAATTTTAATTAGTTAATTAGTTAATTTTGTTAAAACAGATTAGCTGAACCATCTAAATGCGTTGTTGAGGTGTCATAAGAATTAATAATATGTTTTAATTTTTGCTCTTTCTCTAATTGACTTTTTTATTTCTTTTCAAAACATTACCATTAAATATATTAATCAAATTTGTTTCCATATAACTTTGTTCTAAACGAAAAAGTTCAACTACTTTAGCAACTGTTAAATTTTGTCTAACCTCGAATTTAATTCTTGAATGCCAACTCTCGACATCATTATTAGTACGTGGGATATCATTTTTAACAAGTTCCAAAGTTCTAAATCAAATCTAGGTTTACAACGAACACCATTCATTTCTCGATACGCCCAATATAATTATTTTCAAAATAATTTATAATAAAAGAAAAACTATCTGGACTATTTTTTTAATGTGATTAAAACCTTGAATCATATCGTTGACTGGAATAAAGGAAAGCTCTTGTAAGCGTCTAAAACTAAAACGAAAACTTTCATTAAACCATTTCTTAACAAGGCCAGTTGTTTGGATCTTACGCCGAATGGATCGACAAAGATGAAAATAACAAGCATAAACTTAACATTTGAAAATAGCTTAAATAGCATTAATAGTTGCTAGTTTATATATAAAATTTTTAATTCTTCGACTTCATAATTGAATAAGCATTTTAAAGCAACATGAAACCAATAATTTGTGATCTTACAAAAAATGATTCTTCAAATATTTTTCATTTAAAATTAAAATACTCTTAATTTACTAAACCAAAACTCTCATCTATAATTTTTAAACATAATTTATTTTTCAAAATTTGTTTAAAGTTACCAAAAAAGAAATATGAGTTGCTTTCAATAAAAAACTATTTTTTTATTTTTTTTTAACGCTAATATTAAATATTAGGTTGTTTAATAAGTTTTTTCGTCGATTTTTAAATGAAAAAATTTTATCCAAGTTTAAATTTTTTTATTCAAAATTGTACATCATTTGAAAGAGCAGGTCTTCCTCTTTTAAATGATGTATAAGATTATATATTTGCTTTTTAAATTTCTAAATACTAAACTAATTTAAAATGTATGACGAAAAAATGCATTTCCGCCTTTGCAAGTTATTTAAGTTTAACGAAGGAAAAAATTCGGCAAAAGCTACCAAAACGATTTGTTAGGTATAAGGAGATAATGCTCTTACTGTTCGCACTTGTCAAAATTGGTTTGCTCGATTCAAAGCTGGAGATTGAAATTTTAATATTTAATCTGTTAAAATCAAGTAAATTAAAATATTTTAAAATTTTTTTTAAAAAAAAAAACAAAAAATCTAAATGATTTAATAAAAGTTGAATAAATAAATGTCAACTTTTACATAAATAAGTCGAATCATTTAATGTTTCTCACTAATAATAATACTTATTGATTATTTACATTTGTGATATTTAGATTAAGTTCTGAATTAAATAAAATACCTTCTATGGTATTTCTATCATTTATTACAGTATTTAATACTTTATGCTTATTTGAGTGGAATATAAATCATTTTTTATTTATAAATTTTAATTTTGGTATAGTTTTTTTTCAATATAGCCTATTAATAAGCGCTTTTTTGTTAAGTACAATGACTAAAGATAGATTTGTAACTATTATTTCAACTCCTGGTTTTTTAGCTAGCTAATTGCCATTTTCAACCTAATTGTATTAAATTAATTAAACTTGATTTTTTATATAAAAAAATTTACATTAATAGACAGTATTAGTCATAAAATATTTTCTAGTTTTTTGTTTTTTATGAGAAATTTTTTTTTCAACCATCTTGTTAGATATTTGAAATTTATGATTAATTAACAAACAAATTAAATTTTTCAAATACATGAGGAGGAATAGGGATTCTCAAACCGCCATGTTAAAAGATATGTTTATGAGCTTGGCGTTCTATTTTATAATAAATTACAAATTAATTGATCAAAAATTTACAAGAAGACAAGAAGCTTTCTTTAAAATTGAAAGAATGATAAAAATTTTTAAACAAAAATCGAAAAACTCAAAATTTTTAACAACTTTTAAGATTTGACGTAAAAGTAGTTATACATTGGGAATAGTTCTGAGCTAATTTTTAGTGCCTTAAAATTAATAGATTTAAATAAAACTATTTGATCTGATTAAAGTATTAACAGATAGATTTCAATACTAGTAGTATTTTTTTTGACACCCAAAAGATTCCTGTACCAAGACCGGATCCATTATTTTATTCTTTGGTTTTGTTTGTAATGCATATCATTTTTCGTTTAAAAATCATATTTACATTCAATTTAATTTAATTTTAATTGCTTAAGAACTATTCTTAACTGGCAAAAGCACATGTTTTGAAATGGTCATCTTTTTAGTAATTTATTTTATTAATACAGATAAATAATAATAAATTTATTTATTTAATCTTTTTTTTAGAAAATAGCTTTGACTGGTTGAAACCTTGAGACGGAGCTAAAGAGCTTATTATTCAAAAGAAAGTTTACTAAGAATGAACTCTGTGTCTAAAAAGGTAGAAATATACCAATTAAATTTTCAATTAATTTAAAAAGATCTGATGATCAAATATAGTTTGATCGGTAACTTGATTGTTTTTTTTTGCTACAAAACAATCATGAAAGTTCACTATAATCAATAATTATTTGGATCCAATAAAGTTCATGTAATTTTTTACTGAAACTCTCTTTTCTTATTTAAAAAATTGTTAATACCTATAGCTAAAGTAAAGCATATTTAACAAACTTAGAATATACCCCTGTCAAAATATCAAATTGATCTCATTTGAGATCTCATTAGAATCTCTTTTCGATCTACATGAGATCTTCTATCAGGAAATCTGAAATCTTGGTTACCAAAATCTCAATATTCCTAATTATATCTAAATGAGAACTCAGGCCTTTTATCAAAGTTAAAAAAATTTAAACCATATTCTCATATCTCATTTGGTATTGATGAGATTCTAGTACAATTCTCCTTGAATCATTTTTTTCTTAATCTGATTGAGATCTTAATTGATTTTCTTTGAGATCTATTTAAAATCTCATGAGATTCTCATCGTATGCTATCTCATGAGAAACTAAAATAGAACCTGACAGGGGTACATTTTCTCAATATTACGACTGATCATATTATAGATCAAATTTATAAAAATCTACATAGATTAGAATTGTTGTGCCTTATAGAACTTATTAAATAAGTTCTAAATATTATTATTATTCAAGGTTAATCAACAGGCTAGTGCCCAATTCTTTATAAGAATGATTAACACTTCATTTATTGTTAAATATAAAATATTAAAATAAAATTGAAAATTAAATACAATATAAAATAAAAAAATTAAAAAATAAAGAATTTAAATCTAAGATTTAAATTGAGTTTATCAAAGATAATCATTGATTGATTGTAAATTAAATTAATATTATTGAATATTGATTTCTTCGAAAATTTTAGAATTTCTCGACTTGTCAAAAATTGATTAGCAAGTCTTGTATAAAAGTAACCAAATGTTTTTTCACCACTAACTGTCTTAGCTTTTGGTTGAATAAAATCATTTTCATTTCTCAGTTGATAATTTAGCTTCCTTGATTTGTTTCTTACAAATTGATCCTTTAAAAGAGGTTGGGAATTCGAAAACTTAATTATTTTATAAGAAAAATTAAGCATCCTTTCAAGTGCACGATGCTGGAAAGCGAAGAGCCCATAACTTTCAAGCATATTATTTATTTGATTGAAATCATTCGTATTATATTAAATGTTTAAGTGTTGTGCCTTATAGAACTTATTAAATAAGTTCTAAATAATTGCGATTCTGAAAGTGATTTTGAGTCTGAATATGATGAAGAACATGTTCATACTGTTTCGAGTCGCAATAAAGATAAAATTGATAGAGGACAAACCAAAACTAAGTAAGGCACTTTTTTTTCCTCTCCTATTTCTTTCTTCTTCCTCTCTTCTTCCTCGAACAATACAAAATATATTTCAGAAAAGAAGAATAGAGGAAGAGGAGGAGAAGAAGAGAGGAAGAGGAGGGGAAGAAGAGAGGAAGAGAAGAGGAAGAGGAGAGGAAAGAAAACGTACAACTTAGTTTTAGTTTGTACTGTATAATTAATAGAAAATTAATGGCTTTCATAATTAGCAATAGTTTATCTTTTAACATAGTGGAAACTGAAGAATTTCAAGAGTTTATTGACTAAGTTAAGAAAAACTATTACAAGTTACCATGCAGGCAAACAGTTAAAATAGTATTGTATTGAGATGGTAAATTATATGAAATTAATTTTACTTAAACACTAAAAGCTTTTAAAAAAAAATTAAGTTAGCTTAATTTTAAGTCTGAAAATTTAAAAAAGAAGCTGAGACTTGAATTTGATTCTATAGAATACCGTAGCTTAACAACTGATTGCTGGTGCTCTAACTCCAATTTAGCTTATATGGGCGTTACATTTCATTATTAAGACGAAAATATGAAGTTGCAGAATAGATAGTTAAGTTTACAATATTTAGAAGAGTCACATAGTGCAAATTATTTATTTGATAGCCTTAAAAAAATTTTAGTAAACTGGAACATAAGAGACAAAGTAAATTTTTAGTAATTGTTAATTAACTAAACTTAAATGACATTAAATTTTATTTTTTAAGACTTAGATATGATTAATTTTTTGAAAAATAATTATTATTAATTTTATTTTATTCAACCTGAGTTCGAATTTTTTTTTTATTTAAATTTTATTTCCATCATTTCAAACTAAATATTTAAATTCGAAATAAATACAATAACAGTGAAATTAGAAATTAAATTTTGTTGTAAAATAATCATTGAATTTTTTAATTTGAAATAAAACTAATTTAATTATTTAAAATTTTATTTTAATTTTATTTATCATTTCTAATATTTTTATTGATTAACAAACAAATATAAAGAATTAATTTTTTTTTTTAACATTGGGAGCAATACAAATTCTCGAGCCGTTAAATTATAGATCGAAGTCAGGGAGCATTAGAAAGGAGACTTGAATTGTACCCGGGAATGCCCATAATGATTAATAAAAATATCGATGTATCAAATGGCATTGTAAATTGTCTTCAAGGAACATATGTGTGTAGTAGTGATAAGGTTTTGGTTTTAAAAACAGAGGCTAGGAAAACAATACCTATTTCAAATTATAGACAAATAATAAATATTAAAAATACTTGTCAAACTTTGATTCGTACACAATTTCCAATTTCTGATGCTAGCGCACAAACAATTCATAAGGTTCAAGGTGTAACTTTAAAACGTTGTCATTGTTCTGTAGATAATAACATTTTTTAAGTTGGTCAAGCATACGTAGCATTATCACGTGTTAAAAGATCAAGTGATTTACATCTAAAACAATTTGTAAAAGAATCAATAAAAGTAGAATCTGAAATTTTACAATTAATTGATTATATAAAAACACACAAAACAATCAAAGGATTTTTTTATTTTCCTGATAACAAGGAATCTTTAAATACACCAAAAACTATTGCCAATGATAAAAGAGCCAATTTAATTAAATTCAAAAAAGTTGATTTATCGGATTTTGAACTAAAAGGTAAACATTTAAAGTATTATTATTTTTAATTATATATAACTAACTTTATTATAGAAATTATAGAACTAAACAAAAATAAAGAGTTCTCAATAAGTAATTTTGAATTAGATGATTTTAGAATAAACTATGAAATAAAAAAAAGGCCATAGAAAAATTTATGAAATTGAACTCTCCAAAATTTAAAAGCATATTAGAAAAACTGAAAGATATTGAGCCAAAGTTGTTCTCCGAAATCTTATCAATTGACCCAGAAGTAATGTCAAAATTACACCCAGTAATCTATGAACAATATCTACCTATCAAGACAACAGCTGATGGAAACTGTTTATTTAATATGGTTTCAATATGCCTTTTTGGAACTCCTCAAAAATAAACTTTTTTGAGATATGTGACATGATCACGCCGTCATCACAAATGAAAAAGAAATTTAGAATTTAAAACTATAAATGGACTTAGTTCACATACCATAATCATGAATGATTCATACTATGGAATGCAATGTTAAAACGATAGAACTAAGAATTTGTGATGAACTTTAAACAATTATAATTTTAATGTAAATATTATATTTTATTTTATTATTTATGTTTTCGATTTTTGAATTATTTTTAATTTAATAAACAACTAAACACGAGCCCAGACTTACTTTCACAAGTGGTAGCAGCTGGTAACTATTAGTTGGTGATAATTGGAAGCTTATAAAAGTGAAACTTAGAAACAATAAGTGTACAAGAAACCTGTATAATAATCCATCAGACAAAAAGATAGAAAATAACCTCGAGTTAATTACTTCAGACGTTGATAATTCAGTATTAGAAATAGGAAATCCTGAAGAAGCGAACCAATCAGGAAAAGCTACACCGCAGACGAAGTCAACCCCCCAATTGAACCAGGCAAACGCGCAAAGTAACCCTTCGACACCAAACGTTAATTTAGCAACAGAGATTGCCAAAGCGTCGAAAGCACATACAGAGAGCTACTTCGAAGGCTTTCAAAAGGCAATGACTCAAGTTATGACCAACTTTTTCGAAATGTCAGTTAAGACATCAAACCTCTACAGAGACCTTATATGCGTTACATGGTGAAATGAAAAACATTGCTGAAGCTCTTGAGAATAAAGAAGGAAAATACAAAAAGAATAATAAGATTACGACATTGAGTCAACCTACATTCAGTGGTACCACTGTCACACTTACAGAGTACCGATCAGAGGATACAAACGAGAAGAAGAGCTGTATTCAAATGCTCAATCTTCGTGTTTACCAAATGACTTATTTTGTGTAGTCGAAGGTTCAACTTATATTTGGGAAAGAGAAATAATCCACGAATGCCCATTTAATTTTGTTACCAGTGCACAGCTTAAGGTAAGTGGATCAATTGCAATTTCAAAAAGTCAGTTGTTTGAAATTACAGGGACTACAACCGAATGTGGACTAACAATGCTTACTACAACTGAGGGATTATATTTAACAAGCAATAACGAATCTCGGAAGTTGCCAATCTCCGAAAATGATCTAAACGTTGAATACCAATTTATCTTATCAGACATTAATTCTAAAGCGTTCAATTTATTGACAATGATGTCAAAAGCGACGAATAAAATCCACAAAAGATTGTGTGACGCCATGGAAAACATTTATGGTGTCTTCCGTCGAAGGACAGGAGAATATTTTAAAATCCGAGATAGTTTGGAAAACGAACTCGTATTTTATAACCACTACGGCGAATTGATCGTTACATCTTGCCTAAACATCAGCAATGCAACCATTGTTGAGTCGGAACATAACTACCAAGATGTGCGTGTTGAATTTAGTTTCGAAGACCAGATAATTAAGGGATTTTTGACAAATAGCGGAATTATCAAAAGTTCTTCAGTTGTGGAGCGGTCCGCTGATGCAAAAGTAATAACTTTGCCGAATGAAGATCATTTTTTGGTGAAACAAGGTAAGAATACGAAACTTGTTAAGTCTACTCGACAAAAACACATTCTTAATTACGACGATGTTCACGAAGCGTTAAATTTTGAGCACCCATCGTTATTACTAAAAAACTTTGACATGTTAAAAGAGATTGAATCGTTCTCAATCAGTAAAGCTAGTGATCTGTATAACGAAGAAGTGTATAAAGAAACAAGAACTAGTCAATTTCGAATCTCAGATTTTCTTTTGAATAAAATTAAAGAGATTAAAAACTCTGTTAAATTGGTGGTTGGAATAGTTGTGATACTTACTTCTGTATTGATAGCGACGTATTTTGCTATTAAATGGAGAATATGTTTTAAAAAATCTTTTATTAGTAAAGTGGAAACAACGAACGAAAATAATTTTAGAAATAATAATAATAGAAATTTTAGAAATGTCTTAGAGCTCGAAAAAATAGACGTCACAGCCGAGTTATTGGACACTATGAACAAAATAGATGAAGACGAAATAACAATTGTTCGAGAAAAACTTAGAGAAATTTATGCACATTAATTTTTTTTTTGTTATATAATTTACCTGACTTAATTTTTAGTCTTTATTTTTTTTTATTTTATTTTAATTCTTTTTAATCTATTAAAATTCGGGACGAATTTTCTTCAAACCCGGGGCATATGTGACATGATCACGCCGTCATCACAAATGAAAAAGAAATTTAGAATTTAAAACTATAAATGGACTTAGTTCACATACCATAATCATGAATGATTCATACTATGGAATGCAATGTTAAAACGATAGAACTAAGAATTTGTGATGAACTTTAAACAATTATAATTTTAATGTAAATATTATATTTTATTTTATTATTTATGTTTTCGATTTTTGAATTATTTTTAATTTAATAAACAACTAAACACGAGCCCAGACTTACTTTCACAGATATATTTGCGTTTACTCCCTTTTAAAAAACCAAGATCACTATAAATTATTGATTATAAATGAAATTAAAAATCAAAATTTGATAACTGAAGACAAGGAAATAGAAGAATTAGCAATATTCAAATTTCGAAAATTTTTGTACGATGCAAGGAAACATAAACAATGGTGTAATGAATATCGTCTATCAGCATTAAGCACAATTTTAAATGTAAATATTTATATTTATATGCAAACAAGTTTACAAGCTAGCATTAAAACTCAAAAAGATTTATTGAATGAGTTTAACTCAGGAAATTTATGTCGAAGTTTATATTATTCACCTATAGATAATTCGATGTCTTCAACAAAAATATATGAATTTCTTGATTCTTTTCATTATTTCTTTTCATTACAGCTATTCTTCCAAAAATCAATTCATAACGTGATTTATAAGCCAAAAAATAGTCTATTTTAAAACTTTTTAATTTAAAAATATTAGTTTGGAAATATTAGTTTTATTTAATTTTAAATTAAAATTATCAAATAAATTAAAAAAACCTAAATTCAAATATTTTTATAAAAATTTAAAAAATTTAAGAAAATGGTAGAATACCAGGGGATGTATGGAGGGGGACTCCGTCCCCTCCATGACTTGTTTCAAATAAAAAATTATATCTAGAAACAATTCATAAAATATTTTATTTAATTTTTGTGAAATTCTTATTTACATTTAAATATTAAAAATTGCGAAAAACTTCTAAATTTTTTTTTTCAACAACCCTAACTTATTTTCAATTTTCTTAGAAAAATATTTTAAAACGATAACTTAATTTAATTTTTAATCCGTTGAAACAATAAAAAATTAAAAATAACTAAGAACAAAAATAAGATTATGTGTAGCACCTCCCAGTGCTAATACTATAAAAATTATTATTATTATTATTATTTATTAAAAAAAAAGATTTTATATTTTATATTTTAATTTATAAAATATAACTGGCTGTAAAGAGCCAGTTCTACATATGTTTGAAAACTTAATATTTACAAAATATTCCAAAATTTGTTAAAATGTTTGTTGTACAAATCAATTTTGTTGATAAAATTCGTTTGAAAGGCATTATAATTGGTAAATAGAAAATTTCATTTAATAAATAGAAAATTTCATTTAATAAATAGAAAATTTAAAAAAACTTTATAAATAAATTCAAAATAGATAATTTTTCAATTGATTTACGATTTATAAAAACATAAAAACAAAAAACTTCCATCTTTTAGAATCTTACCGTTAATTAACTATTCCAAATCAACTACTACAATTATTTCTAAAGCATTAGATTTTTATTTAAAACAAATAGTTATTATATAGTTATCTTAAAGATTCTCAACATTTAATACAAAAATCAACTAATTTAAATTTCGATAATAATTCAAAAATTTATTCGGCTGATTTCGAAGCACTTTATACTAATACACTTTATCCACTTGAAGATGCTATTTCTAATATGATGTTTTTTGTCTCTAATTCATTAAATTTTAATCACTTTAATTCAAATGCTTTTTAAAAACTTTTCATTTTATTTTAAATAATAATTATTTTCATTTCAAATTTGATAATAAATATAAATTTTATTTGCAAACTAAAGGAATATCTATGGGAACAGCTTGTGGTCCTTCAGTTGCCAATCTACATCTAGCTTATTTCGAATTTAAATATCAACATATTTTTAAAACATGTTTATTTTTTATAATATGATTATAAATTATTCTACCAAAGTAGAATAATCGGGGGAAAAGTTCCCCTATTTAGCAGAACCAGGTTTTTAAGGAAACGTGTTTCTCTAGAGAAATATCTAATAAGATATGCTTTTGTGATGTGACAATTGAAGTAGTTAATAATTTCACTTTGTTAGGAATTAATATTGACAATAAACTAAATTTTTTAAATTATGTGTCTAGGCTATAAGTAAAGATAAACAAAAAAATTTTTTTTATTAAAAAATTATTTTTTTTAGCAAGATCTGTGAAAATTCAATTTTTTAAATCATTTATTCTACCACTGTTTGATTACAGAAATTCAGAAACTTATAAACTTATAAACTCATTAAGCTAAATAATAAACTTGAGTATAGTTTTGGACTAAGTTGTTTTCAACAGCGCTTAATTGTAAAACTAATGGTTTTCTCACATAAAATCCTAAAAATTCCTAACTCACCTGTAAACCTTAAAAAACTATTCATTCAGAACGCTACCCTTAATAAAAACTATAATCTACGAAACATAAATAAATTTTTTGAGCCTAGTGTTTCTAGATATAACAACTATGATGAGAATACATTTATTGCTTATTTTTTTCCAAGATTGGCAAATAACTTTTATTTTAATCATATTGATTTAGAAATAAATTTTTTTAAATATTGGGCCAACAACAATGTAAATATGTTTCTTCCAAAATTTATAAAACTATTTTCAAAATTTTTATTATTAATGCAATTTAATAATTTTAATACTGTTTCTAATTAATTTTACAATTTAAAAATTTTTTTTATAAAATTATACTTTTTATACTATTTTTATTTGTATAATTTTTATAATTAAAACTTATTGTATTTTTATTTATTTATTTTTTACTAATAAACGCAATTGACCGGCTTTAAGCTGATGAGTGCATATATTCTCTCTATGTCACAGTCTTGGTCAATTGGAAAAAAAAAAATAAAAAGGAATGTTAATTTCTTATACAAACCTCCGAGTTAAATTTAAATTCTTTTAAATCTTTTTTTTATTAAAAATTTAATTTTAAATTCATTTACTTTTGAGATAAAAAAGTGTGTTCTATTGATATTATTTAAAAAACACACAAAATTTTCATTTAAATTTCTTAAAATTTAAAAAGATAAATTTGTGTGATTATATAAGTTTTAAATTGTGATTGATATTTATCTTTAATTTCCGAAAAATCTAATGTGATTATGTGTAAAGTGTGAATACAAGTACTTGTGTGCAACAAAGTAATTTAAAGTGTAATATAAAAATGTTTGATTAAACCATTATCCCAATAAAAATCTACCAATTTTAATACCTTCAAGTTCAACATGTAGTTCTTGAGTGTTTATTTAATATATTGTAAAAAATGTAAATTTTCATATATCGGTGAAACATCAAGACAGATAAAACAAAGAATAAAAGAACATATATACAGAATAAAATATTGTTTTAAAATAAGTAACAATTCAAGTCAATTAAACAAATTCTTATTAAATAACAAAGACTGTGTTAAATTATACAAGCATTTTTCAATTAATCGTGATTTAGATACAGATCTAAAATTTCAAATTTTCATAAAAGACTGTATTTCATTTAGACATAGACTTTATATTCTAATGGTCAAAATTCGAATGTTTCTAATAAATTAACTTCTTTAATTACATATCAAATTCCTTCACTCAAATAAACATATATTATTAGCTCTTTAATTTTTTTATTTTAATTTATATTATTTTAATTTCAATTAACGCAAAATAACGTTAATTTACGATAATTTACGAACTCATTTCATCATCTTAATAAAGTCCATACAACTCTTGGCATTAGTAAAATTAGTGAAAAATTAGAAAGGGACGAGGTTTTTCGATTTAAATTAAAAGGAATTTTCGTTTATTTCTATTAAAATTTATTTTTCAAGTATTACTATTAGAATATACAAGTAAAATTGATATAAATCAACTTTCCACATAATTAATAATCATTTAATTAATAATTTTCTAGATTTAAGGTTTCTATGCAATTTTTGTCATAATAAATATATTTTGAATTATTTTTTATTTTGATACAAAGCTTTTAAATTTAGTATAAAGATATATTGTAATTTTAAATCAAATTTGATTTTCAAGTGTTGATATTTCATTTATTTTCTTAAATTAAAATTTTATCTTTTAATCTTTAATTAGAGATACAGTGTATCAAATTAAAGAAAAAAAAAATAAAAATAAAACTTGCTTTTATATCGAAAAATAAATCAAAATCATACAAAAAATTAACATAAACTTGGTAAAAAAGAAAAACTAGAAAAATTTATTAAAATACAAATTTAAAAAGAATAAAGGAAAAAATCCGCTCTCAATTGATTGTTTTGAAAATATTAAATAGTGTTTTTACTTCTTTCATTTTGTGTTTTATTTTTTTATTTTTTGAATAAAATTTTTAAATAATTAATTTAAAATGAAAAAATATTATTTTTTAATAAAAATTTTGTTTATTTTAGTTTTAACTTTTTTTTCTTTCTGGATTGTTAAATTACTCAAAGATAATGAAAAAAAATTTGTATTTATTGATTTGGGTGCTAACAAAGGAGATTCATTAGCAAGTTTTTTTGGTCTAAGAGGAGATTTCCCAGAAATAATAGATAGAAATTTTGTAAATCAAAATACTTGGCACATCTACGCATTTGAACCTAATCCCATGTTTTCTGAACCATTGTATAATATAAAACACAATTTATCAAATAAACATTACGTTAATATATACACTAGAACAGCTGGTTGGATTTATGATGGAAGAATTAATTTTTATATAGATAATCTTGATGAAAATTTTTATAGTTCAAGTTTAAAAAAAGATCATTATGGAATAGATGATAAAAGTCAAAAATTGAATGTTAAATGTGTTGATATTGCAAAATTTTTGAAACAATTTAAAAAAGAAGATTTTGTGATATTAAAGGTTGATATAGAAGGAGCTGAATATGATCTTCTAGTTCACATGATAATAAATAATGTTCTAGAGTTAATTGATATTATGCCTATTGAGTATCATCCAAATGATGACAATAATCAATTAACAAATAACACTTTAAATTATATTTATGAGAAAGCTGGAGTCAAAGTTGTTGATTGGGTCTAATAATTTTACTAAGTTAAAATTTTAATCGCTCAGTATGATTTTTAATTAAAAAAAATACAATTCATTTTTTAATATTTTTTATTTTATTTTTTTTATATTGATTAAAAAAATTAAAAGTTTAATTATTTGTTAAATTATATTTAAATAAACAAGATACGATACTTTATTTTATTTTAAACTTTATATGCTTATATTTTATTTAAACTAATCTTAATAACTCACTTTCATAAAATTAATATAATGAAGTTTTTGATTATTTTACTCGGATGGAGTTGGAAAAAATTACGTTTTAATACTTAATAGTAGATCTTTTATTTAAATTTGAAATTTTTGAATATTAAATATACTGTATTGCCACTGTTAGGTCTAGAATTTTTATCTTATTCTTTAATTGTTATAAAATAAAAAACCCAAACTCACACATTAATTGAACAGTTTCTTCCTTTATTGTTAACTATCTCCCACCTGTTTGTTTGATTTGATTGTTTTTGAGTCTCATTTGAATCATGATTGATTTTAACATAAATAGCAATTTCAAGTGCATTGCTTGAAATTAACATGATTTTCTTTTTAATACCAAATTTAATTTTACCAAGCGCTAATTTAACCGTTTGTTAATCATTCATTAAATTATTAAAAACAAACTTATAATGATTGGATTTAAAATTTTTAAACCTTGGTAAAACAAACAAGGTATTTTGACTCTTTGATTTTCAATTTCTTTATTACTTTGTTTAAGCTATAATAACAAGAGCCTTCTAACAAGAACTTGATTTATTATAAAATTGTTTTTAATATCAATTTTTTTAATATTGTAAAATATTAAAATAATGAAATTCTAACTAAAACTAATATCTAAAATATATAAATTGTAGTGATTTTTATTGTTATATTTTTAAGAGATTTTTTTTTAATTATAAAATAAAAAGAATCTGAGTTAAAAATTTATTTAACTTTAATTTATGCCGAGTGTATCAATAATTATTTTTTGTATTCAAATAAAGGAAACTAAAATATTTAAAATATTTATAATAGTCTTATAAATAGACTAGCTAGTATTTCATTAGCTTTTTGCGTTAAATAAATATTAAATTGTACTTGATCGTCTTATGATTTTTCAACTAAACTTAAAATTTTTTTAAATGAAAAATTTTCATCAGCTTTTAAGTATTTTGATATTGAAATTTTCTGAATTTTTCTTAAATCTTTTATATTTTTGATTTATTTAATTGTTAAAATATGATTTTTTTAAAAAAATTTAAAAACATTTATTTATTCATATTAAACAATAAAATTGATTTTTTAAATATTAGTCACTTAGATTTAAAAAAATTTAAATTACTTTTGAATATTTTTTCAATAAAATGACAAATTTTAAATTATTTGAATCAAATTTTTTCATACTTTTCGATATTGATTGTTATTATAGGTGTGATTGGAAATTCAATAAGCTTTATTATATTCAGAATAATATTGAAGATAAATTAAAAAACGCATTAGCTATTTGTCTAATTGTAGATTTATGGTCAAGCCCATCTATGCATAAATATTTAGCGATTTGTGCATCATTTGTTTATAAAAACTTCGGCAAAGAATTTAGAGTTATAGGTATGGAAGAATGCTTTATTCAAATGCTGAGTGTATTAAATAAGCAATTAAAAAAATTAAATTTTGATAAAACAAAAATAATAAGAGTTGTTTGTGACTCAGCTCTGGTTCGACTTTTTAAACAAAATGAAAATTTTCTGTTTGACATGAATATTGAAAATGAAGACATTATTGTAAATGGCTTTAACGAAATAGAAGAAATTAACGATATTGACTTGGATAATTTAAATAACGAAGAAGACTTGGAAGCTAATTATATAGAACAAACTCAAATATTTCATGGTTTTGATGAAATAGATCAAGAAATTAATTTATAGGTGAAAATTTTGTTTATCAAAATAGTTTTATGATTGAAGAGTCTGTTAGTGATTTATCAGATACCGATACTTACCCAAGGTTGGAAAATTTATCTAATGCTCAAAAAAATGACATTCAAAATAAACTAGATTGATATTTTTGGTTGTTAAAAAAGAAGAGAAAAAAAAAATCTTTAATTTTTCATTCATTAAAATAAAAATAATTTAAAAAAATGGAATAAAATAAAAAAAACTTGAAAAAAATTAATCAATTACAATTTCTTCTTTATTTTTATTTATTTATTTTAAAATAATTTAGGGGATATATCCCGGGAAGTTCAGAACGGCGCAAGCCTTCTTTTCAATCCCTTTTATACATAGTTTATTATTTATTTATTTGAAAGCTTCGTTCACCTCCAATTTAGGAGCAGTAAAATTAAAAATAAAAGTAAAAAAAGAGCGTATAAGAAAATTGATAGAAAAAAATAAAGTAAAAATAAATCATAATTTATAAAATTTAAGAGTCAGTATTACAAAAGTCTAAATTAGTTAGTGTATTTAAAAAATTCCTATAAAATTTAATTTTAAAGTTATTTAAACTATCATTTACTGTCATACAAAGTCCATCATCCTGGTATTTGAAAATGTTTTTCATCATTTTTTTATAAAATGTACAATTGTAAGTGATTATCTCAATTTTAGTATTGAAATAAGACTCAATCAGCTTAAAATCTTTTTTTAAAGATTTACCATTAGAGTTGGTTAATTTTTTATTAATTAAATATTTGAGTATTTCTGAGGCCAGGAAATTGTTATTTGAAGTATAGATAAATATTAACTTTGAGTAAATATATAATTGTTCCATATTAAAAACTTTTAAACATTTTAGTATAATTGATATGTGACAGTTTTTCTTCAGGCCAATTATTTGACGAATACATTTATTTTGTAACAAGTTTAGATAGTTTCTAGTGGTGGTGTTAAGCGTTAGATTCTCTAGACCATATGTAAACTTAGATAAACAGTAAGTTTTGTATATAAATGCTTGTAATTTGCTTATATAAATGCTTATATAAATGCTTGGACTGATCATGTACGGACTTAGGCCTAAAAATGAGAGAGAGAAAATTTGAACTTTCTTAAAGTTCGAGCAAGCATTATTGTCAAAATTGAGTTTATTATCAATTTTAAAACCTAAATATTTAATGTCTTCAGTGAAGTTGAGTTTTTTGGATAACAAAAAACTTTTTTGTTATTATCATCTTAAAAATCTATTCTTTCGAAGATTTTTCTGCCAAATTCGATTACATTTGATTTATTTGCATTAAATTTTATTTTCCAATCTTTGCCAAATTTATTACATATGTCCAGTAATTCTTGAAG
The DNA here is from genome assembly GCA_021432725.1 of Brachionus angularis. Classification (NCBI taxonomy): domain Eukaryota; kingdom Metazoa; phylum Rotifera; class Eurotatoria; order Ploima; family Brachionidae; genus Brachionus; species Brachionus angularis. Next base: position 1,924,877 of record JAJVDD010000007.1, read on the forward strand.
AATCATTTGGACTAATAATCAGGATGTCATCTGCATATACAATTATTGATGTGTTAAGTGTATTAATCATTGCACCTATTCTTCTTTATTTAATTGAAAAACAAAATTATAAAACCCTTCAATTTCTTTTTTTATTAAAGTCTCACCGATTAAAAAATATATTTTTTTTTTTGTTGAATTCTGATTAAGTTTTTTTCCGAAATAAAATAAACTTTTATTAAATTTAAATCATTAATTAATTCACAATTATTAGCGAATTTTTTTTAAATCATATTTAAAGAGCATCTTTTTAATTATTTAATTTTTAATATAAATCTATTGAAATTTATATAGACATTTAAACAAAAGACACAGCTAGTTAATTTTTATCCAAATAATAACATCTATAATGTTAAGTTTAAGATTGTCCTCCCATTTTAAAATTAATTACAAATTAATTGTTTAAAAATTTTTAAAAATTATATTATTTTTTTCTTTTATATTTTAAAACTGGAAATAAATATTAAATTATTTTATGAGTTTTTTAAAAAATTAAATGCAAATAAAAATAATTTGGCAAAACTCATATATTTAAAATAAAGTAAGATGTTATATATGTATAATTTCAAGTTGTAGATTGTGCCCGAATGGTCATTATTGCTCTGATCAAACCGGTAAAAAAAAAGTCACCGACCAAATGTCCATTAGGAAAAGAGTAAAGCTCGTGCGATAGTTACAATAGAGTTAACTAAATTTTTTAGCCATCTTTTATTAGGTTGAAAAAAACATATAAAAAGGAAAAAAAAATAAAAAAAATAAGCCTTCATATATTATATTCTTATTCTCCATCCCTTAATCTTACCTGTAAAAGGGTAGAGTGGAAATTGTCGTATAAAAATTGTAAAAATTTTCAAAAACATTTTATCAATGACATTAGTAAATAAAGTAATAATAAGCATAAAAATTTATTGCTACTGTTTTAAATAAAATATTCGCTTATAATGTATTTATTTATAAAATCAAATTAGAAGTTAAGTTTTTAAAAGGTTTAATAAATTGTATTTAATTAAAAAACTGGATTTAATTTTATCTTAAAAAAATATGGATGAATAGTTCAAACAAAAAGATTAAATTTTAATAAATAATTCAAATAATTAAAAAAAATCAAATTTAAAAATAAGCTTTAAAAAATTTTTGATTTTAAAAATTCAAAAAAAAATATTAAAAAATTGTTTAATAAACAAATTTTTTAAATTAAAATCATATTTTATTTAAAATAAAAAAATTTATAAATAAAAACAAAAAAATATACTTTAAATCAGTTTTAAAAAAAAATATGAAGATTCTTTTCTTTATCTTGATTTTAATTAAATTCTCAGGTTTGAATTAGTAGTTTTAATTTAAAACAAATAGAAAATAAATTTTTAAACATATAAAAGTTTGCCAAGAAAAACTGTTTGTTTGTTACTTTACAAACTGGGCTCAATATAGACCAACTATAGGAAAATATCTACCAGAAAACATAGACCCTAATCTATGCACACATATAATATATGCATTTGCTAAAATAGTCGATGATGAACTAATACCTTATGAATGGAACGATGAAAACAGTGAATGGAGCAAAGGTTTATATTATAAAACAATTGAATTGAAAAAGAAAAACCCCAAATTAAAAGTATTAATTGGTGTTGGTGGATGGAATCATGGTCCAGAGCCATTCAGTAAAATGGTACACGATGAAACATTAAGAAAAAATTTTATTAGAAATTGTATTAAATTCATGAAAAAGAATAATTTTGATGGTTTAGGTAACATTTATTTATTAGTATATTTCTGTTAGAAACTTTATTAATTAACTTAAAAATTAGATCTTGACTGGGAATATCCAGGATCAAGAGAAGGCTCTCAACCAACAGATAAAGAATTGTTTACTGTCTTAGTTAAAGTATTTGATATTAAAAATATAAAATTAAACTAAAACAAAATTTAATTTAAAATAAAATTAAATAAGGAACTTAAACAATCTTTTATACCATATAATTATTTGTTAACTGCTGCTGTAGCTGCTGGTCATAACAATATCATAAATGCATATGAAATACAAAAATTAACAGAGTAAAAAAAAAAATATTTTTTTTCAATTAAAATTCTTAATTAATATTAATTATAATTTATAGTGATTTAGATTTTATTTGTTTGATGGCTTATGTAATAGAAAAAAAAAAGATTTTATTATTTTATATTTATTGAAAACTTGATTTTATTTTAAAGGATTTTCATGGTTCATGGGAAGACACTGTTGATCATAATTCACCATTGTTCTCTCGTGAATCGGAGAATGGTGAAGCGAGTTATTTGAATGTTGATTGGGCTGTAAATTATTGGTTAGAAAGTGGTTTTCCTAGAGAAAAATTTGTTCTTGGTTTAGCCATGTACGGAAGACCGTTTAAATTAAGAGATTCAAATCTAATTGAACCTGGTTCTCCAAACGATGGTGCTGGAACTCCTGGAATAGTAATTTTAATTAATTTCTTAAATTTTTAACTGCTTTATTAAATTAAAAAAAAAAACACTGGAGTAATTTGTAACTATTAAAATTATCACAACTTTTCTCTTAATATAAAAAAACGTTCTCTTTTATTTTGGAACTTTTTTTTCGATTCATTAGAATTCTAATCTGTTTTAGGTATTTATTAAATCTTAAATTTCTTAAATCAATTATCTTTTATTTTGCTCTTATTTGAGAAATTTACAGCTTTTTTTGTTACTTATAAAAAGGCTTCACAAACATACAATAAAAGATGGTAATTATATTTATATTATATTTTATATAATATTAGCACTTCTAAGCTTTGATCAATCTTCAGTCTTAAAAATTAAAAATAAATTTTTTAGAATTTCTGTTAATTTCTAGAATGAAAAGAGATGTAATTTTTTATTTAAACATACTTTTTAACTAGACAAAAAATTTATTAAAATTTTAGTTAATTTATTTATTTGAAATTCTTTAAACTTTAAAACAAAAAAATTTATTATATTCAAATTACTTTTATTTATTTTTAGCTTGTTTCTTTATCTCAGACACACAAAATCTTTTTAATTGTATTTTAAATTCGTATATATTTACTTTGTATAATTACATCTATTAAATGGTTATTAAAATCTATTAAACTTTATTAAAAAAATTTCTACAGTTAATTAACTTAGGTTTGTCTGAAATTTATTCTAAATTTTAGGATAAATAAGTAGTAATTAAAACAAAAACTGATTTTAAATTTAAAAATTATAAAAATGCATTCAGGTAATTGCTTCTAAATTTATATTCCTTATTAAAAAAACAACAAAAGGAAGAATATACAAAGAACCATGATAAATCTAAGCTTAGATATAATCAAAGCTAAGCACTAGATTATTTAAAATTTACAATCAAACTTTTAGAAACAAAAGGCTTGATAACATTTACTCAATATTTATTTTATCAAGTATACTAGAGAAAAAGGATTTTTAAGTTATTATGAAATATGTACTAAAATAATAAATGATGGATGGACTAGACAATGGAGTGAAGAGCAAAAAGTACCTTATGCATATGGTGACAATGAATGGGTTGGATTTGAAGATGTTGAAAGTATTAAAATAAAAGCTAAATATGCATTAGAAAAGAATTTAGCAGGTGTTATGTTTTGGAGTTTGAGTTTAGACGATTTTAACGGAAATTTTTGTAATCAAGGAAAATATCCACTCATAAATGCTGTTCGAAATGAAATTTTAAACTATAACAAAAAAGATCAAGTTAAAAATTCTTACACATCTTCAAATAAACTAAAAACCAATGAAGCAATACTTAAACAAAATAATAATAATAATAATAATAATAACAATTTAATTAAAAAATTATTTGTTTGTTACTTTACAAACTGGGCTCAATATAGACCAACTATAGGAAAATATCTACCAGAAAACATAGACCCTAATCTATGCACACATATAATATATGCATTTGCTAAAATAGTCGATGATGAACTAATACCTTATGAATGGAACGATGAAAACAGTGAATGGAGCAAAGGTTTATATTATAAAACAATTGAATTGAAAAAGAAAAACCCCAAATTAAAAGTATTAATTGGTGTTGGTGGATGGAATCATGGTCCAGAGCAATTCAGTAAAATGGTACATGATGAAACATTAAGAAAAAATTTTATTAGAAATTGTGTTAAATTCTTGAAAAAGAATAATTTTGATGGCTTAGGTAACATTATCATTATTTTTTTGTTTAATTTTTGTTTTAATATTCACATAGAATATATATTAATCAACAATCAACTCTGTTTTAAGCAATTTTGAATTTTATTATTTTATTTAATTACTCAATTAAAAGTCTTTCTTTAATATAATAAAATACAAAACATAAAGGCAAAATAATTCATTATCAATAAGCATTTAATTTAGTGAATAATCTCACATACTTTATTAATTAAAAATATTAATTTTTAAAACTAAACCAGTTTTGGGTTTTGTTTTAAAAGAATTTTAACACAATTTTTTTTTATATCAAGAAAAACATAAAAATTTACTTAAGCATTTAAAATTTAAAATATTTCTTAAAAAACCTATTAAATTATTTTAATTATACAATCTGATAAAAATTTATAAACTTTGAAATTTTTTTAAAAATATTTTCTGTTGATTTTCTAGTGTTAATCATTTTTTGAATTTTAATGAAATATTTTAAGATAACAAAACAAAAAAAAAAACTAAATTTAATTTAGATAAAATTGATCAAATAATTTTATGCATTTTTTATATAATTCTAATTAATATTATTTGATAAGATTTAGAAAACCCAGAGTTATTTAAATTAATTTAAATTTGCTGTAAATATAAGCAAGTTTAAATTTCATATTAAAAATTACAGTTGTTTTATGATTAAATTAATTTTAGATCTAGATTGGGAATATCCAGGCTCAAGAGAAGGTTCTAAGCCAACAGATAAACAATTATTTACAGTTTTAATTCAAGTATATAAAAATATTAATTAATAGGTATTGATACAAGTATATATATATTTTTAATTTAATTTAATTAAAATACAAGGAATTTAAATCAGCATTTGAACCATATGGTTATCTACTAACAGCTGCTGTAGCTGCTGGTAAACAAAATATTGATAATGGCTATGAAATTGAAGAAATACACAAGTATAATTATTAAAATAATAAATAAACTATTAACTAAATGATTAAATTTTGAACAAAAAAACAAAACTAGAAATCTTGATTTTATAAGTTTAATGGCTTATGATTTTCATGGTTCATGGGAAAACACAATTGATCACAATTCACCATTGTATGCAAGAGCAAGCGAAATAGGTGAAACAGCATATTTAAATACAGATTGGGCTGTTAATTATTGGTTAAATAAAGGTTTACCAAGAAATAAACTAGTACTTGGTTTGGCTCTTTATGGTCGACCGTTTAAACTAAATGATTCAAATTTATATGAACCAGGAGATTTAAATAATGGTGCCGGAACACCAGGGGTATATACTAGAGAAAAAGGATTTTTAAGTTATTATGAAATATGTACTAAAATAATAAATGATGGATGGACTAGACAATGGAGTGAAGAGCAAAAAGTACCTTATGCATATGGTGACAATGAATGGGTTGGATTTGAAGATGTTGAAAGTATTAAAATAAAAGCTAAATATGCATTAGAAAAGAATTTAGCAGGTGTTATGTTTTGGAGTTTGAGTTTAGACGATTTTAACGGAAATTTTTGTAATCAAGGAAAATATCCACTCATAAATGCTGTTCGAAATGAAATTTATAGAGGTTTAAAAAGTTCGAATCAAACAGTGATTCAAAATACAAAGTTAATAAAAATTTTAACTACTACAAAAGCTAAAACATCTTCAAAAAAACTTGGCTATGATTTGAATAAAGACTTAAATTTAGATGATAGAAATAAACAAGTATACAAAAATAATATAATAGATGAAAAAATTCCTTTTAGATGTGTTCAAGATGGTTTGTTTCCAGATAAGACTAGTAATTGTAAAGCATTTTATCAGTGCTATAGATCTAATACACCACATGAAATAAAAGCAAGATTTATTTGCCCAGAAGGTACTTTGTTTAATCAAAAATTTCTTGTTTGCGATTGGGAATCTAACATTATCTGTTAATTCAATTTTTAAACTATACTAAATTAAATTTGAACTTAAAAGTAATTGAATAGAAATTTAACCATAAACATAAACTTAATACAAGATACTTTCTTTAATCATTTAAAATAAATATTCGAATAAAAAATTGAAAATTAGTTGTATGTCAGAACAGAATATAGAAATATCTCTTATCTGTTAGATCCTTTCCAGATTAATTAAAAAACCATATACTGTTCTAAAAAGAACAATCCTTATGATCATGAGATTGAGAAAAAAACACTTGATATAAATTTGAGACCATCTAAGAGCTTAAATTAATTTTCTTTTTTTATTTTCTCTTTAGATGTATGTAATATGTATATAAGCTAGAAAATGTTTTTAAAACTTAAACCACATTCTTCTAATTTAAATTTCAAATTAATTATTTAAAAGAATTTTTATGCTTACCAAATTTTCATTTTAATAAAAATTTTGGATAATTTGATTACTCTAGTTGAATTGAACGTGATTAAAATGATCCGAAACATTAATAAAATTTAAAAAACTAAAAATTTTTATTCAGATGTTCTCAAAAGAAGTTGAAAAACTTAGAAATTTTTTTGACTAATAAATTGATTTATTGACTGACACTTCTGTGATGTGTCAGTTATAACATGAAAAATACGGTATTTTAAATGATGTTTATTTTTAATAAATAAATTTATTCACAAGAAAATTTTTATAATGTTGAAAACGATTCCAGTGTTTTGCTTGATTTTTTTTGAGAATTGTATTCTTTTATTTTTCTAAAAAAATTCAAAACATATTTTCTAAACTTTGTATTGGTAATAAAAGATTGAAAAAATAAACTGCAATGAAATAAAAATGCAAATTGATCCAACAATATTGATAATTCCATAGTTGGATTAAAATTTAAAATTTCATCTATATAAAAACCAAATGCAATACTCATTGGCAAAGTCATTATAATAAAAGCAAATGTAATGCTTAATATTGAAATTGTTAATCTCTTCTTTTTGTTCATAGATTTTAGTTCTTTTAAACTTTTTTTAATTAATATTGATTTTTTAACAAGTAAGGTTTTTTTAATTAGTAACATATTAAAAATAAACATAATCATAAAAGGAATAAAACTATAAACTACCATATTGACTTTTTCCCATAAAGGAAATATTCTAAAATTTGAAGTATACCAATAGCAGTTTCCAAAATCAATTGGTTTATTTAATTGATTAGTTGTATTTTCATAAGTTCCATTTTTAAATTGAGTTATTGTTATATTTATGGATTTTGTTTTAACATAATTTCCATTAAATATTAATAAATGTATATTAAATATAAATAAAATAACACTAATTGAAATACACCATATAAAAGATGATTTTAAAGTTGAAAATGGTAATCGACTAGCAAAAGAACCAGGAGTTGATAAAATAGTTACAAATCTATCTATACACATAACACTTAATAATATTGCACTTGTTTGCCATGCATAAAATTGAATAAAAATAACTATCTTACAAGTAGCTAAATTTAAAAATTCTAATCTTAAATTGAAAATCGAAAAAACAAAATGATTCAAATTCCATTCAAATAAGCATAAAGTATCAAATACTGCTACAAATGATAGAAATACCATTGTAGATATTTTTTTGAATTCTTTACTAAATCTGAATATAATGAAACTTATTGTATTTCCTATTAAACCTACAAGTATTATCAATAGTGAGAAACATGAAATTATTTTACTTGAAAAAGAGAAATCAAACATTTGTTGGTTTTAATTTCAAAAAATTTATTTAGTAAAAAAAATCACAGAGAAAAATTTTTTAATTAAAAATTTTAATTAAAATTAAATTTAATATTTAATTTTCAGAAAATTTCTTTTCAATCATTTTTCATTAAATATTTATTTTCTTTATAAATTTAATCTAAAAAATAAAAATATTATAATTATAGAAATCATGTTTTCAAAAAAGGATATATATAAATTACTTTGAATAAAAGCAAGACACTTTACATTATTCGACTGACTATTAGTGCGATAGAAAAACGCTTAATTGAAAAATTGTGGTGCTAAAAGTGATGTAGCCATTATTAATTATTTAATATTCAAAATTGGCAGTTTAATCTTCAACCGAGATCTTTTTTATTTGATATGAAGTTTTGTTTGTTTTTGATTTTACTTATAATTAATTATACAGTTAAACCATTATGAAAAGCAATTTTAATCTTGCTCTATTTCCCTTTTATTGTCTCTGAATTTTTTTAGAAAATATAACATCGGATTATTGAAATTTACATTATAGCCTTGTGTTACTAACCTATGACTTGCATACGTTTTTTCTATATTTTTCAATTTCGTCATTTGAAGGCGTTGTTTGTCGAAGAAATAACAAGTATTATTGACTTTTTTGTAATTATTTTTCTTTAAAATATCTAAAAAAAAAAAAACTTCTTAGTTCCGGTTAAAAATTCTTTACCTCAATCAGAGAGAAATTATTTTGACATATCAAGTGTTATGGTTTCTTGTTGTGTAGAACATGTAAAGTAATATTTTTTTTAAAAAAGATAAAGTGCGTGACAAGTCTTTAAACAGTTGAATTTGCTAAATAAAAAATAGATTTTGAATTTGCTATGTAATAATAATTGCTTAATTTATGTAATTTAATCTCTTGATCCTAAATACAAAAAAAAAATTGAAAAAAAAACTTATTTTTCTTAAATTTTCTGATAATTTTAGTTTTGATAAATGACAAAAGTCTTTGAACAATAAAAATCTTTTGCAATTTTTTAGACTTAGGTGCTTAAATCTATAATTTTTTTTTGCTTTTTGTTGTTTTAGACTTAGAACCCATATTTATATTTTAAAATGACCCGTACCGAGCTTTCTGAGACTACTCGAGCCCAAATAATTGCTCTAAGAAACGAAAACTTAAGTATTAGGGCTATTGCTAATAGATTAAATATCAAAAATGGTGCTGTCAACTATACGATTCAAAGATATAACAATCATCAAACGTTTTCTTCTTTGAAAAGGTCTGGAAGACCACGAAAAATCAATCAACGAGGCCTTAGAGCACTAAAAAAAGTTATTAAAAATAATACCAGAGCCAGTGCGAGACAAATTACGATGGAAATAAATAAGGTTTTGCCAGAAAAAGTTTCTAAAAGAACTGTAATTCGTCGAATAAGAGAAATGAAATACAAATATGCAGTAAAAACTCGAGTACAAGCATTGTCAAAGAAGCATAAAGAAAACCGTCTGAATTGGTGTTTAAGGCATCGAGATTGGACTCAAGAGCAGTGGTCAAGAGTGATTTTTTCTGATGAGTCTAATTTTTTTGTGCTCAAAAGAAAAAATATTATTAAAATCTGGCGAACCGATGCTGAGCGGATGAGTTCAGATTGTCTTCTGGAAAGTCGTACTGGCGATGGTGGTAAAGTTTGCTTTTGGGGTTGCATAACAGCGTTTGGCACTGGAAGCAAACAACTTTTTAATGGTTTTATGAACTCCAACCGATACAAAGAAGTCTTGTTTTCCGAGTTAGGACCATGTAAAGACTTATATCCTCAACAAACAAGCTGGATATTCCAACATGATAATGCTCCATGGCACAAAACTGCTGAAGTTTCAGCTTGCCTTAGTGAATTGGAAGTAGAAACACTTGAATGGCCGTCGGTTTCGCCAGATCTTAACCCGATTGAGATGCTCTGGAGCATTTTAGACAGGCGGCTTGAAAATTATGGTATTGGAACAGTTAAAGAGCTTGAGGCTCGATTAAATGATGAGTGGTGCAAAATCGAACCCGATCTGTGTCGTAAATTGGTCGAATCAATGCCAAAGCGAATTGAGGCTTGTATAAAAGCAAAAGGTGGCCAATTTAAGGTAAAAAAAAGTCAAATTTAGTAAAATTATCATTTTGTTCAAAGACTCTTGTCATTTAAGAAAAATAAAATTTTGCTAAAACATGAAAAATTTATTTTTTTTTTAAATTTTTTTGCTGAATTCAAATTCAGCATACAAAATTACATATAAAATATTTATTTAAACTATTTTCCCATATATTTTTAAAAAAATATTTAAAAAAAAAAGGTGTTCAAAGACTTTTGTCACGCACTTTATTTTAAATGTTAAATGTTATATTACTATTATATATTTTATTTTTTTGATAAAAATCAACTGTAAGCGGATGTAAATAATTTAAAATTCAAATTTACATTTATATTCAGCAAATAATTTTAAAGAGAATCTGTGTGCTTTTATTAATTGTATTTTTAATACGTTTTATATATTAAATATTTGTCATATTAGATAAAGTTCCTGATAATTACAAAGATATAATGTATATATAAAATCTTTTCTCAACTTTTAATCAATATTTAACTTAATCAATGTTAATATTTAATAAAATTTAATTTTAAATAAAAACATGTTTAAAAAATTAAAATTTTACTAAATAAGTACCATATATATATTTATAAGTTTTTTAATTGTTCAAAAATATATTCAAAATCGATTTATAAAAAAATTAAAAAATTTAATTTTTAAAATGAATAGTGAAGAAAAAGATGAAACATTTCAAAAAATAGTTTCTTTTTTACCATTAGTAATTATTTTTATTGGATTAAGTGGTAATACTGTGAGTTTTTTTATATTTAGACTTAGCTCTGAGTTTAATAAGATACCAACCATGATTTATTTATCATTTATAGTTGTTTTTGATACTTTATCATTATTTGAATGGAATTTGAATCATTTTTTAGAGCCAAATTTTAAAATAAAACTGGAAAATTTAAATATCTATGTTTGTAAAATAGTAACTTTTATTCAATATTATTCATGGCAATCAAGTGCTATGTTATTAAGTGTAATGTGTATTGATAGATTTGTAACTATTATATCTACTCCTGGTTCTTTTGCGCGTCAGATTTATTATTGTATATTTTTTTATTTTTTATTTTTTTTATAAAAAAATATTTTTTTTAATAAAATTATCACAAAAAATAACAAAAAGTTTTTTTGTTTTTATTTTATTTTTTTAAAACTAAATAAACAAGCATTTAATTGCTCCAGAGTATACCGAAAATTTTAATAATTCAATATAATTAGTTACAATTCATCTTTACAATGGCTCGCAATTTTGACAACAATTTTAGACGTAATTTGAATTCGAAACGTTTTAATAAAAATAATAACATATTTACAAATAATGAAAATCAACCGAATAATTTTAAAACAAAAAATTATTACGTCAATGAACCTATTCACAGTTCTTTGAATAGACTGTGTAATTATTTACTTAATTCGGATCTAAAAAATTTCAATGCTCGAAATTTATCTTCTTATAAAATGTGGCATCGTGATGTTTTTTCTTCACTGGAGGATATCCTTGGTTATGAAATTAAAATTGATAATTTATTAATATCGCTTCATAAACTTTATATTTTGGTCGATCCTAATTTGATTTTAAATTCATCGTTCGAATTTCTTAACAAATTAATTTCTGAAAAACCTAATATTGGACTAAAAGGAATACCTTCTAATAGTATTTTGGAAGATTTAATTGAAATACGTAAAAAAGCAGAATTAAATTATACTAATGTATCGATTCAGTCTCAGAATCTAAATACTAATCAAATTCAATCTTCATCTGATTCTCAAAAATCTCTTAATATCATTAATGATACTATTATTACTTCTCAAAAAGATTCCAATTCTAAGCAATTTCCTACTTCAACTCAAAAATCAACTAAAAATTCTAATAAAAATTCAACTAGTACTAATATTAATATTCACAATAATAATAATTCTAATTCTAATTGTTCGATCGAAATTATTGACAGTAATAACTTTGGATCTTTAAATAATAAACCTTTTAAAAAAATTAAAAACTGTATTCGTCGTATTTTAAAAAAGGAAAATCATATTAATATTTTGAATTTTCATCTAAAAAATGGTACTACACCAAATCAATTATTATTCAATAGATTCCCAACACCTTTTTTAGGTACTAATGAAAAATTTGTTAATGGTTATAATGATATAATTTCAAAAACTCAAATACAAATAATAGAATTTTCAATTAACACATTAAAAGAGCAAATAGAAGAACTAAATATTAATATTAATACATTCAAAAATGAATTAAAGAATATAGAAAACCTTGAAGAAATCTTGCAAAAAACAACAGAAGATTTGACTAAAGAATTAAAAAAATCATTTGATCATGCACATGAAAAGGCTATTCGAATAGTTGCTCGTCCTTATGTTGCTAAAAAATTAGAAGACATTAGTTCTTCTTTTGATAAATATAAATATAATAAAACAAACAAATCGAATAAGAAAAATAATAATATTAATAATAAAAATCTCAATAATAAAAAAATTAACCGCAACAAAAACAAATATAATAATAATAATAATAGTAATAATAACAATATTAATAATATTAAAAATAATAATAATATTAATAATAAAAATAATAATATTAATAATAACAATATTAATAATATCAATAATAAAAGTAGTATAAATAAAAATTTTTTTAAAAATAAAAATATTAGTTCTAATCCTAGAATTAAAAGTAAAATCCAAAATTCATTTGATATTAATCACAATTCTAGTTATTTGACTCACAATTCAAATAAAAATTTTTATAAATTTAATTTTAAACGAAACTATAAAAATTATAAAACTACAACGTATAATAAACAAAATATAAATTTTATACCTAGAAATCATAAACCATACAGCAATGTTAAATCTAATTTTAACAATCAATTCTTTATCAAACCTTTTAATCAACCGTTTTACCATCATAATCAGAATTTTATATATAATAATTCTCGTTTCTCGGTAAACAAGAAAACTGGCTTTAAATATAATAATTTTAATAATTTCAAAAATTATAAACGTTATAATAACGATTATTGTAGTAATAAATTTTTTAATAATGAACATGATGTACAATTTAAACCACAGGAAAATCAAAACATAAATTTTCGGAGGAGATATTTAAACCAGATGAAGTTTTAGCAATTGATAACAGCCCAAAATTGATTTATAGGTTAGAAAATTCTGTTTTTTGTTTTGGAAAATTAGAAACTAATCAAGAAATATTGAAAGATATAATTTCTTTGTTAAAACTTGGTTTAAAATTTATTCCTTCTTTCTTTTCCAATAACTTTGATTACTTTAATTATTTATTTATTACTTTAGACAATTCGCTCATTGATTTTAATTCAAGGCTTTTCTTTGAAATTTGTAAAACAAAAAATAATAATGCAAATAATCTAAATAGTAAAGATTTAGAACTAGATTTAAATAATCAATTTTCAAATCAGATCTTAGATAACAATTTAGATCATATTATGGATAAATTTTGTAAAAAAAGATTTTTTAAAAAAATTAATTCTACTAATATTCCCATTTTAAAAGAAACTATTAACTTAAGATTTTCAATTCTTGAAAAAATTGACAAAAATTTAATAATAAAATATTTAATAATTTACATAAGAATCAAATTAATTCTCTAAAAAAATTTATTAAAGAAAAAAATTTTAGTATATTACAATGTGACAAGAATGTTGGTAGTTTATTAATTTCAAATCAAGATAAGAAACAATTAATAATTGAACATTTAAACAATGTTTTAACTTATAAAAAAACTGATAAAAGTGAATTATATTCTATAATCAATAAAATTAATCATAAATTAAAAAATCTTTATCAAAATAAATTTATTTCAGTCAGAATTTTTAAAAAACTTTTTATCAAAGAAACTTGTAAAGCAGGTTCTATAAGAATTTTGCCAAAATTACATAAGAATAAATTTTAGTGATGTTATTTGGATTTGAAATTTTCAAAATATATTCGGTTTACTAAGTTATAAATTTAAAAAATATTTGAGTAAGAACCATAAATTAAAATTAAAACTAAATTTAAATCTAAATAAATTTTATAGTTAAACTATTATTCGAATTTTTTATACTAAAATTTTAAAAACAAATTAAAAAAAAAATTCGAATTAGTATTTAAATAAATTCGTAAATTAAACATTAATTTGAGTCAAAATTTAACTAAATAACTAAAATAAATGAAAAAATTATTTAAAAATTTTTAAATTTAACCAAACAAATATTCTAAAGATTTTCAAAAATAATCATAATTTTATTCAATCTATCAGGCTTCAGTCTATTACGTCTGTCATAAAGTGTGTTATTGGTATGCGAAAAAAGCTGTTCGGCTGGAACTGATGTTGCTGGCGTACAAAACAATTTCTTTACTACATGATCCAGAATTGGATAAGAATTTTGATTTAGATTCCAAAATTCTAAAGGATCTATGTCCTTTGATGGCTCAGAAGAGTATCTTAAGATTTCCAAATCTATCTGGTCCATTTTTTTTAAATCTTTGTTAGATACTTTTTTGATTCCATTTAATATTTTAGATATTTATTTTCAAGCAATTTTTATTTATTTTAATACAAGTTTTAATACTTAATACAGTATAAGTTAAAAAATAAGTAAAAAAAGCTGAAAATTTTAAAATTGCTCAAATAATAAAAATATTTTAATCATTACAAAAACGAAAATTTTATTTGGTTCATAATTTAAATTAGATTTTTATTTGAATTTCTTATTCATATTTTAAAAATATGGATAAGATATTTGAATCTAATTTTCATTTGGTTTATTTTTTAAATTTTTTATTTATTTAATTTTTAAAATAAATATTATTGAAATTTATTTAGACACTTAAACAAAATTTATAGCTAGTTAATTTTTATCCAAATAAAACTGCTCCAAATAACATCTCTAGCTATTACTAATATATATTTTTATATTATATTAAATTAATAAGTGTTTTAATCGAATTATTATATAATAAGAAACGCTTAAGTTAAATAGCGTCACTTAAAAAGTTTTTTAAAAAATATAATTTAATTTATATTTTTTTAAGAAAATTTCTTTAATTAATTTTCTTTTTTCTTTTTCTAATTTTTTCTTAATTTTGTAAAATTAAAAAATTAAACATAAATTTTCGGTTTTTTCTTTATTTAGACTCTGATGAAGACTTATTAAAGTCGAAACGCGTCAGATTTATTATTGTATATTTTTTTATTTTTTATTTTTTTTATAAAAAAATATTTTTTTTAATAAAATTATCACAAAAAATAACAAAAAGTTTTTTTGTTTTTATTTTATTTTTTTAAAACTAAATAAATTAAATCAAACCATAACTGAATTATACCAAGTGTCTAAAAAAGGAGGCAGTTGTTATTGGTATTCACCACATTTTCGTGTTTATCCATTTCTAGAAAAACTAAACATGTTTGTATATAGTTAATATTTAATATATTATTGATAACTTTATTAATTCGTAAAACAAATAAAAAGAATATAACTCAAAAAGAAATTAAAATGATTACTAAAAAAAGAAGATTAACTATTTCAATATTGAGCATAACATTTGCTTTTATTTTAATGACTCTACCTTCAACTATTTGCTTTGGCTATTTTTTAAGTGAAATTAGTTCATTTAAAAATGGAAAACAAATTTTAATATTAATAGATACAATTGCTTTTTTATTCAATTCAAGCATGTTCTTCCATTGTTTTATTACTAATGTTAAATTTAGAAATTACGTTTTAAATTATTTTAAATCAAAATTTAGAAAAATAAAATGAAACGCGCTTCTTGATAATTAGCAATCAATACTGATTAAATAAGATTTTCTGAAGAAGACGATAATTAACATGGACTTCAAAGATGAGGTATGAGGTTTTAGTGATTAGTGGTTTTAGATGACTAAAAATAATTTAATATATGATTATTATTCAAACAAAGACTAAAGATACTTTATTTGAATATTAAGTAATCAAAAACACTATTACGAATTTCAAAGTTAAACAAAATTTATTCAAATATAAACAGCATTTATATTTATAACTTAGAGGAAGATTCAGGAATGATTTATTATAAGACATAGTAAAGTGTTTAGAAAGTTAAATTTTAAATAAAGTCAAATATTTTCTGAAAGATTCTTATGGCTCTATCTACAAATGATTCTATAAATATGATCTAGCGGTTTTGGTTAATTTTAAAAGATCATTTTAAGAATCAAGTTAATAAATAAAATTTTTCATTTCACTTCAAACTATTTCTATTTGATTTCTATTCGGATAAATTGATAAAAGATCTCATCCAAGAATATTAATAAATAAAATAAACTGTATCTAAGACTATCAAGATAAATTTTTGTTTTTATTTAAAATTAAAATTAAAATTTTAAAAACCTTTAAACAAGCATATAGATCATGTTGAAAAACAAAAAAAAATATTTATTTCGAAAATCCTGTTAAAATAGAACCAGTTAAAGCAATAGAAAAACCAACCAATAATATGCTGAAGTTTCTTAAACCACGAATTTCTTTGTATAAAAATATTCCCCATAAACTAGCTACTATCTGAGGACCACTGTTTGAAATGGGATAAGTAATAGCTTGATTTAAAGCATTTGTTGCTAAAAAATAACACAAATTAGCAACACCCCACATCCATCCAGATACTATACCAGGTATAACAATTTGTGGATAAATATCAGGCTTATTTTTTTTGATTATACAATAAATCATGAAATAGCCGAATGAAGTTAACAAAATACCACTATAAAATGAAAATATATAATCTAGATAATTTGAACTTTCTTTACTGTGTTCGCTTGCGTATAAAATTGGCGTATTTGATTGAGCAAACATTATACCAGATAAAAAAGACAATGTTATGCCAACAATTCTTTTGTTCATTGGATTCAATCTTTCAATAAAGTCTGCTGATTTTTCATTATTTTTAGAATTAGTTTCTTGATTGTTATTAACTCCGAGTTCTATTCCAAAATCATTTGTATTATTATTCGATGGATGAATATCACTTTTTTTGGTTTCAGTTTTTACAAATAAATAAAATAATGCACTCAAAAGAGCCATAAAAACGCCAATATAGTTCAAAACTTGTCTAGAAGGTATTTGTGGCTTAATTCCAAACCTTCGATTTATTTTTATATATATTTTTCTAATTTGAAAATGTTTTTATAATTACCATCCAAATCGAGCTGTAGACCAACCAATTACTAAACTAATAGAACCACATAGTAGCATTCCTAAGCCTAAGCCAATTGTGCGAATAATCCAAACTGTGCTCGCATTACCAGTCTTTGAATTAATAAATTTTAACAATCATCAAAATAAAAATTTGAATTTTTAATTTAACCGCCCATAAGAAACCACCTAATAATGGTAATGCTTGAAACTTGGGAAAATTGCGAAAACAATTGATTACAAAACCAACACTCCAAATAGCAATACAAAGAATCAATTGGAAAAACATTCCATCTCCGGTTTCATAATGTTTAATAGGCAAAAAATTTGATCCATAAAAGAACGAAGAGCTAATTAAAAAAAGAAAACCTGAATAAGCAGGCAAACCATTATTATTATTAGAAGAAGAAGAATTTGAGCTAGAATTAAATGATCTAGAATCCATTTTATTTTATTCGTTAAGAATTTAATATAGAAAAGCTTTTTTAATGTGATATGTTAAATGATAAAACTGTTTAATAAAATGTTTTTAAATCGTCTACTTTTTATTTTTTTTATCTAATAATAATTAGAAATTTAAAACATTTTTTAAGTTGTTTTTTTCTATTTAAAAATAGTGACTTGATAAGAGAATTCAGAAACTCAAGTAAAGTAAAATATTTCAAAATTTTACTTTGGTTTAAATTATAAACTTTATATACACCATTCATTTAATATTCTATAATTATTTCTATTCAAATTAACAATTGTTTGAAATTTTCTATAATAATTTGAAACTAATAGAAAAAAAAAATAGAAAAAACTCTTTTTGTTTAATATCTTTAGTTTTAGATATGATAAGTATATAAAAATAAACAAAATCTAACTAAATTTCATATAAAATATCTTGTTAGCAATTTTAATTAACAAATATAAAGCATGTTTTATTTTAAATACTATATAGTTTTTTAAAAATAGTATAGACTATAAAATCAAAGCTATAATTTGATACTTACTTACTTTATTGCGTACCTAGTTACATACTTAGAAAATAAAAAATATATCGAACTAATTTATGGAAAAATAACCTATTTTTGTAAATTTAAAGTTTTTCAATTTAGAAACATATTTAGAATTTTAATTTGATTTAAACTTAATTAACATTATAGTACTTGTTTCATAATATTTTATCAAATCATCTCTTTAGAAAATAATAAATAATTTGCATTTTTTTTATTATTTAAACCAATAAGTGATAAAAATTTTAAAAAAATTTTTTTTGCTTTACATTTTTATTATATTGTACTGGGCTAAATTCGAAAAAAAATAATAATTTTGTAATGAGTAAAAATTGTTATTTTATGTCTAAATTATTTATTTCAAGTTTACAAATAAAAACAAATAAAAATAAAAATTTTATATTATTAAGAATTATTTTTTTTCAAAATTAGCTATCTAAATCTTCTTTTTTTACAATTATTATCAATAATAAGAGCCTCACCACCTTTAGCTTTTCGTTTTCGTCCTGGTTTATTATTTTGCTCTACATTTACTTTCTTTAAACTATCGGGTATTTCAGTCAAATTATTTTCAACAGCCACAACAACTATATGAAGACATAAATAGTTTTTAAGATAAAAAGCACATGTACAACTGCTTTCAGACCAGCACCTTTTGCTTAAATTTACTAAAAAAATGTTGCGTAAAATTTTAACAGCATTATCAGTCATAATCTAGTCTACTAAATTTCATGTTTAATAGACAAACGGCTTTATTATTGATAGTTTTTGCATTCTCATTAGTAGCTAAAATATATTTCGTCTAACTTAAAGCCTTACAATAAGAACCTGAATGTAAAAAGGCAAATGCCAATTCAAAACATTTAGAGCTGATCTTTAATTCCTCTGAAAACCTTGTTTCATCATTCTCGGCATCTTTTGACCAATTTCTAATCATATTAGTAACATTAATAGTAAAATAACCTAAAGGTAACTCTTCTCTATCAAAATATGTTTCTTTAATATCTCTATTAACCGATTCTAAGCCATTATCAGTAGATGGTACTCGTTCTGCACAACCCTCATACCACTTATTATTTGTCGATTTTACCCATTCATTATCAAAATAATAAATAAAATCGTCTAGTTGCTTTTTGACATTAGTCCATTTTTTGTAAAACAATTTTTAATAGATAGTTAAATATATCACATGAAAACGATTCTTGTAATCTAGTTAAATCATATAATATATTTTCAGCTTCGTTGATAGATTTTAATCTTAATTTACAAGCTCTATAGACATGTGCCCAACACATAACTCGAACAAAATCATCAATTTATGATTAAAAGCTTGCATAAAGCCATTAGTTATGGCTTCGGCACCATCAGCTATTAAAATATTTGGGTTGTAATCATAATTTTAAATTTTATTTACAGCTTCTTTAATTGATGTGAAGACAAAAGCAAAGTGACTAGATTTTTGATTCTTACATATACTAACTGTTATTGGATGAAATTTCTTATTAATATCTGTTGTACCTGTAATAAAGATCGGAAAACCTTTTTTTGTTGATAATTGTTTAATTAGTTAATTAAAAATTTAACAGAATAAATTACCTTGCCATAGCAATTTAAATGTAGTGTCAGCACATAAGTGATTTGTCTTCTTTGTTAATTTTAATAAAAATCTTGTTGATATGGTTAAACGTATAATATTGTTTATTGGAATTTTATCAATATTAATTTCACTATTAATAACAAATGGTTCATGTTCTTATTCTGATTTTCTGGTATTATTGAATTATCTTCTATCCATTTAACTATATATTATCTTCTACTTTATATTATCTTCTATTCATTTGGTACAATATACAAATATTAAAATAATTATTTTTTCTTTTTAATCTCTTAATCTCTTAATTTTTAATCTCTGATTTTAAGCAAAAAATAATAATTGGATAGACTCCGAAAAAAATCAATAAACTGAACAAAAATTGCTTTTATCAAATCATTGCAAGTTGTTAGGTTTTTTTAATTTGATCTTTAAAATTTTATAAAAAAATATTAAAATAGAATCAATTTTGATAATTTCATCAGATTAGAATTAAAAATTAAGATTAAGAAAACCACTAATTTTTCATTAAATTTGATAAATTATATTTATCATTATTCCAAACCAGTTTTTGACTGTTTATGAGCAATCAAACTTTCTTCAGTATATCCAAAATAAACCAGACATGTTTGGGATTAAGTTTTGCAATTTGGTAGATGTAAATAGTAAATTTCTTGTGAATTCTATTCCATATCTTGGTTAAAGCTCAAATAATTCATGAAAGGATATCATGTTTGTACTCATAATTTTTTTGGACTTTTAAGTTTTGATCAAAACCAATGATTTGGTTTTAAAAACCTTCAAACCATTTATTGTTTGTTCATAATTACGTTTTATAGATAATATTTTATTTTGATGATGAACAAAATTAATTATAAGAAAATTTTAAATTAATTTTAAAATACTATTATATTTTACATTTTAAATTTTTTCAAAAAATTATAAAGCTTAAAAAATAATAACATTTTTATCAGGTTTATTAATATTTATTGTATAAAAATTTTATTGTACTTAAAAATTAATTAAATATTAGGACATAATTTAGCTGATAATTAATTAAATTGATATATATGGTTTAAAAAATAATCTGTTTTCATTTCTGTCTAAATTTTTAATTAAATCAAATGGCTGAAAATGATATATTTGGTTGAATCCAAAAGGACGTTTTTCTCGTTTCGTTTTAGTATGTTGTCTTCAATATTTTCAGTTTTTAATTCTTCAATCAAACCGTATTCGAATTCAGTTTTACTTAAATTATAACTTATTAAGTTGTAACATAGTTGTGCTGATACTTTTTAGATAAAATAGTAATAGATAAAAGAATGTTTTTACAACTATTAGTTGCTCTTACAGGCGATTTTATAAATGAATGCTTGGCCTCGAATCGAATGATGCTATAATCAAATAAACTTCCGATTTTTTTCATAGCTGTACTGTAATGAACTAAATTATGATGTTTTTTTTTTAGATTTTCGTTAGGAAAAAGCTCTTTGAAAAGCAAATGATGTTCTTCAATATGCCATTCGAGCTGAACAATTAAGTCATATGAAAGGTCGTTTGTATAACATATCTGAATGATTTTAGATAAATAAAGATATAATTTCAAATGTTTATTGTCACGAGGAATTTTATCACCGATTAAAAAAGAAAAATGACGAAAAAGACATGCAACCTTAGCAGCTTTTTGTTTAATTTTAATTTGCTGCTAGTCGATTTTAATTGAACTAGGTTTGTTGACTGAATCGGCTCTACCGTAATTATACAAAATAATTCGCTCATTTAAAAAAAATAAATCAAAATATTTATCTTTTAAAATGAATTGATTTAAAATTAATGATAGCTCGATTGGGACAATGCCCTCCCACAAGTCATGAGTTAAATCGAAAGCGTAGTTAATAGTTGTATGAAAAAGGATAATTCATTTAATGCACAAGTGTCATTAATTCCATAATTTCTGGCATTTGTTTTATCTTCTAAAACAAACTTAAGTTTTTGTTCGTATGAATCTTTTGTGGTTCTAGTAAAATTTGTTTCTGTAAATTTTGTTTGTATGGTATTAGTAGAAGCATTGCATAAATGGCAAATATTTTCACCAATAAAGCAACATTTCAAACTAAAAAGTTGATGTAAGCCAAGATTATCAGCTGAGACTTGACAAATCGAAGCACCATAATTAACATCATCTATTATGATTCCATTAGTTTCTAATGTTTTTACTTCGTTTGATATACAGTATCATTTTGGTAGCCTAACATTATTTCGTTTGCTTGAACATATTGATTTAATTTCTTTATCTCATTTTGAATTTTATGAGCTGAATCAACTGACTCAAATAAATTTTTAAAAAGTTCTATATCGTCGATTAGTTCATTTATATTTTCTTTATTTTTGTTTTTAAATAAAAACGATTTGATCATTAATATAATTGAATTTATGAATTCTTCCAATATATTAGAAAATTCGTCGATTAATAATTTTATGAAGGCTTCTGTAATATTTGGCTTCGATTTGAATAAAATAATCTTATTAATTATCTCTTTTTTGATGTTCTCCAATAAAATAATTTTATCTATATTTAAATTTGAAGTTAGTTTCTTTAACGACTCATAATGCATGTCGTGATTAAAATTTTCTTGATAATTGTTGGATGATACCGATTGATTATTCGTTTGATTCTGATTTATTTCGAAATCCATTTTTTGATTTTTGTGGTAACTCAATAAATGTCTTTTTAATGATTTAAAATCGTATAAATGATTCTGATAATTACAACTTGGCTGTGTGCATCTTAAAGAAAAGACATCGTCTCCGGATAATAAATGTTGTTTCAAGTGACTAATAAAACCATTTTTAATTAAGAAATTTTTTTGACAAAGAGAACACGTATACATTTTTTATAACAAAGAATATTTTTTTAAATATTTTTAAATAAATAATTCTAAGGGATATTTTTCTTTTTATATTGAATTACATTTATACATTATCTGTTGAACAAAAAATGATTTAACACAATATAATTTTCTATTTTACACAAATAAATTTAATTACTTTTTTTATTTTTAAAATATAAATCTCAAAATATGTGCAAAAAAAATTGAGCATTTTTATACTCTTTTTTTGTAAAATTTTAGTGTTTATTTTCCATTCGACTTTGTGTAAATTTTTAATAATTTTTTTTTTAAAGTGCAATCAGATCAATTTTTAGATAATTTATATTTTTTATTAGATAATCTTCATAAGTTTCATCTATTTGATAAAAGTTTGTGAATGGTATTTCATATTTATCATTGCTGTATTGCATTAAA
Source organism: Brachionus angularis (assembly GCA_021432725.1). Lineage (NCBI taxonomy): Eukaryota > Metazoa > Rotifera > Eurotatoria > Ploima > Brachionidae > Brachionus > Brachionus angularis. The sequence continues at coordinate 1,948,028 of JAJVDD010000007.1, forward strand.
TATTGTTTTTTTTTGGATAAAGCTTTTTTGATTGAATGAATTCTAGCAGGTTTATTTTTTTCTATTAACACATAATACTCATATATATGTTTTAATATTTCAGTTGGAATATTTTCTTTTTTGAAAAATTCATGAAACTTTAATTTTTTTTGGTTTTTTAATTTAAATTTTATAATATATTTATTAAATTTTACCGTCATATTTAAATTTCTTTAGTGGAAATAATTATTTTAGTTTTCTTTTGTATCATTTCTTCCTTTTGTTTTTTAACATTTCAATTACTTTTTTTTCTTCTTCATAAAACTTTTTCACTGTTTTAACATATTGCTGAATTTCTATCATTTCAGTCATTTTAACTAATATAAATTTCGTTTCAAATATTTTAATTTTTTATATTAAACAAGTCATGGAGGGGACTCCGTCCCCTCCATACCTCCCCTGGTATTTTCCCAATTTCTTAAATTTTTTAAACTTGCTTTATAAAAAAATTTGAATTTAGGTTTTTAAAATTTATTTGATATTTTTAATTTTAAATCAATACAAATAAAATAAATAATTCCAAACTAATATATTCAAATAATAATGTTTTAAATTAAACTATTTTTTGGCTTATAAATTACGTTACTAATTGATTTTGGAAGAATAGCTGTATAATGAAAAGAATCAAGAAATCCATATATTTTTTTTGAAGATATCGAATTATCTATAGGGGAATAATACAAACTTCGACATAAATTCCCTGCATTAAATTGATTCAATAAATCCTTTTGGGTATTTATGCTTGCTTGTAAACTCATTTGCATATAAATATAAATATTTACATTTAAAATTGTGCATAATGCTGATAGATGATATTCATTACACCATTGTTTATGTTTTCTTGCATCGTACAAAATTTTTCGAAATTTGAATATTGCTAATTTTTCTATTTCCTTGTTTTCAGTTATCAAATTTTGATTTTTAATTTCATTTATAATTAATAATTTATAGTGATCTTGGTGTTTTAAAAGAGAGTAAACGCAAATATATCTCAAAAAAGTTGATTTTTGAGGTGTTCCAAAAAGGCATATTGAAACCATATTAAATAAACAGTTTCCATCAGCTGTTGTCTTGATAGGTAGATATTGTTCAAAGAATACTGGGTGTAATTTTGACATTACTTCTGGGTCAATTGATAAGACTTCGGAGAACAACTGTGGCTCAATATCTTTTAGTTTTTCTAAAATGGTATTAAATTTGGGAGAGTTTAATTTTATAAATTTTTCCAAAGCTTTTTTTTTGATGTCATAGTTTATTCTAAAATCATCTAATTCAAAATTACTTATTGAGAACTCTTTATTTTTGTTTAATTCTATAATTTCTATAATAAAGTTAGTTATATATAATTAAAAATAATAATACTTATTATGATTTAAATGTTTACCTTTTAGCTCAAAATTCGATAAATCAACTTTTTGAATTGAATTAAATTGGCTATTTTATTATTTTCAATAGTTTTTGATGTATATAAAGATTCCTCGTTATCCGAAAAATAAAAAAATCCTTTCATTGTGTTGTGTGTTTTTATATAATCAATTAATTGTAAAATTTCTGATTCTACTTTTATTGATTCTTTTATAAATTGTTTTAGATGCAAATCACTTGATCTTTTAACACGTGATAATACTACGTATGCTTGACCAACTGAAAAAATGTTATTATCTACAGAACAATGACAACGTTTTAAAGTTACACCTTGAACCTTATGAATAGTTTGTGCGGTAGCATCAGAAATTGGAAATTGTGTTCGAATCAAAGTTTGACCAGTATTTTTAATATTTATTATTTGTTTATATTTAGAAATAGGTATTGTTTTACCAACGTCTGTTTTTAAAACCAAAACCCTATCACTACTACACACATATGTTCCTTGGAGACAATTTACAATGCCATTTGATACATCAATATTTTTATTAATCATTATGGGCATTCCCGGGTACAATTCAAGTCTCCTTTCTAATGCTCCCTTGCTTCGATCTATAATATTTCTAGAATATTCAGAAAGTAAAAACCCGGATGAATCTATATCTACCGAATCGATTATTGTTGTGTTATACTTTTTCAATTTTTTGTTTAATGATATAGCCTCTTTTCTCAAAATATGAAGACTGCATAAATTTACCGTTTCAGTAAGATTCGTACATTCATCAGTTATTGGATGTCCTGATCCACAGACTCTTGAACTAATAAACTCAATATCATTATCAGTTAGTTTACCTAAACGGCAGTTATTTAAAAACGTTTGAAAACGTTCATCTGATTGCTGTCTCACATTAGTTTCTAACAAAAAAGGGCGGAAACTATCCTTAAATAATTTTGTTCGGTAAATTTGCTCTACAGGAAACTCTCTTGTCGATACAGCAGGTAATTGAAGTAAATCTCCAAATAAAATAATACTTTTACCTCCAAATAATTTATATTCTAAATTATTTACAGAATTTAATATCAAGTCTATTCTGTTTAAAATTACATCATTTAGCTGACTTATTTCATCTATCAATATTATTTCTGTGTTTTTTATATCATGCCAATATTTGCTATCGTATTCAAGTTTTATATTGTATTCTATATCAATTTTAAAAAAACTATGGACTGTTTGACCATTAATCAATTTTGCCGCTAATCCTGTAGTTCCTAGTTTTGCTATTGAAAATCCGTTTAAATATAAATAATCGTTAAGATAATTAAATAAAAATGATTTCCCTGTTCCTGCTGGGCCTGAAACAAACATTAAAAACTGTGTTTCAAGGTTTTTTTTAACGTAATCAGCAACATTTTTCTGACAATTTGTTAAATTCTGATATTTTTCATCCATTTTTTTAGCAAATTCCGGGGTATCAAAGTCAATTTTTAAAATATTAGCTGTATCAATTTCATCATCAACAGAAGGTTCATAAAAATATTGACTGCTTGCTGTTTTTATTTGCTCTTCATCTTCATCAACTGTGATGTCGTCAAAAATATAAGCTGATGATTGACTACCTCGATTAAGATTGGTACTGATATGATGTTTCCAATAAACCTCTTTTAAATCAAGTGTTAATGTATGATTATCAGTTGAAGAGTTATCAACGTTTCACTCAATACCAGGTTCAGAATCTGTACTTGAAATCAAACCTCTAATCAGACATTCTTCATGATATGTTTTTGTAAAGTTGGTACCACTTATTATTTCATTATAATTTCTAAACGGAATTTTCTTTAAAATAACTTGGAAATAAAATAATTCATTATTCGAAATCGACAAATAATTGGGACGAACGATTATTTCTTTATTTCTTTGAACGATTTTATTTAGTTTTTTATCTATAAATATATATTTTTTTCTTGAACTTGGTATTTTTTTGTTGGTGTTTTTCACAAATACCTCATATTTTTGATGATATGAAAAAAAAGTAATTGAGTCAAATTCAGCCCCTTCCGGTCTTTGCAAATAATAATCATAACATGAATCTTTAAAAATTTCGTTATCTTCTAGTTCCATTTGATTAAGCTCTTCTTTGCTTTTTAAAAACTTGAACTGTTCTCCTGGTAAACATGTTGCGATATACTGAACTTTCATATTTGATTGAACAAAATGATGGCCCATTACAAACGCGGAAGCTTCGACCGAACTCACTAATCTTAATTTAAAGTATTTTTGTACTTCATTTATATTTTCTGTTTTTATTGATCCGTTGAAACAGGGTTCCATTTTTGAAATGTATTTTACGAGATATTGTTCAATACCTGTTTTGGTTACGTATTGAACGTTTACATGCCCATTCCAAAGCAAAAGTAATTCAGGGTTATATGGGACAATTAATTGATCTTGTCTTTTCCTACGTTTATATACATATTTTCCTCCATCCTTCGTAATTGTATCAGTCGGTGATAAATCAAATGGAAAACCATATTTACATGTTTTATAAATTTTATTTTTCGATTTGAAACAACGATTTGGTACATGAATTTGGTACTTCAAAACGTGTTCTTTTAGTTTTAAATTAAGCGGATCATTTTCTGATGGCAATTCAGCAGAAATCAAGTCATATTTTGGGGTTTTCAACCAAAATAACATATGGGCATGTAATGAACCCCGGTTTTGACATTCTATTCTTATCCAATAGTTTATTATCTCTCCAAAAATACCTAAAAAATTGATAGTTTTTATTATTTATGCTTTATTAAAATATATAATAATTGTCTAGAAACCTTTTTTGTTGTTGATTAAACGAATTACAGAATATAACCGATGGAAAAAATACTCAGAAACTTCACATGGATTATAAATGGATGCTTTATTTTTTTTGCTCATAAGGAGTGTTTTTAATTCAGGCCACGAATCATTTGCAGTTAAAGTCACAAATAAATGCGGTAAACCTTATATTATAAAATTAAGATATTACGGCAGTGTTAAGTTTAGTATCAAAATATCAAAATTTTTTTTAATGCATGTATAAATTCAAAAAAATTTTGATATTTTGATATTATGATATTTGATACTAGACTTAACACTACCGATATTACTAAAAAAAATTAAATAATAATATTTGATTACCTTTAAAATTAATTATTGAAATCAAATCATAATACTTTGATTTCCAATAAGATCTAGACCCAGTTATAGATTTTGGAACACAGTTGCCATATTTAAAATAATCTTCGAAATTGTTATTTGTTAAATCATGAACTTTTTTTTGGGAGCTTAAAGTGCTTCGAGATTTTATAAGACTATTGACAGCATGAATTCTTTCTCTTATTAATCGATCGTAACCATAAAATAAATAATATTTATCGTCCCTCCATCGTGAATCAACATTTAACAATCTCACTCGCAAATATTGCGCAAAAGTTAAAGTTAGTTTACCTCGAACAAAATATCCTTTTCCATCTGGAAATAAATGTGGAAAAGCTTTAGCTTCAACTGTCATATCATTCGAGAAAAATTCTACCTTTTCGCAACTTTTTTCATTTTTTTCAAAACAATAGCCAATTTTTGTATTTATTTTTTCTACAAATTGACGACATTTTTTTTCATCTATGTTAATAATTAATCCGTTGGTTTTCGATTGCTTTAATTCATTAATTTGCTCGCTGTTTTCGAGACATTCTTTGGTAGTAGATGGTAAGCCATTACCATAATTATTAATTTGCTCATTATTTTGATAATAACCGCTTATTTGGTCAAATAAACATACGTATTTTCGATATAAATGATTATTTTTTTTCAACCAATTTAAAGCTGGTTTTATCAAAGTTCGATCTATTGGTTGATCCTGGTTATCATGATCTAAAATAATTCCGAAGGTTCCTTTTAATTCTTCTTCATTCTTGTGCATTAAGTTCATTTTTCCACTCATGTGCCAATAAGCATAATTTGTCGGTTTGAAAGTACGACAGTAGAAATAACAAATTGATAATTGTCGAATTTGATAATAGTTTTCTAATCTCTGGATTTCTATTGGAACATCACAAAAATCATTAAATAAATTTACAACTTTATTACGAATTATATTTTGGTTGCACGAGCGACAGAATCCATATTTATGCTTTTTCTTAAATATAACAGTAGTAATTTTGTTAAAATTGCATTTGACAAATGTTTCGAGTTGGGTTGGTTTCAAAGTTTTCCAAATAATGCTGTTTAAAAAATTAATTTTGGAACAATAACAACAACCATAATATTTATCAATTTTTTCTTTCTTTTTAAAATCATTTAAAGTTTTTTCGAAAGAAATTTTCATTTTTTTAAAAAAAAATTTAATTTAATTTTTGGGATTGACCAATTTCAACAAATATATTTAAAATTTAATTGGTTTGCGCTTTTTTTATTAGTTCAGTATAATTTTTAAAATTAAAGTCAGAATAAATTATCTTTTGAAAAGTTTATTAAATTAAATTATCGAGTTTTAATTAAAAATATAAATAACAAAAATTTTTGAATTAAATTATTTTAAAAAAAAATTTGTAATTTAATTTTTATTTGCTACTTTTTTGGTTGCTAAAAATGAATGTTTATTTGAATATTGTTATTTTTTTATCTTTTTGTTCTGACGAGTGCTTTTACTTTTTTTCTCACTATTTTAATTCATTGATTTTTGGTCATTTATTTGATCAGTTGTTTCTACGTTGACGCAAATATTTTCTTTTATAGGTTTATTTTCTTTATCATATTTTTTATTATTATATCTTCTTCGTAATCCTGGATTATATTATTAAAATTGTTGAATAGAATTCCAAACTTATCAAAACCATAATTTTGAAGGAAGAGTTTACGTTTTTTAAATGCAATTCTGATTCCTTCTAGTCTGTTTTTATTAGTGTTTTGAATAAATTGATTGTAATTTTGTAAACGGTTAAAATAGTCACTAAAACTTTTATTAAAAATTGTCACTGTTTCATAGAGCTACATAAAATATATCAATTTATTAATAATTAATTAATTTTTAAATTTAATTATAGAATATACTTTTCTATTGTTGAAATTGTTTTTTGCATAATCAATTAGTTCAGAATGGAGCTTTTTATATTTGTCAACATTGCTTTTACTAGTTAATCCTTCAAATTCTTTTTCTTCATTGGAATATCGTCTTAGTTCATCAATAAACTTTTCTAATTTTTGATTGATTTCCATTTTAATATATTTTAATAAATAATACAATTTTTTCAAATTTGAATAATTTAACTAATTCAAAAAATTTTTAATAATTTTTATTTCAATTGAAATTTTAAATTGAATGCGCGAATTTAAAAAATTAATTAAAAAGTTAAAAATATTTAAAGACAAAAAAATTTAATTAAATTTAATAATTTATGATATTTATTATTTTTTATAATTTTTATAATTTTTAATAATTTATAAAATGAGGGACCAAACTCGTATACATATCTTTTAACATGACGGCTCGAGAATTTGTATTGCTCCCCATGTTATAAAAAAAATTTAATTTTATATATTTGTTTGTTAATAAATTTTATCAGTTGTCATATCTTAATAAATTTAAATATTAATAAATTGAAATTCTTCTATACCAATTGTGAAGATATTTCTTCCAATTCAACAATTATTTTTTTTTTAAATAATTAAAGAAAATTTTAAATTTTAAATTTTTTATATTTTCTATATATTTGATTTTATATTGTAAATTTTTTGAATGTCCTCAAAAAAAGAAACAAATTACTAATAAATTGAAATTTAAATATATATATTTTATTAAAATTCAATCTATTTAAATATTAAAATGTTAAATGATGATTTAATTAAGAATTTAACAAATTTAAAAAATTTTCCCAAAAAACTCGAAAACTCAAAAGACAACTATTGTTGCAATTTGTGCTATAATTAATTATTCGAAAACAGTGTTCAATTTTTAAAATTGACAACAGAAGAAGCAGATTCTCTCAGTTTTATAGAATCAAATGATTCAATTATGAAAAATGACAGGTATTCTTTTTGTAGTTCGTGCGCATGTAATCAAAAGAAAAACAAAAAAGTGAATATCTTTACAGACTTTGGTGAAATCTCAAAAGAGATTAAAGAGTTAAGTTCATACCAAGAATATAAAGAACTTTCTTTGTGTTCTTTATATTGCAATGTATATCAAACAACTAATTATGGGTATTGGCATATGAATGGTCAAATGAACTTATATCACAAAAATTCTGATCGATTAAAAGGCACGTTTGGAATCGTATATGAATCAAATGAAAACTTAACGATTATTAAACAAAAGATCAGAAACGCATTATTGTGGTTAAAAAAAAACAATATTTTTTATCAGAAGTATTTATCGGCATATGAACAGATGAATCGTTATGTTAATTCAACTAAAAGTTTCATTGGTAAATGTTGTTGTGGCTAAAAACTACATTAAAAAATTTAATTAGAGCTGATATTCCAACTGAAATTGTTCCACAAGCAACTCAAAGAATTAGTAAAAAAATATCAAATACACAAATGCGTTCCTAGAAGATATTTTCAAGGCAAAAATAAAATATTCAAATAATGTAAATATCAATTTCCTTTTGAACTTTGCCCGGATGATACTTAAAATTATGACGGCAGTAGATATCTTTATAAAAGAATTAAAAAAGAAGATCAATTAGTTGTACCATATAATCCACAACTTTTAATGTTATGGAACGGGAATATAAACGTTGAACAGTATTTAGTCAAATATATTTCGAAAATTGAACCTACATATTCTGCTTAAAAATAAAATAACGATAAAACAGAAATACAAAAATATTTTCAATTAAGAACAGTAACCTCTGACGAAGCTTCTGCTTGTATAATGGGCCATCATTTTGTCCAGTCCACCCAAAAAGTCGTTTTTATTCGAACATGTTTTTCTAAGGATCAATTTATATTTCTAAAAACAAAAAATGAGCTTGAATTGATGGATGCCGGATTGCTCCGGTGAAATTTTTTGGATTTTAATCCGGATCACAAAACGGATTTCGTATTTAATTTCGGATAGGAAATCGGATTGAGCTAAGGAGCGTATTAGAAAACGGATTGGATCTGGCTGGGCGGATTGGTAACGGATATGCGAAAAAATCCAGTAAAAAGTTTTAAAAAATTAAGCAAGGGACGTTCAGTACAAAAAAAAAACACTCATCAGAGCCAAAGCTGCAAACTCGATCATTATTTTCTTCGAACCCTAAACTAAGCATTGTATTCGATTTAAATACAACTAAACTTTGCATTACTTTTAAGTTTAAATTAAAATATAAATTAAAAATCAAAAAATTTTTTGGCCAAAAAGGCTAATTTATTTAAAAATTTTATTAAAAAAAATTAAAAAATTTTAATTAATTAATATTTTTAGATTTAAAAATTTAAATTTTTTTTTTTTATATATAGATTTCTCTTTTAAATTCAAAATAAATAAATATAAATAAATTAAAATAATAAATAAATAAATCAAAATTATTAAATTTTAATTTATTTTGAATTAAATATTTTTTTAATTAAATAAAAATATTTTAATCTTATTTTTCATCTTTACTATAAATATCTCTTCGAGTTTGTTTTTACTTCAAGGGACTAGTCTATGGCATTATGACTAGTTTCCTCCGATGAAGGATGTACGGCGCTAAATTATCGTTTTCAATTTCTGATTCAGAAGATATAGTTTTAGTTGCTTCTTTTATTGCTTTGAGGCATGTTCTTATTACTGAATTTAAAATATGAGCAAAGCAAGGTATTCGTTCAGATTTGAATTATTTTACAGTACGAAGCATACATTGTCGGTCGAAAAGAAGCCAATCTTATTTTGGATTTTAAATTCTTTAAAAATATATTTTCAAACAAATTGATATCTGTATGTCCACCCAAATATGTCGAACCGATAAACAAATTGACCGATATTTAAGGTCAGCGTCGAAAAAATGGCTTGTTAAACTCAAACGGGAAAAGTTTTGAACTTTGGTCCAACAATCTGTAGTAAAATTTATTAATGGAATTTTTTCTAAAAATAAAATTATACATAAATATACATAAAATTTTTTTTTTGATAAAAGGCTTTATCAATTAAGTCAGCTAAATTTTTCCGATACGGTACTTTATAACTTAGATTCAATATTTTGCAAAATTTAATAAAAAACTGATTTTCAACCCAACGAAATGGTAAACTAGGTGTGAAAATGAACATCATTAAAAAAAAATTGGGATCTATATTTTCGTTATGATTTTCATCTTTTTTAGTTCAGTCAAATTGATGTTTTGATCTCAAATGTGTGACTAAAAGACCAGTCGATTCAACAGAAAAAGCATAAGTTTTAAGGCAATCACCGGTTTTTGTTGGATGATGGAAAGTACTAAAAATTTTTTTCTCCTTTGTTTTTTTATTTAATTTATATTTTTGTTTGAAAAACTCCCAGCATTTGGACTTCCTTTTTTTTTCGAGCTAATTTCTTCGTCAACATTTTCCCATTCATCCTCTTCATAATTTAACTCAGCGGTAGATAAAAACTGTGTTTCCGTTTGTTCATTAGTAATTTCGTTTTCATGATTGTAATACTCATTTAAATTTTCCATAGCTGAAGTTGTGGATTGGTCAAAAGATCTGACCCGTTTAATTTGAGAAACATTTTCATTTGATGAAGGTGATCTTGGTAATTTTTCTAACATTTTCAAAAAATCTATAAAGCTTATAATTTTTTTTTTATAAAAATAAAATTTTGAAATTTAACATTAGAATTGATAGCTTTTTTCTATTGTTCAAAATTACAAGGATAAAACGTTTTGAAAAATAAATTTTTATTAATCAATTGAATTGTAATTAAATATTTTCAATATTTTATATTTTACTTTTATTTTATTTTATTTTATAAGTTCAGCATCATTAGGCACAAAATGATCGAATAAAATGGCGTTTAATATTTTCCGAGTATGTGTAGTCATCGTTCGGACAAAGTCCTAACTGGAACCCTGAACCAGCAGCCAGAACAGGAGCTATCTGGCCGTACTTCCTTCATCGGAGGAAACTAGTCATAATTCCATAGACTAGTCCCTTGAAGTAAATACAAACTCGAAGAGATATTTATATTATATAAATTAATTAAATCTTTAATATTCTTCTAAGTATATAAAATACAAATTAAATTTTAACTATAATTAAGTAGGAATATGATAGAAATTCAACAATATCTCAAAACGGTAAAAAAGTTTTATGAAGAAGAAAAAACGGTGATAGAAATGTTAGAAAAACAAAAGGAAGATATGATACAAAAGAAAACTGAATTAATTAATTCAACTAAAAAAAAATTTTCCAATATGACAGTATAATTTAATATGTAATAGTAAATTTTGATAACAAGTAAATTTATATATTTTCGTATGCATTCGTAAAAAACTATAAAAATAATTTTTTTAAGAGTTTTATATTTTTACTTAGGAAATATGTAAAGTTACGTTTGACTCAGTAAATATTAATAATATAGAATAAACTCAGTAATAACTAATATTTACTGTTCATTTTAGTAAATAACTAAAACTTAAAATATATTAAATTTAAAAAAAAATAATTTAAAAAATTAAAAAATTAAAAAAATAAATTATGAATTTCCAAAAAATTAAAAGTATATTTTTAATAATATTATTTTCAATGGTAACTGACGTTGATCAAGCAGCGATTGAGGATGAAAATAATCGAATTCATAAAGAAAAATTCTACGAAAGTATCGATGGATGATTTAACTAATCCTGAAAAAACAAAAAAAAGTACCAAATTTTACAATCTAAATAAATACAATCGACAACGCAAAAAATAAATCAGAAACAAAAACATCTAAAGTATAATATTCTCCGTGATTATGATGTTATAAAAATCGGCGAAACCAAAAAAATTATTAAAAAAAGAGAAAATTCAGAAGAAACTATTAGGTATTTGGTACCATTTGAAGATTTATTTGATACGATTCATCGAATTCATAGTCAAGTTGGACACAAATGTAGAGATGTTATGCTTCCACATTCTAACAAAAGCCATTTAAATTTAACAGTAGATATGATAAACAGTAATTTTTTTTTCTTTAATTAAGTAATTAAAAGTAATTAATTAAGTAATTAATTTTTTTAATTTAGTTTTCAACAATACGTGTCAACAATGTCTTATGAACAAAAAAAGAAATAAAACAACTGGTCTGGTTGTAAAGCCAATTATGAGTCAAAATTTTAATAAACGAGCTCAAATGGACCTAATCGATATGCAAACTCAACCTGATGGAGAGTTAAAAAGGCTTATGGTTTATTAAGACCATTTTACAAAGTTTATTCAATTACGTCCTTTGCGAGCCAAAACAGCAGTAGAAGTAGCTAGTTCATTGATTGACATTTTTTCAATATTAGGCGTACCTTGTTAATTACAATCAGACAATCGCAAAGAACTTCGCAATCAAATCATCACAGCATTCAAATCTTTATGGAGTGGTTTATCATTCATTCATGGCCGAGCTAGACATCCTCAATCCCAAGGAAGTGTAGAGCGAGCAAATGCCGATATTAAAAAAATGTTAGCAACATGTATGAGTGAGAATAGAACAACAAAGTGGTCAATAGGTATTAAGTTAATCCATTAAAAAAAAATCATTCACACCATACTGGTATAAAAATGCACTCCATACAAAGCTTTATTTGGTATTGATAAACCTTTAGGCTTAACTTCAACTAGTTTACCAGTCGATGAATGGTCTTAGCTCGAGACTGCTGAAGAATTGTTTGCTACTGTTGGTTATGAATATAATAAAGATGAGTTTGACGATGATAATGATAAAACTGATTGATGTTTTTGATCCGAACCTGTATGAATTGAATGATCTGATTGTCGAATCTCAGCCAGAATCAATTAATCAACCAATTCAAGATATAGAAAAAGTAGCTAATGAGTTGAGTGGTATTAGAAACAATGTACGTCAGAATAAACAAAAACAAGCGGAAAAGATGCGGACCAGAAGCAAAAAATACTTGCCTGAAGTAAATATAGGTGAAACCCTTGTATTGTTGCCAATACCCGATGTTGATAAAGGGTTAACAGAATCCCCTAATTTGATTTGCCGAGTGATAGACATTGATTACAAACATAGCCTTTATGAATTAGCTTGTGAGGCTGGTGTTTTTAATGATTTGTTTGCAAGGAATAGCTTTGATCTAGTAAAAGAAGCTAATCTAGACATTAATATTCGAGTTGATAAGGTTGTCAAAAGTATTCGTCAAGCAGTCAATGAATTATCAGTTGGTGGTGGTCAAGGTATGGTTAAATGTAATTGCACAAGTGCTTGCTTGATCAATCGTTGTACATGTAAAAAGTCGAATTTGTTATGCAACTCAAGATGCCATGGTTAAAACAAGGAATGTAAAAATAAATAAAGTTTTACTTTTTTCCTTAAAATTTAGTTATTTACTAAAACTGTTTTCGTAAATTACTAGAAAAATACAAAAATCAGTAAATTTTGAAAATATTATTTTTATTTAATTTTATATAAATTTACGTATGACTACGTAATTATTTATATTTACGTGTTTTATAAATTTACTATAACATAAAATATAAGATTAAAATTAAAAAAATAATATAAAATTAAAGGTACATGAATTTTTCAAAAAAGAAAATATACCAACAGATATATTAAAACATATATCCCAGTATCATGAGTTGATAGAAAAAAATAAACCTGCTAGAGTTTATTCAATTAAAAAAGATTTACACAAAAAAAAACAATATTTAATACAATATGGCTATGAAAAATGTGAAATACCTTTTTCAAAATTTTATCAGATTGATGAAAATCACTCGATTGAGTTAAATTATGTATTCCATATATGTGCAACTATTGTTCGAAAAAAGTATTTAGCAAAAATTTAGTTTGGCTCTCCGTTGCAGATAATAAAAGAGATATTTGGGTATAAAAACAAAACAAAAAAAAAAAACAATGTTATAACCGTTAAAAACCACAGATTTTGTTATTGTAGCGTTTGCTCAAATGCTTTTAAACAAACTATATAGAATTATACCGACTTTCAACAACTTTTGCGAAATTCCAGTCATATTAAAGTTAAATGGGTACAAACATTATTCAAAACTCGCTCTTTGCTCCCTTTATTGCGATAATTATCAAAAGATCATTATTCATATTGGCATATGAATGGTAGGATGAATTTAACAAAAAAAACGCTGAGAAGATAAAAGGAACTTTTGAAATGATTTTTGAGCCAAAACCAAACATAGATAATTATGAGAGTAACAAACTTATAGATACACTTATATGGCTCAAAGAAAATAACTGTTTATACAAAGATTATATTGCAAATATGTAAATCAAAATATTCAACATTTTTAAGATTTATAACCGTATATTATTTATATAATAACGAAAAAATGGTAAAGGAATTTATATGAAAAGAAATAAGCCATGAACAACCAAATTTACAAAATTTACCAGAATTTATTCAAAAAATAAACATATCAAATGTATGCCATGCTTTAAAATACTCTCCAAGAGATAATCAACCAAATTTTTTTAATTTGTGGCTTTTATGATCAAAAAAATTATTCTTCATTATTACCAATAGATCAAAATAGTAATGAATTTGAACCCAAGAATAATTTTGATTCTTTTTATAGTTAATTAATTTTTTATTCACATTTTAATTATTAAAAATCAATAAATTGTAATTCTAAATTATTAACAAACTTTTTTATTAATGATAAAATTACAGCAAAGGGGGAGGTATGGAGGAGGCGAAGCCCCCTCTATGACTTGTTTAATTTAAAAATTTAATTTATTTTGAATTTAAAAGAGACATCTATAAATAAAAAAAATTAAAATTTTTTTAATTTTTGATTTTTTTTTTTAAAAAAATTTTTAAATAAATTAGCCTTTTTGGCCAAAAAATTTTTTAATTTTTAATTTAAACTTAAAAGTTATGCAAAGTTTAGTTGTATTCAAATCAAATACAATGCTTGGTTTAAGGCTACCAATCCGCTCAGCCAGATCCAATCCTTTTCTAATCCGCTCCGCCAGCCACAATCCGGTTTTCAATCAGAAAACCGATTCTTAACCCGAAAAAACTTAATTTTTTTTCCGGAAACTAATTCAACGCTCCGATGACCAACACTAGTATTTATTGATCAAAAAAATAATAGGATCGTTAAACGTAATAAAGTAATAATAACTCGTACTAATTTTTTGGAATCAAGTGATGGCGAATTATATTATTACCAAAAATTATTATTTATCGTTAGTTTTAGAAATTTTAACGATTTAATTAGTTTTGATAATATTACAAAAACATACGAAGAAGAATGCATTATACGAAATATAATTGATCCAAACGAAAATAAATAAAATTTTTTTTTGATAACCTGAAAAAAATTAGGTTTTTAGGTTTGGGTTTGGGTTAGGGTTAAAAACCTTACTTTCGATCCGAAAACCTAAACAATTTTGGGTTGGATTCTACGTTAGTTACTAACCAAATTTTGCTTAAATAAAGTAATGCAGATGATATGATCATCCAAAATATAATAATCGTAATAAATATTTTTTCCACTTTTTTACCAAAAAAAAATTGCCTTTTTACGTTAATTTACGTATAATCGTATTTTTTAAACAAAATTTCATAAAAAATAAAAAGTCAAACTATGGCCTAAAAATATTCGTTTTCGAATCGAAAATTTTGCTTTATTTTCAATGATTTTTATTATTTTTCCTAAAATTAGTTAAAAATGAAAGAAAAAACCATTATTCTATTTTGGCATTTCTAAAATTTTAATTTTTACTTTTATTAAATATTATTTTGGCTAAGTTGTTAGCTGGTGTTAAATATAATTACAGTTAACCCACTATGTAAAACAAAAGTATTATCAAAAATGCATAAATAATTTTGGATTAAAAAATTTTTAATTCATTTTATTTTATTGAAATAAAATAATTAGAAAATAAGAATTTTGTTTTCTTTGAGAAAAATTTTAATCTTATTTGTTTATTGGTAAAAAAGTAATAAACCGGTGACCAAAGCATTGAAGATTTAGCAAGCATAGAAGGAATCAGGCTAACAAATCCTTGTATATTATTTGGTTTTATAAAAGCGCTGTACATAGAAACTAGAGCATATGGTGTCCAAGAGAACAAGAAACCAGCAATCATGATCATCATAATTTTAGCTAGATGTAACTCAATAATTTTTTTTCTATTTTTAACATTATATTTCAATTGATTTAATTTATTAAATTCCAATTTTTTAATCTAATTGAATAAAGTAAATATTTTAATTTAAAAAATTAATAATTTAATTTAATTATACCAGAAAAATAAGTTTTAAATCACTTATGAAAATAATAATAATTGGAGTTAAATAAACAATTGAAAATATGAATATATTGTAGCTAGTTACATTAAATGATCGTTCATGCCATTCAACACTACAAGTTGTTTTAGCTTCTTCTAAAGAATAATGAGACCATCCAAATATTGGTAAAGTTGCACAAATCAAACCGATCATTATACTTGTTATTATAGACATTTTGCTAAATAAATGTTGAAATTTTTTTGCTTCAAATGGTCTACAATTAATGTAATATCTTAAAAAATAAAACAAAAAAAGGAAATAAATCATAAACATTTATAAAAATAGATTTTTATTATTGAAAATGAAAATACCTTTCAAATGAAATAAAAGCCATTAAATAGATACTAGTGCAACCAACAAAGTACATAACAAAACCACTAAATATACAGCCAATTTTTTTAAATATCCATCTTTTAAATTTATTTTAAAAAATTAAACCATAAAAAAAATAAAATATATATGATTAAAATACTTGCACTTATAGTTAGCCAGTATTACAAATGGATATTCAAATAATGAACCAAAAAAATTAAATAAAGTTAATGTTATAATTAATTGGTTTAAA
Organism: Brachionus angularis; assembly: GCA_021432725.1. Classification (NCBI taxonomy): domain Eukaryota; kingdom Metazoa; phylum Rotifera; class Eurotatoria; order Ploima; family Brachionidae; genus Brachionus; species Brachionus angularis. The sequence goes on from JAJVDD010000007.1 coordinate 1,964,464, forward strand.
TTTGTTCTCAATTCTTTATGCTTATAAAATACAAACAACAATAAAGCATTTATAATTAGACTCAATATCATAACTACAATACTGTAAACACTAACTATTTTAAGTTTAAAGCAATCAACTGGAGATTCTTGATCAAACTCATCATAATAATTGTTTGATATGTTTAATTTTTCAAAATAATAAAAGATAATCTTCTTTATCCAAATCATGTTTATTAATTCAAAATAGACATTTTAAATTTAATTAAATGGATTCAATTGTTTATTCTTTTTTGAAATTTCGATCCTTTGAAAATTGAAATAAAATCTTTATTTATTTGTTACTAATACAGTATTTAGAATAAAATATTTCTATTGATTGACTATTCTAATAAAGTAAATAAATGCTTTTTAAGATTTAGATAAACAAATTTAATAATAACACTGATTGATTTATATATTTTTTTTTTTATTTAGATCAGGTTTTTTTTCTTATCAAATAATCAAATTTTATTTTTAAAATTTTCAGATAACTTTATCTTGAGTCAAATATAGAAAATAAAATTCGAATCTAGGTTTTTAAGCTTTTTTTCAAGACATTTCGCAAATATTTTATTATTCTAGGTTATTAAAAAATTATTTTATAGAGCAAAATTTAACATGAATTGTTTCATGTTTCTTTATCACTTGCTTTTTCAAAAGATTTACACTTGAATGTTTTCTCTCAAAAATACATTCCAGAAGGTTTTTTTTTATTTTAACAAAAATTTTTTAATTTCTAAGTTTAATTTTAAATTTTTAAACTATTTACACATCTTTTTTGTTATTGAGCAACAACCATATAGTTCTAGAAAAGATTGATACTAAAATTATCTTGAAAAATCAAACATTTTTTAGTGTTGATAAAATCTTTGAAGCTGATACAATTATTAATTAATTTAAATTCAAAAAAATTTAATATTTGAGACTCAAGTGTTAGTAGTTTAATAAAAAAAATATATATTTAATTGTTGTTGTTTTATCTATTATAATAAAGAATAAGAATTGACCACTCTCGGTACAGAAGCGTCAAGTTTAAAATCAATTAAAAAACATTTATTAACAAGTCAAACAAAATTTTTAAAAAATAAAAATTAAAGCTTATGCTGATTGCTTTATAAACATAAAAAATTGTCTCGTGTAAATAATATATTGTAATCCTTCATAATCTTAATTGGGGTTTGCAATAAATTAAACAACATTTCAAAAATACAATAAATTTTTAAATCCTAATTTGGACGATAATTAGTCTTTTCTAAATAATTTCATCTTGAAGGGGTGCTTGACCCCCCCCCCCCCAATTAAAAAATAAGCAGGGGCTGAGCCCCCTATTTTCAATCATAATATTATTACTAGATGTCAAATTTAGGTGAATATGTTTGTAAAACGAGTAAATTTTTTTTTGTTTTTGCGGTTTACAGAGTTCCTAGTAAAAATCGAGATAGGAAATGTATTGTTTAGTTCACATAGGTATAATTTTTTTTCTAAATTTAACATTTTTGTGAATTATTTTTCCGTCAAATCCTTACATAAATAAATTGATTTCTAACAATTTGATTAGAATTAATCATTAATAGACTACATGTTAAAATAAATTTTCTTTTATCAAATATTTATTTAAATAAAATATTAAAAATAAATATTAATTAATAATAAAAATAACTTTGAATCTTAAAAACTGATTAATTTTTTTAATTAAAAATTTTAGAAATAAACTAATTTTTTATAAAAATTAGTTGAAATTTGAGTTCTTTTATTTTAATAAATAAATTAAAAATGGCAAACGAAGAAAAACTAGTAATGAAAATAGTTTCAATAATACCAATTCTAATCATAATTACAGGTTTAATTGGAAACACGATATGTTTTTTAATATTTAGATTTAGCTCCAAATTCAATAAAATTTCATCGATGGTCTATTTATCTTTTATTGCTTTGTTTGATACAGTGTCATTGTTTGAATGGAATTTGAATCATTTTTTGTATCCTTATTTTAAAATAAACCTTGAATATGAATCAAAACTAAATTGTAAATTAATTGTTTTTTTACAAATGTATTCATCACAGTCAAGCGCTTGTCTTCTAAGTTTAATGTGTATTGATAGATTTTTTAGCATCATATCAACACCAGGCTCTTGTTACAATCGTCTACCATTTTCAACTAAAAAATCAGCTTTCATTTGGTGTTTTCTAATTAGTATAGTTTTATTTCTATTTAATGGACACTTGTTAATTTTTAATGGCAATTATGTACCAATTATATACAAAAATATTACCAATTACAATTCAAAAAATGAAACAATATTATATAAATTAAATCTTACTCTTAAAGACTCTACTTGTTATTGGTATACAGAAACTTTTAGCATCTATCCAATCTGGCAAATAATAAATATATATGTGTACAGTTTTATACCATTTGTGGTCATGCTTGTGTTTAATTTATTGCTTTTAACTAAAACTCTGTGTATCAAGAATATTTTAACTTTAAAAAAAGAAGACTTGAAACAAATTGATAAGAAAAAAAAACTCACATTTTCTATTTTGAGCATCACATTTGCTTTCATTTTAATGACTATGCCATCAAGTATAGTTTTCAGCTACTTTTTTTACGTTATTTTAAATTCGAGCAAATATGGTTTGGCTATTTTAAATCTCATTGATTCATTAGCCTTTTTGTTTCATTCAAGTTTATTTTTTAATTGTTTTTTAACTAATGTAAAATTTAGAAATTTTGTTTTAAATTCTATGAAATGTTTCAATTTAAACAAAAAAAATATCAAAAATGAAAAAACATTTTCAATAATTTGAATTTTTATTACAAGTTTTTACTTTAATAAAAATAATTAAAAAAAAAATAAAAAAAGCTTTATTAAAGTAGATTTAAAACTCTATACACTTAAACTAATTCAACACTATAAATAGAAAAGCTAGTTTTTTTTCGGCATTAACACTAGAAGTACCAACAGTTAAATTAACTTTTTTTAAAATGTCTTTTTCATAACAAATACCTTAATTCTAACGTTATCTATTGGCCTTTATCGGATAAAATTGGTGAATAATTCTAAAAAATAATCATATTAATTATTTTTTTTAAATTCTTATTTCGCACCGAAAAAAAATTACAAACTAACCAAAACTACCAAACAGTTGAAATACCTATTTTTCTATTTTAGTAATAAAAATTTAGTCTAACGTATTAGATAACCTTTTTTTTGGTGGTTAACCGTATACTGAGTAATCTTCTTAATAAATTTTAGAAAAAAAAATGATCTTTTTCTTTCCTGATTTTTATTATTATTTTTGCTAAAATTAACTTTGAATTCTATTTGAAATGCATAAAAGTAATCTTTCTCGTTCAAATGTGTTTGAATTATTATCAAATCGAAAATTTATTTTTTAGAAATAATAATTGATTTAGATTTATGTTAAAAAAGAGAGCTAATATCAGACTAATTTAGCTTTTTGAGTTAATAACCATAGAATCCGATCAAAAATAAGTTTTTTTAAAAAAATTTAGTTAAATATGATTTATTTTACGATATGAATTATTAATTGTTTTAGTTAGTTTAGTTTTTAAAAAAAATAAAATAAAAACAAAAAACTTTTAGTTGATTTTTGAATGGACGATAATAAATTATATCCAGACAATTGTACTCAAAAATATTATTGTGACTGAGACTGGGACGTTATCCTTATCCCAATCTAAGTATCAAATATCCCAAGTTTTTGGGACCCCATTTTAATTGGAAACAAATTATTTTAAGAGCTAATATATTTATTTTCAGAGATAAAAAAATATAAAAAATAGCTAAATATATAATCAAAAAAGAGCTAAATTAATTAATCAATAGCTATTAATATAAATAAATAGATAAAAAAATTCGCATAAAGAAAATATAAAACGAAAATTAATTATTTTTTTTTTCGTTTTGGTAGGCCTCTTTTTTTGGAGGTGACATTGGTAATTTTTATTGATGAAGTACTTAGTTGTTTATTTCATTATTGTAAAGATTTTCACTTGTAATTTAATTGGAGAATATTTTTTTTGATCAACATAAAAAAAAATAATGAGAGAAGAAAATAATTGTTGTGCTGAATTGATTCAATATATTTATGTTCAGCATTATATTGATTCTTTGTAAGCGGTTTTAAAAGGGCCATTTGAATTTCGAAACCAATTTTATTTTTGCCTTTTTCTTCTTCCTAGTTTTGTATTTGATTCAATTTTTAAATCCAGACATTTATATCAGTCATTTTTTTCAACAGAATCGTATCAACAAAAACACATGAATGTTTTTAAAAGAGATTTGAATTTTTTTTTAATGCCATTGAAAATTCTTTAATTTTTAATTTTAATAGCTATTTTTAAATTAGTTTAGCTAAATATTCATTTATTTAGCTCTTAATACATTATATTGTCAAGTAAAAAATTAAATTAGCTACTAATAAATAAATTTTTTTTTATTAAATTAGCTCTTAAATTCATTAATTTAGCTCTCATGTTAAATATAAGCCCATTTTAATTTTAGTCCCAAGTATCCGAAATTTTTAGGACTGATTTTTAATTTTAGTAGATAATTCTGATTTTTTTCGGAAAAAAATTTAAAATAAATTGTTAAAAATTCTGATAAACAAGTAACTTTTGACTTACTCTTTTAAAAAGGCAAATTTTGAATTTAAAAAACCATTATTTTTCTGGTAACTTTATTTATTTATTTTATTTAATTTTTTATGTTTTCTTAAGTTTTCAAAATTTGTATAATAATAATAATGAAGGTAGGGGGTTGACGGAAGCTAGTCTGTTTCCTTTCAGCCACCTTTTTTTGTTACAAGTTTATGAATAAATAAATTATATATAGAATAAAAATTTAAAATAAAATTTAAAAAAAAATGAATAAAAAAGTTTTTGATAAATTTTGTGATAAGTAAAGTTTTGTCTGTTCGAGTGGTTTTGTTTTGATTCGATGCGTTTAAATGTTTTGTTGCGTATTGTTATTATTTAAGAGAATAAATGTTTTGTATAGTAATTTCTATTCTTTTTTTTTTTTTTATTATTTAATTAATTATGAAATTGTTTTTTTTTGTTTATTTTATTTTTTTTTTTTTATATACGATTAAATTAGTTTTTAATGTAATTTAGTATCGATTTTGAGATTTTATTTGTGGTTGTGTTTGAATGCTCTTTAATTATTTCTTTTACTGAGGTATTGTATAACGATGCCTTCATTATGTAGTTTTTTGTGAGTCTGTGTAATCTATCGTCGATTTTTTGTAATTTTGCTAAGCTGTGAATAACATTTGTGTTTGTGGGAGTTGGAAGATTGAAGATTATTTTTAAACACTTGTTTTGTATTAATTGTAACTTTTTTTTTGTTTTGTTTAGGCTAACAACGTATGGTAGCATGCTTTATTGGAATTAGGATAAAATTAGTGATTTATAAATTGTAATTAGGTAGTCAGTGTTTATTTTGTTTGTTTTAGAGCTAATTGTTTTGATCAAATTTATTTTTGAATTACATTTAGTGATTATGTTATTGAAGTGTTGTAAGAATGTGCATTTTTTGTCAAATTGAATTCCAAGTATTGTTGGATTTTCAATATATTCTATGGGTTGATTGTTTATTGTTAAGTTTAGTTTTTTTTTTTTTATTTTTAGTTGAGAAAAGTGTTTGTTGACATTTTTTTTCATTTATTTTAAGGCCGATTTTTTCAAAGAATTTGTGTATTTTGTTTTTGGCTATTTGTAGTTGTTTTTTTATGTGCGATGTGCGTGAGTGTGTTTTCCATATTATGAGATCATCGGTAAATAGGGCAAAATTGATTTTTGTTTTAGCTAGGACTGAGCTTATTTGTTTATTATATAGTGAGAAAAGTAATGGTAAGAGAGGACTTCCTTGTGGAACTCCTGCTAGTATAGGTGTTGGTTTTGAGACCTCATCATCAATTTTAACACAAAAGTGTCTTTCTGATAGGAAGTTTTTTATCCATTCTCCTAGTTTTTTTGGACAGCGTAGTTTATAAAGATTCTTTAAAATGCCTTCTTGTGGAGCCTTATCGAATGCTTTCTCTATGTCAAATAGTACTGTGCCTGTGTGTGCGTTTTTTTGAAAACCTTTTTTAGCTGATTCTATTTATTTAAATATTTTGTCTTAAGTAGAGTAGAATTTTCTAAAACCAGATTGGTTTTGGTAAATGAGTTTTCTTTTTTCTGCCCATGTGTAAAGACGTGTGTTTATTATTTTTTCCAGTAGTCTACTTATTGTGTTGAGAAGTGAGATTGGTCTGTATGATGATGGTAGATTTAGGTCGCAATTTTTTTTTTTAATTAGTGTGATTTTCGCTATTTTCCAGTTTTTTGGAATGTAGCTGTTTGTGAGTGAGGCGTTGTAAATGTTTTTGAGCATTATTAGTCCTTCAGTTGGTAAATTTTTTATCGCTTTGAATGAAGTGTTATCTAGCCCTGATGAGTTTGTTGGTTTGGTGAGTTTGAGTGCATCTGTTATTTAGTTTACCGTGATTGGCTGATTAAAGCGTTTAGATGTTTTATACTTGAATAGATTGTTTGTGTTTTTTGGATTGTGTGTTTGGTTTGTAAAAATGTTTTTAAAATGATCGGCAAAAATGTCAAAATTTCTTATGTTGCTGTCAGAGTGTTTTGGAAGAATGATGTTTGTGTCTAGTGAGTTATTTGATTCAATTTTTTTGATTAGTTTCCAGTATTTAGATTCTGAAGGTTTTTTTTTCGCTGCATAGCAACAAAGTTCGTTCCCTTTCATATTATTAAGTTTTTTAGTTTCTCTTTTTATTTTATTTATTGTATTGTTTAAAGTATTTTTGATTGTATGATTTGAAGTCGTGTCTGAAATTTTTCCAGTTTATTTTGTTGATGATCTGATTGTTTTTTCGTAGAAAATTTAAATCGAATAGAACGGGGTAATGATCAGAAAGTGTGAAATTTTTTTCGACGTAAAAATTTGAATCTGAATCTAGGCTTGATAAATCGGAGTTCATCGAGATGTCGATATCTTAATCGGAACTTTTTTCGGTTTGTTTTGGATTGTTATTTTTCATAGTTAGGTCTTTTTTTTTCCTTTTTTTTCTTTTTTATTCGTTTTTATCCGGAGAATGTAATTCTTGTAGTGCAGTAATTTGGTTAGTTAGGTATTCAATTTGGTTTTCTAAAGATCTTATTTTTTCTTTGTATTTTTGTTTCTTATATATACTTTTTGAGGTGTTTTTCGGTTGAGTGTCCTCAGGCCCCATAGTGAGAGCTGAGGTTGTGGTAAGTAAGTGGTGTTTTCGGGTTGATTAAATAGGATTTAGTATGAAGAGAGTTGGTATGAGTTATCACGTGATAGTTTAAAAATTTTAAAATGAAAATTTTCTATTATATTTCTCAATAAACTTCTTAATTAAGAATTCTCTTTAATTATTCTATATTGTCTTCACAAATGCTTGACAATTCATTTAATAGTTTAATATTTACTTTTAGAAAACTTTCTATTAAAAAATGATCATCGCTGTTAAGTCTTCTTTTTCGGAAACAACCTCGCAAATGCTAAAGAATCTCTCAATGAAGGCACTATAGCATGAAATATTAAGTTATCTGTTAAAAACTTTCGATCGTTAAAAATCAGACTTGTGTAGAAGTTCAAATATCGAAGTAAAGTAAAGTTGATGTGTTGATGACTTTATACTTTATTTTAAATATAAGTTTTGTAAAATACTTTTCCTTTTTTTTTAAATATCAGTAAATTATTATACTTTAATTTGATGAAAAATTTTTAATTAATTAATTAAATTTAATTACATGTTAATTAAAGTTAAAAGTAAAGTTTTTTACTAAACATAGAAAAAGTTTTCTAAATGGTTCATCAAATACTTATTTATATTTATTTTAAAAATAAAAAAGTTCGTGTTAAGCCAATAATCATTAATTCTCTAACAACTAAAGCAATATAATCTAAATTTTGTTTATTATTCCATATATCTGTAAAAAAGATAAAATAAAAATAAAATTAATTAAAAGATTTAAAATTTAATTATATCTTTGCCAATTTTAAATTTTTCTTGTCCCAAAATCAATTGATATTTTATTTGGTTTCAAAATATCCACGCCAATTATTATACTTTGTGATAAATTTTTGGTAATTATAAATTTAGCCCTTATCGTTTGTTTACCAATATTTAACTAGAGGGTAGTTTGTCCACATAACTCTAGTGAACCATTAGCCGTAACCCAATTCTTAATATGGGTTATATTTTCTTTATTTAAGTTACAGTTTATCGCTAATTCGTAACTAATAAATGATGTCTGAGCACTAGTATCTATAAGATAATTTGTTAAGAGACCATTTATATATAGGTCGACTGATGTTCTTTAATATTTTTAATTTTCTCTTTATTTACATTAATTTTGAGAGAATTTTTAGATTTAACCAACTCTGATCTCTCGTTAGAGTCCGTCTTTAATTTTTTAAATTACATTCTTTAGCGAAATGGCCACTTTTTCCGCATTTAATGCAGAGAGCAAATTTCGATCTGCATTTGGCTGAGCCATGACCAACGTTTTTACAATAAGAATAGGTATTTTCTGTCTTTATATATTTTAGTTTTGTGTTGTTCATCTTTAGCATCTGGTAAACTTTACAATTTATTGAAAAATGATTATTCTTACCACGTAAATAACATTTTTCGATCTCGTTTGGTTTGGATTTTGGCAAATCTCTGACATTTTTTTCAAACGAATCGTCGGATTTTTTATTTTTTGTATAGATTGATATTTCATCTGCAGGTGTGCGTCTTTCCATTTCTTTTGCGTCTCGCCATAAATCATAAAATGACTCGCTCTAATTGTTGACTAATAATCTTCTTAAGTCTTCTTCACAACCGTTTTAAAAAACGCTATCAGATCTTTTTCTATGGTTATTTCTTGCTCTCCAGCTTGATTAACATAGCTCAATTATCTGTGACCGAATTTTTCTATGTTCTCATCTGGCCTTTGTTGTGCAGCATAAAATAAAAGTTTTGTCTTAAATGAATGCCCATTGTTTTTAAAACTGTTTATCATATGATCTTTTATGGACTTGTAATTCAAAACATTTTTTGTCCATTAATTTATAATTTTGAAAAGCTAAGTCATCTAAGAATGTTATGGCTTCTGTAGCTCTTGGTTCATCTGGCCAATGAGCTGTCGATAATTCAAACCAGTTTGATACATTTTGATGTTGATTTTTCAATGATTCAATTCTTAAAGGTTTTTTGAGAATCATTGATTGAGCCAATGTGTGAGCTGATGGGACAAAGCTTAAGAGTTGATTTCGATGTGGATTTAGAAATAAGAAATATTTATTTTAATAGTTTATTTAACTAACTAAATATTAAGCTTAGATTAAGCAATAATGGTTCGACTCTAACTCTCTCTAGATCTATATATTTCTCTACCTATTATAAGAAAGTTAGCAGTTATTTATATTTAAAATAAATAAAGAATATGTTATTAATTAAAGCAATTTCAAATAGGATGAACATTATAAATTCTAAAGTTTATCCAAATGATAATTCTAGAAAATTCTATAAAATAAAATATAATTAAAAGCATATTAAAATAGTCACGTATTTAAATATTTTAAAAAACAATATGTTAAATGCGTGATAAACAAATAATAATAACAAAGAATAATAAAATAGATAAATAATAATAAAATAAATAAATAAATAATAATTTTGAAGACACTAGTTATAATATAACAAATCTAACCATGGTTTTCAAAAAGGTCAAATTATCATGGACATCTTCGAACTCGTCAGTTTCTGAGTCCGAGTCTTCATCATTTGACTTTTTAGCTTTTAAATTTATTACTCTAGCTAATAAATCTATGATTTCGGTATTATCTGATTTTTCAGCTTGATTGATAATATCTTTTATCCATTTCTTGCTATCAACAGTATCTACCAATTCAGCAAGCTTTGCAGTAACAGCTGGATTTTTGTAATTAAAGTTTTTCAAAGAGGTATTGTTGAAACCTCTTTTCTTCAAACATTTCTTAATGTTTGATAGTGCAACGGACATTGCACTGTTTTGATCAATTTCTAAAGTAGATTTATTCATACTACTAGCACTGCTGTCACCAATTATGAAGGGCCGCTATTAACTAGTAGTATGTTCTGGGTTTGTTTGTTCAACAAGGTCTTCAAATGACAAAATTAAAAGAACTCGAGAGACAAAATCGTGAGCAACTAGTAAAAGAAACTTATGGAAATGCTAGGTTGCTGAGAGGAGGTTAATATTTGATGTATTACTTGAATTATTTGATTATCCTATGCTAAATTTTCCAGAAATACCGGAAAAATTAAAACATGGTACCACAACGAGATCCAGAACCAGTACCAGAACCAGAACCTAAGCAAACAAAATTATCGACCACTATAGAAAAAGTCAAACCAAGAGGAAAAGTCAAAATTTCCTATGAAGATTATAAGTCTAAAAAGATAGGAAAATCGTCTGATGAAACCAAAAAATAAGTTAATGATTGGATTAAATCTTTATACGAATTCTTAGACGTGGCTGATTCTGAAGATAAAATTACAACCAGCCAAACAATCGAAGACGAATTGGGAGATTACATTGATTTTAAATTCGAATAAACTTTATTTTAACATTAACATTACTTTAATTATATTGTTAAATTTTTTGTATTTATTATGAAAATTTTTTATATTAAGAAGTGTTCAGCTTACTAAATGAGAATAGCGATCCGTTCATAATAGCAATGAAACTTAACTCCAAATGCATAGATTTCGGCTGCTCTAACGATGACCAAAATGGTCTTATACTAAAAGATATAATAAACGAACAAAATCTTATTCTAATCAATAACACAACTCCGATCTTTCATATTCATGGATCCAACAGAGACTATAATGAACTTCTAGATTTATTTATATGCACAAATAATATTTTTCACCTTATTGGGAAATTCTTTATTTATAAAAACTCTCCCTAACTGATGGTGCTCTAAAAACGTATCATGATCCAGTCAAAATTCTTGGAAACTATCTACTAAATGAAGAAAATAATACCCACAATATTAACTATAAAAAAGCAAAATTGTCCTCGTTTAAGCAACATATAATAGATAATTTAAAAGAAATCGATCTAAATAACACCTTAGAATATATAATAAATGAGATAACGATCTTAATCACAAATGCTGCTTAGAATAGTATACCTAAAGCCAAAAAATATACAAATTTCAAAAAAATACTTCCACCTAAAATAGTTGAACTTATCAAACTAAGAAGAAAAATAAGAAGAAGGATTGATAAATGCAAAAAAGATAAAAAAACAACTTTACTAGTTCTTAACAAAACGGAACTAAATCTAATTACTAAACAAATTAATCAGCAAGCTCAAGAATTTCACAACAAAAGTTTGAATACTTTCATAAAACAATTTAAAAATCCAATCTCATCTAGACCTTTCTGGCAGCGGATAAAAACGTTTAAAACTAAAAATCGTCAGCAATTCCCTAGTCTTAATTTTAACTCTAAAACATTTGAAAAAGATAAAGATAAAGTTAATATTTTCAAAACTCAGTAACAATGATAATATTTTTGATCCCGATATCGATAATACAATCTTAAACTATTTTGATCACCAGGTTAGCTCTGATTTCAAAAGACAATTTAGTATTCCTATGACAAAAAATTGCCGAATCTTTCAACAGAAAAAAAAACGTCTGTTGCCTATTTTTCGACATATCTAAAGCCTTTGATAAAGTTTGGTGGAATGGCCTACTATTCAAATTAATCAATTTGAATTTTCCTAGCTATATTATTAAATGGATTAAAAACTTCTTGTATTGAAGAGGTTTTCAGGTTAAAATCAACAATGAATTTTCTGAGATTGGCAAGATTACTTCTGGTGTACCACAAGGTGCTATTATTAGCTCACTGCTGTTCAATCTATATATCAACGATGTGTCTAAACAAGATAAATCAAATGTATCTGGATCAGAAATACATGCAGACGACTTAGCTTCCTTTTTTATCTTTAAAAAACCAGGTAATATAGAAAAAACCCTAGATTTCTAGGTCACCTAGAAATCTAGGGTTTTTTTTGTCAAAGACAATAGTATTGTCTTTGACAAAAGAATTAACTTCAATTACCATTTTAGAAATATTAGACAAAAATTCTTCGAACGAATAAAAATATCTCCTGCTATTAATAAATTAATATAAAATTGGGTTCTCCTCAAGAAAATCAAAAGACAAACACCTCTCTGTGAAGTATGGGATGAAATCAAGACACATCCATTAACCAATTTAAGCTTTTATTTTATTGATAAAGTTATTATCAAAGTTTAAAAAAAAAAATAGATTAAAATAGAGTAAGCCATGATTTCATCCATTCTGAATTAAATCTAATTACTTAATTTTATTTCTTTATTTATTTTAACGCTAAATCTTCTCTAGACTCAAGGAGCAATAGCTCAGTCTTTTTATTTTATATTTATCTATATTCTATGTATATAAATATAATTTAAATAAATACTTAAAAAAAAAAAATATAAAACAATTATCAATAAAAAAAAAGAAGTTTTAATAAAAATTTTTTTCAACTTCCTGCTTCTGTTGAATAGTGGAACTTTCTTCCGATTATTCTACTTTGGTAGAATAATTAATAATCTCCAAATTTCTGCTTTAAAAAGCAGACTTCCCCTTTGACTATTTCCTGCTTAAGATTGGGAATAAAATATATTATTAATCTTTTATTTCATATCTCTGGAACCGATTCCTTAGATATCTTTAATTTCGCCTGACCGTGCTGAATAGTGCGCATAAGGTTATCTTTTAAGTTAAGTAGGATTTTTAAGAAAACTTTTTGTTGTACGTTTAAGTTAGGAATACACCTGTCATTCCGGCTCATCATAAAGAATCTATCAACCAAAGAACAATCAAACCAACAACATATTACTAGCTAATATCGGCACTACATATCTGTTATTAGTGTTATTAAAACGGCTCTACTTAGTCTATTTTCAATTGCATCTTGCAGTAATTCTGTACTTTTAAGCATTTTTTCTCTAAATTGTATAGATGATTTTACTTCACACTCTGAATTGAAAGTTTGTAGTAAATTTTCATTCTCGATTTTAATTAAACTATTGTTTGATGTAACAAAATATTTTATTAGATTAAGTACACATTTAGGCATTTCATTTTTATAAAGTTTGCCTTTAGAACTATATAATTTAAACCATTCTGATAGTAACTTATTCTCTCCGATATGTTCATTTAAATGTTTTTTTAAATTTTACACTTTTTGAAAAGGTGCTTGAAATTCTTCATGGAAAAATATAAATTTCCATAATACATTATGATCATCAGGAATTTTTTGAATAATTATATCAGGAAGTTCAAAAAAATGTAAAATTGGTGTTTTTGATTTTTTTTTCCAGCTTTAAATATTTCATATTTTAATTATTTTATAACTAACTAATTTTAATATAACTATTTATTTACCTATGTTAAATCTAGTTTGGGAAAATTTCCATTTCTGGCTTCTTCGACTAGATTTTCTATTTCTTATAATGCTTGTGATTCACAAAGATCAACTTGAAATTTTTGATAAAAATTTTAATTACATTTTTAATAATTAGTAAAATTTAAAAATAAACTTTTTAAAGTATTAGAAGGTAGTATATTTGTTTTTTTAACTGTCCATTTTTTTCTTTGTTTCCTTTTTAACAACTTAAACGGTACTGTATTCAAGTCTTTTTCCAACTTATTTTTTGTTTCTATAATTGAATCATTTCCATCTTCATCTACGTATTTTTCTTGATTTTCCTCTTCTTCTGAACTATCTCCTTCATGTTCCTTCTCTTCTCCATTTTCTTCTACGCCAACATCTTCATCCTCGTCTTCATTTTCTTTTTCTTCTACTAGACCTTCATTTTTATTTTTTTTTCATTTCTAACATCATTTTTTTCGTCAATCTCAACATCTTTATTAGATGATTTTTCATTATAAAATATTTTTTTTTGCCTTTTTATTTTGTTTTCAATTAAATTTGACGATTCAGATCTTGTAATAGATTTTTTTTCTACGATTTCTTTAAATAAAGTTAAAAAATAAAATAATTAAAAATTTTTTAAATTATTTAAAATAATTTTTTTAAAATTTAAACTTTACGTTTAAACCAGGTTTGGTATTAAATATTTTCTGATAGAACTTCACACAAAAAGACATAATCTTTATTATAATAAAAAAAGTCACATCGAACTGTTTCATCTTTTTCAAACTTTAATAATTAAATAAATTCTGATTAAAAAATATCAATTTCAATAAACCAATTTTATTTTTTTAAAGAAAAAAATTTAAATTTTTTTCTGTTTGATTCTGTTTTCAAACCTAAAGATTAAATTTTAATAAAATGTTTATTCATCATAAAAATTATAATATAAATTTTTTATTATAATATTATAATTTTTTTTAAATAAGTATTCAAAAAATCAATAAGTTATTCATTTTAAAATTATTTTCATTTTATTTTGCCAAAAAATGTGATTTTATTTTTCTTTATAATTAATTTTATTGTGTTGAAATGTAATTTTCATTTATTTCTTCTTCATTTAATCCTCTATTATGTATTCTTAAATTTCTTAAATAAAAATCTGATAATGGATCAGGACTCCAATTACTTTTACCAATGTAATTAGTAGTTCTATTTATATTTAAAACTTTTAAAGTTAGTACTGTATGTTGTACTAATGTTGCATTAAAATAAACGAATAGATTTGTTGAATTTTGGACCCAAGTTATATGTGTCCATTGATTGTTTGTTAGCATTTTTTGAATATCTATTGTATTAGAATCAGAGTTTCGGAATATCCCCAATTTAGGATTTCTATAATTAGTAGAAATTGAAAACGCAAAATAAACATTATTATTGGCTTCTCCATTTCCAAAGTCCAATAATCTTGACCAGCCATGTAAGTTTACAACCTTAACCCATGCTGATATTGTAAAATATTCTCCAAAGTAAACACCTGGAGGAGCTTGTAAATATTTATTTTCTAAATATATTGAATACATATTTAAAAGATTATTTTCCACTTTATAAAAGCTAGCATTCAATGGATTTGATAATTTTAAACATTGAACATTATCTATTAAAGTATAATTAAAAGACCAATCACAAATTAATCCATTTTTATAACTTTTTTTAAATAAAATTTTAAATTTCTAACAAACACTTTTAATAATTTAATAAAAGAGAAATAAAATTTTATTAAGTATTTAGTAATAGAAGGACAGACTTTATTCTTAAAGAGAATTCATTATTTTAAAGTTTTAAATAAAGTTAAATTACTTTTCTTTTTCTGATGGTTCTATATTTTCCAAATAATAGGATTCAGATTCATCTGTATTATTAAAATATTTCAATCTAGTAAAAATTTTACACTTTAATTTATTTGAATCAAATGAAATTAAATAACAATTGTCATTTTTTGAGCATTCAATTAGACATGTCAAATAATTGTTCTTTTGAAATTCTCCAATTGAACATAAATTATTATTGTTGTTAAATGTAACTGCATTAATTTTATTAAATAAATCACCTAATTAAAATTTAAAAATTAGATTTTTGATGATATTGAAAAAAACAAAAACCAATTTTAAAATATACTTTTAATAATGCAAAATCCAAATTTAAAATAAAGAATAAATCTAATAAAGCAAAATGTATTCATTTTCTGATGCAATTAATTTTTTTCAAATAATTTTATTTATTAAGTAAAAATAATAATTAATATTAATACAAATTTTACGACTCTTTTTCACTAAAATATATTTTAATTAATTTAAAAGGAAATTAAAAAAATTGTTTTTTAATTAAAAGGAAACTGATAAAAATAAAAGCTTTTATTTTGAGATTTATTATTTTCTTAGTACATAGTGATAAATAAAAGTATTATAAAAGTAAAAGTAATAAAAGTTAATTCTAATAATGTTAATTTTTATGATTTATATAAAATTAGTATTTAGCTTAATATAATCAAATTAAAAGTTATTTTTTCGTTTCAAGTAAAATAAAACAATTGGCATAAATCAAATTTGCAGTATTTTTGATAATCCTTTTGAGCTTTGTGATTTAAACTTTTTAATGTCATTTTGAACAGAATTATTGAAAATCAATCTTTTTCCATTATTTTTAAATCAGAAATTTTCGTATGACTTTATCCAAGCAGAATTACGAAAAATTTTAAAAAGTTTTCTCCGATTTTAAATTGATTGTTTAACTGTTAATTGTTAATTTTTCTTTTTTAAATACTCCATAATAAAATAATAATATAATATTAAGATGCTTCAAGTCTAGAAGGGTAACCAGTTATATAATTACTTTTTTAATACAAAAATTAAAAGGAAATTTATTGGATTGAATTAGAAGCTCGATTTCGATATATTCCATTTTATTTTAGATTATTGTTCATTTATTATTGGCGAGTATTAGAGCTCATTTCTCTATAAAAATTACAAATGTAAACTATTGTTTAAATAATTTGATAATATTTTGAATTTTTATAAAATAAAACATCTAAGCATCTAGGCGTTATTATTTACACCTAGATGCTTATATTGCTTGATAAGTTCTCTGTTTTTATTTATTTGTAAAATTTACTAATCCTTTTTTACTAAACTCTTAGAAACAGTTGTTTTGATATTGAATTTTTTCCTATCTCCAAAAAAACTCATTACATATCTTCTAAATTTAAAATTAGTAATAAAAGATTGAAAAAATAAACTGCAATGAAATAAAAATGCAAATTGATCTATCAACATAAATAAATTAATGCTTGATAAGAAATTAGATAATTGATCATGCAAGAATCCAAAAGCTATTGTCATTGGTAATGTCATGATAATAAAACCAAACGTAATACTTAATATTGAAATTGTTAATTTCCTTTTTTTATTTATTGCTTTTAATTCTTGTTTAGTTTTTAATTTTAAAGTTGATTTTTTAATAATTAAAGTTTTTCTGATTAATAGAATATTAAATATAGTCATAATTGTGAATGGAATAAAACTGTAAACTACCAAATTTACTTGTTCCCATAATGGAAATATTCTAAAATCTGAACTATACCAATAGCAATTTCCGGAATAAATTGGTAAATTTAATTCTTTTGTTATATTTTCATAAGTATCATTTTTGAATTGAATTAAAGTAATATTTTTTAATTCTGTTTTAACATAGTTTCCATTAAATATTAATAAATGAATATTGAATATAAATAAAAAAATACTAATTGAAATACACCATATAAAAGATGATTTTAAACTTGAAAATGGTAAACGACTAGCAAAAGAGCCAGGAGTAGATATTATGGTTACATATCTATCAATACACATTACACTTAATAAAATACCACTTGATTGAATAGAATAAAATTGCAAAAAAACTGAAACTTTACAAGTAAATTTGTTTACAAAGATTAATCTAAAATTAAAATTTGTTGAAAAATAATGATCCAAATTCCATCCGAACAAGGATAAAGTATCAAACACTGCTACAAATGAAAGAAATACCATTGAGGGTATTTTTTTAAATTCAGAACTAAATCTGAATATAATAAAACTAATTGAATTTCCAATTAGACCCATACAAACCATACATAACGAAAAATATGAAAAAATTTTATTCAATAATAAAAAATTCGACATTTTTTTGCCACAATAAATTTTAATCAAAACTGAAGTTTCTTTTGAATTAAAAAATCTTTTTAAAATTTGTTATGCTTTAAAATTAAGAGTGAAAATTAAAAATGTAAAGTTTTTAATCAAAATTAATGAAAAAAAACTTGAATGTTTTAAATAATTAATATTTGAAGTAATTTTAAATTAAACTTAATTTGAACTAAATAAAATGAGAAAAATATTCAAAAAAAAAATCACGTTTTAAGTCAAGCTTATAAAAATATTAAAAATTATCAAAAATTTTAAAAAGTAACGAATAATTTAAAATTAATTATTTAATTTTGTTTTTTAAACTATAAAAAGGAGATAAGAAATAAAATTAATTACGTTAAATTATAAATATGTTAAAACATTTATTATTTTTAACTTAAAAATTGGTTCTTTTGATTTTAACTGTTTTTTTTTATTGAAATGAAATACAATTGTCACTAATAATCAGATACTCAAAAAATTTGAGTGTAAAATTTTTAAAAAAGTTTTAAATTTGATTAAATAAAATGTTTTAATCATTGAATTGTTAAAAAAACTATTTTATTATGTTTTTTGAAAAAATAAAAACATATTTAAAAATTTTTCAAATTATTGAAATATTTTTTAAATAATAAAATATCAAAATACACCTTAGGTCAGTTAGTTAAGCATATGAAATATTTAAATACTAAAATTTTTTGAAAACTGCACAAGTTCGAATTCTGGTTAAGTTAAAAATTTTAAGAGATAAAAATATAATTCCATCCCAATATTGAATTAAAAAAATAAAAATTATTATTTATTGATTATTAATTAATCCTTAATTGATTATTTTTGTTTTTTTTTGAACATGAAATAAAATAGATTAATATCAAACTAAATTGAGCTAAGAGTAGAAGGATCGAATCCAAAAAAAAATTTATTTATATTTTTAATAAAATTTTCTGAGCCAATTGCATTAAAAAATAAATAAAAGTCAAACATGAGGATTTAAAGTTTTCTAAAACTAACACATGATTTTCCAAAAAAATCTTTCTCGATTTTTGTCTTCTCTTTTTTTATTATTCAAGGTTTTAATAGAAAACCAATTGAAAAAAATTATATTAAGCCGAAAATCTGTGTAATGATTTCAATGTGCAACAAATGATAGAATGGTCAAAAATTAATGAGTTCCCTAAGAAAATATTTATTATTGGTAATTCTAATTTTTAGTTTTAAAAAAAAAAACAAATTATAACAAATATGTTTAAAAGGAGATGAAATTGTGAAAAAAAAATCAATCGTTAATTTTTTTGATATATCTTCACATTTTTCAAGTATTCCTGATGATAAAAATCTGGTATTTACTTGCAAAATATGTAACAGAAAATGCAACGCCCCATTTAAGAGACTGAGCAATTTAAACCAGCACCTTAAAGTGCAACATATTGGCGTTCTTTCTGATTGATATGAAAGATATCAGAAATATCAAAATAAGGAAAATTCTAATATCTTAGAAGAAAAAATGCTTCAATTAGTAAAATGGTTTATAGTTAGCAATGTAAGTTTTTCTTTATTTAATATTTCATTTTTTTATTTAGCGATTGATAAGAAACTCAAAGAAACGATAACTATTTCATTAGTTATTGAATTATGGACCAATAATTTTAACATTGATTTTTTAGCATGTGCAGCTATGGTTACATTTAAAAATATGGAAAAAGACGTATTTATCATAGGAATGACACCGATGCCTGGAAGACACACTTCAGAAAATATTCGAAAAGCTTTAATTAATCTTCTAAACAGATATTCTTTCAACAGAGTAAAAATACGCGGTAAAAAGAAATAAAATCTTATTATTATTATTTAAAATTAATTTTTTTAATTAAAAGGAATTTTTGTGATGAGGGAAGCAATTAAGTTAAATTATTTAATCAAATTGATTTCAATATTAAAGAATACAATCTCTAATAATATGATAATCCTGAAAAAGAAATTGTTAATTATTTTTGAAAACTGTAGAAAAAAATTATTTAACAATTAAATTTTTAAAGAAACAACTGAAGAAATAAATTTAATAGATGAAAACATATATCAATAAATAAATTCTAATAGTCTTAATATCAATTTAAACTTCAATCCATCTGAAACAAATGAAGAATACTCAATTCCTAATATTTCATCTTATAGAAAAGTCTGGAAAAAAAAGATCTCGTATTATTGAGAATACAGAAAATATACAATTAAGAACAATTGAAGAGTATAATTCACTCAAGGTGAAAATTAAATTGAAAACGAAATAAATTTTGAAGTGAACAAAATACCTCGATTTTATTGTGCTTGTCATAAAACAAATCTTACAGTCAGTGGCGTAGCTAGGCATTTTTAGATGGGGGGGCTCAGAACTTAAATTATCTAAAAATTTTGCTTATAATATATGAGTATTTATTGATTAAAATTTAACAAAAATAAATTGAAAATTGGAAAAAAAATTTTAACAAATTTTGTTATTCATAACTAATAAAACTTAATTCGACGATTTTTTTTTGAAGCAAAAATTTCTACGACTTGGTTTAAATCAATTTTATCTACTTCTTCACATTCAATATTTAAAATTGAAACATTATTTAATCTTTCTTGGGTCATAGAGTTTCTTAGCCAATTTTTCAAACGTTTTAATGCTGAAAAAGATCTTTCTGAATTTGCATTTGTAATTGGAAATGACAAATATATGCGAAAAAGTTTAAAAATATTTGGAAAAATTTCGGTTACATTTGGGCTTAAAAATAGATTTTCCAATTTACCAAGTCTCTCATCAAAATGAGTATTCTCAATATCATAATTTAAACTTGTTTTAAAATTGTACCATAAATCTAATTCTGAAAAAAACTGCTCTTGATCTAAAAAATTCAAAAATGGACCTAATCTTTCTTTAATAAAATCATTGTTTAATTTAAACTTATTTGTTATAATATCATAAATTGTTGTTATTGAATTTAAATTTGACAACTGAAATCTTGTTGTTATTTCATCACATATTTTGTCGATTATTTTAACTAAATTTTTTCGGTACAATTCTTTTACATGTAAACAATCATTTTCAGTTTCTTCTTCATCACGGTAACGTCTTATAAATAATTAAAAATAAAAAAAATCTTCTTCATATTAAACTAATAAATTACTTTGGTTTTTTACGTTTTCTTGGACTTTCTGGAGGTTTTATCCCTAACTCTTTAGAAAATTCTAAATTTTTTTCCCATGATTTTTCAAAATTGTCGTCTAGTTTTAGATCATTAAGTTTAGAAATAGTTGATTCAGCTAACTCTCTAACATTGCAATAATCTAATTGAACAGTTTGTAATTTAATTGACAAAATATTTGTAATTTGAAAAATACAAGTAAGAATATCAAGATAAAAAACGAACTCAAATGAAAAGATTGAAATATATAAGCAATAAGCTAATGAATCTTTGTCGGTTCTATTAATTTCCTATGAAAAAGAATTAAAAAATTATAAATTGATTTTCTAAAAAATTTTAAACACCTTGAGTGTCTCTAGAATGACATTGTAATTCTCATAAACTGCTTTTAAAGCATTATATCTAGTAGACCATCTAGTTTTACTAAAACTTTTTAGTCTTAAATTTGAAGAATTAAACTCGATTCGAAATTTTTCAAAAATAAAATCTCGTTTTGATGAGCCTTCAATAATATTATAAATTGAATTTACTTGTCCAAGAGTATTTTGAACTTGAATTATGTCATTGCAAGAATCTTGAAGAGCTAGATTCAGCCTATGAGCATAACAATGAACATAGATTGCTGTTTCACAATCAGCTCTAATTCTACTAGCTAAACCTCTATACAAACCAGACATATTTGAAGCACCATCATATGATTGCCCAATTAAATTTTCAAATTTAAGACCATATTCATTAATAACTTGTTTAATTAGTTCATATAGGTTTTCACCTGTGGTGTTTCCTACGTTAAAAAATCCTAAAAATTTTTCTTTGATTTTTAAATCAATAGAACAGAAACGAACACAAAAAGAAATTTGTTCTTTACAATTAATATCACATGTTCCATCAATAATTATGGAATAAAAATTAGACTCTTTAATCTGATCAATTATTTTTTGCTTAATTTGTTTTCCTATTATACTCAAGATTTCGTTTTGAATATCTGGACTTAAATAATTTACGTGTTTATTTCCATAAACAAATTTTCTTAGATCTTGGCAATAATTTTCTGAAATAAAAAAAATTAGCTCTTTAAAATTTCCACGATTTAAGGACTCGTCTTTCTCATCATGGCCTCTAAAAGCTATACCTTGTTTTCCAAGAAAGATAATAAGCTTAATAATTTTAATTAAATTATTTCTATTTAGTTCTATTTGATCTTTGTGATGTTCGTTCAAAAGAGAAGCTACTGATTCATTTTGAGCTCGTTTATGACACCATTTTAAATAACTTTTTTTATGATATTCCGAATTTTGGTGCATTCTGAAACTTTCCATAGCATTTTTCCAATTATTAAAACCTTTATTAATAAAACTAACACTTTTTGGAATACCAGATCCATGAGCTAAACAAGAAAAGCATAAGATAACGTTATCGTTTTCAACATAATGAATCCAGTCAAATAATTTCGACCAAATAGTTTGATAGCAACGACCATTTGTGTCTCTAATTTGGCTAACTTTTGATGGTTGATTTGGTGAATTTAAATTGAATTTATTTATTGTGGAGTTTCTATCTAACTGCATACATGAGTCTTTTTCATTTGAAAAATCAATATTTTTTTTATCTAATTTATTGGAATTAAAAACAAGTTTTGATTGTATCATTTTTAGTCTTACAATAATTTAAATTTTTAAATAAAAAAGAATACTATAAATATAAAATTATTAATATTAAAATTAAAAATATTTATAAGCCAAAATTTGAGTCTTTATTTAAAAAAAATTATTTTTAAAAATGATTTAAAATGTTTGTTTTAAATCAAATTAGGGGGGCTTAGCCACCCCAAAAATTTTTTTGGGGGGGCTCTAGCCCTGTTTTGACATATGGACGCTACGCCACTGCTTACAGTCCGTCATGCAATCTCGATGCATTCAATTGGAGAAAATCTTAAATTATTAAATACAGCAAACGCTCATGTTAGAAAATCAATTGAATTGAATAAATTAAAAAAACTCATGTTTGCAAAAAAAAATCAAGGCTTATAATAGAGAATGCAACTAGGTGGTCTTCTGCATATTTAATGCTAGAGTTTGTTAAAAGGGATTATGATAGAAATTTATTCGACGACGAAATCCAAGATCTGAAATGTCCAATTAGCTTTAAAAAAGTTGAAATTTATTTACAAATTCTACAACCTTCTTATCGTTTTTTAATTAGTTTTCAAAATAATAAATCATCAATATCCTTATTGATTCCAAGTTTATTTAGAATTATTTATAGTTGGGAAAGTATGGATTTGGAAGAAGATGTGATATAGTTTTGGTTAATAATCTAAAATTTAAAGCTCTTGGAAAATAAGAATTTTAAAAATAAGAATAATTACCCAAGAAAAAGAAAAAATTACAAAAAAACTATCTGTTAATTTAAATATTGCATATTAACCAATTATTATGAATATTTTCTGAATAATAATGCATTTTTAATTTTAATAAAGTTATGAATTTAAATTAAAAAAAAACATTTTTTTTTTAATTTTCTGATTCGTTTGTTTCTTCATAGTCGTTAGATGAATCAGTATCATCAACTAATATTCCTTGCTTTCGTCACTTGTTACATCTATATATATTTTATTTCTTTTTGCTTTTTTCTTCTGTTTTTAATTTTCCTTTGCATGTCTTCCAAAACATTTAACCGCTGATTTCACACCTTTCCAAACTTGAGGCATTTGTTTTTTCGTTCACTACAAATCGTATCATTCCTGCTTCTAAAATTTAAAAATAAATTAATATATTTTTTTTAAAATTGAAAAAATTAAAATATTACTTTTTAATTTGCCAAATTGAATGGGGTCCGAAAATGTTTAGAATTTGAAAAAAATATTTAAAAACATCAAGATATACCTTAGAAAATTGTGTTTTTGGAGAAAGTTTCTTCTTAATTTAAAAAAATTAAATTAATTTAACAATATGGGAAAAAGCAATTAAAAATTTTACTCCAAAATCCCGCACCATTCTTTTATTTATTTTTTTTTTAAAAAATAATAAAACAAAATTGGCTAGATGTGGTTTTTAGACACGCTTTTTTTTCCGAATTTTACTTTACAAGTATTTACAAGTATATTGTTTTTTAAAAAATTGATTAATATCTAATAATATATATTTTTTTGTAAAAAATCCAAAATTAGATGACGTTTTTCAAATCTTACTGAAAAAAAATATAAATGAGACAAATCATTTTTGTCAAAAACTCCACTTTAAAATTTTTTTTTTTATTTATTAGTAATGTCTTTTTTTAGTTAAGTTATCTTATCCCATTTCGTTAGAATTTATCTCAACCGATGACAGCCAGTTTTTAAACTTAAAGAATATCATCAGTTTTAGTTTAAAGATTTTTATTTTACAATATAACAAATTTATTGTCTCGTATTATGTTTTAAAATTTATATACAAATATTAATTTTTATTTAATACTAGACTTGTATTCTGTGTTTTTATATTGACTAAATTTTTTTTTTAATTTATGCTGGATTAAAAATAAAATTTTCTTAATATTTGTTTATTTTTGTTAAACACTATTTGCCCGATTTAAAGAAATAATTCGGCATATAACTGCCGAATAACAAAATAAAATTATAATGTAGAATGATTATGAGAGTTAAGGGAAATTAAAATTTTGTTCGGTAATAGATTTTGCCTAATTATTGAGGACCGGTTAAAAGAGGCTTGACTGTAATGCATCTCCGAATATAGCTTCGGTTGATAATTTAGCTCTTATGGTTCATAGAGAGTGCACAAATTGAACAATTTTAAATAAGCCGCCACAATTAGAGATCAAGCTGAAATTAAGTAACAATATCATGGATAAAAATTTAATTTCGTTTAAATGTCAAAACGAATTCTGGGTTTATTAAGAATAATATTGTTTAACAGTCAGACAATATTGTATCAGATTTTCCAAAATCAATTTTCAATCGAGTTGAAGAATATTTTCCAAATGCTAATAAGATATTATTTTTATTGATATTTAATTTGGCTTAGTTAAAACATACAAGCAATATTTTTGATTTCAGACTTGATTATTTTTGTTTGATTTGACATATCTCAAATTTGATTTGATTAATTTCGAAACCTTGCGAATTTTTTACAAAAAACAAATTAATTTAAAAAATGACAAATCAAAAAAAGATTTAAAAAAATTAAAATTTTAAACTTTAAATTTTTATAATTCTTATAAAACTAATTTTTGATACTAAAAAAATTCGGTTTAGATTTTGTATTTTCCTCAATTTAAATTTAAAATACTATAATAAAATATTAGCTAAAAAACCTTGACTTATTTGTGTATAATACTCTGAACTTGAATCTTTATATGGAGACCCAAAAATCTATAATTCCATAATACTAAAACACTTTGGTCAATCGATAGGAACAATCTTTGAAACAAACTGAAAAGCAAAAATTAAGTTTGACGAAATCTCTGACAATGAACAAGGAAGAATGAATTATTCTCCTGATAATGATCAATAACCTCAATTCATTTAAACATTCAATCCGTACAAAACGAATCAAAAAAAATCGAATTAATCAAACTATCACAAAAATACTCTCCTGTTTTGGTAAGTTTAAACGAAACCTTTCTCAACCTTCAAGCCAATTTTTTCTAACTGGATGCAAATATTTAGATCAGATAGATCTAGCTTTAAAGGAGGAGGATAAGCACTATGTGCCAAAGAAAATCTAGTAGGAAAAGAGGTACATTTAAGAAACTATATATAATCAGAAAACGCTGTCCGATTTGAATTTAAAACTAAAATAAATCTAAGTTTAGCGGCATTTTCTAACTGATCAAGCCCATCAACCAGAATGCTTTTTATATGTTAAAATAAAAAAAAATGTGTTTGATTGAAAATAAAACAATAAAAAATTAAATTTATTTTTAATAATGGAAATAATTTCGCCAGTAAAATTAACCTCAAATTTTTAAAAAATAATAACAAATTCAGTAGGTTTTAAATAAATTTAATTGACATATAACTTATTCGGTTAAATATAAAAAAATTAATGTAAATAGAAATAAACTAGGAAACATTAACTAAAAATTGAAACAAAAATTATAAATATGTCACTAAAATTAAAAATCAATAACTGATGAATTACTCAATAATTAATTGACACTTTTAATCCTTAAAAATGCTATAATAAAAACCATAATTTTTGCATAATCACCAAACTAAAACTAAAACTAAATACCAAAATAAAAATGAACTCAGAGACAAAATCAAGAGAGAGTGTACTTTTAGACACATCTGACAATACTCTATAAATAAATATTGATATTATTGTCGCTATCTTAGCAATGGATGTCAAACTGCTTTGTATTTACAACTCGAAACTTGGAAAAAAGGTCACTGTTTTGTCTCCGAGGCGGATCACACAAATCATCCCGAAAATGCAAAAGAAAAAGACAGTGAATGATGAAATAAAAAAAAGAATAAAAGAGCTAGAATATCTGGGACTTAAACCTGAAGGAATCATTTGAACCACCTAAAAAAACCACTATTGAAAATATTTTAAAAGGAATCCGAAAAACTAAAAAAATCACAAATGCACCAACTTTAAATGATCTTAAGTTATGGTGTGACAAATACAGTGATATACCCGAAGATGACAATCAAGTGTTCGTTGGTAATTATGAATTAGAATCTTTAGAAGGACTTCGTGTTTTTTTAACTACAAAGAGACTGATCAAATTTTCTTTAGATACAAAATATATCCTATCAGATGCAACATACGAATTAACTTACGGAGGATTCCCTGCTTTAACTGGTGGCACTACAGACAAATCAAAATCCTTTCACCCGTTTGGTTTGGCATTATGCAGTACAGAGCAGAGTGTTGATTTCGCCTTTTTTTCGTGTTATTAAAATAAGTGCTTTCAAAGTATACAAAGTATATATTAAACCAAATACCTTAGTTGCTGACAACGCAGACGCAATCACAAATGGTTTTGAATCTGTTTTTGAGTTAAAAAAGCGAGTTAATTGTTGGGCACACGTAAACAGAAATATAGATAAGAAAATGTCACTTTTTGCGTTAAAGATGACCTCAAAAAAGATATTTTTGCAATTCAAGTTATTCATATTGAAGAAATATTTGAAACTGCAATTCGTTTATTTGAACAGAAATGGAGAAGTAAAAAATACACGAAATTGATCTGTTTTTAAATTACTTCTTGAATCAATGGTGTGAAAAGAATAGTGGCTGGTATGAGGGATATTGTGACGGAATTCCAAGCACAACCAACTTATACGGTCAGAAGAAGTTTTATCTGTCGATCCAAACACTCAAGAACCAGTCCATATATCTAATGTCAACAACAAAGTATTTCACAATGAGCCTATTATTTCAAACAAAGATTTACTGCTTGGTTATCAGTGGAATAAAAAAGGAAAACAAATTCATCATTTAAAACAAAATATTTACATGGTAAGAAGTGGACCAAATATAAATCTAACACGCGATGAATGTAAACAATATTTAAATAACATTGAAAAAATTTGCTGGTCTAACTTTGATGTTATGATTAAAGAATTAAATGATTTACGTGTAATTACTATTAACAATGAAAACTGGAAATTAAGCAAATGTTCATTTCGATTTTGGCTAAAAAATTAGTGTTGGGCTGATCTCGAATACTACTCGAATAATTCGATCGAGTATTCGGATCGTTACTCTATTTTCAAAATTTTTCGATCTCGATTATTCTAGAATTTTCTTTCGATCTACTAGAAAAGACAAATAATATGACATGTTCTGTTATTAAAAAAGCATATTATACATTTAAAAAAAATAAAATAAAAAACCAAAAAAAATAATAAAAAGATCACGGTTTCGTTCATTTAGCTTTTTTAACGAAAATATTAAAAAAAAAATTGCGCTACAAAAAGTGCATTCCGAAAACCGAAAGAATGCATATTAAATTTTCTACTCGTCAAGAACAACAATTAAATCATGATCGTCATAAACAAGATAAAAATGAACAAGATTTATTTAGTATTTTTGATAAAAACTCAACATTAAATGTAGAGAGAATCGATTTAGATGATGAAATTAGTAATTTTTCTAATATGAATATTCAATTCAAAGAAAATGGAAATCCGTTAGATTTTTTCGGCTTTTATTCTAAGCAGTTCCCTATATTAAGTAAAATTGCTAAGAAAATTTTTTCAGTACCACCATCATCAGTTCCATCTGAACGGTTGTTTTCAAAATCCGGTGAAATAATTAGTCCTAAAAGAAACAAATTAAAACCATCAACAGCTGAACAACTTACTTTATTAGATCAAAGTTTTTGAGTTTTTTTTTTAAATAAGTTAAAAACTTTATTGTTATATCTTAATTTTCCATTTAAATTTTTTTTTATATTTAAGTTAGAATCTTTATTTTTATAATTTAATTTTAAATTTACATTAACATTATAATTTCAATAAAAATAATTTTCATGTTGAAAAGTTTAACTAAATATTCCATTCATTTAATATTTTAATTTGAGAGGAAAATACTCGAGTACTCGCGAATAATTTCGATCAGAGATCGATACTCGAAAATAAAAATTTTTAATTATTCGATACTCTAACATTTAAAGATCGGCCCAACACTATAAAAAATTATTAAAAATTATATTAATCATGTGATCGGCTGTTGTTATAGATTAAAATTGATAAACTTCGAAAAAATAGGTATGGATATACCTATCGCTAAAAAAAGAAAAAGAGGAGCACAATCAAAGACAAAATCAGCTTTGATACATCAACCATCAGACTTAATTACAAATCCACACATTGGAATCGAAACAAACAACGATGATGATATTTCTGATGCAAATCAAAGTAAAAGAGCTAATTTAGAAAATCAAACGCCTGATAATGAAGATGTTAATTTGGCTACACATAATGATCTAAAACTATGCGATAAATGTAATGTGATAATGTTGAAAAAACGAGGTTATTACTGTCCTAATTGTACAAAGAAAAGAAAAAAAAAAAAGTTAAATTTTTAACATTTGGAGCTGATTTTTTTGCAATAATTAATTAAAAAAATATATTACATTTTTTCTAAAAAATTTTTTTTTTGTGATATTTCTTGTTTAAATGATCTTTTATCTTGAAATAATTAATAAATAACGAAACTGATCTTTTTTTTTTAATTTAGTTATATTTAATTAAATTTTTATTCTTTTTCTTAATTTTTATTATTTACTAGTAAAATAGACATTAGTAATAATTTTGAACAAAAATAAATAATTTAGACTATTTTTTAGTAATAAATTAAACAAAGTATAAAAAAATAAATTTATTCAAGAACTAATAAATTTTATCAATATTTTAGACAAAAAATAACAATTTACGCAATACAGGTAATATTATCTCAATAATTTTTTGTTTTGATTCTTTTAATAAAAGAATGAAAAAAATGAGAAACAAAAAAATGAGCAATCAGAAAAAAATTAAAAACGTTCGTTAAATTTATATTTTACCATATATGTATTTTTAGTAAATAATATTTTTCTTTTAAAAAAGATCAAGAGCCTTGTTCTTCAAATTCATCACCAAATGAAGATTTGAAAAATTCAAATCCCGTTATTCATTTGGATTTTGACAAATATCGTAAATTGAGATTTTAAGAAAAAAATGTCTATTTATCTAGATGTTTTTTTAAGTTATTTTTCAAATTGACCTGAACTTTGACTAGAATCGAATAAGAGTTCTAAAATTAAACTATTAGCACCTCCCAGTGCTAATAGTATAAATCTATTATTATTATTTTTATTATTATTATTAATAAAGTTTTTAAAAACTTTATTTTAATTTTTTTTACATTACTGTTAAATTGAGAAACTGTTTTTATTTTTTTTGTCACGATTTTTTTTAAATTTATATTTTATTTTTAAAATTTTGGAGAAAACAAGAAACAAACATTCATTCAAACGAAAAATAATATAATAATAAAACGAAAAAAAAATGCAAGAAAAACAAATCTTAGACCTGTTTGCTGAAGTGGTGGTATCTAATATACCAGACCTCTACAACACCATACAGGTTTTCAAGGAGGAGCTCGAAGAGCTTATCGTAAAGGAACAACTATCATACATTAGTCTGGAAAAGCATACATTAGTCTGGAAATGGGCGAAACTTTAAGCCGGAGGGGACCGTTTACAAAGGATAGCGGTGGTGGTGGTTAAGGTAGAAGCGGTAGAGCCATAATAAGCCTGGGAGGTATGTAGCACATCCCAGTGCTAATAGTATAAATTTATTATTATTATTATTTTTATAATTATTTTTATTAAGTTTTTTAAAATTTAATTTTATATTTTTATTTAAAATATAACTAGCTTTAAAGAGCCAGTTCTACAAATTAATGGATTTTTTTTAATTAAACTGGTTTTTGATTTTTTTTTAAGAAAAAATAATTGGATTTCCTAATTTATGCCTTAATAACCTAGAATAATTATAAAAATTAAAGGCAACTTATGATTTACAAAATAACTCTTTTCCTTTAATCGAATATGATCAATCTATAAATGCATTAATTCAAAATTATTCAACTTCAATTAGAGTAAATTGATCTTGTTCATTTTTTTATTTAAAAAAAAAACTTTGATCTTTAAATTTTTTAAAAGAGCTTACTCGGACTTCAAACTTCAAATGATCAAAAATATTCTGAATTATTAAATAACAACAAAGACAAGATAAAATAATCAAACAAACAAGCCATAAAAACTTGCTTTATTTCCAGTTATTAGTTTTTGTATCTTAAACTTCTTTTCTACAAATTAATCATTTGAGTATTTAGATTTTTTAATTGAAAAAAGTAATCTCAGTAATGTTTTAAAATTAAATTTAAGTTTAGAAGAAATAAAAAAATTTGGCTTATCGAAAAAAGACTTTAATGTGGATGCAAAATATGCTGGTTTCAGTATTGATGAAAGTTATTAGCCAAGCAAAAAAATGTGAAACTCAAGCTAAGTGGATGGATATCAAACAAAATTTTTTTTTTTAAAAATTTATTGAATCGTGTTTGTAATTCTAGATGCCATAAGAACTTAATGGCATCTAGAACGGTATAATTGTTAAATCTTGATAAACAAGACTTGAATGAATTTTAAAGAAAAAACACGTTTTATTTTAAAATAGTTTATTTATAAGTTTACCCGATTTGATACTACAAATTTGTTTATATTTATATTAGAAATTAAACTGCAGCTTGTTTTATAAATTTATATAATAATAGAAAATTAATTCAAATAAGAAATTATATTTAACTGATAGGAGTTGTAACTGGGTTACAACATACCTTCCCCTTTAAAAGAGGATCCTATCAGGGGGAAACTAAATTTTAGATATAGTAATGGTTTTACATATGAGTTGTGGTTTTATCAAAAAACTATATAAAAAAAACAAAATATAACAATGAACAAAATCAAGTTTATAACAAAATAAAAAAAACTTTAATAACCATTAATTTATTTTTTAATAAGTAAGTTTTAACTATAACCATTAAATTTAATTCTCACTGTCTGTTTATAAACGTAAGCGAGTATAGTAGTTTGATGCTAACCGGGTTCGACAACTAGGGCAAGTGAAGTTCTGTGGTCCATCAAGTCCTTGACGTCGGTTGTTATCTTTATGTTTTACGTGATTGTACATGCATACTTCACAAAAAACGTGATTACAGACTGTGGAAACTAACGAAGATGCCTCGATTAGTTTTACACAACAAATTGGACAGATACTATCAGCCAGGGAATTGTTTGTTTGAGTTACTGGTGCTTTTAAACCATTAATTCGGGCATATTCTGAACTATCCGGTGGAGTCTACTCGTTTTGATTTGAGAGAGGTACCCACCTTGGTCTACTGGTCACAGTCTGTTGTTGTTGTTGTTGGCTCCGATTAGTCAGTAATTCATTGACTAAGACCTGTTGTTCGGTCCGCTCGGAGTCTAAACGTCGAACTTGTTGTTGGAGCTCTCGTGTTTGGCGTTGAAGCTCTTCTTTTTCTAAAATAAAGCGCTGGCGATCTTCGGCTCTATCTTGTTGGATCTGGCGGAGGAGCTGTTCTTTATCGGAGATTTGTTGATTTAGTTCCTCGTTTACTTTCTCCAGTTCGCGCTCTTTCTTTACAAGAATCTCTAATTGGCGTTGGACTCTCCGACTGGCTGGGGCTTCTTGAAGGAAACGATTCGGTTGAGTTGGGACTGGGTTTATCTCGAACCATATACGAGTATTGGGGATTCCTCCTTTATTTAGACGATCAACCGCGTCTTGATGGACCGATGCGTTTTGATAACGTAAAAACCCGAATGTAGTGGTTTCTTTATGAGTGGCTGGGATTACTCGTAGCCAGCGTATTGGTCCCAAAATATTTTCAAACTTGTCGAGTTCATAACGAAGACGCTGATTGGCATCCGGAACATTTGGAGTGCCATGGACCATTATATCTTTTTCCATCTAGTAACAGTTAGATTTTAATTTAATTTTATCTAATCTAATAGCGTTGCAATTTAGTTTAAATTTGAATTATTTGACTTGAATTAATTTTTAAATTTTGAACGTGGTTTTAAAGCGGGAGCGTTGAAATTTAAATATTGTAATTGAAATTGTCTCAATTGGTTTGTTTTTTATTAAAAATATTTTTAAAAATTTATGATTTCGATTCAGCTATTTACAATTTTATTTATTTTTACTTTTATTAATTTTAATACTAAAAGTGAAATCGGTCAACTGGTTTTTTTACACGCTGACTTTTTCGAAATTCCGTATTATTCGATTGGATTTGAGATTGAAGGTATTTGTTGGGCACAAAAGTATTTTCTTCTTGGGTTAATTCGTCCTCAGTTTCATTAAAAAAATATTCTATTTTATTATCTTTTTCTTCTTCTGGTTTCCTAGCGCGATTTTTGTTTCTTCCGCTAATTAGAGCTTTCTTTGTCGACCTTTTCTTTTGTCTTGACTCATTTTTATCTTTTGATCCAGAAAATATTTCAATTATTGCATCATCCTTTGGCTGATATAAGTTACCAAGAACCTTATTAAACGATTTTGATGAACCAATTTAATTTTAGCTTTAGGTTGTTGTGCTCTTTTAATTTTATAATTTAATGGTCCGACTTTTTCTAGTACTTTAAACGGTCCTTCCCATTTGTGAGCTAACTTTTTTGATAGACCTTTTTTTACATTTGGTTTATTTAATAGAACTAATTCTTCTGGATAGTATTGTAGTGGTTTGATGTTACGGTCGTGATATAATTTTGCTTTATCAACCATTAAATCTCTGTTTTTTGTGACATTTTGGTAAACCGATTTCAGATGATTTTTTAATTCTGTAACACAATAGTCTGTTTTTGTATAACTTTGGTTTTGAAATGTTATATTCTCATCTCCTCCCCTTCGAAAAGTTGATCTCCGTAAATTAAATCGATAGGTATTTTGCCTTTTCGACCAAACATTATTTCATACGGCGTGTATTTAGTTGTTGAGTGTGTTGAAGAATTATATGCAAATGATAAAAATTGAAGTAATTCATCCCAATTGTTTTGATTTTCGTTTACAAAACAAGAAATCATCGTCTTAAGGGTCCTATTAAATCTTTCGGTTAGACCGTCACATTCTGGATGGAATGGTGAGGTCTTGAGTTGATAAATATCCAGAGTTTCATAAACAACTTTTAGTAACTCGGATTGATAGTTCTTTGCGCCATCGCTAAGAATATTAGTACATAGACCGTAAGTCATCATAAAATCTATTAGTTTTTTGGCTACCGCTTCAGTAGTAGTGTTCTGAAGTGCATGAAGAGACACCCATTTTGAGAAATGATCGCATATTACTAATATATAGATGTTTCCGTTTTTTGATATAGGAAGTGGACCGATAATATCAGTCGTAATTAATTGTAATGGTTTGGAAGGATTTAATGATTGAAGACTACCTCTATGGTAAATTTTCGGATTTTTTACCTTTTGACAGGTTAAACATTCTTTTATTATTTTTATGACCTTCTCTTTCAACCCAGGTATATAAAATCGGTTCTTTATTTTGTCAAGAGTCTTATTTACACCAAGATGTCCATGAAAGATGGAGCAATGAATATATCTTATAATGTTGGTTGCCATGTGTTTTGGTACAATTAATAACGGCATTCTTTCTCCAGAATCATTCTCTCTTACCCAATAAAGTAAATTATCGTCTATTACTAATTGATCATAATTGTTATAAAGATGTTTTTTAAGCAATGTGTCTAAATCAGATTGGTTCACAAAGGATTTATTCTCTCTGTGGTTTAATACTAATTCTTTAGTCCAGCTAATACAAGGGTCTTTTTCTTGATCTACTGGTTTCACTAAAATTTTGTAATGGTTATCTTCTTGTGTATTAATTTTTGATTGATCGTTAATAAAGTTAATTATCATTTCTCTCTCCTCAGGTGATACATCTTCATTTAGCTCAAATACTGGCCAACGGGATAAAGCGTCAGCATTAATATGGTTTTTTCCAGCTTTATATGTTATTCTAAATTCATAGTTTTGAATTCGGATTAGCCACCTTGCAAGTCTTGCGTTTGGCATTTTACAAGATAAAAGCCAAGATAATGGTTGATGATCGGAGACAACTTCGAATTCTTTCCCATATAAATATTGGTGAAAATGTTCCATAGCTAATACCATTGCTAGGAGTTCTTTTTCTGTTGTTGAATAATTTCGTTGCGCTTTATTTAGTGGTTTGCTAAAATAAGCTATTGGCCTTATTTGTCCGTCTATTTCTTGAGATAATACCGCACCAATACCAGTGTTACTCGCGTCAGTATCTAGCACGAATCTTTTAGAAATAATTGGTAACGCTAAAACAGTTTCTGATGTCAGGCAAGTTCTCAATGTATCAAAAGCATCTTGGCATTCTGCGGTCCATTTTAAATTATTTGGATCCGCTGCTTGTTCTTTTGTTGTCAATTTATACAAAGGTTGAGCAATTTTTGCAAAATTTTTAATAAATTTTCTATAATATTGAGCTAAACCTAAAAAACTTTGCACTTGGGTAATTGTTGTTGGTCGAGAATAACGAAATAGAGCTTCGGATTTAGTTTGTTCTGGTTTTATTTCGCCGTTGCTTATTACGTGTCCGAGAAATGTGATTTCATTTTTTGCTATTACACATTTACTAAGTTTGACACTTAACCCAAAAAGCTTTAATCGGTTTAATACCATTTCTACATGATGCGTCCTTTTGTGTTCTACTATTTAAAAGTCGGTAATCGACAGTTATTCTTATCGAACCGTCTGGCTTACTCACCAACATTAATGGTGAAGCCCATGGTGAATTGCTTTTTTGGATCAATCCAGTTTCCAGCATTTCATCTAGCATTTTCTTAAATTCCTCTCTTTTGCTATGAGGAATTCGTCTCATTTTTTGTCTAATTGGTGGTAAGTTCGGATCAGTTAATTTGATTGCATGTTCAAAGCATTTAGAAGGCCTCAACTCGTTTAGGGACGTTGCTGATGTTTTCTCAATTAATTCGTTAATCTTTGTGATGTATTGGTTTATTTTTATTTCGCTTGAATCAATAGCTTCAATAGATTTTTCTAATAGAGTTTTTAAGTAGATTGTGGGCCTATTGATAACTTTATAATTCATTATTTCGGCAATATCTCAGCTGATCTAATGGTTTTTTGAAAAAAGGGAATTTCGGTAATAGATCCATACCTAGAAGACAATCCATAACAAGATCTTTTACCACTATAATGAAATTGTAAAGAGCGAAGTCTCCTATTTTTACCTCAAAATAAGTCTTACCGAGTACGTTGAGACTGTTGCCACCAGCACTAGATATAAAACTCGACACTTTTTCTAATGGGGACGGATTTTCAATTGACTTATAGACCAAATCACTAATAACTGTAATTTGAGCCCCGGTATCAACTGCGTAAACTATCGGAACCTTATCTACAGTGCCTTCTCCTTCTATAGATAATTCGTCTGGAATTGGACTCATGATTTTTACTTGTTCTGTGTTCTTTATAGACTCTTCTAAAGAACAAGGTTCGTTATCGAAATCATCTTTCCGTAACTTTTGATTTTCTTGTCCTTCGTTATAGGATATTAAAGTTTTTTCTTCTTTTAAGTTATTACAAAAGTTTTCTTTTTGCGTTCGGCGTATAATCGACCGCATCTTTCGGTAGGAGCTGTGATTTACGGCCTTGACTTGTTTGTTTGTGTGCTCTGAAGATTGTTTGCGGAATCTAGGATGGTTTGGATTTTTAAAACAATCTTTTACTAAATGTTTATGATGTGTGCAAAGAGTACATACATTGTTTGCTTCTTCTTCTTGGATATTGGATTGGTAATGTATCCTATTATTTTCTTCAAAATTATTGAACGCTTCTTCCAACTCATAAGCACGTTTCAGTGCTTCTTCTAAGTTTCTGTAAGCTGGAGATTTAACCAATTCGGTTTTAATTTTATGATTGTAAATACCTCTGATGAACCTGTCTACAATTTTGGGTTCGATGCTTCTAGCTGATTCAGACGGATATGCTGTATTAGCAAGTCGCTCTAAATCACAAAGATAGCTATAAATGTTTTCGTCAGGTTTTTGCCGCCGCCCTGCAAACTCCAATAAAGGATCATAATTTTTGTGGACTTTACCATAAATTCGCTTCATAATGTCCTTTATTTCCTCGAAGACGCGCGAAGGTTTCTGATTAAGCAATCTTTGCTCTAATTTAGCTAAACATCTATCTTCTATCAATGTCAATAAGGCTCCGGTCCTGTCCTGTAGCCTAAAAGCATACCTTTCAAAACTTTTAATCCAGGTATTGAAATCATCATCTTCAGTAAATCTGTTTGGCGTGAATGTTGGGATATTCATAATTGGTACAGGATAGTTGATTCGCGTTCCATTCAACCATGGGGAATAAACGATAGTTATACACAAATCTTTCCATCTAGGTATAGATGCAGGTAATCGAAAGCACGATCAAATATTTGGTCCTTATAAAGCAACAAAACATCTATGCTTGTTTCTGGTCGTATTGGTTCAATTTTGTGATGAAAAAACAAATTATTTAATGCATTTGTTATTTGTTTAACCAATATATTTGGGCTTATAGTTTTCATTTTAATTTGACTGCAGACAACTAAATGTATTATGTTTTATTTCTAAACTTAAGCTATTAATTGGCCTCGTAGTTGACCACGTGGTTGATTTTATTATTAACTAATATTAACGTGTGTTCTTTGTTTAATGGATTCTTCTAAAATATATAGAGGAATCCTCCCATTGGGCACCAAATGTTAAATCTTGATAAACAAGACTTAAATGAATTTTAAAGAAAAAACACGTTTTATTTTAAAATAGTTTATTTATAAGTTTACCCGATTTGATACTACAAATTTGTTTATATTTATATTAGAAATTAAACTGCAGCTTGTTTTATAAATTTATATAATAATAGAAAATTAATTCAAATAAGAAATTATATTTAACTGATAGGAGTTGTGACTGGGTTACAACATACTTGTACAAACAAAATTTAAAACTATTTAAATTTTGTTAGTAAAAAAGTTAGTAAAAAAAGAATTAATCTAAAATAAAATAATGGATCAAGAATCTTCAAGTTATGAGTTTGTTAGACCTATAACTCAGTATTGACATTGATAGAATACTATATTTCAAACAAACCAAATATTGATAAATTACGACAATGTATTTATAAATTGGCAGTGTATTGTTCTGAAAATAAAATCAAAGAATTAGCTTTTCCTAAGTATGGCTTTGGTTTAGACAAATGTAATTGGGAGACAATTAAACAATTAATAAATAGTATTCTGATTGATAATGGTGTTAATTGTACAGTCTTTACCAAACAATTTGAAACTGAAACTTTAAATGGAATTGAAGAAAACTCAAGTTTATCTATGAATGATAGCTTGAGACGTTTACAGAAAAAAGATGAAGAAATTAGTAAAATGGTCGACCAAGTTAATAGCGGAAAACTCAGAGGTTATATATTGGAAAATAATGTTTTATTAAAAATAAGAAAAGGTAAAAACAAAAGAATGTATAAACAATTAGTGGTACCAAAGGAGTTAAGAATAAATATTTTAGAGACATGTCACGATAACTTCACTGGTGCTCACTTAGGACAAAAGAAGACTTGGATAAAGCTAAATAATAGATTTTATTGGCCAAACTCTTATAAAGACACAATGAATTATGTTGAATCTTGTGAAACATGTGCAAAAATAAAAAATCCTCCAGCTAACAGAACTAAATTAAATCCAATTACTGATTTCCAGAAACCTTTTGATATGGTTGCTGTCGATATATTGGAATTGTCTCGAACAGATTCTGGTAATAAATATGTCGTAGTTTTCACGGATTATTTAACTAAATGGGTAGAAGCATTCCCAATTAAAGATATGACAGCTGAAACAGTTGCTAAAATATTTATCAACGAGATTATTACCAGACATTCTGCACCATCTAAATTACTGAGTGATCAAGGCAAAAATTTTTTATCAAATTTAGTTAAAAATATTTGCTTGTATTTTAAAATTAATAAAATACAAACGTCACCATATCATCCACAATGTGATGGTTTAGTTGAACGTTTCAACAAAACTTTATGCCAAATGCTTTCAGCTTATAGTAATTCTAACCAAACAAACTGGGATTATACTTGCCTTTAGTTTTATTTGCTTATCGCACGAGTGAACAAACAACAAGTCTTGACTCTCCGTTTGCACTTCTTTATGGTAGAGAACCAAGAATTGGTGACTTAGATAATTTCAACAATGGTTATCAACCTTGCCAATTTATACAAAACCTAAATGCAAGATGGATAGAGGCTAAGAAATGTATCGATAAACAAGCTTTAATAAATAAAGAGTATTATGATAAAAAATATAAGCGTGATATGAAACCATTAAAAGTGGGTGACGAGGTTAGAGTCAAAAATTTCCAGACAAAAATTGGTCTTAAAAAAAAACTACGAAACAATATATGGAGTGAGCCATTCAGGATAACAAAAATTTTGAATAATGATAATATTGAAGTAGACTTAGGGAAAAATAAGAAAATCTTAAATATGAACAATGTTAAGTTAAGAGAGCCGAAAAGATTTAGTGAAAATATTAGAAATTATCCAGCACGTACTAAGTCAGGCAGATTAAGTATTCCTAGAATAAGAAATTTTAATTATTAAATTTTTATTTTAGATTTTAACAATTAAATTTTAAACGAGATACAAAATGCCAAAATACAACGCTTGTTATTTCCGCCGCCAACAACGTCTTCAGATGACAAAATTAAAGGAACTCGAAAGACAAAATCGTGAGCAACTAATAAAAGAAACTTATGGAAACGCTAGGTTGCTATCAAGAGGATACGACTTGATGTATTACTTCAATTATTTTAATTCTCCGATGTTATATTTTCCAGAAATACCGGAGAAATTAAAACATATGATACCACAACGAGATCCAGTACCAATATCAGAGCCAGAACCAAAATTAACAAAATCATCCATCACGATAGAAAAGGTCAAACCGAGAGACAAAGTCAAAATTTCATATGAAGATTATAAGTCAAAGAAGATAGGAAAATCGCCAGAAGAAACCAAAAAACAAGTGAATGATTGGATTAAATCTTTGTACGAATTCTTTGACGTGGCTGATTCCGAGGATGAAAATACAACCAGCCAAACAATCGAAGATGAATTAGGAGATTACATCGATTTTAAATTTGAATAAACTCTATTTTAGTATTTTATTATTTTGTTATTTTTATTTTATTTTGTTTGTTACTATTTTTGTTTTATTTTGTTTTGTTAAATTTTTATAAAAATTTATTTTTTGATTGGGAGATGTCAAAAAGATAAAAATAAAAATAAAGTTAATTAAAAAATTTAAAATTTTTATTTTTATTTTTATAGATGTCTCAACAATATTTTGACATTTGAAATTGAAAATTCAAATTTCAAATGTTAAAAGTAAATTAACATTACTTTAATTATATTGTTAATTTTTTTGTATTTATTTTGAAATTTTTATATAAAGAAATAACTAATAAAAGAAGTATTAATAAAAATTTTATTTTAATTTCCTAGTTCTGCTGAACAGTGGAACTTTCCTCCAATTATTCTACTTTGGTAGAATAATTAATAATCTCCAAATTTCTGCTATTAAAAGCAGACTTTCCCCTTTGACTATTTCCTGCTGAAGAGTGGGAATAAAATATATTATTTAATCTTTTATTTCATATCTCTGGAACCGATTCCTGAGATATCTTTAATTATCTTTAACTTCGCCTGACCGTGCTGAATAGTGCGAGGCACCGCGTGCTGAATAGTGCGCATAAGGTTACCTTTTAAGTTAAGTAGGATTTTAAGAAAAATTCTTGCTGTAAATTTTAGTTAGGATTACGCCTGTCATTCCGGCTCATCAATCGCAACAAACCCACAACATACTACTAGTTGATATCGGCACTACAAAAAATAAGAATTCATTTTTAGAATAAAATTTATTCACTCCTTTTCAAAAAAATGATTCTATCTATATATAAAATTTAAACTTATGCAAAACACTTAAAAGCTTATTAGTTAATAAACTTAATTTTCTTTTAAATTTCATAGAACTAAAAAAAACTAAAAAATGGACAACAATTCGCAATATTTGAGCGATATTACCAACAGACAACCAACTGGTACACAAATTCAGTCAAGTTCAATAGTAATTTTTATCACTTTTATAATTTAACACAAACTAAACAAAAAAAAAGAAGATGCGATAATGAAATTATTGAACAGCTTGAGGCTTATATTAATTAAAACATTTTAGAAGATGTATCAGTTACAGATTACTGGGTGGTTAATAAAAAACAATATCCTTTTTTGTACGAATTAGCACTTAAATATTTAAGTATACCAGCTACATTAGGACCAGTTGAGCGCTTATTTTCAGTTTCTGGTTTTATCAATAGACCACATAGAGCTAAACAATCTTCAGAGACCTTATCTAAAACAACAATGTTGCGATGCAACAAGTCTTATTTTACATTCTAAATTTAAACTTTTTTAAAATAAATCTAAATAAGTATTTGATGAACCATTTAGAAAACTT
This sequence comes from Brachionus angularis, assembly GCA_021432725.1. Classification (NCBI taxonomy): domain Eukaryota; kingdom Metazoa; phylum Rotifera; class Eurotatoria; order Ploima; family Brachionidae; genus Brachionus; species Brachionus angularis. Next base: position 2,005,557 of record JAJVDD010000007.1, read on the forward strand.
TTTCTATGTTTAGTAAAAAACTTTACTATTAACTTTAATTAACATGTAAACTAATTTACAAAAATTTTTAATCAAATTAAAGTATAATAATTTACTGAGATTTTAAAAAAAAAAAGAAAAGTATTTTACAAAACTTGTATTGAAAATAAAGTAAAAAGTCATCAACACAACTTAACTTTACTTCGATATATGAACTTCTACACAAGTCTGAATAAAAGTTATCAAATATTAATATTTGATAGGAATTTAATAGGAATTCTTTTGTTAATAGAAATTTTACAAAAAACGATTTTGGTCGAAACACATCAAATAAAAATTTTATAAGTTTTTAATAAAAATAATAATAGAAAAAAAATTTTTATTTATTAGCCAAATTTTATTTTTCTAATCATTATTCAAAATTTAATGCTTTTCATTAGATTTTTCAAGTATGTGTTCAATTAGCTTTGAACAACGTTGTTCTAAATTTGAAAAAACATACTCTTGATCAGTAAATTTTAATTCAGCTTCATTATGAAACTTTTTCTGAATCAATTGAAAAATTGCTTTGATTTTTTCGATAATATACTCGATTACTAATGTACTTTGATCATCATCAAAAGTGCCTTGTTTTCTAATTCTTTCGAAATTATCGATTATTATAGAAATAAATATGTTTAATAAAATAAATACAATTAATATAATAAAAATAATACTGATCAAAATGACAAATAAAGAAAATTCACCATTATAGAAACCATTAGGTATACGATTTAAGATCATTAAGAATGAACTATCAAATGTGGAAACCATCGCAACAACAATAGATTATAAATAATACACTAAAATAAAATAATTCATTAAGACTTGATTTTAGTGTCCAAATCAAAAATTGAATATTTTTTTTAAATCTTAATAATTTTAAGAATTTTAATGTTCCAAAAAATGATAAAAATCCTAATAAAATTCCCAAAGTTTCATTCCAATAACTTAATAATTGTAATTTTACTATTTGTTGCTTAGATAATTTATCAAATAAATCTTGTTTAGCATATAATCTGTATAAATAAATAGCCAAAGAAGCAAATGAAAATGAAAATATTGTCCATTCAATATAAATCCAAAATTGTTTGAAATATTGTTTAATACCTAATTTAATGAATGATCTAATATTTTTTATGGTAAAAAATACAATAAATATTAAATAAATTATATTAATTGCTAGCACCATTGAATTTAAACTAGAATTTGACTCATACAATATCACTGGTTTAAATTTTAATGATTTAATTAAGTTACCACTTGGTAATAACTCAAATAAAATTGTACAATATGCAAATAAATTTAAATTCACATTATATAAAGAAAATTCAATAAATAAAGCTCTTGTTTGTTGATCGATCCAATTTAGTTGTTGTAAACTATCTAAGTCTTGTTTAATTACATCTAAACTATTTTCTTTTTTCAAATCCAATTTATAAACATAACCTCCTCCAAAATAATTTGAATGAACACCTAAATATGGATATGTTTCTATTTCATTTGAAGTATAATATTTAAATTGATCCAAATATTTGGAATAGTTTGAATCTATTGTTCCATTTGAATATAGATTTGTCCATTTTAAACCAAAGTTTGATTTTTCTCTATTGACAAAATCATAATCTGAATAACATGGTTGATTGTATATTCTATTTATTTTTTTTGTACATTTGTCTTTTTTGATTCTTAATTGTCTAATTATTGGATTTCCAATTACAAATGATGTTAAATCATTTAAAAAACATTTTATATTTGTTTTATTAAAATTAAAATAATTTTGAGAATTAAATGCTGGAATTAAATATTTATTAAACCAAATCCAAATATCTTTAACCTGATTTATTTCATCAAATGAATTTTGATTGATTTTAATACCAAATAAATTTTTGAGACTTTTTTGATATTGAAATGAATTTAAATCTTTATTTGAATATGTTACCATAATCAATATAATCAAAAATAATGAATAAATAACTATTTCTCTTAAAATACTTATAGCTTTTTTTTCTCTTTTGAATTTTTTTTTAATCTTTTCCAAATAATCTTTATTTATAATATTATTATTCATTTTATTAGATTTATATTTTATTTCAAATTCATTGAAATCTTGATTATTATCATCAGTTTCATTTAAATACATATCATCAAAATTTGTAAAATTATCAGCTTTTTTCAAAATAAAAGTTAATAAAAAACTAATAGTAGTAATCTTGAAGAAATAAAAATTAAATTTCTTTTAAAAATAAAAAATTAAATTAAAATTTTACTTGTATTGGCTGAGTTAGCAAAAAAGAAGTAAAAATAGAGATAACAAATGAAGTTAACCATTTTTGAACTTTTTCATCACCAAAAGAAATTCCTTTTATAATTATGAAGAACAGAGAAACACCACAAAATATAACTGATATTATATAAGCTATTATTTTAAACCACCAAGGAAATTCTAATTTTTTCTTATTTTTTTTATTTTTATTAACGATTGCGAAGTTTTGTTTTTCTTTTAAATAAAAAGCTTGGGTTTTATTCATTTTAGATTTCCCTAATTTTTCTTTAATTTTTTCTGCTCTTGATTTTCTACTTTTAGATCTTCGGAATAACTGAATTAATAAAAAACTTGGAGGGAAAATAATCAAATTTGATAAAATACCAATACCAATCTAAATATATTAAAAATTTTTTTTTAAATTAGATCATTATTTTATAAGTTATTATAAATATACTTGTTGGGGAGTAAGACAAAAAGGCCCAATTTCTAAACCACCATTTTTTGGTGATTTATCTATTTCATAATATAAAATGTTTACTAACATTGTAATAAATAATAATACAAATGCACACGTTAATCTATCTAATCTAGTAAAAGAACTTAAAGTTGGTCTTGCTAATATGGAAAACCATAAATGTCCATCGCTCAATTTGTCCTTAGTTTGTCTTGGTAATAAATATTTTATATTTTTTATTTGTGCATCACCCGCAACAGCTAAATTTCTTTCAATTAAACCATCTTCTTTATCAACAGCAAACCTTAGACAAATAATTTTAATAAAGATTAGATTGTATTTTACGAAATAAAGATTACCATTTTTCACATAAAAATATAAATTTTTGGTTAGTTTGTAAGTCAGTTATTATTAAATGTTTTAAAAACCATGATGCTTTTTGTCTTTTTAAAGCTGAGTTGTCATGTAATATTCTGCATAAATATAAATTACCTAGTGGTCTATTTACCGACATTATAAATGTATCAATAGCGCTTCTTTGAAACAAATATTTATTATTTGTATCTTGACTGTTCAATTCTCTTAATAAAGACTCACCATTTTCACCATATAAATTAATAAACACTTTGGAATCTGTTCCACAATCTTTTTTTGAGCCCGTAAATACACAAATTTCATAATAAAACTTGTCGTACGTATTATTATCTTTTAATAAGTGTATTTTACTTTTCATCTTGTCTCTTCTATCCATTATAATACAAAATATAGAAAATAAAATATACAAAAAACTTAATATAATAATAGTCATGTAAATTGTTGCATTTTTATCAAATGAAGAATTTGCAAAAACTTGTTCAAAATTAATCTCAGTTGGTAATACTATAAATCCTCCAGCAAAATCAGTTAAATGATTTGAACGGCAATAAGTATATTCAAAATTAGTTTCTTCTTCTATAACAGCTATTCCATCTGATAGCCATTCAGCTGTTTCTTTATTCATATAATAACAGCCAATTGAATAGACTCTTATCGAAAAATCACTTGTAAAGTTAAATATGTTATTTTGATTTTGATAAATTATTTCTAAATCTGTTTTATTTATTTTCCGATCAATACAATATTCTTTAGTCTCTAATTCACTTAATTCCTTAAGTCCAATACCAACGATGTTATTTTTTAATGTTATATTCGATAAATTAACATTAATTCTGTAATATGATTCATTGTAACTATCGAATAAATTATCAACACAAAAAATTTCATAAAAATCAAAAATTTTTTTTTCTAAATTTGGTAATTTATCAAATTTTATCAAAATTAAATATGAAACAAAAGATTCATTTTGTAATTTTAAATCAATATGCAGAGAATTATTTATATGTTTTAATTCAATTTTCAAATAAATAATGTTGTATTTATTCATTTTTATAAAATTAGAATTATTTTTTAATTCAGATATATTGTAAAAAGTAAATTCAGGTATTTTAAAACTTTGACCTCTTTTTATTTTTAAATCGTAAAACTTTTCTTCATTTCTATTTATTTTGATTTCTTGATTTTTTTCGGTAAAATAACTTAAGCCAATCATTGAAGATTTATCAATACTTAATAATTCAGCATCAAATGTTGCAACTGCTTTTGGTAAAGTATACAATTGCTGAATTAGTATTTTTTCAGAACAAATTTCGTTTATATTACACAAAGAATTATTAGGAAGTTTAACACTTGAATCGAGTATATCATAACTTTGATCGATTTTATTAGAGAATTCTCTCAAATATTTTAAATTTACACTTTTAGTATCTATTTCTGTTTGTTGTCCAATGCTTAAATGATCTGTTACAATTATAACCAAATCATTTAGTATTTTCGACGTTAGATTAAAAGTTTCAATTGATTTATTTTTGAAATCTTTGTTTTGATTAACTGACAAATAAACATTTGCCGCTGTATCAATGATTTTATTTGCTGCTTGTTTTATATACTGAAAACCTAAATCAAAATATTTATTTTATTAATATAATAAGTTTAGGCAAAAATAAAATTAAAAATAAAACCTAATGAATGTGATAATTTTAGCAGTTTTATTGAGAGTTCGTTAGTTTTTTCCATAGACACAATTGATGATTCAAAATCAGTCTCGTTTGGATTTTCTGTTAAAATTGATAGCACTGAAGCAATCAATTTAATGCTACTTATATCAGTTATTTCTAAATCAACGGCAATATTAATAAATTCTTTTTTGATCAAAATGTTCAAATTAGATTCATTATTTACTATTTGTTGACTATTTATTATTGAAGTAAATGATATAATATTCTTTGAAGTTAATTGTAAATCACCTTGTTTCAATATATTTAAAAACTCTGAATTGTATTTATCATATAAAATTGTATTAGCTATATTATTTATGTATCCATCTTTTTGTTTACATTCAACAAATTGTTGTAAATCATATATTGATATGGCATCAGAATCATCAATTATTTGTACAAATAAATAAACTCTATATAAATCGTATGATGCGCCTTGTGGTAATTGAATATTTAAAAACCCTTCATAATTAAAATTGAGAGCGATTGGATTTGGATTATTTAAAAACTTTGCAAAATATTCATATCTAACAATATAACCATCGATATCAATCCAATCAAAACATTCAATTAAAAAATAAGTAACCAAAGCAAAACCTGTTGTATCATTAATCTTACAGGAACCATTAAAAGGTTTTTCATTTATTTTTAAATTCAAAAATGTTGACCCATTTATTAGTTTATTATTATCAAAACTTAAAACTTGAATTCTAAGTTCAACTCTCCAATATAAAATAGTTGGAAATAATTCAAAAAAATTGCTTGAAATACATAGCTCCTTTGTTTTGATACCAAATAAATATTTCTGATTGAATGTATCATTCAAAAGTAACCATTTTAATTTGGTTGCATTCGATTGTGAATTAGAATAATATATTCTATATTGAAAGTTAACTGATTTAACTTGATCACAACCATCATTACATTTACTTTGTATAATTAATTGATTATCTGGGTTTATTCTCAATAATTTTCGAGTTCTAACACAAAATTCTGGTATTCGACATCTAATTAATAAAAAAATAAAAATATTATTTAAAATCATAAAGATAATTTTATTTTACTGAGATGATGGTATGGGTACTTTTGGAACATCTAATAATTCAATTTTGATGAATTGATAGTAAACTTTATAGTAATGTGTAGTTTTTATCAAAAATAAATTAATTCTATTCTCACGATAAATCAAACCATTTGGTAAAATTGTTAATACATTTTGAGTTGAATCAAATTTTAAACCCTCTTTTATAATTAAAAATAAAAATTGTTATCTATTTAAACATATAAATAAAAATTAATTGGAATTTTTTTACCAGTGCTTCTAAAACATGGATTGGAAAAATATTGAGATTTGTATTTTTTTAAGTTAAAATCATCAATTAAATTGAAACTATCTAAATTGTATTCTGGATAATCTTCTGCTTGTAGCAGTTCAACATCAAAACAATAAAAATCAAAATTAAGTTTATCAGTTGATAATAAAAAATCCATGTCATATGAATATTTTATTGGATTTAATTCTAATTCTTGTTTTCTACCTATTTGAATAAAATCTAACCCATTTTCTAATCCAAAAACAGCTATTCCACTCGGAACTATTTGAATATAAATATCATATTCAGAATATTTTTTCGGTTTGAATTCATTAGAGTAAAATATCTTATTATTCAAACAATATTTGATGTTATATAATCCATAGCTAAGTGAATTTGATTTTATAATTAATTCTGAATAATTTACAGTAGGGTTATTTCGAAAAATAACTTGTTCTATTGGATTTGAACTTATATTAAATATTTTCCATTCTTTTCTAACTGTAAAATTAAAATCAGATAAAAATTCTGTTTTTATTGAAATCTTTATTAAATCTGATCTTTCAAATAATTTTGGATTTGTTATATTTGTATCAAAATCACTTAAATTAGCGTGTACATCGAATGCGAATGCTATAATAAAGTAATTATATTTATAATAATATTTAATAGAAAATTGAAATTTATAACTTACAAAAATAAATTTCTATTGTTCTAATCGGATAGTTCATACTTGTTGAATTTAAAAAACTAGCTGAAACATTAAACAATCCGATTTGATAATATCTTTTTAAAATAGGTAAAACTTTATCAAAATAATTCGAATCAATCAAAACATTAAATTGTAAAATTGAAGTTAAATTTGAATTTAGGTAGTTTAAACTTTTAATGAAATTATCATAATCATAAGAGACTATTAAATCATTATAATAGTTAACATTCCCATTAATTATTAAAACACGAGCACTATTAGAATCACTTATATCCAATAAGACCAAACCACCTCTTTTAATACTTATTCCCGAGTTTAGATAGATTTTATTTAGACCTATATCAACATAAAATGTATTAGAATATAAAATTTTGAATTTTAAGTTCAAATCAAAATTAGAACTAAATAAAGAAGCACAGCTTGAATTCAAACCACATTCATCAAATGATATTATACTTATTTTAACATAACCACTTGAAATAGTATTCAATTCAAAACCAATTAAATTAGAATCAAATTTAAATTCTGAATTTAGCAATAAATATTTTAATTTTGAACTATTATTCAAAAAATTTGAAATCAAATTTAATTGAGGTCCAAAACTAAACCTAATATTTCCTTTCACTTCAATTTGTTCAAATTGTTCATTTCCATAATTAATTTTTATCAAATTAATTTCAGATTTGGATGAAACAAAAAGAGTACAATTTAAAACTCTATCAAAAGTGTTATTTTTACTCCAACAATAAAAATCCAAATTTTGATCTAATTTAAATTTATTTAAATAAAAAAGACTAAAAAGGTTGATTAAAGTTATCAAGTTACCGTTATTTATGATAAAATATCTTTCAATTGATTTATTTTCATCTACAAATTTAGCTGTTAATTTTCCTTGTTTGAATTTCTCATCAATTTGCATTCGATAAATAACACTAAGTCTAATCTCACTTGAATAATACTGTTTATCAATCAAAACATTAAAATAAAATTTCCAATTTAATTTTGGATTTAATTTAGATATTTTAAGATTATTAATATGATAATCAGGATAAATTAAATCAATTGTTGATGTATCTATTCCTAATAAATTATCAACTTTTGTTTCTATTAATATCATTTGTCCTTTTCGAATTGATAGACCAGAATTTAAAATAAATTTATTATAACCTTTGGTTATATTAAATTCAAATTGCTTATAAATTCTACTAAAGTTAAGCAAAGGACTAGATTTATAGATCCAATATGAACATGTATCATTTATTCCACACCAATCAAATTCAATTATATTAATTTCAATTAATCCATTTTTATTAGCAATCAATTCAAAACCAATTAAATTAGAATCAAATTTAAATTCAGTATTTGTTAATAAAAATTGTCCAAATAAATTAGTTGAATTTATTTGATTTAATGAAATCAATGAAAGATTGATAAATGATCCGAAATGAGAAATTAGACAATACTCTTCTTGTTTTATTGAATTTAGTGAATAAAATTCATATTGATCATCAAATAATTCTATTGTACTTTCTTTATCTTGACTAAAAACTAAAATATTGCATTTTATTGTTTTATTTAAAGTTTGTTCTTGACACAAAATGTCTAATCCTTGCTCTTAAAAAATTTTTAAATTTAAATTGCTTAAAAATTAAACAAAAAAAAGTATTAAAATTACTATTATTGATAAAAACTTGTTGTAAAAATTGAGAAGAATTAGTAAAATTTTTTGTAAAAGTTAATAATATATTTTGAAATCCGTTTGATGAAAATTTATATTCTGAATTAAAATCATAATCATAATAAGCTCTTTCGATTAAACAATTAAAAAATAATCTCATTTTTTTATTTTCATCTATATTTGTCAGATTAAAACCATTTAAAATTACATAATCTGAATAGAAAAAACTAGTTTGATTAGTGTTTATTGCTATAGTTGAATAGTAATCAAATAAATCTAAATAAACCATTGAACCTTTTGGAATTTGTTGATTATATTCTAAATCTATTCTATTGTATCCTTTGTTTACATTTGTAGTTAAATTAAAAATTCTTGTGTAAGTCGGCAAATAAAGAGTTTTAGTTAAATAGTCAGAGCATGAAATATTTATAGAACAAAGTGAATCACTAAATTTAATCAAACTAATTGAGATATTGCCCATCTCAGATGCATAAAATTCGAAACCGGTTAAACTAGAATCAAACTTAAATTCAGTATTTATTAATAAATACAAATTTTTGGTTGTTTTAACAGTTAAAATTAAATTTGCCGGAACGAATTCCCCATAAAATGGTTTCAAAATACCTTTCAAACAATTTAGTAAGTTTAGTAATTTTTGATTAAATTACTTAATAAAGTTTAGTTAAAATATACATATGTATATTGTTTTATACAGTATATATAGATTAGAATTTTTTACAAATCTATTAAACAAAAAGGTAAGGCTAACAACACGTTTTTCTGGTAAACTTTAACTAAACACAAGATTATTTAACTAATTTAATAATTTATTTACATTTAAAAAGTTTTGGGTCTATTGTGTAGTATGTGACCAGTATATTTTTTGACATTTGGTGACAAAAAGAATTGGTCATTTAATTATTATTTTGGTCACAAATTAATTTTAAGGATCATTTATGGCAGTGTTGTTAATACATTAAATAAGTTAGGGTTTAGTGGCGAAATGTGATGAAAAATTTTTCAATATATTTTTTGCATATTTAGTAGATCTTAATTAGCTCTACACGTTGGTATGTTTTTTATATTACCAATATTAAAAGAGATATGATACTTTAAAAATGATTATTATTATCTAAATTATTACTTAATAGTGTCAAATATAGAAGTTTGATTTATTTAAAAAAAAAAAATTTTATGACACATTTGGTCACAAAATTCGTTTCTTGGTCACCAAACGTCAATTGAAAAATTATGAGACCAGTACTGGTCATATAATTTAAATAAGATAAAGTTTATTAATAATTACCATTTATTTTAACATCTACAGTTTTACCATTTGAAATGCCAGACACTTTAAAATAATCATATTTGGTACTAAATGAAGCTTTAATATTAAATTTTATGATTCTGTCAAACATATAATTTGCTTCAAATAAATAGAAATTGAAATTTTCAACTTATTTTAAATTATATTAAAATTAAATAAAATTTTAGAATGAATTTTAAAAATTACCTTCAGATATAGAATAATAACTGTTAAATAAATAATTTGAAGAATCAGTAAAAGATAAAGTTAAGTTGTATAAACCAATATTTCCATAATTTAAAATTGAATATGATTTTTGGAAATCAATTTTATTCTTGTAAAATTCTTGATCAACCAAAATATTAAAAAAAATTCTTGCATTTAATTTAATTGAATATGAATCATTAATAAGAGCATAATCGGAATATATTAAATCATTTGTTTTGTTTACAGTTAGAATAGTACCAGCATTTGTTTTTATCAAAATCACATTTCCTTTTTTTGCACTAATTTTGATTGGAAATTGTTTTTTATTGTTACCAAGTAATATTAATTCATAACTCGAAATTGGTATTAAATTTTTAAATTTAAAAAAAGGACTTGATCTTTGAATCCAGTTAGAGCAGGAACTGTTCGAACTACACCAATCAAACTCAGCCATCTTTTTAATTTAAAAACAAAAACAAAATTTTAATAACAACAAAATTTAATTCTAATAAAATATATATACAAAAATTTGTATTGTTTGTTTTAGCTCTTGATTACTATACATTTCAAAACCGGTTATATTACAATCAAATTTAATTTCTGTTTGTGGCAATATTATCATTGAAAATGATGAGGATACTTTTAAATTATAACTTTTTATAACATAAATGCTAGTATCATAATTACCAAAATAATTAACAAGATTATCTAAATTAATTAAAAGAAATTCAATTTTAAAAAAAAACAAAAATCTTAAAATAGCTTTATACAATTCATGTTGAATACTGAAAAATCTTGTTTTATATAAAACTTGTCTAATTTACTTAAACTAAAAGCAGTTATTGAACAATATATTGTTTTATTAAAAACTAAATTTTCATCTATACAATAAACTTCAAAATTTTTATCTGAAAAATAATTAAAAAAATTTTTTTTTTTTCATTTTATATAAAAAATTTTAAAATGAAAATAAATAGACCATTTTTAAAACTGTAGTATCTTGTAAATGAGATATTAGAACCAACAAATGATGATGTTACATTAAATTTCATATAAGAATAATTTGAAATTTTCGGAAAATCTCTAATTAAATTTAAATAGGTAATGTAATAATCAATATCAATTATAGCATTAAAATAGAATCTCCAGTTTGAGTTTAAATTAATTTTTTTAAAACTATATCCATCAAAATAATAATCAGAATATTTATTTGGATTAAATGTATCGATCTTTATTAAGTTTTTTACATTTGTTTTTATTGCTATAATTTGTCCTTTTACTACTCTTATTTGTTTAGGCAAATCAATTTTATTATAACCTGGGTTTAAATAATATGATGCTAACACTGTTTCAAAAAAATTTAAACTATACAAAGGACTTGATTGTTCAATAAAATTAGAACATGAATCTTGTGCTTTACAATCATATAAAGTTAACAACTTTTAATAAAAAAAGTTTCAATTTTAAATTAAAATCATTTTTTTTATAAGTATGTGAGCTAATCGGATAAAGCTTAAAAGTTGATCGAGATTTGGATTTAGAAATAAGAAATGTTATATTTTAATAGTTAATTTAACTATAACTAAATATTAAGCTAAAATTAAACAATAATGATTACTGCAAAAAAAAATAAACAAACCGATAAGTTTAGAGAACCATTTAAAGCTGCATTAAGTTCGAAACCAATTAAAAAAGTATTAAATTTGAACTCTGTATTTAGCAATAAAAATGTTCCATTTAAATTTATTGTAACATTATTTTCTATATTTAAAGTCTTATCATAAATTCCAAAATAATTCAAGTTTTCAGCTTTTTAAATTTATTAAAAGTTATTTTCTATATATTTTTATTTGAAAAATAAATAAAATTACTTTTAAAATCGTTTTCTATTGAAATGTTTAAATTAGTTTCATTTAGAATTATGAATTTTTCGCTTTGATTAAAACTTATTGCAGTAAATAAACAATTTATTTCATTTTCATAAATTAAATCTGATTTTTCATCGCAATAAATATCCAAATTTTTTTCTTGAAAGTTAAAATAAAAAATTCAATATAAATATATTTTTAGAGAATAAATAGTAATTTAAAAATTAATTACGATCAAATATATTGTATTCTCTTTTTATAATAATAAAAGAATCAGAGTTTGAAAAATTAAAAAAAATCTTGTAATTTCTATATTGATCAAAGAATAAATTTATATTGAAAAAATAATCAAAATATTCTTGTTCAATTAAACAATTTAATTGAATACGCCAATTCATTAGAGGATTTATTTTAGCTATTGCGTGAGTATAAATATTATAAGAATAATCACTGTATAAACTTGAACCATCTGTTTCCACAAAAATATTAGCACCTATTAAACCTAATGAAACAATAGAACCTTTTTGAACTCTAATAGGAGGGTTTAAGTGGATTTTATTTAAACCAACATAGTTGCAGTACAAGCTAATTCCATAATTAAATTTTCTAGTTGGCGAATTTATTTGATCTATATTACTATTTAAAAGAAAATAATTTGCACATGTTTGTTCTTGACCACAATAAGCAAACGAAAAAAAATCAAAATTTAAATATCCTGTTGATTTGCAATTGACTTCAAAAGCTACAACAGTAGCATCAAATTTAAACTCTGTATTCATTAATAAATAGAACCCCGATGAAAATGTTGTAATATTTGAAAAATTAAAAGCTGTATTAAAAAATGGTTTTAAAACTTTTGTATAATTTTCAAAAGTAATAAATTGATTGTCAAAATTAATAGTTATTTTATCATAGTTTGTTTGTAAAGCAACTAAATACTTAATGTTTATGGTTTTGTTTAATTTAAAAGAATCTTTTATATACTCTGATAAGAATACATCTTAAGAAAATAAAAATTAGTTTAAAAAAATTTTTACTCTTTATTATAAAAATATTAATTACTGTTTGTAACTGTGAACATTCTATTCAAGGAAATCGTTGTATTTATAAATTTTGAATATAATCTGTAATACCCATATGTTTGATAAGCTAAATTTGAATAAAATTTGTATAATTCGATCATATTAAAATAATAAGTATCATTTATTAAAACATTAAAACGAAATTTCCAATTTTTGTTTGGATTTATTTTTGAAAATTGTAAATTTATTAACAAATAATCGGATATGAATGTATCATCAGAAGTGTCTACTGACAATAGATCATGCACTAATGTTTTTATTAAAATCATTTGACCTTTTTTTACTTTTATTGATTCATCAAGTAAAATTTTGTTTAATCCAATAGTTAAATTAAAATTAAGACTAGATAGATAATAAATTGAATTAATATTATAATCAAAACTATTATAAATCCAGTAAGCACATGAATCACTTGAATAATCATAGTTACATTGATCCGAAAAATCAATTATCTTAAATATATATATTTTATTAATGGATGTATGGAATCATCATGGCAAAAAAACTTTTTTTTACCAAAGTGCCTATACTCATCACATTTTAACCTTTTTTCAAACTATCTATGGATTCATCATATAAGAAAAACTCTTCAATTCTTATAAAAAAATATCAAAGAGTAATAATTTTTTTTAAGTTAAGATTTGATTAAAGAATAAATCATCAATCAAACTAACCATGCTTTTCCAATTTTTTATTGTAGGTTTATCAGTTTCTACCTCCAAATTTTGTTCTATTTTGTTTTAACTTGATCTTCCTTTCTCCATTTTTTTTTAAAAACTAAAATAACACATCCTTTTTGTTTAAAAGTTTTTTATAAGCAAGATTTTTCTAAGAAAGAGCTCTGTTCCTTATTAAAAATTCTGATAAGATCCTAGTTAAGATCTAATAAAGAATTGGTTCCTGGGCTAGTAATATGAAGATTTGATATTATTTTTATAAGAATTGAAGAGTTTTTCTTATATGATGAATCCATAGATAGTTTGAAAAAAGGTTAAAATGTGATGAGTATAGGCACTTTGGTAAAAAAAAGTTTTTTTGCCATGATGATTCCATACATCCTTTTATTAATAATAATAAAATAAAAAATATTCAAACTTACATTTATTGTGATTAGTCCATTTTTAATTGCATACATTTCAAATCCAATAACATCAGTATCAAATTTAAACTCTGTATTTAATAACAAAAAGTCACCAATTGTTGAAATCGATGTATTTGTATTTGAATCGATTTCTTTTGAAGAATTAAAATGACCAAAATAGTTCAATTCATCTTTTTAAAAAAAAATCTAATAAATAAATTTAATTTTGATATAAATTAATTTTAACTTACTTGTTAAATTGAAAATTTGCGGCTGATCTTGGTCAAAGTTAACTTGAAAAGTATCATTTTTATTCAAACTAATTGCCAACACACTACAATAAATGGTGCTATTCAATGTTTTACCAGAATTCATACAAAAAGTTTCCAAATTTTTAACTTTGATTTTTTTCAAACAGTTTTTTGAATTTAATTATATATTAATGAAACTAAATAAATATATTTACAGTAGTCTGAATTGACTTGATAATAAATTACATTTTGATTATCATTTAATTTTATTTGATAAATTCCAGAATTTTCATATTTATATTGAACATTAATTAAACTTAGATAAAAATTTTGGTCTATTAAAGCATTTAATTCTAATCTCCAATTAAAATTTCTATTCAATTTTTGAATATATTTAATGTAAGGTGGAAATTTATCAGTAAAATAATCTGAATATAAAGCTGTCCCACTTGTATCAATTGCTATTCTACCATCCAATACGTTATAATAAAAGCTTACTTGATTTAGATAAACAAAAGCACCTTTTTTGACAAAAATTGCTCTTGGTAATAAAATCCTATTATAGCCTTTATATATAAAATATTTTTCAAAAGTAATAAGCTTTAAATTGTTATTTTGTTGAATATATCCAAAATAACTCGAGCAAAAAAATGATGAACTGCATTCTGAAAAATATCCAATACCCAGATAAATAAAGCCTGATTGCATAGCATAAAATTCATAACCCAACAAATTACAATCAAATTTGAATTCTGTATTAATTAGATAATAATTATATATTTTCGAAATTAACATCGAATTCTTCATTAGATCAATTCGGCTTTGGTTAAAAAAACCAAAAACATCAAAATAAAAATATACTTTAATTTAATTTCAATTTTATTTTAATTTTATATTTAATTACACTTATTTAAAAAAAATATGAAATACTTACCATGTGAAGTATTTAAAACAGTCGAATATCCATCATTAAAATCAATTAAAAATGAATTGTTCTTCGAATTTGAGAAAAAATGTACACTACAATTTATTGAAGTATTAAATCTGTGATGTTTATTTGAGCATATTATTTCACTTGAATACTCTTTTTAAATAAAAATAATTAAAATAAAAAATAAATCTTTTTTTTTTATTAAAAATAAATTATAATAACCATTTTTAATAATAAACATTCTATTTATTTTTAAATTTGTATCAATTAAACCGAGTGTTAAATTGAAATTGACAAACGATTGATTATATGGTAAAGAAAATCTTTTAAATGGATAAAAAAAGCTCAGAAAAAATCTATTCGAAACTTTAACATTTAAATAAAATCTCCAATTTTGGGTATTATTTAATTTAAATAAATTGTAAGAGTTTGTATTTAAAACCAAATAATAATCAGATAAGATTAGATCATTAGTTGTATTTATAGCTATTAAATTAGCTTCCTGTTTGACCATTATCATTTGACCTTTGTAAACATCTATTTGATTTGTTAAATTTATTAAATTGTATCCTTTTTTCAATTTTATGTCAATTAATGAATATTCAATAGTGAAATAATCAAGGGCAAATTGGTTAGGCAAGTTCAACACAAAATTAGAACATGAACTTGTTTTGCATTTGCTTCCAAAATCAATAATCTTAAATTAAACAAAACTTTAGTTTTTTTTTAATAATATAAACACCAATTTAATAAATTATTATATCTTAAGCTTCAAGCTGAGTTATGAAAACAAAAATTTGATTTATTCTTTAGAAAGTTTCTACAGTTTCTCTTTTTATTATAATACTTTTATTATTCTTATAACTCTTAACACAAAACCTTATAATTACTTTTATTTTTGCTATTTAAAGTTCAGAATTAACAAAATATTAAAACTTGTTAATATTTTTTTTAATTTTAAACAATAGATAAAAATTTTAGCAAAAACATTATGGAAGTTAAATTTCTTAATTATTTTATGTATTTAATAAGAGATATTATTAAAAAAAAATATAATTACATAAAAAGTAGCTGTTCCATCTATATTAGAATATATTTCGAATCCAGTTAATTTGGTATCAAATCTGAATTCAGTGTTTGGCAGAACAAAATTTCCGTTTATATTGTAACCAATATTATCTAGAATAATTTCATCTGAGTTATAACTGCCAAAATAATTTATTGCTTTTGTATTTGTTTCTATTTCATAGTTGTATTTTTCAGATTGATCATTACCAAAATAATACCAAACTGAATCATTTTTATTTTGACTTAATACTGATAAAGTACATTTTATTGTTAAATCGAATGTTTTATTTGAATTTAAACAATAAGCATCTAAATCTTGTACTTATAAAAACGAAAAAAAATTTTTAAATTCTAATTTTTGAATTTAAAATATTATTAAATAAATATTTACAATAAATTGAATTAATTTTTAAATTAAATGTTGAAACATTGTTTAATAAAGATCCCGACAAATTAAACACTCCAATATCAATATACTTGTGGCTAAGTGTTAAATATTTATAATAATATGGTTCATCTAATAAAGCATTAAATTCGATTCTCCAATTATTATTTATATTCAATCTTTGCATTGAATTGCCACTTATACTATAATCAGAATAAATTGAATCACCAGATTTATCAATATAAAATATATTCAAATTTGAAGCTAAATAGATTATGACACCTTTAGGAATCTGAATTGATTGGTTCAACATGATTTTATTATAACCTTGATTTGCTGTCAAATTTTGTGAGTATAAAATATTGTAACTAGGTATTGAATATTCCTGTTGTTCAAAATAACTTCCACATGTTTGTATTTTACCACATAAATTATTAAAGCTTCTCAATTGAACCTGAAATTTGCCATTTATAGAAGCATAAAATTCAAAACCAATTAAGTTTGAAATTAATTTAAACTCAGCATTAATCAAATAATATTTAACACTTTGATTTAATACATCTTTATAATTTGTACCTAAATTTTTATCCAATGAACCAAAATTATTCAATTGAATTTCTTATTTTTTTATTTTAAATTTTAATTTATTTAAATTTTAATTTAATTCAATTTTAATAATTTTACCTGAACTAGTGTTTATATATTTAATAGATCCATCTCCATAATTTAGCTCTATTGAAATATTTTCAAATTTACTCAATATCGATAAACTACAATTTAAACTTTCATCAAAAGTCTGAAACTTTTTCTTGCAAATAATGTCAATTGATCCTTAAACATATCAAAGAATTAAATTTTATTGCTTTTAATTAGGTTTAATTTAAGTCTATCTTTAACCATCAGATCCAATAATTTTTTCAATTGCTAAAAAATAAATTATAAGCTTAAAAAATATTTTTTTTTCAAACATTTTTAAAATAAAATAGAATAAATATAATTTAAGCAAAAGTCTAATACATATTTGATTTTCCGTTTTATTAAAAAGCATTAAATTTTAATTAATTTATTGTTTTTAACTTTTAATATTAAAGAGCTATTTGAATTAATACGTCAATCAGCAATCAACTATCTTATTTATATTTTATAATTAGGAAAATTTCTTTATTAGATTTTTTTGCAAATTTTAAGGAAATATTTTTCCATAATCAGTTTTAACGACAAACTATAAAAAAATGTGAGTCTTATAGATTTTGGTTTTAAAATTTAACTGTAATAAGTATTTAATTAAAAAAAATTAAATCTAGCTTTTGAAAAAAAAGGAAACATTAAATAATAATAATAAAAATAACATATTTTTTATTAAATATCTTAAAAATAAATTTTTTTATATATTTGCTATTTCTGTTGCTAAACATCAACATAAAGTTAGAAATTTTGAGCTTTTATTTTTACACGAGTTATAACGAGTCACGAGTATGCGTAAGGTGTAGGTGTATGAATATACCTTTTAATTACACCTAATTCAACGGTATAACTGGTGTATTATAATATAAAAAAATAAAAAATATATTTACTAAACAAAATATTTGACTTAGGGTTTTTTAAATAATTTGATTTTAATTAGTCTAAGATTTTATTCTCAAAGTTAGAATCTTAAATTTGCTTTCAATATAGATCTATGAATTCACAACTGATCTGATTGATTAGGAGAATTTTTATCATCCTGCATCACTAAAAAATCAGCTTCAGAACTTGAACATTATATTATATTATATATTATATATTATATTGACACTAATCTTAAGCATAGATCAAAGACATAGGCATTATGTTTTTTCTAAAAAGATTTAGTTGATGTTATTTGTTGTTCTGAAATATAATTTTTAAACGAATTAATTTCTTTTTCGATTCCTTTACCAAATTCATCAGATTCACTGTAAAAATTTAACTGAATCTTGTCATACATACTTATCCTTTAATAGATAAAATTTGTCGTTATTTGAATTATGATCTTGAGCTGAAAATCTTCCTCGTTTAATGATATATGATTTATGCTATTTGATAGTTGTTCTCGTTCATTAATTTTTTAAAAACCATTACAACACCGTAAATATGTTTTAGAGCTTTTTCGAGGTATGGCATAGCAAAAGTTCTTCTTTTCCACTTATCATGTGTAAAGATATTTAAAACGGATGAAACTAAATATACTTTTGAATTTAATTTATAATCGAATTTTGAAATTAATTACGTGCTTTGTTATAAGCCCTACCGGCTATTGAGCCTAAAGGCAGCTAAATAATAAAGAAAAAAAAAATTGCTTCTAATGCTTTATTAAACGGCCAGTTCTAGCGGGAAAATAATAAAAAAAACAAATAATAAATTTTCTTCATTAAACTTCATTTAAAATGCTTTTTTCTTTATCAAAATAAATCATTTTATTAATTTGATGAATAAATTGATGAATTTTAAATAAAAAATTATCAATTGTTTTTTCAATAAAATTTTTTTTCAATTTTTGAATTAATCAGTATTAATTAAACACAATATTATTTTCAAGAAAAAAAAAATTAACATATTTTATAATAAGTTATTCAACAACAAAAAAACTCAACTCTTGTCTATTAAATTAATTTTTTTTTAATTAATTATTTTAACACAATTGTTTAATTTATCATGCATATCTTTTATAATTCATAATTTTGTAATAAAATAAAAAAAAATATTTATAATTTATGTTTTCTATCTTCTTTTTCTAAATATTTGAAAAAATACTTAAAAAAACTCTAATCTAAAAAATGGCAACATATAATTCAAGTGATTTTATAAATGAATTTTCATTTAAGCTTTATAAACAGTTGGCTAAAAATCCTGGAAACTTTTTTATTTCACCATTTAGTATTTCAGTTTCATTATCAATGTGTCTT
The DNA here is from genome assembly GCA_021432725.1 of Brachionus angularis. Taxonomy (NCBI): domain Eukaryota; kingdom Metazoa; phylum Rotifera; class Eurotatoria; order Ploima; family Brachionidae; genus Brachionus; species Brachionus angularis. Next base: position 2,025,197 of record JAJVDD010000007.1, read on the forward strand.
GCTGGTGCCAGAGCTGAAACTTATACTCAACTAAAACAATTGCTTTGCCATTCTGAAGAAGATTCGAATGAAAAAATAATGCAATCAAATAAATCACTTTTGGATGTTTTAAATTTATTTTCTACTGAAAATTTATCCCTAAAAATAGCAAATAAAATATTTGTCAAAGAAAATTATCAAATTCTAAACGAATTTGTTAAAGATATAAAAAATTTCTATGATTCTGAAGTAGAAAATATAAATTTTGAAGATTCAAAAAAATCGGCTGCTACAATGAATAATTGGATATCGAACAAAACAAATGATAAAATAAAAAATTTAATAGATGAAAATATACTTGATCATTTAACAAGACTTATATTAATAAATGCTATTTATTTTAAAGCAAATTGGCTAAACGAATTCCAAGAAAGTCTTACAGATCAAGAAGACTTTCATTTATCAGACGGCTCAACAGTTAAAGTAGATATGATGAAAATATGCGAAAAATTTAACTATTTATCAAACCCAGATGGATTAAATGCTAACGTATGCAGGTTACCATATGTTGGTAATGAAATATCAATGACTCTAATATTACCTAATGAAAATACATCATTGGATCAAATTGAAAATAATTTAAATTCAAGCTCTCTTAAAAGTATACTTTTAAGTAATAGAAAAAATGCCAAACTTGCTCTGCATTTACCTAAATTCAAATTAGAGCATAAAGTTGAAGTAATAATTTAAAATTAATTCTCAAATTTGAAATGTAGCAATTTTTCGTTTTTATTTTAATAGTTATCAGAAGATTTAGTTAAACTAGGAGCAGGATTAGCTTTTGATAGATATGCTGATTTTACTGGAATATATCCGATCAGAGAATTGCATATTTCGAAAGTAGTTCATCAAGCAGTAGTAGAAGTAAATGAAAAAGGTACCGAAGCAGCTGCTGCAACATATGTGAAAATCGTAAAATTGACGTCCACAAGAATACAAGAGCCAATTGTAGACTTCAAATGTAATAGACCTTTCTTATTTATAATTCATGATAATACAAACAATACTGTATTGTTTATTGGAAGATACATTCAACCTTGAATAAATAATAAAAATTAAATTAATCATAATAACATTGCTATTAAATATTGCAATTGTAACGATTTTTTATAAGTCAAATTAATATATCATTACAATATAAAATTGATTGGATTTATAAATAAAATTTTTATTTTGTATTAAAAGATTTTGTATTTTAAATAATATTTCAAATATATTTTATAGGATTAAGGACTATCGAGTAAAAACTTTATTATTAGCATTTAGTTTTTTAAAAATTATTTGATTTACCAAAGAATCGAAATTGTTGGTTTAAATCACAATATTCAATGAATATTGTTTATAATTGACTTGATTCGATAGAAGAAGCATATTTAGGCTTTTTTAATATTAAAAATAATAACCAGTTCACACAAGCCCGCGAAGCTGTTCAATTGTCAATAACCCCTGATTCAGCAAATAGTAATTATAGATTTACATTTCAGCATTTAAGTGATGATGAAGAAAATGCAGAAAATAGCGCTTCAGTTACAGAATATAATATCAGAACTAGACTGGATAAAGAAATAGGCATTTTTGCTTCATTGTTTGATAGAAATACTAATTTTTTTAAAAAATTTAAATCAAATTCAACTTTTTGGATTTTTTTTAGAGAAAAAGTTCCCATGTTAAACCAATTATACCTCATATTAAGTAAAATTCCATCAAGCTCAGCATTTATTGAAAGATTTTTCAGTACAGCTGATTGACAAGGACTCAACCACTGTTTCTTGTTTGTTGAATTGTCATAATAAATCCACTTTTTGATTGCGATTTAACATAAAAGTTTTTAACAAAATATTTAAAGTTAACAATCAAAATTTTGAAAGAATTTTGGTATTAAAGTTTTTTATGCTTTATTTTAAAATATTATAAAGAAAATATTTTAAATTATTTTTTTTTAGTTTAAAAATTTATATAATAATTAAATTAAAAATCTAAAATTTAATAAATTTCTTTTGATTTCTCTATAGCAAAATCAATCAATTTTGAACAACGATTATCTAGATCAAAAATATTATCATTTTTATCGACATATTTTAGGTTTGATTTGTTGCTTATAAACTTAATTGTAATCAGATTAAATGATGTTTTTATTTTATTTTTTAAATATTCAATCACCAATGCGCTTTGATCATCAAATGTGCCCAGTTTTCTTATATAATCAAAATTATAAACGATTATTGAAATGAACATGTTTAATAGGAAAAAAATCATGAAAATAAAAAAAAATGTGCTTATAATTGTTGCAAGATAAGAAAATTCACCATTATAGAAACCATTAGGTACACGATTTAGGATCATCAAAAATGTAGTTTCAAATGTAGAAACTATAGTTGAAAAATATGAAGATTTTTCATTCAAATTCAAATAAAGCAATTGCACAAATGAAATCCAACTAATTATAAAGATCATACTAAAACAAGCTAATTCATTTAGACTTGATTTTAATGTCCATATCAAAAACTGAATATTCTTTTTAAATCTTAATAATTTTAAAAACTTCAATGATCCAAAAAATGATAAAAATCCTAATAAAATACCAAGTGTTTCATTCCAATAACTTAATAATTGTAATTTTACAATTTGTTGTTTGGATAATTTATCAATTAAATCTTGTTTCGCATATAATCTGTATAAATAAATGACCAAAGAAGCAAATGAAAATGAAAATATTGTCCACTCAATGTAAATCCAAAATGGTTTGAAATATTGTTTAAAACCTAGTTTAATTAGTGATCTAATATTTTTTATCATAAAAAATACAATAAATACCAAATAAATAATATTAAATGATAGTATAAATGTATTTAAACTTGAATTCAATTCATATAAAATAACCGGTTGAAATTTGAATGATTTAACAATATTACCAGTAGGTAATAATTCAAATAAAATTGTACAATATGCAAATAAATTTAAATTGACATTGTACGAAGAAAATTCAATAAATAAAGCTCTTGTTTGTTGATCAATCCAACTTAATTGTTCTAAGTTATTTAAATCTTGCTTTATTATATTTAAACTATTTACTCTTTTTAAATCTAATTTATAAACATATCCACCACCAAAATAATTTGAATAAACACCTAAATAAGGATATGTCTCTAATTCTTTTGAACTGCAATATTTGAATTGATCTAAATATTTAGAATTATTTGATTCTTGAAGAGTTGTATTTGAATTTAATTGAGCCCATTTAAGACCAAAAGTTGATTTTTCTCTATTAAAAAAATCATAATCTGTAAAACATGTTTGATTATAAATTCTATTTTTACAATTATCTTTTTGTATTCTTAATTGTCTAATAATTGGATTTCCAATTAAAAATGATGTTAAATCATTTAAAAAACATTTTATGTTTGTCTTATTAGAATTATAAAAATTTTCAGAATCAAAAACTGGAATCAAATACTTGTTAAACCAAATCCAAATATCTTTAACTTTATTTATTTCATTAAATGAATTCTGAGCATCATTAATACCGAATAAATTTTTAAGATTATTTTGATATTTAAATGAATTTAAGTCTTTATTTGTATAGCTAACCATAACCAATATTATCAAAAAAAAAGAATAAATAAATATTTCTCTTAAAATACTTAATGCTTTTTTTTGTTTTTTGTATTTATTTTTAACATGTTCCATATCATCAATATCTATATTTGTGTTTAAAACATAATTTGATTCATATTCCGTACTATTTTCATTTGGACCTTGATTATTTATATCATTGGCATTATTTATATTTTCAAAAGTATCATCAAAATTTGTAAAATTATCAGCTTTTTTGAAAACAAAAGTAAACAAAAATGTAATACTAGCAACCTTTTTTGAATTGGAAAATTGATAATTAATCCTAAATGAAATTAAATAATTAATTTTTTTACTTGAATCGGCTGAGTTAGTAAAAAAGAAGTTAAAATAGAAATTACAAATGATGTTAACCATTTTTGAACTTTTTCATCACCAAAAGAAATTCCTTTTATTATTATGAAGAAAAGTGAAACACCACTAAATACAATTGATAGTAAATAAGCTATTATTTTAAACCACCAAGGAAATTCCAATTTGTTTTTATTTTTTTTATTTCTAATAAATTTTTGTTTTTTAATATCTTCTAAAATCATAGTATCCGTTATAACATTTTTGTTTTTATTTATTTTTTCTTTTAGCTTATCTCTTCTTGATTTTCTACTTTTCGATCTTCTAAATAATTGTATTAATAAAAAACTTGGTGGAAATAATATCAAATTTGATATGATTCCTATACAAATCTATTAAAAGTATTTTAATATAAACTAAAAAAGTTACTTATTTAATAAACTAAAATACTTGTTGAGGAGTGATACAAAAAGGTCCAATTACTAAACCAGTTGTTAGTTGTGATTTATCAATATCATAATATAATATATTTACCAACATAGTTAAAAATAATAAAACAACTCCACATGTTAATCTATCTAATCTAGTAAAAGAACTTAAAGTTGGTCTTGCTAATATGGAAAGCCATAAATGACCATCACTTAATTTATCTTTTGTTTCTCTTGGTAATAAATATTTTAAATCTTTTATTTGGTTATCACCTGCAACAGCTAAATTTCTTTCAGTCAAACCATCATCTCTATCTGAAGCTAACCTATTGAAAAATATCAAAAATAAATTGCTTTTATAATGTTCATAAAATAAAAATAAAAAAGACCATTTTTCACATAAAAATATAAATTTTTGGCCAGTTTGTAAATCAGAAACAATAATGTGTTTTAAATACCATGATGAAGTGTTTCTTGTTTTGGCAGAATTATCATGAAGAATTCTGCATACATTTAGGTTTCCTAAAGGCCTCTTCACTAACATAATAAATGTATCATTTGCACTTCTTTGAAATAAATATTTATTTTTAGTATCTTGACTATTCAGTTCTCTTATTGAAGATTCACCATTTTGACCATATAAATTTATAAATACTTTTGAATTGGTCCCAGAATCTTTTCTTGAACCAGTAAACACACATATTTCATAAAAATATTGATCATCTATATTATTGTCTTTTAACAAATGAATTTTTGTTTTTGATTTATCTCTTCTATCCATTATGATACAAAATAAAGATAGTAAGGCATATAAACAACATATTATAATAATAGTTGTGTATATAGTTGGATTTTTATCAAATGAAGAATTAGAAAAAACTTGTTGAAAATTAATTTCAGTTGGTAAGACCATAAAACCTCCAGCAAAATCAGTTAAATGATTTGAACGACAGTTTGTATATTCAAAATTAGTTTTTTCTTCCAAAACTTCCATTCCGTCTGACATCCACTCAGCGGTTTCTTTATTTAAATAAAAGCAACCTGTTGAATATACTCTTATCGAAAAATCACTAGTAAAATTTAATTTATTTAAATTGTTTGAAAATAAATATTCTGTAGTTTTGATTGATGAATTAGATTGCTCAATGCAATAGTTAAAAAATTCATTTTCATTTAGCTCTTTTATTCCTACATTCACATGTCTATCTTTCAAAAGATTTTTTGTATTGTTCATATTTGAAAAAACTTGATAATAACTTTGATTATTATCTTCTATTAAATCTTGAGGACATAAAACTTTAAATAAATCATATTTTTTATTTATCAAACTTGGTTTTTCATTAAATTTTATTAAAACCAAATAAGATAACATCGATCCATTTTCTGGTTTTATTTGAAAATTTAATGAACTATTTTTATTTTTAAATTCAATTTTAAAAATCAAAAGGTTTTCTGTTATTTTATTCTTTAAACTACTATTATTTGTAAAGTTTAAAGTATTTACATAAATGAACTCTGGTAGCATATCATCAGCGATATATTTTTTAATTTTAATCTTAAAGGAACTGTTTTTGTCATGCACAATTATTTCTAAACCATTTTCTTTTAAAAAGCTTAAACTAATTATTGATGAATTATCCGTAAAAGAATTATTATCTGATTTTATAGATTTTGGTATAGAAAAAGATTGTACCATTATTACTTGCTCTGAACAATCAATGTTGTCGTCGCATTTTGGCATTGGTCCTTTAATTCTTCCATTTTCTAATTCAATATCTTTAAATTGTTCATCTAATTTTGTCCTTGCATATTTAATATTTATTGAATTTGTTTTTATTTCGGTTTCTTGTCCGATGCTTAAATGTTCTGTTGTTATATTTAACAAGTCTTTTAAAATTTCTATTGTATTCTTAAAACGATAAAATGATTTTTTCGTATAATTTTTATTATTTTCATATAATAAAATATTTGCTGATGTATCAACTATTTTATTTGCTGCTTGTTTTAGAAATTCAAAACCAGTATTTTGTGAATTATTTAAAAGCGATTTTGAAAGCTTTAAATTTTTATCATCAATCATATTAGTTATATTATCATTCAAGTCATTTGTGTTTATTGTTAATATAGATAATACAGAAGAAATCACTTTCAAACTGCTTACATCCGAAATATTCAAATTAATAGCTAATTTGGTAAATATTTCCTTTATTTTTAAATTATTATTATTTGTATCGCTTTGAGAATTCATTAAAGAAGTAAAAGTTATTATTGTCTTGGCAACAAATTGTAATTCACCATTTTTTAATTGGTTTAACAACTGAGATTCTTGTTTGCTGTCAAGTATTTGATTGGTAATATTCTTTATTAATCCTGGTTTTAATTTTACAGTAACTACTTGTGGCAAATTAAAAATAGTGATAGCATCTGAATCATCAATCACCTGTACAAACAAATAAACCCTATTTGAATCATAATCTGGTCCTTTAGGTAATTGTATCTCTAATTTTCCTTTATCATTATAATTTAAAGCGATAGGATTTGAATCGTTTAAGAAGCTTGCAAAATATTCATATCTAACAATAAACCCATCAATATCTACCCAATCAAAACATTCAACTAAAAAATAAGTAATCATAACATAGCCTTCTGTTGAATTGATTCGACAAGATCCATTAAAAGGTTTTTGATTTATTTTTAAATTTAAAACACTATTACTTGCCAAAAATTTATTCGTATATTTATTAAAAACATGAATGTAAAATTCAATTTTCCAATATAAAATTGATGGAAATTGTTTAAATAAATTACTTGATATCGTCAATTCTTTGGTGTTTGATCCTTTTATATATTTAAATATAAATTTTTTATTTAAAATCTGCCAATTTTCTAAAAATTGAGTTAAGTTAGATCTTCTATAAGATATTTTATACTCATATCTTTTTTTTGGTACATCTTCGCAACCATCTAAACATTTACTTTGTATAACCAGTTGATTAGCCGGATTTATTCTTTTAAATATTCTAAATGGTATACAAAATTTCTCAATTCTACATCTTAAAATATTATTTAATTAGATTTTATTTTAAAAATAAAAAACTAATGAAAATAATTTTACTCTGAAGAAGGAAATGGAATTTTTGAAGCAAAAAGCAATAATTCAATTTGTATAAACTGATAATATGTTTTATTAAAATATTGTGTTGATATTAAAATGAGATTTGTATTATTTTCTTTATAAAACATTTTTCCTCCTTGAATAGTGAGAATATTTTGTGTTTGATCAAATTTAAAATCATCTATTTAAAAAAAAAAAATTCGATAGAATCAATATGAAATTTCTTTATGAAAACTTTCTTACCTGAACTAGTAAAACAAGGATTCTGAATGCTAGCTTTATTTTTAAATTTAATCAGATCAAATTCATCAGTCAAATTAAAATTTTTTATATCAAATTCAGGATAATCTTCATTTTTTGGTATATTAAAACAAGCGAAATTAAAATTTAATAAATTTGTTGAAATTAAAAAATCCATATCATATGAATATTTTACTGGGTTTATCTCTATAATTTGATTTTTTCCTATTCTAATATAATTTAAACCATTCTCTTGTCCAAAAACAGCTATACCACTGGCAATTATTTTTATGTAAATTTCTTTGGTTAGAATTTTTTTATTTGAAACATCTTTAAAATCACTTGCAACTAATGTGCATTCAAAGTAAAACACTAGTTTATATAAACCATAATAAAGCGTGTTGCTTCTAATAATCAACTCAGTAGTGAAAATAGTTGGATTTTGATCTAAAAATATTTCTTCTGGAAATTCTAAATTATCCTGATTCAATACTTGTTTAAATATTCTCCAGTAATTAGTAATTGTATATTTTTGATCGCTTATGATTTTGAATTTTAATGAGAATTTTAATAAATCTGCTCTTTCAAATATTAAGGGGAAAGAAGCATTTGAGTTAAAATTTTCATCCAAATTTAGGTCCAAATTTAATTTAAAATCTAAAAATATAAATAATTAAATAAATCAATTAAATATAAATTATCAAATAATAATTTATTTAAAATATATTTACCATAAATTATTTTGACCATTTGAGTTAAGATAAAATCATCTGTATCGAGAAATTTAGCTGTTATATTAAAATCACCTATTACTGAATACATTTTATTCAAAATAATCATATCGCTATAATAAAATTCATCAATTAAAGCTGTAAAAAGAAGCATTGATGCTCTATTAGGAAGAATATAATTTATGTTGTCAATAAAAAAGTTTGATGTTGAGACTAATAAATCACTATAATAGTTATCATATTTAGTGATAAATAAAATTCTGCCATTATAATTTGCAGAAGAAGAATCAATAAGAATCATATTTCCTTTTCTAATTTTAACTGGGTTAGTAAATAGAAAAGTATTTAATTGAGGATAAATGTAAATTGCTTGGCTATATATTACTGCATAATTTAAATTAGCTGATTGGTTTTTAGTTAAAAATGATGAACAGCTAAAATCATTATCACATAAATTACCAAATGAAATTACCTTTTTAAAAATTTTAGTCATTTAGACATTTAAAATCTTTGAATTGAATAAGAATTTTTAATACTTGTATATGGATATATCCTTCTGTTAAACCAATATATTCAAAACCGACTAAATTTGAATCAAATTTGAATTCAGAGTTTAAAAGTAAATATTTGAATGCATCTGTAGGAAAATTATTATTATCTGAATAATTTAAATTTAAAACAGGACCAAAAGAAGATTTTAAACTATTTGTTAACTCAAATAAATCAGTTTGATTATTATATCCATAATCTATTTCCAATTTATCAAATTTCAACTGAGTTGTAATGAATAAACTACAATTTAGTTTTCTATCAAATGTCTGATTAACACCCCAACAAAACAAATCTAAATCTCTTTTATTACTAACATAATAATTTCTCTTTATCGAAACATTGGTATTTAAAATTTTAGCTTTTAAATTGTAAACTTCATATTTAGTGCTCGTATTGGTGTAATTTTTAGAAAAATAAAAATAAGTAATATAAAATATTTTATCAATCAAAACACTTGAATAAAATCTCCAATTGTATAAATAATTTAATTTAACCAATTTAGAATTTGAAATGTAATAATCTGATATAATTAAATTGTTAGTATCATCAATAGCTAGTAAATCTGCGATTGATATTGTAATTCTTATGATGTTTCCTTTTTTACCTATAACTGAATTAGACAATGTTATAGTATTTAGACCTTCATTTAGATTAAAATTTCCTATTAAACTTTTATTAGAATAAGCAAAATCTAAATTAGATTCATAAATCAAATTTGAACATGAATCAACTAAACCACACCAATTCAAGTTTAATAACTATTATATAAAAAATTAGAAAATTAGAAAATTTTAAAACATTTTGTTGACAGCTTGTTGTAGGACCAGCTGAACCGGTTCTTAATTGTCAAAATTATATTAATATAGTAATACTAAATATCTTAATACTAAATGATCTTTCACTTAGGAACAATAATATATTTCTAAAGTTTTAAGCCTAGTTACAAATTTATATATGAAAGCTATTGTTTGTAAAATAAAATATTCTTATATTAAAAAAAAAAACTACTCTAGAAATCTAATTTCTAATAAAGCTATATTAAAGAAACTATTGTAACTAATTTTTTTCATTTCTCAAACCCTAAACATGAAAAAACGAAAGGTTTCCACTAGAAGTTCAGTACGAACCAGAACTCCACGTCAACAATTTTTTTTTAATAAATAATTACTTCAATAGTTATACTACCAGATTTTAAGGCATAAAATTTAAAACCATTAATATTACAATCAAATTTAAATTCTGTATTTGGTAAAATAAACATTCCTGTTCGACTTGTTGAAATAAAATTTGTTATACTAAAATCTGATAATAAAATACCAAAAGCCGAAATCGGAATATCTACAATACGATATAAAAATTAATAATTTTTAAAACTTAATATTATTTTTTAAAGAAAAAAAATACCATCCATTTCTATGGTAATTGTTTTTTGATAATCTTCTATTATTATTTCATCATTTCTACTATTGCTAACACCTATTACCAAACAATTTATTTGTTTATCTAAAGTTTTATTTGTATTATTGCAGAAAATATCTATGCTTTTAACTTTATTTTAAATGAATAAAATAAAAATTATTTAAAATTTTAAAATTTATTTTATGGATTAATTCAAATTTACAAGTATTTATATTGAAATTTTTATTTAATAATTTTGAAGTTGAATCATTATTGGAATATTGGTAAAAAAAATTTAAATTTTTAGCTTCGGTAAAAGGTATTGAAAAACTAGCTGAATGTTCATAAAATACTAGATCAATTAAACACTTGAACATAAATTTATAATTTTTATTCTTTTCTAATTTGATTAATTTATTGAATTTTATTTCAAAATCAGAATAAAATGATTGTCCACTTTGATCTAGAGCTATTTTAGAATTACTGTTTAAGAGTGACAAGTCTAAATAAACTAATGATCCTTTAGGAATCAACACAACATTGTTTAGAATTATTTTATTATAACCTAAACTAGCATTTATTGACAAATTGAATATGTTTGCAAACCAGGGATAAGAAAGAGTTGAAGTAAAATAATCAGCACAAGATAAAATTGAGCCACAAAAAGAAGAATATGATCTTAATTGAATATTAATTGGACCAGACTGAGTTGCATAAAATTCGAAACCAATTAAATTAGATTCAAGCTTAAACTCAGTGTTTGTCAATAAATAAAACCCACCTCCAACTCCAATACCAACTTGTTGATAATTAGTTAAATTAGCTTCTAGTTCAGCTCCAAAATAAGATTTTAATTTTGCTTAAATTAATTTTTAAAATAATTAGATTAAAATGCTTGATATTAAATTTATAAATTTCATTTTTTACCGTTAACATTTTGTATTGATGGATTATTAAAATCATTAATATTAAGCTCTATTTGAGTGTAATTAGTAAAAAATAAAGTTAAAAAATTAATTTTATCTGAATCAGCCGCAATAGTACAACTTTCATGTATAACTTTTTTTATATAAAACAGATTATTAAATTTTTAGCGATTATTAAATAAATTAATTATAATAAATTCTTACAATCAAATATTTCATATTCTCTTGTTATATTTAAACTTGAATTTAAATATGTTGAAGTCAAACTAAATTTACTAGAAATCACGGCTGGAACTAAATTGTGTTTATATTCAAGATTAAGAACACATTCAAAATATGAATTATTTATCAAAGCATTAAAATAGAATTTCCAATTTGAAATAACATTTAGTTTATATGTTTTTAAATTAGACACAAAATAATCAGAATAAATTGAATCATCATTAGTTGTGTTAATTGCTAATAAATTAGGTCTATCTAAATAAATCATAATCATTTGTCCTTTTAAAACTTTAACTGGTGAAGTCAAATTAAGTTTGTTGTAGCCTGGTTTTAAATTGTAATAGAACCAATAATCTGTTTGCATATAATGTATATAAGGAGAATATTTATAAAAATAATAAGAACAAGATTGATTTATTTCAAGTGCACATAAATTTCCGAAATATTTAATCTAAAATGAATGTTTCAATTTAAATAAAATTTAAATTATAAAATGTATTTTTATATTATACAGATATATTAATTGACCCATAATTAGCTGAATAAAGCTCGAATCCAGTCAATAAAGTATCAAATTTAAATTCTGTATTTGGTAGAACAAAATAACCATTATTAGAATTACTAGTAGCATTCAAATTAACATAATTAGAATTAGTATCATATGTTCCAAAATAGGAAAATTTTCTTCCTTAAATAATAAAAGTTTTGAATTTAAATTAATATTTTATATTTTTTAAATAAAGTTATTTTTTCACCATCAAAATTGCAAATATTAGTTTTATTTGAATCGTCAGAATCAAATTTAGCAGAAAATGTATCATTTTTAATTTGACTTAGACCAATCACAGAGCATTTAATTGTTTGGTCTAATGCTTTTCCAGAATTGAAACAAAAACTATCTAAACTTCTGACTTAAAATGAAATAATTTTTAAAATTTTTAAAAATTTAAATTTTAAATTATTTAATAAAACTACAATCGTTTGATTTAATAGGAAAAGTATCAAATATTTGAGTATAATTTAATATTCTTGCTGTTATCGAATAATCACCAGGTATTTTATAGTTATGGTGGAAATTAATTTGATTTAGGTAATAATTTTTTTCAATAAAAACATTCAATTTAATTCTGTAATTTTGAAATTTTTGAATCTTTTGAAATACTGTACCATCATAAGAGACATAATCTGAATAAAATGCATTGCCTGTTTGATCGATAACTAAATCAATTGAAGGTTTTACAAAAACCATCGATCCTTTTGGCACTGTTATTTTATTTAGTAGTGTTATCCTATTATATCCATTTATTACGAACCAAGATCCCTTAAAAATGGTTTTAAAATCAGATATTCCAATAAATTGTTTGAACATTTTAGCACAAATTTGATTTGCACTTGTATTACACAAGTTTGGAAATGATCTTATTTCTATATCTATTGTGTCTAAAAAAGTCAATGAACTCAGTTCAAATCCGATCAAAACAGAATCAAATTTAAATTCAGTGTTTAATAAATAATAGCTATATCCTTGAATAGTGTTTGTATATTTGCTCTGATCAATAGCATTGTTCACAAAGCCAAAATAATTAATCAAATTACCTTTTAATATAGAATTAGTTTGCTTTAAATAATTAACTAGCCTTATAAAACAATTAGATATTAATTTACCAGATAATAAAATTTTTAATGATTGACTTTGATCACCAAATTGAATTTCAATTAAAGTTTTATCTGATTCAGATAAAATATGTAAATCACAATTATAATTAAATGCATTATTCAAACTATCACATATTATCTGAATAGAACCTTCTTAAATATTAAGCTATTAGTTATATTTATATTCATTTTAAAAATATTTGGAATAAAAATTTCAAATAAAGCAACAAAATAAATTATATTTTATTTAGATAAAAGTATAGTTTAAGTTAGTATTTAAACTTACTAGTCGTAGTTAGGGTTTGATTCAAGACAAATGTTTGATTGACTAAAAGTAAAAAAACCAACAAAACTAAGCTTGCTAAAATCATTTTTTTAGAAATATTAAAACAATTTTTTTTTCAACTTTTTTAAAAATCAAAAGAATTTTTTTTTTTAGCATTTTTAATATCCGTTGTTTTCAAGTTAAATAAAAAAAAAAAAAAAACAAAAGTAAAAATACATATCAACAAGTGCTTTTATTTATTGTTTTTTATAAATGTTTTAGAAATATTTTCAGCTTTGATTTTATTTTTTATAATAAATTTTTTAAATGAAACCAATATTCATTTTTTTTTCTAAAGAAATACAGAAATTTTGGTAAATAATCAAAATATTATAAGAAATTTTTATGACGGTTTTTAGTTTAATTTGTGTTTGTTTGTTTGTTATTTTATAGTTTTAATAACTTTAATATAAATTTGTTCATAAAACTTAAAGCGTTTTCGATCTTGAATTTTTTTCTCTATTTACTTTTAAATTGTTGTTTTATTTTAAAAAAGATTGAAAAATGTAATCAATAAATATGGCGAATTAGTATAAAGTTATCAGTTAATTATAAAAATTAACTTTTAAGAGTCAATTTTTAAATACTTAAATTTTAAATTTTTTTTAATACATTTTTGTAGTTCCCATGACTAAAAATAAAATTTAGATATATAGTAATCATCTTTATTTTTCTTGTGACTAAACTTAATTTTTATTTTTCAATAATACTTTTATATTGATTATTTTCTGATTCTTTAAATAGGTGATCAGTTGAGATTACATTAATCCATTAGAACAGTAAAATATTGAAAACTTTTAGGAAACTTTTTATTAATTAATTTTGTTTGATTATTTATTATAATTATATAGTATCAAAATTAAATAATTGATGATTGTCTTTGAATGAGAATGACTTTCTCATTAATTTGTATCCAAACCAACTAGTGTCTCTATTGTACAAAGAAGAATGCAAACCAATATGCTGGGTCAATGAAGGTTCAATTATAAACTCAGTAAAATTGTTCTTTTTTCTATATAAATCAATTAATAAATCTTTTGCTAAGAAAAAATCCGATTTCTGATTTAAATAATCATTTAAAACTGTTTCTAAATATATAATTAAATCGTGTAGTCTATTAAATGGGATCAACAAAGAGACTGTACCAAATCCAGTCTCATATTTATGTATTCCTTTTACCACAGGGTTTATACTTGTTGAATTATACACAAAACTCAAACCAAACGAGTTTAAATATAATACAAAATAAAAATAATATGAAGGCATTTTTTTATAAACATAAATTTTGAATAAATAAATTTCCAAGTAAAAAACAATTAAAGAAACAAAAAATACGTGTAAAACTACTTTGGGATAATAAATCCAATCAATATCAAAAAATTTATAACCACTAAAGAGTTTTATTAATAACCAGTTGCTTTTATTATTTAAATCTTCAAGTACTTGTTCAATTATATTCAACCAGTTTTTGACTATTATTGAATCATCTTCTAGTAATATTGAATAAACACAATTTAAATTTTTCAAATATCTCAAACATTCCACATAATCATAAGCCTCTTTTATTCTTTTATTATCTAAATTTGAATTCAACTTAGAGCTTATGTTCACAATTCTAATAATATCTTGTAGTTGAATTAAATTTACATTTTCATGAGCGTTTTCTTCAGTGTTGAAAGCAATAAGGCGAATTTTGTGATCATTTTTAAAACTGGTTTTAGTTAATATAGACATTATGGCTTGGCTTATATAATTTGTTTTAGATTCAATTCGGTTTTTTGAAATAACTGATAAACAAATAAAATTTGTTTTATTTGAATCGAATAGTTTTGTTCTAATTGAATTTGTTTTAATCCAATTTTTGATCTCAATTGTGCTCATCAATGCAGATTGTTCCATTAATTTTGAATGTTTTAAATAAGAAGAATAGGTTAAATAATAATGATTGAATTTCGACGAATCTAGATTATGAACAAGTATAAAAAATAATATCCATGAACACAAAATAAATAGTAATAGTTTGCTTGTCTCTTGGATAAAAATTTTAAATTTATACATATTTTTATTTTTTTCAAAAAAAAAATAAAAATTTTGTTTTAATAATTTAATCTTATTTATTAAAACATAAATATTATTGTTTTTTGGTCTAGATATTTAATAAAGTACAGAGTTTGCCTATCACGTTCTGGTTCTTGTCAATTTAATTTATTTTTTTTTAAATAAATTAAATTAAAATTTTTGTAAAATATATTTTTAATTTTTTTTTTTATAATAAACTTGTATTAATTTTGTAAATTTTGAATAAAAGTAAATTCGTTTTTATATAAAAGCTTTTTAGAATCACATGTGCTATATTTGGTTTGGAAACAAATTATTTTAATAGATAAAAAAATATAAAATATAGCTAAATATATAATCAAAAAAGAACTACAGTATATCATGAATCACAAACTATTAAAATAAAAAAACGGCTTGTATTTTCCGTGATAGCTAATTTTATTTTTCTGGTAGCAAAAAAAATGATATTATTATTATTATTATTATTTATTGAATATTTAAGCCTCATAGGCATATACTTAGAAAAGATAATTGAGTTAAATAAAAAAGAATAAAAAAACGTATAAATACCAATTCAATTCATATAAAAATTATCATTAAAAAAAAAAGGAAAAAAAGGAAAAAAAGTAAAAAAAATAAAATGTCTTATAATTAAGCATGCTATAAGTATTCTTTTTGAGCAGGTTACTTATTTGATTATAAACATATATGTAGTTAAGATTCTGCTCCATAAAATCCGTAATATTACCTAACAAGAATGAAATCGAGTCTATCGATCCTTGATTAGAGTATTTAAACTTAAAATCAATAACACCCAAAGAGGTTTTATAATTGAATCTATAGCATTCAATGTACAGACAATTACTTATACCATTTAATTGTTTTCCAAACGAAGTATTAAATCTTTCAAATTTCATATCACCATTGTGGAAATAATCCATCATTTTTGCACATAAGTCATTGTTCCTTATGTGTCTTAAAAAAAAATTTTTTGTCTAAAGTATAACTTTTCTATCGAGTCAAGATGTTTAGCTTCATTGACTGCACTTATTTTTGAATATTTGCTAATTCCAATTATTTGCTTGATTAAAAGGTTTTGTCTTGAATTAAGTTCATCAAGTTTGGATTTACTAATGAATACGTTATCCAGGACATGTATAAAGATTGACTGGCAGTACGTTTTGTACAAAAATGATACTAAAAATGGACTCATTTTTTTCTATAAACTTTTTTCAACACTTTTCCATTTGTTCTCAATAAATTCAATTATATAAGGCTTGTATTTTCTTGCTCAGAAAAATAATAAAATGCTCAGATAAAATAAAAAATATTATTTCAGGTAAAAAATTAAATGCATAAAAAAAAAATTGATTACTCAAAATAAAAAATTTTTTGCTAATTAATTAACAAGTTAGAATTAAAAAATATGAATTTTGACTGGAATTCACTTTATAATGTATTATTATTAAAATAAAACATTACTTGAAATAAGTTATTATGTAAATTACTATAAAAACATATATTGTATATTCAAAATTATCAAAAATAATTTAATTAATTAAAATATTAAAAATATTTGAAATAATTATGAACAAATTACCACAATACCAATCTTCAGATGAAAGTTTAGAGATTCTTTAAAAAACATCTAAAACGCTCAAAAATAAATAATGGTTTTTATAAGATGTTTTGATGATGGGACGCAGGCAGAATCTGAAATTAAAAATGAAAAAATACGGGACAAGCGGGTTAGAAATCTATTATTTTTTATCTTTTATTTTTTATCTTTTTTTTCTAAACAAAAAATTATTTTATTTCTGAGCAAAAATTATTTTATTTCTGAGCAAAAAATTATTTTTTTTCTGAGCAAAAAATTATTTTTTTTCTGAGCAAAAAAATATAAGTAATTATGGCTTGTATGAAATTAAAAATGAAAAAATACGGGACAAGCGGGTTAGAAATCTATTATTTTTTATCTTTTATTTTTTATCTTTTTTTTCTAAACAAAAAATTATTTTATTTCTGAGCAAAAATTATTTTATTTCTGAGCAAAAAATTATTTTTTTTCTGAGCAAAAAATTATTTTTTTTCTGAGCAAAAAAATATAAGTAATTATATAATCGTGGTCACCAATTGGTAGTCCAAGATAAATAAAGCCTGATACATTAGGGATCAAATTTCCATTCTATGAAAAATTAGGCTCAAAGATAATTTTTGATTTGTAAAATGCTAAAGCAACCGACTTGGAGGAATTAAATTCGAATTTCCACATTTTGGAGCATTGAAAACATTCTGACAACAAAATTTCACAGTGTTTGTACGATGGTGATACAATAATTAGATCATCGCAGTACGCTATTATCGAGAGATTTGTATTATTTATTTCTGCTCGAATGTTTTTATCTAAACTAATGATGAGTCGATTTCGATTAATCGAGCGCGATTTTCAAAATCGAAATCGTTCGATTTGAGTATCCAAAATCGCGATTATAAAAAAATACAGAAACTAAAAAATAAGAATATTACAGAAATTCAACTGATATTTTAAGCGCTAAAAAACAGAAAAGTTAAATTTTAAGAAAACCTAAAAACTTTATTTCTCTTTTATTTTTGATGAATAATTTACAAAAGCTAAAAAAAATAACCTAAGATAATCAAAACTTTTAATTATCTTTGGTTAAAAAAACAAGAATATATAATTAAATTTCAATAAAATTTTTATGATCAAATTAAATGTTTTAAATTATCTTCGATTTAATCGACGATTAATCGGAAATAAGCTCTAAAAATCGAATATCGACGATTTTGAAATTATCGAAATCGCCTCATCCCTAATCTAAACATTGAACTATTAAATCATTAATATAAAAATTGAATAGATATGGAGAGAGAATTCCTCCTTGTTTTACACCTTCAGTTGTTTTAACCATCCATGCCATTGTATTTGATCTTTATTTTGGATTGTTTGTAATACAAAACTAAGATTCTCCAAATCTCTTTAGGAACCTTACCCATTAATTTGTAGAAAAGGCCATCTCTCCACAATCTGTCAAAGGCCTTAGTAGCATCTAAACTGATTATGGGAATTTTTGAGCCTCTTTGGCGATAATAATTTATAACTTCATTTAATAAATAATGTGCGTGCTTGCAGGACGTTTTATTTTTATAACCAAATTGATTTGGGTTAACATCTTTAAAGCAATTCATTTTTGCGAGAATCAATGTTTCGAAAATTGTGCACAACGATGATGATACCGAAATTGGTCTAAAATCCGTAGGCTTGTTTAGGATTAGGTAATTTTTTATATCAAAAAAATGATATAAAAAATTTATTTTTTAATATTTGTATGATAGATAATTAATTTTTTTGATAGATTACATTAATTTTATTACAATGATATAAAAAAATTTTGGATGTTTCTTAGAGATCATCTTCAATTTCTTTTAATTATAAAGAATTAAATTAAATAAAGAACTAACACTAGAACATAATGGATCAGCAAAAAGAATGAAATATGATTGCTCTAATTCCGAGATCAGCGAAGATGTTATTAGGCAAATAAAGCATGAAGAAAAATATAATTTTGAAAAGAAGATCGTGGGGAAAATATTTCCAAATACTGACTTGTACATTCGGCTTAAAACTGTTGCCGAATCTATTAACTTAACAATTGGAAATAATGTTTTAAACGGATATGTTGAATCCGTAAGGGATAGCCCTTTTTACGAGTTGGTTTTATTAAGTCAAAAACAAATAGAATGTATAAAATCTGTCCCCGAAAATTATCGCATTTTGTACTTGGATGCGACTGGAGGATTAGGCAAAATTACAAAAAAGTATTTTCGAATTTACCTTGAAATATTTTCATTCAAATAATTTTTTACTTTTTTTAAAGTTGTACATCAAAAGACCAAATGGATTACAAGAGGATTTTGCATTATTTTTGTTTATTGAAAAATCTCGAAAATATTGGTTCAACTGAAGAACTATCAAAATCGGTCATGGTTGCTGAGTATAGAACCAGTCGACATGACATTTTTAGCATATCTTATTTTTGAAAAAGATTAAATTTGCATTTCAAACGATTTATAAAGAACCAATTTATTTTCGATTAATCGTTATTGACTACTCTTGGGTATTAATTTATTCCATTTTGGATGAATTTACTAACCAAACGTTATTCGATTATGCTGATAGAGTATTTAAACTTGCTAAAGGTGAGCTTGGTAATGATAGTAAAAAATCTTGGCTTTGTTTGAAGAGATATTCTGATGGTCCAAAAAAAAAATTAAATCTAAACGAAACCATGCATCATTTTTATTGTTATTCATTTAGTTTACTCCTTAATTCTAAAAGTCTTGAGAAGCTCAAAGATCATTTTCGTTCAATTGCAGTAGTTTCACTTTCTCAATTTAGAGCTTCACATATGAACAAAGAGTTTGAAAATATTCTGATATTAGCGAAACCATAAATGAGGAAAGTGTAAGAACCATAAACGAAGAAAACGAATTTTATTATCCAGAAGTTGTTCATTTTTTACAAGAAAGATTTATGCCTTATTGTTTTATCTGGTCAAGCTTAACGCTGTTTGATTTACCAATCACAAGAGAAACAAATGGTATTATTGAAAAATACAATCAATACAAAAAAAATAGTATTCCAAAAGATATTTTACCACACAAATATGTTTTTGAAACATATAAAAGTGTTATCGGTTAGCTCTTTTAAAATATTATCTTATTTAAGAATATATTTTAACTTGTTTTAATTTTCTAAAGGTAATTGTAAAGATTTTCTGTCTAAGAAACTTATCAAACCGCTACAAATAAATCATAAAAAAACAAATAGAAAATCCGATTATCAAAACATCTCACAATCAGAGGAATTATGGAATAAAAGACAAAAAAACAAAGGGCTAAAAATTGTTGGTTATCAGACCAAAACGGACATTTTGGTTTTAAAAAAAAAGCAGGCCATAAAAAGACTTAACAAAAGCCAAAATAAAAAAAACACAAAAAAACTTTGCTTAGCAGCAACTAAAAAAAATGAATCAAAAATTCTAGTACCAATTCAAGATTCGAGTGATGTTAAATCTGACTGTAAAATTGACACTAATAAAACATTGATTATACCAAATAGTATTGGGCAAAACATAATATTATCTGGAAAATATTTCAGTGAAAACAACCGTCTCTTACTAAGCAAAGTATTTTAGTTTAATAATTGTTTCATTTTTTATTTATTTTATTGATTTTTCTTAAGAATAACCTTAAGGATTTTGAATCATTTATATCACCTATTAACATTGACTATCATTGGAGCTTGATGTATGCATCAAGAAATCGTAACTTTGTCTACATCGACCCATTTGGAAATAATAAAAAAAATATCAAAGATTATTTAACCAACTGGCAGTAAGATTTAGATTTTTACAGCTCTTATATACAGTATATTACATAACATAAATAACACTTTTTTTTTAAAAAAAGAAAATATTGCTCAAATACCAAAGAACTTAAAGAAATTCAATGGTCAATTAAAAGTCCCAATTTTACAAAACAGCCATTAGAAGATACAACAAATTGTGGAGTTTATATTTGTCTATTTGGTGAATTGATTTCAAATAATAAAAGTTTAAAATTTAATAGAGATATGAGCGCAACGAGAAGAGATATTTTTGATACACTTTATCAAACGAGTTCAAAATAAATTAAAAAACTTTTAATAAATATATATAACATTTTTAAATAAAATTAAATTTTTTTTTGACCCAAAAATAAAATTTAAAAATAAAAAGAAATTTTTAATATGGAAATAACTAATTAAAAATAAAAGATTTGGTAAGAGTTTAGCCGCCAAATTATTTTGTACTGATTTTAAGACGCATTTAGTCACCATAAAGTTAATCAGTTAATAGTTATGAAATGAAAAATCTGATTTGATTGGATATCAAATTTGTATTAGTTGAGTATAAATAGCTTAGTATTTTTATTTAAATTTCATTTGAATTTCAAAATTTCTTAGTTGTTCTTAGATGTTCTCAGATGATGAACATCGAAGAACGAAAAAAAATTTTTTCTTAGAAAACTTCTAAGAACTAAGATTTCTAAGAACTAAGAATTTTCTTCACGTAGGTAAATTATTTGAGTTTATGTTTCTCATATTCAGTATAAATCATATTTTTTGAATAAAAGAATACATTTTTCAATTTTTATACTTGAAATTTCTGACTATCAGATGATTCCCAAAGATCTAAACCCCATTATTATTTAAGCTCTATAAAAATAAGTACAAAACATAACTTGTGTTCAACACTAATTATATCCATTAATCATCAAAATTGTGGCTTGAAATTTTTTTCGGTGGTACCTATTATAAATTATCATGATAACCTAGCCAATTAAATACCTTTTAATAACTTTTATTTTAATCAATTTTAATTTATAGGGTATTTAATTGATAGCCTTATATACAGTGGTGGTACTGAAGCATTTTTTAACGTAAATTTACGCCTAATTACGTAAAATAACGCAATTTTACGTAAATTCACGTAAATTTACACTAGTAAAATTACGTATAATTACGTAAAAATGGGTTATTTTACGTAAAATTACCAATTTTTTACATTTCCTGTTTTAAAAGCTATGATAATTGAGAATGGTCAAACTTTTAAGATTTTTTAAATTCGTCGTTTTGATTTTTTCTATTTTATTCATCTCGTTAATTTACGTAATATTACTAGTAAAAAATGTAAATAACTGTAAAAGAAAGTAAAAAAACGTAAATGTAAAAATAAAAAATTTTATATTGATAAATATTAAAATAAATGTTTTTTTAGAAAAAATTACTTAAAATTACAAATTTAGCTTCTAAAACAGGAAATGTAAAAAATTGGTAATTTTACGTAAAATAACCCATTTTTACGTAATTATACGTAATTTTACTAGTGTAAATTTACGTGAATTTACGTAAAATTGCGTTATTTTACGTAATTAGGCGTAAATTTACGTTAAAAAATGCTTCAGTACCACCACTGTATATGTTCAAAGTTAAAATCTAAACATTTTTTACCAAGAAATTTTTTAAATGAAATAGATTAAGAAAAATGTTTTTTTACCAATTTGAAATATATCAAACAAAATTAGTTAATTTAAAACAATCTATACTTGTTTGAATATTTAGTTTTAACTTTTGTCTAATATTTTGATTTTAGTAATAATTACGAGCTTGTGAAACATCTTGTTTATTTATTAAGTGTTTTTTTTTCATTATTTTCATAGTTATTTTGTTGTTTATGTTTTGTTTAGCTTAGGATTTTTAAGCTTTTCTTTTAGATCTTTAATAGAAATTTTTAATTTGTTTATTTGTTTATTTTATCGAATTAAATCAATAGAAAGCAAACAGATTTCGCTCTTGTGGTCGATACACCACGGTTTAGATATATTTAGACAATAAAAATTATGATTGATTGACTAGAAATTTTGCTAAGCTTACGTTAGATTTTGTTTGTAAGATAATGTAAGCTTACATTAACTGATGTAATTTTACACTATTTTAAGAAATTTTTATAAAGTAAGCAAAAATGCTTACTTCCAAAAAAAATCAATTTTTTTGCTAAAAAAACTAATTTTTAAAAATTTTCTTTATTTTTTTTTTTAAAAATTCAAATGAAAATAAAAAAGTTTTGCTTACTTTTTATCACCAAACTCAAAAAAGTAAGGCTATTAAAAATTAGAATTATTAGCTTACGTAATCTAACGTAAACTAACTTAAAATTACTTAAAATTACGTAAAATTAAGTAAATTTACTGTTTCTGGACTTTTTGTAAAAACACTGTATTTAAAAATGATATGTTTTAAAGAAATAATAGAATTTTATAAAAATTTTAATTTTTTTTTATTCATATAGCTCTTATTTTCAAATAAAGCACCAAAATATTTAAAAAAAAAATAAAACGTAAATTAGAGTAAATTTCTGTTTAAATTCGGAATTAGCTAATAATTAGTGATTACTTCAAAAATAAAAGTAATTTTGTAACACAAAATTTTAAAACTTTATAACATAATTTCGAAATTTGTCTCCTGGTTTTCAAGTTTTTTTTATATATAAGTAAATGTTATTATTTAAATAATTTATTAATATTTAAAATATAAAAATGAATTTTGCTAATCTTACAGCTGATTTCAACAATACAAAAGAAAAACTAATAAGCAATAATAAAATTTACTTATTTGGCTATGGCTCTTTATTATGGAAAGTAGATTTTGAATACACTCGTAAGATATATGGGTTTGTAAAAAATTATCAAAGACAATTTTGGCTTTTAAATGATGATCATCGTGGTACTCCAGAAAAGTTTAATATCATATTAAAATATTGTTTTATGTAAATAATTGATATTTAATTTATTTTAAAAGTATGGGGCGTGTATTAACTTTGGTTAAAACTGATAATGAACTTATGAATAGAGTTTATGGAATTGCTTATGAAATTTATACAGATAATATAGAAAAAACTTTTTCTAATTTAAATATTAGAGAAAAATGTGGTAATTCTCTAAACGAGATTACTTTTTATCCTCTAGAAAAAAGTTTGAATTCAAATGGTCAAGAATGCTTAAATTGTTTATGCTATTATGCCAATAAAGATAATATTTACTATTCTCCAGAGATTGATAATCAAGCCTTATCAATACAAATTTTCAACTGTGTTGGTAAAAGTGGAACAAATAAAGAATACTTGTACAAAACATGTTCTCATTTAAAAATATTAGCTAATAATAATCAAAATATTTTAGAACATGACAAACATTTATTTGAATTAGAACAATATGTTAGAATGCTGGATTATGAAAAAATTTTCAAAACAAATACAATAATTTAAGGGAGTGATATTATTTATTTTTTTAATTTGTATTTATAATTTTAAAACTAATTATAATTTAATAAAATTAATTTAAAAATTTAAATAAAAAAATCAAAAGACATTTCTTATTCATTAACTCAATGACTCAATGAAAAATAAATGAATGTTATTAAAAACAAAATTAATTAAAATTAATAATATTTTAAACAAGTTTGCCTCGTTCAACTCTTTCATCAAAATAATAGCTTTAAGTGCTTTAAATTAGTTAAAATTGCTAAGAATATATGTAAATAAAATAAATGTTTATTTTATTTAAATTCCTTTATTTAAATTGAAATATATTATTTTTGTTTTTTATTAGTTAAACTCTTAAAAATGTTTTAAATTTAAAATTTTGAAATTGTTTCAAGTAAAAAAAATTTCTAATTTTTTTTAACCACGCGGTCAATAGAAATTTAAGAAAAATTTAAAATATGATTAATATTAAATTAATATTTTTATTAAAATTAAAGTAATTTTTAATTATTAAATTAATCAATCCACACAAACGTATTGAAAAAAAATACATATTTGATAGCCATTACAACCTGTGTTTATAGAAGCATCAGGAGTAGTTGTTAAAGGTGTATCAGTTGTTGTTGTTATTGTTGTTGTCGTTATTGTTGTCGCTGTCGTTTTCGTTGTTGTGGTTTGACAGTTACTTTTTTTACACGATCCTTTTAATCCAAATAAATTGTATTCATACAATTCCTGAATATTATATTGTTTCCATGAACATCCTGCTTTGCATAGATATTCAAGTTTACAATCTTTGCCTTCTCTACCCCATTCATTTGCGATTTGATCTTGTTTAGAATCTTCTGTACTTAACACGTTTCTCTAATATCGCTCAAAGTTTTAGCAATTTTTTTTCTTTCTTCTAAATTTCCATTTGAACAAGTATTAACTGCTTCGTAGTTACCTTGACAGTGAAAATATTTATCACAATTAATACAATTTGCCTCTATCATAGCATGATAATAAAGCTTTAATCTAGCATATTGACAACTAAATATTAAGTTAATATTTATTAAAATTTACCAAGCACAATTAATATTATTTAATCCAGGTATCGAAGATACACACAAACATTTAACTTGAGATAAAATATAAATTAAAAATATGTAATAAATTAGAAAAATTTTCATTTTTACCTAAAAAAAAATTTACTAAAATTTAAATACATTAAGATTTAGACTGCCAAAAGAAATATTTTTTAAATTTTTTTAAATAAAAAAATAGTTTATTAATTTAAAAAATAAATTAAATTAAACGGTAAAACCGTAAGCATCCAAGCTAATAACCTAGGATACAATTTAAAATCATAATAATTTCATCAAAACTACTTAGCTTATTTTTAAACATTTAAAAAAACTTGATTAATTTATTCAATTTGAATAAATTTCTATTAATTATATGGATTTTATAAAAAGCATTTTGAAATTTCGTCTTTTATACATTCTTTAATCAATTTTTTCTTAAAAAAGTTCAGTCTAGAATATATTATACATTATAAAATTTGACTAGTGTTATATTTGATATATCATTAACTAAAGTTTATTGTTTTTAAAATAAGATTATTATTTAAAGTCTAACATTTCTAGACAATTTTAAAAAACTTCTCAAATTTTTTTTCAAAATATCGTAATTAGATATTTTTTTAGAATATTATTTTATGTAGAATATTTCTCAAATAGTAAATCACTCTATAATAATCAATTTTAATTGAAATCAATTTTTTTAATTAGTTTTTAATTTAAATTGTTTTATTTAAATATTAATATTAATTGAAAATTTAATTATAAAACTGTAATAAATTGTTTCTCTAAAATGGAAAAAATCATTTTTGAAAAAAAGAAATGTTGAATTTTCCATTATCAACTAGAATTATATCATACTTTTCTGTATTCATTATTTTAATTGGTTTAATCGGAAATACAATTAATTTTATTATATTTCGATTTAGTTCTCAATTCAAAAAAATTCCTTCAATGGTATTTCTTTCATTTATAGCCGTATTTGATACTTTATGTTTATTTGAATGGAATTTGGATCATTTTCTTCTAACCAATTTTAATTTCAAAATTATATTTTTAAATAAATATAATTGTAAAATTTTTTCATTTGTTCAGCTATATGGCAATTTATAGTTTTATACCTTTCACATTAATGATTATTTTTAATAGAACTAATATAATTGATACCCATATTTTTAATAAAAAATACCATAAATTATATAAAATTAAACATAAAAAAATTAAATAAAAATGAATATTCGAATCTTTGAATTAATTAATCAATTAATTACCAATTTTAATGATCAATAATTTAATTGATTAAATACTTATCAATTTATTATAATAGTTAATTAAATACTCAATTAAGAATATCAAAATTGACAATTAATTAAATCAGCTTAAGCTTATTTATTTCATGCTAAAAATTCTAAAATGATGAAAAAATTAAAAAAAAAAACAAAATGTCTGAAGAAACAACCCAAAAATCTAATTCAACAGAAAGTTATCTCGGTAATCCAATTGAAGAAACTATAGTCGATGCTGAAGAATTTAATGAAAATATTATCAATAAAAAGACAAAAGCCAAATCAAGAGGAGCAGCGGTAAAATATGAATTTTTCAAAGAATTTGAGAACATTGAAGACATACAAAAAGAAATTGCCAAAGGAGAGATTCACAATGGTCAATTTATTTTTAAATTTCAAGATGATTGTAAATTTAGGTATTATTGTTCCTATCAAAAAATGGTTGTCGTGCTGCACTGTATTTAGAGCTGACGAATGGAACAAAAGGGAATTGCTTTATTTCAATCGACCAACACTCAAATCATATAGAAAAAATAAAAAAATATCAAAAGCTCGATGAAAATGATCCAATCACGAAAAAAATATGGGAATTAGATAATTTAAACCTTAATCCTGAATCAATCAGACAAAATCTAATAAAACTTGGCTACAATCCTCCAAAACCTGCACGTTTAAATTATATTTTGTCAGTAAATCGAGCCAAAAGAAAAGAAACAAATCAACCAACCATGCGAAACCTAAAAGACTGGTGTGAAGCTAATCAGAATATACCAGAAGAAGAAGATAAAGTTTTTGTTGGCCTTTTTGAATACGAGGCTTATCCAAATCAATATTTTAGAGTATTTTTGACCACCAAAAGATTAATCAAGTTTTCATTAGAGTCAAAGTTTATTTTATCAGATGCAACTTATAAGCTTACAAATGGTTGTTTTCCTGCAATTACAGGCGGAACAACAGACCGAGCAAAAAAGTTTCACCCATTTGGCCTTGCTCTCTGCAATAGTGAAAAAGAAATAGATTTTGCTTTCTTTTTTAAAGCAATTAAACAAGTAGCACTTACAGTTTATAATAAGCTAATCGATCCAAGAATAATAATTGCAGACAATGCAGCAGCTATAGCAAACGGATTCGAGCAGGTATTTATATGTGAAAACGAAAAACCAACAAAAGAAACAATCAAACAATACTTAAATACACTCAATGAACAAAATTGGTCCACATTTGATGAAATGATGAGTAATGTTTATTCTTTTTATAAAGTTGAAATCAATCTTGACAAATGGAAGTTAAGTACCTGTACATGCCCTTTCTGGTTGAAACATTACAAATGCAATCATGTTATTTCTTGTGCCTTTAGACTTAAACTTTTGGATTTTAATTCGATTGGAATGGATTTACCAATACATAATAATAAAAAAAGAGGCGCCGCTTCAAAAACACTTAAAAGTTTACAAGTTCAGCCATCTGATTTAGTAAAAGATCCAGAAGAGAATTCAATTTTTGATGACGATATAAATTCTTTTGAACCTAATCCAAAAAGGCAAAAGTTAAATGACAAATGCATTAAATTGTGTGAGACTTGTGGTAAGCCTTTGCAAAAGAAATTGTATTTTTTTTGCCCTACAAATAAGTGCAAACAAAATAAGAAACAATAATTTTTTTTTACAATAACTAATTTTGTAATTTTTATTATATTTTTTTCTAAATTAGTATTTTTTTATTATAAAAATGATAATTACTTAATTTTTATTTAAATATTATTCAAAAAATGATAAAAATTACAATTCTATTCATCTTTAATAAATTTATGGTATTTTTTATTAAAATTATTGTCTTATTTATTTTTTTTATGTTATACATTTATTCACGTCCTTTTTAATATTTTATTAATTAAAAAAACTTTGATTATTAAAAAATCAGCTTTAAAGTTAAAAACTAAAAGAGAATTAAAAGCTATGAACAAAAAGAAAAAATTAACTATTTCAATATTAAGTATTACATTTGGTTTTATTATTATGACTTTACCTATGACAATAACTTTTGGTTTCTTTATAGATGAAATTTTAAATTTTAATCCAAACATGGAATTATTAATATTATTTGATCATATAGCGTTTATGTACCATTGTAGTTACAACATGTAACAAAAAAAATTCTAGTTGATCATAATTACTCTAAAAATATTTTTCAAATATCTATATTTGACCAATTATTTTTTTTTATTATAAAAAAATTATTTTTATTAATTTTTTTGCCATTAGTAATAAAAAAGTGTTCTTTCAAGAGTTAATTAAAGTTATTTTTTTAATTATTTAAATTGTTAATAAAATATTTAAAAACATAGTTCTGGAAAAGTTTCAGTATGAAAGTGGAATAAAATTTTACTAAAAATTTGAAATATTATAATTAAATATGGTCTTATCACCCGTATGGAAATTTTAATTGAATCATTTTTTATGTTGAAAAACTGGTAATTTGAAACTAATACTAAACTAGTTACTATACTAGTTAAATACGCCAATCTCAAATATTATATTAACACTTATCTCGGTTTTTTTAAAAAAGTCCTATTTGAGAATTGATTAGATATTCTTAACATTAGGACATTTTTACTTATATTAAAAAGAATTTATCAAATTATCAAAAAACTTTACATGAAATTCAATATAATTTTAAAAATGATTCGATTCAGCTAAAAATTTAAAAATTTGACAGTGTAAATAAGAAAAAAATAAGATTAAAAAGGTTCAAAAGAATTTAAGCAATAAAAATATTTAGAGATGAGTCTTGTTGAGAATTGAATTTTAATACATAAATAAAAATTTAAATTTAAAAGTTTTAGATTTTTTTTTTAATCTTTTTTATTTTAAAATTAAATTAAGAAAATAAAAAATTGATCAAATGAAATATAAAAAAACATAAACAAAAAATTGGAATTTTTCAATTCTTAAAGATTTGATTTATATAAAAATAAAAATAAAACCATTATTATATTGTTTTAGGTGATTTAACTTATACTATAATATGTACATTGAAAAAAATTTTTCAATTCTTGTCTAACATTGTATTGAATATTCTCAGTCCACTCGATAAAAAGTTGTTCACTAGACCATTCTGATTTTTGATTGTATCAAATATATTATTCA
Organism: Brachionus angularis; assembly: GCA_021432725.1. Taxonomy (NCBI): domain Eukaryota; kingdom Metazoa; phylum Rotifera; class Eurotatoria; order Ploima; family Brachionidae; genus Brachionus; species Brachionus angularis. Next base: position 2,055,186 of record JAJVDD010000007.1, read on the forward strand.
CTGTTTCGATTCCGTTTCGAATTGGATCATACTGTTGAACTACTGTCTCGAAGCTTTCTTTGTACATGAAGTAATAATTTTCCCAAAGTTTCACCGCACCACTTGACACTTTCAACTCGGCGTCATAAACTAAATATTCTTTATTTCTATACTCTTCTAAATTACTATTAACATAGGACCATAGAGAAACAGTGCTCTGCTTTAGATTGTATTTCTCTCTTTCATAATCAGAATCCATTAGAAATGTTCCATATTGACAATTGTACAAACTATTCAAAATTAACAACAAAAGACTCTCATTAAACTCAAAAAAAGCCTCGTTTTGTTTCATTATTTGCCAAACACAATCTATAAATTGTAAAAATATTGGCGATCGATCTTGATCTGAATACTTGTCACATCCATGTCCAATTCTAGTCGCAAACTTGTGTCCAAAGCTTAACCATTCTTTTTCAATTAATACTTCAAAACCTTCAATAGTTCTGTAATAAGAATCCATTAAGAGCATTGACAGAGATGTCAATTGTGGTGTTCTGTCCCAACCATCACTACAATGCACCAATACACTATTACCAGAATTTAATTTATCCACAATTCTTACACAACCATCTAATATAGCTTTTATATGTTCTAACCATTTTAAATTTAAATTATCTTTCATACTATCTCGCATAGCATGAATGTTTTCTATTTTTAAAAATTCTACTTTACACATGTCATAGTTTTTCTCATTTTCATATCCACCACCATTTGTACAATTGGCTAAAGCGTTTAAATACGGTCTTGCATCGAATATATACAAACAACTCGACTCTATTGAACTATTATTCATTTTTGATATATTTTTTAAATAGGCTTCATCATAAATCGATCTTTTTCCTGATATACCACATAGAGGCTGTGAAGAACGCATCAATGCTGACTGATTCGATTTTTTTAGCCATGCAAGAACTGCTAAACGATTTTTAGATCTAAACTGAGCCAATAGTTCAAGTTCTTTGTCAGTACTAAATTGTGGTACACATATTAGAGACGGATAGGTTTCGCATAGTTTATAATTTAGGTTAGCTTCACTCAAACGCCACTTTGACTGATTTAAATCCAACAAACGAGCATACTCTCGCTGTGGCGAATAAACATTCCAACCATTGTTTATTCTAAGTTCAGGTTTATATTCAAATGCAAAACATTTTAAATTCGAAGACAAAAAAAACGAATATTTTACCAATTGCTCATAAATTTTATTATCAAATTGTTTATCTTGAATAAAATTTAACTTTCTTCCATTCTTTAATTAATTTATAAAAAATATTTTTTTGATTTATTTATTTTGTATTTTTTTTTTGTTAGCTCAAAATTTTACTTTACAGTTAATTGAAATACCAATTAGATAATTCAATGGTGTACTAGTTGAAATATTATTATTTAATAGTTTCTCAATTCTAAGTATAAAACCAAGTGGTAAATCAATCAAAAATGCATCATTGGTTTCCTAATAAAATTTATAACTTTATTATTTTATTTTAAGATTAAAATTTTAAATAAAATTTTTACTAAAGTTTTGAAAAACAATCGAAAATTGGTCATACAAAATGAACCAGTAACACTTTTATTGTTATTGTTGATTAAAAGAATTAAATTTGTGTTTGTTATAATAAAATATTCGCCATTTAATAGTTTCAATGTTGCATCAGACTCATTTGAATCTTGTTGCTTTTCTTCCATTTAATATTAATATTTACAAATTGCCTATAATATTAATTAATTTAAATTTATCTTTTCTTTTTTATTTTAGTTTTAAAATTATCTAATTTTATAATATTTAAATCATATGAAAAATAATCATAAAATAGAAAATAGAAAATTATAAAATAGGTTTTCAAGTTTTTATTTTTTAATTTTAAAATTTGAACGTACACAAATGCAAATTATAATAATTAAAATATAATAATAATAATAATAATAATAAAAATGAAAATATTTGCAATTTTTATGAAATATATTTTTCATAATTTTTCAATTTTAGAAATTTTTGAGTAAAACAAATTAATGGTCTTAAACTGTTTTTATTATTATTATTATTAATTATTAAAAATAAATATATTTAAACTTATTTTAATGTCTTTTATATAGTCAGCTCATAAATAAAATAAATCTGTAAATTTGTATCAATTTATTTTCTTTTTTTTTTTTAGAAATTTAAAATAAAATTTAGAGATTTATTATCTTTATAATTAGAACAATTATTTATTGCTTTGAATTCAAATATTTTGAGCAGAATTTGATACTCGTTCTATTATCTTAAAAAAAAAAGTAAAAAAAATTAATAAAAATTTTTAAAAAAGTAACACAATTGATATAAAATTAAAGTCACTTACTTAAAATCTATAAATTCTTATTAAATATTATTTATAATTGTGTGTGTAAAATAAACTACCAAAGATTGAAAGTGCCTTCTTTTTAATGATTTTAAGTTTGTAAAATAAATAATCTTTCTTATTTGAGACAATTCTTGAATCAATTGCTATGGACCATTGATCATTAATAGAGAAATAAAAAATTTTTTGATTGAAGAATAATTTTATTAAGTCTTTCTTTTTTTAATAATTTCAACCTTCTAAAGATTCTATTTTCTAAGCTATCTGCTCTGATTAGCTAGAATTTTTCAGGTAGAATTAAAATAATTGTAAAATTTGAATTAATAACAAAATAAATTTGATTTTATTTTATAATTTATTTTGAACAAAAAATTAAATAAAAATAAAAAAGTATTTTAAAATTTAAATTATTAAGTTGTAAAACAAACTAATAAAACAATTACTATATTACAAATTTACCATTCGACAATTTATACTCTTTAAAAATTCTAAATTTCCATTTTTTTTTAAATTTTAGTTTAAATATGATATTCTAATTATGTATTAGAACTTTTTATTTTGGTTTTATATTTTGAAAGTAAATTGGTTTCATTCAAAATATTTAAGAATTCTTTTAAGAAAAGTTTGTTAAAAATAATATGAATAAAAAATGGTATTATGTGATTTAATAATGATATATTTGATGTAATATGAAACATAAGACCAAAGCCAGTGTATAAAATAAAATTTGATTGATACACGAATAATAACACTTGAGATACTGCTAAAGGCAATAGATTTATCAAAAATATAATATTTCTAAAAATTGTCAAATACGCAAATATATATTCTTTTTTCATATTTTTTTTATTATTAAATTTTTTTCTTGACTTTATAAAATAATTGATTAAAATTAAATTTGATATTGTCATTAATATAAACGGTAAAAATGTTCTTAATGACATACCAAACAAATCTCGAATAAAAACTATTTTTGCAGAATTGCCACATGAAACAATTGTAATATTATTTGTTTCAGTTTTGTATACATAGAGTAGAAGATTTGGTGAATTGGTACAAGTTAGAATAAAGATAAATATAAAAAATATAATAAAAATATAAACTCTATTGTTAAGGAATGAAAACTTTTTATTTGAGAATCGTATACAAACGAGTCTATCAAAAGTGTACAGTACGTTTAGCCATGAAGAAAAATGAAGTGATAATCTTAATAAAAAGCTCAATAATTTACACAAAAATGAATTAATCAAAGTAAAATCATTATCATAGGAATTTGGAAAAAATGTTACAAAAGAAACTATAAGCATTACAATATCGGTACAACATATTACTGTATTATATAAAGCTAGAGTTGTATTTTTAAATCTTTTTCTTGAATAAACAATAATTGTTAATATATTTAATATTATGCCAAATGGTATTGCAATTAACCCTGAATAAAAAAGTAATGTTTTTCTTGTATTATTAACCCACTCGATAAACTTCAAATCAGATAATGATAAACTTGAGTTCATTTTTTCTTTTATCTAAATAATTTAAATAATTTAGCATATTTATAAATCTAAAATTTTAAAGATTTAAGGAAAAAGGTAATGATTTACATGGAAAAATCCTTAAATATGATTTTTATGCCTTAAAAAAATAATCAAATTGATCGATAATTTTTTAATTATAAAAAGGATAAATCTATATATTTTATATATTATAACGGATATTTTTACGGATTTTTTTTATAAATAAATTCCTTTTAAGATGAATTGATTGAATTTATAAATATTAAATGAAATAAAACATAAAAAAGGAACATATATTTTAGATATTTTGAAACCAAATCAAAAAGAAAAATTTGACAAAAAGAACAATTAAATGAAATTTACACATATTTAACTTATATTATATTCTACTTCCTGGCGAATATATCAACATGTTTTTCTAGTCTCGACTCAGACTTATAATTAATTATTAAAATCAGTATAGCTTATATTCTTTAATAAACAAAATCCTAATAATTTAAAATTTTTCTAGGAAATTAAAAAAAAGCATAACATATTTTTAAAATTTAATTTATTTCGTTTTAGCAAATTGATTTTGAATCTTTTAAAGCTTCATGGTTAGTGCCTCATTAGATTATTAGGATTTTTTTGATTGTATGCTTTTATACAATTTACAAAACTTTTAAAATTTTTTGTTTCAGAAATCTAGTTAAATTTATATATTTTTGGCAAATCTTAAAATTCCTTAATAAAAATATATTTATTTGATCTATAAAAGTCCTTTTTTTAAATTTTATTAAACAAAAAGAAAAAATTAGAGTTATTTAATTGAAGACTAAAATTTTGAAGCAAAACTTTATAAAAAAAAAAAAACATTTTCTCGTCCTGTAATGGACATACCTTCAGTTGGCTTAGTATTTAGCCACAATAAACTGTTTTTCTGTTTGTTTTGTTAAAATTAATTATTTACATAATCAAGTCTTTTTTTGGATGATAACTTGGTTTTAACTCGTGAAAAACTTGAATGGCTTTAGACCTACATCTTCTTTAGGAACTAATCTGGCTAAACTAGACGAAATACCAACTATTTGCGAAGAACTAAGGTTCCAATTTTTTACTTTTTTTATCGATTTCATAAAAAAATTAAGAAAAAATTTTTTTTAAATAAATTTGAAAATTTAAAATTTCTTTTTTTTTTAAAAAAAAAGCTTTTTAAATACTCTTTAAAAAAAAGAAAGAAGATAATTCTTTTCTTAGTAAAAAATAAGCCAACTCATCAAGCCGTTTTTAATTTAAAAAATAATAAAGACAATTCAAACAACCTTTGCAACGCATGCATATCATCAATTTAGATAAAATTAGGAACAGAATTTATAAATAAGAGAGTTTTTTTTAGCTCCAAATTAGAGTTTCAACCAGTCAAAGCAATTTTCTTTAGTTAATAATTTCAAGATTATATATTTTAAAATTTTAGTAAAAATATCAATTATTATCAATCAAAATTGATGAAAAACAATTAATAAATTTTCTTAAAAGATTACAATGTTGTATATACTTTTGTTAGTGAATAGGAATAGAAATTAAATTTTATAATTATTTTTTAGTTAAAACAAATCGGAATTTTAATTACGGTTGAATAATAAAAAGGAATTTTTTTACCTAGGTATAATAAATTATCTGAATTGGTAAATTAATTTATCAAGTATCAAAATTAATTCTAATAGATATCATAATTAACTCTTATACGTCCAAAATAACATGTTATCGGTCGAAATGGGTCATTTTTGACCCAAGCAAAATTTAATTTTTTTTACAATAAAAACCGATAATAAAAGCCCGGTTACTTGTTCTAATTGTGAAGGGTTGTTTTAATGGTTGCAGTGGTAGTAGTTCTGATTGTGGTAGTTGTTTTTCTATTGGTAGTGGTGCTGATTGTTCTTTTTGTTGTAGTGGTTGTAATTTTACAGCAAATAATTTCGATGTTATTCATTGCTGTATCGTCACCTCTTCCTTGTTCTGGCTCAACTTGTGTTCGAATCCCGCACATATAAAATCCAGGATTACATTTAAAAGCGTCTGGTTGCCAAGATACCCATAAACCTTCTAAACTTGAAATTTTATTATTGTGATCACAAATGAATCTAATAGCATTTGTTGGGGTATCATCTCCACAAGTTTGGATAAATTTTACTTGATACAGAATTATAAGTAATACTCAAGATTCTATACCAACTACAAATAGACCAATTGAAATATTTTATTAATTAAAATTTTTTTTATTTATTTACTCAGTTTTAAGCATAAAATAAAAAATACGCTTTTTACTTTTAAATATAAATATTAAATTTTTTTTTTTTATTTGGAAAAATTATGATCTATTATTACCTAAATAAAATTTCAACAAAACGAACATTTAAAAATTTTTTCTAATTCCAAAGTTTGCAAAATGAAAACCTTTAAAAATCTTTGATTCTTTTTTAACAAGTAAAATTTTTAATTAATTATAGAAAGCTCAAGCCAGTTTTTTTGATACATTGTAGCCAGGACCTTAATTAAGAAATATGAACCTTCCTAGGACCAAACAAAAGTGGGACACTATGTCAAAAAAAACTTCAAATCATCAAAACTGCTTATTTTAGATTTATACAAGCTTGAAGAGTAAAATTTTGCTCAAATTACAAACCCAATATTTTATTCGAATTTTTCATCAATTTTTCTATATACTAGAAAAAAAAAATAAAAAAAAAATATCATTTTAGTAATAAAATATTTGTGTCTAAAGTAAATCAGTCTTAAACCCGAAACCTAGTTAGTATCCAATTTTTTGATTGGCTGGTGAAGGGAGCTAACCAATCAAAAAATTGGATACTAACTAGGTTTCGGGTTTTAGTGCATGCTCTTTTTTGCAAGGGTTTACGGTATAAAACGACCATTTGAATAATTCAAAAAATTTGTAGCCTATCTACGATTTTATGGTTGACATATTTCAGTATAAGGTGGTAAAAAATCACTTGAAAATACCTAATGAAAATTGTTTAATATTACAGTATAAAAAGGTAAAAAATTTTTTTGAAAAGCTAAGTTTGATTTATAAATAGTATGATTTTTCAATACCCTGATGTGTTAAAAATAAATCAAAAATATAATCATTTAATAATTCTAAATTTAAAAACTTTTTTAATGTAGAATGGTATAAGGTGGCAAATCCTTTAAAATTTTTTTTATTTTCAAGTTCATTAATCTTTCAAATATATAGAAAGGTTAATAAACATAAATGTTTGTTAGCCATAATTTAGTATAAATATGCTTATTAGCGATTCAAGTCGAAGGGCTAGAAGCCTTCCCCAATCCAAAAATGAAATAATGACAAAATACACATTTATTTTATTTTATAAAACTAAAAAGTTGATATTAATTATCAAAAATAATTGTACAAATAAATATAATATTCTAAATCAAAAAAAAAATTTTCATAAAACTTGTATTCTACTGTAAAAACTAAATCAAAGTCTCTAAAATGACTAACATAACCAATCTCTAAAGGAACATTAACTATTTCCGAACTTGAATTTATTTCAAAAGCAAAATGCTGATTTAATGATTTAACTAAATTTGCATTATAAATCGATTTACCTTTTCGATTATTAACCAAACTTGAATACAAATTATTAAATTTATAATTTAATTTCAAATTTTTCTTTAAATCTAAAGAAGAATTTAAACAATTAATCAAAATTTCACTATTTTTAATTCTATTAATAAAATCTAAATCTTTGTTTGAATCTATTTTATAGTTTATATTTAAATATTCACTTTTATATTGCAAATAACTTTGGTGATTCGAAACTTTATAGTTGAAAATATTTTTTAAAATAAAATTAAAGTCGTTTAAAAGTAAAACATTTTCAAAGTGTAAATAAGCAACGTTGCTTCGGTTATTTAATAATTTCATTAAATATCTTTTAATATTGTATTCTTCTTTGGATTGATTAATTAAATTATTGTAATCAAATTGCTTACAACTTATTCTATTCACTAAATTCAAATTCAAATCTGAATTTGTTTTATACAATCTTGGAAAAATAAACTCATCAAAATCCAAATTCGACAAATATTTGTAGACATGTTTAGATTGTAATAAACAATCATTTATACACATTCGTTCATGTGAATTTTTAACTATATCATCTTCAAGTTCAAAAAACAATTTATGAATTTTTTCACAATTTTTCAATAAATAATCTACATTCAAATTTGAATAGTAATTACACAAATCTTTGTAATCTGTTTTATAATCAATTATTTGAATAAAATTTTTAAATTCTTTTTTTAGCTGTTTTGTAATGTTTTTCTCTATTTTATGAAAATAAAGTCTTATTTTATCAAATCCAAACTTTTGCTGAAACATTAACCAATTTCTTAATCTATTCAATTTAAATGGATCATTTATATTATTCACCATATGAACACAATTTATGATTGTATCATTATCTTGTTTCATTATTTTTTTACCAAAATATTTTGCTTTTTGAAACATAATCATGTTTGTGTTTTGATAGGAAAAATTTGAATAAAATTCAACATTTATTGTGGCTAAATAAATATTTCTAAAATTTTTCAAATGTTCTTCTGGTTCTAGTATAAATTTTAGCTGGTAAATATAATAAACATTATATTTAGTACCCATCAGTTGAATTGGTAACAAATCAATGTAATTTTTAAATAAAATTTTTCTATCTATTTTAACTATAAGTTCTAAATTGTGCAAACTTTGTTGGTTATCGATGAAACTTAATGTTTCGACTATTAATCGATTATTGCTATCTAGAGTCATTGTAGACGAGTATTGACAAACTGGACCGTTAACAATCCATTTGTTTGTATCGAAATTATTCAATTTTACACTATTATTAAAACTTTTTGTTAAATTTAATTTTATTTCATTTGTAATTATTTTTGTATTTACATTTCTTAATTTAACATAAATCAATTTTAGACTCGAAAATATGAAAACAAAGAATAAAATTTTTTTTATATTTAATTTATTCATTAATATAAAATAAAAACAAGTTTGATTTTTTATTATTATTACTTCAACTTTAAAAAATTTTAAATTAATCTTAATTTTTTTGATAATTTTTTTTATCATATTTTTGAACAATTTTTATCTTATCAATAGATATTTTAGATATTTTTAACTTGAAAAAATATAAAAAAAAAATAAAATTTTCATTTTATCCTTTTTTGAAAAATTTTATTTTACAATTAAATTAAAATATAAAATCAATAATTCATAATAAAGGTATTTTTCTAATAATTTAAGTAATAAACAAAAGTAAAATAAAAAAATCAATAAAATTTAAAAATATACTACTACTTGCTACGATGTTACGATAGTAATAAAAAAAAATTTATTACAAAAATATTAAAAAATAAGATTTTATAATAATCAAAAGGTTTAAAATAAATTTGAATAGTTAAATATTTATTTTCAAGATTTTCACAATAATATTTTTTTAAAGTTGTTCTAATTTTATTTTTTGAATTTGATATTTATTTACTTCTTTTCTTGAAATTTTTGAAGCAATAAAAATTTTTTATTATAAAATTATCAAGTAGCAGTAGGAATCACTTACAGTATAGATAAACAAAATCTAGTTAACTATTTAAAGAATCAAACTAGTTAAGCACTATTAAACCTAATATTTTCATATTATGTATAAAAAAAATATGCTAAAATAATATGCTAAAAGATTGTGAACAATTACTTTGCATACTTAATATTTATTTATTATTAATAAACCTTATATTTGAAGCTACGTATTTTTCATGCTTTTACTGACAGGATATGCTCAAAACTTTCCAAAAAAAATATCATTTAGAACTATCTAATAGCATAAATTAAATTGATAAAGTCATATAGAAAATTATAGTTTTAGTGATTATTTAATATTGTGTTTAAGTTATAACAAATAAATTAAAATTTTTCTTATTCTTGAATTTCTTAAGACTCGAATTTTTATGGTAATTTGCTAAATCAGCAATAAATTATGATTAAAAATGTTAGATAAATAATGAAAAAACTCTTCTTTTTCCCACTTAATATGTAATACCTTTAAAATTCCCATACTTCTTTTAAATTTTTATTAAGTTTATTAGTCCAATATTGGACTAATATCATAATAATCTAATCATAAAAATCATAAATCATATCATAATCATATCATATCATAATCATAAAAACAATTTTTGTTAAAAAAATTTATTGGTAAATATTTAAATGAAAAATTTTGGAAATAAATTATTCTATTTAATTTTTTTGATTAAATAAGATTATTTGATGATTATATTTGTGATACTTTAATAAGGAAAAAATTTTTTATTAGTTTTTTTAAAATATTTTAAATATAAGCTGTTGTCTAATTGAAATATTTTTTAAAATTATTTTTTGAGAACTTTTTACAAGCATTATTTTTATTTTATTTAAATTAATTATTAAAAAAAATTTAGATCATTTTTTCAAAAAAATTTTAATTTTGTTTTGATTTTTTTGATTAAATTTACAAGCAAACTTTTAGTTTTATTCTATTAAATCAAGTGTTATTTTACTAAGTAATTGCAAAGATCGGTTTGTTACCATTATTTCTACTTCTGGTTCTTTTGCTAGTCGGTTGCCATTTTCAACTCTAAAATCATCTTTTATATCGTGTATTTCAATTATTTTATTTTAATTACATTGTAGAACTGGCTTTTTAAAGCCAGTTGTATTTTATAAATTAAAATATAAAATTAAAATTAAAAATACTTTTTTTATTAAAATAATAATAAAAATAGAAATATTTATATATATTATAAACCAGCACTGGGAGGTACTACATCCCTCCCAGGTTTACTTTGACGTATCTTCCATTGCTGCTACCATCACCACCGGTTCTACCACTACAGTTATCAGTTGTAAACGGTCATTGACCATCTCCAGACTAACGGTCATATGCGTTTCGGGTTGGGTCCCTGGCGGGACCAATTCTGTACTCGAGAAGTTTCGAAAGTTTTTTCTTTACGGTCAGTTCCTCGAGCTCCTCCCTGAAGATCTGTACGCCTTCGTGGAGATCTGGTATATTAGATACCACCACTTCGGCAAACAGATCTAAAATTTGTGTTTCTTTCATCATTTATTTTATTTTTCTTCTTTCCATTTTTTTTTTCTCTTCACCGCATTATTCAAAAATATTTAATTAAAATTTAAAAAAAATTGTCTGCAATTGGATAAAAACAGTTTCCTTATTTTACTGTTTTAACCAAAAAAAAAAAGTTTAAATTAAATTGACTTTCCGCGATTATAAAAATAAAATAAAAAGAAAAAAAAAAAATAATTAGGTAAAATAAGGTTCTAATGAAATAAATGTTTTATAGGTGATTCATCCACACGGGAATTTTTCCCGTGCACTCTCGAGTAGTGAATCTTCACTCCGATTTGCTTATTCGATTCGAAGTTACAAATGTTAAAATTACAGCGAAACGTTTTACTTATTTCTGTTTTTATCTCTGCGTTACTATCATCTGACTCATCTGCTTCTACACTTCTACACTTTTTTTCGACTGTATGAAGTTTAAAAGAACTCTATTATACACATGGTCTAATAATGGTACTTCATCTACTTTTTTACGTTCGTTAACTACGCTTATTTCTAACTTCAGTGTCTTCGGGTTTTGTATTTGTCTCATCTTATATCTGTTATCGTAAATTAGAATGCTTAGTAAGAATGCATATTTACTAGTAAAATAGAATTCTGAAAAAAAATTTTTAAAATTTTGTTGATTTCCTAGTAAATACGCAGATTTACTAAAAAAACTAACTTTGGAACAGTTAATTACTAAAACAATCCGTAAAATCATTTACAACAAACTTTTCAGTATTTTTTGGATTTTTTATCATATTGTTTTTGATTCTTAATATGACTCTGCTCTAAATTCTTAGTAACGTCCTCAATTATTTTACTCCGATCTTTGTATCCATTATCATTCAGGTTTAAACTTGGATCAATTTCGCTCATTAGTAGTTTACCATAAATAATTTCATTTGATGCAAAATCAGTTGAAAGATGCTTTGCATTGTTATATGTGAAAACAACATTGTTTAAAACCAAATCCCAATTAGTATGAGTCTCGTTCAGAAATGCTGATATTAATTGCTTTACCGTCTTTAAAGTCCTCTCTGTTCAATACACTGCGGGTGATAACTTGTTGTTCTCAATTTCTTAATACCCTATTTTAAACAAAAAATTTCAACTGCTTTGGATTCAAAATTACGTCCTTGACCACTGATCAAAGAAAATGGTACACCATGTTTTAAGACCAAATTATTTTCAAGAAATTCGACTGTAGTGTTAACCGTAAAATCGCTAATTGCTTTGGCTATTAAAAATTTCGAAAAATAATCGACGCAAATTATAAAATATTAGTTCTTCTCGGAGTTTCTTTCAATGGTCCTGCTATATCAACACCAATCATGTACCACGGTTTATCATTTTTAATACTTATCAAGTGCCATACGTTCGTTTTTTTTTAGTCTTGAATTTTTGGCAAACATCGCAAGATGCTACATAATCGTACACATAGTTTTTCATGTTCGGCCAAAAGAACTTCGAATTTATAGCGTAAATTGTTTTCTCAAAACCTAAATGACCAGCCGTGACTGAATCATGATACAATTTGCAAATTTTATCTCTTAACTCAGTTGGAACCACAATCACATCTACGTTTTCATTGTTTTTCACAAATAGGACGTTATTTCTAACATTCATTTTATCCGCTAATTTTTCCCAAACTTTCTGACTACTACACTCAGACCAATTTTTATTATTTTTAAAACAAGACTTCGCTATTACTTATTCTTTGTCTCGATCTTGTTCATCGGCCCAATCAACTTTTATGTTTATATCTAAGCTATTTATCGCCGCCAGTCGGCCTCGACAAAAGGTTCGCTGTATGGTTCAATTTACCTGGCTAATAAATTATTTCGTAGTCTAAATCTTGTATTTTCAACATCAATTTATATAAACGCCCATTCATCTATTTCGACTTAACTTACGTTGCCAATGGTTTATGGTCCGTATAAAATTTTAAATCTTTGTATCCTTTTTATACATTCGGTTTTCTCTATACACTCCGATTCCGATTGTCTATGCCCCACTTTGTTGCAGAAAAGACATGACCCATTAAATCATGTTAGATTGTTATTTTGTAAATAGTTTTTATTTGAACCTTTAAAATTGTTGATTCTAATTTCTTTTGTTTTGTCTCGCCAACTATTTTGCCTCGTATCAGTTCTTCAAATCGTCACTTCTTGTTTTATTTCTTGACTTTTTCCACAAATTTTAAAATCAACTGATTCGACTGATTTATTAAATATCTTCTTTTTTTTTTTATCATCATGAACGAAATGAGCACCTTTTTCTTTTTTTTTCTATTGTCTAACCCATACATTTATTTTAATTTTTTTTTTCTTTCAATCTAATCCTTAATTTTTTTTAAGTATCTTAGCTAAGATAGCTTCACTGCTGTCACTAATGTAGAACTGGCTCTTTAAAGCTAATTGTATTTTATAAATTAAAATATAAAATTAAAATTAAAAATACTTTTTGTAAAATCTTTATTTGTCAAAACTTAAAAATAAGTTAGAATTATAAAATTAATATAAAATTATTCTAACTGTTTCTAATCATTCTCTTCAAGATCAATTTCATATTTAGTAGAATTACATTTGGAACCAGCTGGACTAAAATGGTCCGAAATTAGCGTTTTTAAACTTTGGTTTTGTTCGGTTACTTTATTTAACACTTCTCCGTCGAAAACCGGGTCAAAAAAGACCCCAAAAACTTTTGCGTACTAAAACGGGTCAAAACTGACCCAATGTTATTTATTGAAAAATCTCTTACTTATTAAATCTAAAATCGGGTCAAATTTGACCCGAAAACCTTTTAAGTGATAAAACGGGTCAAAAATGACCCAATGTATTTTTATATGTGTAAAATATCTAAAACGGGTCAAATTTGACCCATAATGACATGATTGGTCAATTGAAATTTTATTTTTTTCAAATCAAATTAAAGCAAATTTTATCAAATTTATCAAATGATTACGATTGGACAATAAAAATGATTATTGCATGTTTATTGATAAAATAAAAAACATCATATTCTGTAATTGATAAAAAAATTAAAAAAGCCGAAGATAATTTTTTTTAATTTAATTTTCTTTCTAAATAATTATTAATAAGTAAATTATATTTTGTTTATTTATCTAAACTTCTTTCAAATAATATTATTTAATAAAATAATTAAAAGAAAATATTTATTTTGTTATTTATTCGTTCTGTAAAAAAATATATAATTGATTAAAATTACATTTTAAATTAAATTAAATTCGAATTAAAAAATTACATAAGAAAAAAAATAAAAAAGCTCTGCAGATTAAATTTTTTAGTTTTCAAAAAAATAAAGCTTAAAAAAAATTTAGAAAATTTTTTCAAAAGTCTCTTTTTTTCATATAATTTTTGACTTTTGACACAACAAAAGCTTTTTGAAATTGAGAAAAAAAATAAAATTTTAATTTTTGAAAGTTTTTCAAACAGTTTTTATTTTACATGGGATCGAAGCTTTTTAAATTTAACAAAAAACTTGAACTCTTTTTAAAAACTCTTTTCAATTTTAATTAAAAAGATTTTTCAATAAATAAAAGAAATTAAACAAAATCTAATCTTAATGATTTTTTATGCAAACATGAAAATTCCTTGAAATTTTGAATAAAAGAAAATTAGAATATAAATTGAAGTTAAAAAATATAAATTTTTGAAATTTGATTAAAAACTTAATTTTTGATTAATTTTGAAAAAATGGAATCAAGAAGATCATACAACGCAGAACAAGTTTTGACAAATTTTTTAAATGAGTCTGGACAAATAAGCGAAGACGAATTTGATTATCAATGTGAAGAAGTATTAGAATCTCACATTAATAATACACTTAATTTATCAGAATCAACTGATGGGTCTGAAAATGATGAAACTGGTCTAGTTTATGCCGGCCTTAAAACTGTTCAAGCTAATGCATCAGCTTTAAATTTGATTAGCTCATATTATCAAGAGCAATTTGAAGTTCAAGTTTCAGAAAGTAGTTTAAGCACTCAAATACCTCGTTCTGGGACGTTCACCATAAGTCAACAAATTAATTATAGTGAAAACGATAATAACATAGAAAATATAAAATATTTTGGCAAAAAAAATAGCTTTGAATGGAATTCCGAGCCAAACAATAATAACCCTGTTTTTGTTACAAATATGGAACCAAAAATAAATGCATGTGTTGGAAGTTTTTCAAAAATTAGTGAATTTTTTCTTTTTCTTTTTGATTTTATAATGATTCGCAAGATCGTTTGTTACACAAATAAAAGAATACAAGACCAACAAAATTATATAAACGAGTTGGAACTACAAGCATTCATGGGACTTCTACTTTTATTCGGTGTTACCAAAAAAAATGATGTAGAAATAGATGAAATATGGCGCAATGATTCAGTGCATCATTCTGATTATGCTTCAGCAACAACGTCTAGAAATCGATTCAAATTTATCTCAAGTGTTCTTTCTCTTGATGACATTGATACCCGTTTGGTTCGGTTAAATTCTGCGAACAATAAATTTATTAAATTTTTAGAGATATTCGATATGTTTAAAACGAATATCAGGAGAGCATTTACTCCTGGAAAACAACTATGTATAGACGAGCAATTATATGCATTTCGAGGAAGATGTTCATTTCGCCAATATGTTCCAAAAAAGCCGGCACGATATGGTTTGAAATATTGGTCACTGGTTGATGTAACAACATCTTATTTAGTTGATACTAACATCTATTTAGGCAAAGCTGCGGAAAATTCCTCAAGATCAACTAAGGTTGGTGAAACTGTCGTAAAAACCTTATGTGAACCTTTTTATGAGTCAAACAGAGCCTTAACCGTTGATAACTTTTTTTGCAGCATTCCTCTAGCAAACTATTTGGCCGAAAAAAAAATACATCTAGTCGGAACTTTAAAGGCAAATAAAATAGAAATTCCAAATGAGTTTTTTCCATCAAAAAAAAGAAATGTTGATTCCAGTATTTTTGGATTCAATAAAAATTTAACTTTGGTATCATATGTCCCAAAAAAAAATAAAGCGGTAATTTTACTTTCAAGCTTTCACCATGATAAATCAATTGACATAGAAACAAAAAAACCACAAATAATTATTCATTACAATCAAACAAAATGCGGAGTTGATACATTAGATCAGATGGTAGAGAAGTTTACTTCAAGAAGGAAAACAAAAAGATGGCCAATGAATTCATTTATGTACTTAATTGATATTGCTGCAAACAATTCATTTGTTCTATACAATCTAAAAAATAAACAACAAGATCAAACAAATCTTAACCGCTTTCGAAGAACATTGTTAGAAAATCTTGCAATTGAACTTCTTAAACCCTTCATTTCTGAAAGAATTATGTCAGCTTCTTTAAAACGTTTTGTTGGTTTACAACAATCAATTATTGAATCAATGAAAAGAATTGGTTTTCAAGTAATCAAAATAGGTCCTGAAAATGATAGTTTGAACTCACCGACAATCACAAGAAAACGAAATAGATGTTCAATATGCATTGGATCAGACAATAAAACTTCAAATATTTGCTCTCATTGCAATAATTTTATTTGTAATAGTCATTGCGAAAAATTAACTACAATTATTTGTTCTAAATGTATTAATAATTAAATAATATGTAATTTTAGCTTATTAAATTAATTTGTGTATTTTTTTTTATTAAAATAAATGTATTTTTTTATAATTTTAATTGGATAATAAATTTAAAAAATAAAGGGTTTTAATCCAATAAGAATATTTTTAATTTTTAATTTCGTGGGTCAATTTTGACCCGGTTTTAGAATTTAATACGTAAGAAAATTGAAAAAAAAAACCGGGTCATTTTTGACCCGTTTTGGCATTTAACTTGAGAAAAAGAGTTTTGGACGGATAAGTGTTAAATTCGAATTTAAAGAGCTCAATTGAAAAAGTGTTTTGCCTTACCTCGTTTTTTGTTTCTTTTAGATATTTTATACACTTAAATTGTAAATAAAAACAGAAATAAAATTTTAAAATATTTTTTAAATAAAACCTTTTGTTTTGGAACAAAAATGATTTTTTGTGACATATTTCACCTTCAATTAATAAGTACTGTTTATCTTTTTCATGATTAAAGGTTACTAAAGTTCCTTTTTTCAGCTAAAGTGATTAAACTAAAATAAAAAATTTAATTGTTTTGAAATTTGTATGAATTACTTCATCATTGGGTATATCATCTAAAGTTTTAGATACATCAATGCTTACATGAACGCCATCCAAGTTATGAAACCGGTGAAGAGTATCTGGAACGAAATATTGCCTTCATTTCAATTTCCTCTTCTTTCTTTGATTTAGATGATTTTACAATAATCTCATCTTCAGATACATCCTGGATTTCAACCTGAGATTCAATATGATTTTATTTAAATTTTTTTCGAGCCGATGGACGCATTTTACTTAATATGTATTAATTTAGTAAAAACATGTAATATAAGAAAATACAATTTCATTGTGTTTAAAAAAAAATTCTAAATACTTATATTTATATCTAACAAACAAAAAATGCGAAGAAAATTAACAAAAAAGCAAATTTTTTGAAACAATTATTGTTTTTGCGCCTAAAGGTTTTAATCCAAAGAGTGTAAGAAAAGTGCTTAAAAAGTCTTATTCAAAGTATACATTGCCTTCATTTCAGTTAAGGTAAATTTTTAAATAATATTTCTTTTCAAATTTGAATCGTATTATATTATTTTTTTTTTAAATAAGTATATATCCCATTTGATAAAAAATACTAGTAAGCAAACTACAAAAAAAACCAAGCCAAGTTTACCATTTGTATTAATAAATTTTATAAGAGTAAGTGTTTATAAAAATAGTCTCTTGTCTTCAAAAGATATTCTAAAACTTGAAATTAAAAGAGTGTTTGGATATTGTGTCAGTGAAAGAGTAGTTTGGAAATATCTAGAGTTGGTCTCCGCTAAACCGAAAAATCTTCCGGGTAATTTATGAAATCTCCGGAAGAAAAAAAACGGTAGCAGATAATTAACCGGTTAGTGGTAGTGGTACAATTTTGATTACCAAAAACTCTATCAACTGATATCACTAATTCTGATTTTTTGGCCTTTTATTTCGAATTTTGAAAATCGTTTTTAAATTTTTTATTGCGTCTTCTTGCAAAATTTTTAATTTATCATCAATAGACTAATCAAATAGTTTAATTGAATTTACTTTTTCTTTGATAAGATTTTTTTATTTATTGTATACTGATCGACATAAGTTAAAATATCTCTGTTAAAATACAATTCTAAAAGTTCTAATAGCGTACTCTTAAGTGTTAAACTTACTATTTTAAATGATTCAAATAAATCAATTTAATATAAAATGTTATTTAGAAAGACATTGAATATTATTCTTTTTTATTAATTTGAGCTGATTATGTAATCAATATGGAAACAAATACTTTTGAGTTTGTTAACTATAAAAATAAATGGTGGTTTTTCTATTAACCTTTTATATTTTGTTTTTCTAATTTGGAATATTGATGGACAAGTAGCAATTAAATTGCTTTCCTATTAAACTAAATTTACTGTATAAACAAAAAAGAAGAAAAAAAAATTATTAGAAATTTTTAAGAAACAGTAATGTCTCGTTTTTAGCACTAATTCTTGACAAATAAATTATTTATAAATTTATATTGATTAGCTTTATAAATTATTTAAATCTTTAAATAGCACGTAACTTAAATATTCATTATTTTAATGATATACCTAGAAATCTATTAAAAATCTTAATATTATGACACAATTCATGTTTTTATAGCTTTTAATTATTTTTTAACTTTAAAACTATTAAATAAACAAATTTAATTTTCATTTTAATTTAAACTTTTATTAAAAATAATTTTTTCAAATTTTAAAGATTTTATTTAATTAGAACAAAAAATCAATTTGAATTCAGTTTTGAATTTATCATTGAACAAAAGTAAAATAATTGGATTAATGCTTGAATACAAATAAGTAAACCAGTAGCCAGTCTCGAGTACAATATCACTTACACAATTATCACATGCAGATTTCAAAGGCCATATAATACAAAAAAGAGAAAAAAATAAACTTATATTCAACGAAACAATCCATAAACACAACACAGCTTTTTTATCTTTATCAAATTTTATTCGTGATTTTTTTTTTGTTTTAATTACTTTTAAATTTTGCAATGAATCAAAATTTAACTGTTTATTGTTGTTGATGTTTTTTCTAAACTTTTTTCTCAATTCGACTAGTACAAATATATTCATTAAAAATACACTTAAAATGGGCAACAAATAGCCGACCAAATTAGCCAAAATAACATATAAAAATGTATAATTAAAATAACAATATTCATGGTTAAATTTTGATCTAGGTGAATCTAAACTAGTAATAAGAACAACCGAAATAGACCAAAACGAATAAACTAAAATCCATTTAAAAAATATAACTAAATACTTTTTTATACTCATTTCTTCTTTTTCGTTTAATGGAAATTTCAATTGTCTGTATCGGTGTATTGAGATTAATAATAAACTATAAATGCTAATTGAGCCTATAGAAAAATCATTAATAATCCATAATAAACAAAGCTGTTTGCCCAAAGGCCAATAATGAAGTGTAGAAAAGACAGTCATAAACGGAATTGAGAAAATGCCAATCATAAAGTCAGATATAGTTCCTGATAAGAATAAAACATTTGAATATGTTTTAGATTTTAGTTTGAACATAAAAATGTAGATTATAGTACCATTAAAAAATAGGTTCAATAAGCTTAGAATACATTTTAATATTATCAAAACAATTGAATTAAATGGTAACAATAAAATTGATGAATCTGTTTTGTTAATGTTGTTGTTGTTGTTTAAAATCAATGATAGATTCATTTTAATTAATTTTTTTAATTTTTAATAATTTTTATTTTTTAAATACTTACTTGATTCAAATAAGAAACATGATTTCATTTCTCTTTTTTTTTTTATTTTGAAATTAAAATTTGTAAATATTTAAGTTGTGTTGAAAAAATAAAATAAAATAAAATTTTTATGATAAATGTGATTGTTTTTATATTTGCTTTTAAATTGACAATAGAATGTTTAAAATTACTTTAAAATTTAGAAAACGTTTCTTTACCTCCTCCTATAAGTTTGAACAAAATATTTTGTTTAAAGTAATTTTTTTTTTTAAATTAATTTGTTTTTAAAAATCAATTGAAAGAAACTACAATCAACAAATTTTATAAAAAATTTTTATTTATTTAGAATTTTTCAATTATCAAAAACTAATGTAGTTTAAATTCAAAATTTTTTAATTTTAAGGTTTTAATTTATTCTAAAATGTTTTACTATTTAGTATTCAATAAATTCAATAATAAATAAATAGATAAAAATAAAAGAAATTCAGATACATTTGAAACTATGAAAAATTGATTCATCCTGCAATTAGTGTCAAAAAGATAAAAATAAAAATAAAGTTAATTAAAATAATTAAAATTTTTATTAATTTTTTAACATTTGAAAGTTGAAAATTCAAATTTCATCTAATATTCAATCAACCAAGACAAAACAAAAATCCACGACATACTACTAGTTAATATCGGCACTATCACGAGATAAAAACAATACTTAATTAAAAGATGATTTAGATTATTTAATAAAAATTTATTATAACAAATTGATAATAAAAATTTAAAAAAAAATAAATGAAAAATTGTATAAAACAATAAAGATAAAAAAAGCATATATGATATATATAATTAAATTAAACTGTATTAATTTGTTCATTAATTTGATTTTGTTGTTTAGATGAATTATTAATAGATTCAACAAGCACTATAGAACTATCTGCTGTTTTAAGTCTTTTGCTTTCCATTTCCATATATTTCAAATAAGTATAATAACTACCAAATATCAAATTGATTAGAATACCAATGTAACTCAATAGTGAAATACTCTTCCATGTTTGAAACATAAAAATTCCAATAACTGTTTGCACAATACTTTTTAAAACTCCTAAAACACTTGTTGTTATGGCATTGTTTTTCAAAGTGCACCAAAACTGTGACAAACACAAAAACGAACCACTCACAATTACTAAAATAAAAGTAACAAAAAATCCTAAACTATTCATATCGCTCATGTCATCAAGTACCAAATACTTTTCTCTAGTGAACATAAAAAATACAAACAATATTGGAATAGAAATAATACTGCATTCCCAAAACGATTGTAATGAAGAATCTGATTTAGAATATTCACCATACTTTTGTATTGTGGACAAATATAATGCTTGACATATAACACTAAAAGCACAATAAATATATGAAGCCAAATCGAATGATAAATCACCAATACCACCTATGATTACTCCTATTGTCATTAGCACAATCGAAATGATCATATTTTTTGAATGTGTTTTTTTAGAGTCTAAATTATGAAAAACAAATAATGAAATAATTAAATTGACTAACGGTGTGCATCTCTTGAACATAATATACATTGGTATGTTTAAACCACTAAGTGCTTTAAGTGACAAGACTGAATGTAGACAATAAAAAGTTGCTATTAAACAACGATATTTGAACGAACTATGTTTGAAATCAAACAAACTTAGAACATGTGTCTTTATTTTGTGTTGTTGTGATAAAAAATTGGTTTGATTTAGAAATAAACTAAATGCCAAATTGAAAAACATTTGTACTAAGATCAAAAACACAGCGCTTTTAAAGTTCCATTCGCTAAACAAGTATTTGTTACTAAATACCATTAAAGTGCTCATAAAAGCATAAAAAAAAGCGCTTGGAAAATGCAGCATATTTTTAGTTTTTTTTTAATTTAAAATAAAAAATTTCCTATAATAATTATTAAAACTAAAATATTTTTTAAATCAAATATAGAAAATATTTACAACTTGTAAAAAAATTTCTCTATTTCAAGTATATGCAATAAAAATTAAATAAATAAAAAAAAATCATAAATTAAAAATTTTTAAAATTTTATTTTTATTTTATTATTTTAAAACTAATTTAATGTTAAGATCAATCGAATTTTCTTCAAGTAAATTTAATTATAAAATAAAAATATCTAAATACTTGGATTTAAATTGAAGCATATTTACAATATATTCTTTACAGATCATTGAATAATCTTTATTAAATAATCAATAGCTTAAAGTCTATAAAAAAAAAAGCTTGGAAAATTTGGATGAGATTTAAATTTGATTAAAAATTAGCACAAGATAACTTAATTTCTGTAAAATAATGGTAAAATTTTTTAATAAGCTTGATTTTTATATACTAAATATTTGTCAAACACGTAATTAATACTTGGTTTGAAGTACCAAAAACCAAATTATCGTTATCCAATCCAAAAAATGAATTCCAATTTAAATCAGATCCAGTGCAAAAGAATAGTTTTATTTTTATTTTGTACTATACTTATTTATATAAGAAATAAAATAATTTACTAGTTTCACAATAATCTTATAAAGAGATTATACACTTAATGGAAATTCTTTAATTTAATACCAATAAAATATATAAGCTTAATGTTTAAGTTTATTTTATTTTTTCTATATTTTACAATTTTATAGATAAATATCTAAATTTGATTTATTGCGTAATTTTTATTAAAATTCACAAAAGAACTAAATACATTTGAAAAATTTAGAAAAAAGAATGTTTGTTCTTTATTTTTTTAATAATAATATTTATTTTTTTCTATATAAACGGCAGAGTATAAAATTTGCTCAATTTTATAATTTTTAAAAATCAGTTTCAATTATTTTGCATAGTTGATTGAGCATTTCTTGCAAATATTCATTATCTTTATATTTATTCAATTCTTGGAATATAGTAAATCTAATTTGTACAAGTTTTTCTCTTGTCTCTTTGAAACAATTGTTTTTCTCAAGTAAACAAATAGCTTCTTTTTTCAATTCAACATCTTGTGTTCTAAGCTTTAAAATCTGCATTAAACGATCATTTGATAAATTTGTGTTGTTTTTATTAAAGTAATTTATTATTGGATAAGAAAATTTTCCTTCAGTTAAATCTTCACAAAAGCTTTTACTATCTGCATACTCTTTAGAACACAAATTTGCCAAATCGTCTCTTATCTGAAAAAAAAGACCTATTGATTCTATCAATAAATTAAAATCATGTTCATCATTACTATAACACTTCATAAGCAAAATGGCTAATTTAAACAAACCACCAGTTTCTTTAAAATTAAAATTAATTAATCAATTAACTTGTAATATATTCTAGATTCTATATTTTACACTTATTATTTACAAATAACTTTATTTACTTTTGTTTACTAAACTAGTGTATTCTTCTACAGTTGGACACTTGAAATTATCCCTAAACCAAATCTCCATTCCTTGGCCTCTGTGTAATTCAAGTAATTGCTCTTGAATAAAATTTAATTTAATTAATTTTAACATAAAATTTATTGATTATAAGATTTTTTTACCACTAAATATTCTAACACATTGTGTATTGTCTAATTCAATTATTTTTTGCAAGGCAATAAAATAAGCATAATTTGCCGAGTTTATGGTTAATGGAATTCCATAGACTTGATGAGCCACTGGTACACCACGTCTCAATTGTGAATGATCTTCAATATCATCAATTAATAAGCTTGAATTGTGCAACAATTCAATTATTTCTGTTATTTTTTCTAATTTATCAACTGGTATATTCAACCAATAATTAAACGACTCTATTAATTTTGTTCTTATCTTTTTACCAGGAATTTTGGTCAAATAATTCAAAGGTTCTAATAATCTATCATCAAAATAAAACTCCATAATCTATATTATATCATATTTATTTATTTATTTATTTTAATTATTTTATTTTGTTTATAAACAACAGGTTTTAACACCTTTTATTTTTATAAAAAATACATAAATTTAAAATTAATTTAGAAATTTTATTTTATTTTAAAACTATTCTATCAGATCTTTTTTAAAATTAAATAAAGAACATAAAATAAAAATCAATATATATATAGAGAGAGAGAAAGAGAGAGATTAGAATAATATTAATTGTTATTTTCAAAGTTCCATATAAAGTCTGGATTTTGATTTGTAAAAACCTGATGAATGCTGCTTGATGATGAATTGGCATTTAGTTTGGACTTTTTCTGTAGCTCAACTAAACCCTCAGATAAAATACTCATTTGTAAAATCTGTAAACAATTGTTTAATTTCATTTTCTTTAAATAAACATGATGTAGTAAATCACTAGTAGATGGTCGTAGTTCATAATTTTTAAGCACGCACAAGTCAACAAAGTTTCGGAATTTTTCGCTAAACATACGTCTTTGTACTTGGGCTATAATCCTCGGATTTTCACTAGCACAAACTTGAATAAAATAAAATAAAATAAAATAAAATATACATTTTCTTGAAATATTTAATAATTAAACAGCTAAAAAGGATTTTAAGCTCTAATATATTCATGTTAATTAAATAAGCTAATATAGCTAAATACTTAAAGTTAAAGTTGCATGCATTTTATGTGTGTTTATTTATTTTTTTTTTAAACATTAGATATAAATAAAATAATATTAAAAAATTTTTTTTATTCCTTTTTAAAAAAAATTTTGAAAAACATAAAATTAGAAAAATTAAATAAGCCAAAATACCTGATACAAATATATTCTTACTTTCAGATGTTAATATGCTTCTATCCCATAGACCAATGTCGTAACCTACCAATTTTTCATAAAACATCTTTATATTAACAAATAATTAAATTAAATAGATTATATGGTGTTGCAAAATAAAGTGCGTCTATATATATTATTAGCAAATATAACAAAACGCAATTTATTTTGCAATACGTTGAAACTATTAAATAAAATTATTTTATTATTACTTGGGCTTTTTCACAGCCCACAAAGGGATGAGTACCATTAGCAAGTTCACATAGAGTAACACCAAGACTGTATATATCCGATTTGGTATTATAACCAATCAAATTTTGTTGAAGTATTTCGGGACTGAGGTAGTTCAAGTAATCTTCTGAATTAGACGGATATTCGTGAAGTTTTTTATTCAAAAAGCCTTGTTCAATTAGTGAGACCGAGTGTCCAAGACCAGCTAAATAAATATGTCCACTTTGAGTTATATAAATGTTATCAGGGCATACACACCGATGAATAATATGCTTTTGATGCAAATAATCAAGAGCATTTAGAACAGATTTAGTTATGGGCTGTAAAGATTGTTCATTAAAACACAATCTCTTTTGTTCATCGGCTCTATCGATAATATGCAATGAGCTTGAACTTGACAACCTATTCAATTGTTGTTGGTTGTTGTTTGCTTGTAGCTCGCTTTGATCCGGATTAAATTCATAATAAGTATTGATCGCATTTAAAATGTCTCTCAAAGATCCAAAATACAAGTTTGGATAAAACGACCATATTTGTGATTCTTGAAGCATACAATTTACAAGTGGTAATATATTCGAGTGACGGATATGTCTAGTTCTTTGTATTTCGTTCTTTTAAATAATAAAATAAAATTAAATTAAATACTAATTACTAGCAATAACCTATAGTATGTAACATGTATAATTATCTTAGAGTTATTAAGATATAGTATATAATCTAATAAGTACTTGTAATTGACATTAAAACAATTGCCAATTTTAGACCTCAAATATTTTATTATTAAATTTATAATAAATGCCTTTCTATCTCTTGTTACAATAAAATTAAATAAACATTTTACATTGTTGTAAAATTAATTGCGTTAATATATATTGTTAATACATATAATAAACCGCAATTAATCTTAGTCTCAACTAATTAAAGTATAAAATAAAAAAAAAATAAGAAACTTACCAAAATAAATTGATGATCTTTCAGCTCATCTAAATCAGTGATTTTAATTGTATAATATTCACGATTAGTTAAACAAATCGCAGCATATGTATTATTAGATTGCTTTTTGTTATAAGATATTTTGTGCAATAATTGATAATTTTTGGCCATAGTTTTAAATATAGTTTAGAAATTTTAAATTAACAAATGATAAATAAAAATTTAAAAAAAAAAAAATGATAAAAAATAAAATTAAACAAAAAAAAAGGCTTTTTTATATTCTTTTTTTTTTTAATTTAATTTTCTTTAAAATTATTTACAATCAAAAAAATTTAAAAAAAAATAAAAATTTTCTAAAAATAAATTTTTAGAAATATAAATAAAAATAGATAAAGTGTATTAATTAATAACAACTATTTAACCAGTTGTATTTATGTAATTAATAATATTAGAATTGAATTAAATTAATAAAAAAGACATTTATTTCTTTATAAAAAACAAATTTAAAAAATTTGATAAAAAAAAAAAAATTATTTGCTATTTGAATCATCAGATCCGATTTCTGAATTTGAATCACTTTCACTTTCATTTGAATCATTAGTTTGAGCATTATTATTACTACTACTACTATTATTAGAATTACTATTACTATTATTATTATTGTTAGGCTCAACAACAAGTGTTTCCCGGTTTTCATGAGTCCAAAAACTATTCAAATCAATTAGAATATTAGTAACAGTTTCACCATGACCACTATTAATTAAATCAACAAGTGTTATCCGATACGGATCAGCTGGTTTTACCATATCATATATTTCATCTTGTATGTCTCTTAATGGAACCGGTTCGTGGCCGTATTTCTTCAATTGCTTTTGTATAGCTCTAAAAAAGTAATTTATATCGAATGGATTCAAATAGCCTTTTTGTTTTATGTCTAATATTTTGAATATGTATTGTAATGCTTGTGGTTCACATCTATTCTCTAATGCTAGAACAAAATCTAAATAAGACTTGTAGTCCATTTCGCCCGAGTATGTAACGCACTCTTGAAATACTCTATCCAAAAATACATCTGTCAAAGTACCACTACCGTATCTTGATAGCTCTTGTTTGCTCAACATACCATTATGGTCTTCGTCTAATTGCAAATACTGTCCGTATACTCTTAATGCTGATTGTGCACTAAACCAATTTGTTTCCAAATGTTCTTTGCTCAATTCTTCGTCTCGCAATTCTATTAATTGATCCAAAAATCCCGATGCTAGTATTTCGGTTATTTTTACTTTGCCAGTTCTCAATGGATCTAGAAAAAAGAAGAATTTCCTCACAGCTGTGCACACATAAAACGAATAGAACGATTTTTCTAATACTTCTAGTTGTGGCAGTGTTGGTATTAGCTCGAATATGTAATTTTCTAAATCGGATTCTTTCAAATAGCCCAAGCCAGCGCCATCATATAAACTCAGTCCGATTCGAGTCTGATGAAGCCAAAACTTTTTTGTAACATAACCTAAGAATTGATTTATAGAAATACGTCCGTCCGGGTCCGACTCGAACAACTTTGCAAATGTGAATGCACTAAAAAATGGCTTACACTTGGCACCAACCATTGAGCCAACAAGACGAAAATTTTTATAATCAATCATAATATCACCATCGCCTACAATTGGCCTTGTTATGTGTTGCTCTAATAGTGAGCGAAGATTCTCCAATTCGTCATTGCCAAGCAATTCTTTGTTTCTTTTTTGCAAAAACAACGCTCTTGCTTCTTCTCTTAATCGTTGTTGTAATATGTCGTCTTCTTTTGGCAATGGATTAAAAAATTTTGGTATTTGTTTGTACAAATCTTGAGTTTCAGTTTGTTTTGCTTTTGGATACAATTCTACAAATGTGTTTATTTCTTGTTTTAATAGGCTTTCTTCATCTCTAATATAATGTTTATCATTTATATAATTATCTAGTTTTTCCCTCAACAAATCCATTTTGCAATTAATAAATAATTAAAAATTTAAAAAAAAATTAATTTTCTAATCTATAAATAAATAAATAAACAAATATTAAAATATTTACAATTGTGTATTAGATAAAAGTGTCTTATTATTAATAATAATAATTGCAATCAAATAGGATTAAAATTTTTTTTATATAATATCCAAATGTTGCATAATTAATTGCGCTATATTATATAGAAATTGTTACATGTTAAGCGCAATTAATTTTGCAACAATTATGACATAAAATTCCATTAAATTTTACTTAGTTGGAAAATATTGATTTAATCAAATCGTGATAAAATGCTAATAGAAATAATTTTATCAAAAATAAAAAAAAAACTACTACTAATAGTTAAGTAACCAAGGAAATAAATTTTTCTAATAATAAAAAAATCACGGTCGAAGTAGTAATACCTCGCGATCTTGTTTCAAATTCAAACAAAAAATAATAAAGTTAATTTTTTGGATTTTATTTTATTAAAAAATCAACTTAGTTTAACAAACTCGCCTGTTTTAAGACCAAAAAATTTCTTGCTCAATTCATAAAAACAAAAAGACGTTGATACCATAGGTATAGCTCTAACATAGTTCAAACTAATACCCCTATAAAGACCACGTTTAATTCCATAGTTTTTATATACATACAAAAATGTATCAACAATACCCATTTTCCTTAGAAATATACAATAAAATAGAATAGAATAAAATAAAATAAAATAAAAATAAATTAAAACTGTTTAAAAGCAGAATTTTTGAGCATTGTGCTTAGCTGCATGTGTCTACGTACAACATCTAATGGATATGTTATAGTTTGTGCCACTACTCCAGTCAATGCACCACACATTAGTTTACCAATCACAGTCAATTCATAATAGTTCTCTTTCATAATAGTATCACTTTGACTAGTCAAATATTTAAATTTCTTATTTAAAACAAACTTTTTCATATTTTCAAATGAAGAAAACGATAGACCAGCATACGGTACCATGCCAATAATAGTTATCAAATAACCATTGTAAAAAGATCTAATAGAATTTTTTTCTAAATATATTTTCCTAACCGAATCGATTATACCGGAGTAAACGTGTTCACCTTTGACTTGAAAAGCAAGACGAGATCGTATGACATCCAAAGGATATGTACAAGTGACTGCACATATGCCAGCCAAAGAACCACATGCCAAACTATTAATAACATTGGTCGAGCTAGATTTAAACAATTTCTTATTCCATGATTTGAATGTTTCGTA
Organism: Brachionus angularis; assembly: GCA_021432725.1. Lineage (NCBI taxonomy): Eukaryota > Metazoa > Rotifera > Eurotatoria > Ploima > Brachionidae > Brachionus > Brachionus angularis. The sequence goes on from JAJVDD010000007.1 coordinate 2,084,325, forward strand.
TGAGGTAAATTGTATTGCAGCATATGGAAATATGCGTATCATTTGTGCTAAATTGCCTTTGTACAATGAAAGGAAACCTTCTTTTTGATAAATACGATAAAACGATTCGAATATTCCACATTTGTCGTAGTGTAATGAATGTACTTGTAGTAGAATTTTGGCTCGGTCAATTGGTGCTACTAAAGTCTTGGCACAAATGCCTGCTATACCACCAGACACAAATGTGCGTATATTAAAATGTTTAAACAAAGAAGAACCGGATAAACTATTTTCATTCTTATTATTATTGTTATTATTACTTAAATTAGACATTATTATTTTATGATTATTTTATTATTAATATTTTTGTTTAAATTTTATCATTATTTATATTTAAATTACAACAAAAAAAAATAAAAAAATATATGTTTTTTTTTATTTATTTATTAGAAAGAGTTTTTGGTTATTTTATTAATATTATTAAAATAAATTAAAATTCTTTAAATATATATATATATATACTTATATGTTCTAGTTTGGACTAAAATTATTAAATAGATTTTATTATAATTTTGAATTTGTTGTTATATTGTTGTTGTTGTTCTTGTTCTTATTAGTGTTCATTTCAAATCGTGCAAAAGTTCAGAGAAAAAAATTTATTTAATAAAATTTTATTTTATTTTTAAAAAAGAAAAAAATTTCAAATTTCAAATAGATCAAATATTTGAAATTTTGTCTTGTAATTTGAATATTATTTATATATATAGGGTTAATTGTACCATATACCGTATATATATATATATATATATATAATCTATAATAGTCTATAATAAATAAGCTAATAAAAAATATAAAGATAAATCATTTTTTAATTTTTAATCCTTGCAACTGTAATTCTAATTTATATTAATATTATATTACAAGTTTTTTTTTCAAATTAATAAATATTCTAATTTTAATCAAAATTGTTGAAATTAATTTCAACTTTTCTTTAGTAAGATTACATTGTTATTTGATTTATTCTCATCATTGCTTTTTGCATTTTATTTTTTAATTCTTTGGCAATGCTTTTCACGCTTTTCTAATTAATTATTTATGTCTTTAAACTTATCTTTTAATTTAAAGGTGAGGAGTTTGAATTGAAAATGAAAACACTAGTTTGAAACATAGAATTAAATAAAAAGCCCAGTTTCAGCATTTAAAATTTTTAGACAGAAAAGTGTAAGTAGAAAATTTGGATTTACAATAGCTCATTTAATTGTTTATTAAATTTATATGATTTTACAAAAAAATCTTCAAGATTTTAAGATATAATACTCAACAATTATGCTCTTAAAATAATAACTGACAAGTTATACTTATCTTTAATTAATCAAAAAATAAAAAAAATAAGAAATTTTTCCTTATTTTTCATTTTTTATTTATTCATCTTGATTATAAAAGGTTGAAAAATATACACAAGTTTTAATAAAAATTCTTATTTAAAGAAAAAATATAGTTGACATTTGAGAATTTAGAAACATCTTTATAAAAATCTAAATATCAAATAAAATTTTATTAATTCAAAAATCAAACCCTGAGATAATAATAGACAAAAAATATTATTTTGCTTAAATAAGTTTATTAAAAAAAAATTAAAAATAGAAAATTTTGGTGAATAAAAAATGATTTAAATTTAAAATGATGATTTAAAAACAGCTAAAAACATGGCAGTCAAGGTTGAAAATATTGCCAAAAATTTATTTGTTATCATTTTGGTTGAAGAGTTGCATCCATCTGTTTTGCAACAATATCTACTACCACCTATAACAACAAAATTAGCACCACTTTCAACACAAGACGAGTCACAACCTCTGCTTGTACTTGATAATATACCCAAATTTGAATTTGATTTCTAATATTAAATTATATTAGCTAATTAAAATTATTGTTTATTTTTTATTAAAAGCTCAAAATTACGTAGCATGAAGTTTCATAGCTTGCACATGTTACCAATGTTCCTAAAGATGATCCACAACCAAGACAAGAATAACATTGTAAAGCATTTGAACTCAACATTAATGAATCTTATATTTAATTATACATTTTAAAATATAAATTTTCATTTTATAAAAATAAAATTTTAAAGGTGAAATTACTCAAAATTAAATAAACTAATCCTATACAGACTAATAATTTATTCATTTTTATTTTTTTAGCTTTCTGAGATTTTTGTAATTTTTTTTTTCTAATATTTTAAAATTCTTAATTTTTGGTTTTATTTTATACACGATTTTTGTTGTTAAGTTGCCAAGATCTTTGACGTAATTTAAAACAGAAAAAATATTTTAATAATGTTTATTAAATCACCTTGTTGTTGCCAAGTTATCATTTTAAACTAAAAAAATAAAAAGCCTAATAAGATTTAATAAATCAAAGTTTAATAGTATAAAACTTTTTTAAAAATATTTGTTTGTTTTTTTATAAAAAAGTTTTAATTTATTTAAACCTTTTAAAATTCAAATTTATTTCAATTTACGTCAAACACTAATCAAAAATTTAGTACTTTTCGGTATTTGGCACTAATACTTAAGAATAAAAATTTTGATTTTATTTTTTGTTGATTTTGAAATAAAATAAGAAAGCTTTTGATTAAATTCAAATTTAAACACATTAATTTAGAAAATTTACAAAAATGTTTTAAAATTTCTCTTTAGCAAATTATATACCTTTTTTTAATAAAACTATATACATTGATATTAATTAATGATGAATTGAATTATTCAAATACCTATAAAAAAGCTTAGTACTTTTTATATTATTGCATTTAGTTATAATTATGAATCAGACATATTTAATGTTTCAGCAAGATAGATAGCATACACTGTAAACTAAAAGTCTACAATTTTTGAGGAAATTTAATAAATTTATGAAATAAAATTGAGAGAAAAAGCCTCATATTCAAAACAATTTATATTTATTTGAATTATTCTGAATTTTTGAATCCTGATATTATAAATTTAAAAAAAATTAAGAAATATTAAGTTAAGAATATTTTCATCTTTTTGAGTTTTTTCTAAAACTAATGAAAACTTTAAAATTTCTATCATATTATCTAAACATTAAAAAAAAAACAAATTTACTTTTTAATACTGCATTAAAGCCATGTCAAATAATAAAATTTCTAAAAAAAATTTATATTTAAGATTTATTTATATTTATCTTGATAACTAATTGATATTTAGCTGAAAAATATTTTCTGAACTTTATTACCTTATATTTTAATTTTTTTTTAAATAAAATTATTTAAAGTTTTTAAATTGAAATTTATTTTTTTTTAATGATAAATCGATAAAGTTATTCCCAAAAAGATAATCAATCTGGACCGATTGATATAAATAAATAAATAATAAATAAAATAATAGAAATATATGTACCAGCATTATGCAAAATGAAACAGTAAATGTAAACTAGTAATTGTTTTTGCTATAAAATATAGGAAGTACTAGTAAATTAGATATTTTACAAGGAATTTAATTCAAAGTAACAGTAATTAATTTAAGCTTACCGGTATTAAATAAGTATAGATCGGTAAAATTGATTTTTGTGGTGAAAAACATTAATTTAATAAATCCGGTCGGTTCGCTTTTTTACTCAACTAAGCTATATAATAAATAAATAAATTTTTTAAATCAAATAAAATCTAAAGCTTAAGAATCTAAATAATTAAATTAAATACAGTAAAATGAATGAAAATATTGAACACATTTGAGAATAAATAAAAACATACCGATTGGCCATAAACCTGCTAGATCTAGACCGTAAAAAATCTTTAATTGTACAATAACTTTTTATATTTTTACATTGTAAAATATACGTTTTAAACCAAGAAGTATTGCATGTCGAAATATAGACTGTTTAAAATGAAACCAGTAACCTTTTATCATTACATTTGGAAAATGAAATTTTATTCCATGAATGGTTGCTTTTTCAAAATCTACAATCACTAATGTTACAGTTTCGTTTAAAAAAAAACCCATGAATTGTAAATATTTGCATTAACGTTATTGAAGCGCATTTAAAAGTACCATCCATGAACCATGTATCCGCTTCACTCAAAATTTTGAAACATTCATTATCAACGAAAATAATTATTCATGTGTTCGCAGAGTGATTATCATAATGCAGAAAATTTATTGTTATTTATTGTAACTGCATATATTCTCCGGCTAAATCAAAGGCTCTTTGGCTTTTTGATCGTGTTTTGTAAATGTCGACGAAATTCGCTTAAAAGTTGGTACTTGAGATACAATATTCCGTTCGTTAATACATTTTGTATTAATTTTGTTTGTTATTTTGTTCTAATATTTCTTTTTATGGCTCTTACTTTGCTTCCAATATTTTTATTTGTGTTTCGGCGTGTGAATCATGGTAATGCTTACAACCTGATTTTATTACAACATCATTGTTAAAGGTTATTCTGGCATAACATAAATTTTCTGTATAAACATAGCGAGAATTCTCGTTGTCTTCTTTCCATCTATAATCATGTCCATTGTATAATGCTATGGAATGTGATCAGTGGCGTAGCCAGGGGGTGGGGACGAAGGGGTGCTTGAGCACCCCCCATTTAAAAATAAGCAGGGGCTGAGATTATTCATTTATATTCAGATTATTTTTAGTATTAATTAATTAATTAGTTAGCAATTTTTATCAATCAATTGATACAAATAAGTTAAAGTAGCTCATATTCGGTATTTAATGGTCAATTAGAGAAGCGGATAATTTTTTTTTAAAATAACTGCATAAATGCTAAATACGGCCTAATTTTCTTAAAACTATTTTATTAATAAATACAAAACGGAATATAATTGTTTTAAGAATATGGGATAAATTTCTAATTTTTTAAAACGGAATAATTTTCTTATTTAAATTTTCAAAATTTTCACGATAAAAATTTTTCGGGATAATTTTACTATTTACCCAATCATATCACATTAAAATCAAGAAGGATCTTAAAAAAAATGTCTTATTTTTAACCAAATATAAGCTTAGTATTTTAGTTCAAGTAGCTTTAATTAGAGAGAATAAAGTAATACAACAACATTGATTTAAAAAAAAAATTAAAAATGGCTAAAATTTCTTTTTGTCACTAATTTTACTTTTTTCACCAAAAAATCACTTTCTTCTAAAAATCCTTTTCAAAAACTAAAATGCTTTTATAAAACAAAAATGATTTTAACGATACACTTAATGAATCTTTTGATAATGAGAGCAGTTTACCTGCAAAAGAAATTGCTATGGAAATCGACAATGAGATCAACCATAATGATTCGATTAGCCTGATTTATACAATCGATATATTAATTTTTTAATATTACAATAAAAAGTATTGGTCATATACTATATATTGGCCAATAACATTTTTAATTTTAAAATGAAATTTTAATTTAGAGTTAGCATCGGATGATATTTTTATTCTTTTTTATTTAAATATGGTATAAATTTTTAATGCTTTTTATTTAATCATATTACAAATAAATAGGAAAATTCTCTTAAGTTTAAAAGAATTAAAAAAAATATTTTTTTAATGATTATTGACATAAAAATTAAATTTTTTTTTAGTTAAACATATAAAAAATAAAGGGAAGAGTAATTTGGTACAATATTGGTCTTTTTGACCATTTATCCCCTTTAAGGATCTTTAAAGTTATTCCCTTATTTAGCAAAATTTATCAAAATAATAGAATTCCTGTTCTAAGAAAAAATATGTCCCAAAAAATCTAAAATAAAATAAAAAAAACTGCTATTAAAATTTATATGAAACTAAATAAATTATAATTTTTATGCAATAAAATAAAAAAAGTTATTTTTTTTAATTTTTAAACTAAGAACTTCTGCTAAAATTTTGTAAAATATTTTAAATATTGTTTTCTTCCGTTTAAATTAATAAAATAATATCCATTTAAAGGTCCTTTATAAACAAAATCACCATTTTCGGTTAAACCTATCGGGTTTTCAATGTTCTTACACTTTAAAATATTTACCTTTAATTAAAGCTCGGTAAAATATCATCTTTGTTTAAAATAATTTATTTTTAAATTTATTTACATCTGCAGCATTATGATTAAGTTTTGACCGAAGGTATTTTATTTCTTTTTGATATTCACAGATTCTCAATTCACTTTCTTTTAATAATGTACCTAATCTTTCATTATTTTTTTTCTCTTTTAGTTTAGATTGATATAAAGCATTTTGCAATTTGCGAATTAAAGAAACATCTTCTTTTTGTGTTTTTTCTGTTTCGTTCCAGCATTAATCGTTTTTATTATTTTGTAAAAAAATTATTAAAAAATCAATTTTCTCATTAATTTTATCAGTTATTTCTCTTGATAATATAATAATGAGCATAATAATAAAAATAGTTAATTTATTATTTCCTTACATTCTGTGTGAATTTCCAAGTATAGAATTACCTATGCCATTACAATTTTTAAAGGGACAACCTTTAGATTTTTTAATATCTATATATTCCAAAATTAATTCATTCTCATCTTGGTAATCATTCGAAGAAAACAATTTGTTAAATCTTGACTCGATTGAATCCTGAGAATCAGATATTAAGTTTAATCCTATTAATCTGCTAAAACATTTTGCCATCAAACAATTAAAGTTCTTTTTAAAATCTTTAATATAAGATGTCATATCAATTGTTAAAGAGTTTTTACAAATCTTGTCTTCATTCAGCTCAAGTTCTAGAATTCTACTTTTTGTCTTTTTTAGTTGATCTTCGCAAACAGTAAGTAAATTGTTTGAGTGAATATATTTATTAAACAAATCATCAAATAAATTTTTTAAATCATTTAAAGAATTTTCCATTTCATTTTTGTTTATAGTTAAGCTTTCAATACTAAATTTCAATTGCTTGATTTCATTTTTTAGGAGCTCTTTTTCAAAGTTAATATCAAAATATTTTTCTTGATATTCTTTTAAATTAGTATTCAAAATCTTTATATCATTTATAAAATAAGTCAAAAAAAAGAAAAAAAATTGGGATCAAAGTCCAATTTTATTTGGTTTCAAAAATGATCATTTTGTGCCTTTGATATTATTAAATAAAAATGATACTATCGAAATACCTTACATGGTCCAGTTTGAAGAATATGAATTTTTAGAAAAATTGATTTAAAAGTTTACAATTAAACAAAAAAAATTTATTTAAATTAATCAAATAAAAAAATAAAAAAAGTCTTACTTTTAAATTATTAATGCTTTAATATTTTCATACGTAATCTCATGTCGACCTTATGTTAATTAAATAATAATTGATTATTCAAAATTTGATTTAAATAAATATATCATAGAAAAATATAGAAGAAATTGACTCTACCTGAAATTGAGAAATATAGAAGAACCATTTTTATTAAAAATTGAGATAAAAATTTAAATATTGCAGTTGAAGATGAGTTATTTTGCATTATAACTATCTATTTCTTTCGAATTTAAGTCTAGTTTTTTGTGTGTTGTTTTGGTTAAGACAATTAATTTAAACCCAAAATTTCAGATCAATATCTTATTTAGTTTAGAAAATATACTGTCCTTATATTAATTCACCAAAGTGTATAATTAAATCTTTACAGGTAAATTTAATTAGTTTTACAGGTTAATTTAATTAAAATTAATTAATTAATAACAATTTAATTAAGGAAAAAATTCGTTGTATTTTTGACTTTGAATATAAGCCAAGTTATATAATGGCTGATTGTGCTGATCAGATAACATTAGCTATAGAGAAAGAAAGAATCTATTCTCATTTTTTGTATAATTTAGTCAACATGATGGAAACTTGGACTTTTGATCGAATGGATACATTAGATGGCATAAAAAAATTTTACGGCTTACCTGAAATAACGACGAATAAGTGGAAAGAATTGGATGAATATATTAATAATAATCCTAAAATTAAATTCATGAGTGATTTTGAGCTTTTTTTGATTGCTGATTCTGATATTTTAGATCAATCTTTTTCTGAACTGTATGAATTGATTGAATGTGAAAACGATAATTGCAAGTGCTACTACGACTTGTATAGTTTTGAAGAATACACGACTTTGAATAGCAAAATACAGAGAGTTTATTTAAACAAAGATCAATGGCAAAAAGTCTTTTTAGAAAAAAGTTGATTTTTGGTGATAAAAAATGTCTAAGCCATTAAAAATCAGGGGAAAAATAAATTAAAAAAGTATTACAAGATAATTTAGATTAGGTAAAAAATTTCTAGTTTAATCGAAATCTAAATTTTTTTGTTTTCGATTAATCGTTCAGTATGAAATATGAAAAATCGACTCAAAATCGAAATCGTAAAAACACTAAAAAATATAGTTCCACTTTTTGTTTTTTCAATATTTATTTCAATAAAATATTGTTCTAATAACATTATTAGTTCTACATACATATATTAAGCATTTCTCCAGCTCAAATTTTGAATGAGATATTTCAAAGTTTACATTGGTAATTATTTGTATCATTTTTAATAAAAATTAAAAAATTTATTTTAAAAATCTACTAACTACGCCACTGTCTGTCCCAAGCCTCGGTAAGAGTAGCTGGGGGGGAGTGGTATGCAAAGTGTGTTGCAGTTGTATGGTCCGATGAAAAAAAAATTAATCTTGACGGTCCTGATTGATACCTTTATTATTGGCATGACCTTCGTAAAGAAAAACTATTTTCTAAGCGACGCCAACAAGGTGGTGGTAGTGTTATGATTATGGGCTTCTTTTTCCGGGAATGGTAAAAGTGAAATTTGTTTTATTGATCAGAAAATGAATAGTGCTGATTATCGCCAACTGCTCAGTGATCATCTTCTTAATATTGGAAAAAAAATAGGAGGTACAAATTACAACGCCACTGTCTGTCCCAAGCCTCGGTAAGAGTAGCGGGGGGGGGGGGTGGTATGCAAAGTGTGTTGCATTACGGGTGGTGAGGTCTGCGGGTATTATCTCATATCCTCTCGTACGTCTGCTCCGCTGTCTTGGGCCATCAACCTACTAAACTTAGTAGGTTGAGAATGATCGCGGGAGCTTGTTTTGTAATGCTGACACTTTGCAAATACTCTTAACTAGGCAAGGTAAAGTCGATTTCGAAGCTTGATTTGGGGTTCCAAGCTATATGTCAAATAATAATCGAGTTTGCAGCTTCGGCTCAGATGAGTGGTTGTAGGTATAATATCATCATAACTACGCCACTGCCGGTCTCAAGCCCGGGTAAGAGTAGGAGAGTGATGATTTATTGAAAAAAATTAAAAATAATGGTGAATTCAATAAATTTTTATTTTCTTAAAAACTTTTAAATTTAAAATGATGATTTAAAAACAGCTAAAAACATGGCAGTCAAGGTTGAAAATATTGCCAAAAATTTATTTGTTATCATTTTGGTTGAAGAGTTGCATCCATCTGTTTTGCAACAATATCTACTACCACCTATAACAACAAAATTAGCACCACTTTCAACACAAGACGAGTCACAACCTCTGCTTGTACTTGATAATATACCCAAATTTGAATTTGATTTCTAATATTAAATTATATTAGCTAATTAAAATTATTGTTTATTTTTTATTAAAAGCTCAAAATTACGTAGCATGAAGTTTCATAGCTTGCACATGTTACCAATGTTCCTAAAGATGATCCACAACCAAGACAAGAATAACATTGTAAAGCATTTGAACTCAACATTAATGAATCTTATATTTAATTATACATTTTAAAATATAAATTTTCATTTTATAAAAATAAAATTTTAAAGGTGAAATTACTCAAAATTAAATAAACTAATCCTATACAGACTAATAATTTATTCATTTTTATTTTTTTAGCTTTCTGAGATTTTTGTAATTTTTTTTTTCTAATATTTTAAAATTCTTAATTTTTGGTTTTATTTTATACACGATTTTTGTTGTTAAGTTGCCAAGATCTTTGACGTAATTTAAAACAGAAAAAATATTTTAATAATGTTTATTAAATCACCTTGTTGTTGCCAAGTTATCATTTTAAACTAAAAAAATAAAAAGCCTAATAAGATTTAATAAATCAAAGTTTAATAGTATAAAACTTTTTTAAAAATATTTGTTTGTTTTTTTATAAAAAAGTTTTAATTTATTTAAACCTTTTAAAATTCAAATTTATTTCAATTTACGTCAAACACTAATCAAAAATTTAGTACTTTTCGGTATTTGGCACTAATACTTAAGAATAAAAATTTTGATTTTATTTTTTGTTGATTTTGAAATAAAATAAGAAAGCTTTTGATTAAATTCAAATTTAAACACATTAATTTAGAAAATTTACAAAAATGTTTTAAAATTTCTCTTTAGCAAATTATATACCTTTTTTTAATAAAACTATATACATTGATATTAATTAATGATGAATTGAATTATTCAAATACCTATAAAAAAGCTTAGTACTTTTTATATTATTGCATTTAGTTATAATTATGAATCAGACATATTTAATGTTTCAGCAAGATAGATAGCATACACTGTAAACTAAAAGTCTACAATTTTTGAGGAAATTTAATAAATTTATGAAATAAAATTGAGAGAAAAAGCCTCATATTCAAAACAATTTATATTTATTTGAATTATTCTGAATTTTTGAATCCTGATATTATAAATTTAAAAAAAATTAAGAAATATTAAGTTAAGAATATTTTCATCTTTTTGAGTTTTTTCTAAAACTAATGAAAACCTAAAAAATTGTAAAATATTCAAACATTCCCTCCCTCCATATAATACAATTCCAAGTTGAAAGAAACAGTTTCTATTACAAATCAAGGGCGTAGGACTCATTTATCATATTTGTTTTATTCTAGGATCTTTATACTTTTGTCAAAAATCGAGTTTTTTCTTAATATTTTAAAAAATAAGCAATAATAAATTAGCTTTAAACTCAAAAAAAATCACGAATTTGAGTACCATTCAAAAGGTCATGAATGGATCTATTGAATTTAATTATTTTAGTTTTCTTTATCTTCTTCTATATATATAATTGCGGTGTGCTAATCTATGTTTGAAGCATTGCTATCTTTTGATTGGAGCGTGCTAAAATTGCACACGATAGCTCATTCGATAGCCCTTGACGCGTAGGGTTGCAGAAAAATAGTGGGAAGCTATATCCTTATTGTCTTGGTGGTACTACAGCTGCTCAAAATTGGCTAATTTTTGGTAAAATATTGGAATTATAAAAAATAATAAAATTGCTCTTAGCATAAATTTTTTAACGTTGATTCTTATAAAACAGACTGTGCTGAATCAAAATATATGCTTGGTTTTTATGGGTGACTTATACCTGTTGAGATATTAAAGGTAAAAGGTGATTAAAAATTGTATAAATGGGCTACTTTGAGTTGAAATAGATATGATCTGTATATTATTTTTAGACTTGAAAATTTATTATAATATACTCTTAAGTATGTAGAATAAGAATATAATAAGCATAGGCTATATCCTAAATCACCTGAAGAATTATATCTAATCAAAAACCGAGATTTATTCAAAAAAAATTTCAAATATTTTATAACTTTTCTACGATATTGATGTTAATAATTATTCTGATGCAATTAAATACGCTGATTCAGAATATATGCTTGGTTTTATATGTCACTTTTACCTAAGATGAGATATTACAGGTAAAAGGTGATTAAATAGTTTATAAATCTGTTATTTTAGGTCCAAATAGATAAATAAAGTAGATTATCAAAACACTTAAAAGTTTACTATTATGTACTCTGAAGTACGTAGAAAAAGAATATATAAAGCATAGGCTCTATCCTAAATCACCTGAAGAATTATATCTAATCAAAAACCGAGATTTATTCAAAAAAAATTTCAAATATTTTATAACTTTTCTACGATATTGATGTTAATAATTATTCTGATGCAATTAAATACGCTGATTCAGAATATATGCTTGGTTTTATATGTCACTTTTACCTAAGATGAGATATTACAGGTAAAAGGTGATTAAATAGTTTATAAATCTGTTATTTTAGGTCCAAATAGATAAATAAAGTAGATTATCAAAACACTTAAAAGTTTACTATTATGTACTCTGAAGTACGTAGAAAAAGAATATATAAAGCATAGGCTCTATCCTAAATCACCTGAAGAGATATATCTAAACAAAAACCGAGATTTATTCAAAAAAAAATTCAAAAAAATTGTAGTTTTTCTACGACATTGTTATTCATATAGTTTCTAATGTAATTGAATACGCTGATTCAGAATATATAATTGGTTTTACTGCGTGACTTATACCTGTTGAGATATTACAGCTAAAAGGTAATTAAAAAGTGTGTAAATAGGCTACTTGGAGTTGTAATAGGTATAATATGTAAATATTTTTTAGACATAAAAATTTAGGATAATATACACAAAAATATGTAGAATAAGAATTTAATAAGCATAGGCTATATCCTAAATCACGTAAATAGATATATCTGTTCAAAAACCTTAATTTATTAAAAAAAACTTAAAATATTTTGTAGATGTCTACGACTTTTTTTTTAATATTTAACTAAGTTTTTTTAATTTTTATTATTAATTTTCTCAAATATTAACAGTCAGAAAGAAAAAAAAATTATATTTATAAATAATTTAGTATTTATATGCAAAAAAGAGATTCAAATCGGAGGGCTAGAAGTGTTCCTAAATGCGTTAGCATTTATATTTAAAATAATTAAAACTAATTTTTATCATATTTTGAACCTTTTTTTTTATTTTTTAAAATTTTTGCTAGTATAATAATATTTTATGTTTTACTAATACTAAAGCAGCCGATCATTTTAAAAAAAGCCACTCAGGTAGTTTTTAATAGAAAATAAAATTTAACAAAAAAAATGTATCTTTGTTTGTTTATTTTTATTAAAAGAATACAAAACTAGCAAAAAAATAAGTTGCAAGTTAAACTAGTAAAATAATAAAAATTATTATATTTTAATATATTCTGCTTTTCTAGTGTTGAATATTTATTTTTAAAGATTGTAAAATCTAATTTTTAATTAATTAATTTAATTTAAATGCACACTTCTATTCCGAAGTGACCTGGTTGAAGACCTTTTATAGTCTTCTTTCAGGGTCATGTTTGACAGTATTTCAGATATTGTTATACTAGACACCTTTTAAATCTATTTAAAAATAAAATTATAGAAAAAAGGGATAAAATATGGAAGATTATAAATAGATAATAATTTTATCAGGTAATTTTATTAGGTAAAATCTAGATTTTTGAGATATGTTCTATATTTTTTTGAAAATTATATATTTATAATTGAAAGAAAATAATAATTAATTTAAAATTAAAAAAATTTTTTATTATTTATAGTTTTTAATTTTAGACTGGATTGGACATGTTTGAAATTATTTGATTTTATTTTACAATTTAAACAAAAATAAAAAGTAAACTAAACAATAATAAAAATTATTTAATGGTTAAAGTGGCATCTAAATTATTTATATTGTTGTTATTATTGTTTTGCTCTTTTTTGCTTTGAGTTAATAAATAAGTATTTTCGGTAATAAAAGATAATTTATTAATATTAGAAAATAGTTTTTTTTTTATTTGCCTATTGGAAAACAAGTAATAGACAGGTGTCCAGAGCATAGAAGATTTTGCAAATATTGAAGGTATCAGACTTAATAAACCTTTTATTTGATTTGGTTTTATAAAGGCACTGTACATAGAAACCAATGCATATGGAGTCCATGATATCAAAAATCCAGCTATTAAAATACCAATTACTTTAGCCATATTTATTTCTATCATTTTATTACGATAATTAAAACTACCATTTAAATGTTTTGTTTTAAAAAATGAAAACTTTTTCAACTAGTTTAAATAAAATAACATTAATAAATAAATATTAAAAAAATTAATATTAATATATATTACTTTATAATAAATTATTGAATGACTTAGAATAATAATGATTAAAGGTATTATAAAAACAAATAAAAACATGCACAAGTTGTAGCTAATTACATTAAATGATCTTTCGTTCCATTCAACACTACAACTAGTTCTAGCTTCTTCTAAAGAATAATGAGACCAACCAAACATTGGCAAAATAGACCAAAATAATCCAATTAAAATGCTTAATATTATTGATACTCTAAACAAATAGAGCTCATGCATTTTTAATCTTATTCGTCTATAATTTATGTAAAATCTTTCAAATTAAATTAGATTTAATTTTAATTTTAGTTAAATTCAAGACATGAAATGACGCAAATAGAAATTTAAATAAATGTATTTGATATAATATTTTTGCAATTAACAAAAAATATCAAAATAAAGAGCCTAGAATAAGAAGAATTAGCTTTGGGGCTTATTAATTAACATTTTATTTTGTTACTTATTGATCTAAATAAAAAACAAGTATTAAATCTTATTATATTTATTTAAAATCTTATTTAAAATTAAAAGATTAAAAATATAACATAATTTCTTAGGTAATAGTTAATAAAATATTTGAAAATAATCCAAAAAAAACCTGTTTATTATCATTTTTTGATATACATTTATTTAATTTGATTTTTTTAAAATATATTTTTAAAAAATAAATTAAACTTTAAGAATTCAATTAAATTAAAAGCAGATTTAAAAATTCTATTTTTAATTATTTTTTTTCATAAATTAAAATCAAAATTCTTAAAAAATAAATTCAACTATAACCTGATCAGATCAATTACCAACATTATTTTATTTATTTTCTTTTATGTTAAAAATTAAAAGATCTCAACTCTTACCAACTTAGACCATTTCGATATGCTAATTTTCTTAAAACGATTTATGGACTCTTTATCATTCTTCATTTAGTCTTAAAAATAAACTATAGCATAATCAATAAAGAAAAAATATCTGTGTTAACTTGTATATTTTATATTAAATAAAATCTATATTTAATATATTTAAATTTTAAAACATCTTTATACATAGAACGATAGAGCTAAATATTGAAAACACTGCATTACTATTGATCATGTTAAAAATCATATTCCTCTTAACACTTGAAGTACCAATATTTTAATATAACTAGAACTACCACAGTAAAAAAACTGTTTTATACTGTAAACAAAGTTAATTGAGAATAAATCTTATAGAATAAATATCTTGGGAAAGATTAAAAAATTTTTAAGTCTTTTTTAAATTAAAATTATATAAGACCAGGCTTTAAACTATTACTTTGGCCATATAATAGTTTAAATTTTATTTGCATATATCTTCACTACAACTACTACAACTAGGTCTTTTTTACTTTAATTGAACAACTATTAATAATTTTTATTATTATTATTATTAAATTTACCTTTCAATTGAAATAAAAGCCATTAAATAAATGCTTGTACATCCAACAAAGTACATAACAAATCCACTTATTATACATCCAATTTGGTTGAATATCCATCTTTATTTAAGTTAATTTATTTAATTAAATATATAAATTTAATCATTTTAAAGAAGAAATTACCTGCAATTATAATTAGCTATTATTATAAATGGATATTCAAACAATGAACCAAAAAAATTAAACAAAGTCAATGCTATAATTAATTTGTTTAAAGTTGTTCTCAATTCTTTGTATTTATAAAATATATACAATAACAAGCCATTGAATATTAGGCTAAATATTAAAACTAAAATGCAGTACAAGCTAACTAATTTAAGCTTATAACACTCTATTGGTGAAATATAATCTGTTTTGTTTATTAATTTCTTATTATTATTATTATCAAACGCAAAAATAATCTCTTCCATTTAATTTAAAATCTTTTTAAACAAAAAAAAAATTTTTTTTATTTTTTCAATTTTAAAAAAACAAAAAGCAAAAAATAAATTATAAAATTTTGAACATTTATTTATTTTAATTATAATGGATTTTTTTTTTAATGTTATAAAATTAAATTTATAATCTTGTGTTTTAATTATTTTATTTTATTTTATTATTATTAAAACAAATCTGTTTTATCGAATTTGATAGGTAAAATGTATCCTGTCTGTAAAAGTGTTTAAATAAATTTTTATTTTTTTTAAAAGGAATTTCATTTTTTTGCCTATTAAATTCGTTAATGAAATAAAAGTAATCCGAAAATAGATCAAATATATATTTATATACATATAGAAATATTTCAATTTTATACTATTTAATTTACTTAATTAGATTTATTTTCACTAATTGATTAATCTAATTGAAATTAAATTTAATATTACTTTTTTTTTACGTCTCTGTTTGCCTCTGGGAATCTTAATAAAATAAAATTACATTAATGAATTTTAAAACTATATATAATAATTATATATGAATGTTTGTAATTTGATAAGATCAATTTAAATATTAAAATTTTAATTCTTATGAGAATTTTGTTTTTGTTAGAAAATCTCAATATAAAAACTAAGCCATGTAATTATTTGATGATTATGAGTCTAGCTAATTTTAGTCAAGCTGAATAAAGACTAAAGTAATAATTTTGCAAATGCTCTTAATAATTTTTAATTATAACTTTTAGCATTCATGAGCCATTCTTGGTAATTTTCATTTTGATTTAAGTCTATTGGCAAGTTGTTCAAGTGGTAACAGTCAAATAAGAATAATTTTGAATCAGACTAATCATCATTTAGATTAAACACTAGCAAAACATACTCTCTTGCTTTATTAAGCACCTGGATTATTATAAATGGTAATAAAGTAAACATATGCAATAGAACTAATGGGCAATAAATTAAATTAGTTCTGCTTTTTATTCTCTTATATTATATTTCTGATTTAAAATATAATTTACTTGTAAGTGGTTTTGGTGATAGAACTCTTGAGGCATTTAGGATTTAATCATAATAGTATAGTATTATTAGTATATCATTTGAATATTATCATATACAAGTTATAATTATACATGATAGACTAGCTTAAATAATGCAATAAAAATATGGAATCCATTTTTCTAAACAACAGCATCAACAACAATTATTGGACAGGCAAAATCTTTATCAATATCAAACACATAAAAGATTTTTTTTTCAAATTTATTTTTATTTAAAATATAATTATTAATAAATTGCATTTCAAATTTTTTTATTTTTCATTTAAATAATTACTCGTCTTCTTAAGAGCTCATTTCTCGTTTTAGCCAAGTTTAAATTTTATTTTATTTTCTTTTTAATAAGCATATATTGCAACTTCAAAAATAGATATCTTGAGTTTCTTGTTTATTCTTTAAATACAAGTAAACATAATCTATATACAAATATAAAATAATTAATACATTCTTCAAGTATATACCATTTCGATATTATTTTCATCAATTTAATTTGAGATCATTTTCATTTTTAAATTATATAAAAACAAGAAAATATTATATATATTTTAGATGACATAGATTTATAGAAATTATACAACATTTTTATTTTTATATATAATCTTTTTTTAATTATCACATTTTATTTTATAATTTAAAAATCTGTTTATCTCTGAATTAGATATTAACATTAATCCTGTGTTTAAAAGTGATTAATAAATTCTATTTTTTTCAAATCTCTTATATTCACATTTTGCATGCTACTCATAAGCATTAACTATAGTTAAATATAAAATCATGTGCCTTGTACATATACAAGAATTATTTTTATATATATATAATATGTTTTGAAAATAGTAAGCTAATACTAGTACATTTAATATAAAGTATATAGAATTAAGCCAATTTGATCAAATTGTATCTACAGTATATTAGCAAATTTTATAATATAGATTTAAATCTCTTTATCGAATTCTAAACGTGTCTTCAAGTGTTTAATATATTTTGCTTTTTTTTATTAAAGGAAATTAAATTTTTTTTTATGTTTTTTATTTTATTTTATTTTTATTTTTTGCTTATTAAATTCATAATTGAAATTAAAGTAATTTGAAAACAAATCAAATATGAATTTTATTTTTCTAAATATTTCTAGAATTTCTAGAATTTACTTTAGCTGATTGAAAAAATTGAAAAAGAAAGAAACAGAAAAAATTATTTAAATTTAATTTTACTCTTTTTGCCTCTGTTTGCCTATGGGAGTCTTAACAAAATAAAAAAATATTTATTATAAAAGAAAATTAGATTTTCGTTGAATTACTTATATTATTTAGATGAATTTTTATGAGTATATATCACTAATAGACTAGTTATTTTATCATTTTATAATGCTCATTAAAAACTTAATCTTAAAAATACAATTAACAAAAAATTAAGTAATTGAAATAATTTTGAATTTTTTTTAGATAATTTCAATTGCTGAATCCCTGTACATATAAACCAGGCATAAAAGGAAAAGAAATTTATTAATAATATTTTCTCAAATTTTATCAAGAGATTAAAATATTTATACTTAAGAGTATTTTATTTCGAATATAATAAAAAAAAACCCTATTAGAGAATTACTAAAAACCTAGAATTGAGCATATAAGTATAGCTTTAAACCAAATGACTAACCAAATATGAATTTTTGTTCTTTATTTTTTACATTTACATTTAACATTGTACATTTGAAATAAATTTTATATTGATTAGTTATTTTTTATCATTAGTTTAACTCAATTTGCTTACTTTGAATATTTGATTTTGAATATTATTTTGATTCGAACTGAAAAGGTGTTGTAAAAAAACAAAACTGTATTTTTACTCAGTAAAAAATTAATAAATGTTTAGTATTTTAAAAAATATTTTTTAAGTAATTTTATTAGTATTAATCAGTAAAATTGATAAAATTATTTTTTAATCAACTGATAAAGTTTTTGTAGTCTTTTAAGGTAGGTCTGCCAGGTTTTCTCTTTTCTCCAATTGCAACTTCATTTGCGACTGATGGAGGTTTACAATATTTTAAGTGTATTACTAAGCCAACAACATGCTTACAAACATAATTTTAAAAAAAAAACTAATTTTAATATAAACTTAAAAAAAAACTTTATTAAATTTAAAAATCTTGCTTCTATATTTGCATACTATTCTTAAGTAGGTTGTTCATGTACAGCACACATAATAACTTCATTTTTTAAGTTGAATTGAAGCTAGATTATACTTGTATCCTTAGGATATAAGTACATATAAAATTTATTTCAAATGTACAAAACCGTAAGGATAAAAGGAAATAATCTAGACAATTTTCTATATTTTTACCATAAAAACACAAAAAACTTAAATAAAGAATACTTAATACCAATCGTTTTTATAAACAAATTTTATTATTATTTTTATTATTATAATTAAAATATTTTCTATATTCTTAAGCTCTATTCTATATTATTATAAATAAACTCTTTTTTTTTGCTATTACTCTACTCTTTTAATACTCTTTTAATAATAATCATTTTAGCTTTATTGGTAAAATTTAAAATCTCTTTTAACTTGATGTAATCTTTTGATTTTTATTTCTTTATAGTTTATAGTTCTTAAATGATAATATAGTCTCTAATTTGTTATATATTTATTTCTTTAGTATATTAATTGCTTTGCATTTTGAATTTAAAGTATATTATTATTACTTGATACCATTTAATATTAAACTGATCATTTTATTTAGTTATTTAAAATTTTCTATTCCTATTTATAGGCTTTGTTTTAAATTAAAATTTAATTAATTATTTTACAACAGATTAGATTTATATCTTCAAGATACAAAATTTAATTTAAATTTAATTCTTTTTAATAAATTTAAAAAAAAAAAAATTATTCCTTAAATATTTTGAAAATAAATAAATAAATAAGCCTTTGAGATTATTTAAATATTTTAAAACTCAATTAAAACTAAGACTTAATAAACAATCAATTAATTAATTAATTAATTGTTTTTGACACCTACTCTAATCAAGCAAGTATGATCATTTAAAAGTATTAGCAGTATTACTATTTGGTAATATTAGAATATTATAAGATATATATATATATATATATATATATAATAGTTATAATTGTTGAGTGAGAAAGCATTAAAGTAGGCGTTAAATAAACTAATATAAATATAAATTAAAAATTAAAAAAATTTAATATTAAAAATGTTTTTAAAAATTTATTTAATTTTATTTTTTATTAAAAATTATTATTATTTAGTTGAGTCATTAGACAATAATAATAATAATAATAATAATGAACAAGAGTATTCTATGAAATGTAAAAATCCAAGCGAAGAGCATTTACAAATGATATACAATGCTTATGAAAAATCATGGCGCAATTATGAACAAGCTATATTTAAAAAAAACAATACTAATAATTTAGATTTTGATGTGGTTCAAGAGAATATAAATAACTATATTGAAGCTACCCAGTGTAATATGCAACAAAGAAGTTTGTTGAGTATAAATCAAAAGTCATTGTGTCCATGGCAATACAGACTAAGCTCTTATAGAGAAGACAAATATCCGTTCTATAGATTAGATGTCAAATGTACTTGTGATATTTGCAATTTGTTTAATAGAGATATAAACGATGATGCGCATCTTTCTCAATCGATTTATACTTGTTTGCCTATATTGAAAAAAGTACCTGTACTATCACGAGAACAGTGTGCCTCCGATGGTTTTTATTTGTGGAAAAATCATTTTGAATATGTCAATATTGGTTGTTTTTGTGGTCTTAAAAATACTTTGATTGATTTTTAATAAAAATTAGTATATAAAAATAGATTTTTTTTTTTTTTATTTTATTTTATTTTATTCTTAATATGAACTTAATTTTAAAAAAACACATGATCCATATTTGAAATAAAATTCTATATTTTTGATGTTGCATAATTTATTGCGTTTTTAAGATATAGTAATGTATTAGAAAAAACCGCAATTAATTTCACAACAACAACAGAAATTTTCAATATTTATAAAAAGTTAAATAGAGTTTATTTTTAATTAATTTGTTTGAATATAAATAATAAATAGGAGACCAAAGCATAGAAGTTTTGGCTAGCATTGTTGGAATAAGACTAATCATGGCATCTATATTATAAGGTTTAATAAAAGCACTGTACATAGAAACAAAAGCATAAGGTGTCCACGAAACCAAAAAGCCACTAATCAAAATCATTACAAGTTTGGTTAAATTTAATTGAATAATTTGCTTCCGGTTTAAACTTTGATTCAAATTAAATATATATACTTGCAATAAAGGCAATTTTTTAATCTTTAAATTTAAAAAAAATGAATAGAAAATAGTTTTCTTAAATAATAATAATAATGATAAAATTTTAAATTTACTATAAAAAGGAGCTTTAAATTCGCTAATAAAATTGTTAACAATGGAACTAAATAGACAAATATAAACATGAAAATGTTATAGCTAACAACATTAAATGATCTTTCGTTCCATTCAACACTACAACTAGTTCTAGCTTCTTCTAAAGAATAATGAGACCAGCCAAATATTGGCAAAATAGACCAAAATAAACCCATAAATATACTTGATATTATAGACACTTTGGTAAATCTTGTTTGAAATCGTTGATATTTAAATAAACATTTAGAATTTATTGATAATCTAGAAAAAAATGTATTACTCTTATAAAATAAACCACTGTAAAAATATTTACCTTTCAATTGAAATAAAAGCCATTAAATAAATGCTTGTACATCCAACAAAGTACATAACGAATCCACTTATTATACATCCAATTTGGTTGAATATCCATCTTTGTTAAAGTATATGTACTTAAACCTTATAATTGTTTAAATTTAACTTTAGAAATTATTTACCTGCAATTATAATTAGCTAATATTATAAAAGGATATTCAAATAATGAACCAAAAAAATTGAATAAAGTTAATATTATAATTAATTTGTTTAAATTTGTTCTCAATTCTTTGTATTTATAAAATACATACAACAATAAACCATTGAATATTAAACTTAATACTAACACTATAATATTATACACACTGACTAGTTTAAGCTTATTACAATCAACTGGAGATATTTGATCAAATTTTGAATTTTCTTGTAAAAAAAAATTATACAAAATTTCCATTTATTTTTATTTTAAATTAAATATAATCAGAAAATCTTTAAAAAATATAACAAAAATTTTATTATCTTTATTAATAAAAAAGTTATCTTTAAAACGTGTTTTTTTTTTAATTATTATTAAATAATCAATTTTGTGTCATTTAAATCCAACAAGTTCTTGGTTTTCAGAAGTATAATTTATAATCCTGATAATATGAGCACGTTTTACAACATAACAAAAAAATAAATAAATAAAAACTGGATTTAAAATTAAACTAATCAAAATCAAATCAAATTTTTTTTTAAAGTTTAAAATTTCTAAATAAGAATTTCATTTTTAAATATATTATTCTATACTATTTTGTTATTACATCTATGCTTAATTAATTCAATTTATTTAAAAAACATGATTTAAATGAATTAAACGAATTTTATATTTTTTAAAAAGTCTTTAATTGCTAAAGTATTGATCAATCAACTGCCATTCTAAATACTTTAACAAATAAGATTTTTTAGTTGCTCTTCGAAATTAAAATTGCAATTAATCATTTAAAATGTAATTATATTAGTTAAATGATATTTTGAAGTCATTCAAATAGCAATAATAATAAAAAATCAATAATTTAATATCAAATAAAATATTCATGCAAAAATAAGAAGTAGATTAAAATTAATATAATAAAAAAATTATTCTTTATACTGACTTATATTGCTATTTATTAAAATCCTTACCAACAATTATTTTAAAAACAAGCTAATGAAACATCGCTTGTTATTTTATTAAAAATAATAAAAATTTGTTTGTTGATAGTTTTAGCTTTTTTTCTTATTGAATATTATAATTAATAAACTCTAGTCGATAGCATTTATAATTTGGAAGATGAAGGTGCTATGTTTAATAGACCGACAAATATAAATTTGGTTTTATAGTGCATTCGTAGTTTATACTTGTCATAATTTAACATGAGTTTAGATATCTTTTTGTGTATATTAAAAAAAATTATTAATAATTTTTTAATAGGAAATTTTTTATTTAATAAATTGCAATAACCTTATAAAACTTTATAAAAATCGAAAATAAAATAAAATCGAGAAATTTTCCATAATTTAACTCTCTATTTTAACTTTTTTTAATTATTAATATAAAATGAAAGATAATTATGTTATTGAATCAAAAAAATTTTGTTTACTCCAAATTTGCATGAGAAATTTTGAAAATAATAAATCTTACCGAATAATGAAAGACACAAACATTTCATTTTTTCAAAAAATAAAGCAAATAGAGTTCGATTGTTAACTGCATCTGCGTCTTGTTTCATCAAAGTTCGCTTTTTTTGCTTTTCTAAAGTTCGAGAGCTATCAAGTAATAATTTAAATTTAATATAATAATAAACGTCATTTTTTAATTTCTCTTTCCATATTAAAAGTAGATTTCTGAATACTAGGTAGGATAGACTTGGTGTGCCTCAAGGATCAGTGTTAGATGCATAATTGTTAATCATTTGCTTTAATTATTTAAAATAGATTAAAAGCTTCTAATTGATTTTAGATGAAACAATAACTTAATTTAATTTTTAATTAACTGGTTTAATATACATATTAACTAGAACAAAACAATAAACGATATTTCTCTATTAAAGTCTATTATCTATTTATTATAAAATATTAAAGTACAATTCACTTAACTTTCAACATCTATCTATTTTCCCAAAAATAGGATTCAAAAAATAATTTCTCTAACTATCGTATATATAAATTGCAGCTAAAATATTTGAACAAATAAATAAAAAATTTTATTACAATTTGAAATTTTAAAATGAAAAATTCCAAAAAAATTTTTTTTAACAATCGCAAAAATGTAATTTTTCTAATGGAAGAGATATGGTGGAGGCGTCTCTTTCATGACTTTTTTAATTTTATAAATATCCAAAAAAAATTATTTGAGAAATATTTTGAAATAAATTTTTATTAAAGTAACTTTTATTTCAAAAAAATGACTAGTTTTTTTTTTTATAGAATATAGATTTAACATTTTTAAAATAAAAAATGTTGGTGTAACATTGGCTTCAGCACCCTTACAATGGAATCAGACAAATTTATATGTATTCGAGAAAAGGTCGGTGACACAGCTCAAGTAGAGATTATAGACTTGAACGACGTAACAAAACCGATCCGTCTTCCGATTACGATTCAGCAATAATGCATCAAACATCATCAAAAGTAATAGTACTTAAAGCAAGCCTAACATCGCAAATATTCAATATTGAAATGCAATTAAAAATGAAAAAATATAATATGAGCGAAGAATGTTTATTTTGGAAATGGATTTCGGTTAACACAATCGGTATAATTACCGAAACAGCTGTGTATCATTAGTCAATGGGAGGCGGCTTTCAGCCTGTAAAAATGTTCGACCGACATGCGACTCTACAAGGCTGTCAGATCATCGATTATAGAACTGTGTCTAAACCATTTGAAGGACATGCTGCTACACATTCATGAATGTGTTTTTAATAAAAATATTCTTTATCTTTATAATAATAAATTTATAGTTTTAATAAATTTTGTTGTTAAGGGAGATGGATTATACTTGTCATAATTTAATTATTTATATTTTATCTTTTTGTGCAACAAAAAAATGATTAAAATTGCTTTCATATATAATTTCTATTTAGCAATTTGCAATCAAATATAAAACTTTATAGCAACTTTTTAATTATATACAATTAACTTGATATAAAGGTAAACTAGAATAAAATCAAGAAATTTATAATAGTTAATAATTAAATTTTAAATCTCAAAATTAAATTTTCTTAATTTGGAATAGATAATGAAAGATAATTGTACCATTGATTTGAAATTTGAAACAAACAAAATTTGTTTGAAAAATTTTGAAAATAATAAAATTTATACAGATGCTTTATTTGAAAAATCAGAAAATGTAAAAAAATTTTTATTAATTATAATTTTTAAATTAATTTTGTAAAAATTTAAAAACAAAAAAAGGCCAAATGTTGTAACTCAAAAGTTTGTATGAGTGCACATATGTTTACAGATAAAATTGCAAATGAGGCAAGTTTAGAACAAAAAATAAGCGAAGCATCAAGTTTCATTGATCTTTATTATGAATCATTGAAAAAGTATTCCTTTTATATTTCCTTTTATATTTAATTTTACCATGCTAAATATAAAAAAATATATTCTTATAATAATAAAGATTGAACAGTGATGAGCATCTAATGAGAAAACAAGAAATAATAGACAGTCTAAATGATACAAATTACTATGAATTGACAAAAGATGAGCTTCTATTTGGTGCTAAAGAATCATGGAGAAATTCAGTAAGATGTATTGGACGTCCTTTTTGGTCAACACTAGAAGTAAATTTAAAACTTATTTAAAGCCAACTAAAAAATATTTTATATTAAAAAAAAACAATTTGTTCAAGTTACTTGATGCTAGAAATGTTAAAACAACAAAAGAGTAATAATAATAATATTAAAAAAACTTGTTAATTTTGTTATTAACTAACTTCTATTTAGAATGTTTCAAGTTTTATGTGAATTTTTAAAATTATCAACAAATAATGGAAGACCCAAACCGATTGTTGTAATATTTCCACAAAGAAAAGGACCAAACAACGATTTTAGGTTTTATTTAAATTTTTAGAAACATTAAAACAATAAATCAAAATTTAAAAACAAAAAATTCTATATCAAAGAGTGTGGAATAAACAATTGATAAATTATGCTTGTTATAAAACTGATGATAATAAAATAATTGGTGATGAAGCTGAATTAGAATTTACCAAAGTATATTTTTGATTATTTTGATTATTTTAATTAAAATTTAAAAATTTCTTTTATTTTTTATTAGATGTGTGAACTACTTGGCTGGAAAAGAGGTAAAGATACAGATTTTAAATTGTTGCCTTTAGTATTACAAGCAAATGGCCAAAAACCAGAAATATTTGAGCTACCAGAAGAACTAGTAATGGAAGTTCCAATTGAACATCCAGAGTTGATTTTAAAATAATAAAAATTTTTATAAATAATAATGATAAAAAAAAAACTTTATTTTTTACAGGTATGACTTTAAAAGTCTTAATTTAAAATGGTTTGTTACAGTTTCAGTTTCATCATTAATGTTAGATATAGGCGGATGCCAATTTACTTGTGCTCCTTTTAGTGGCTTTTATACATCGACTGAAATTGGCCGAGCTTTTTGTGATTTTAATAAATACAATAAAATGGAAATAATAGCTGATAAAATGGGCCTAGACAAAACTGATGTATACTGGCAAGATCGGGTTTTAATCGAGACTAACTTCGCTATTTTATATTCATTTCAGGTATATAAAATACAATAAAAATTTTAATTAAACTTAGTTCAACAAAAATAGTAAATTTGTGTCATGTATAACATTTTATCTTCTGGTTAATATAAAGTTTTGAATACATTAAGTTAAACACATTTCTGTTAGAATTGTTTTTCAATAATAATAAAAAAAAAAGAGATATGTATACTTTTTTAAAAAATAGAAAAATTTATCAATGCAATATTAATAAGGTTTATCTTCGGATAACTACATAGGAAAAAAAATTCAAATTTTAGTTTCTTTAAAATTTTTTAGAAAAAAGTGCTTTAAAAATTAAGTTATTTAGAAAATAGTGGTATATTGGACCAAAAGATCACTCTTTAATATGTTTTTTTTTTAAAATTTGCTCTCTCTCTCTCAGGTACCTGTCACTCGGATATTCCAATTAAATTGCTACCGACCAACACTAATAATATTCAATCACTATCTATCACTGTTTCACTAATAAAAACACAAATGTTAATTAATTTATTTTTTATTAAAAGAAATATGATAGATACATAATTGACCATCACACTATGAGCGAAAAGTTTATGAATTATTATGAAACCGAATTAAAAACACGAAAAGGTTGTCCAACTGATTGGGTATGGGTTGTGTCACAATTAAGCAAAAGTTTGGATCCAACATTCCATATTGAAATGGCCAATTATAAACTAAAACCTTGTACAGAATATCAAATTAGTTTAAGCGAAAGAATGAAAGATTTTATTGATTTATAGTCACAAATTTTAGTTACAAAACTTATAAATTTAATTATCTAATCTTTAAAACAATTTATATAAAAACAAAATTAATTAATTAAATAAAATCCAATTTTATTTTTCTTAAAATTTTTATTTAATGAAATACTTTTTGATATGCAAACTTGTTCTTAGGAATAATTTCTCTTATCCTAGCAAATAATCTAAAAATGTAATGAAATTTTCTACTTTCTATATATTATAACATTTAGAAATAAGATTAAATATTGATTATTATATATTAGATATATGATTATTCTAATTATCAATAAATAAAAAAAATCTAATTAAAAACTTAATTTTATTTTATTATTTTTAACATACAATTGGCTTTTAGATTAAGTTTTTTAATTTAAATTTAGTTTAAATAAAAAAAAAAAAACAATAAAATGTGATCTAACATATAATTGAGCTTTTCTTTTAATTATGTTCACATTTTTTTAAGATGATAAAGCAAAAATTTTCTATTTGAAAGTTATAAACTTTTAATTATAAATTTTTACTTTTAATATATATATATATAATCAAGTAAAATATAATTTAAGACCTATTTTAATTTATATAATAAAACAATATTAGTTATATGATAATATTGTATTATTTAGATTTAATTATTTTTAAATATAGAGTTAATTAATGAAATGAATTTTGATTTTAAACAGTTAACATCTGAATGTCCAGTCATTAGTCAAAAAAATTACTTGACCAACAAAGTTTATTTGGATAAATTGCATCAAAAAGCTGTCAAAGTATTTTCAAAAAAACTAAATTTAATTTCTTAAAAATTTGCAGTCTATTTGAACTATTAAATCATAGTTCATTTTGATTCAACAGTCTCTTAAAAATTTTTATATTATTTTTAGCAAGACTGCGATTCATATATAAATTTAAATTACTTTTAATTATTTTATTTTATCTTAGTCAATTAAATGTACAGAAAATGTTTGTACTGGTTCTTTCTTGTTAAAAACAAGACCATCATTTGTAGAAAAATGCATCGAAGATAAAAAAAACGAAGCAATTGATTTTATTGATCAGTATTATGAATCAATAAATGGGTATGACAATATTTTTATTATTATTAATATTTGACTTGAAATTATAAAAACACATATATCTAACAAACATTTTGAAATTATTATTATAGATTAGACACAAATGAATACAATAATAGAAAAATACAAGTTTTAAACTCAATTGAACAAACCGGTTTCTATGAATTAACCGAATCTGAGCTTAGTTTTGGTACCAAAACTGCATGGAGAAATGCAACTCGATGTCCAAGTCGTATGTTTTGGCCTCAATTAAATCTAATTGATGCTAGAGATAAACATACAACTAAAGAGTATAACATTGTATTTTAATTGACCAAAAAATCTAAAATATCATTATGTTTGTTATTAAGAATGTATGATCAAATATGTGAATTTATTAGATATAGTACTGAAGAAAGAAGCAATATTAAAATGTCTGTAATTGTATTTCCTCAAAGAAAAGCCTTAAATCGTGAATACAGGCAAGAAATTTAAAATTTAAAAGCTACTTTTACGCTTAAATCTGAGACTCTTATTTCAAATCCTTTTTTAGTTTGTTACCACTTTTACTGTAATCTAAAGACTCTCCTCTCTGCTCATAAATCCTTATTTTACATAATACTAAGAGACTGAACATTTTTGTTATTTTCAGAAGTTACTCTAAGAATTAGATTTATTTTTTTTGGCTATTTTTATATATTATTTTGAATAGAAGTTTTGATAGCGATCAAAGATTGATATCAAGATCATTCAAGTCTTTTGGTTCTTATAGTTTATTTAGTATATTCTTTATGAATTAGTTAAATTTTATTTTTTATTTAAAAATATGATTTGGGTAGATTCCCAGGCTGTGCAGAATGGAACATAGCCCTTCTTTTCAGCCGAATGATTGGAAGGTTTGATTATTTTTAAAGAATGAAATTTGAAATAAAGTTAAGATAATAGGTGTAAAAAATTGAATATAGATGTAAACGCTGTTCAAATATATAATTTTGTTTCATAATTATGACCTAGTTATTTTGTATTATTTTAAGAAATAAACAGAATTAAATTGAAAGAATAAATAAAATTATGCAAATAAAAAATTGAATAGTTAATAAAAATTTTTTTTTTTTTTTGTTTTGGGACTTTAGGTAGAGTTTGGCGAGTGACATAATAGGTCGAATGGAGTTTTGAATCTTTTAATTGTTGTTTGACTTGTTATTTCTGACTTATAATTTCCTAATTCTTCCATAATTAGTTTGTGTTCATTTTTACATCCAGTAAACTTTTTAAATAGTATCAAAGATCTGGTTTTTATCAAATCTATTTTGAGGGTTGAGTGGATATCTTGTGTTGTTGTTCTTGGTGGGAAATATTTAACGTGCTTTAGGATACGGTTTTGGAGTATTTGTAGGTCTTTTCCGATTTTTTGAGTCGATGTTATTAGAGGGACAAACGAGTAGTCGAAAATTGATCTAATTAATGTTTTGAAAATAGTAGTAGCAATTTTTGTTGAGTTGAAGAGTTTGAGAGAACGGATTTTTTTGATCAGACTGATTTTGTTTAAAGTTCTTTTTTCAATCGTATCGAAATGTTTTTTATACGATAATTTTGGGTCGAGTTGGATACCTAGATACCAAATCCAACCTAGAAAGGTTGGATTTGGTTCCAGGGGTATATGAGAGTCTTTTAGTTTTAGTTTAATACTGTAGTTCTTTTCGTAGTTAATTCTTTGACCAGCTGTTGTAAAAACGCAGTAATTGGTTTTTGATTTATTGATTGAGATGCCCCACGATTCACAGAAAGAGGTAATTTCGTTTATTGTTTTCTGAAGAATTTTTTGTATTTGTTTGAGAGATTTTGAGCTAGTCCATATCGAGAGATCGTCCGCGAATAAAGCCTTAGAAATTTCTTTCGGTAGATTAACTACAACATCGCTAAAGAAGATCGAAAAAAGAGTAGGCGACAGACAACTGCCTTGGGGTACTCCTGTTAAGATTGTGAATTCTTTAGATTAGATTAATTAGTTAAATTAATTAAATAATAAACAACAACTAAATATAGACCAAGACACTAGATTATTTATAAAAAAAATTATGTTATTTAATTAAATATATATCTATAGTTTAAATAGTCTAAATTGATAAATTATTATCAAATACATAATAATAATAATCTAATCTATAATCTATTTTATAAGAGTATGGAATTCAATGCTAATTGCATATGCTGGCTACGAAATAGATGAAAATAGAGTGATTGGGGATCGAGCTCAAATAGAATTTACAAAAATATGTGAAAAATTGGGCTGGAAAGGCAAAAAAACTGAATTTGATATATTACCATTAGTTTTACAAGCTGATGGACAAGAACCTGAATTTTTCGAATTACCTCAAGAATTGATTATCGAAGCAGAAATAGTTCATCCAAAATATGATTTTGCAAGTTTAAATCTTAAATATTTTCCGGTTTTGTCATTTTCAGCATTTATTTTTGATATTGGCGCATGTCAATTTACATGTGCTCCATTTTTAGCCTATAATTGTTCAAGCGAAGTATCAAGAGCACTTGCTGATCCGAATCGTTATAACAAGCTTAAACAAATCGCTCAAAAAATGGACTTAGATACGACAAATAATGCATCATTGTGGAAAGATAAAGCTCTAATAGAGCTAAATTATGCTGTATTATATTCATTTCAAGTATTTTTTGTTTTTTTTTTTTAATTTATTTAAATTATGAAAAAATTTAATTAGATAAAAATTATCAGAAAGATAAGTTATCAATGGTTGATCATCATACAATGAGTAAACAATTTTTAAGTTTTTTCGAAAACGAGCATATACTAAGAGGTGGTTGTCCAGCTGATTGGATATCCATTAATCCACAATTAAGTGTACATTTAGATGATACTTTTTATTTGGAAATGATCAATTATAAACTATTGCCATCAATTGATTATCAAGTTAGTTTATTCTAATGTTTAAATTTAATAGAATTTATTTATTTTTAATAAATAAATATAAAATCAACCAGATTGCGGCATGGAAAGTTAAAGGAGAATTAGCCAAACTAAATGGCAATAATCTAAAAAGCAATAAATTTAAAAGAATTCTTATGTAAACATTAATATTAATTTTTGAGTGTATTTTTTTTATTGATTAAAAAACTTATAAATAAATTATTTTATATAAAGACTTTGCTTGTTTGCTTCAACCTTGATGAAAATGGTATTAAAAAAAAGAATTAAATGCAGTGTTATTTATGGTACTGAGACGAGAAAATCTGAATTATTTGCTGAAAGTTTAATAAAGTTATTTAACTATGCATTCGATACAAGAGTATATATATATATAACTTTAGAATATTATTTGTAAACAAGGATAAATAAAATATTTGGTTCTAATAAAATAATAGGTTTATTGCATGAATGAGTACAATTTAGATGATTTAATAAACGAATCACTTGTAATTGTAGTAACAAGTACATATGGTAATGGAGATGCACCAACTAATGGCGAGGTGAATAATTTAGTTTATTTTTTGTCAAAAGTGTTTATATATTATTCTCTGATTATAATTTTAATATCATATTTTAAGAAATTTAAACATGACTTGATCGAACTCAAAAACAAAATATTATTATTAAAGTAATCCATTTTATTTGATTGATTTAATAGTGTTTTTATGTTCTCATTTAACTTAAGTTTTTAATTTTAGGAAATCAACCAGCATAATAGATTATGAAAATACAAAGTTTATTTTTAATTTTATTTTGTTAAAAAGAATAAATAAAATGTTAGTTCTATTAGATTTGGTGTATTTGCATTGGGTAGCACTAAATACCCAAATTATTGTTCATTTGGCATACTTGTTGATTCAATTTTAGATGAAATAGGTGCCAAACGGGCTATTAGTATTGGTCTGGGTAATGAAGAAGAAAACCAAGATAATTCATTTAAAATTTGGTCAATTCAGGCGTTTAAAGTAATTCTAATTGAATTTATCATAAATTAGGAAATTTACACACATAGTTAAACAAAGATAAACTAATTTATATTATAATATAGAACATGATTTGTGAATTTTCAATTGATATAAATAAACTCGATTCATCAATTCTAAATCAAGTAAAATTAGAAGAGTCAAGATGGTTTACTGGCTTGTATAGATTAGTAAATGTTGATTACAAAGTCAATACTGATTTAGTTGAAAATATTTCAATATGGAATAAGAAAAAGTTAATCAAATGTAAAAACAAAGAAACTAAACGCATTAATAGTTTTAATTCTGAGTTATATAATTTTATTTTATTCTAAAAATAAATAATAATAATTTTAAATATTTTATTTAAATTTATTTAGAAAAACTATTTTATTATCAAAATTGTGTACATTTGATGAGAATGAAACTCTTGATTATAAACCAGGTGATCATATAGGTGTTTATCCATATAATCGAAAAGAATTAGTTAATTTTGTGCTTTCTAGATGCAATAAAACAGTTAACTTTGATAAATATATAAGAGTTGAAAAACTAAATACTAACTCAGGTAGAATTTATAGTAAAAATTATCAACTTCATATTTTTCAAATTACTAGACTAAAATTAAATTTTTAATATTTATTTTCAATTGAGCTCAGTTGATAGTTTAATGCTAATTATTTATATACTATATAATGTTATTTATATATTATATAAATGCTCTTTTATAACTATTGTTTTAGAATGGGTTGTTCAAGATATATATCCACAATTCACTTTGCGTCAAGCATTAACTAACTTTCTGGATATAACATCACCAATTAAACAACATTTAATAAAATGTTTAATTGAACAAGCAAATAGTCAACAAGATCAAATTAAGCTTAAGTTATTGTCTGATGTAAGAAATTAATATTATAGTTATTAATAAACAAAATAATCTAATTCTCTAAATAGAATAAAGATTTATACAATAAATGGAAAAAAACAAAATATCCAAATTTGATGGATATTTTAGAAGAATTTCCATCATTGAAATTTGAACCTAGTTTTCTCATAGTTGAGTTACCTAAATTACAACCAAGATATTACAGCATAAGTTCATGGCCTAGAAATAATAAATTAAACTATGTTGATTTGACTTTAGGAGTTATAGAATACAAGCCAGTTGATGGAAACAATATTCATTATGGTGTTTGTTCAAAATGGATTGAAACTCTTGATCAGGAAACTATTATACCTGTTTTCATAAGAGAGTAAATATATGAAAAATTTTATTTTTTATAAATAACTTATTAAAAAGAAAAGCATCCAAAAAACTTAAATTATCACTGCTTGTAATCTAAATCAAAATTTGATTTTTCATCAAAATTTTCAATATACTCAATAGCATTGATATTTATTAATATACTTATAATTAAAATTAGAGCAAAAAGTTTTCATCTTCCTGAAAACAAAAAAGATTCAATAATCATGATATGTACTGGTACAGGTATTGCTCCATTTAGAAGTTTTTGGCAGAAAAGAAAAATTGATATTATTACAAGTTCACATGAAGAATTTGGAGATATGTATATTTATTTTGGTTCGCGTTATTCAAAATATGATGATTTTTATAAAAATGAATTAGATCAACTACTTGAAATGAAAATAATTAAATCTGTTAGAAAAGCTTGGAGTAGAGACTTGAGTAGAAAAGTTTATATTCAAGATATTTTAGAAGAAGATGGTCATCTAGTATTCGATTTAATGTTTAATAAACAAGCACATGTTTACATATGTGGTGAAATAAATATGGCAAATGATGTCAAGTCAAAAATAGTTAAAATAATAAACAAGTATGGAAATATGAGCATTGAGAGAGCAAATGAATTTATTGATCACTTAAAGGTTATTATAAATTAGATTTATTATAAAAAAAATATTTATTTTCTTTTTTTAAACACATAGCTTCTAATTAGTATATTTAATTATAATTCATAATAGTTAAACATGAATTTAAGGTTTTTAAATTTACAATAGAAATTTAATTTGTTAAAATGTTAGTTAGGTAATTAATATACTATAATTTTAAAAATAACTATGAATACATCAATAAGTATAAGTATTAAAATGAAAGTTTAAGAAATCAACTTCCATATTTTTAAAATTTAAAATGAAATCTAATCTAATTATTATTTATTTTATAAATTAATTTAGAATAAATCAAAATATCATGAAGATTTATATAATGTTTTGGTTAATTGAGTAAAAATCAAAATTAAAAAAACTTTTTTTAAATAAATATATTAAATAAATTTTTAAAAAATAAAATTAAATAAATCAAAAATCCAGTCTTCTTCAGAACTTTTATTTCTAATTAAATAAATGTATTCTTATAAGTTTAATTATAATTAATTTACATATAATCTATAAGCACCAAAATCTAGTGTCATTTATTAAAGTGCATAATTATTTTTATCAAGTTCCAAGGATTGCTTAGAACTGGATGGTATATTTTAAAAATTATTTGTTTTTACATCGCCATAAGCTAATAATTTATTAACTTATTTCGAAATCTATTTTAAACCAATATCACTATAACGTTTATTAAAGCACTTTTATTAAAATATTTTTCTTATCTATTACATTTCAAAGGTTGAGTGCTTTGAAAAGTCTCCATGTTTTAATTTTAAACAATAAAAAGAAAATTTAATTGTTAAAAATGTAGCATAAAATTAAAATTAAAACTGTTTTTCTGATGACTATGCCTTATTATAAAACATTCTTTTTACTTTTTGATTTATTTGTAAAGATTTTCTATAACCTGTAAAAGTTTAAGATTACACCAGATTGCAGTCATTTTTGTTTCAGTTCGCTTTGAAATGTGCTACATTTTAATTAATAAAATGATATTAATATCAACATTAATTAGTAATTGTCAAACGTAATATATAATCCGTATCATAGTAGCCCACTAACTTTGAAAGATAATTTTTTATTAGAATTGATAGGATTATTGAGCTTTTAAAAATATGAAATTAAAGTTTTTTTTTAGGAATTTATTATTTTATATTAAAAATCATGTAGATGTAGCTTTTACAAAAATATATTTTAAGTTTCAACTTTTAACACAACTAAAATAATAAAAATTTGATTGATTATTTGAGCATTTTTCTTTATTAAATAATTTGTTTTTTATTTGTTTATTTGAGTATAAATAATAGACCGGGGTCCAAAGCATTGATAATTTGGCTAATAAAGAAGGTATTATGTTTAATAAGCCTTCAATACTGTTTGGTTGTATAAAAGCATTATAAATAGAAACAAATGCGTAAGGAGACCATGATATTAGAAAACCACTAATTAAAATCATCATTAATTTGGTTAAATTCAATTCAATCATCCTTTTACGAGTTTGAACACAATTTTTGTATCTATAAACAACTATGAACGGCATCTTTTCAATCTTTTTTTAAATTTTTAAATTTCTATTCTTTTTTAAATTATAAAATAAAATTCAAATTTTATTTACCAATAAAAATAATTTTGTATTCATGAATATTATTATAAACAATGGAATTAAATAGACAAATATAAACATGCAAAAATTGTAGCTAATAACATTAAATGATCTTTCGTTTAATTCAACACTACAACTTGTTTTAACTTCTTCTAGAGAATAATAAGACCAACCAAATATTGGCATTATAGACCAAAATAAACCTATGCAGACACTTAATCCAATAGATAATTTGGTTAACAAAATTTCATTTTTTTTTGAACCAAAAGGCTTACAATTTATGTAAAATCTTATTTAAAAAAAATTCTAATATTAAATTCTAAAATATTTTTTTAAATAATCTTATTTCTTTATTATTTGATTAAAAAATCAATGGTGTTTGATCATCTATATATACTCTCAGTTGTTGGGCGTAATTTAAAAATAAAATATTTATATACCTTTCAATTGAAATAAAAGCCATTAAATAAATGCTGGTACATCCAACAAAGTACATAACAAATCCACTTATTATACATCCAAATTGTTTAAATATCCATCTTGTTTGTTCAAGAACATATATTTAATTATACTAAAATTTAATAATTGTAAAATAATTACCTGCAATTATAATTAGCCAATATAATAAATGGATATTCAAATAATGAACCAAAAAAGTTAAACAAAGTTAATGTTATAATTAACTGGTTTAAATTTGTTCTCAATTGTTTATATTTATAAAATGCATACAACAATAAACCATTGAATATTAAACTCAATATTAATACTACACTACTGTAAACGCTGACTAGTTTAAGCTTATTACAATCTACTGGAGATTCAAAATTATCTATTATTTTATTTGACGTGTTTAAATATTTAAAAATCATTTTATAAATATATTTTATTTTTTTCTATTTATTGATCTATAGAATGGAAATTATAAAATACTGCAATAATAAATAAATAATTAATTACATATTTTAAAATTGCGTCTTTTGATATTTATATAAACTTGTATTTAATTTTAATTATAATCTTTACTAAATTAGATATTTTTATTTTGATTCTATATATAATTAAAACTGTTTCAAATATTTGTCACATTTTAAAACCAATAAAAATAATTGCTGTAATATAGACTATATTGAGTAGATTTTTTTTTAGTATGAATTAAAGACTTTTAAGACATTTAACCATTTAACCAGCATATAAATAATTCTTTTTTTTTAATTAATAAGTATTAATTTTATCTAATAGTTAAAACTTAATATGCATATACAAAACTTAATATTAAATTTTAATTAATTGAAAATAACATTTAAGTATATAGGATTAAAATTTAAGAATAAAATAAATCCGATTTAATTTAAAATTATATTAAATTAAATAATGAGATTTTAAAGAATGAATTCAAAAACAAAATATTATATTCAATTTACTAAATATTTAAGCTAAATGCTTTCTGTATAAGACATTTCTGTGATTTATGTGTATGTCAATTATATATGTATACATATAAATATCAATATTTAAAAACAAAAAAATTAGAAAATATAAATTTTTTATTGACCTATTACAGTATATTGAATATAACTATAATAGAAAGTATTTTAAATCATTATACAGTATATCTCTTCAAATTATAATTAAACCTTTGCTTAAATTATTAGATTGCAATTTATAAACTGTATATGTCTGAATCAATTTCAAATAAGGCAAAAAGAATTAAAATATGTATTTAATATAACACATTAAAAAACTTGTATTTGTAATTTAACTTGTACTTTTATTCAAATAATAATATTATAAAATCATTGACTAGACCTTTGCAACCATTCAAACTTATGAAGGTAAATTTGAAAAGAAAATTGAAATTTTTTAAAATTTATAATTAAAATTAAAATTTCCCTAGAAAAAAAAACTATTTTATTTATTTAATTAAAATAAAACAAAACTTTAATTCTTTAAACATTACATTTGAAAGCTTTTTAAATTTTTAATCTTTAAGTACCTATAATTTAAAAAAGTCAAGCTTTATGTTATATACTTGATATTTTAAAAAAGTGTTTTACAATTTTTAGATGAATATATTCGCAACATAATACTTTTTTTTTTACTTTAATTACAATTTTAGTTTATAAATGAATATTGTTTAATTATGTAATATATAGAATTTTATCTAATTTGGCATATTTATTCTTAAGAAAAAATATTAAGATATTCATAATAAGAAAATTAAAGTCAAATGTTAGCTACTAAAATTTTATATTTACTTTTTTGATTTTAAAAATTTAAAAAAAATCTTTATATGAAATAATAAATCATTTGAATACACCCAATTTTTTTCTGAAAAAAAATGTTAAAAATTTTATTTTTAATTTTTTTAAATACAATTTTTATTAAGTCTGTTAAAAGTAATTAAATTTTTTTATTCTTGATAACATAATATAATTAGAATTACATTTAAGATGAAAAGAAATATCATACAGCCTTTGCGCCAATGCGTGATGGAATTAAACTAGCAGTGGATTATTATTTGGATGATGCTTCACCAGATAAATATCCAGCAATATTAGAAATGACACCTTATGGTCGAGGAGATGATGGAAAAAATTATCGAGTTGAGGCAGAATATTGGTATCAAAACGGATACGTATTAATAATCGCCGACTGTCGTGGAACTGGAGATTCAGAAGGTGATTTTAAATTTTTGGCTCGTGAAGGAGAAGATGGATATGATTTGATTGAATGGATTAGTAAACAACAATGGTCGAACAAAAAAATTGCAATGCGTGGCTCATCTTATTCGGGAACAAATCAATTGTTTACAGCAGCAAAAAAACCAAACGAGTTAAAATGCATTACACCAAGTGCTGTGTTTGGAAGACCATTTTTAAATTCTCCAAATCTAGGAGGCGCTTTTATCTTATATTGGATGTTTATGGCTAATACAGTAATGAAAACAAAATATCAATTTAAAGATTTTGTAAAAAATACATCTACTTGGCTTCACCATCGTCCATTAAATACAATGGATTCTTATGCAGTTGGTAGAGAACTACCACTTTTTAGAACTATATTAGAACATCCAACACTAGACTCATATTGGAAAAAACTTTTGATTAGTGATAAAGAATACTCTAATATAAATATTCCTTCTTTGGCTTTTACTGGAGTTTTCGATTTTGGATTATCAGGAACAATTTTACATTATGAAAATTTAAAAAATTTCAGTTCCAACAAAATTGATAGATTTATTTTTATTGGACCTTATGCACATGCAACTGCACCCCATGGGGGTTACAATTATTTAACAGGTGAACCAGTGAAAAAAATTGGTGATGTAGATATTGAACAGAATGGACTTTTACCTGCATTAAAAATGCACAAAGAATTCTACGATTGGTGTCTGAAAAATATGTCTAGGCCAAACTGGAAAAATGAAAATATTTATGTGACAGGATTAAATAAATGGTTCAATGGACAAAGTTTTTTTTTGAATAAAA
Organism: Brachionus angularis; assembly: GCA_021432725.1. Taxonomy (NCBI): domain Eukaryota; kingdom Metazoa; phylum Rotifera; class Eurotatoria; order Ploima; family Brachionidae; genus Brachionus; species Brachionus angularis. Next base: position 2,123,415 of record JAJVDD010000007.1, read on the forward strand.
AAAAAGAAAGTTATCTTTATTTATCCAGCCTTGGTAAAGCAAATAGCATAGATGGAAATGGAAAATTAACTTTTGATATACCAAAAAACGAGGATAAAGATGTTTACACGTTTAATCCTAATAAACCTTTTCGTAGTGATGATTCTAAAAAAAATTTACTTGATTTTGTTGATTTTAGAAATTATTTGAATAGAAACGATCTTTTAGTTTATACCAGCGAAATTTTAAAGAGTCCTTTTACCATATTTGGCGATGTTGAACTTGAACTTACTATTTCTTCTACAACAAAAGATACAGATTTTATTGCGTTTATAATGGATGTTCACGAGGACGGCCGTTCAATCAGAATGGGTCAACAATTTTGTAATGTTTTAAGAACAAGATATAGAGAAGGCTATGATAAAGAGGTTTTAATGAAAGAAAATACTAGGTTTAATATAAAAATTAGTATAAATCATTTATTTCACACTTTTCTACCAGGACATAAAATACGTTTAGTAATAACTAGCAGTTTTTATCCATGGGTAAGTATAAATCCAAACACTGGAAATCCGATTCAGACCGATACTGATGAGCCTATTATTAGCAACCAAACTATTTACTATGGTGATCCGAATAATAATATTTATAGTCGAATCAAATTTATGTCTTTGATTCCAAACAATTGTAATATGATTTTTAATCAAAATCAATTTTTTTTAATTTTTTATTCTTTAATGGTATATTTTAAAACAATCATTTTGCCTTAATTTTATCAAATATTATATAATTTATTAATTATTATATATTTGCTTGAAGTTTAACAGATTAATTTGAATTCAAATGTTTTAATTACTTCATAATTAATTAAAAAAAATATAAAAATCTTGGGTCTTACTGGCCAGTTAATTATTTAAAACAAAAAAATTAAAAATTATGGCCAGGTAAATAAATATACAACCAAATGAAAAATTTAATGTCTATTTTTTAATCAAGTCTATTAAAACTAATTATTGAGCTTATTAATCAACTGGAAAACTTTTTTCTATTGGGATTTTTCATCATTTAAGTTTTTTTTTATACCTGAAGTTTGTAACCTTCTTGGTTTACCTCTTTTTTTAATAGCTGGTTCTATGACATCAGCTACATTTTCATGTAATTTTATTGGATTTAAATCTGCTTGTTCAAAATTTTTTGCTCAAATCTTTCGGCTATTTCTAATTTCTTTAATATTTCTTTTTAATTTATTGAAATTATAAGCATTATAGTCCAGATAATGAATTATTAACATCCAGCGATGAAAAAAAAATAAGAGCCAAAAAAAGCAAAAAAGAGTTAAGAAACGATTATTAATTGATTGAGAAAAAATTAAATTTAAATGGAAAAACTTTCTTTTTTTTTTAAATTTTATTAATTAATTAAACAACTTATAAAAATAATAAAACAAAAAAAAAACAAAAATTTATTTCTACATTTATTTTATTTATATTTTATTTATAATAACTCAGATACTTCTTTCATAAAATCTTCATAAGCAGCATCAGTTGATTTATTATTAGTTTTATTAACATCTTTATATTGTTGCTGTTGTTGTTGTTTATAAGAATAGTCATAGTTTTGCTGATTTCTGTGAAATTGTTCATGATGTTGTTGATGACTAGTTTGGTGAGGAGTTGTTGCATTTTCTCTTCTAACTAGTAAACTAGTTGGAACAAAACGTGTCACTTCGGCTATTTTATTTCTCAAAACTGGTTTTGCTTCAATTGTAGTAGTTTGATTTTGATTAGACGTTGATTGTATTTGTTGAGATAATTGTTGCTGTTGCTGTTGTTGTTGTCGAATAGCATTTTGTTGATAAATTTCTTGTGCAACTCGACTTGCTTGTTGTTGAATTTTCATTTGTAAATTACTATTATATTGTGGTTTATTAGCTTGAGTATACTGTTGACCAGCTAAATATGTTTGATTAAACTGATTAATTTGATTTGAAGAAGAAGATGAAGATGAAAGAAGAGTTTCATTAGTAAATCTAATTTTTTTAGTTTTATCACTTGGTATTGATTCATTAATGGTCAATCCGGTCTCAAATTCGTCATCATCGCATTGAAATTCAGATAGATCAGGAGGTGAACCAGGTGGAGGTCCAGGCGCTTTGTTAATTAATTTTGAACATGAGTCAGAAGTTTTTAAAATGCTTTTAGGTGTAGTAGATTCAGTATTAGTATTAGATGGAATAGAAGACGCTGGTGGTGGTGGTGGAGGTGGTAAACCAAACGGAATTTCATAAGCACTCACAGGTAATACAGCCGGTTGATTGTCATCTGGTAAAGGTATTTCATCTAAATTAACTTTTTTAGCTTTCATAATCGATTCATGAGTTTGTTTAAGCAATTCGTGTCTTCTATCATAGTCTAATTCAAGTTGTTTCAATTCATAAGCAAGTTTTGCATCTTCTTTTTGATAAAATTGATAAATTTTTTTAAATGAAAATTTCAATTTTCTTCTCTTTTCATTAATAACAGTGCTTGTGTATGGTGGCGGATTGTTTGTATCATATTCCAATTTATCCAATTGATCCAATTCGTTTAGAATTGTTCTTGGATCTTTTTGCTTTATAACTGCTTCTCTCACTTGTTGACGCTGTTTTTTATTCTTTTTTAATTCTTTTCGTCTTGCTTCTTTTCCTTTTTTAAAATTAATTAATTATAAATAATAATTATTTTAAATATTAAATAAACTCAATTACTTGCTTGATCAGTTGGATTTATGAATTTACCAGCTTTGGTACTATTAATAGATCTACGACCCATTATTTGCAAATAATTTAATTAAAAAACTATATAAAAATATTTAAAAAAAAATGAAACTTCAATAAAATAATTTAATTCACATTTAATATATATTTATAATAAAAAAAAAATTTTCAATTTTTATCTGAATTAGATTCACATTTTTTTTGTTTGAGGTTTAGTTTCAAAATAAATTGAAATTTATAAAATATTTTAATTTAAAATAAAATCATTTTTATATGAAAAGGTTAATTGTTGACAACATTTCAAACATATAACCAAACAAATTAATCAATGGCAAATTTAAATTTATTAATTATTTGAGATTTTAAATTATCAAAACTAATTAAATTAGCTCAATGGAGAAACATGTTTCTAACTCAATTCATGAGGCCGACTTAATAAGCTGAATTTATGAAAAATGTTAAAAATTTTTCTAGAGATCAAGTTAATAAAAATTAGATTATTTAAGTTTATTTTAATTTTGTTAAAATATTTTATTTAGATTTGAATATTAGAGAATTAATTACTAGATATAAGTTTTAGAACATTGTTTTTAAACACTAGTAGTATTTATTACTATAAAAACAATGTTAATAAAATTTTAATTTAAATTTTAAACAATTAAATTTTTTTGATAAAAGAATTATCTCATTAAGTCTTAGAATAAAAATAGTTTTAATAATTTTTAATTTAGAACTAAACAAGATTTTATATTATAATTTTAAGAATCTAACTAAGTGAAAAATCTAGCTATAAATGCTTAGAATACAAGTTTTTAATGATTCTAATTATTAGAATTTGTATTTAAGAAATTTTTTATTTATATATGAATCGTTTTATTTTAGAAAAAAAATGATCTTGTGGGAACAAATTATTTTTTATTAAATAAAAAATCAAATATATTAAATAATGGCATGTATTTAATATATAGACAAAATATATTTATATTAAAGACTAATTTAATAATATATAAAAAACTATTTTATTTAATTTTATAGACTGATTAGTTTTTAATTTATGACTATTGATAATATAAATATCAAACTATTTTAATTTTATTTTTAGACTAAATTTATTTAATTTAAAAACTAAAGAAATTTTTAATTTTAAACTATTTTATTTATTTTTCGATTCAAAAAAATATATGTTTTTATTACAAAATCAATTATAAAAATGTAAAATAAAGAAAAAAATTCAAAAATAAATCATTATTGAACTAGCAATGTTTTTTTTGATTTAGATACTCTTCCTCTTTTTCTTTTTTGTCCAAGAAGAATATTTTTAGCTTGTAATGGGATTTCGCATAATTTGTTTCTAGCAGCAATACCGATTATATGTTTACAAATATAATTTTTTTGATAAAACGGAATGCCTTTCTGAATTGGACAACTGCAATTGCTATTTTCCCAAGCGTCTTTGTTGAATTCTATTAGCCAAATAGACGTTTCATATTTTCTAAATTCTTCATAGTTTTTCCATTCGCACTTGACACGAAGATCGATAAATTTTTCAATTGTTGATTTATCAAAATCACCAAATTCTTCATCATATTTTGATGATGGTGTAAAGTATACTTTTTTATCGTTTATTTTAAGTATTTTTATCTCTTTGTTTTGTGCTACCCATTGATAAGCTGATGTCCATATAGGTAATGTTATATCAGGTTTTAAAGCAAATGATTTACCCTCTTCAAGAAGACCATTTTTTTAAAATAGAGTCTTTAATGCAGCTTAAAAATTGCCCCAAAGATATACGTTCTCTAAATGTTTCTTCTTGTTTTATGACATTATTGGTAGCCTCTAATGCATTATTGGTACTAGGGAATCCGTTAGCATAGCCTTCAAACCAGCCTTTTAAAGATGTTGTCCATTGTTCTTTGAAATATAATAAAAAATTAAACAATTATATGAGTTTTATCAAAAATTTCCAGTGGAGTGTTTCAAACTTAAATTAGTAAGTGTGTATAGTATTGTAGTATTAATATTGAGTTTAATATTCAATGGTTTATTGTTGTATGCATTTTATAAATATAAGCAATTGAGAACAAATTTAAACCAGTTAATTATAACATTAACTTTGTTTAACTTTTTTGATTAAACAATTTGGATGTAATAATTGTTAATAATTAATAACAAACATATATAATTTTTTTTTTTTTTTTCATAATCGTTTTCAATTGAAATTTTTGAAAAATTTTTTGATAATGTTAAAGTATTTTTACACGACGGTTCCCACTCTTTCCTTTTTTGTTTATCAAAAATTTTTGAAAACCGCTTTAGTAATTGTCTTATTTTGTTGAAACTTTTGCGCTTGATCATCAATCAGAGAAAAATAATAAATTAATTTTTTCAAAACTATTTGATTGATTATTTTAAAAAATAAAAAAAAAATAAAAATTAAAGATGAAAGATCCAAAAAAATCAGAATATCAGAACCAATTAGAGAAGTTTATATTACATGTAAAAAAATCAAATTAAGATGAGAAAAAATTCCTAGACACTTAGTCAGAAACTCGTCAAAATATGCATAACATTAGAGAAAGTTTAGCAAAATACCCAGAAGGAAATTTTGGAAGAAAAAGTTTAAAAATTATAATTTCAATTTTTAATTTAATATCATAATTTGATTTTTTTTAAATTAATTTTTCAATAGATTGATGAGCTTTTAAGAGCTGATTCACCAAAAATTAAAAGATATTTAAATCAACTAATTGACTATAATAAATTAGATCAAAATCACGTTGAAAGAAAATTGAAGGCATTTAAAAAAAAATCAATTTTTAAAAAATTATGCCTACGAAAAATACAATATCAAATACGAAAACTTTGCCTCTTTTATAGTTGATGCTAAATAGGATTTATTACGGAATATTTTTACCTAGGTATCTAAAATTAATACATTTCGTATCTAAAATTATCTGAATTGGTATCTAAATTAATTTATCCAGTATCAAATTTAATTTATCAAGTATCTAAATTAATTGATTAAGTATCTAAAATAATTTATCTAAGCAGAAACTAAATCATCATCTTAATCCAAACAGTTTTAGAATTACCAAAAAAAAATTTAAAGGTAAAAATAAAGAATACAATGTATAAAACTAATTTGATGATTAAAAAATCGTAAAAGTTTTTATTTTTCCTTATTTTTTACTCTTTATTTTCCATTTAATCGAATATTAAATTAGATACCAAAAAAAAGATTTAGATACTAAATAAATTAAATTAGATACCAAAAAAATGATTTAGATACTAAAAAATAGATACTTCATTATTAGATACTAAATAAACTAATTTAGATACCTGAGTAAAATACAAGCCGATTTATTATTAAGTCAAATTGATTTGAATTTTGTTCTAAACCAACAAATCCAAAAAAAAACCAACCTTAATTCTTCTGACGAAAAATTGATAAGCGAGAAAGAACGAAGCGAAAGAGAAACGAGCGTTTATCGAAAATCAAGGTGATTGGGTAGAAAAAAAAATATAAAATCAATTTTAAATTATCAGTTAATAATTTATACAATTTACATATTTCAATCTTTTTATAAATAAACTAGCTCTTAAAATCAAATGCTTGAGCATTTATAAAGGCTTGTAGCTTTTCGATTTGAATCTCTAAACCGCCTTAAAATATTAAATGATCCATTTTAATTTTAAAATTAAATATTCGTGAACTAAAATATTATAATTTAGAAGTCATTCTGGTTTATTAGAATTAAAATCTTTTTCTGAGGTAACAAAATTAAAACAACTTTTTATATATATTTATTTTTTAATTATTCTAAAGTTGTTAATGCTAGACTACAAATTTATAAGTTTTCTAATATTTATTATGTAATACAATAGAATATTTAAGAAAAAGATCCAAACTGAATGAAAGAAAATTAGTTAAGTATAATCTTTAACTGAATGCTAAATTTTTCTAAATTGTTAATAATTTAATTTTATATAATCGATCATACTGGTTAAAGAAAAAATGTCGTTAATCTCAATACTTCAGAGTATATTATTGTATATTTTCATGTGTTTTGATAATCTACATATTATATCTATTTTAAGCCAAAGTATGCCTTTTATAATAATTTTTGACACTTTCTACCTGTAATATCTCTTCAGGTAAACGTCACATAGTCAAACCAAGCATATATTCTGAATCAGCGTTGTCTGTTTTAGAAGAAACAATTTTAAAATGGATATGCCAAGAGTAAATTTTTTTTTCCAAAATTTTACCAAAAAGTTGCCAACTTTGAGCAGCTCTAGTATGACCAAAGCATCAAGGCAAAACTAAAAAACGGGTTTTGCGCACACCTCCTCGTCAAGGGCTATCGAATGAGCCATCGTGTGTAATTATACCGCGTTCCTGAGCCGAAATAAAAATGCTGCATACAAACAAACAAACAAAGTTGAACCCTACCGCAAATATATATTATAGAAGAAGAAGAATATGAATAAAAAACTAAAAATTTTTTTTCTTTATTCATATAACTAATTAAATTTTTATATTGATTATTTATTATTGAATTTTAAAAAAAATGACTATTTATTAGAAATAAATTATATACGTCCCTTCCATACCTCCCCTACAATAATGTACCTTCCCTAAAATACAACAAAATAAACTTTTGGTTTAAAATGGATTGATCTGTATTCAAATTTAACAATAGATTCAAATTATTCTAAATGTTTAGATCAATTCAAATATTATAGGTCAGACAAATTAGAAACATATCCTTATTTAGATACATATTCAAGTTATTTTAAAAAAAATAAAATATTTTCGGGAATAATTACTCTTGGGAATATATAATTACGGGGATAAAAAAAAATTGGGATAATTTCCAGTTTTTTTAAATTTCGGGAAAAAAAACGGGGATATTTCTCTTTCTACCGTCATAAAAGATTCTCAAGAGATTTTACAATCTTGCGAAAAATTTAAAAAATTTATTTTTTGAAGAGGAGAAAATTTATTTATACTCATGTGATTTCGAGTCGTTATATACATTATTACCGAATATTTAACAAATAAAACAAATTTATTTACAAATAACAAATATTTTAATAATGTTGCCTTTAATATTTTTTTAAAAATTATATTTGAAAATGGTATTCTAAATTACTATATAATGGATATAGTAATTTAAATCAAAATTCTAGAATGATGTAATAGAAGTTTTTAACTAAAGAAAAGTTTAGCCCAATATGCAGAAATAAATTTTGGAACCAGAACGGTAGTTTAACTAATTTAAATATTATTATTCTCACCATTATTATTGTTAACTTTACATCATTTATAAACGATTATGAAGAGGAACTCTTATTTTTATTTTTTATAAAGTATCAAAAAAATTAAGTTTTATGTTAATATGAGATCCAAGATGGAGAAATGATAAATTTTATTTAGTTTATGTGTACGATCTTTTGATAAGAGGACGAAATTTTGCTGTAAATAAAAAATTTTTTATCGGAAACTGTTAACGTTAAAAAACTAACTAATGATAATTATGATGACTTTTTTAAATATGGTATATTTTAAATATCTTCGATTTCCTCAGAAAATGAGATTGTAACAAGGTATTCGATTAAACAAATTCCAAAATCACGAAACCACAATGTTTTTATTGATCAAAAAAATAATAGACTCTTAATTTTTAAATTAGGGTCTATTTTTATTTGATTTTTTTTCGGAAAGTAACATAAATTTTATTTTTATAATATTTAAACATTTAACTAAAAAATTAAATAGAGAATAAATAGATTTTCAATATAAATATTAAATTAAATTAAAGTATTTAAATTTAAAGATATATTAAAATTTAATTGTTGATTTAGAACTTTTATCAGAAATTTTATATAATACTTAATGCATTTTGTTGGTAAATTTAGAACAAACAACAGCTGTTACAGTATCTGGTATTTTTTAAATTAAAACATAAAAATTACTAAAAGCTAAATGTTTTTATTGTTTTAAATATGGTTATTATTTTAAAAAATATTTAAATAAAAATTTATTAATATTTAATTTAATATTGAGTATAAGCTGAAGCGAATTCTTCACTTGAAACATTACCATCACCGTTGGCATCAAAATAAGCTTTTAATTCATTTTCACTGATTGGTTTTTCACTACCAGTGTAATTATTAAGAGTGGCTTGGGCTTGTTCAATAGAGATTAAACCACTGCTTTCAGCTGATGTAATAGAGCCTAATTGACTGCCTGAAGCTTTTGAGGCATCAAAGCTGATACCTAAACCGCTTAAGTATGATCTGTATTCAGATAAACCAGCTCTATCTAAATCAACTAATCTTAAAGCTTGTAAATCACCTTCTAATTCTGGTAAACCAGTAGCCTGTTGGGCTGGAGCAGCTAATTGTTCTGGAGCGCCAAATCTTCTTACAGCAGCCGAGAATTCTTCTTGTCTTATTAAGCTGCTTCCATGTTGTCTTAAATATTCAGCTGGATCCGCTTGTGTAGTACCTAAGTTTTTATATTGACGATTAACTTCAACTTCTGGATTTTCCCATTGAATTACTAAATTTTTTGGGTTTGGTAAAACACAATCAGCTTCAGCTGGTTGGAACACAACTCTTCTTTTTGTTGTTTATAGCCTAACCATTTTCTAAGAATACTTGTTGTGGTTTTGGTGGAATAGCTGGTAATCTTTCAACAACTACTTTTCTGTCTGGTGGTGGTAAAACTTTACCTGGAACTAATACTAATTTATCACCAACTTTTGGTGGTGGTTGTGGTGGAGCTTCACGTAAGATTACTGGAGCTGGGTTAGCTGGCTTTGGTGGTGCTTGTCTAACAACCAATGGTGGAGCTGGGGCAATTTGCCTGTTTGGTAATTGTTTAATGAGTAAATCGCCTGGTTTTGGGGCAGCTGGTGGTTCCAAAAATTTGTATTGAATTTCTTGAATATATCTTATTTTATCAGTTGGTCTTTTTCTAATTATTTCTGGGTTTGGATCATTGTTTAATTTGTATTGATCTAATGACAATGGTGGTAAAAATCCACAACCACTTGATGAAGCTTGGGCAGTTTCACCACTGTAAATACCAACAGTTCTGTATGATGATGATTCAGATGAGAAATCGTCGTATGAAGCCATTTTTATTATTTTAAATAATTATATAATTTTTATAATGAATACATTTTGTTTTCAATTATTATTTATACGATTTTTAGAACAAAAGATATCTACTCATGCATGTTTTTCTTTTTGATTCTATATTTAATCATTCAATAATTTCAATATATATTACCAAATTACTATTTATTTTGCTTAAATATTTTTTCTATCAAATAAGGAATGTGGAATTTTAATATTTTTTTTCATCATTTTTCAATAATTTCAATCAAGCTGAACTGAATTCTTTTAAGTCAATCAATATCTCTTCTAAGAAAATTTTCAATTATATACAATTTACTAAAAAAGAATTGAAAGCTTTTTATAACTAAAAATACTAATGAAAATAGTAACAAATATGAATTTTATCTTAAGCAGAAATTCTATCGTTTATTAATTAAATCTAGTTAAAATACCTAGAATGAAAATATTTTTTTGTAATTAGTCATAACTGGTTGTGCAGTCTAACATATATTAATGATTTTGAGATTTATTTATGCTTATTCCCAGTCAATTTTTTAGGAAGATATCAGAATATGTCGGAAAAAAATCAATATTTCTGATCGGAAATTCTAGGAAAGTGGGACTAATTCCGATAGTTTCCGAAGATCCCGAAATATCCGAGCTTTTCCTTACAAATACTTTTTTAGATTTTTTTTTAGATTTTGTTTTATTTTATAAAGTTTAAATATTAAATTATTAGTTAAAAATTTTATTTCTTTTTACTCTGCCTGATATTTAAATCGTAAAAATACTGTTTTAATACTTTAATTGGATCGAAATTTTGATCATCTTTAAGAGATTTTATAAAATCTAAAAAATCATTTATTAAAATAATTTATAATTATTTTATAAATTATTTTAATGGTATAAAAAAATTTATACCACATTAAGAGTTTATTAAATCACCGTGGTTTTTGATTAATTCATCACAATTAAGCTTTATTAAATTTTCTTCTGGAAAAAAATGTCGAATAAGACGTAAAAAGACTGTTCCTAAGCTTGTTTTAGAATAAATTTTGAGAACAATTGTTTGTTTTTCATTTTTCTAAATAAAAATGTTTGGATAATTAGATGATAATATTTCCTAAAAATCAAATAAAATATATTTAAACTAGCTCTTAAAATCAAATGCTTGAGCATTTATAAAGGCTTGTAGCTTTTCGATTGGAATCTCTAAACCGCCTTAAAATATTAAATGATCCATTTTAATTTTAAAATTTAATATTCGAAAACCAAAATATAATATTTAAGAATCTTTGCCTTTGCCTCTTTTACCTGTTTCAATCTTATTTGTATCTAAATCAGTAGAAACATTACTACTTTTACTTGAATCAAGATTTGATGCCTCTAGATATTCTGACTCAGCAGTTTTATCATTTATAGTTTGTTCTATTAATTCCTTATCTATTTTCAAAATTATAGGTATTTCAAATTAAAAAATTTATTAAAAAGTTTTTGCTTATATAATATTTTTTCAAGTTAAAATTTAAAATTATTTTAGATATTTATAAAATATAATTGATAAGTTTTAAATGAAAAATATTCATTAAAAAATTAATTAGAATATTCATTAATGCTTTTAGTGTTTAGTTTAATAAATTAGAAGTTGATTAAAATAATTAGATTTTAAATATTATACAAAAATATATGCCTTTTCTTAAAATTTATTAGAAACAATATTAAAATGTATATTCTAAAAAAAATTTTTTTTTTCTAAAATTTTACCAAAAAGTTGCCAACTTTGGGTCTATCCGGTAGTGTTATCAGCTGATAACATTTTTGGTTATCAAAATTATTATGACTGCTTTTGTTATTAAAGTGATAACCAAAAATGTTATCAATGGTAATGTTATCATTTTTGATAACAAAAAGTTTTTACTGATAACCAAATTCCTTTTTTGATAAAAAAAAATTTAAAATATTTATATTTTTGACCAAAATAAAGAAATTTATTTAAAAAATGGCTTATAAATTTGATATTAAAGAAACAATTGAATAAACAGTTACTACAAAAAGTTTCCGACCAAACGGATTTTATTAAATTTTTTTTAATGGTTTGTCAAAACTAGTATTAGTATATATATTCTTGTAGAGCTCGCTGAGCTCTACAAGAATAATACCAATTTTATATATCTTATTTATAAAGATGTCACTTTATTTTAAATTATCCTGTTTCGCACATCAAAAAAGTTTCCGACCAAAAAATTTTTTTTTGTTTTTTTTTATTTTATTTTATAGTAAAGTCTTAATAATTAATCCAACTACCTTTATTTAGAAGTAATTGATTTATTCTTTTAGGCATAGATTCAGTTAGGACCCTACATTGGTCTATTTTGATAGAACTCCAGCATTTTTTTTACTACTTCTTCTAATTCATTCTTATTTTTAAGATAGTCTCCCAATTTCTATATTAAGTGTTCTCCATAGATTTTCAATTGCATTTAGATCCGGACTGTTAGATGGCCACTACATTAAATCAATTTTCTTTCTTTTAAACCACTCTTTTGAATTTTTTGCAGTATGTTTTTGGTCGTTGTCTTGTAGGAAAATAAAGTTTTCTTCAAATAATTTATCTGCTGAAGGAAGCAAATGGTGTGAAAGTATATTGACATACTTAGCAGACGTCAAAATATCAGTAATTAAATGAATATTACCTATTCCATGCCAACTAAAGCATCCCCATATCATTACAGACTTATCATGTTTTATTGTTTGTTTTAAGTGTTTTGATTTTATCATTTCGTTTGGCATTCTCCAAGTCCAACGTCTTCCATCGCTACCATGCAGGCATATTTTGGTCTCATCTGACCATAATACTTTTTTCCAATCATCAATTGTCCAATTTTGATACTTTCTAGCGAATTCTAATCTTTTTCGAATGTGCTTCTTGGTAAGTAATGGTTACTTTATTAATGCTCTTCCATACAATTTATGCTCATTAAGCCTGTTTTTAACTGTTTGCGAACTTATTTCTATTAAATTCATATCAGAGAGTTGTTTTGCAATGTCAGTTGCATTTGGGGCTTCGGATGTTTTAGCCATTTTAACAATTTTTTCTAAGTTTCATTTTAATTCTATTAAAATTGGATTTATTATTTTTTTTTGTATGTTAATAAGATTTCTGTATGTTGAAAACTATTTTGTATATTAATAAGGGAAATATGCTATGATGAAATTTCATGTATGTTGAAAATAATTGCATGTTTATTAAGATTATTTTTATGTATGTTGAAAAAGTAGTCCCCTTTAAAAAGAATGTTCTAAAAAACATTTTTATATATTAAATAATTTCATAATTGAATTTTTAATTATTTTATACCAAGACTTGTTTTTATTTTTGTTTTAAGATTCTTATCAATCCAATAACTAATAGCAAATTGTTTGTACATGAATCCAATCATCTTTAGATTCATTACTTTATGTTTTCAAACTAGCCCAATAGGAGATTAAAAATTCTTTTCTTCTTTTTTCAGTTTTTCTTCTATAAAGCGAAACAATTTTTTTTACACCATTGGAAAAGTTCTGCAAAAACTGCATTTTTTCTCCAATCTGCACAAAGTGTTTAGCCAAAGTGGCTAGAATTATTATCACAATAGGTTATTATAGAGTGATTGATTCCGTTAATAATCATTTCATTTATGAAATTATTAAACAAAAAAGATGATTACACTCTTCCTTCTTTTACACCTTCGTTGGTCACTTATCTCTAAATTTCCAATCCAGTTTAACAATTATCCTTGATAATTGATAATACTATGATATAATAATCTCCATTTTGATTCTGGAATATTAGCTATCAGTTTTTCAAATGCCCTGCATCTAGACTAATTATAAAATGATCCCTTTAGTAGTTGAATACTTTATTGACAAGAAAAAATACATTTATATGTTTTGCGCTTCTACCAAAATTGATTTGCATGTATAGATTTTAAGCAATCAATTTTGCTAAGAATAATTGAGTCAAAGATAATAGATATTGGTCTAGAATCAGAATGTTTAGATATTTTTTTTGGTATGGGTGTTTAAAGCAATATTTAAAAGCACAGTTAAAAAACCAAGCCAACCAAAGTTGTATCTGAAGCACAAATAAAAAATTCATTACATATGTTGCTGACTTGTTTTTACTAAGTTTATTTATTGTATCTCTTAGATATTATTATAAGCTTTATGGCAACAAGATTAAAATAATACTTGGAAAATTAAACTTATTGATTTATCCCAAAAATATGGAAAATTTATAGATTAAAAAAAGAAAAACAAAATAAGTTTTTTTAAAAAAAAACTTTATTTAATAATACAAAAATAAATTTTCTAAAAAAATTTTTTAAAATATATTATCGAGGCCTTTCGACTATTCAGTCTTCCTCAGGATAAAAAATAATCTAATTTAATTAGTGATTAAAAAAAAAATTTTTCTAATTTTTTAAAAAATAAATATAAAATATAAATAAATAAATACATTGCAAAATAAATTTCAGTAAAAACTTAGACTTGAAATAGAATTAATAGAAGGTATTTTATCATTAATTAGGTTTTGATTTAATTTAAGAAAGATATGTATTGAGTCTATTTCAACCGATTTTCTAATTTTATCGTCAATTAAATTAGATTTAAAAATATAAAATGAAAAATCTTTTAAACAATGTCCATTTTGATTAAAATGTTTAGATACAACTGGTATTTTTTGATAATTTTCAAGATTTTTACTTAAATTAGATTTAAATGATTTTATATTATATAGGTGTTGAGAAATACGAGTTTTTACTGTTTTAGCAGATTCACCAATATAATAAACATTACAAAGAGAACATTTAATAATGTATACAATATGAGTAGAATTACAGTTAGAATTAGATTATTATTATTTATTGAATTAGTTATACTTAATTTTTTATCTATAAAATTAGAACTAATTGTTGAATTTTTATAAGATATAATTGAATCTTTTTTGATTGAAGCAAAATTATAATCGAATTTAAAACTTAATAAAAAATTTTTATTTAAATTGGAAGTGAAAAGATTATCTTTATCTTTATAATTTATAAGATTATCTCTATCAAAGTTACTAACTATTTTACAGATTCTAAACACCTTTTTCCAATCATTACCTCTTTTAATTAAGCTTATACAAAGTTTTCTTGAATGAAATAAAAAATCAAAATAATTAGAACAAATTCGTCTGATTCTGATAAATAAGGATTTAGGTATATTCTCAAAGATAAAGTTTTGATGATTAGAACTAGGTAATAGATAAGAATGTGGATTAGTTGGTTTAACATATAAATCAAAATTGGAAAATTTATAGAGTTGAAAACAAAATTAAAAGCTTTAACCAAACCGATATACGGTACTAAAGCTGATTTAATAAAACGTTTAAGGCAAGCATTAGAACAATATCAAAAAGTATTTTCAACAAATAATAATACAAATAATAAAACTTCGTCACAAGAAATCTTTAATGATGCAATATCTTTTCCCGATGAGCCCACCAATCATAAACACAAACGAACTAATGTTATTAGAAGATATTTCAAATAATCAAATAGAAGAAAATATTTAAGCTCCAAACAATCCAAATGGAAAACAAAAAACCCGTGGAGAAGGTCAAAGCTATTATTTATTTAAAAGCTTAACTTCTTATCAGTTAGATGAAGAAGAAGTTGAAAAAGAATTAATATGGAAATTAAGCACTACTAAAACAAAAGATTGAAAAAAGCAATATTAAAAATGAAAACATTAATATTTTAATAACTGTCAAGCAACAATTTATTTATTATACCATTCTGAAGATTTGGGAGCGTCTATATTCAAAAAACGAATCGAACACAATGAGCATAATCGAAATAATAAAGGTCTATGCATTGAAGCTAAAAAATTAGTGGACTCATTACAAAAGCAAAATATAACTAAACCTAAACCAATTTTAGAACAAATGATCATAATTCTTGATCCAAATCATATACCAACTAAAGATGTAACTGATCAAAACGACCTAACTAAATAACTTTAATGTTTCAGTTATAAAAAGAACTATTAAATAAAAGCAATATTAAAGTGTTATTTTAAAAGATATAAATAGTTGTATTTGTATTTTTAAAAGAAAGTTCTTACTGAGCTAAAAATTTATTAAATAAAGTTTAATTATTAAAAATATTTTGTTGTTATTTTATTCTTTTACAAAAAACAATTGAAAATTTATTTAGCTTCATACAGAAACAACGTTTATGGCAAATCAAACATCCAATTAAGTGAACTTCTTGAATGGTGTTCATCAAGAGAGCAAATAAAAGATATGGACGATATTTACCTTAAGCATATAGTTGAAATAGATGACAATGAAGCAGTTTTCATTTTTATTTTTTTTAAAAACTACAAAAAGATTAATTCAACAATGCCAGTACGATCAATTGATATGTGCAGATGCAACTTACAAGCTCATTTATCAAGGCTATCCGGTATTAAAAATTCGAACAACTGATAAAAAAACCACCCGTTCCGCATATCTGTATGGGCTGATGAAACAGAAAGAGCTTTTAAATTTATATTTAATTCTATTATTAGTTGTAATTTTGAATTTTTCAAATACGAATATAAGCCACTTTATTTATTAGCTGTTGGAACTGAAGTAATTACATACGGATTTTCATCTGCATTTATCCGTCCAAAAGACTTTCTCACAAGCTAAATGCCAAAACGCGTTTGAAGTTTCAGGCCTTGTTTGTCTAACTAAATGAGTTGATGTTTCCAAAGCTTTGTGAGGGTCCAACGGGAGGTTGTTTGTGTTATGTCTAGTTTTTCTTACTGGAGAACTTGTTCGAGAATTGTTTCGTGATGAAAGTGGAGTTCTGTTCTCTTTATTATTTTTTTCGTTTTAATAAATAATAAAATCTTAATAAAACTTATTATTATTATTATTATATTTAATATTATTATTAATATATAAATTTATAAAACACATTTAATAAAAAAAATTAAATATTATTTTTAAGCTTAATTAAATTTAAACTTAAAAAATTTCACAATTTTAATTTTTCTTCAGTTTTATTTTTTAAACAGTTTTATAAAATCTAGATTTAAAGCTAATTTAACAAAATGTTTAGTACCAAAAATCGTCTTCAATATTCAGAACTTGATGAAGAAATTTTAGAAGAAATAGATCTTAAAAGACAGAAAAAAATCAAAGAATCTACAACAAAGACTTGTTTAAATATTGATAAGAAAAATTTTATTGAACCATTATTTGAAAGTGACTGTGAAAAGTAAAATATAAATATAATGAATTAAAAAAAAATTGATTTGGCTAATAATGTAACTTATGGTGATTCGATTTTTCAAAATGATAACCCCATTAATATTCAGAGTATCATTGTTGATGAAAAATCTGACAATTCTTTTAATGACTCAATAAACTACGAAAGAAGGTATTTAATTAAATAATTAATATTAGTTTAGTTTTTGGTTAGTTTTGTTTATTAAAATAGCTTTTATAGTGGAATTAGAAGAAAAGTTAATGACAATGAAGACAATGAAGAACAATCCGAAGAAGAAGAAGGAGAAGAAGGAGAAGAAGGAGAAGAAGAAGAAGAAATTTAAAATTTCTTATTTTGTTTTATTTTGAATTTATTTTTATATTTTAATCATTGATTAATAAATTTTTATTTGAAACAAGCTTTTTTAATTAAAATCTTAAAAGTAAAGTAAATCAAGAATTAATTATATAAAATATTTAAAATAGAAAAATTAATTGATTTTAATAGGACACAAATAGATTAAATTCAAATAAAAGAATGGTACGGGATTTTACAGAAGTAAAATTTAAAATTTTTTTTTTCCAAATTGTTTTGATATAATTTAATTTTTTTTAATTTAAGGAGGAATTTCGCTACAAAAACACAAAAAATTTCTAAGGTAAATCTTGATTTTTTAATAAATTTTTTAAGTTCTTTATAATTATTTAATTATTTTTAAAAGGAAATTAAAACTCACCCTTTAACATCTAAAGAAGCCGAATAGAGAGATGTTAGTTTGATTTTTAAAAAATAAATTAAATATAAAAATTTATTTTTTTTTTAAGACTTTATTAGAACGAATTAAAAGGCTTGAAAAATTGGTAGAAAAAAACCAAAAAAATAAAACTCAAGAAGAAATAGTAAATATTTAAAAAATTTTTTTTTATTTTAAGATTTTTAATTTTTATTAATTGAAGTTTCAGGGCTATGTTGATTTGCTGTCACTTGAAAGAGATAAAATAACAACATTTTCATACACATGTGCAGATGTACTATTCACAAAAAAAGAACTTGCCAATAATATTCTTTGGGATGAAACCAATCGTCGTGAATTTTGGGTAACAAAAATTTGAGGTTACAAAAAAACAAATGCCTCAAGTTTGAAAAGGTGTGAAATCAGCGGTTAATGGTTATATAATGGTAGACATGTCAAAAGAAAATTGAAAGCAGAAAAAAAAGCGAAAACATAAGAAAAGAAGAAACCAAAAGATCAAAAAAAAAAAATAGAAACAGATTAAGATGAAGCAAGTGACGATGTAAGGCAAGATAAATTACTTGTCGATACTGATTCATCTAAAGACAATGTCACACAAAAAATTTTTATTGTAAAAAGCTTTGTGAAAATTGAGTTCAAAACGATATCAAAAAATGAAAGAGATAACTTTTTCATTTTACTTAACTAATGTTAATATTTAATTTTTATAAATAATCAATTATATAATATTGTTGAGACCGTAGTTTAGACACTACTGTTATTTGTCTCTAGTCCTTCCACTCTTACTAACCTTAAACCCATCCTTATCTTAATATATAAACAACTAATTACTAACACTTAATTCGGATTCCAATAAACTATTAAAATAAAGTCAGTTAAGTCTTAAGTTATTGATTTCCCCATTAAACATAAGGTCTTATAATTAGGACCACAACATTTGGTGTCCAACGGTATTTTACTATATATTTTAGTAAATTTCATTTAATTAGAACTTGCGAGTTCACGTGCTATATTTGATATTGCACAATATAATAAAACATAATAAGTTAAATAAATATTGTATACATATACAATTTGTAAACATGATGCATGATTTCATCATTAGATTTTTACATACAACGTGTTTTGGATTATTCAGTAGTTTTCTAGGTCGCAGAATTTACGACGATGAACCATTTTTATACGGGATGAACGATCTAACGCAGAAGAATGCATACATGCCGATACAAACTGAAGCCACAGAGAAACCAACGGGCAAACAACAATAAATCGTTGACAAAAACCGAATATGTAAACCATATGCCTTATAAAAAATTAGATGGAGTGAACGAAGACGTTACTTATAATCTCCAACTTCCGATCGAACAACTACAAGACATGCAAAACGAATCACTACAAGGAGTGTGCCTAATAAATGAACAAGTCGTAACATATCCTATTGATACTGGAGCTGAAGTCTCAGTAATTAGCGAAAGAATATACCGGCACTCGAGAGACCTTCTTCACTTGAACCAGTAATAAACTTAATAGCAAGAGCAGGCGGAAATGGACTAAATGTACTTACGAACGTATTCTCAATTCAAAATTGGCGAATATGCCGTCTTCACTTTCCTTATTGTTGTCAGAGATCTAGTCGTTGATTGCCTTTTAGGAATTGATTTGTTACCCAAATTTCCATTTTTTAAACAACCAGTAGATCAGCTAAAAGAAGTAATTAAGCAAATGGATAACAAGCTGTTAATTAGTCCAAAGTATTTTGCTAAAAGCGGCAACTTTAATAGTACGCTCATAAATAGTATAACACAAATAGACACAAACCACTACATCGAAAAGATTAACGAAATGATAAAGAGTATCTCAGCGGAATCATTACGAGAATTAAAGCCATCCATATGTGCCGAGCATATTATTAAATTGATTGATCCTACTCTACCACCTATCAAACAAAAATCGAGGAGAATTCCACATAGTAAACGCAACAAGTTCAAGAAAATGTTGGATGAAATGCTTGATGCTAAGTTAATACAGCCAAGTGATTCACCATGGGCTTCTCCACTAATGCTGGTAGCAAAACCTGATGGATCAATACGAGTAACAGTCGATTATACACGATCTATATGTTGTTTTGCCAAATCGAGATGGTATACGAAAATTGATTTATATAGTGGTTATTTTCAAAAATTAATGAGTGAGTGTAGTAGAAAATACACCGCATTTACCTGCGAGTGGGGCCTTTTCGAATACCTGGTTATGCCCATGGGTCTTACCAACGCACCAGCTACATTTCAAAGATCGATGAATAACCTACTGAGTAGTTTTATCGAAGCTGGTTTTGTAGTAGTTTATTTGGACGACATACTTATCCATTCATTCGACCTAATCGAACACTTGAAACATGTAGAACTCGTAATTGACGCGTTGAAGAAAAACAAATTATCGATAAAATTTAAAAAATGCGAAATCGCAAAACCAGAAGTCCACTTTTTGGGACATGTAATTTCCAACGGAACTCTGAAACCAGATATGTCAAAATGTGAAACTCTGTTTAAATACGAACGTCCGAGAACACTAACTCAACTACAAAGCTTTCTAGGTCTAGCAGGATACTATAGAAAATTCATACAAGATTTTGAACGGATTGCTAGCCCGTTATATAAGTTAACCACCAAAGAAGAAGCTGCTAACAGTAAACAACTAAATTGAAATAATGATTGTGAAATCGCTTTTAACAAACTTCGAACGGAATTAACAAGCTCGAGTGTATTAATACTCCCTGATTTTAATAAAAAATTTATACTCGATTGCGATTCGTGCAACACCGGCATTGGAGCAGTGCTTCAGCAAGAAGTTAACGGACTTCTTAGGCCCATAGCGTATTATAGCAAACCACTAAATAAGGCTGAACGTAATTACTCTACAACGGAAAAGGAACTTCTGACAATTGTTCGAGCCATGGAAGTTTTCCACGAGTATCTATTCGGTCAAGAATTCGACGTGAGAGTTGATCATCAACCTCTATCATGGTTACTATCATGCAAAAACCCAAATGCACGTTTATCTAGATGGTTAATACGAATTATAACTACACGTTTCGAATCATCTATAGAACACACTAATGCCGACGCATTATCTCGATGGCTAACTAGTGAAGAAGCTAATACTCCAAAAAACGATGAGTACCAAAATAAAGTTAGAAATTTTATAGAAAGTATAATTGAACAAAATGGAGAAGAAAATTCTATTATAACAACCTTAATAAGTCAGGAAGAGCAAGATAAAGATCCAGATATATGGATAAAACAACTACTCTCAGAACATGCTGAAGTCAAGCCACCAATCGATGATTTAATTATTAACACACACTTTAAACGAATTTTATTTAAAAAATACAAAGGTCTGAAACTAATTGATAATCTTTTATATTGGTTCAAAACAACTGAAGACAATTCGATGCAAAAACGTTTAATAATTCCTAAAAGTATGGTAAGCTTGATTCTGAACTTGGTCCACTGCTCCGTCATACATGGACACTAAGGAGTACAAAAGACAATAGACAAAATAAAATCAAGATTTTACAGACCGGGTCTAAAATTAGAAATAATCGAGTTTATCAAATCATGCGACGTATGTCAAAAGATGAAAAACCCTAATGTGACCAGTAAAGCAAAACTGCAACCGCTGCGACCTTCTGAACCACTACAACTGATATAATCGGTCCTTTACCGGTTTCAAAGAAAGGAAACATTTATATTTTAGTAATTTGTTGTCACTTTTCAAAATGGGTTTGGCTTTTCGCACTAAATAATATTACGGCCGAAATTGTTGCAGATAAAATTGTAAAGTTCATGATGATGTATGGACTTTGTGTAAATATCCTTACCGATGGGGGAAGAAACTATCAAAGTGATGTACTCAGTAAAGTATACGAACTTCTCGACATAAATAAGCTTAAATCAGGCTTCACGATGTTTATCGTAGCGTTATTAAAAGCCGTGATTTAAAAATGGAAAAATCACGCATTTACCACGATAGAAACATCAAACAAAAGATATATAATATAGGAGATTTAGTTCTCTTAGATAAACCACAAATTAAAAAGGGTCAGACAAAGAAGTTGGCTCCTAAATGGGAAGGGCCATACGAGTTGTTAAACAAGTGGGACCTGTCAATTAAAAAAAGATTGCACCAAAGAAATTCAATTACCAAACTCGTCCATCACAATAGACTCAAGAAATATTATGGATATTTCAATTAGCAAACCAGCTACTAACTCTTCCATAACAGATAATCATACAAACAAGGAAAATAATATAGAAAATACATTTAAACAAAATTTATCCAAAACACAAACAAATAAAGACAAAGACACTGACTGTGCACGTCGTCTCGTTCAGGATAACTTAAGTCCTGTTGACCAAGTGGTCACGCAATGTGCTCCAACTCAAGATGGTAATACTGCTAATGACGAGCAATCATCAGAAGTATCATCAATTTCCTCAGCCTTGGAATAAGCTGAAGAAGATGAATCATTTAAGCCTAACCACTACCTTAGGAAACAACTACCACCCAGTGCCACTGTAGCCCGAAGGAGCCAGAGGACACAAAAACCTGTAAACAGGTTTCGATTTTAATTAAATTTACTAAAAAACAAAATAAGACAATTGTAAATACTTACGTAATTTTATACAAATTAAATAAACAATTTTTGTAAACCACATGATTCGTAAATTTTAAATTCAAAATTTTTTTTTGTATTAAATAAATTTAAAATTCAAATATTTAAATAAAAAAACAAATTCAACAAATAAAATGGAGCAAGAACATGATATAATGGTACATGGAATACCAAATGTCGACGATGCAGGACAAATCTTGAGAGAAGAGCTCGACGATTTTGAAGACTTATTTGGCCTTCGTTCGATATAGGGACCCGACGGTCCATAGGCAGGTTGTGGAACATTTAAATCGACGTGGTATTTCCAGAACAAGAATATGGTTGGAAATCAATCCTGTCCGACCGAGCAACACCACTTTATCGAAGCCGTGCCAGCCAGTCCACGTGTCGCAAGACAATTAGATGAAGTTGAACGTCTTCGCATACAACTTCAAGAGCAGCAGCAACAAATGGAACACTTGCAACAACTACCACGACAAGAACGCGAGCTACAACAACAACTACAACAACAAACACAACAGTCACAAGCAGAAATTAATACCCTCTCAACTCAACGTCTCGAGCGAGTAACAACAACAAATACAACATTGGAAGCTCGGCTAAGAGAGGCCCATGATTTGATCGACCAGCTGCTCAACCAACCGGCCCCAACCACATCCACGCTTACCAGCGAAGAAACCAGGCCCATACGGCCGAGAAGAGCCAGACTTGCTCTCGAAACTCGGACAGAGCCAACTTTTAAAACACCCAATACTCTGCCATTAACACCAACAACCCGGATCCACAACCTAACAGGTGGCCTTTGTCCCATTTGTTACGACGAGTTTGAGCATTGCAACTCGGTCGTACAATTGGAATGTGGCCACCGTGCATTCGAGAGCTGCATGCGCCGTTATGTCAGGCGTCAATATAGATCTTGCCCAGCTTGCCGTGTTCAACTTGGCGTCGATTTTTACCGACGCGTGTCCAATTAAATAACAACAACAACAATCAATTTTCAAAACAGTTTTTAATTAAAAATTTTTTTTTTTTTTTATTATTTGTTATTATTTTTCTTTTTCTTTTGTATTTGTTATTATTTTTTGTTTTTGTTATTATTTTTGTTTTTCTGTTTGGTATTTTCACCTTTTTGAGGATAGCACCTTTTCTTAAGAGGGGAGGTATGTTGAGACCGTAGTTTAGACACTACTGTTATTTGTCTCTAGTCCTTCCACTCTTACTAACCTTAAACCCATCCTTATCTTAATATATAAACAACTAATTACTAACACTTAATTCGGATTCCAATAAACTATTAAAATAAAGTCAGTTAAGTCTTAAGTTATTGATTTCCCCATTAAACATAAGGTCTTATAATTAGGACCACAACAATATAATCAACATTTATTTTAAAATTTTCTTATAAAAGTTCAAAAATAGATTGGAATGAATGGTAAAACTTAAGAAATAATATTTTATATAAAAATCAGCTGTTAAAATTTAAATATGAGATATAAATAGATCATAATGATCTATAGAATTTTGAAACCTAACATCAATTTTCCGAAATTAATATTTTTATTTTAAATATACTAGAAAATAAATTTTTTTTTTATTTTATTAAATAAATAATTGTAAATAATTAAAATAAATCAAAACTTTAATTGGTAAATAATTAAAAAAAATGATTAAATAAAGAAAAATAATTAGATAAAAATAATTATAAATAATAACAATTATAGTCTATATTTTTATTTTACTGAATTTTCCATTTATATTTTCACTCCTTTACTAATCAAAATAAAACTAACTTAACGTTATTTAATCAACTATATATCTTCATTCGGTTCAAAGAGGACATATAGGTATAAATAAATTGGAACAACAGTTGTCACTACGATACTATATTATACCACGTATTGTTATAGCTGTTTTTATAAAATATTGTTCAATTTGTAATTTGAAACAAATCCAGCAAACGCAACCAAGAATTAAACCAATTAGGTCGAACGATTTTTTATCTCGTTTTCAAATCGGTTTGGTCGACATGAGACATAGACCTTGTAACTACAAAAACAAATAGTACAAATGGATCGCACATGTAATTGATTATTTTACTAAGTTTCATATATTATGGGTAATGGAAAACAAGTTTGCTGAACAAGTTTTAAAAGGTTTAGAAGAACGAGTATTTAGTATGTTTGGATTAGCACATCTTATACAAAGTGATTATTTATAATTGATTTATGTTTAATTTGAATACTCAACATAGTTCAGGTAAACTATTCTTAATTTATCTTAAAAAAAATTAATTAAACAATTAATTAATTAGCTACGAAATTTATGCCATTCGAAAAAGTTTTCAATAACAAACCTAATTTATGTGGCGCAAAAAAATTTGTCGAACTAGTTTATCAAAATGATAAAGAAATCGAACAAGATAAAGTAGTAGAGTCAGTAGTAGTAGTAGTAAAAAGTAGACATATACGATCCGCTGTATTAAAAAAACATAAAAAATGGCAAAAATTATGGAAAAGAAAAGCATAATAAAAAAAGAAACAAACGAATTTTCAGTTGAAAATAAAGTAAGCGTAGCTATTCCGAGAATAGACAGAGGAGGTACTAGATTACCTGGTTATATGGTAGAGTGAGTAATGATTTTTACGAAATTTTTACCGAATATGGTATTGCTCACGAGCCTGAACAAAAACTAATTTATAAAA
This sequence comes from Brachionus angularis, assembly GCA_021432725.1. NCBI lineage: Eukaryota > Metazoa > Rotifera > Eurotatoria > Ploima > Brachionidae > Brachionus > Brachionus angularis. The sequence goes on from JAJVDD010000007.1 coordinate 2,148,700, forward strand.
TTTACAATTTATCTAAATTTTAATTTTTTTACTATGTTAATAATTTAGAAATTGATTATCGGTTTTGTAAATTACAAAATCAAAAAAAAAAATTTTTCAAATCAATCAATAATTTGTATATACAATTTATCGATTTAAAAATTGCATATTAAAATTTCTGTAAAAATTCTGTAAAAAGATTGAAAACAAAAAAGCATACTCAGGAACCTATTGGAAAATGATAAAAAAAATCTCTAAACTTGAGAATAATAGCAAAAACACATTCATCCCTTAGCTAATACACAATGCAAAATGCTACGAAAAGGACAATGAAAAAGCCAATTTTTAGTGAAATATGGGAAAAAATATTAAAAAATGATAATGACCCAAAATTTAACGATGAAGACAAGAGGGAAATTGAATAATTTCTAGATCGCAAAAAAAGTAATCTTTTCCACACATGCGAAGAGTACAATGAATATGAAAGATACTTCAGAGGTGAAACTAATTCTAGCACTAAAAAATAACAAACCGAACTCAGCACCTGGTAACAATGGAATCTTAAATAATCACCTTGCTTTAAAAACAGAAAAAGGTAAAAAATTGTTATTGATCTTAATTAACAAATCTATGAAAGAAACTACTATCCTAGAAGAATGGAAATTAGCACAAATAAAAATGATACCAAAGAAAAAAGGTGACGCAGAATATCCAACTAGTTACAGGCCCATAAGTCTCACAAACATCATAATAAAAATGATAGAAAAAATGATTCAAAAAAGACTAATAACATATCTTGAAAACAAAAACATGTTAAGCTTATTTCAATCTGGTTTTAGAAAAAAAAGATCCACGATCGACAACTTATTTTTCTTCACGCAAAAAACTTACGAAGCTTTTGAAAAAGGAGAAAAAAGTATAGCGGTAGTATTTGACATAATGAAAGCATCTGAAAAGATGTGGCACAATGGTCTTATATTCAAAATGGATGAAATAAAAATAGCTAAAGGATAGGAATATTTCTATATTATTTTCATAATCATTTTCTGATTTATTAAAATAAAATATTAATTCTTCTACTTTTAATATTTTTTTTATATCTTATTTTAAATTTAATGTTTCTTCGTTTTTTGTTTTCAATTCGTTCCTATGGTTTTTGTTTGATTTTTCAATAAAGCTTAAAAAATAAATTTTATGGCAAATTTTTTTATTTGTCAAGCTTACACTTCTTTTTCTTCTATAATTCCTTTTAAAACTTGATAAATTTGGCTAAATGACTTTACTGAATCAACTATATTCTCTTCATTTTTTTCATCATTTTTCTAGTCATCAGATTTATTTTATAATAAACTTAAATTTTTTTTTTGAATTTTTGTTATGGCATGCAATATGTTTATATTTAATCCTTTTTTTGAATCAAAACTTTTACAACAATTATCACATTTGTAAGGACTTAATGTTTTTCTTATTTTTGTTATCTTTAAATGACTGATTTTCAGATCGGTTAATAGGCCTAATATTGTTATCAAGCATTTCTATTTCTTCTAAAAAAAATTTTTTCGATTATTATTTTCATGAATTATGTTATTATTCTCATCATAATCACAGGTATATTCAAAAAAACTTTCGGACGATTTAGAAATTTTTTCCAGTTTATATTGATCCAAATTGTTCTCTGGGAACTTGTTTTTAATATATTTTGTTTTATATTTTGTCATATTTTTTACTTGCTATTTTATCATTTGTATTTTGGATTTTAGCAAATGTGTAGAAATTTTTTTCGAACCATTAAATTAAATTTTAACATACTATGATTCGAATTTATATAAGTAGAACCATTTGAATTTAGAATTCTTTTTTTTTGATTTTCAATATCCATTTCAATTCTGAGCAAAACGTTAACACTTTTTTTTATTTTTATCAGTTACATATATAAATTTAAATTTTAAGGAAAGGCACAAAAACATTTAAAGAATGCAAAAAAAACAAATCACGTTTTAATAAAAATTTATCGTATAAATTTTAGGAATGGCACTAACATTTAAAGAGTGGTCAAATCATTTTGCAAAAGTAAAACAAAAAAATGAAAGAGACTTTTTTTTGATTTTCACGATAATCTTAGCTATTAATTGCAACCAATATATGGATTTAGATGTTAGTTAAAAATCATGTATGATTGGTTTAATGAAAAATCTTCTGGACCGGGAGTTAAAAATGTCAAGGAAAATTTTATTGCTTGTTTGAAAAAGAGCCTTTTCAAAATGTTGACGTTTTAATATCTGTAGATTAAAATAGATTATATTCACATGAAAAAATTATAAAAAAAAGGAGATGCGCAGGTGAGGATTCTTTAAAGTTTAAAAACAAACGTTTAAAAGTATTAGAAAACCTGGCTGTTTATGATACAATTCAATTAAAAATAAAAACAATACACTAAAAGCCATCAAAATACCATTTTTCAGGAAAATGGTTGTTTTAGTTTCAATACTGATTTTAATTTGCAATCGACAACAAATTTAAATCAAAAAAGATTGTTAAGGGCATCAGAGGTTAAAGACTTGTATTAGTAAGCGCTATCCAAACCAAAAAGCTCTATAAATATATTTAGTTCAAATTTTTTTAAAAAAATTTTTTCTAATTCTTCAATTTTTTTGATCTTTGTACTTAAAATAATTGTTCAAAGTAAATAAACTAATTTTTTCAGATTCAAAACAATTTCAAGTAAAATTAAAGTAAAAATATCCAATTTTACAAGTTCGATTCTATTTGAAATTTTTGCTCTTTCTGCTCCAGAGGTTAAAGCGTTTTACGCCTTTTTCATCAAATATAAAATTTGATGGCTGGTCAAGATAAATGCTCGTTTCGTCCATGTTGTAAATCATGCCTGGAATATAACTGGGTATGCTTTTAATTTTTTGAGAGTCGCCAAAAAATTTTTTAATAGTTTTCAAGGTATTTTTTGGTAAATCGCGAGCAGTGGGAGTTATACCCCGCAAAACTAAACTTTTTCTTTTACAAAATTTGTTAGACCATCCGTTTGAGCACTTGAATTCTAGTTTTGATTCATCTGTTCTTTAGCAAATTGTATTATAAATTTCTATCGCTTTCATTTTTACTGATGTACCACTTAAACAAGCTCCTCCAACTTTCTTTTCACATATCCAATTGTACAATTTTTTTTCTTAAATTGGAAAATGAGATTTATCAATATCAGAAATTACAGTATATTTTTGTTTTTAATTTTGTTTTTAATATTTTTTTGGTTCTAATTTTATGCAACGACAGTCTTCGATCAAGCTGAAAAATTCTTGCACATTCATTCATGCTTTTATATAGAAGAAGAGGAAAATTTGTTAGTAAAACATAAAAATAATATTAAGCTTAGTTTGCACAATCAAAATTTCAAAATTTAAATTCAAAATCTTAATTCAAAACTTTTTGTATTTAATCTTAGCTTTTAAAGCCGCACTAATAATTAAGATTTTAATTTTTAATATTAAAAATAATTAATTTTAATTATTTTTTAAACTTAATTTTAATCCCTGCTCTTAAATCCAAAACGTAGTTTTAAGTTTTTTTTAATTTTATTTTTTGTCGCAGATTCTAAACACCGATTTTAGGTTTATGGTATACGTTTATTTTATATAGTTAAAACCTCATCAAAACCCAAAATTCGGGTTTTCGAACATGGTAAATTTATTAAGGACTCTAAAACATGTAATCGATGGTACGTGGCCCATGGTATAAAACCTGAAATTCAGGTTTATATGCGTGCTCTTCTTCGCAAGGGTTTACGGTATAGTCGAATGGAACTTGGTTTGGAATTCCTAAAATATAAAGAATACTGCTTTTTCCTTTAATTCCAAAAACAACTCATTTTTTTTCAGCAAGATTTTCCATTCGCTAAAATTCATGATGTGTTTTTGATTGAACATTTTTAAAATATTTTACAGTGTTTAAAGTTAACTTCCAGAATCGGTAAGTTTACATCATTTTACGTAAAATTACATTATTTTAAGTAAGATTACATTAAATTACATCAAATGTATGTTGTAAGAAAATGTAATTTTACATTAAAAATTCAATCGAATTCGATATTAAAATCTCAAAAATTGGTTTATTTTTACTTAACCAAGCATTATTAAAATAAAATTTCTATAAATTTTAATTTATTAATTTATATTAAATTTAATTACCAAAAATTAGAATATTGTTAAAATTTTCTCTAGATTCTTGGTTTGAAATTTATGCCCTTTGATAATTTTGTCTATTCACTATATTATTTAAACTGTTTTTACATTTTTTAATGATATTATTTTTTTTTTATTTGATCTAAATTGATCTAATTAAAATAATTCATTATAAAATTCCTAACGAAATTGGATTAAAAAAAAAAGATACAAAATAGCATACGTTTTAATAAATATTTGTCTAATTTGTTTCTCAACGTTAAACGTTGCAAAAGATTCTAACTCATTTTGGCAAATACTGCATATTCTTGTTTCGTGGCTTAATTTACCGTTTTCGTAATTAAATTCTTGACATTTTGACGCAAATGTACCATATTTTAGGTTCTATTGATGATAAATTTAGTTTTTGTTGAAAAGCTTTTTGGGTATTGATTAGGTTTAGGAAGAACCATTTCAAATAATTTTAAAAAATAGTCTATTGAATTTTCACTCAAATTGTGCTTGGTTTTTATTGAAAAAATAGCCTTGCATTAATTACAAACCATTTGAAATAAAAACATATCAAAATTCACGTTTTAAATTTATCATTTAGCTGATTTATTTCATCTTTTATTATTATTTCTGTGTATTTTATATTTTATATCATTTGCTATCGTATTCAAGTTTTATATTGTATTTTATATCGATTTTAAAAAAACTATGGACAGTTTGACCATTAATCAATTTTGCCGCTAATCCTAGTTTTGCTACTGAAAATCCGTTTATATATAAATAATCGTTTAAATAATTAAATAAAAATGATTTCCCTATTCCTGCTGGGCCTGAAACAAACATTACTTGCAATAAATCAATCCTCTAATCAAACATTCTTCAAGATATGTTTTTGTAAAGTTGGTACAACTAATTATTTCATTATAATTTCTAAACGGAATTTTTATTAAATGGAAATAATACAATTCACCATCCGGAATCGAAAAATAATTTGTACGAACTATTATTTCTTTATTTCTTTGAACGATTTTATTCAGTTTTTTATCTATATGTATATTTTTTTTTTCTTGAATTGGGTATTTTTTTGCTGGTGTTTTTCACAAATACCTCATATTTTTTGAGATATAAAAAAAAGTAATTGAGTCGAATTCAGCTCCTTCCGGTCTTTGTAAAAAATAATCATAACATGAATCTTTAAAAATTTCGACATCTTCTAGTTCCATTTGATTAAGCTCTTCTTTGCTTTTTTGAAACTTGAACTGTTCTCCTGGTAAACATGTTCCGATATACTGAACATTCATATTTGATTGGAAATTTTAAACCTTTTTTAAAAATTAAATAAACAAAAATTTAATAATTTTGATTAAAATAATACCGTTAAAATTTATAAAGCTATTTTTATTATTAATTTTCCTACGTTTATATAGATATTTACCTCCATCACTCGTAATTGTATCAGTCGGCTATAAAACAAATGGAAATCCATATTTACATGTTTTATAAATTTTATTTTTCGACTTGAAGCAACGATTAGGTACACAATTATGAATTTGGTACGTCAAAACATGTTCTTTCAGTTTTAAATTAAGCCGATCTGATGGCAATTCAGCAGAAATCAAGTCTTATTTTGGCGTTTTCAACCAAAATAGCATATGGACATGTAATGAACCTTGGTTTTGACATTCTATTCTTATCCAATAGTTTATTATTTCTCCAAAAATACCTTAAAAAAATTGATAGTTTTCATTATTTATGCTTTATGAAAATATATAAAAAATATCTAGAAACCTTTTTTGCTGTTGATTAAACGAATTACAGAATATAATCGATGAAAAAAATACTCAGAAACTTCAAATGGATTATAAATGGCAACTAAGTTTAGCCGTTTACAACAATCAAAAATATTTTTCTATTGCCTTGGTTTTGCTGGAGCTGATTAGTTTTCTTTTCCTGCTATTTTTGTTTTAAAATTTTACTAACTTACGCCTTTAAGCTTTTGCGATACACAACCTTCATTTATATCCTGATATATTTGGAGTAAAAAATTTTCTTTTAAATTAAATTTGTTTTAAAACGTCCTATTCCAGATTTATTGGAAACTTTTGTTTTTCATACAAATGTCAATACAATACCCTTAGCATCAATTATATATAAAATTTAGATTTGAATTTAGGAACACAGTTGCCATATTTGAAATAATCTTCAAAATCGTTATTTGTTAAATCTTTTACCCTTTATTGGGAGCTTAAAGAACTTCGAGATTTTATTAGACTATTGACAGCATGAATTCTTTCTCTTATTAATCGATCGTTACCATAATATAAATAATATTTATCGTCCCTCTATCGTAAATCAACGTTTAACAATCTCATTCGCAAACTTGCGCAAAAGTTAACTTATTTTACTTCAATCAATATCCTTTTCTATCTGCTAATAAACGTGGAAAAGCTTTAGCTTCAACTGTCATATCATTCGAGAAAAATTCTAACTTTTTGCAACTTTTTTCATTTTTTTCAAAACAAAAAACAATTTTTGCATTTATTTTTTCTACAAATTGACGACATTTTTTTTTATCTTTGTTAATAATTAATCCGATGGTTAAATTCTTTAATGCTGGCTGTTTTCGAAACATTTTTTGGTAGTAGACTGTAGGCCATTCCCATAATTATTAATATGTTCATTATTTTGATAATAACCGCTTATTTGGTCAAATAAACATACGTATTTTTGATATAAATGATTATTTTTTTTTAACCAATTTAAAGTTGGTTTTATCAAAGTTCGATCTATTTGTAGAACCGGCTCTTTAAAGCCAGTTATATTTTATATAATTTAAAATATTAAATTATAATTGGGAGCCTGACCAAGAGATAGCATACGATTATTTAAAACAAGTCCTTACCACATCACCTATCCTAAGTCATCCAAATTTTAATTATTCATTTATTGTTCAAACAGACACCTGTGACGTTGGGCTTGGTGCCGTTTTATGTCAAATTATCGATGGGAAAGAACGTGTGGTTCAATATGTAAGTCGAACTTTACAACCGGCCGAGATGAAGTGGAACGTAAGAGAAAAAGAAGCCCTTGGAATTCTTTGGGCCTGCGAACAATTGAGACCCTTTATCATTGGAACTAAATTTATAGTTGAGACGGATCAAGAATCTTTACAATGGCTGATTCAAGCGAAATCGCCCGCGAGGCTGTTGCGATTTGCGCTCCGTCTATCAGAGTTTGATTTTGAGATTAGATATAAGCCAGGTACTAAGAACTCATGTGGACGCGCTATGTCGTTTACCAGTTGTCCACTCTACTTCAAACAGCGATCACGTCCCTCATCTTTTCAATTTTCAAATTTTGGGAGTAGATAAACTCTTTAATTCAGTGGATTGGGCTGTTGAGCAAAAGAAAGATCCACTTGCGCGACATTCATGCCAAACTTTCAACCTCGAATCCACCCTATGCATACCGTCAATACGAATGTAATAACTCAGTTCTTTATTGGAAAAAACAATCAGGCCAAAAACCAATCGTAATAGTACCCCAACATCTGATTGAGAGACTGTTAGGTGCTTACCATGATCATAAAACTTCCGCACATATTGGGAGAGATAAACTGACAAGTCGTTTTAGAGAACGATTCTATTGGCCTGGTATGCACAATTATATCAAGCGGTGGGTTTAGTCCTGTTTAGCCTGTAACCGACACAAACCTACCCAGCCGAAACATCATGGACAAGCAACCTATTCGCGCAACGTATCCTTTTGAAATAGTTGGGTTGGACATTGTAGGCCTATTTAAAACAACCGCAGGTGGAAATAAATACGCACTGATATGTATAGACTATTTTACGAATTGGGTAGAGTGCGCTCCTTAGAAAACTCTAGAAGCTGAGGAAACTGCTGATAAATTTTTCAACTTAATCATCGCTCGCCACGATTGTCCGACTAAAATAATAACCGATCGAGGTACAAAATTTACTTCCCGTATTCTTAAGCAGCTCTGTAAGAGATTTGGTGTCAAGAAGTTTTTCGCAAGCGCAAAACACCCGCAAACAAATGGAAAATCTTAGCGATTTATTCGGTTTCTTACTAATGCTATTGCCTTAATTATTAGTGAAGATCAAAGTGATTGGGACTTGTTAATTGATACTTGATTCTACCGACGATAAATTAGAATATAAAGCTAAATTAATAGCTAGGCTCAAGACTTGCTATGAAAACCTCGAAATAAAACGAGACAAGGAAATTAACTACTACAAGTTTATGTATGACCAAGTTCATAGGGTGAGTTAGTAATGCTATATTGGCCTACCCCGAAAAGGGATTTACCCAAAAACTACTCCCCAAGTGGGAAGGCCCTTTCCGAATAATGAAAAGAATCAGACCGTTTACGAGAAAGATGGGAAAACTCTAGTTGCCCATGTTCAGAGGTTACGCCGTTATCAACCATGGTAGTTAGTTGATGGAAATCATACATCTTAAGGGGCAGTTTCCCATTCAGCACGACTTCCATGAAGGCGCATCGTTAACGCGCAAAACTGACGCTTTGGTGTCGGGGGAGGAAACAGAAGAGCTACCTGCTGATACGTGGTCAGCTAGTAAATCGAACGCGGCTATATTAGAAAGCTATAGCAAAAAGCTATATTTGTAAATTAAAATAAAATTAAAAAAAAAGATATAAATCAAATTATTAAATATCAAGAGCTATTCTAAAAAGCTTATTTCTAATAAAGCTATCAAAGAAACTATTTCAACTAATTTTTTTCATTTCTCAAATCTTAAACATGCCAAAACGCAAGGTTTCCACCAGAGGTTCAGTACGAACTGCAACCCCATGTCAACACTGTGTTCCAGAGTAAATTTACGTAAAATTACCATATTTTAGGAAAAAATCTTAATAATTTTACTTTTTTTACGTAAAAAGCATGATAGATTTGAAAATGACATTTACAAAAATTACTTAATTTTACGTAAAATCTCGTTTTAGTTTATTTAATAAAAAAAATTGAAAGAGTTTTATACGTGATTTGATATGTTTATTAGAAACAATATTAAAATGTTTATTCTAAAAGAAATTTTTTTTTTCCAAAATTTTACCAAAAAGTTGCCAACTTTGTAAAGCTCTAGTATCGCCAAAGCATTAAGGTAAAACTAAGCGGCTACTTTTGCACACACCTACTCGTTAAAGGCAATCGAATGAGCCCTTGATCGTGTGTAATTTTAACACGTTCCTGAGCCGAAATAAAAACGCTACATACAAAGTTGAACCCACCGCATATATATATTATAGAAGATAAAAAAGCTTAATTAAAATTTTTTAATTGAATCTCTAGAGAATCCGTGTGAGCCCAGTCCTTGTTATTTCGGGTCTAAATGTCAAAGAATTGGAAGTTACGGCTTTTCTTGTTTATTTATTTGTTTATCAAATTTCTGACATGAAATAATAGTTTAAAATTCAAATTTTAAGACATGCTTAGAAATATTTTTGAATTTTTTAAAACTCTAAATTTTTTAAAGATTGAAAATTTACTATTATTTAATAAAAATAAAATACAGTACATTGCACAAGTTTAGAAATTTTTTTTTTCCGCCGATAATTAAATAATGTAAATGTAAATACATCAATTTAAAGCATTTTTTTTTACTACAAATTGATATATTATATCTGGAATAAAAATTTTGACCCCGCACATTTACTTATTTAAGCATTTTTCAAACTTTAATATTGCTCTAATTAACTAAAAGCCCAAAAAAAACTTTTACCATAAAAATGGGAAAAAAAATTGTATCACCCTCGATTAAGTGGCAAATTATTGGCTTATTAAAGAGTGGTGATTAAAAGCAATACAAAATAGCTACCCTTTTAGGAGTATCTCCTAAATGTGTCTCTACAACAAAAAAAATTGAAGAGACTGGTACAGTCAATGACCGTATTCGTTCTGCTAGGCCCAAAAAACTAACCCTTAGGGATGAAAATTATATTTTTCGAAAAGTAAGAAAATATCCTACACTTAGCTACCAAGAACTTGCTACAGAATTTAATTCTAAGACTGTAGGGCCACGTATTAGTAATTTTACCGTGATGAGATTATTAAAAAAAAAAAGGGTTAGAATCTCACAAAGCAGTTATAAAACCTCTGCTTACACCTTTAGATAGGTTAAAAAGGTTTAAATGGTGTAAGGAAAGATTAAGATGGACTGTTAATGATTGGGCTAAAGTAATTTTTAGCGATGAGTCTAATTTTGAGGTGTTAAACCGCAAAACTAGAAATTTCGTTAAAAGGTTTAAAAATGAAAAATATCATCCTAAGTTTTGTGTCCCAAGATTACAAAACGGAGGAGGGTGCGTGGGCATATGGGGCTGTATTTTTTTTAAAGGTACAGGCATATGCAACTTTTACACCGGACGAATTAATCAATATAATTATATTAATACCTTAGAAACCAACCTTTAATCATCAGTTCCTATTTTAACTGATTCAGGTGTGAGTTGGATATTTCAACAAGACGGGGCTCCAGCTCATACAGATCGGTCCGTTAAGGCTTGGTTTAGTAGCCATAACATTGAGGTTCTGCCATGGTGTGCCCGGTCTCCTGATCTCAACCCTATCGAGAACTTATGGCCATTTTTAGACTCAAAGATGGTAAACCTAAAGATAACATCAATCAGTCATCTGAAAGAAGTACTTCAAAGGGAATGGCTTAATATGTATGCCTTTGGAATACGTAAAGAGACTCATCGAATCTATGCCTAAGAGAGTTTTTGCTTTTAACAAAGCAAAAGGGGGACATTTTAAATACTAAAGAAAAGAAATTTCTAAACTTATGCAACTTAATAATTTATGCCATGTTTTTTTTTTTTTAATTTTTTTGTAGTTCTATTATAATAGTTAAATTAATAAATTAATATATAAACTAACTTATTTTTTACAACTTAAATTTAGAAAAAAATTAATGTTTCTAAACGGAATATTTTTACCTAGGTATCTAAAATTAATACATTTCGTATCTAAAATTATCTGAATTGGTATCTAAATTAATTGATTAAGTATCTAAAATAATTTATCTAAGCAGAAACTAAATCATCATCTTAATCCAAACAGTTTTAGAATTACCAAAAAAAAATTTAAAGGTAAAAATAAAGAATACAATGTATAAAACTAATTTAGTGATTATAAACTGGTAAAACTTTTTATTTTTCCTTATTTTTTACTCTTTATTTTCCATTTAATCGAATATTAAATTAGATACCAAAAAAAAGATTTAGATACTAAAAAATAGATACTTCATTATTAGATACTAAATAAATTAATTTAGATACCTGAGTAAAATACAAGCCGTTTATAAACTTTTAATCTTAAAAGAAGGATGCTTTTTTTAAATATAAAATACATAAAGAAGAAACAGATTTTTAAGTTTGTACTTAGTGCATAAAAGTCATGACCAATTACAAAAAAATATTTTCATTCTAGGTATTTTAACTAGATTTAATTAATAAACGATAGAATTTCTGCTTAAGATAAAATTCATATTTGTTACTATTTTCATTAGTATTTTTAGTTATAAAAAGCTTTCAATTCTTTTTTAGTAAATTGTATATAATTGAAAATTTTCTTAGAAGAGATATTGATTGACTTAAAAGAATTCAGTTCAGCTTGATTGAAATTATTGAAAAATGATGAAAAAAAATATTAAAATTCCACATTCCTTATTTGATAGAAAAAATATTTAAGCAAAATAAATAGTAATTTGGTAATATATATTGAAATTATTGAATGATTAAATATAGAATCAAAAAGAAAAACATGCATGAGTAGATATCTTTTGTTCTAAAAATCGTATAAATAATAATTGAAAACAAAATGTATTCATTATAAAAATTATATAATTATTTAAAATAATAAAAATGGCTTCATACGACGATTTCTCATCTGAATCATCATCATACAGAACTGTTGGTATTTACAGTGGTGAAACTGCCCAAGCTTCATCAAGTGGTTGTGGATTTTTACCACCATTGTCATTAGATCAATACAAATTAAACAATGATCCAAACCCAGAAATAATTAGAAAAAGACCAACTGATAAAATAAGATATATTCAAGAAATTCAATACAAATTTTTGGAACCACCAGCTGCCCCAAAACCAGGCGATTTACTCATTAAACAATTACCAAACAGGCAAATTGCCCCAGCTCCACCATTGGTTGTTAGACAAGCACCACCAAAGCCAGCTAACCCAGCTCCAGTAATCTTACGTGAAGCTCCACCACAACCACCACCAAAAGTTGGTGATAAATTAGTATTAGTTCCAGGTAAAGTTTTACCACCACCAGACAGAAAAGTAGTTGTTGAAAGATTACCAGCTATTCCACCAAAACCACAACAAGTATTCTTAGAAAAATGGTTAGGCTATAAACAACAAAAAAGAAGAGTTGTGTTCCAACCAGCTGAAGCTGATTGTGTTTTACCAAACCCAAAAAATTTAGTAATTCAATGGGAAAATCCAGAAGTTGAAGTTAATCGTCAATATAAAAACTTAGGTACTACACAAGCGGATCCAGCTGAATATTTAAGACAACATGGAAGCAGCTTAATAAGACAAGAAGAATTCTCGGCTGCTGTAAGAAGATTTGGCGCTCCAGAACAATTAGCTGCTCCAGCCCAACAGGCTACTGGTTTACCAGAATTAGAAGGTGATTTACAAGCTTTAAGATTAGTTGATTTAGATAGAGCTGGTTTATCTGAATACAGATCATACTTAAGCGGTTTAGGTATCAGCTTTGATGCCTCAAAAGCTTCAGGCAGTCAATTAGGCTCTATTACATCAGCTGAAAGCAGTGGTTTAATCTCTATTGAACAAGCCCAAGCCACTCTTAATAATTACACTGGTAGTGAAAAACCAATCAGTGAAAATGAATTAAAAGCTTATTTTGATGCCAACGGTGATGGTAATGTTTCAAGTGAAGAATTCGCTTCAGCTTATACTCAATATTAAATTAAATATTAATAAATTTTTATTTAAATATTTTTTAAAATAATAACCATATTTAAAACAATAAAAACATTTAGCTTTTAGTAATTTTTATGCTTTAATTCAAAAAATAAAAACAATATTATATCGACTTTATCAAATTTTTTTTTTTTTGATTTATTTAAAATTTATTTTTTTGCAAAAAAAAATGTTTTTTAAATAAATAGTTCTTTATTTTTTTAAAGAAAACTGCCGCTTAACTCAAAATTTAATAACAACTTTTTCGTATTTATTTTATCATGATTTATTTTGATTTTTTCTTATAGAACCAAATAGTTTTTTTGCACGCATATATTTTTTAAAAACACAGATATGTACATTTTCCATTTAACCAATTGCTTTGAACTTTAGAAAAAATTATTATCCACATGAGAATGATATTTTTATTGATTATCTAATCATAAAAAAGAAAAATTTATTTTTATCAGAAGCTAATTTAATTTTCAAAAATATCTAATTTAATTATAAGAATAGAAAAAAAAATTCGATGAACATTTACTCATTTACCAATTAATCAATTATAACTAATTAAATTCAAAATAAAATTAACCACAAAAAATGTATTATAAAAACATATTTGATTTTTTGACATCTATTACTCAAAAAATTAAAAATTGCTTAAAAAAATGTTTCAACCTATTGACTATGACGAATCCTCTTCTACTTCAATTATTGGTAACCCAAATACCTACTAAAACTCGAGACCAAGTTCTCAAATTGTATTTTGAAAATGGTTTGAAAGCTAAAGATATCGGACGTTGGCTAAGAAATAACATATCAAATGGCTTCATTGAGCTAAAAGATTCTACAATTAATAATCTGGTTGGTCGACATGTCTCTTAGATGATCCAGGAAAATCAATTGAAGCTCTTATCAATTGGGCGCAAAGTCGAAGCGCAATACCTGATGATGACGATGCTATGTTCGTAGTTGCTAAATTCAATTTAGAACCAGACAATGTTTATTTTCATATTTTTATGACAACAAAGAGATTAATTTCAATTACTAAACAATGCGACCATATTGCGACTGATGGAACATATAAACTTACTTGGATTAATTTTCCAGTTCTGTTTGCTGGTACGACTGATAAAGGGGGCATTTTCATCCATTCGGATTAATGTTGTCAAAAACGGAAACTGCTGATGATTATGCATTCCTTTTCGAGACAATCGAGGATCTTTCACAAAAAATATTTGGACATGTTTTTCAAATTGAAATTCTTTTAGCTGACGCTGCACAAGCTATAACAAATGGATTTATCAAAGTTTTTGGTAATCCTAGAAAAAGAATTGTATGTTGGTCCCATGTAGAAAGAAAAATTGAAGAAAACATTAAAGGTGTTTCAAACATCAATTCGTTTTCTTATTTTAGCCAGCAATGGATGTCAGAAAATACTATTGGATGGTATGAAAGTTATGCTGAGAGGTATCCAAGCACAAATAATGGCATAGAGTCAATGAACAAAAATATAAAACAATTTGCTACTTTAAGAGATCGTTTACCACTAAGAGATTTTGTTCTTGTTATGGATCAATTAATCTAAACATGGTCAAAAGATAGACATCCAAATTTCACAACTTCTACTAAGTTTAAAACAATGCCTGAAATTTCAACTCATGAATGGACACTTGGCTTTAATTGGTGTAAAGCAAAAAAACGCATTGTAAAAATTCAACAGATAGAAGATAGGATCACATGTATGGTTACATCAGAAAAATGTAATACAGAAGCAACTAAAGAAACATGCAGAACATACTTAAATTGTAACAATTGGAATTCTTTCCAAGATTATTTAAAATGTCGTGATTCACATAGAGTAGTTGAAATTAATAAAGAGACTTGGCAATTAAGCAAATGTTCTTGTCAATATTGGAAAAAAAATTATATCTGCAAGCATGTAATCGGAATAGCCTATAATATGGAATTGTTACAATTTCCAGTTATTGATTTAAGAATCGAAAAAAATGCTTCAAAAGGTCGTCGTAAAAAAGCTCTACCAGCTTTCGAAAGAAATTCAATGGGGCCGATCAATCAAGAGTTGTTTTCAATTCCAGAAGCTACACCGCAAGTTGATACTCCAATTATTTCAATACAACAATCAATTGAATCACAATCAAATAATAATTTAGTATCTGATGTTTTGGCTAGTAATGTAGCTCAAATACCTCAAAAAAGAGGTCGTCCTCGAAAAAATAATTTACCTCAATAGACTTGCGGTATTTTTCTTTATCTTAAATATTTTTTTCTATTTTTTTTCACACTTTGTAACGAAATTTGTTTTTTTTTTTACTTTTTTATTATCTACTAAAAATAAATAAATAGCTATTTTTCATATTATATTTGCTTCTTTTTTATTCTTCTAAAAAAAATAATATTTACTTCTTCAAAAAATAAAATTTGCTCCTTCGAAAATTATTTCGCGATCTTTTTTTGAACTGCTCAGATTTATTCCAACGCTACTCTAACACGTTTGACTTATCCTTGTTTGTTACTTTAATTTTCTTCTCCTGGTTGGGTGTAATAAATGATTGAGTCATCTAATTCTCTTATTTATAATTTTGCTACTTTACGCCGATTGATTGTTCCCAGTTCATGTTTTGAATCGATCTTCCTTATTTACTTTTCTGGCGTTTAAATGCTGCTTACCAATTGGTACTAAAATTCAAGCAAATAAGAAAGAATGTTGGCGCAATGTATATTCTTTCTTAATAGCAAAACTCAAAGATTCGAGACAATTATTAGTCGATGGTTCAACCCTATTATTTGTATAATGACAGGTTTATGTTTCTGAATTGATAACTTTTAAAGCATCATTCTAGGATGAAATTATCTATTCACGATTCAATATTTTCGTATAAAAATAATTGTAATACTATTATTTTACAGTTCAGGCATATTTATTTGCACACAATTTGTGAACTAAATAGCACATATCAGACTTATGCCAAATATTGTACTAAATTCATCCTTTTTTTTACTATTTTAAATTTTTTTTAACTAAAATAAGTTTAAGCTATTTTCAATTATATTAATTTATAAATTTGAATACAAATTTTTTATTAAAACTGATTTCATAATTTGTTAAATTTAATTAAATTCGATTTTAAGCCGTGCAATTTTTACACTTTTTTTCTAATAATTTTTAATGACAATGAGAGCTACATTTTTTTATTTTCTATATCATTATAATCAAAATATATAATACCATGGTACAGTTCTAGATCGCAAGCTTGTAATTTATCTTTTAAAATACCATTTTTTGTACATATTTCATAAAATTTAAATTTTTTTGAAATTCTAATAATAACACCAGGTAATCTAGGTAAACCACTACTGTCTTTATCTATTCTAAATATCTTTTCTTAATAGCATCGCATAAATTAAAAGTTAAAGTTCGTTTGTTTCTTTTTGGATCGTGTTTTTTTATCATTGTAACAGCCTTTTTTTTCTTGATTTACATTTACTTTAATTCGAACAGGTTTTCTAATTTCATTTATCGATTCATCATCATTACTATTATCCTTATTATCATTACCATCATTAGGATTTCTCATTTTCGGGCCGAAAATTTCGGCATTTATCAAAACTTCTTCTATAGTTTCAATTATTCTTATTTGACTATTAATATTATTATTTTCGTTTTTATTAGTTTCATTATTATTATTATTTTTACTATTATTTTTATGATTTTCGGAATTATATTTTTATCTTTATTATTTTCATTTATTAATTCCTCCCTTTCATTAATTGTTTCTATTTGTTTATTATTACCTATATTACATATAAAACCAAAAACCATTTTATATGGAGTAAAATTAGTAGCTTATTAATAATAGTTTTAAGTTAATTTAATTACATTTTGAAAAAAAATGAATTTACTCAGACGAACTTTTTTGTATTTTTAAATTAAACATTACATTAGGTAAATAATCAATCCAATTATTATTACCAAATTGATTCAAAAATGACGACAACATTCTTTCCATTGTACCGTTTGCTTGTATAACCAATCCTTGGGATTGCGGATGACGAGGCCTACCATGAATGATTTTACAATTTCCTTCCCATGTATAGACTAAATCATATAAATATTGATTTTTAAACTCTGTACCATTATCATGTGCTATCCATTTATACAGTGCTGGACATATTTATAAAGGCAGCTTTATTTCCATAAAAAACCTAATTTAGCAATTTTGTTTTTTGCATGTGTGTTGGCACATGCAAAATAAGATTAAAGAAAAAAAGAAATTTTGTTTCCAACTTTTATTTAAATTTTTATATAAGATTTTTTGTTTTTTTTAATTTTAATTTGGACATAATTATAAAAGCATTTAGCCTTGTCTTGTTTTAATATACTAAATCCTTTTTTTTGAAAAAATAATAATTTTTATGTAATTCTACTTCTAAAATTAAAAAAATTTGAAATTATTTTTAAAATATATTAAAAAATAACATTATGTCTCGTGGTAAACAATTAACATCTAAAGAACAAGGAAAAATAGACGCTTTAAAGAAAGAAGGTTATTCAAATCGGCAGATTGCTAAAAAAATTAAACGTTCAGCTACAGTAGACTTGGTAACTCTAGACAACTCTAGATTTAACCCATGAACCAATTCTTAATTAGATCTTAACTAGGATCTTATCAGGATTCTTAATAAGAAACAGGTCTCTTTCTTTGGAAAAATCTTGATACAGGACAGTATAAGATCCTAATTCAGCTCGGTATAGGATCCTATTCGATTTTTTTAAGAATCTTATAAGATTATTAAGATTTTATAAGATCTTGAATATTCCTTGAAAAAACTTTAATAAGGGCTTTTTAAGATATTTTAAGATAAATTAAGAATTAAGTAGATCTTATAAGATCCTCAGGTATTTTTGTTATGATAAATTAAGAAAAGGGTAAGATATCAAACATAAATTAATAAGAAATCTTAAGAAATATTTAGGTAAAAATAAAATTTTATTTTAAAATAATAATTTTATTAAAAAATTTTTTAAAATGTTTGTATAGAATGCATGCTTAAATCTGTATCCAAGAAAGGCTGGTTGTTTTGGTGTTGTTCCGAAGCTAATTGTTCATCTTCACTTCCTAATTGATATTCATTTGTGTTTTCAACATTATCATTACATCCTGGATCTTGAAATTAAATTATTATTATTATTTTTTTTTACAAATAAATTTTATTAAATTTTTTACTTTTATTTAAAAATTTTTTGGTGTCGAGGCATTTTTGTCGAAGTGATTTGACAATACTTTCCCAGCTATCTGTGAAAGCCTCAATTGTTCGAAGCTTTTTTAAGTAGCATGCTTAATAAAACAAAAATTAAATTAAATTACACAAATAATATTAAAACTGTAAATATTATACCTTTAATTAAATTTATTCGAACAGGATCCAATCCAGGAGTTTGAGTCTTTGTTGGTTCAACCGTTCCTTCCGAAAGTTCTTTTTTAGTAAAGATTTTTCCCATTAATTTTGGTTCATAGATATTTATGTTGTTTCGATTAAATGGCACTAATGCTTAGAGATTTTTTCCTTGATAAACCTATATAATAAATAATATGTGAAATATTTAAATTTAATAATTAATTTAAAAAAAAAAACCAAGTCCACAGTAAGGTCAATTCCCAGCTGTTCTTTAGCTTGAATTACCATTTCAGAAGTAAAATTGCTTTGTAAAGACATAGAAACCTGAGTGGCTTGTTTCATTTCTAAAGCTTCAAGTTTTTCAAAAACTTTTGAAAAATTTTCATCTATTTTTTCAAAAAAATTTAAACATTCATGCTGTTGTTCAGAAATCGAATTTATTTTTGTTTTAATTAAATCTATATTGCTTTCAAAATTAAAAACCAAACCATCAATACGTTGAGAAATTTCATTAATAGCTGTTATAAGCTCCTTGACAAATAAAAATAGTTAAATTTTAAAAAAAATTCAAATTTAAAAAATTACATTGTTTGTTGGAGATGATTGAACATTTATTATATTTTTATTTTGTCTCAAACCATGTGGTTTTTCTAAATCTGGCTTCAAAATACTGCCTGTATATTGAAAAAAATTAAATTTAAATTTAAATTTTTTTTTTTATAAATATACCAGTAGACTTTTGATTTGAAGATTTGGCTATGCTTTTAGTTGGCGTCATTTATTAGAAAAAAATTAATTTTTTAGAAATTAAACGATTAATTTAGATACTAATTATTTTTTTTTATTAAAATGAAATTTTTTTACTAAATTTATTAGTTTCAAAAATAAAAAATTTAAAAATTTTTTTCAATATACTGTAGAATAAAATGTCCGGAAAAAAAACTGTTTTAAGAAGTGATGAAAAAATTGAGTTTTGTTTTGTGAATATTTAAATGAAAATGAGCTTGATTAAATATTGAAAAATATAATAAAGTCTAATTTTTTTTTATTTTATTCAATAAAAATTAAACATAAAATTTTTTAAAAATTTTCCTAAGAAATCTGATCAAAATCCTATAATAAGAATTTTCAAGTATTTTAAAGAATTAATCCAGACAAATCTTTAAGAGTGTTTAAGAATCTAATAAGAATCCTGTTTTAAGATTTAATAAGAAATTTTGTGTAAGATTTAATTATGGAATCTTGTCTTAAACTTTTTCAAAAATTAATATAAGATTCTTAATTAAGATTCGAATAAGATCTTAAATTTTCTTAATAAAGGAATCTCAATTATTATTTATAATATTTCTTACAAGATTCCTTTACATATTCTTATATCTATCTTAAGTTAGAATTTCTTTTAAGATTTTATTGGAATCTGAATAAGAATCTTGATAAAATTTCTTAAAAAATCTTATAAAAAATGAATTTTATTAATATTCTTAAATGATCTTTACAGGATCCTGTATCCCAAAAAATCTTTAGGTTTCTTATAAGATCTTAAATAAGAATTCATTCATGGGAAAGCTAATTTAACAAAATGTTTAGTACCAAAAATCGTCTTCAATATTCAGAACTTGATGAAGAAATTTTAGAAGAAATAGATCTTAAAAGACAGAAAAAAATCAAAGAATCTACAACAAAGACTTGTTTAAATATTGATAAGAAAAATTTTATTGAACCATTATTTGAAAGTGACTGTGAAAAGTAAAATATAAATATAATGAATTAAAAAAAAATTGATTTGGCTAATAATGTAACTTATGGTGATTCGATTTTTCAAAATGATAACCCCATTAATATTCAGAGTATCATTGTTGATGAAAAATCTGACAATTCTTTTAATGACTCAATAAACTACGAAAGAAGGTATTTAATTAAATAATTAATATTAGTTTAGTTTTTGGTTAGTTTTGTTTATTAAAATAGCTTTTATAGTGGAATTAGAAGAAAAGTTAATGACAATGAAGACAATGAAGAACAATCCGAAGAAGAAGAAGGAGAAGAAGAAGAAGAAATTTAAAATTTCTTATTTTGTTTTATTTTGAATTTATTTTTATATTTTAATCATTGATTAATAAATTTTTATTTGAAACAAGCTTTTTTAATTAAAATCTTAAAATTAAAGTAAATCAAGAATTAATTATATAAAATATTTAAAATAGAAAAATTAATTGATTTTAATAGGACACAAATAGATTAAATTCAAATAAAAGAATGGTACGGGATTTTACAGAAGTAAAATTTAAAATTTTTTTTTTCCAAATTGTTTTGATATAATTTAATTTTTTTTAATTTAAGGAGGAATTTCGCTACAAAAACACAAAAAATTTCTAAGGTAAATCTTGATTTTTTAATAAATTTTTTAAGTTCTTTATAATTATTTAATTATTTTTAAAAGGAAATTAAAACTCACCCTTTAACATCTAAAGAAGCCGAATAGAGAGATGTTAGTTTGATTTTTAAAAAATAAATTAAATATAAAAATTTATTTTTTTTTTAAGACTTTATTAGAACGAATTAAAAGGCTTGAAAAATTGGTAGAAAAAAACCAAAAAAATAAAACTCAAGAAGAAATAGTAAATATTTAAAAAATTTTTTTTTATTTTAAGATTTTTAATTTTTATTAATTGAAGTTTCACGGCTATGTTGATTTGCTGTCACTTGAAAGAGATAAAATAACAACATTTTCATACACATGTGCAGATGTACTATTCACAAAAAAAGAACTTGCCAATAATATTCTTTGGGATGAAACCAATCGTCGTGAATTTTGGGTAACAAAAATTTGAGGTTACAAAAAAACAAATGCCTCAAGTTTGAAAAGGTGTGAAATCAGCGGTTAATGGTTATATAATGGTAGACATGTCAAAAGAAAATTGAAAGCAGAAAAAAAAGCGAAAACATAAGAAAAGAAGAAACCAAAAGATCAAAAAAAAAAAATAGAAACAGATTAAGATGAAGCAAGTGACGATGTAAGGCAAGATAAATTACTTGTCGATACTGATTCATCTAAAGACAATGAAAAAACAAATGAATCAGAAAATTAGATAAAAAATATGTTTTTTTAAATTTTTAAAACTTTTAAATAAATATAAATAATTAAAATTGAGAATATTTTAATTTAATTGAAATTAAAAATGCAATTTAATGCGTAAATTCTGCGTAAAATATGCGTAATAATTGGTTTTTTATGCAAAATTTCAATTAAACGATGCGTAGTTTTTTGTAATTATGCGTAATTTTCTCTTCTTCTTGCGTAATTATGCGTATTTTTATCCATAATTCCATAATTTACGCGTAAAAATATTATAGTGAATTGCGACGTATTGTGTCTAATTTACGTATCGTTAAATTACGCGTAATTATAGAAAAATTACGCATAAAAACGCGTGTTTTAATACAATAATACGCGAAATTTCGGAATAATTATGCCGTTAAAATATCCCTAATTTTCTACTTGGGATATTATAATTGTTGGAAAGCCTTGCCACAATAACTTATAAGTATATGACTAGGAACAGTTTTATTTTCCAAATGAAAATTCAATATCTTTATATTGTTTTCGGATCTTAATTTTTGCAATAAATTTTTTTCTTTTATTTATTTTAATTAATTGTTGACGACGGGTTGTGGTTCATACTGAACCTCTGGTGGAAACCTTGCGTTTTGGCATGTTTAGGATTTGAGAAATGAAAACAATTAGTTGAAACGATTTCTTTTATAGCTTTATTAGAAATTAGAATAGCTCTTTATAACTTTAGAAATATAATTATTCTTAAGTGAGATATTTTTAGTATTAAATTATAGCGCTATATTAATATAGTTTTGACAATTAAGAATCGGTTGGGCTGGTCCTATCAAGCCGTCAACAATATTTATTAAAAACCAATTAAAAAATATTTAATTTCATTCAAATTTATTTCGTTTGAAAAAAATAATTAAAAATAATTTATTTTTATCGTTTCATAATTTTAAGACCATGTATGCTTTTTAACTCTAATAATCAATAGAATCAGCCTTATTACTAATAACACCATAAATTCGATTATTCATGCTTTCACAAAGGTTATGGAGGGTCTCTGTACCTATATTATCCCAAGCGATGAATATAGCCTCTTTTAACTCCTCAACTGACTTATACTGTTTTCCATCACTGTAAATTTTACGAACGATTATTCCTCACATGTTTTCTTGAGAATTAAGGTCTGGAGAATAAGCAGGCCAATCAAGCACACTGATTTTTTTATCTAAAAACCATTTTTTAGTGTGCTTGGAACAGTGTATAGTCGCATTATCTTGTTGAAATTTGAGATTTAAGTCGTCACCATTAAAGTCGTCGAGACAGTATTAGTATCTTTTAAAGGTGGTTTTTTCTTTTTTATGCTCCATTTCCAGTAAGATTGGAATACCTGAAAATACAAAACAGATCATCAGAGAATTATTTGAAAACGGAGTTACAACAACAAAACAAATTCTTCGTGAATTGGATAAAAAGAAAGTTATGCAGCCAAAATCTAGCCAAATTAATAGTTTTTTAACAACTCTTCGAAAGCGAAAATTCGGCCCTGCTACAATCAGCCTGAGTTACATCAATGATTGGTGTAGTCAACGTACAACAATACCAGAAGATGATGATGAATGCTTTTTTCCTCATTATGAAATAGACGCGGATGAACACAATCCAATATTTCGCCTATTAATTACAACAAAAACACTTATCGGGCTTTGCAGATATTCTGATCATAGTATTTGCACTGATGCCACATACAAGGTGATCTGGCAAGGATATCCAGTTTTTCTAGCCGGAGTCACTGATAAAAATTGCTCTTTTCATCCTTTTGGTATAGCCATTTGTGTAAATGAACAAGAAGATGATTTCGAATTTATATTTAAAACTATTAAAGATTGTTGTCAAAATATCATAAAGCTAAATTTTGAACCTACCATTTTAATTGCAGATGGTTCAACTGCGATAACAAATGGTTTTCTATCTGCGTTCCATAAGCTAGATAAACGTGAGATGTGTTGGTTTCACGTAAAAAAGAACGTTCAGACACATTTATTATCAATTGATGACAAAAACCATCGAAATTCTATTTTATCAGATATCGAATCGCTTCAAACAATAAAAAATGAGCAAATTTTTGACAAAGCAAGCAAACTTTTCATTGGAAAATGGAAAGCCTTTAAAAATAATGCCATTGACATTTTTATCGACTATTTTGACAAAGAGTGGTTAAAAAAAAGAATTCGTCATATTTTTTTGCAAGAATCAAGACAAGCTCTCATGGAAAAATTTTGACGATCTAATTGCTGAACAAAACAGTGTTTGGGAAGTTGATTTGGTTTTTGATGCAATCGATTGGATTAAAAGCATATGTAGTTGTCTAAGGTTTATGAAAGATCACATCTGCAAACATATAATCGGTATTGCAGCCAGATACAAGTTGTGCACTATTCCTTTGGAAGCAAAACAAATACCCTTAGGACAGAAGCGAAAAAGAGGGCGTATTCCAAAGGCAAAAAAAGCTCTTTTGACACAATAAATTAACCATTTTTTTAATATTTTACTTTTATTTATTTTTTAAAATTTTAAAATTTGTTTAATTATTCCGAAATTGAAATTTTAATATAAAATATAAAAGTGCTTATTATGTTTAAAAAAAGTGATGATTTTCTTTTAAATAAGTGATGAGTTACTTTTAAATAAAGTGATAAGTTTTTATATAAAAAATTAAACTTTTCTTTAAAAAAAGTTATGATAATCAATAAAAAAAGTGATTATTATTTTTAAAATTAAGTGAGGATTTTATATAAAAAAAGTGACTTTTCTCAATAAAAAAAGTTACTATTTTTCTTCAAGTTAAGTGATGATTGTCTTTAAAAAAAGTGATACGAAAAATACAAGCCTATATTAAATAATGGACTCAAAATTAATAACTTTATTAAAAAAAATCAAAAAAAAAAATATCTTATAATCTTATAATTTTCAAACGCACTGTATTAGTATTATTATTAGCACTTGTATTAGTTACAACTGATTCTCCTTGAACACTGTCAGATCTAACACTATTTTCAACTTGAGTATCTTGAATAACAAAAGGATCCTCTATCGAAACAAATCGATCAAGACATTTCTGTTTGATAATAATTAACTGTTCTAGCTCATCTTGTATAATTTACTTTGCCTAAATATCAATCTAATTTATTTTTGTTGTCATAAAAAATTGTTTAAATTTTTAATAAAAAAATCATGACAAATATATTTTTATGTATAGACAAAAAGTTTTATATAATTTAGTTTAATTCAATCATATAATAATTTGTTTAATATAATATATTTTTGATGGAATCATTATATTACCTAACTTAATACTCAAATAAAAATCTATAACAAAATTTATTAAAAAAAGAATTGAAATTCAATTTTTTGTTCTAATGGAACCAGTTTTATATTTTAACATTCAAAAAATTAATACATCAAACAATTATGATCAATTTGATCAAGATCAAGAGATTTTATGCAATATTTTATTGAATATAAAAATCAATTACAATTTGGAATTATTTGGAATTTCCAAATAATATCTATCAAATTATAAAAAAATCTTTTGTTAAATTTAAGACTTAAGTCTTAAGGTCTAAACAGTACATTTATCAAGCCAAATAAAAAGAATTTAACTTAAGTTCTAATACTTGCATATTTAGTTTGCTAAAATTGAGATAAAATAAAACTATTAAATATCTAATTAAAAAAAAACAAATTTGCATTTAATTTAAAAAATTTCTTTATTACAAACGATTCGATTTTATTTTATTCAAAATTATTTCAGACCTCAATATAAAATTTTTTTTTTAGAACGAAAAATAAATAAGTATAATATTAACAATATTATAGAAATAAAGAGTTGTCAAAGAGATTTTTTTTTAAATTAATTTTTTAAGACATGACATTTTTTTAAATAGTTAATAAATAAGAAATAAAATAATTAGAGTTTGCTCAATTAAATTATTTCAAGACAGAATATATAAGAAAAAATATTGATTTTTGCTTTAAAAAAAATGTCGGATTTACGATTATTATTTCAAATTTGTTCATATTTTTCAATATTTATTGTAATTATCGGTCTAATTGGAAATACAATTAGCTTTATTATATTTAGATTTAGTAGTGAATTTAAAAAAATTCCTTCAATGGTATTTCTCTCATTTGTAGCAGTATTTGATACATTAGCTTTATTCGAATGGAATTTGGATTACTTTTTTTTTCCCAATTTTAATTTTAGACTACTAATTTTAAATAGATTTACTTGCAAATTTTTAGTTTTTATTCAATTTTATTCAATTCAATCAAGTGGTATTTTATTAAGTGTAATGTGTATAGATAGATTTGTAACTATTATTTCTACTCCTGGTTCATTTGCAAGTCGATTACCATTTTCAAGTTTAAGATCATCTTTTATATGGTGTATTTGGATTAGTATTATTTTGTTTATATTTAATATTCATATATTGATATTTAACGGAAATTATATCAAAATAGAATTCAAAAACATAATTCAATTTAAAAATGAATCAACATTATTTAATAAAGCAATTAATTCTGAAAATTGTTATTGGTATACTCCAGATTTTAAGATTATTCCATTATGGGAACAAATAAATATGGTAGTTTACAGTTTTATTCCATTTACAGTTATGATTACATTTAATATTTTATTAATTAAAAAAACTCTGATTATTAAAAAATCAATTTTAATGTTAAAAACAAAAGACGAATTAAAAGCTATGAACAAAAAAAAGAAATTAACAATTTTATTATTAAGTATTACATTTTGTTTTATTATTATGACTTTACCTACTAGCATTGCATTTGCTTTTTTGGATAATGAAATTCAAGATTTAAGCTTAAAAAGTTTTTTATTTATGTTATTAGATCAATTTTCGTATTTGTTTCATTGTAGTCTATTTTTTCATTCGTTTATAACTAATTTAAAATTTAGAAAATATGTTTTGAATTTTTTTAAGTTGAGGAAAAAAAAAGTATTACTTAAACAAAAATCAAAACGGTATTAAAAATAAATACAATTATATTAAACTCGAAGTTATTAAATAATAAAATTCTATTTTTTAAAAAATTTTATATTTTTCTTTTTTATTTTACTATAGAAAAAAGCCATAGATATTTTTTAAAATGTAATTTTCCAACAAAAAATTCAGCCTTTGAACAGATCGGCTATCCTAGTGATAAAGTTTATTATAACTATGTTTTTATTGATTAGAAAATAATCTATAAAATTTGAATAAAATGTGGTTTCTCCTTATATATGATAAGTAATTAGCGCCAGAGGATATAATTAAAAAAATGTAAAAAATATTTCAGGAATAATACAAAATATAGGATTATTTCAGTCTTTTATATGATTGTTTTATATTCTATTATATTTAATATTATTGTATTGATTTATACTTTGATTTTAAATAATGATTGTTTAGTAAGTGATTAAAAAAATAATTTGAATTCAATTTAAATATTAAAAATTTTATTATTGAAAATTTGCTAGTTTTTATTTAGCTCATCAATTTTAATTTATTTTTTTTGTTTCTCTCTCAAAAAAATTGTTATTTAATAATCATACTTAATGACATGTTTAAGTTTGAAATGTCTCAAGATTATTAAGACAAGCCCTAAGAACTTAATTAATTTTATTGTTATATAAAAGAATTAGATTTTTTTAATAAATTAGAACAAATGTCTATTGATGTCTATATAAATATTTTTTATATAATTCACTTGAAATAAATATTAGGTTGTTTAATAAGTTTTTTCGTCGATTTTTAAATGAAAAAATCTCATCCAAGTTTAAATTTTTTTATGCAATATTGTACATCATTTGAAAGAGCACCTCTTCCTCTTTTAAATGATGTATAAGATTATGTATTTGCTTTTTAAATTTCTAAATACTTAACTAATTAAAAATGTATGACGAAAAAATGCATTTCCGCCATTGCAAGTTATTTAAGTTTAACGAAGGAAAAAATTCGGCAAAAGCTACCAAAACGATTGTTAGGTATAAGGAGATAATGGTCTTACTGTTCGCACTTGTCAAAATGGTTTGCTCGATTCAAAGCTGGAGATTTTGACCTCAAGCTGTCGAAGCCGATGAAACGTATTTGGAAGAGCTGCTTGAGAAAGACCCGAGGCGGATGACTAGACAGCTTGCTAAAGAGATTTCTGTAACAAATGGCATCGTTTGGAATAGATTTCGAATATTTTATTTTTCATGAGTAAATAAAGTTTTGAAAAAAACGAAAAAACTTATTAAACAACCTATTAATATCAAAAATTGATTTATATTCTATGATTTAAAATATTTAAAAGAGGATCAAAATGTTATAATTATTAGTTTATAAGATTTTGCGGAAATTATTGTTCTCATCATAAAAATTTATTAAAAGTTAAATAACAAATAAAAAATTTTATGCAATATTTTATTGAATATAAAAATCAATTCCAATTTGGAATTATTTGGAATTTCCAAATAATATCTATAAATTTATTATATAATTAATAAAAGATATAAATAAATAAAATAATTTGTCTAAAAGATGTCCAAGTTTTTTTCTAGCCAGCCAGTTTTATTCAAAAAATTAATAGATCAAACAATTATGATCAATTTGAACAGGAGTCTCCAGTAGATTGCTTTATTCTTAAAATAGTCAGTGTGTATAGTATCATAGTATTAATATTAAGTTTAGTATTTAATGGTTTATTGTTGTATATATTTT
Organism: Brachionus angularis; assembly: GCA_021432725.1. Lineage (NCBI taxonomy): Eukaryota > Metazoa > Rotifera > Eurotatoria > Ploima > Brachionidae > Brachionus > Brachionus angularis. The sequence continues at coordinate 2,177,107 of JAJVDD010000007.1, forward strand.
ATAAATATAAACAATTGAGAACAAATTTAAACAATCTAGTAACAATATTAACTTTATTCAATTTTTTTGGTTCATTATTTGAATATCCATTTATAATATGGGCCAATTATAAATGCAGGTTTTATTTACTTTTACTCTTTAGATTAAAATGTGATCTGTGATCAGTTTTATCATGTCTTTTTGCAATACTTTTGCTAACTTCAACATGATACCACTATTCATAAAAGTCGTTATCAACGGTTTTTGTAGTTAAAATTTTAATAAATTCAAAATAAAGATGGATATTTAACCAAATTGGATGTATAATAAGTGGATTTGTTATGTATTTTGTTGGATGTACTAGCATCTATTTAATGGCTTTTATTTCATTTGAAAGGTTTCTTATATTTATTAAAATAAAATAAAAATTTTACATACACATAAGCTTAAAAAGTAGTTTTGTTACGATTTCGATTTTGAATCGATTAATCTAGAAATTTATCCTTATTATTCTAAATTATCTTGTAACACGTTTTAAATTTCTTTTATTTACCTAATTTTCTAGTTTTTCAAAAAGGATTTTAACGTGATGTGATTGAATATAATTAGAATAACAAAAAAAATTCAAAATCAACTTAATTGTTTAATTTAAATTATATTTTGATTGGTTCTTACATTTTTTTAATTTATCGGTTATTAATCGATTACTATAATCGAGGTTTGCTAATCGTAATCTAAGATTTATCATAATTGTGACAATACTATTAAAAAGTAAATTATCTAATCAAATAAGTCTATTAATAAAACATTTAATTACAAAATGATTTTTGGTCTTTGACTTTTATGCTACCAAAATTTCAAAATTTCATTTGAGTTCAAAATTATTAACTATAAAAAGAGATATTTTATAAAAACCTTTTTTTTAATTAGACCAATAAACTTTTAAATATTTTTAATATTTTTAAGATATTATAATAATTACAAACTTTTTTAGACAAAGAAAGATATAAATTCAATTACATGCATATCTATAATAACAAGTATAACTATTGGTTTAATTTGTTCAATTTTACCAATATTTGGCTGGTCTCATTATTCTTTAGAAGAAGCTAAAACAAGTTGTAGTGTTGAATGGCATGAACGATCATTTAATGTAACTAGTTATAATATTTTCATGTTCTCAGTTGTCTATTTAATTCCAATTATTACTATTTTGACAAGCGATTTAAAACTATTTTTTTTGTATAATTTAAATTTATTTAAATATTTTAATAATTTAAGAATATTTAATTTCTATTTATTCCAAGATTAGAAGATCGCCATTAAATAAATTATTTCAAATGAAATATAATATTAAAAATAGAAAAAAATGGTTGAACTACATCTAGCAAAAATAATGATGGTAATGATTGCAAGTTTCTTACTCTCTTGGACACCATATGCTCTTGTATCTATGTACAGTGCATTTATAAAACCAAATCATATAAATGCTCTAATTAGTCTTATACCTTCAATGCTTGCCAAACTATCAATGCTTTGGTCACATGTTTATTATATTCTTACAAATAAACAAATAAGATTAAAATTTCAAAATGTTCAAAAATTGGTTGTCAATTTCATTTTAAAATAAAAAATATTTAAACTCTACTTTTTCTTTGAACAAAGATATAAACATAAATACAAGATTAATCATATACTAATTTTGTGATGACCTTAATGACCCATGTAGTAATCTGAATTAGATCTCTTATTAGATCAAACGTGATTCTGTTTGAGATCAATAAAAGATCATCATGAGATTCTCTGTTAACGTTTTTCTCATTTTAGCTAATTAGTTCTCATATCAAATTCTCATTTGATACTAAAAGATCAAATAAGAACAAGCTAGAAAAATGTAAATTTTGGTGTATTAATAATAATGAGATTTAATAAGGATTATTGATATTTAAATAGTTATTAGAGAATTTTATTTTAAATCTATGCTCAAATTTTAATTAAAAATAAATTAATTTAATTTTGAAAATTTTATTAAACAAACAAAAGTTTTTTATAATTAAAAATGAAAAAAAAAGTTTTTATAAAAAAAATTAGCTATCCAAACATTTTCGATTTGCTTTTGTTTTGATAAATCTATAAGTTTCATCTTCTTTGTCTTCTGGTATGTTGTATTTAATAAAAAAGGCCTCTAATTAATTTAAAAATATTTTTTAAATTTTTTTAAAAAAATTTAATTATAATTTAATTAAAAAAATATACTTTTTAATAATTCCAATCTTTCTAAATCAAGTGGTTCTCTTTTGGATCTAGAGTTTCCTTCTATAATATAGCATTTTGATAGCTCCTCTTTTGTAAAAAGTATCTCCATTAAACCTGTGATATATTTGGTTGTAGAAGATGCATTAAATCCTAGTAGATTTTTATTTCCAAAGAGCTTAATAGAAAATTAGAATTTATTTAAATTTGTTTAAATATATTATTCGATAATATATACCACTTCTTTTTTTGAGTTTGGTATTGATTCGTTATTTGATTTGTTTTTTATCAGATCGAGTAATTCCTTCACAATCTCCTTAGTTTCTTGTAGCTCACCAGATAATTTTTCAATTTTTATTTTGACCTAATTTTAGAAAAATTCAGTTTTAAATTAAAAAATTATAAAATAATTCAATTTGTACTTCATATATTTTGTCGATTTTTTCTATTGATATTGACGATTTTCCAGAACTAACATAACTTTCTTTAATATCATTAATTGATGTATTATTTGCTGATTTATTCGGAGAATCAACAAGTTCTTTGAACCTTTTGAATTCATTTTCAAACAATTCGCCAGAAGCTAAAAAATATGTAATATAAATAAATTTTAAAAAAAAATAGAAAAGATATAAATTCTACATTTAATTTTTCTTTTTAAGTTTATTTTTTCTTTTTGTGTGGGAAATAAATTATCGTCTTCAGTACTGGAAGCATTATTTGTTTGTCTTTCTATATATTTTTTACATTTTTTTTCACATTTCCTTGATGAACCTTTATAAAAAACAAAAATAAAAAAAAAAAGGTATATTAAAATATCCTTTAAAAACCTTCAGCCCAAATTTCAGCGGTGTAATATTTCTTCATGTCGGGGTAGTAAATCTGACATGTTTTTTTATTTTCATCAATCTTTGATATACTATTTTTGGGAACAACTGTAAAAGAATTATCATTTTTGAAGTACAAGCAGACATATGCCTCTTAAAAAGTAAAATTAATATTGAATCTTTAGTAAAACTAATTCATAGCTACATACGCAATTCTATATTTGAATCGTTTAAAGACATTTTTAACATTAATCAGAGAATTTTATTTCTAAAATAAAATATTGTTTAAGATAAAAAAAATTTATGTTACAAATTAAATAAATTTATATATTGTTATTAGTTAAAATTATGTCCTTATAAATTAATTTTATTAATTGAACTTATTTTTCCAGAAAATTTCGAATTTAAAAAATGATTTTGGTCAAATTTGTAGGCTAATCTTTTAATTTAAAATTATAAATTTTTATTAAAATGAAAATCTACAAGTAATGATTTAAAAAATTGAATTTTTTTATGTACAAAAAATTAGTAATATCAAAATATTAAGTCATTTATTCAATATCTTTTTTTATTATTAATTACTGAATATTTCAGATATACTAAAATGAAAAGAACAAGTCTTTTTATTAAAAATTTATCAAATTATAGAGATAACAATCATATAAAAAAAATGCGAGTTGATCGAGTAAAACGTTATCGACTAAATAAAAATAAACATGAAAGAAATAAATTAGTTAATAATATTCAAATAGAACTTTTGAATCAAAATAAAGAAACAAAAGATTTTGTTTTAAAGAATCAAATATTGGAAGAAAAGTTCCAAGACAATTCCAAAGAAATAACAACTTCATATATTGATTCCGAGTTTTACATCAATCAGAATTTTGAATGCGACTTAAATTTAAATTTTGAAAACTTTGAATTCAAGAATGAAAAAAAATTTTTATTTGAAAATTCTAAAATTACTATTAATGATTTTTACATGGCTATCTTTTCTATTAAAACAAAACATAATTTGAGTGAAAATTCTATCGATGATTTTTTAAAGTTGTTTGAAATGATACTTCCCAGGTCCAATCAATGTGCAAAGAATTACACGACAGTTAAAAAAAAAAAAAATTTAACAACAATTGACCCTAAAATATGGTATATTTGTTCAAAATGCAAACAATTAATTAATTTTGACCCATCAATCCATAAAAATGGCTGTTCTGATATAAAAATTTGTAATAATTGTCAAAACGAGTTGGATCATTTTGTAACATTTGACGTTGAAAAACAAATCAAACAAATTTTAAGCAAATCGTTTTTGTTCATTTTCTTTTTATTTTTGGCTTTTTTAATTAATTTAATATTCAATAACCATTTATTCAAAAAGGTCCAACTTTGAACAAATTAAAAAAAATAATATTATTAACAGTTATGAAAAAAATCTAAATGATATAATTCAAGGAGCAATTTATCAAGAAGCAAAAATTTCCAAAAAAGAAAACGCTCATCTGTTTTCTATTAACTTAAATACTGACGGTGCACCAATTACAAATGGACTAAATTATTCTATGTGGGCAGTTTTTTATGTTTTCACAGTTGTTGAGCTTAATCAAGCCTCTAGAGAAAATTTCAATAATGTTTTATTTTTTGGTAAATAAAATTATTTAATTAATAACAAAAAATATTGATTACCAATATTATTTAAATAAGGCTTATGGTTGAGTAAGAAAAAACCAATTTATGAAATTTTTATATCAAAATCAATTGAATATTTAATTGAAAATAAAAACAGCATGTTAGAATTCAATGGTATAATTTGTTAAAATTTGAGTTAGCAACAAATTTTGTTTTTTACTTTACTAGGTTTACAATTTCAAATAAGAGTACATTCTTTAATATTAGATTTGCCAGCAAAAGCTTCAGTTTTAAATGTTAAGCAATTCAATGGCGAATTTGGTTGTACTTATTGTTATCATCCAGGTGAATGGTCCAACAGTTTGAATAAAAGAATATATTTACCAAAAAAAGTATATATTTTCTCTCATTAATTAGCTAAAAAATTAAAAAAAAAATAAAGTTTTTAGTTTAATTTAAGAACTCATAAAGAATTTATGCAAATGGCTAATCTCGCCGAAAAAAAACAAGAAGTTATTTTTGGTATTAAAGGTAGAAACAGTTTTCTTGATATTTTAGAGATACCATATCAAGTTCCATTAGACTTTATGCATTTAGTATTGCAAGGTCATACAAAGTGGCTAATTAAACAATTCTTCTTTTCTCATAATTCGAATGATTATTACATAGGTAATTAACTTTAAAAATCTTCTTTTTTAGATTTTTTTAAATTTTAATTTGAAAAAAAGGACAACTTAAACGAAATAAATAAACTTTTAAAAAAAAATAAAATCACCTCATAATTTAAGTCGAAAAATTCGGCTGATAGATGGGAAATCAAAATACAGATCCAATGAATTAAAAATGTTTTTGCTTTATCAAATAGTTCCTTTATTAATTAACTTTCTTCCAAACAACTATTTTTATTTACTTTCCTCATATGTAATTGCAATTCGAATTTTATATGAACCTAATATTACTTTAAATAGTTTAGAGATCGCAGATAAAATAATTGCTAAATATATATATGAGCTCGAAAATGAATTTGGAAACTATTCCTATGATTATACTCTTCATGCTCATTTACATCTCGTAGATCAGGTGAGAAAGCATGGACCACTACAGTGCCATTCACAATTCGTATTCGAGGTTTTTAATTTAATCATTTTTTTAAATATTTATTTGATATAATTTTTTTTAAAGGGAGCAATTTATAATCTTAAAAACATGATACACGGAATTAAAGGATATCTAAATCAACTTGTAAACCAAATTGAGAGCAATAAAAACTTTAATTTTAATCTAACAACTAATTTTTTTGAATCAGAAGAAGTTTATTTATTTTCATTTAATAATTTTTTTAAGTACAACTTTGAAAATATTGATGAAAATAAAATGCTCTCTCCCTTTGAAAAAAAAAAATCTGAAAGTTAACGAACTAAAATTATTTAAAAAGCTTTTTGGTTTGAGCAACGAATATAACCAATCGACTGTTACTTCTGATAGAATATTATATAATAAAAAAGTATTTCATTCAAGGTCATATCCAAGAAAGAAAGAATCAAATAGTTACTTAATATGCTTTATTGAAAACAACAAAGAATTTTTTGGTGAAATTTCGAAATTTTTTGAATACAACGAAAACATTTACTGTTTTATAGATGTGTTTGAAAATATGTCTAATATTGACAATATATTGCCAGAATCTTCTGGTTTTTTTTATGAAATAGTAAAAAATAATTTTCAACATTATTTTTATGTTTTCGATTCTTTTAATTTAGTAAAAAATTTAAAAATAATTGATTGCAATACTATTATTTGCAAATGCATTCTTGTAGAAAATAAAAGATATCAATTTATATCAAAGATATTTTATGATTTTGATCATGATTAAACACTATTTTTAATTGATTTAAAATGTACTTAATTTAATTTTTTTTAAATAATATTAATTTTATTTTTTTGTTATATTAATTAAAAAAGAATTAAAAATAAAATAAAATTTTAAACTTAAATATTTTTAGTTTCAATAACTCTTGAATCAACTTTAGAATCTATCTTAAAAAAAGTTTATTAAACATAAACAAATATTTTTTATTGATTTTTCTCGTGTTATTTTATTAGATCTAAAACTAAAATCAAACAATATCTCTTAAACACATTTTAATAATTTTCTTTATTTTTCTCAAAAGATCTTTTTTAAGAAACTCATGAGATATTCTGAGAAATTTTCCTTATAATATCTCGTAAGAATCTCAAGTGAGATTTCTACTAGGGGATATTTCGATCAAATCAGACTCATAATTAAAAAAAAAATGTTTTTTTTCTTTCTTAAGAACATATGTGTATAATATTTTTTATTTCGGAATATTTTACCTAGGAAACAAAAATTATTATAAATGGTATCTAAAATTATCTGAATTGGTAACTAAATTGATTTATCAAGTATCTAAATTAATTAAATAAACTAAACCTCTAAGACCAAAAAAATGAATTCAGAAATCATCATCTTCTTATCTTAATCCAATAAGAACTGGAGAAAATACCGGGATAGAATCAGATACAGATTTGGAATTACCAAAAAAAAAATTTGAGTAAATTACTTTTTACAGTATTTAAATAAAAAACTAATTGAAGAATATTTTTTATTAATTTATTTAAAAATAAATATAAATAATTATAATTTTAAAAATCGACGCGTTTCGACCTAAATGGCCTTCTTCGGGATCTAAAGACTAAAAATTTTTTTTTATTTATACATTTACTTTTATAGTAAAATATGTTTAAAAATAAATTTTTTTGAAATAAGAAAAAATAAATAATATAAATATTGAAAAGAATAGATAATTTTTGAAAACATTTTAAATTTATATGAAATTTTATTGATAATATAAAGATTAATATGAAGAAATACAAACAGAAAACAAAATTCAAATTTATAAATTACAATTTTGTTTACGTTTGTTGAAAATTTTTTTATTATAATTATTTAAATAAAAGTTAAAGTTTTGTGTATTTTTGGAATTTTTTTTTTTATAATTGGAATTTTAAATTTTATAAAAAGGTTTATTAAATCAGTTTCAGTTGATTTGAAAAATACATTACATTTTTTACACTTTATTACATAGACTATTCCTACTGATTCACAATTTGAATTGCTTTTTAAAGGTACTATATAATTCTGAAATTTTATGTAAAAACTTTTATCTATAAATTTACAAGTGTTACATTGTTGCTTGTTACATTAGTCTGAATAAAATTTTTTTATTTTATCTAAATTAAAATTTAAGGCTAATATTTTTTTCTAATTTATTTACAATCATCAAATTCTTATTTTTAATATAATTTGATTCCAATTTAATTTTATCAAAAGAAAATTAAATATAGAATTTAAATTTTCTATATTTTTATTATATTTAATAAAATATTTTAAGCTTAAATTATTATCGAAATTTTTATTTTTATAAGGTAATAAATCAACTCTTTCTTTTTTTCCAAAACTACGACAAATACTAGAAACTTTATTAAAATCATATCCTTGTTCCTTGTTTTACTAATTGAACTATTAAATTTCTAGAATGAGCTAAATAACCTTTAAAACAACTACAAATTCTTCTTATTCTGATAAATAAAGATATAGGTATATTATCAAAAATATGTTTTGAATGCTCAGAAATAGGCATCAGATAAGAACAAGAATTAGTAGGTTTGATATAAAGATTAAATACTAAATTTTTTTAATAAAGAATCAAACTTAATTTTAGATCTAGAAATATTACAGATTTATCTTTATTTATATTTAATTTTAAATAGACAAATTGGGAAATAAGTTCTTCTTCTTTAATTTTATTAACAGAAACAATGAAAGTATCATCAATAAACCTTTTATATAATAAAATATTTTTATCTACAGTGTCACCAAAAAGTTTCCGACCAACCAATTTTTTTAATATATTTCATTATAGTTAAACATAATTGATTTTATTTATATATATTCTTATAGATAATTAAATACTCTTTCCAACGATACCACATATAGTTATACTTAGTTATTCGTTTGGTTTTAAAATCTAAAAAATCGAAATTTTGATTAAAAAAAGTTTCCGACCAAAAAAATTTTTTTTATTTTTTTTTTTATTTTTTTTTTATTTTTTATTAGTATTTAGTCCATAAACCAATATTTTTAATAACTTCGTCTATTCTTTAAGGCATAGACTCGATAAGACTATTACATCTTTCGATATTTATATTTTTCCAAACGTTTTCAAGGACCCCCCCTGACCTCGTTAATATTTTTCAAATTTAGCTTGCCAATTTCAACTTTTACAAGGTGCCATAAGTTTTCAATTGGATTCAGATCTGGACTTTGAGATAGACACTCTAGAACTTCAATATTTTTGCTTGCCAACCATTTTTTATTGTTGTTTGCAGTATGTTTCGGATCAATATCTTGTTGGAATATGAAGTTTTCCCCGATTAAACTCGCTCCAGATGTTAGCATGCACTCAGAAAGCACTCCAACATACTTATTAGAAGTTAGCGTATCTTCTAATACTTTTATTTTACCAACCCCACTCCAACTGAAGCATCCCCAGACCATTATTTACTTATCATGTTTAATTCTTTGTTTTACATGTTTTTTTTGAAGGGGTTCGTTGGGTTTTTTCCACGTCCAAAGCCTTCCATCACTACCATGCAAGTTTATTTTTGTTTCATCTGATCATAAGACTCTTTTCCAATCCTCAACAGTCCAGTTCTGATACTTTTTGGCAAAGTTTAGACGTTGGGGGATGCGCCTTTTACTAAGTAGTGGTTTCTTAGCAGCAACTCTTCCATATAAATTGAACTCATACAGTCTATTTCTTACTGTTTGAGGACAAACAGATGCTAAGCTCATTGATTCAAGCTGCTTTGCAATATCTACTGCGTTCGGAGTATCAGAAATCAATGCCATTCTCTCAATTTTTCGATCAAGTCGACTATTTGTCTTTCTTGGACGACCAATTCTAGGCAAACTTTTCAACGAATTGTGGTTTTTCAGTCTTCATAATGTGTCATGAACCGTTGATTTTGGTTTATTGAGCTGTTTTGCTATCTGTCGTTCACTTTTACCACTGTCGGCAAGTGTTTTAATGGCCTTTCGGTCTGCTTCTGACAACTCCTTGTTTTGGCCATTTTTCCCTGTTATCTATTAAAATTTTTTATATTTATTTAACATTTAATGTTCTTTATAACTTGTCTTATGCTATTAAGACCTACTTGCTGCACCAAACCTCGAAATTATATATGCAAACTTTAAAAAATATTAAGAAATGGTAATTGGTCGGAAACTTTTTTAATCGAATAATTTGATTTTTTAAGATTAAAGCGACATCTATATCAATATTAGCTATACGTGGTATTGTTCGAAAGAGAATTTAATACTCTATGAGGATACATATAAATATTAAAAGTTATATTGATTAGATATGAATTGTATTAAAAAAATTAGTAGGTAACTTATTGGTGTCACTGTATATTATTAACACTTTTTTTCAAGAATATATAAATAAAGATTTGTTATTGAAGGTCCGCACTTACAACCCATTGGTAAACCTGATTTTTGTTTATAAAATTCTTTATTAAAACTAAATATACCACATTTAAATATAATGTTTAAAATCACAAATATACTTTCTATTTTAAAATCTTTATTATTATTTAGTAAATTTAAATTTTTTAAAAATTCACAAATTTTTGAAATCGCATGATCAGGTTTTATATTTGTATACAAAGATTCAAAATCGCACGAATAAATGTATAGATCATCATAATTAAATTTTTTATTTTCAATTATTACAAATTTGTAATAATTCTTGTGAAACTCTTAATATTGTATTGCAATCCTTCAATATAGATTGAAATACAAAATAAATGAATTCACATAGTTTAGAGGTGGGATGATCTATACAATTAATAATAGGCCTAATTCCAAATTTGTCTTTATGAATTTTAGGTAAAATTCTAAAAGAACCTATTCTCCTATTAGTAACTGATAATTTTTTACAATAAATCTTCTTATAATAATAGTTCAAGAAATTTTCATCCGAAAGCCTCATTCCAACAAAAATCAATATAGATAGCAATTTTGAAATTAATAAAGTTAGTTAAAATAATGTTTTTATAATTGGTGAACTTAATTTTTATGATTTTAATATTCTTAATAACTTGATAAATATTCTAGATAAAGGTTCTAAATTTATACCTTGTATTCATTTTAGTAAATTTAGTATCTTTGCTAATATTCTTTATTTTTTTGAAAATGAATTTTTTAATTTTAATGAAAAACTATTTTATTATAAAGTAAAATTCAAGTCTAATAATTCAGATAGTTTAAATTTTAAAAATCAAAATTGTGATTCTTTAGATTATTTTTTTAAATCAACTAGAACGTTGTTTGACCCTAAAAAGTTACCTTTACAGAAAGAATCTATTGAATTTAAGTTAGAACTTTATAAAAACTTAACTAAATTAAATTATGATTTTAATTTTAATTTAAATTGTAGTCAATATAATAGTTTAATTAATTCTGTAAAAAATAAACATTTTAAGATTATAGAATGCGATAAGAATATAGGTTTATGTTTAATTTCTATTCAAAATTATAATTTGTTAGCTTAAGAGCATTTAAATGATAAGAACTTTTATTTAAAATTAGATAATGATCCTAAAGAAAAAACCATTAATTATATTAATTCAGTAATTCGAGAATTAGCTCTTAGAAAAGATATTTCTAAATCGCTTTTAAAAAAATTGACTATTGAAAATGGTGATTTGGGTAGTTTTAGAATATTACCCAAATTACATAAAACTAAATTTGGTATTAGACCTATAATTATGTAGAACTGGCTCTCTAAAGCCAGTTATATTTTAATAATTTAAAATATAAAATATAAATTTAAAAACTTTATTAATAATATTAAAATAATAATAAACAATATTATTTATATTGTCTAGCACTGGGAGGTGCTACATCCCTCCCAGGTTTAATTACAAGCAATATAAATAAATTTTAAATAAAATAAGAAAATAAATAAGTAAATAAATAATAATTATGATAGTCTAAATTAAATACACTTTTAATCAAATAGGTGTTTTATCGGTGATTCTTCTACACCGGAATTTTTCCCATGCACTCTTGAGTAGTGAATCTTCACACCGATTTGTTTATTCGATTCGAAACTGCAATTATTAAAATTACAGCGAAATATTTTATGATTTTCTGTATTAGTCTCCGCGTAACTATCCTCTGACTCTAATTCTCCACTTCCATCACTTGTCAAAGCATCATGCATTTTGCTAACTATTAAATCTGTTTCTTTACTCCGTTCAATAGTCTCGTCTTCTTCCCGTTCAATAACTTCGTTAAAAGTATTTTTCCGATTTTTCAACTGTATGAAATTTAAAAGAACTCTGTTATATACTTCGTCTGATATTGGTACTTCATCTTTTTTTCTACGTTCGTTAACTACGCTTGTTTCTAACATCGATGTCTTCTGGTCTTGTTTTTGTCTCATCTTATATCTACTTAAGCGGTTATAATGCACTACACTTGTCATCTTATATCTACTTAAGCGGTTATAATGCACTACACTTGTTTTACCACTTTCTAAAGATTTTATTTCATAATTAAAATCGCTTATTATTTTTGTTATCACGTAAGGACCTGTGTACTTAGGCTCGAAACTCTTCACTTGACCCACTGTTTGTTTCGGGTTGTTCAGCACAACGTAATCATTTAAAACAAACTTTTCAGTATTTCTTGTATTTTTATCATATTGTTTTTGATTCTTCATATGACTCTGCTCTAACTTCTTAGTAACGTCTTCAATTATTTTACTTCGATCTTTGTTTCCATTATCGTTCAGATTCAAACTTCGATCGATTTCGCTCATTAGTAGTTTACCATAAATAATTTCATTTGGTGCATAATCAGTTGAAAGATGCTTAGCATTGTTGTATGTAAAAACAACTTTGTTTAAAATCGAATCCCAATCAGTATGAGTCTGGTTCACAAATGCTGATATTAATTGCTTTACCGTCTTTATGGTTCTCTCTGTTAATCCATTACACTGCGGGTGATAACCTGTTGTTCTCAATTTCTTTATACCGTATTTTAAACAAAAAGTTTCAACTGCTTTCGATTCAAAATTACGTCCTTGATCACTGAGCAAAGAAAATGGTACCCCGTGTTTTAATACCAAATTATTTTCCAGAAAATCGACGGTAGTGTTTCCTGTAAAATCGCTAATTGCTTTCGCTATTAAAAATTTCGAAAAATAATCGACGCAAATTATAAAATATTTGTTTCTTCTCGGAGTTTCCTTCAATGGTCCTGCTATATCCACACCGATCATGTCCCACGGTTTTTCAACTTTAATACTTATCAAAGGCCATACGTTTGTCTTATTTTTGGTTTTGAATTTTTGGCAAACATCGCAAGATGCTACGTAATCGTACACATAGTTTTTCATGTTCGGCCAAAAGAACTTCGAATTTATAGCGTAAATTGTTTTCTCAAAACCCAAATGACCAGCTGTGACTGAATCATGATACAACTTGCAGATTTTATCTCTTAAATCAGTTGGAACCACAATCACATCTACGTTTTCATTGTTTTTCACAAATAGTACGTTATTTCTAACATTCATTTTATCGGCTAATTTTTCCCAAACTTTCTGACTACCACACTCAGACCAATCTTTATTATTTTTAAAACACCACTTCGCTAATACTAATTCTTTGTCTCTATCTTGTTCATCGGCCCAATTAACTTCTATGTTTTTATCTAAGCTATTTATCGCCGTTTGATTCTTCTTACCAGTCGGCCTCGACAATAGGTCCGCTGTATGATTCAATTTACCTGGATAATAAATTATTTCGTAGTCTAAATCTTGTATTTTCAACATCAATTTGTATAAACGTCCATTTGGCTCTTTCGACTTAACTAACGTTGCCAACGGTTTATGGTCCGTATAAAATTTTATATGTCTCCCATATATATAACTATTAAAATGACGCGCTGCCCAAACAATTGCTAACATTTCTCGTTCGCTAGTTGAATAATTACGTTCGTGTCTACCAAGTTGTCTACTTGCAAAAGCGATTGGTAAGGGTTTGTCCTTTTCACGTTGTGTTAATACGCCACCAATAGCCACACCAGATGCGTCTGTAAATATTTCAAAGTCTTTGGTAAAATCCGGATAAATTAAAATAGGTGCACAAGTAATTTTATTCTTAAGTATTTCAAAAGCTTCTTCATGTTGTTTATCCCATTTAAAAGTATTTGTAACTTTTGTCAATTCGTATAAACATGCAGCAGTCGTTCCAAATCCTTCTATAAATCGTCTATAATATGACAACATTCCTAAAAATCGTTTAACTTCGTCTTTCGAATTCGGCGTATTCAAACTCGCTATGGCTTTTACTTTATTATCGTCAGGTTTCAGTCCCTCTTTTGAAATTTTAAATCCTAAATAGTCAACTTCGTCCATCATAAAAAAACATTTGTTCGCTTTCAGTTTCAATCTAGCTCTCTTTAAACTCTCTAATATATTGTCTAATCTCAAAATATGTGAATTAAAATCTTTCGAAAATATAATTACATCGTCTAAATAAACAAGACATTGTTTCCACGTAAAATTTCTTAAAATCGTATCCATTAGTCTCTGAAAAGTTGAAGGAGCATTACATAACCCAAATGGCATCACTTTGAAATGATAAAGTTTATGATTTTCACTAAAAGCTGTTTTCTCTTTATCTTTTTCGTCTAAAGGAACTTGCCAATAACCACTCGCTAAATCTAACGTTGTAAAATACTTCGAACCACCCAATGCATCAACAGTCTCATCTATTCTTGGTAATGGGTAACTATCTTATATAGTAACTTGATTTAATTTTCTAAAATCGATGCAAAATCTGAATTCTGGTTTGCAATTTTCTTTTGATTTCTTCTTGACTAATATAATCGGGCTACACCATGGACTCTTTGATTCTTCTATTATATCGTTGTTCAGCATTTTCTTAACTTGTTTATCTACCTCTTCGTTCGCTGTCTGCGGCAATCGATACTGTTTCTGTTTTATAGGTATAGCATCTCCCGTATTAATATCGTGCTTGGCTTCTTCTGTTCGTCCAGTCTCGTACTCGTTCCACTGAAATACAGATTTGTGTTTTTCTAAAATTGCCACTAACTCACTCCGTTGTAAATCACTTAGATTTTTATTTATCTCGAATTTACTCAAATCAACTTCCTGTTTACTATCGTCAGGAAACGAACCAAATATGTCCTCGTCAACAATTTCTGCTTCATCCACTTCACCAATATCTGTGTCTTTTTCAAAGATCAGTTCATCACTTGAAGTGTTTAGAACACTTGTAAAAATAGTTTTATCTTCTCTTACATCGCTCACACTCGATGCCCATACTACACCCTTAGCCATATCTGCTTCTGTAGTCAAATTAGGTTTAAAGATAATATACTCACCACTTTTAAATCCTTCAGGAACTCTCACTTTGACAAGGTTTTTTGATTTTGGCTTTAATACTACTTTCGTTGTTAAACACACTCCGTTTCTTTTATTAATCGACTCTTTTCGATTCACCAAATTGAATTCACGTCCGTTATCATATATGACTAAACTCTTATTACTAAAATTGAAATTTGTTTCGAATCTCTTTAAAAAATCCATGCCCAATATCGCCGTTTCTGTTAAATCCGCAAAAACAAACTCGTGACTTCCAAACCACTCGTTTATACTAAATTGTATATTCGCAACCGCACATTTCGAACTCTGCGTGCTCAAAGCTGATCTAATCGATAAATTAACTGATTTCAAATTCAAATCCGTTTCATCTACATTTGTCAGTTTAAAATACTCAATTTTACTTCGCAAATCGTTTGGTAACCATCTCGGGTTAATAAAACTCGTAGTCGAACCGCTATCTATTAATAATGGTAACGTAAACTTGCCATCTTCGTAAAACACTTCAGCATCCACTCTGATTAACGACGTTTTATTCGCTGCGCCACAAAGAAAATTATCACAAATAATAGTCCTAATCTCACTTTTTTCTGGTATGTAATCGTTGTCTTCATCATCCACTTCAGCATCAACTGTAAATGCACTTCGATTATAATTACTACGATTTGGTCTCTTATTATCAGATTCCGAATATTTCCTAAAACTCGTCGGAGTATCTTGTTTTGGTTTATTTCTTTGTCTCCACTTTATCCATTCGGTTTTCTCTCTACACTCCGATTGTCTATGTCCCACTTTGTTGCAAAAATGACATGATCCATTAAATCGTGTTGTATTGTTATTTTGTAAATAGTTTTTATTTGAATTTTTAAAATTGTTGTTTCTATTTTCTTTTGTTTTGTCTCGCCAACTATCTTGTCTCGTATCAGTTCTGCAAATCGTCACTTCTTGTTTTATTTCTTGACTTTCTCCACAAATTTTATAATCGACTGATTTATTAAAAATCGTCACTAATTCACACCACTTTTTGTCTGACAACAACTCTAAAAAATTCTTCACCTCATTTGGCACGTTTGAAATCAATCTCGCTTTCAACATACGCTCTCTTGCTGACTCTTCTAAGCCTGGCAATGCTTTATCTAACACTTTTTGAATTTCTAAGCAAAATTTAGCTATACTTTCGCCTTGCTCCAATTTTCTCGAATAAAACATATTTAAATAATACTCTGGTGTTTTCACACACACCGATTTAAGTTTCCTCCACACTGTTTTCATATCCGCTTTTTCTGCTTCGCTCAACTCATTGTAGCACACTAAAGCTTTACCACTCAAACAAAATTTAATTGCTCTCGCTTGACTTGCTTCATCCCAATTGAAAATTGTTGCTTCATATCCAAAAGCACTTTCGAACACATCGAACTCATCATCTTCGCCATTGAAAACCACTCTGTTTCCCAATCTTGCCATTTTTTTTTTTTTTTTTTTTTTGACTTTTTTTTTTTTCAACACGCTCTTAATTTTTTTTCAACACAATATTTTTTTTTTTGGCTTAAAGTTTTTTTTTTTCTCCTCTTTTTCTCTTTTTTTTTTTTTTCTCTAACAACTTTTTTTTTTTTTTAGCTTATTTAATTTTTTTTTCAAACTCTTTTTTTTTCTCTTATTCTAACCCCTACGCTTTTTTTTTAGCTTTATTTTCTAAATCTTTTTCTTAGTCTAACTCTTTATTTTTTTTTTTCTTTTCTTATTCTAACCCCTACGCTTAATTATTTTCTAACCCCTTATTAATCTTAAAATCTTAGCTTAGCTAAGACAGCTTTACTGCTGTCACCAATGTAGAACTGGCTCTCTAAAGCCAGTTATATTTTAATAATTTAAAATATAAAATATAAATTTAAAAACTTTATTAATAATATTAAAATAATAATAAACAATATTATTTATATTGTCTAGCACTGGGAGGTGCTACAATTAGTTATAAAAATAGTTTTATTTCAAATTTTTGTCTTAAAGATGTTTTGTTGCAACCTTATATTAAGGAATTTTCTAGCTATATTAAGGATTCGCAGAATTTAATACAAGAATTAGAAAATGTAAAAGTTAATAATGAACATATTTTGTATTCATGTGACTTCGAATCACTGTATACAAATATTGATTTAGTACTAGCAGTAAATATAATTTCTAATTTTATGAAAGATAAATTAGTAAGTGACCATTTAAATATAAAAGGATTTAATGAAATTTTAAAAATTGTTTTATTTAATAACTATTTTAAATTTGATAATAATTATTTTAAACAGATAAAAGGAATTGCTATGGGCACTAAATGTGGTCCAGCAATTGCAAATATTGTAGTCAACTTTTATGAAGAGAAATTTCTTATAATTCATAAACCTTTATTTTATAAAAGATTCATTGATGACATTTTTTTAATTGTAAAGAAGGATTTTGATATTAATTTAATAAAAAACTTTTTCGAAAATTTAAAACTAAATATTTGTGGTGGCACTGAAGTCATATTTTTAGATTTAGTAATTAGAATAGATTATATATTAGAGAAAATAGCTTTTAAACTTTATATTAAACCAACAAATAGTTTTAATTATTTATCTACAGAATCAAACCATCCCTCACATATCTTCAAGAATATACCTAAAGGTTTATTTATTAGGATAAGACGTATATGTACTTATTTTTTAGATTATTTATTTATTTCTAGTATGTTAATATATCAACTTTTAAAGAAAGGATTAACTATTCTAAGTTACGTAAAATAAGATCTTGTATTGGGAAAATTGATAGATACAAATTTATAAATTATAATGAAAAAAACTTTAATAGATTTAATGATTCTATTATCTTTAAAACTCCTTTTAACCGTAATATACCTAACTTGAAAAAACTTGTTATGAATTCTTTTGATTTTTTTAGAAACAATAATGATAGTTTTCTTAATAAAATGAATTTAAGTTATATTTCAAATCTTTCCAATAATTTAAAATCAGTTCTAATTCATAATTTCAAATTAAAAAATTTTAATATTTTTCATAATAATAAATGTAATGGTTATGATTGTAAATTATGTGAATTCACTGAAAAGATTCATTATTTATGTTTAAATGATTTTTATTTACCAATTTTATCTAATACTTTATGTGATCGAAGATAAAATTGATGACTTGGATTTACGTTTAAAAAAAGAAGCTACTTTAATTAACTTATTTTTGAAATTAAATATTAATCTTATGAATGATTTCATTCCTAGTATATATAATTTTTTTTAATATTAAAATATTGTATTTTTCTTAGCCATTAATTTAACTCTTTAAAACTTTTATATTATTATTATACTTAGAGATTTATATATATTTTTTTAAAAAAATTTTTTTGTATTTTTCTTTTTAGCCTGAAGAAGAGACATAGGTCTTCGAAACCGGTCGTTTTTATTATTGAAATAAATTATTGAAAAAAATATTTTTGTTTTTATTATTTTTATTATTATTATTAATATAAAAATTAATTGAATATACTGATGTCTTTGCAAGAGGAGTGCAAATTTTATTAAGCTCTTATGATCTTATGATCAATTGATTATGAAAAGGTTTTTAATTCATTTTTTTTTAATTTATTTATTAAACTTCAAAGCAAACATCGTTTTTTTCAAGTATAAGTTTAAAGTAATATTAATAGAGTATGTTTACTTAATTAAAAAATCTGTTAGAATAGTGATTTACATTATTCTAACTTTAAAAATTAACAAAAAAGCACTCTATTTAATTTTAATAATATAAAAAAAGGAAGGGCAATTTATAATTATAATTTAAAAAAGATCTTTTTTTTTTTATTTTTATTTTTTATTTATTAATCGATTAAAATTAAACAACAATATTTAAAATAAACTCTTGTATAATTAATATTTTAGATTTAGTTTAAATTAGTTTCATTTAATGATGGACTCAGACCAAGATCATAATTTGAGAAACTATATTTTTGATATAAATGAATTTAAACAAAGAAAAAGGGAAGATTCTTTAAATTTTAGAAACAAACTTTTAAAAGTATTAGAAAACATGGTCGTTTACGATAAATTTTTATAATTTTTTTGTTAAAAAATTTTTTTTTATAGAAAGTTACATGGCTAAATATAAAATACCAGACACAAAAGTTGAAGATACTTGGGCAGCAGTTGCTATAATAGCTAATAGAAGATGCTATGATTTTAAGCCGTCAAAACCTTCATCCAGTTCATAATCTTTTTTTTTTGTTTAAATTGATAAATTTCACAAGGATATTATTAATTATTAAAATAAACACCAAAAAAATAGACCTACGTGAAGAAAATTCTTAGTTCTTAGAAATCTTAGTTCTTAGAAGTTTTCTAAGAAAAGCTATTATTGTATTTTTTATAAAAACTTTTCTTATATTATATAACATTATAAAAATTTTTTTTAATTCATAAAATATTTTGAATTGAATCCATGATTATTATTGTTTATATTTTGAATTGATCTATGGTGATTTTTATAATAATTTATATTTTTAGATAAATATTTATTTGATTGAGTTTTATTAAATTTAGTTTGATTTTTTTTAGTATCTTTATGATTGTAAATATTCATTTTTTTATTATTTTGATTTTTATTACCATTATTTATATAAATTTTTTTGATTGTTTTATTTATATTATTCTCATTATTATTATTTATTTTATTATGATTTAAAGGTTTTTCTTGTTGTTTATTATTTTGATTTTGTCTAGCGATATATGGTCTAACGACAATTTTAGAGCAAACTTAAACTGCTGTAAATAAAAGTTAATTTAAAATAGTTAGAAATCAAACAACCATAAAATACTATTATAAGATGAGAAGAATCAAAGACAAATCAAGGACAGAGAACTCATTTGTGATCAGACAATTAAACCCAAATTTTTTTGAGTTTGCGTGTGATTTGAGTGAGTGTCACTTAGACTGACAATCACACTCAAAATACAAACTTTTTTGAGTGTTACACTTAAACTCATTTTCAAATTTTTTTATATATAACATTATAAAAATTTTTTTTAATTAATTTTTAATAAATTTATAAAGAAAAATCATAAAATTTTTTGTAAAATTTAATTTTTTAAATTAAAAATATTATATTTAAATCTTTTCAATACTTTTTGAAAATTCAAATATTAATTTAAACTAAATTTTTATAAAAATTTGCATGGTGAAGTTAGTTAAGTTGTCGATTTAAGTTTAAAAAAAACTTTTTTACTCAAGTTTAAATCTTCTTTCCTGCAATTTTTCAAGAAATAAAAAGAAAAATTCCAATTCTGATTTAAAATTAGTTTTAAACTTTAAATAATATTATATTTATTTTATCAGAAAAATTTTTTTTTAATAATTTTCTTATAAATTCCTAGAATAAGATATTTTACAATTCAATTCCGGGACGACGGTTCAATTCCAAAAGATTCAAAAAAAATTTTAATTTATTTTTAATTTTCTTTTTCTTAAAAAAACTAAGCCAATAAAGAAAAAACTGAGAAAAGAAACATTTAAAAAAATTGATTTCAGAAATTATTTTATAAAAATTTAAAAACAAGCTTTTTAAAAACCTCAAAACCAACCAGCTATTAATAATGTCAATTAATGCTTTTAAAATTAAAGTATTGGAGAACCAAATCGATAATCTTTTGGAGAAGATCATTAATAAATTTTCTGGTTCAGTTCATTTAATCGAGCTTAATAAAGTTCAATCTACGAAAATTAGAAACAATAAAATGATTAAAGAAGTAATTAATTAAATTTTTATCAAAATTTAGTTTTAAAAATATATCTTATTTTATATAAGTTCGAAATTGGTGAAGTAATAAAGTTCTTGTTTTGAAATGCGAAATTGTTGAGATGGAATCATCATTAGAAAATGAAAATTTATCGAATGAATCTGAAATTGTATTAAGAAGTCAAAAAAACAATCAATTAAAAAAAATAATATAATTCACCATCACTTGATTCCAAAAAATTAGTACGAGTTATTATTTCTTTATTACGTTTCACGATTCTTTTATTTTTTTGATCAATAAAAACATAATCGAGGATAATTAAATTATTGAAATTGCCGTGTATTGGCATTAGTAAATAAAAATCATAAGCTGATTCTTTAAAAATTTCGGTATCATCGGCATCCATCACTTCAAACTCATTTTTTGTTTTTAGAAATTCTTAATTGATCCTTAGGAAAACATGTTGAAAACTTTTTCGGTTGACTGGGCAAAATGATGGCCCATTTTATAAGCAGAAGCTTCGACAGAGCTAACTGTTCTTAATTGAAATATTTTTGTATTTCTGTTTTTTCGTTATTTAATTTTTTAGCAGAAAATGTAGGTTCAATTTTCGAAATATATTTGACTAAATACTGTTTAATACCTTATATGCCCGTTCAATAACATTAAAAGTTGTGGATTATATGGTACAACTTCATTTTCAATTCTTTTATATATTAAATATATCTACCGTCTACCGTAAGATATCTACCGTCGTCATAACTTAAAGTATCTTCCGAGCAGAGGTCGAACCGAAATTGATATTTACATTTTTTAAATATTTTATTTTTGCTTTGAAAGCATCTTCTAGGAACGCATTTGTGTATTTGATATTTTTCTACTAATTCTTCGAGTTTTTTGTGGAATGATGATTTAAGTTAAATCATCATTTAAACCTCTCCTCTTCCTCTCTTCAACCTCGAACAATGCAAAATATATAGGAGAAAAGAAGAAGAGAGGAAGAAGAGAGGAAGAAGAGAGGAAGAGGAGAGGAAAGAAAACGTACAACTTAGTTTTAGTTTGTACTGTAGTGAATATAAAAAAATTCCTTCAATGGTATTTCTCTCATTTGTAGCAGTATTTGATACATTAGCTTTATTCGAATGGAATTTGGATTACTTTTTTTTTCCCAATTTTAATTTTAGACTACTAATTAAATAGATTTACTTGCAAATTTTTAGTTTTTATTCAATTCAATCAAGTGGTATTTTATTAAGTGTAATGTGTATAGATAGATTTGTAACTATTATTTCTACTCCTGGTTCATTTGCAAGTCGATTACCATTTTCAAGTTTAAGATCATTCTTTATATGATGTATTTCAATTAGTGTTATATTATTTATATTAAGAACTAAAATCTATGAACAAAAAAAAGAAATAAACAATTTCAATATTAAGTATTACATTTGGTTAATTATTATGACTTTAGCTTCAACTATTACGTTTGCTTTTTTGGATAATGAAATTCAAGATTTAAGCCTAAAAAATTTTTTATTTATGTTATTAGAATATAATGTGGTTTCTACTTACTTATAATAAGTAATTTATGTCAGAGGATAATTCAAAATATTTAGAAAATATTTCAGCAATAGGTTCATAAGATACGAAATAAACGATAATTTTATATTCTATATTATATGTAATATTATAATAATGGTAAAAATGTAATATAATAAAATTAGTAATTTGTAAACCAGTTTTAAATTTAATGGTTTCTTATACTTTGATTTTAAATCATGATTGTTTACTTAATGAATAAAGAAATATTTTGAATTTAATTTAAAATTTGATTATATACAAATTGCAAGTTTTTTTTCCATTTATTTAGCTCATCAATTTTAATTTCTTTTTTTTTGTTTTTTTCTAAATAAAATGTTATTTGATAATATAATAGTTGATGAAATTGCTGCTAAACTTTAAAAATGTCTCAAGATTATCAAGATAAATCCTAAGAACTTAATTAATTTTATTTTTATATAAAACAATTAGATTTTTGTAATAAATTAGAACAAATTTATATTGTTGAATATCGAGAAAAATTTTTTATTAATCACTTGAAAATTTTATAAATATTAGTTTATAAGATTTTAACGGAAATAATTGTCCACCTCATAAAAATTTATTAAAAATTAAATTAAAAAAATACAGATTTAATACAATAACTAATTGAATATATTAAATAATGTAAATTCCAAATAAAACCTATCAAATTAAATAATAAAAGATACATAAATAAAATAATTTTTTTAAAAGATTTTCAAGTATGATGAAATGATCTAGATAAAAATGATCTAAATTCCATCCAAATAAGGATAAAGTATCAAATACTACTACAAATTAATCTATTTTTAAATAATTGAGTTCAATTTATATAATATTTTAAAGTTTATAATTTAATCAGAGATAAAATCGTGTTTTATAATTAAAATTAATAAATTTATAAAAGAATTAAAATTATAAATAACTATAATATCTAAGCAGGCTTTTATATTTTTAGTTACTATAATTATTTCTAATTTGTGCTATAAAATAAATATAACATTATAAAAATAAAATTAAAAATCATGTTTTAAGAAAATATATCAGATTTCAATTTCAAAAAACATTTTTTCTCTTACTGGTTCTAACTGGTTCTTTAGCAAAGTCTAAACTAAATTTTGAAATTAATTAAAATACTCTAAATCCTATATGCCTATTTTGAAGACTTTAAATATTTTATTACCACAAATTTAATAAAAAACACCACAAATTTAAAAAAAATATAACAAAAAAAATAAATTCATATCAAATTTAGTAAAAAAAAACAGATTTATTTAAAAGATAACACTTTTATTATTAATCAAACAAAAATTAGAAAAACCGAATAAATTTATTAGAATAATAACAAAAATTATTTAATTAGAACAAATATAGTAAAAATTAATTAATAAAAAAATATTTACGCTAATCTTGAGCACATTTGTTAATACAATAGAAATATCGGCGTTTTTTAAGAGCAGTATTGCATTTTTTGCATTTAACCAGGCTTGTTTCATTGCTATCAGAAGTTTTTGTTCTCTTACTCGGTCGAGCAGTATCAAGTGGATCCTCGTCTGGAGCTTCTTCATATTCAACTATTACGCCTTCATCTAAAAGAACTACGTCAGATGGCTGCTTATTGTAGCAATTTAAGTTTTTTTTTAAAGCCCCAACTTTTCTTTTTTTTTCGATAGGTACATCCATGCCAATTTCTTTAAAATTAAATAAACGTAGACGATAGCTACAAGCAATAACATGTGAACAGATATAGTTTTTGAGCCAATACCAACAAGTACATTTACTGAGCTTCCAATTGTCTTTGTTAATTGTAATAATTTTCATTTTATTGATTGAAGAAATCATCATGTCAAATTCAGTCCAAGGCATTGTTTCCAATTCGCACAAAAATTCTTTACACTCTTGTCTAGATAATGAACCATTTTTACCACTTTTACAAATATAAATATCATCTTTGATATGATGGATCGGTTTTGATCGCTTATTCCACTCGTATGCATGTAACATCTGGGCTTTTGAGACGCATGGCTCTTTACAAAATTCATTTATGTTGTAATTATCAATATCGATTTCTTCATTTGATTCTATGTCAACTGATTTGATCGTTTTAGAACGTATTTGAGACCAGAACTTGATTAGATTTTCACGACATTCATTTAAAAACTCCAACAATCCCAATCGCTTGCCTTTTAAAGCTGCTTTTATTTTTTCATGACTTGATTCTAAACCATTTGTAGTGCTTGGAATATCTCCGTAGTATCCTTCATACCAACCATTGTTATTTTTTCCCCATTGAGACATAAAATAGTCAATGAAATCATCTATCTCGTTGATTTTTTTTAACTTCCATTTGTTTTCAAATAGTTTGATTGCGAGATGAAATAATTCGGGCTTGAATATTACTTGAATCGAGTAAATATCAGTTTTGATGTCTTTTTTTGTTTCATTTTTAAATCGGACAAGATGTTTGTCAATATTTCTATTAACATGAGCCCAACAATTAACTCTTTTTTCAAGTTTAAAAACAGATTCAAAGCCTTTGGTTATCGATTCTGCATTATCTGCAACAAGAATTGTTGGGGAAATTTTGACTCCGTAAATGTTAAAAGCTGCGATTTGAATAGATTTGAAAAAAAATGAAAAATCAAGACTGGTTTCTGATGAACACAATGCTAAGCCGAAAGGATGAAATTTTTTAGACTTATCGGTTGTTCCTCCAGTCAGTGCAGGATAACCACCATAAGTTATTTTATAAGTCGCATCTGATAAAATGTAATTGGTTTCTAACGAAAATTGAATTAACTGTTTTGTTGTCATAAAAACTCGAAAAATTTGAATTGGAAAACTTTCATATTCAAAATTTGCTACAAAAACTTGATTATTATCATCTGGAATTTGATTAAATTGTTCGCACCAATTTTTAAAATCGTTTAGAGAAGGTTGAGAAGTTTGTTTTTTGCCTTTTCTAATAGCCTGAATTATATTGTTTATCTTGATTTTTGATGGTGGCTGAATACCATCTCGAATAAGTTGTTTTATTATCCCCTCGGCTTTGACTCCAAGACATTCTAATTCAGTTATTCTTTGAACCAAACTTTGATCAATTTGTTCTTTTTCTTGTTCTGGATGGTTAGTATGATCATCTATTGAAACAAAACATAAGCCTGCAGAACCTTGAGTTGCTTGTAGATACAATGAAGCACGACAACCTTTAGAAAGATATCTACAATAATATCTATATTTATCATTGTCTTGTTTTTTAAATTGCATATTGTTGCCTTTAATTTCACCATTAGTTATTTTTTTCACAAATTCATCGTAATTTTCATATTGACTGTGAAATTGAAAATCAATGTTTTCTCCACGTTTTTTCGATGGTTTTTCTTTTAAAACTTCGTTTTCCTCTACATCGTCTAAAGTGCTATCTACTGGATTTACTAATACACTTTCGTGAGAAGTTGATTTTGGTTCAATTTCCATTTTTAGTTTTTACTCAAGTAATATTAAGATTAAATGTTTATAAATTTTTTTGAAGTTTTGTATTTGTATTTATATAAATACAAAATTACCAAATAGCTCATTTTTTATTAATTAAAATATTAAATTTGGGAAAGTTTTATAAAATTTTTTATTAATTTATAAATAAAGTGATTAAATTAGAAAACCAGTTATCATTTAATTAAATTAGATATTTTATGTTAATTTTGTTCTTGTTTTAATTAATTAGTTATCAATCAATTAATTTTGTGGTTATTTTTATTAAATTTGTGGATATTATTTATTATCGTCCTATTTTGAACCTGTATAAAAATAATAAAACATGTTTTATTTTTGTTTTCTAATTTTTATTTTATGAAAATAAATATTAAAACATGGTTAATATTTAATCTTAGTATCATGATCTAATTTAAGTACTAAGCTAAATGAAGTGTATGAATTCGAATATCTTGGCTTCGTAATAAATAATAAATTTGACTCGAATCCAACAGCTTGTGCTAAATTCAGAAATGTTCAAAACTCAATCTTCTCACTTTCATTTTTAGGCTTAAAACCAATTGCTCTCAAACCTCAGTTGCAAGCCTTTATTTACAAAACGTACTGTCTGACAAAATTCACTTATGGTCTTGAAAACATGACACTTGCTACTGCAACAAGGAATATACTAAATATATGTCAAAATAAATGCATTAGACAGATAGTAGGTCTAAAAAAATTTTGTCACATATCTAACATTTTAAGATGCTTAAAGATCTTTAACTTTGAACAACTTTATATTTACTATAAACTAATCTTTATAGATACTATATTTAATAATGAACTATGTTCTCCCAAGTATTTTAAAAGTCATAAAAAAAATAAATATTATGCGAAAAAAACAAGCGCAAAAAACCGATGAAGATGGTCAATATCTACGTAATCTTTTCGTTTAATTCAAGCGAAAATTTTACATAAAATATTAACGAAAATTTTACATAAAATATTAACGAAAATTTTACATAAAACATTAACGAAAATTTTATATAAATATATTTGTAATTTTTTTATTTTTTTTGTCCATTTTTTTATCATTTAAACAATTAAAGAAATAATATCTAATTTTAATTAAATAGTTTATTAACAAAATTATGATTAATATAAAAAATGCAGTTTACATAAAACAAATTTTTTTCTAAGAATATAAAAACAAAACTGGTAAATTTTAATTTAATTAACGAAAAACAGATTTTAAATTAAAATCTATAATAAAACAATTTTTTAAAATAATATTTAACTTTAACTTTACATATTTTATTTTTTTTTATTTTCACAACATAGATTCCTGAGAGTTGTCTTAAAAACTGACTCAGTTAGGGGCACGTTTCGGAGTCTAAGAAAATCTTTTAATATAAATTAAAATAAATCAAAAATCAATGAAAAAATTGTAAATTTATCTAGTTTACCTCTAACAGCACTTAATTCCGAAAAATTTTTTATCATACTTTGACCATTATTTGAGCCCCAAACATTTCTATCATTTATTAATGCCTTGACCATAGTTCGGAAAATACGAGCTGGTGCTAGTTTTTCTTCTATCATAACATTGACTCTATTTAGCAAATTAAGTGACATATATTTGTTTGGATAGTCTCTGTGAATCAAAACTTCATCAGTGTTTTGACCGAATTTTCTAACCTCATCTCGATCAGCCTTAGTTCCAACATATTTGATTACTTGAATACTTAGAGCAACAAAATTTTTTAAAAAAATTGGTTCTAAATAAAAATTGTTTTAATTTTTTTATTTTTATAGTAATAAATATTCCATACCAGCTAGTTCTTTATAAACTGAAACCGTTTGATCCAGCTCATCAATCTTTTTATCTTGCTTTTCTATTGTTTCCTTTAATGTGTTTATTAATAAGTCTCTATCCTCAAGTTGTCTTTTTATATTGCTAAAATCTATGTTTAACGATTGTGATTTGGATAATTCGGTTTCTTCGTCTAAAATACTATTTGATTGAGATCTTTTTGAATTAATGTAATTAGAGAAAATATTGTCTTTCTGCTCTAACTTGTTCACATATTGTTTTTGAACAGAAATAAAAGATGATTTGTAAGCTATACTCTTTTTATCTGTTTTCTGAGGTGTTAGTAATTTATAAGTGCTTATCTGTTTGAAGTTTTTTTCACACATATCTTTAGAACCAATAAATTTTACAGTACCGTTGTAAACTTTTTTTTTAATTCTAAATTGATAAACTTCTTCAATTTCCACTTCGTCTTGATCGTCGTTCAAAAAAATATCATTTATTTTTATAATACTAAACTCATTTTTTTTTTCTTCTGACCAAAAAACAATAGCGTGTGAATTGCTCATTTTACTTTTTTGGCTTTATAAAAATACTAATAATATTATATTTTTTATTAGAATTATTTCAAATCTAACAAATAAAGCTTAAGATTTTGTAACTGAAATATAATAAAAAAAAATTTAAAAAAATTAAACTTTTTATATACATTAGTTAAATAAATGCGACACGCTCATATCGGAAACATAAATTACATTATTAACAGTAATAAGCACACATTTTTTAAGCTCAATTACTGGAGCAATAAAAATTGACTCAGTTTTAACACAAATTGAGATAGCAGACTTGATATCTGGAAATTTCGGATTGTAAAAAGGATTGTAAAGACAAGATAATAAAAAGCAAACTGCAAAACATTTTTCATTAAAAATTATAAAATACTTAATTATTCCAAATTTATTTCTAAATTTTATGCAGTAGTCGAGACGTTTAGTTTTTTTATAAAACAGACATGAATCAAAAACACCGTTTTGAATTACATAACTAGATGTAATATAATTATCGGTTAATCCAAAATTTATTAATTTTAATTTTTCAGATTCGGAAATTTTAATCTTTTTTTACAACTATATTTAAAATCCAAATTGTTTTTTGATAATTTATCTGAATTTAACTCAAAATTATGCATATTATGAACTAAACTAAAAGTTTTCAGGGAATTAAATCGGTTAATTAGTTCAATTCCGATTGAATGTTTTCCATGAATCAATTGTAATATTTGACGGTTGAAGTTTTCAAATGGAAAACAGTTAAATTCATTCAAATTTCCTATATTTTTTATGTCATTAACAAGGTGCAAAATTTCATGAACCCCTGATAGCATTGATTTTGATCCATAAAAAAAACTCATATCTTTGACAAAATCTCTCGCTAATATTTGAATTTTATTTATATATTCTATATTAATTTGTTTTCTTAATAAATTTTCTAAAATTATTGCAAGATTTATTAAATGATTTAATTGACCGAGTTCCATTACGCCTATAAATAATGGTAGTGAATAATATATTATAAATGCCAAAAATTCATTTGCTTTCCAAAATTTGATTTCTTCAATATCACGAGGTAATCTAGGAACAAATTTTGGTACTCGAATCCTTTTTAAATTTTGATTTATCCTCTCGATTTGGAGCCTTAATGAAAAACAATTGTTTGAAAAACTTGTATCGAACCAATATTCAGTTAACTTTTTCACTACACCTTCAAGTATTGAGTGCATATAATCTATCATAGTGCCTTCTATTGGTAAAAAATATTTAAGCTCATTTAAAATACAAAATCCTTTTACACCTCTAACAACTTTCCCTGTACTTAAGCTACTTAATAAGTCTTTGTGATAAGAGATGTGATTTCTACTTGGTCCTTCTGGATTATAATTTTTATAAGGATAGACATGAATGTGACCGTTTTTTGTTGTAGAAAGAGTCTCTCCTGATTGAAAACACTTAGTACAACCGAAGTTGCCATTATATTGCTTCATATTTAAAATTAAAGATCGAGCAGGTTTATCTAAAACTGTAAAAAGGAGAAAAAATTTAGTTAGCTCGTAACGATTGTTTATTTTAAAAATTTCACCTCTTTCTAAACTTTTTAACTCTTGTAATATCGGATCAAAAAAGTGCTCAAAAGAGGGTTTTTTACGACCGATCAATATACCACCTAAAATCATATTGGCAAAATCAAACCTCATTTTTATATCTATTTCGTTTATTACCAAATAAATTGGCCAAATACTAAATTTAGAAGATTTAAAAGGTGAAATTCCATCGGTGTTTAATCTAAACGAAAAAAATTTGCATTCTTGATTCTCGGAAACTTTAGAATAGATTTCTGAATTTTCAAATTTAGTAAAATTGCAATTAGAATCGAATATTTTTTTTAATTGATTTAATATGCTTAATTTATAAAATTTTGATTTAACCTTACCGCATTCTGAACACTCTTGAATTAAGTTTTTGACTGATAAAGATACATGGTTACAATTATGACAAAAATCGAAACATTTAGGTTCTAGCGATACTTGGCTTTTTTCCGATAAAAATTCTATAATTTTGTTAATATTAGCCGGAATTTTTATTTCTGGATTAAAATTACGAAATAAAGAAATAACTTTATTTATTAAAGATTTTGTTATTTTGTGATTGATATACAATTTGTACAAATCAAAACAAATTTCTTTGGTTTTATCTAAACATGGTTCGTTTTCTGCTGCATTTGATCTACTCAATAATGGTTCAGCACAGAATATTTTGGATTCTGAGTAGATTTCTCTTATTTTTATTTCGGAATAACTGTTATTATGACTAATAGTATTATTATCTTTGTTCATAAAAATGTTTGTTTGATAAACTTCTGAAGGGTTATTTCTTTCATCTGATCTTGATAAAAACAGATGTTTTGATGAACGAGGTATTGTTTGTTTTGAACCAATAGACAAATAATTTCTTCTTCTAAAACTCATCGGTAACTTAAAGATAAAAATAAAGTAAATAAAAAAGAATAATTTTTAACAGTTTTTTGTTTTGTATAATTATTTTTTATTGATCTTAAAAGTGATCTTTTTTTATTTATGAGAAAAAGTAATTAAAAAAGACCGCATTAAAACAGTGATTGTTTTGTTATTTGACTTTTTTAATTTTTAATTAAAACACTATCTTTAATAAAAAATTAAAATTATAAGTTAAATTTTTAATGGTTAAAAATTTAATTCTTAAATAAAAATTTGAAAAAAATGAAAGAACAACAAAATTGTCTTATAAAAATAAAAAAAAATATTTATACGAATATTTAATTAAATTTAAGTTTTAGATTAATAATAAGCATGTGAAAAATAATTGTAAGATTTACGAAAAAAAAATTTTTTTTCGAAAATTTGCATAATTTTTCGAATTATCAAATGATTGGGCTAACTTATTTAAATATCTAACTAATAACTTAAGATCTAACAAAAGAAGCAACTCAATTAAAAAATACTTCGTCTTGATAGAAAGCACTTTTAAAAACAATATTTCTTACATTATGAAAAACTGTAAATATTATAAACTAATGTTAAAAAAAGAATTATCAATCAAAAACAATGGTATCTGTAATTCTATTCTTATCTGTTTAAACAATTTAAAATTTAAATTTTTTAAAAACTATCTTGATAATTTAATTAAAATTAATTTTGATGAAATAACCTAGTATTATTTCTAATTTAATGAATTTTATACTTAATTATTCTTTTCTACTTTTATTTTATTATGTAATTTTATTTTTTTTAAATTTTTGTAATTTTAATGCTCCAAAAACTGGAGGTGAAACTAAATAAACAAATAAATAAATAAAGGAATATAACTTAAATAAAAAATTCGCACCAAATTATTTTTTTTAATTTTAAAGAATTTTTTAGATTTCTATTTTTTAGTGTTTAAATAATTAATTTGTTTTTTTTTTAATTTTTTGTTAATTATTAATTTTTTTCAAATACATTATGGCTAAGCTGTTACCTGGTGTTGAATGTGATTACAAAAATAACCCATTGTGTAAATCAATATCAGTCATCAGAAATAAATAAATAATTTTAATAGAATTTATTTTTAAATAAAATAATTACAAAAAAAATAAAAAAATATTTTTTTCTTGCAGAAAAATTTTAATGGTTTTATAAAAGCGCTGTATTATTATTGTAGTTATTTTGGTTGATTAATTTTTATTTTCATATGTACATTTTAATTAATTAAGGCATCCTCATTTTTAACATAAATAAACTAAATGAATTATAACCGTCGTTTCAAATTCAAATTTATTATTTTATAATTTTTTTTTAATTATCAAGATTAATATTTAATTAAAATAAAAAAGTTGATTTAAAAGATTTAAACACATTTCTTTAAATTTCAGTTTTGTTTTTACACATTTTTTTTAAATTATATTTTTGTCATTTCAAAATCAATAATGAGAAAATTAAAATATTTTATTGCACACTTAAAAAATAGAATAATTTGAAAGTTTTTAGCCACAGGAGTAAATCTAGGATTTTTAAAACTAAATTTTCTTTCTGAATATAATTTTTATTTTATTAGAATATAATATAAAACTAGTATTATATATTTATTCAAACTTTCAATCTTACTTAATTAATAAAATTAAATATATTTTGAAAAAAAATTGTTTAATAATTTTTTTAATTTTTTTTCTAAAAATTAAATTTGAACTTTTTAATCTAGATTGCAACATTTAAAATATTTAAAAAAATGTCAAACATGACATTAATATTAAAGTTGTTATATTTAAGAAGATTATTATTATTTTTCAAACGATTATTTTATTAATTTGTTTTATTATAACTAATTTTTTAAAATTAGAAATGGAAGAATTTTTTAAAATTCTTTAAGAATCTTAAGAATTTTATTTAATTGAATTAGAAGTAGTTAAAAATTAATTATATTAGAGTTTAAATTAAAAAAAGAGCTTATTAAAAATAGAATGATACTAGAATAGATGCTTGCGATTTCGAATGTGTAATATAATTTATTTTAGTTTTAATATT
The DNA here is from genome assembly GCA_021432725.1 of Brachionus angularis. Taxonomy (NCBI): domain Eukaryota; kingdom Metazoa; phylum Rotifera; class Eurotatoria; order Ploima; family Brachionidae; genus Brachionus; species Brachionus angularis. The sequence goes on from JAJVDD010000007.1 coordinate 2,210,018, forward strand.
AACTAATCTAAACTTAAAATGATTTATATTAAAATTAACAGAAAATTTCTGTTTTATTAGAAATAAATGTATTTTTTTAAATAAATATAAATGTTCTTAAAGAAAGAGATTATTTTTAACTATAAAGAAAAATCAAATATATCAAACAAGTATGATCAATTTGATCAAGAATCTTCAGTTGATTGCTTTAAGCTTAAACTAGTCAGTGTGTACAGTATTATAGTTTTAATATTGAGTTTAATATTTAATGGTTTATTATTGTATATATTTTATAAATATAAACAATTGAGAACAAATTTAAACCAGTTAATTATAACATTAACTTTATTCAATTTTTTTGGTTCATTATTTGAATATCCATTTATAATATTGGCTAATTATAATTGCAGGTGACTATTTTACTTTAATTAAATTTACTTATAATTTGAATATCAGTTTAAACAAAGATGGATATTTAAACAAACTGGATGTATAATTAGTGGTTTTGTTATGTACTTTGTAGGTTGTACAAGTATCTATTTAATGGCTTTTATATCATTTGAAAGGTATTCTGTTTTTATTAATTTAAAAATTTTAATCGAAATTTCTTGTTAATAGCAATAAAAGTTTTATTTTTAAACTTTGAGCTATGGGCTATACTTTATTTTAAGAGATTAGAGATTATTCAAAAAAAGAAAATTTATATTTTAATAATATGTCATTCTTATTAGCATATCATTCGTTTATTTGATAATTCAAATTTAGATAATTACAAGATCCTTTGATAGTTAAACCGACGTCGGCGGCATTTATTTAGATGGACTGTCGACCCTGGTTTTAACTATGATAAATAAATTTAACCAAAATATTTATAAACTTTGTTTTATTTCATTCTTGGATTTCACTCTCTTCTAGTTCTTCTCCTTTTCATCTTCGGATAAATATGGTTCTGAAATTGAATTTGTTGATGTTGAGCTAAAAAAAAAGTTGTTAATCCAAGTAATACCATATCTCTAACGAGTTTCCAATAGATAAAAAATTATCCAAGAGAGAAGCTTTTTAGCAGGAGAAATTTTTAAAAAGTTTCTTAAAATTTGGATCTTGATCGATCCTTAAAGAGTTAAAAATAATGAAATCTTGTATTGTATCGCGGCATTTATATTTAAAAAATATACTTTTTTAATATTTTTTAAACTAATTTTTAAAGCTGCATCAAAAATCGAAAATTTTTTTAATTTTTCTTCTTAAATTTTTAATATCATTTAATTTTCAATTATATAAGCGGCATTTAATTACGTTTTTTGAGTATAATCAAATCAGCGTTAAAATTTAAGATTTAATTTTAAATGCGGTGTTAATACCCCAAGTTCCATATATGGTGCGTTGTACTTATAATATATTTTTTTTTAAGATTGAGAGGTATTTGTAATTGCATGCGCTTGATATGTTTCTTTGGGTTTTAATGCACGCACGGTTCAGCAAGGAAACACGGTAGCTGTCATTCATTCAAGCTTACTCTTTTCTTTTTTTAAAGCCAAATTCAATTTTTCAACTCAACATTTTTTTCTGGAGTTGTATATGAATTTGTTGATATACTGAATTCATCCAAACTCATCGGTATTCTAAATTTGTTGTAGATTATTAACCATGTTGATTAACTAATGGAATGTTTTTCTGAGCTCATTAGCATTATCATGATCTCCTGGTTCTTTTTCACCTTGAATATTTGCCATTTTGATTGAATATTTTTAAAGAAATGTACTTAATGTGCATAACCAACAGATTCTAAAAATGGTTTTTCAGGGTTGCGATTGAAAGAATTAAAAAGCTGCAACGGTTTATGTTGAGGATGAATGATTGTTACCCGACATTTTCTTTCTCTGTGAGTAGAACCATTTTTTAAATGCATTTTCTAAGTTTGAATATTTAGAATATTTAAATTTTTGCCATTAAGAACTGAAGGAATTTTCTTTTCGGTATTGTTCTAAATTCTAAGCTATTATTAATTCTATATACTGTTCGTTCACTATCATTTGAGCCAATTAGGAACTTTTCGATCATTTTTTATTTAAAAAAGTTGAAACTTAAGTAGATTAGAATTTTTGATTTAAACTGAGAAAAATCGAATAACTCGTGTAAAGATTCAAGTTCTGTTCTAAAATAAAATAAAAAAATTTATTAACAATAATTTACGCATCGCGAGTAATGGGGTTCATTTTCTAATCTATTTTCTAAAATTTTATTTTAAGGCTTTATGTAAATTACAAACCTTTTGGAATAAAAAATTGTCAACAATTGCTTACCAAGATTTCTATAATAACAAGTATAACTATTGGTTTAATTTGTTCAATATTACCAATATTTGGCTGGTCTCATTATTCTTTAGAAGAAGCTAAAACAAGTTGTAGTGTTGAATGGCATGAACGATCATTTAATGTAACTAGTTATAATATTTTCATCTTCTCACTTGTCTATTTAGTTCCAATTATTTCTATTTTGACAAGCGATTTAAAGTTATTGCTTATAGTAGAATTTCAAATTATTTAAATAATTTAATTATCATTAAATATTAATTTTATTTAATTAAAAGATAAAAAAATTACCATTAAATAAATTAGATCAAATGAAATGTAGTTTCAAAAATAAAAAGCAGAAGGTTGAATTACATTTAACCAAAATAATGATGGTAATGATTGCAGGTTTCTTAATCTCTTGGACACCATATGCTCTTGTATCTATGTACAGTGCATTTATAAAACCAAATCATATAAATGCTTTAATTAGTCTTATACCTTCAATGCTAGCCAAATTATCAATGCTTTGGTCACCAGTTTATTATTTTTTAACAAATAAACAAATAAGACTTAAATACTTGTCAAAAAAAGAAAAAAATTTCACATATTTATAAAATTGTTGAAATATTAGATAAAATAAATGAATAAAAATTTTTCTTTTTTATTTTGTTAAAATTTGTAATTTTAAATATAGGTACAAAATCTAAATTTATACTGATTTTGTTCTTATCTATACAATAATCTTCTTGAATTAAAAACAAAATAAATCAGAGTAATGTTTTTGAAAAAATACTAATCAAATAGGAAAATTAGTTAAAACATTTTTTATTTTATAATTAGGCATTTAATTTAATTGCTTATTTATTTATTTATTTATTAAAGCTTCACCTCCATTAATGGAGCAAAAGATATATATAATAAAATATGAAATAAACATAAAATATAAAAAAATAATGTAAGAAAAAGTAGTGAATAGTACAAATTAAATATATATTAGTTAATTAAATTAAAGTAAAAGAAAATTAAATTTAAGTTTAAGTTATTTCATAAAAATCAATTTTGATTAAATTATCTAAAAATTTTTTAAAAAATTTAATATTAATATTATTCAGACAGTGAAGAATTGTGCTACATTAACCGTTATCCTTAATAGATAATTAATTCTTCAAACTATCTTTATAAAAGTTATTAATTATAGCATTGATATTAGCGCTGAAATAGTTTTCAATAGAAAGTATGTCTTTTTTAAATGAGACAGTTCTATTTGTGTATTCTTTGTTTCTATTATTAATAAGAAACAATAGAGTATTTAACGCTAATTCATTGTTATAAATACTTTTAATAAAGTTTAATTTAGTGAAAATGTACAATTGGTTAAAATGAAAAATTTTTAAACATTTCAAAATGTTAGACATTCGACAAAATTTTTTTAAACCAATAATTTGTCGTATACATTTGTTCTGAGCTACGTTGAGAAAGTCGTTAGTTACCGAGTTTAGAGTCATCTCTATACCATATGTGAATGTGGACAAGCAGTAGGTTTTGTAAATAAAGGCTTGCCACTTAGGATTGATTGAGTTTGGTTTTAAACCTAAAAAAGACAAAGAAAATATAGCTCTTTGAACATTTCTGAATTTTTTACATGCTATTTCATTGAATTCAAGTTTGTTGTTGATAATGAAGCCTAAATATTTTATCTCGTTTACTTCTATGAGAGTCGAATTGTTAAGAATAAATGTCCGCTTTTTAAATGGAGATTTTACTATATTTTACACATTGTAAAGTATGATACTTATTTACAAATATAATGTTATTTTGAACACTTGATATGTAAAAATAATTGATTACATATAAAAAGTAAAAAAATGATTAATTTTAAAAATTTAACATTTTATATGTGAAACAAATCGAACTATTTTTTCGACAATTCTTTAAAATATAATGTCTATTTTATAATATATTTTTAGATTTATATTTATATTTAAATTATATAATTTTTGACTTTTACGTTTATTTCTTTAACAAAAAATAATGTTCAATTATTATATTTGTAAAAAAAGATTTTCTACTAGGAAAATTTATATTAATCATTTAAGAGAACACAAGTTATTGGGGAATTCTATATTTCCTGCATTTTGTAGACAATCACCATGCGACTTTCGGGCAAAATATTTTTCTTTAGAATCACTGAATCGACTTTTAAAAAAACATGATTTGAATTTAGTTAATGGTCAATATTAAAGAAGAAAGTCAGAACATTTTTTTTTCTACTAATCAAGCTGAATATTTGCCAAATATATCATCTATCGGCATTATTAAAACAACTAAATTCGATGAGGAAAAATTACCAAAACACAAAGCATCTAAATCGCTAAAGTCAGAATTAAATAAGCTCTTAATTTCTTATTTAGTGGAATTAAAATCGAAACCTTCTCTTAATGATTTGATGATTAATCGTATTGTAAAAATGTTTCATAAATTAATCGACTGTGTTGTAAACAACGTTGTTGACTCCGTTGAAGACCTCAATACCAGACCGTTCGAAGTTGAAAATATTAATGAAACAATTCAAAACTTAAAACAAATATTTAATATCTGCAGGTTAAGGGATACTAGTTACAAACGAAAAAAATTAATCGAATGTCAAGAATCTTACATTAAACCTGAAGAAGTAACAATTGGCTTTCGAAATGATACAAAAATAAAAGATGGTTTAATTCAATATATTCAAAAACCAGAAACATTTCAATATGTAAGTATAAAAAAAATATTATACCAGCTTTTAAAAAATGACAGTTTTCGGGAAAAAAATTTAAAATTTAAACACTGAATCAGATCTAACATTTTTCCCTTTATATTACAAAACAAATGAATTTTGGAAAAATAACAAGAACTTAAAAATTCTTTTATTCTATGACGAAGTTGAAGTTAAAAATCCGCTCGGTGATGGATCGTGCGTATACAAATTGGCTATTTTCTTCTTTTCAATAATCAATTTATCTCGCCGTCATAATGCAAATTTAAAAAATATTCACGTTCTTGCAGTTTGTTTTTCAGAAGACCTTAAAAAGTATGGTTTAAATATAGTGACTCGTAGAATATTCGATGATATTAAGGATCTGGAAACAGAAGGTTTAGAAATGAATGGTGAACATTATTTTGCTTCGATCGCACAGGTAACAGGCGACAATCTAGGTATGCATCAACTGTTTGGCTTAAAACAAAACTTTGTAGGTTTTAATATATGCCACTTATGCGACTCGGACACAACTAAAATACAAAATTTTCACTTTCTTTCATCATTCAATCGAATTAATATTGAATTATATCAATCGAAAATCCAAAGATTAATTGAGGATCCTAGAAAACAAAGTGAATTAGGAATACATTTTAAATATCCATTAAATGATTTAAAAAATTTTCATAAAACAAACAATTTTGTATTCGATATAATTGTGGGCTAATGGGACAAAACTTAAGAGTTGATTTCGATGTGGATTTAGAAATAAGAAATATTTATTTTAATAGTTTATTTAACAAACAAAATATTTAGCGAAGATTAAGCAATAATGGTTCGACTCTAACTTTCTCTTACTCCATAAATTTCTCTATATATTATAAGAAAGTAAGCAGTTATTTATAATTAAAATAAATAAAGAATATGTTATTAATTAAAGCAATTTCAAGTAGGATGAACATTAGAAATTCTAATGTTTATCCAAATGATAATTCTAGAAAATTCTATAAAATAAAATATAATTAAAAGCATATTAAAATAGTCACGTATTTAAATAATTTAAATAACAATATGTTAAATGCGTGATAAATAAATAATATAAAAATAAATAATAATAAAATAGATAAATAAATAAATAATAATTTTGAAGACAGTAGTTATAATATAACATAATGCATGACATTTGGGAAGGAGTCGTTGTTTTTGAATTGCAATTGATCTTAAGTCAATTTATTTATTTTGAAAAGTTTTCAATTAAATTTATTAATCAGAGAATCATTTTCTTTCCTTATGATTCACATAAACATTCGAATAAACCATCAACAATTCGTTTAGATCAAAACGGAAAATTAAAAATTAAACAAAAGGCAGCAAAAATGAATTATTTTTTTCGATATTTATCACTTATAATTGGCGACAAAATTCCTAAACACAATAAATATTGGAAACTATATCTTTATTTGAATCTCAAAAAATCACGTTATATCAAACTTTCGAACTCGATTGGCTAGTACAAGAACACCATGTTTTATTCAAAGAACTTTTTCCTAGCATCAACTAAAAAAAAAAACATCATAATATGATACATTATGGAGAAAGTATTCGTCAAATCGGTCACCTTGTTGACTATAGCTCAATTAGATTTGAAGCAAAACATTCTTTTTTTAAGACAGCTACTAAAGCGGTAAATAATTGTAACAACTTACTTTTGTCGGTCATCAACAAGTTTTTACAATTTTATTTCCGAAGATTTTTTAAACTTAGATGAAGAACCGCAAAACATAACTGAAATAGACCCAGATTTGCTAAAGAAAGACCTAGAAAAATGTTCAAATTATAGTCCAATCAATTCAACGAAATGTTATGCTTTTACAAGTATTAGAATTTACGGAAAAAATTACAAATCTAAAATGTTAATTCATATTTTAAATCCTGATTGTTCAAAAATTAAAATCGGGAAGATCGAACGTTTTTATCTTATTAACGAAAATGTGCCAAATAATCAGATTCTAAAAGAACCATCTATAAAAAAAATAGGAAAAGCTATTTTATACGAGCTTCATTCACCATTTCAAAATTATGATGAAATAAAAATTTAAATTGAGAATTAAGGGTCCCACAACGGTTTTTAATAAACAAGAAGAAAGCAAATATCGATATTAATGTCGTTATCTTAGCAAAGGTTTTCAAGCAGCTTTGTATTTGAAACTTGAAACGCGTGCAAAAGGCCATTGCTTTGTTTCCGAGGTGGATCATTACAACCATCCTGAAAATGCAACATAAAAAGATATAGTCAATGATGATGAAATAAAAAAAAGAATAAAAGAACTCGAACATCTGGGAATAAACCTGAAGGAATAATCAGAAAACTATTTAAAGATGACTTTAAACCAACAAAAAAAAACGAAGATAGAAAATATTCTAAAAGAAATCAGGAAAACGAATAAAGTTTAAAATGCACCAACATAAAATGATCTAAAATTATGGTGTGAAAAATTCAGCGATCTAGCTGAAGATGAAAATGAAAAATGGTTTTTGTCTTTTCAATTTTGTTTTTAATATATTTGGCTCTGATTTTATCCAACGGCTGCGATCAAGATGGAAAATTCTTGTACATTCATTCATGCTTTTACCATTTTTATAAACAGAAATTACTTTTATTTTAAACTCCAATGAGTATCTCATTCTTTTTGGTGATTTAGAACATGATTTCCTCGAAGATTCAATTTTAGAAAAATTGGAGCTATCATTTGAAAAAACGTTTAAATCTATAATAGTAAAAATTGTTTATTAAGCTTTAGACAAAATTAAAAAAAAAAAATAAAAGAAGAGGGAAATTTATTAGTAAGCCTTACATTCATTTGGTCTTGAATTATAAAGTACGAAACAAAGCGTAGATTTCGCTTTTTTTTCCGTGTATTAGGAGGACTGCTTTTAAAGTTTAAAAGGTTGACATCAAATCAACACTCATCTCACAAAAGGTCGTCACTTTTTACAAAAGATATTACATCTGATATTATATATTTTTTAAAAGCTAAAGAATTCAATTTTAAAATAAAAAAAACTGCTATGATTTTATTTTTTTTTGTCGGAATATTTAAGAAAATACAAAATTTTTAGGTTTAAAAAAGTTGCTCGTCTATATTTTTGTCCACCACTGTATTTTCGTTGCCATATATTGACGTTGAAACAGCATGATATAAACAATTACCGTCGGCAGTAGTTTTTAAGGTCACCAAATTTGTCATTTGCCATTTATAGATAACTAAATAGTGAGTCTCATCAAATTTTTGTCCTATATTAAAACGTATTGAATTAAAACATCGCAAATATTTAGTTATTGAAATGAGACCTTGTCTATTCTCTCGAATATATGACTTGATGAAATTGTAACTTTGGTTGCTAATTTTAAAGATGCTCAACGAAACTATAGGCTGATTATTGATTCTTACAATTGGGAATTGTAATTTTATTTGTGGCAATGTCAAAACGGAAAAGATCACTTATGCGCTTCATGAAATCGACAAATGTGTTTTTTTTATAAGGATTTGTGTTCTTAAATAATCGATCATTACATCCCCTTGAATATCCTTAGGTCTACGAGGCAGTTGAGAAATTGAAAAATTCATTCTTTGACAAAATTAAGACTTATCATAGTTTCCAAACATTTAAGTGTGTTTATAGATGAATAAATATGAGGATGATTATTTCAATATAATTGTTGAATTTATGATTGAAGCCTTCAACGTGGTTATTTTTTATGGTCCAATTGTTTTCAAATGATTCCAAAAAGCTTGTGTAAAAAGTGACAACCTTTTATAGTAGTATAAGAAGATCCTTTTTTAAAAGCATTCATAGCAGAAGCTTCAAAGTCACTAACTATTATATTTGGCTCCAAATTGTAACCTAAACACTTAGACTTAGCAACTAAATTTTCAAGCATTTTAATATAAATATTTTCAGTTTTATTTAATAGAAAGATAAAGACACATGCATGCATTTCATCTAGCTCCATGTATTTGGTATAATTGTTTATAAGCAGATGGTCAATGCTTATTTTATTTTGGTTATCTGGATCATTAAACGTAGACTCAAAAATTTTTTTTAATGGCCCTGTAGAATTTTGTTTAATTTCTTGTTTAACCTTACAAAATACTACTTTGCTTTTTTTAACAGTTGGATGATGATGGTTATGTAATGCCAGTAATAGCTTCTTCGTTTTTTGTATAACAAAGAGCTAAACACTTTATGTAAGCATCCCTATACATTTTACATCTTAAGTTTTTGATAAAGATAATCTCTAAAATGGAGCATTGTTCCTCCTCTATTAGATGGGGCATAATCTAAAGGCATTTTTATTTTTATTAAAACTTATTTCAATTTGGTTACATTTTTATAAGAGTTTTATAAACAAATAATAATTAATAAGTACAATTTGTAATTTTTGCAATTGAAACAATTATCATAATTTATTTGATAATCGTTCATAATTTATTAAAATTAATCGGTTTTCGACAACTTTTTCACACTTATCTTTAATTTTTATAAATATTTTTAACTCCACTTTTTTTTTCGGAAAGATCTTAAGATTTTTTTTCACACAATTGTCGAAAAACAGTTAAGGTGTGAAAATTTTGTCCAAAACCCGTGATTCGTTTGCTATCTAATTTTTTTAAATTAATAAAAAAAAAATATGGCGTCAAATTCACACTTTCTGATAATATTATTAATTAATTGTTTTTACTTAATAAAATGTAAAATGAAAAAGTTTAATTTGTTTTAAAACCAAAACAATATTATACAATTAGAAATTTATCATATTCAACAAATATTGGGTGCTGTTAAAAATGTGATAAAATTAATATTTTTTTCATATGTAATGATACTTAAAAGCCAGTCAAAAAGTATTTTATTAACAGATTTAGAATTCGATTTTAATCAAAATAATGCAAATCATCTAATAGAAGTATATGAAAAATTTCCAAAAATAAATCTGGTTTGATAATCATTGGCCTATTTATGATTCTAAAGTTGAAGATGTAATTAATGGTGCTGATCTATATGAACCATATAAAGTTAATTTTACAATTGACAGATTCAATAGATATTCATGTTTGAGTTTTAATTATGTGTTTTTGTCCTAATTAATTAAGACCTAATGTTTAATAGGGAAACAATAAATTAAAGACTTAACTGACTTTTTAATATAGTTTATTAGAATCCGAATTAAGTGTTTGTAATTAGTTGTTTATATATTAAGATAAGGATGAGTTTAAGGTTAGTAAGAGTGGAAGGACTAGAGACAAATTACAGTAGTGTCTAAACTACGGTCTCAACATATCTCCCCTCTTGAAAAAGCTGCTAACCTCAAAAATGAAAAATATACCAAAAAAAACAAAACAAAATATATAAAAACAAAAAACTCTTAAGTGTCAGTTTTAATGGACCTATTACGTCAACGCAGACATTGTTTACCTTAATAGATACCAATGGATGTTTATTCGGTTTCCTGGTAGATATTTTAAACTTCTGAAATATTTTGCAAGTGTTACAGAAATCGAAGATAAAACAATTGAAAAATGGCCATACGAACCTAGCCGAAATACTCCGGAAGGTTTTTTCGAAAGAGAGATGACCGCCTGAAATCAAGTCGTGGTAAATTGAGCAAATCTTAGCGCATAAGTTACTTGGCACCACTATAATACTTTCATCTCGTGATTTTACTGTCATCTTAATAAGTGCTAGTTCTCGATCTCCGTCCTGTTCAGATTGCCAGTCCGTATTAATTTTGACTTCGATTGCGTTTAATCTGGCTGCTAATTCCTCGTTTAATCTAGAAAGCAAATCTGCCAAGTTATTATGCTTTCCTGGACAGTAAACTATGCTATAATCTAAATCTTGCAGCTTAAGTAGTAACCTGTATAAACGTCCCTTTCGCTACTTTGCTTTGATAATAATGCTAAGTGGTTTATGATCAGTAAAGAATTCAACATGTCTCCCATAGATATAACTCCGGAAATGCTTGGAGGCCCATAATATTGCAAGCATCTCTTTTTCACTAGTTGAATAGTTTGTTCTGTTGAGTTTAATTTGCGGCTTGCGTACGCTATTGGGTGTATAACTCCATTCACTAGCAGTGTCATTGATGCGTCAGTATAAATGCTAACTGTAGATCAAAAGCAGTGTATAACAATATTAGAGCCTTTAATAAGCGTTTTTTTTTAAATTTAAAATGAATTATTGGCTTAGGCCATTGAAAAACGATTTTTTGATAGTTAACTCAAACAGACAAGCTGCTGTTGTGCTAAAATTAGAAATAAAGCGACGGTAATACTATAACATACCTAAAAAACGTTTGATTTCCTCTTTTGAACTTGGTGTTGGTATTTTCGCTATCGATTCAGTTTTGCGATGATCTTGTTCTAACCCTATACTTGAGATCTTGTACCCCAAATAACTTACTTCGTCCATCTAATGGGTTAAGTTTTAGCTTAGCATCATCGAATCTTGCTAATATAGCTTCGAGTCTTTTTAGATGTGACGAAAAATCCGTGGAATAGACTATTATATCATCTAAATACCCATGTCGAAATCTACCTTGAGTCTCTTAAGAGATCTCCAGGAGAAAAATACCGAGAAATACAGAGATCTACTAGAGATTATAGGTTTTATTCTCTGGAGATCTCTGAAACGTTTTTCGCATTGAGATATTTTGATTTTCTCCGGAGATATACCTCAGATTATAATGAAATATCTCCTGAAGAACTCCAGATAATCTCCTGAGATAAAAATATTTAAAATTTTAAAATAAAAACCATTAGATTTTGATATTGGTTTGAAAAATAAAATATTAATTAAAGACAATATTTTTTTTAATTAAAAAATATTTATTTTAAAAATTAGTGTCAAAAGAAATTATATTAAATATATATAAAAATAAAAAAAAAATTAAAAAATTTATCTAATTTTTTTAATAAATTAAAAAATAAATAACAAAAGTGTTTTTTTTTCAAGCTCTTAAAAGTATCAACACATTTTTGGCTATTTCCTTCCACTCAGTCCAAGAATGTTGATTTTTATCCGGAGATGGTGAAAACAATTTGAGCATCCAAATTTGCAATTAAATTGAACTACTTTAAAAGCGTCTTCACTAGTAGGCAAATATCCTATTTAAATTTAACATTTAATCCTTATTGTAAAGCCTAAAATTTTATAAATATTAGCAAAAAAAATAAGTAAAAAAAAATTAAATTAAATTATAATATTTAAATTACTTTTGTGTTGTATTGGTGAGTTTACAAGCTCTTTCAGTTTTTCGGTATTTAACCACAGCCTTAATTAAAATTAATAATCATAAATATCAATTTAAATAAAAAAAATAAATAAATTAGAATTGAAAATTTTCTTAAAAGTATAAATAAAAGCTTGTAAAAAAATATTAATTACTTATATAATTTATATTTACGAGGAATTAAAGCATTTTCGAATTTTTTTCTTGTTGATAGTTTAAACTCAACAATGTTAGCTAAAACAGGCCAAATACAATAATTCTTAGAATTTTTTAATTGGCAACCAACTGTATTTAGAATTTACGATAAGAAAATTTCAACTGGATTTGAAATTCTAATACACTTTTTGTATATTTCACCATCAACAGTAGATAATAATTGTTTGAATAGAAAAATTTGTAGATAAAATCTGCTCAAATTTATTTTCATCATTTAAGATTGAAATAATTTTAGAAACTCAGTGACATCAGTAAATTATTTATTTTAATTTTGGATCCATTTTAGGGTTAGTTGATATCGATAATTAAAAATATCATCACATGTAACAGATGTTATAGAATTATTGCTTTTAGATGAACTGGTTTGATCGTGTGAGTTATTTAATAAATTTTGGGTTGTTTCTAAAGTTAAAATATTAAAATTTAAAGTGTATTTTAAAATTATATTAAATTTTTCAGTGTTTTATTTAAAGTCATTTGACAGTAAAACGAAATTAAATAACAATTTGCCGAAATAAAAAAATTATATGAAATTACTTGAAATTATAAAAAAATAAATAATCTCAAAAGGAATAACTATATATCAATAAATTTTGGTTATTTTATTTTTATGTTTGATCACTAACTGTTTAAAAAAACAAATCTTGCCGAAGCTTTTTATCTTAAGTAAATAAATAAAGTTAAAAATAAAATAAGTTTAAAAACTAATTAAATAAATACTTTTTATATTTTCTCCATTTAAAATCGTTATTCAACTGGTTTTTGTTAAGCGTATTTTTTTCTTCAATATCCTAAATTAATCCTTTTAATATTTTATTTATGGCGTCTTATTTTTAGTCTTTATTTAAGAAAATATTAGAAAACAAATATTAGATTTAAAAAATTTAATTCTAATTGTAGTTTTAATATTCAATTTAGATCAAAGATTTTAATTTAAAAGAATTTTTTTATTTAATTGATATTTGTTAATCAAAATTGACTATATTTACTCTCATATTTTGCACTTTTATACGTAAAAGACTCCAGTCCAACCAAAAAATTGATTCTAAAATTTTAAATTTAAACAAAAAAAGTGGCAACCACTTTTTTTTAGAAAAAAACAAAAATTTTTATAAAATTAATCAAAATTTATTAATATATTTGCTTCTATAAATAAGTTTTTCGGATTGATGTTTGAAAATTTGAACATTTCAGTTTTTTTTAGACCACCTACCCACCCTTTCATTTCTCAGTTTTTTTACTGCTAGACAATTTTTTTTGGAATCTACAATATTTTAGAGCGAGAATGATCTCTACTTCCTTCCTTAGTTTTAAGTGTGAAAAAAATCAAATTTTTACCCCATATCAATTCATAAAAATCATTTTTCTATGAATTATCTCCAACTTTTCTAATAACATTTTCTGATTTTTTTCACCAAATATCTCTGAAAATTCTCCATTTAAATAAAAATATTCAATTTTTCTCGAGATTTTCTCGGCTTGATCTTCATCATTTCTCTTAATTTTTTTTCTCCGGAGATATATTTGAGATCTCTTAGGAGATTTCGACATGGGTACACTAGACAGTATTTCCATGTGAGATTCTTTAAAAGGTTATCCATTAGTCTCTGGAAGGTGGAGAATGCATTGCTAAGTCCAAACGGCATCTTAATGAACTGGTACAACTTCTGGTTCGCTACGAAAGCTTCTGCTTATCTTCTTCGGCTAGCGTGACTTGCCAGTAGCCCGTTAATAAATATACGGTTGAAATTATTTTGACCGGCCTAATGCATCTACTGTATCGTCAATACGAGGAAGCGGGTATGAGTCTTTTACTGAAGCTTACGAAAGTCAATGTAGAATCGAAACTTTTGTTCTTCCCCTTTTTGACATTTTTTTTCACCAAAATTATGGAACTTGCGCAAGGACTTTGGCTTTCTTCGATTATATGATTCTTAATCATTTCGTCGACTTGACGCTGTACCTCCTTCAGCGCTACTTGGGGAAGCCTGTAAGCTCGCTGTCTAATTGGAATGGCGTTTCTGGTGTTTATCTTATGTTCAGTAAGTGAAGTACTTGATTAAAAAAACTCGGACCATTCGAAAACATGCTTGTATTTTTCCAAAACTTACTGCCTATTAAGGTTTCTTTTGCAATCAAAACTTTCTTGTTCTGCGTGTTAATTACGATTTGCAGAATCGTCCCATCTTGTTTTACCTCGTTTAGACAATTTCCCCAAATAATTCCTTTTGACAAATCTGTAACCGTGGGAGCTTTAGCTACGAAAAGCACCTGGTCTTTTGGTTTAAACCCATTTAGCTTGATTTTTACTAAATTCTCTGAATTTCCTTTGACCATTAATTTGTAAAGCAAGTTTATGTTTATCATATTCTTCTCTTCAACTTCTTCCACAGTGTTAATCTGATGTAAGTTACCGCAGTCTTCAATTGTTACTATCTGGTTTCTAAAATCAAAATTAGCGTTAAATTTTGAGAAGTCGATTCCTAGAATCGCTGGTTCAGATCACTTAGTAAAGACAAACTCGTGATCTCCTTCCTAATTATTCAGTTTTAGTCTAATGCATCCCGTAGCACTTTTGACTGCCTCGCTGTTAAGCGCTAAATTGATCGTAAGGTTGGATCTCTTTAAATTTAGACCCTCAACCTGAGTTCCCTTCTCTAAAAGGTTGTTTATCTTCTTTCTTAAGTTCTCTGGTAATGCGTCAGGACTTATAAATGAGGCGCTTGCTCCAGAATCTGCTAGAAATTTTAGTTTGAAATCTATTCCTGTCATACTTACATTCGAATCTATTCTTACTAGTTGATTATTCGGATTCTTATACAGGTTTTGACATGTCATGGTATTCACCTCTGCGTTCTCGTCAGATTGTACATCAATTTCGGCGTCAATAACATATCCTTCTTGTTTCTTAGGATCATATAGTTTTCCTTCTCTCATCCTGGACTCGCACTTGTTACTATCTTTCTTTTTTTTATTGTTTCTTATATTGTTGTTAAATTCGAAACATCTTGCTCTGGTAGAGTCCGCACCTGACTGATTCTTTTTGGTTAAACAATCTGCCAACTTGTGTCCGTATTTGTGGCGAAAGTGACATGTTCCCTTGAATCTATTTTTTGAAAACTCAATGTGTCGATTTCTTCTTTTAATTGAAAAGATCCTCGGTAAATTTCTTTGTAATCAACCGATTTGTCGAAAACGAACATTATTTCTTTCCATTTTTTATCTGAAAGCAGTTCAAGGTAATTTTTTATTTGTTCAGGAATTGCTGCTAGTAGTCTTGACCTTAACATTCTGGTTCGATTTACTTCATCTAATCTCGGAAGGGCTTTATCTATGAGTTTTTCAATCTCATAACAAAAATCACTGATTTTTTGTTCCGGTCTCAATTTCTTGGCGTAAAATAGATTCAAATAATACTCCGGCGATTTTACGCAGCCTTTTCTCAAATTCTCCATAATACACTTTATATCATTCCGATCTGTTCCTTCCATCTGTGCGAAAAGCTTTTTGGCTTTTCCGACTATAAGCAAAGTTCGATCGCCTCGATTTGTTTCCTTTCCTCCCAACCATATATGATAGAATCATATCTGAATGCTGCCTCGAATTCTTCGAAATTACCACTTTCAGCCACTAAAAAAAATTTTCATACTTTCATACCACTTAAAGAAAACCCTGACTTCGAATCGTACGATTTTTTTTTTTATTTTATAAATCATCTTTATAAAATTTATTAATGAATCATCAAAAGGTGAAATGCTTTTATTTGATATTAGAACAATTAAAAAAAATTCTGGGCTTTTAATGACCGAGCCGATTGTTTTTTCAAATACTCCAAATAAATTTTCAAGTTCTGATTTAGGTCCTAAAGATATTCAAAATTTCAAAGATAAACATAAATGCAATTCATTTTGCAAAATTATGAAATTACCAGAATTATAAACTTTGATTAATAAAAAAAAACTAAATTAAATTTAAATTAACTGTATTAAATATTCTTGTAGGAATAAATAGTTACTATTCATATTCAATAAACTTATATAGAAAATTTTTTTTATTAAAATTTCCAAAAATACCAACATTTTTATAAAAAAATTCAATTAAAATCTAAACATTAAGTTATATTTTTAGTTAATTAAAATTATCGTCAAATCAAAAAATATGTGAAATTTAAAATATAAGATTATTAAAAGTGGTAAAAAATGTTTCTTAAAAATTGATTAATCAATTGATTTCTAGATTAATTTGCTCATAGAGAAATAAAAATATTATTTTATCTCTTAATTAAATTTTTTCAAGTTAAAAATACAGGGCAGGGTGTAGACCATATAGTTTAAAAAAAAATTGAATTTTTTATTAGCCAAAAAGGCTTCCAGCAGGAAAACAAAAAATAATCAAATGATTGACAAAAATATTTATTTTTTATATTTTAGTTCTTAATTTTTTTCATAAATTGATCTTTGCATAAAAATTTTAAACACTTTCTAAATTTTAAATCATACAAAAAATAAATAAGAAAATTAAGCAGTAACGAAGTTAAATATAAAAATTGAGACAAATGAATCATAAATTGAGAAAACTTCAATTTATAACAAATATCATACATAAAAAAATCAATAAAATTATCAGTCATATGAAAAAATTTATTTCCATAATAATCAAAATATAAATAAATAGGATAAAAAAGTTCTGGCAATCTTAGTATCATATTCAACGATGTATTCAAAATAACTAATATCAAAATTTTAGTTGTGTTTTTTTTATTCTTTTTAAGACTTTTTGTTGACAAGTTTGATCTAATTTCAAAACTATAGTTTAATGTTTTTCTAAGTTTAACAACTAAAAACACATCAATTATAAAATTGAGTAGCAAAAATAATAAAGTATTTATTAATTCTGATATTAAATTTATAGTTTTTGTAAATATCTTTAAAGATGTGTTTAACTTGTAACTTGAACCACTCATTAACAAATCAATTGGATAATTTTCATTTATTTGAAAATAATTTATTTCTTTAAACATATACTTAACTATATTAATAATAATGCCAATAAGAAAAGTTAAAATAATATAATTTCTAAAATTCAAATTTGATATTTTAATAAAAATTTTCTCATGTTCTTTTCCGATTAGAATAATTCGATTAATAGAAAAAGCAAGAGTGGTTAAATTGATGTTAAATTTGAGGAAACTTGAGAAAAAATCCAAAAAAATAATTTTAAAATACTGAACTAAAATATTAGTTCTAAATTTTGAGCAGAATAAGCCATTATCAAATGGACATTCGGTTAATAGACCAAATGAAGATATTAAAAAATACAATACACTAAATTTAGCTAAAAGTTTTGAATAGTTGTATTGTTTTTGTTTAAATTCTTGTTTAAATTTATTAAAATTTAAAATATACAAAGTCAATATATTTACCAATAAACCAAGTAAGCAAACAAATGGTATAAAATAAATAATTATAAAATAATCCATTAAAATAGAAATATTCATAAACGAATTTAAATAAAAATCTTTAGAAAATTTTAAGTTTATTTTATAATTTGATTTTTTACAATTTTCTATTTTATCTTTAAATAAACACTGTTCAAATTGAGTTTTATTTAAGTTGAATTTTTCAATATAAAATGGATTGTAAATATTTGATTTTATTGAATCTTTTTCATACATTTTCATGTATTGTTTTAAATATAAATAGGTACAAGTGTATTTGTAATCAGAATTTTTATACATATTATCATATACTGTCAAAATAATCATTTGATTATGTGGAAACTCTGAATATAGACAGAAATCTTCTTCTGGAAAAAGATCATTAACTGATTTTTGAATAAAAAATGATTCATGTAAAATAAAAGCTACATTCAAATGAAATATTTTGTAGGTGTTCTCTTCAATTTGAGTCAAATTGTTTAGATCAATATCTAAATCATTATTAATTGATTTAATCCAATCTATACCTTTAAGAAACAATTTTCTAGCATAGAAAATATCTAATTGTAAAAATTTTAAATTTTTATTCAACTTGAACAAATCTTTATCAATTGAATTTAATTCACCAGAAATGTGTAATTCTTTGGTATTTTCAAACACTTGTTTATTCAATATATTCTCATTTAGATCAATTTTGTTTGTTCTTAATAAATAAACACTTGAAATGTGACTATTTATTGATTGATTAAAAGTTAAATTTGAAAATTTTAAATAATTAGATTTATAAAATGTATTAGTCATATAATAAATATAGAAATTATCTATTAAAACATTTTTAAATAGCAAAGGACATGTTTCATTCTTGTATATAACACCTTTATTTAGATTAAATTCATTTATTGGTTGTTTAAAAATGAATTGTGTTTTGTTCGAGTTAAAATCTAAATCTTTACTTTCTAAATTGAATCCGAATAGTTGAAAAATTGAGTCATAAAAATAAAATATTGTAAAATCTAAAGAATATTTTTGAGAGTTAAAATTTACTTGCTTAAATAAATGAATGTCTATTCCTTTTAGATTAGAAAAAGTTAATGAAATATCTTGAATGTTTATGTCTTGAACAAAATTTAATACACTTAGTAATAAATTGCTTTCTAAAATAGAGCTTTCTGTGAGTTTGAAATAAATTTGATCAAATTTAGAATTTAATTTGTTTGGTTGACATTCAGTTTGATTATCAATTGTGAAATCTATGTTTAGAGTGTCACAAACCAGTAAGCTAAAATCTTTAGAAATGTAACAATTATCTTTTTTGTTACACAAAACAGGTATTTTTTGTGTTCCACTTAAAACAAGCCTAATTAAAAAGCATTTAAAAAATAATTTATAAATATTCATTTTTGTCTTTTAAAAGATAAATAATGTGTATTTATAGTTAGATTTATTTTCAATATTGTAAAAAAATAATTAAGAAATTTTAGAATTTCGTTTTCTTGCAAAATTAAATTTCAAGATTTTATTTCAATGTTTTATATAATTAAAATACATATTTTATTTCTAATTTCGTAATTTGTCTAATTAAAAAAAAAAAAATAAAAATCTTAAATTTCTTTTCAAAAATATATTTTAACTTTGAATTTTAAAAAAATCTCTTTAAATTTAGAATCTCATAAAAGTTTTGAATACTTTTTTTAAGCTTTAATATTATACAGCTTATGTAATAATTATAAAGAGCCTTGATAAAGATAAATCAAAGAGTTGTTTTAGATTAAATGTTTAGATTAGATAAGATTTATATTTTTGTTATGACTTATTATTTGAATTTTAATATGCATCAAGCAATTCAAATCTAAATTAATGAAATGAAGATCACTTAGTTTCGTATCTTATTAACAAGAAAATAAGCTTAATAAAAATTCTAGGATTTCTATTAAAATAGTTATTAAAATTTTTGATTTTTCATTAAACAAGATCTTAATTTGGTTGTTTTAAATTAAAAATAAAACATGCAATAAAACGGAAATTAAATATAATTAATTTAATTATTATATAACATCTAAAAATTTTAAATTATTTTTTTTTGTAGTTTTATAAGGTACTATAAAGTAAAGTTCGTCTAATCCGAATAGAGATTCAATCTTATAATTAGTCTTTTTTGTTCTATAAATTTTAAATTTATTTTTTCTATTTTTATTAAAAAGGTGGAATTTTTTTGAATCTTTCGGTTGCAATTCGAATCAAACATATACATAAATAACTGTAAAATAAAAATAGGTTCTTATGTTATTCATCTTTATTTAAATACATTTTAGAGTCTTATTAGTATTATTTTATTATTAATTATATTAGGTTGTTTAATAAGTTTTTTCGTCGATTTTTAAATGAAAAAATCTCATCCTATTTTAAATTTTTTTATGCAATATCGTACACCATTTAAAAGAGCACCTCTTCCTCTTTTAAATGATGTATAAGATTATATATTTGCTTTTTAAATTTCTAAATACTACTAATTAAAAATGTATGACGAAAAAATGCATTTCCGCCATTGCAAGTTATTTAAGTTTAACGAAGGAAAAAATTCGGCAAAAGCTACGAAAACGATTTGTTAGGTATAAGGAGATAATGCTCTTACTGTTCGCACTTGTCAAAATTGCTCGATTCAAAGCTTGAGATTTTGACCTCAAGCTGTCGAAGCCGATGAAAAGTATTTGGAAGAGCTGCTTGAGAAAGACCCGAGGCGGATGACTAGACAGCTTACTAAAGAGATTTCTGTAACAAATGGCATCGTTTGGAATAGATTTCGAATGTTTTATTTTTCATGAGTAAATAAAGTTTTGAAAAAAACGAAAAAACTTATTAAACAACCTAATATTTAATCGGTTTACTTATTTTGTTATATATACAATGGTAATACATATTAACTATTAGAGCATATGAACTTAAAATTTATAATTAATATATTTATAACTAGAAAAAAATATTTAAAAAAAAAATTAACTAAATTTCAAATGAAATATTTTCGGAACAAGTATTGTTTATATTTAAATAAAAATAAGCTTGTAGTAGTTGTAACTTTGTTTTTTAGAGCATTAAACAAATAATCTAGATGTTTAATTATATAGAAGAAAAATTAAATAAATCAAACAAGTATGATCAATTTGATCAAGAATCTTCAGTTGATTGCTTTAAGCTTAAACTAGTCAGTGTGTACAGTATTATAGTTTTAATATTGAGTTTAATATTTAATGGTTTATTGTTGTATATATTTTATAAATATAAACAATTGAGAACAAATTTAAACCAGTTAATTATAACATTAACTTTATTCAATTTTTTTGGTTCATTATTTGAATATCCATTTATAATATTAGCTAATTATAATTGCAGGTGACTAATTTACTTTAATTAAATTTACTTATAATTTGAATATCAGTTTAATCAAAGATGGATATTTAAACAAATTGGATGTATATTTAGTGGTTTTGTTATGTACTTTGTTGGATGTACAAGCATTTATTTAATGGCTTTTATATCATTTGAGAGGTATTATTTACAGTATACTTTAATAGCTTATAATTTAATACTAGTATATAATTAATTTTATTAATTTGTATTTTATCAATAAGATTTTTAATCTTAATTTTAAATATGCTTAAAAACGTCTATCTACTGTACGCGTGGATAAATAAATAAAAAATTATTATTTTAGATTTTTTCTGGATTTATTCAAATATTTACTGCATGGAATAGTTTTAAATTTAAGGAAAAAGAGAATATTGAATTTGTCTTAAAATTTTATTTCAAATAGACTTTAATTAAAATTTAAATTTTTTCTAATATTAAATATTATTAAGTTATTTAATTAATTATATCATCACTATGTTGTAGTCCTAGATTCATCGTGTTTTATTCTTCTAGACAAGAATATATTTCTGATAAAATTAAGTCTTAACTAATAACTTTTGCTTAAATATTCTTTTTTTGTTTATATATTTTAATTATATTATTTTATATTTTAAGATTTTATATTAACTACAAACCATTAGAAATAAAAACTTATCAACATTCACTAACAAAGATATCAATAATATCAAGTATATTAATTGGTTTAGTTTGTTCAATTTTACCAATATTTGGCTGGTCTCATTATTCTTTAGAAGAAGCTAAAACAAGTTGTAGTGTTGAATGGCATGAGCGATCATTTAATGTAACTAGTTACAATATTTTCATATTTTTAATTGTTTATTTGATTCCAATTATTGCTATTATAATAAGTGACTTGAAACTTTTATTTATAGTATTTAAATTATCTTATTTTTTAAACTTAAATTTAAAATTTATTTTTATTTATAATTTTACAAGATTAGAAAATGTCCATGTCAATTAAAATATAATTTTAAAAATAAAAAAAAATTAATTGAACTCTATTTGGCAAAAATAATGATGATTATGATTATTGGGTTCTTGATTTCATGGACACCATATGCTCTTGTATCTATGTATAGTGCTTTTATAAAACCAAACAATATTCAAGGTCTTGTAAGTATTATACCTTCAATGTTAGCCAAATCTTCCATGCTTTGGTCACCTGTTTATTACTTTTTCTCAAATAAACAAATCAGATTTAAATTTTTTCATCACAAATATTATATTAGCATTAATTTTTATAAAAACTAGTATTTTATCTCTAATTAATTTGTCAATTTTTGTTTTAATATTAAAATTTAAAAAGCCTATTAATTTAATTTTTATTTAAATAAACGTCATGGAAGGCGCTTCGCCCCCTCCATACTTCCCGCATTAAAGAATTTTACTTTTATACTAAAATTTTTTTTATTTTGAATTATAAGATTGATTACATTAATATTATATTTTCTTTTTGAAATTTATATTTCTATTATCCAAAAGGATATTTATAATCATATTTGTTTTATAATGGCCTTATTGAAATTTTATAGAAACATTTGTAAAATTGATGCTTATATCTTGATTGTTTCTAATGTTTTATTCTTTAAGTGATTGATTGTCTTAGTATAACAGAAAAAAATTAATTATTGACGAATAAGCTCGATTTTATAGGCTTGTTACCATAAATAGAATTTCCTTATCTGATGCACACTGATTTTAAAAAGCTATAAGCTTAAAACTATAATTATATAAGAACATGCCACTAAAACCTAGAAAAATGGCATATTTATTGACATGTCTTTATAAAATGTACTAAAACACCCATTATCTGATAAACCCAATAATGGTCAATAAAACGGCAGATTGCATACATTGAAGCATTAAATCTGTAGTCAATAATAGTCAATAGATTTAATCTCAGACGAAGACTCTTAATAGATTAAAGAATCAAAATTATTCTTGGGCTCAAATTCATTACTTGTTTGATTTATTGGTAATAATGAAGAATAATGATTTTGATCATAAAAGCCACAAATAAAAAAATTTGGTTGATTATCTCTTGGAGAGTATTTTAAAGCATGGCATACATTTGATATGTTCATTTTTATATTTTTCATAAATTCTGAAGAACTAAGCGTTAAGATATTGGATCGCATTTTTGAATAAATATAAATGGATAAATTTAGTGAAGAACTTAAGGCCAATAAATGATATTCATTTCACCAATTTCCGCTTTTTCGTGCATCAAGTAAAACCTTTCTGTATCTTCTGTCACAAATTATATTTATCTTGCTTTTTTTTAAATTTGGTTGTTCATGGGTTATTTGTTTTAGGCCATTAAAAATGTCTTACCTCTATTTTTATAAAAATTACATCTATTTTTATAATTTTTACTGCTAATTTAATTAAAAAGGTTCTATTTTAATATTTTATAGGATTTTTATTGAAAAAATAAACTAAATAAAAAAAATATATATAAATTTTATGAAAAAAAATCTAATATAAAAAAATATTTTAATTATTTCTTGTCACATTTATTTGGACAGAACCAATGTTTCAATTTTTTTAATTGGCTTTTACATACAGCGCATATTTTTACTTGATTGTCTTGTTCAATTCGAAGTTTTTTTGCTGATTTAGGACGCAAGTCTTCTTCTTCCTCTTCATTGTCAGATTCGATGCCTTTTTGTGGTCCATTTATTTTTTGTGTCTCTTCTGGTTGTTTCATTAAAGCAGCAAAGTCTCTTTTAGGAGCTCCCTTTTTGCGATTTGCTTCAATCGGTAAATCCATTGCAATTATATCAAATCGACATTTTTTTTCTCTGGCACAGGTTGCTATTTGGTGTGAACATTTATAGTGTTTTTGCCAATGCCAACATGAACAAGTTGATTCAATCCAATTATCTTTATTTGTAATCTTATTTATGCTGTAAATTTGTTTCATCATTGAATCAAAAGTTGACCATTTTTTATCTTACAATGCTTGTTCGTAATCTTTGCATTCTTGTTTTGTAAGATCAATTGTATCAGAATCACTCACATAATAACACTTATTTTTTAGATGACGAATTGTTTTATTTAAAGAATTCCATTCTTCTGCATTTTTTAATCTTGATTTGTAATAACCGGTTGTTGATGAAATATTTTCTGATCTTGATGTGTAACTATCTTGGTGATACCAGATTGAGGATCATTAATAGCTAATGTGGGAGATCGATCAATCGACCAATTTTTAACTAAATTGTCAACACAAACATCTAAAAAACGTATTAAACCAAGACGTTTTCCTTTCATCTCAATTTTTATTTTTTCATGTAACGATTCAAGACTATTACTTGTGCTTGGTAAACCAGGACAATATCCTTCAAACCAACCTGAGTTTGTTTCACATGTCCATTGATTAATAAAATAAGACAAAAAATTTGGTACTCCTGAATTTTTTATCTGACTCCATTTTTCCGAAAATAAATTAATTGCTGTAGAAAACAAATCTTGATCAAATATTTTTTGAATATCAAATATATCTGAACGAATTTTCAATTGATATTCTTTAGGAACAGATTTTAATTGAATATCAATGTTTCTAATTACGTGTATTGTAATTACGTAATTACGTGTAATAATAATGAGCCCAACAATGCACTCTTTTTTCTAAATTAAAAACTTTTTTAAAACCATTTGTTATTGCAGGAGCACTGTCTGCTACAAGTATTGAAAAATTTAACTCATTGTTAAATACTTTTGAATATGTTTCTTTAACTGCAAGAAAAAAAAAACGAAAAATCTACATCTTGTTCATTTTTGCAAACTGCTAATCCAAACGGATGCAAAGACTTGTTTTTATCAGTTGTGCCTCCTGTTAAAATTGGAAAATTGCCATACGTTAGTTTGTAAGTAACATCAGACAAAAAGTGTTGTGTTTGACTAGCATTTTTTATTAATCTTTTTGTTGTTAAAAAAACTCTGAATTTTCTATCGGGTATTGCTTCGTATTCATATTTTCCAACAAAGACTTGATCTTCATTGTCTGGTATTAATAACCGCGCTTCACACCAATCTTTGAACTCGTTTAAAGTAGCTTGTTTACTTGTTATTGGATTCAATTCTTTTTTAATCCTTGATAATAAATACGACATTTGGTTATAATTTGGAGGTTCAAATCCATCTTTGATCAAATTATTTTTAATGCCTTTTCGTGATAAACCAAGTCCTGCATAAAACTTTATTTTTTCTTTAATTTCGTTCGAAATTTTGTCTATTTTTTCTGTATTGTCTTTGTGTTCGTGGTCTATGTCTGTTATAAATACACTTCCTGATGTTCCATTGTTGACTAAAACATAGATTGATACTGGACATCCTTTTTGGTTACAATTATAAAGATATTTGTCACCTTGTTTAACTTACTTCAATGACTTAAATAACCAGTTCGTGTCTCCAATCTTTTTATTTTTTATTTGATCCTCAATTGTTTTGAAATCTGAAAATGTACACAAAAAATCATAGTTTTTACCTTTGCCCCGTTTTCTTTTTTCACTTGGTACATTTATTTCTTCTGCATCATTACATGTGTCATTGATAAAGTTTTCAAGGATGTGCTCTGTGGAACTTGTTTCGGTCATTTTTTAGATTTGATTAAAATATTTATTGGTAAATAATTTGGTTTTTTATTCATTATATTTAAGGCAAAATTGGAATTGGTTTTATAAAACTAAATCAAAAATTATTAGCATGATTTTTTAATTAATTAGCTTTATTTTTATTATTTTGGATATTTATTTAATTAGTGTCAATTTTTTTATTTTAGATATTTTTTTATAATTGGTGGGTTTTTATTATATTAGATTTTTTTTATTAAAATAGCGGTAAAATTTATCAAAATAGAGGTAAATTTTATTAAATTAGAGGTATTAAAAATAATTACGCCTTTGTTTTAATATAAAGTCTTTTACCATTTTTTCGTTTTTATACAAATAATATACCGTTATAAATCTTAAAAATGTTGAATATTTTGTATTACCAAAAAGACAATTTGAAATCATATGAAATAAACAATTACCATCAGGAGGAGTTTTTATTGGCATATAGTTTTTTACGAACTCAGAATGTATTAGTGTTATTATTTTACGATCGCCAACTAAATTTTTGGTAAAATATTATTATACTGGTTTATAAAACTTGAATATATTGCATATTAGATCATTATTAATGGTGAAGAATTTATCTATCGCTTGTTTTTTTTCCGAATAATTTAAAAATGAGTCATTTAAATCAAAGTTTTTTAAGCTCAGCAGCTTACTTTTTATAAAATAATTTATTATATATGAAAAGTTTAATGTATTATCATTGTTTAAGAATAAATTTTTTTCATTTTTTCCCGCATGTTCACACGTTTTTTGCGTTTTTATTAAATCTTCAGAAGGGATGAATTTAAGGTTTCTATTTTCAATAAATTTAAAGTGTTTCATTGTTACATTAATTTTTATATATTCTAGTAATTGAACCAAATTTTCATCTACTTTGACAGCATCAAGAATGCCTTCAAAGTAGATGAAAATTAAATAAATTTATCAAAATTGAAATTTTAAATTATTTTCTTTTTCTTAAATTATACTTATTTATTTTAGATTTCGGTTTACTAATTAATTTATCAATAAACGGACTCATATCAGTATAAAACTAAAACAGAAACATTGACTCGAATTTTAATTTCATCTTTTTTTACTATTTTTTCCACCAAAGCCTCTGATTTTTTACGTTTTGGTTTATAATCAATACCGAAGCATCAGTTAGTGTTGATCTAAATGTAACCTTTATTAAATTTATTTTGTTATTATTTGATTTATCGACTGGTTCATTTGTTTCTTGGGTATTAATTGCTTTAAATTTTTTATTCGATTTCTATTTAACTCGTCATTAAAAAATGTAACCCCAAGATTTTGAATTTTTTCTTTTTGTTTTTCCAATTTCTCCAACTCTTCGATTTCTTTGATTTTCAAATTGAACAATTGTATATTGTTTATAGTCAAAAGAAATAAAATGCGTTTAAAAGCGTTATTACAAGTATATTTTTGTTCTTTTTTTTATCTTTGTTACTAATCAAACATACATTGTGACGCCACATAATATCGTCCAGATATTCTTGAAGATATTTTCGACAAACTCCATTTTTTGATCTTATTTTTGATTTACATTTATTCCAAAGATCTTCGATACCATTAGTATTACATCCAGTTCGCTTATCAATAAATTGCTTGCTATGGTTGACCATAAAATGAAAATAGTTTTCTTTTAGTTTATTTAAACTAGTATAACTTTTCTATTGGTCTAAATAAATAGTTGTTTTAGGTCTGATATGTTTTTTTATAATGAGAATTAGTGTTTTTTCTTTTCTATTTTTCACAGCCTTTGATTAATAATTAATTATCAATTAAATAATTAATTAAAATTAGATATTTAAATTAATTGGATAAATTACCTGGAAAAAACATTTTCCAGTTGAACGTTCTTTTAAACCAAAGACCCACAATTGTTTTTCTTTTTGTGTAATGCTGTAAATCTTTACCTCGATTGTACTTGACTTTATTAAAGACTGACTCGTCGATTTCTACTATTTCGTTAATACCACCCATAAGAATATTTTCTTTATCCAAATCTAATATACACAATTGTCTTAAAAACCGACAGATTTTAATTAAGCTTGGTTTTGAAATTTTTAAAGACTCCTCCATATCAATTAATTTTCTTTCTTTAGCCCAAAATTCAATTGCTTTCAATACCCTTTTGATCGGTAAATCAAAACAAAAGAAAAAAGGCATTTTTTACAGAAACAGATGTTTTACATCTTGTACATCGCCAACAATATTGTTCTGGTGAATTTTTTTTTTTAACAATTTCATGGGTCTCAAATCAGGGCACTTCAAACAATTACGTTCACCTAAAATAATTCCTAAACTCATCAAATATTTCAGGAATTCAAATGGTTCCAAGCTAATCAATTCTTTAAAAACCATTTTCAGTTTGAATTATGTTAATTTAAAATTTGAAGTATATTGATTTTTAATTTCAACAAATTTTAAAAAAGCATTTATTTATTTATCAAAATTTATTTAGTGTTCATAGAATTAACTTGAAAAAAAATTAAGTAAAATTTAAGATTGTGAGCTAATGGGACAAAGCTTAAGAGTTGATTTCGATGTGGATTTAGAAATAAGAAATATTTATTTTAATAGTTTATTTAACAAACAAAATATTTAGCTAAGATTAAGCAATAATGGTTCGACTCTAACTTTCTCTTACTCCATAAATTTCTCTATATATTATAAGAAAGTAAGCAGTTATTTATAATTAAAATAAATAAAGAATATGTTATTAATTAAAGCAATTTCAAGTAGGATGAACATTAGAAATTCTAATGTTTATCCAAATGATAATTCTAGAAAATTCTATAAAATAAAATATAATTAAAAGCATATTAAAATAGTCACGTATTTAAATATTTTAAAAAACAATAAGTTAAATGCGTGATAAACAAATAATAATAACAAAGAATAATAAAATAGATAAATAAATAAATAATAATTTTGAAGACACTAGTTATAATATAACATATGCCCCCTGTTTGAAAAACTTCGTCCCGAAGTTTCCATTTTAAAAAAAATACAATAATAATATAGTTTTTAAAAAAAATTAAAAATAGTTCTAATTATTATTTATCTTCCAAATTGACGATAAGCTTCTTTCGCATTTGGCTGTTGTAATTTCTGGAGAATTGTTGACAATAACTTCTGATTCATTGTTATTATTCATTTCGACTTCAACAATTATTTCTTTGTCTTTCTCAACGGATTTCTTTCGAAATAATTTAATAACATTTAACTTTGGTTTAATCTTAACACAAACAAAAATAAATATAAGCAAAATAATCATAATCAAACCAAAAATGAAATGTTATTCAAAAAAATATTATTTATTAATGAATCAACTACTGTTATATATTCTTTGACACATTCTATATTCGCAACATGTATATTTTTATTTTGAGCTATTTTATCTCTATTTGTTAGTAAATAGAAATATTTATATGTATTTTCCACAGTATTCATATTTCTTTCTATAAACATAAAATCTAATGGTTTAACACTAATTGTATTATAAATATACTCCTCAATTAAATCAGTCTGAGGTGTATATTTACTATTATATTTACTATTATTACACATCATATCTAAGTAAAAGAAAAAATTGTAATCAAAATAATCTTCATTTTTCAAATCTTTTAAAAATGTTTTAACATATTCTTTAATAATTTTAGGATACGCTTTTTTGTTGTAATTGAACAAATATAAAGGTATGTTAAAATATTTTTCTATACTTTCCGAAAAATAATTTTTAAAAAAATGTATCGTACCTACAAATTTATTTTTTTCTTCCTCAAGATTAGTTACTTTTGTACAAAATTGATCAAAAAAATTCATAACGTTACCATATACTGGTAAATACGCAGATTTATTATCAATAACATTTTTTAACTTTATATCAAGTTTTTTTATTGTATAAACTTCATTGAATTTATATCCTAATTTTTCGGACAACAAAAATAAAGCTAAATCATAGTTGTTGCTATAAAATTTCATCAAATGTTCTAATTCATTTTCTTTTAATCCAGGATATGCTAACTGTAATAAAATTTTTGAACATACATTTTCAGGTGTGGAGTCAATAAATATAGAATCTTTACTAATAAAAAAGTAGAACAAGTAGCTTGATTTTCCACAAAAATATTTATTAACCACTGTTTCGCATATATTTAAAAAATTATTAGATGATGAATATTCTTTAAATAAATTTTCATATCCACAGCACAAAATGCTCATTAATACAAATTTTTCATACCCACAATAATTATTTGTAATCAATGGCGATATAATATCTTTATATAATTCTGAGTTATTAAAATTTTTTTGATACAAATACTCGCGTACAAGAGAATAAAAATAATAATGATAATCAAAATCTATATTATAATCTATTAAATTTAATACCTTTTTATCTGGTACAAAAATGTTAATACATTGTTTATTATATAAATCAAGTTTTTGTAACTGTTAAAATTTTGCATTACAATAAAAATTCATTTTATCATTAAATAGTTAAATGTCATCCTGACTAAAACTCTTATGTCTACTATTATCATATTTATCATAATTGCCAATTTTATTCATTGGGCTAGTAGCATTTTTGTCTTTGCCAATTCTTTGTAGATTAAAAAAAATATTTAAAAAATAGGAACTCACATCTTCACCCGCTATAGATTTAACAATTTCTTCATTTTTAGACAAAAATAACAGTTTTAAAGGAAAAAAATCTTTCTCTATTAGAATTGTATCATTTTTATTAAATGTATATAAATCTTTATTGTTTAAATCATATCCTATATATTTTTTTATATCAGAAGTATTGATATTCAACTCTTCCAATAAAAATTCTATTGCATTATTAATCCAACATGTTTTAATAAACATTTTTTTTTCTAAATCCAAATTCAATAATGCTTGCTTAAAATCCTTATTACCCAATACTGAATCAAAAAATGGTTTAAGATTATTTGATTTTCTTTGAATCATAAAATTTAAATAATCTTCAAACATTGATGAATTTTTATTTTTAGATGGTATACTAATATTTGAAATAAATACATTATAAAATATATCAAATTCAGTTTTTATTTTGTCAAATTCACTTTTTTTTTGTGGGTATTTTGTATAAAATTGTGAATTTTCAAATGGAGAATAATCAGCTATTGATATTTTTTTAAAAGAAACCATATATTCAAACAAGGCAAAATAATAACTAGTATCAATGTTTAGATCAAAATCTAAAACTGTTTCTTTAGAAATTTCACTTATTGTTAAAAAAAACAATAAAATTAAACGTTCATAAATAAATTGCGAATGATCATAATACTTTGCGTAATTGTAAAAACCAAATGTTGGATATTCTTTTTCCATTAAATCAATAAAATAAGGCTTTGAATCTAAAATCTTTTTTAGATATTTAGTATCTACCTCTTTAATTTTATTTCGAAATAAAAAACCAACATGTATAAAGGCTAGTTTAAAGTTAAGAGTCAACGCTTTTGGTACATTATTTATATCATTTGTATTAAAATAATTTTTATAAACTAAACTTTCTCTTGCAAAATCTTCAAACTTAGTAACAGCATAACCACAATAAAGAATTAAAAAAAGACTATAACCTATATTTTGCGTTATATCAGCATTTTTAATGTCATATACTGTTGCTGGAACATTTGAAATTTTTATTTTATAAATTTTTCCAAATATTTTTCCAAACTCAAAAGAACTTGTTTTACATTTACTGCAAACATTGTTAGTTGTACAATTACAATTAAACTCAGCATGAATTAGGTTAACAAAAAGAAAAAAATCTACAGAATTGGCATAAACACTTTTAAAGATGTGAAAATTATTATCAGAAAAGAATGACTTTACAAATTTTAACTCAGCATCTTCGTAATTTTTTGGTGGTATTAAATTTAATTCTACCATTGCGGTGTATACAAAAGAGTTAAAAAATAAATAAATATTATTACGAAAATATTTGGTTACAAATACTTTAAAATCATTTTTATCTAAAGTCCTGTCAGCAATAAGTACAGTACAAACTGCTAAACTATGCAACATTGCAACTTCTTCATGATTTTTGTCTTTTATTACAATCATGGCTGAATCATCTAATAATAGTTGCAAACTTTGTGTTCTTGCTATTATCATGTTTCTTAATTTTTGAACATTGCTTATATCGTTTATTTTAAAACCAAAATAATCTTTAAAAAG
Source organism: Brachionus angularis (assembly GCA_021432725.1). Lineage (NCBI taxonomy): Eukaryota > Metazoa > Rotifera > Eurotatoria > Ploima > Brachionidae > Brachionus > Brachionus angularis. The sequence continues at coordinate 2,242,236 of JAJVDD010000007.1, forward strand.
TTCACAATTTATTTTTGAATCTATAATTGGTAAGTCCACACAAGAAAAAGAACTTTTATTCAATTCTCTAATATTGAGATTTTTCATAATTAGAATGAATTTTTCAATTTTTTTGTCCATATCTGCGTCAATTTTTGGCGGCGGTATTTTAATATCTTTTGGTGTTTGTTTATTACAATATTCAAGAGTAAATTTTTCACTAGTATCATCGTCAGGAAAAATTAGAATTTCTGGTATAACTTTTTTATGTCCTATTCCGTTTATTAAAACTTCCATAGCATTATCAATATCACTCTGTTCCATGGGAGTTAGTATATAAATTTTTTCAATAATATTATTAAAACCTGCTAAAAATAATAGAGAATATTTAACTTTTTCTTTATCCGGTGAATATTTGTACAAAACATAGTTTTTGTACTTGTTAACTCTTTTTTCCCAGAGCTTTTTATTTAAATCTTTGTTGTTTTCCCATGTATTTAAATCTTTGTTTATATCTAATTGAACTAAATATTCTTCTATAACTGTTTTGAAAGTATCTAATTTAAATTTTTTCATAGTGGCATTAGCATTGTAATTAATTTTTGTACCATTTTCTCTTAAACATTCTAAACAAAAAAACATTGTATTACTATTATAAACAGAATAAATTGAAACATATTTAGTTAAACACAATTTGCAAACGCTATGGTTATCATGTATTGTTACTATATCATCGTTATCAAGTTTTCTGTTGCATAAATTACATATAGTATAGTTTTTAGAAAGCTGATATGCTTCAATGGTGTATTCTTCAGGAAAAATAAATTGTTTACAATTGTTTTTACACTTATCGCTTAGTGTGCCAGAAGAATAACAATCTTTGCAAAATTTAATGAGAATTGGAATTAATTTGTCCACATTAATATAACAATTATTTTGTTTATAGTCTATAACAAATTTTTCATTTCTATCTTGCTCGTTTCCTTTTCCTTTTTCCTTAATTTTTAACGGAAAAACATATTGATAAGTTTTTTGATCAAAAGTAAGATTATTTTTATAAAATGGCAAAAAAATGATCTTTTTAGGAAATTTTGTAAAATATTCTAAAAACAAATCAATCACATCTTTACTATCATAATAACTTGAAGGATTAAATGTAGTATTTTTCGATTGCTGTAATGAATTTAAAAATGTTTTTGTTTGTTTATTTATCGCCTGTTTTAATATATTAAAAAATGTTGTTACCAAAAAAGTACATACAATATCATTAATATCAAAAGATTTGTACAATTTAGAGTCAAGCCAAAATTTAATATGTTGGTAAAACGTAAAAGCAAAAAAATTATTGTTGTAAATTGCTTTGTTTATAAAAGAAAAATTATTCTTAATTTGGTCTAATAAAATATTATTTTCTGTCTTTAATGTCCAGCTATCATTAAAAAAAATATAGATTTTTTTTTCTTGATACAAATTACCAGGATCAACTATATATATATTTTTTTTATTTTCTTTATTATCAATTAAAATCTTAAAATAAAATACTAAAATATCAATTTCACAAATGCTTATTTCATCAAAATTAGAAGATATAATCATATTCAACATAGGCTATCAGTAAAAATAACCACAAATTTTAGTAAAAATTCCACAAAAATAATCTTTTTAGAACAATTTTGAAAAAATAAAACTTAATTATTAAAATAAAATAAATTAAATAATTTTTTAACACTTATTCTTGAAAAACAATATAATTTTTTTTTCTTCAATAATTTTAATTAAATCCTAAATAAATTTTTAATTTAACAACTAATTAATATGAAACCTAATAATTATTATTTTAATTTTTTTAAATAAAATTCAAATATAAAAACTTCAAGTTTACCTTCTAGTCAAAACTAAAACAAAGAAAATTAAAATGGAAATTGCTAATCAAACAAAGTCTTCAGAAAGTATTTTGTTGAATCCAGAAGATCAAACTATTAATGATGCTGAATCATTGCCATCAATTAATAAAATTTATAATATAACTAAGGATTTAAGAAAACAGAATACTGTTTCTAACAAACCTTCAATTAGAGATATAGTCGCATGGTGTGAAAAATTCACTGAAATTCCTGATGATGAAAATGAGGTGTTTGTTGGGAACTACGAATATGTTTCGATCGAAACTCAACTGATTCGAGTATTTTTAACAACCAAAAATTTATTAAAGTATGCTTTAAACACTAATTTTATTTTATCTGATGCTACATACAAACTTACACTTGCTGGCTTTCCTGTTTTAACAGGTGGAAACACTGATAGAGCTAAAACATTTCACCCATTCGGTATAGCTTTATGTAGCAGTCAGACTTTTAATGATTTTTCTTTTTTTTTCAAATCAGTAAATATTTCTTTAGAAAAAGCACACAAAGTAAAAATAAACCCAACAGTTTTAATAGCGGATTGTGATGAAGCCATTTCAAAAGGATTTAAAGATGTGTTTAATTTAGAAAAACGCATTTTTTGTTGGGCTCATGTTAGAAGAAATATAGACAGTCAACTCAAAATTTTTGATGATAAAATTAAAAAAGACATTTTTTCTGACATTTATTCCATTCAAGAATTATACAAGCATGATTTGTTTGATATGGCTTGTGAATTATTTGAAAAAAAATGGATTGGATTTGACAAAAATATTGACTTATTTTTGACTTATTTTAAAAATAATTATGTTTTAAATAATTACGGTTGGTATGAGGGCTATTGTAGTGGCTTACCTAGTACTACTAATGCACTAGAGTCAACACATGCTAAAATTAAAGAATTTATCAAAACTCGTCTTGGTTTGATTGAGTTTCTAAATGAATGTCGTCAAAATCTTGTTAGATTTTGGTCAGAAATACGATCAGAGCGCTTACTTTGTGTTGATAGAAAAAATAACAAAACCGTAAAAATAGACAACCATAATCTTAAAGATTTTTCTAATGAGCCAGTCATTGATAACAGTGATTTACTTTTTGCATATCAATGGAATAAAAAATCTAAACCTTTTCAGCATGTAAATGATTCATATATGGTTAAAAGTGGAGCATCTGGATCTTTAACTAGAGATGAATGCAAAAAGTTTTTGACTACATTAGAAGGTAAATCATGGGAAACTTTTGATAGCATGATTAGCTCAATTAATTCAATCCGTATCATTAAAATCAACAAAGACAATTGGAAATTGAGTAGCTGTACTTGTTGGTTTTGGTTAAAAAACTATTATTGTTGTCATACAATAGCTTGTTGTTTCCGTTTAAGTAAATTCATTTTTAAATAATTAATTTTTCTAAATTTTTAAAATAATTTTTTTTATTTAGAATTGATGAATTTTGACAACATTGGAATGGATATACCATTAAATAATAAACCAAAAAGAGGCGCCAAGAGAAAAACAAGACCCTGTTTACAATTTCAGCCATCAGATTGCGTTGAAAACGTAGCTAATATTATTTTAAGTTCCGATGAAGAGAGCGAAGAATTTGAAAGACCTTCAAAAATTTCAAAAAACAATACTCAACATGCATCTATTGGTAAAAATTGTACTACTTGTAATGCTCTAATGAAAAAGAAAAATGGTTTTTACTGTCCAAATGGCTGTACAAAAAAATTGAAAAATAAATAAAATTTTGAATTATAATATATTTTTATAAAATTCAATTAAAATAGTGTTAGTTTTATTTTTTTTTTGGTATTTTCTTAAATTAATTTTTTTATTTTAAATAAATTGATAAAATAAAAATTATATTCTAAATTATTTATATTTGTTATTTTTTTACTATATTTGTGGAAATTTTACTAATTTTGTTAATCAAAAATATTAACTCTCTTCAACATACTAAAATCTTTTATTGAATAATCTTGATTTTTTTGGTATTTATCAGTTTTAGTAAATAGATCAGTAATTTGTTTTAAATTTTTATCTTTATAATAGTCTAAAGATAAAAATACTTGCAAATAAAAAAATTTAAAATTATGTTCACTGATATATAATTTAATAAAAATTGTTCTATCTTCATCTTTAATATATTTTTTTATAATCTGATATTGCTTTTCTAACTCTGGACTTTCAGTAATGCTATAGTTATATTTATTTACATCATATTCACTTACAATAAAATTGTCTATTTCTTTATTATTTATTTTTCCATCAGAACCAACATCATATAAATACTGTTCACTGTTTATGCTATAATAGCAATAATATAATTCAAACATTAATTGCAATAAAGATTTATTGTTTTCTTTATGATGTGTTACTGAATAGTTAATCATAAGTTTTGAAAAATAATTAGAAATATTATTTTGAATAATGCCGTTTTGAAAAGAGAATATTGTTTACCCACAATAAAAAATCTGAAAAACACAAAAAATAAATTTTCAACACATATTGGTTCTTACTAAACACAAAAGTATGTTTAACACAAAAAATTTATGTGTTAAAACCACAAATGTTTGCAAAACACAAAAATAAAATTTTTTGATTTAATAATATATTTTAAAAAATTAATATTTAAATTTTAATAAATTTTGAAATAAGTTTTGCTTTATGAAATTAAATTTTAAAAAAATATATATTATATAAGTTAGTAATAACAATTTGAACAATATTTTATGGCATTTGAAATTTATTAAAAAATGATTTTACGTAATAAAAAAAATGTATCTGAATATTTAAATATTAATGTTAATAAACGAAAATATAAAAAAAAAAAAATAATCAATCCTCGAGATAATTCATTAAACGACGCGGAGCCTATTGAAACCTTACCTCAAAATGAAAATGACAATATAAAACCAAATAACTATAAAAATAGTTACCAATGAGTTAGATATAAATTTTGAGCCTACTCACATAGTACAAGACGCTTGGGAAGCATCTTATAATGCTGCAAAAAAAATATTTCCTGATGTTATAATTCTAATGTGTTATTTTCATGTGAAATTTAATTGTAAAAAAAATCGTAATCTTATTCCAAACATGCTTCATAAAACAGTATTTAAGGATCATATTGAAAGACTCCATATGAGTATATCTTCAGAGAAATTTATGGAAAATTATAAAATATTTGTGAAATTTTGTAAGGAAAATTGTCCTGATTTTATTCAATACTTTTTTAAAAGCTGGTGTTCTAGTAATTACATTTTCAGCTACTTTTAATCAAGCTTTTTTTAATTTTTTTATTGAAGAAAATTCGAAATTTACAAACTGGAAGATTTATTGTTGCCCTCCGGGCTATTCAGTATCGAATTCTGTAATAGAATCTTTTAATGAAGTAGTTAAACGAGATTTTACTCTTAGAAAAAAATTAAGTGTTTATCATTTTATAGAGAAAATTATGGAAATTGTTAAATATTATTCTTTGCGTGTTAATGAGCCCTTCGAGCATTATCCTAAGCCTAAAGCTCGTGTTTTGGCGATAGCTAAAAGTATGACACATTGGAGCTTATTCAAACTTGATGGTGTTAACACTTATATATTTGATGGATATTATAATGTAAACTCAAAAAAAAAAGAATGCAGTTGTAAATACTTTTTAAAATCTGCTTATTGTGCGCATACTTTAGCGCTACAAAGCTTACTTGAAGATGATAATTTTGCTAATAAACCAAAGCGTGGTCGAGTCAAGAAATCTGGTCTGTGGTATTCTAAAAACTAAACATCAAATAAATTTTTTTTTTAATCGATTCAAATATTTTCCTATTATATATCATAAATTATTAAAAATTTAAATATTTATTTTTTCAAATATATTATTAAATCAAAAAATTTTATTTTTGTGTTTTGCAAACATTTGTGGTTTTAACACATAAATTTTTTGTGTTAAACATACTTTTGTGTTTAGTAAGAACCAATATGTGTTGAAAATTTATTTTTTGTGTTTTTCAGATTTTTCATTGTGGGTATAAGGTAGACCCGTTTTGAAAATATTGCAGCATCATTTCAAAACATTCTATGTGCAATTTAAATTCATTTTTAAAGTTAATTTTATTTAATGGGATAACAAAATCTTTTGACTCTTCTTTCATATCATTTTTCAGTTCATTAAAAAGATCATACAATTTTCCAAGTTGGTCTTGATCTTTATTTTTTACAATTGAAGTTATAGGTGGGTTTTTATTTTCACTAGAATAAGATTTCAAATAACCCATTATAGAGTTATAAACTTTTATACAAGATACTAAGTATAATTTTATTTTATTTTTTATAGTGATATCAACATCATAAATATTAACATCATTATTTTTTGACAAAAATAAAATATTCTTGCGTAAAAGTTCATAAATTTTTTGTAATAGACTTTTAACAATTGAAATATCAGTTTTATCACTTGTTGTCATTAAAGATGTAGGGGAATTCTCTTTAGTAATTTTATAATCTAAAAGTTTATAGTTTGTATAGTTAACATGCCATAAAATTCTTAAAAAACAAAATGTTTTTAAAAGTTCTTTGACGTTTAAAAACATTTTATCTATAATATATCTTATAAGGTAAACAATTTTTTTATCAAAATTATCTACCAACGATTTGTACTTGTTTATTTTTTCATCATTAATTTCTACTTTGTCATTTCGTGGTCTCTTACTAGGCTTGGCAGGAATATTACTCAAATTTTCATTACTTGAGTTTCTAGAACCTATAGGTGATATACTTCTTCCATCATTCCCCATCATTCTTTTAGATGATCTAGATTCATTAATATCTTCTAAAGTTTGATCAAGAAAAAATGAATCATCATTTTCATCTGAAACATTTAATGATGTATTAAATGACGCATTTAGTGAAGTATTTAATAAATTTTGGTCAACAGTATCAATTTCTACTTCTTTTAATAATAAATTATTTTGATTATAACTCTTTTGATTATATACATTTTCAAAGTTTTCTTCCAATAGCTCTGACAAATTCTTATTTACATTCTTTCTTGAAGAAATAATAGAGTTCTGATACATTGTTAAAGTTAAATAACTTAAACATTTAAATTGACTTATCTTATTATTAGGGAAAATTTGTTCTGATCGAATATTTAACTGCGTCAAGTAATATTTTTTCCTAAAACTGTTAAACTCACTTATATAATTTATATTATTTAATGTGTATTCAAAACATTTTTTATGTTTATCATTGGGATTTATTTTATTTTCATTAATTTGTTTATCAACAAAAAAATCTATTTCTTTAGTAATACTATCTTCTGGAATTAAATCTTTATTAGAAGATTTTATTATTATATTAAAGTATTCATCACAATTAGATCCATCTAAATTATTATTCTTGATAAATTTATCACTATTTGGGTCATTTATATGAATAAAATTTTCATAAAAGTAATTTTGAATTAAAATATTTGGTTTAGGATCAGATGATATTGTTGGTGTTGCTTTTGGTATTGTTATAGTAGATGTTGGTTGAGCTAGAGGCACTGATGTTGGTGGTGTTTTTGGTCTTGAAATGATTGTTGGAGTACCAAGTGGTACAACATTAGGATTTAAATTAGAAACATTTGTAGAAGCATTATTAGAAACAAAATGTTTAGAAATTTCAGAATTTTTTTCTTCAGCTCTATCAAAATGGGCATCAATATCATCTAATTTTTCCTTTTTCTTTTTTTTTTCCTTTCTTTTTACTAAATTGGCATTTAAATTAAAAAACTCATTCATTTTATTTTTTAATTTATAATAATAACAATTAAAATTATAAAATAAAATTAAAAAAAGTTTTATTATTTATTTTTATTATTAAAAAATTATTGCATTTTTACAAACAATGTCACATGCTTTACACCAAAAATATAAAGTTTGAATATTAATTTCATTCTTAGTTACAATTGCATCTTTTTGCCCTTTTACTTTTTTATAAGAATCAATAAAACCATCATCTTCGAACCTATATGGAAAAAGCTCACCATGAAGTTTACAGTATCGTTTTAGCTTTTCTTCCATATCTTTAAAAAATATTAAAAAGGTTTTTAACTGTTCTATGATATTATTTTCTTTTTCATACTTTTTACATCTTTCAAAATCTTTTGATCGTAACAAGCTTTCAACATTTACAAGAACAGCCTCTAGTTGAGGATTTACTATAAAATACTCTTTAATAATAGAGTTAATATTTATGCTTTCAATCTCTTTTACAATTTTTTCTTCTTCTTCATATTCTTCATCTGTGTCTTCATCTTCATCATCTTCTGCATCAAATTCATTTTTACAAACAATGTCACATGCTTTACACCAAAAATATAAAGTTTGAATATTAATTTCATTCTTAGTTACAATTGCATCTTTTTGCCCTTTTACTTTTTTATAAGAATCAATAAAACCATCATCTTCGAACCTATATGGAAAAAGCTCACCATGAAGTTTACAGTATCGTTTTAGCTTTTCTTCCATATCTTTAAAAAATATTAAAAAGGTTTTTAACTGTTCTATGATATTATTTTCTTTTTCATACTTTTTACATCTTTCAAAATCTTTTGATCGTAACAAGCTTTCAACATTTACAAGAACAGCCTCTAGTTGAGGATTTACTATAAAATACTCTTTAATAATAGAGTTAATATTTATGCTTTCAATCTCTTTTACAATTTTTTCTTCTTCTTCATATTCTTCATCTGTATCTTCTTCACCCTCTTTATCTTCACCTGATTCATTAAGAGTTGAATTTGCATCCATAAATTCATCATTTTCTTGCTGTTCTTCTTGCTTTTCTTCGCCAGAATCATCATGCATAATACGAAAAGAGTGAAATGATTCGTCAAAAATAGTTTTATCCGAGTCACCTGTGATGTTTAAATGATTTTCCAAATTTGTACTATTTAAACTACTATGTAAACTTAAATTACTTTTTTCATTCAATTTTGTACTGTTCAAAGTATCATTTAAAATACTGTTCAAACTAGTGTTCAAACTATTGTTTAAAGACGTAATTGATCTTATAGACGAATTACTAGAAGCTATTAAACTAGCCAAATCAGACGGTTTTACTTTTTTCTTACTATTAGTGCTACTACTGCTACTAACGTTTAACTTTGCTTTCAAACCTTCAATAAAACTTGTTGTATCAAGCCCATCATCGACCATATCTGAAATATCAGATATATCCAAGTCTCTAATAGTTTTATTTAAACTTTGGTTTAAACTATTACTAGCAATAATAGTTATATTTTTACTTTTTTCATCAACTTTTTTAGTATGTCTAATTGTATTAGGTTCACTTATCAATCTCTTAATTTCTTCACCAAAATCTTTATCATCAAGAAAATTTAATCTAGTATCAATTATTGTTTCATCATCAATTTCATTATTTATACGAAAATCATTTCTTACATGGTCACAAAATAATTTTATTAAACCCTTTTCCGAATTTACAATATAATTAAAAGAATCATCAATATTATTCATAAATATTGCTTTACTAATTTCTTTATTATACATTTTGTTAAATGCATACTGTTTTGTATTATCTTTTGGTGTAATAGTTTTAATAAAAATTTCATCAAAAAAGTATTTAATACCTTTATTTACCATTAATTCTATAAAAACCGTTTTACTTAAATTACTTTCTTTAATAACTTCACTGCAAATAGAAGCATAATTTACTTTATCTACTAAAAAGTATTTTATAAATTCAATTATTTTGTTTTTCATTTTTTCTTCATCAATAAAATATTGTGTGTCCATGGAAATAATATGTTTATACAAACTATCTAATGTAATATTATAAAATGCATAAATTGCGTTTATTAATAATTGTAACGCATCTTGTATAATGGATGACACTGTAACAATTTCATCAACTAAATATAGCTTTGCATATTTTTTTATAACGTAATTCTTATCTAAAGAGAAATAGTCAACTATTGATAAACCTGTTTTATAATTTTTTAACAAATTTAAAAATTGTTTGTAATTATTTCTATGCTCTGCCAGTACCATATTAAAAAAGTCGTCATGTTTCTTTTCATTAAGCTTTTGAACAGTTATGTCAAAAACATTTAATGAATCATTATATTTTTTATACATATCTATTATATCTTTATCACTTGTCATTGATTTTTTATTATCCATAAGTTGTTTTCTTATATTTTTCAAAACGTTTTCTTTTCTTTCGGCGTCTTTAGTCTCTAAAAATTTTAAAAAACGTTCATCTAAAATATCATAACTTAAAAGATTATCAAACTCTACACTGTTGGTATAATCTACTTTAACAAAATAATAAATATTTGAATAATAATCTAAATTAAGTTGTAGTATCTCATCGTTTTTTAAAAATGATATATTGTTGTTAAATCTCTCAAAATCTTTCTTCATTTCTTCATTTATCTTGTCATTAATCGTATTTACATCTAAAAATATTTTATCATTAAATTGCTTAATAAGTAAATTATCATTAAGATAATTGGACCTAACATGTAAAGGTAAATTTTTCATATGACTATATATAAAACTTGAATATTCTGACCAAAAGATATCTAAAATAATTGGTTTGTATGTTTCAAAATGTTTAATAATATTATATTTTTTATATAAAGAATATAATCGGTTTATATTTTCAATTTCATTGAAATTAGTATATTTCTCAAATATAGATTTCAAAATTTTTCCTTTTTCACTTTTAATATTTAACAAAGACTTTAAGATATTACTTCTTATATTAATAATTTCATTTAGTAAAGTTTTAACTTTCAAAGAATCTAATTTTTCTTCATCAAAAAGTTTTGATATAAAATCAGAATTAACATCTGTAAACATGTTTTCAACATATCTAATATCCTTCCCTTTTGAGAAAAAAATAATAGTATTATCCATATCAATATCAGGAAAGACATAATTTTTAGAAGTAATATAATCTTGAATAACTTTAGATCCAATAGCAGTTTTACTCATAATAGTTTGCAACTTTACATGATGATCTTGCAACATTTCATTTAATACTTTTGACTTTATCTGACTAAATTTTTGTTTCTGATCTTTGTTATATTCAGTTGTATATATACTAAGGGCATACATTTCTTTATAACGCATTGGAAACTTTCCATCAATATATGATAAAAACTTTTTTTTGTTCCTTTCATTAATAGTTGAAAATTTTACTTCATCTTCATCTTTTTGAGTCCCTTTGCTTTTTTTATACAACTTCTCTTTTTCTTCATGGTCAATAAAAATATACTTTCGGATTTTTTCCAAAAATTCTTCAAAAGAAAGTGTTTGTAATTTTTTTTCTTGTTGTTGTCGCATATTATTCACCAGCATTTTTTGACTAGATTCTTTTTCATAGTCCAAATGTTTATTTGAAATATACAAATCAACAATTTCATCTTTAGAAAGTTTAACAATACCTTCCTCATAAAAGTAATCAAACATTGAATTTTTTGAACTTTCTTCATCTGAAAAAATTATTTCTGTACATTTTTTTTGATCATGTCTATGCTTGTAATATTCAAGTATGAAACGTTCATCGGGATTATCAACGTAATAGGCAAAAATTGTTTTAATACCCTTACTTTTGTAATAAAGGATAAAGGACTTGTGGCTTATTTCTTCAGAAATTTTAATAATATGTTCAAATTTAATAACATCTTTTATATTATTTACTGTAATAAAATTGTTAATACGTTCAGTAATATATTGATCAGTCTGTTCTACGCAATCTTTCATATAGAATATTCTCTCTTTAACAGTTTTTAAAAGTTTATCTTTATCATTTGCCTGTATAAATAATGAATCTTCCCAAGCTTTTTTTGCGTTCTCCCTCATTATTTCCTCATTTTCAATAGCACTTTCATCTTCCAATTCTCTAAAGTATTTAATAATAGAATCAATTGACATTTGTTTGTTCTTTTCCACAAATCTTTTAATAAAATGTACATCTTGAAAACCAGTTTTTCTAGATATTTCATTTACAAAATTAGATATGTCATATTCTTTGTTAATTAAATTTCTTGAACAAAATTTTTCATGGTCTCTATCGTTTATATTTATAGATTTTCCACAAAAATTACAAATTTTAGTACCAACTTGAATGTCTTTACTAATATCTTTTCCTCTTATATTAACATCTTCTTCACACTTCATTTTCAAAAAATTTTTTCTGTCTTTAATTTTTTTTTCGATATTTTTAATTCGTATACTAGTTTGTGATTTTTGCCTTATGGAATCAGACAAAAAACTATTTAATGGCTGAAGAGCAATGTCATATAGAAAAAAATCAATTTTTATGTCTTGATATGTAGAATAATACCAATATGCACCGGTTGCATTTTTATGAATTATATTATCATAAGTTGTAAAACCAACATGTAATCTGAAAACGTATGAAAAAAATTTTACAGTTTCATATTCATATCCTAAACCAAAAAAACTGTCATATATAAGTTGAAGATCTTCTTCACCAGTTTTTTGAGAAAATTTTTTAATTTCTTCATCACTTATCTCTGTGAGCGTTTCACCATTTTCATCCCTATATAATAGACCGTTATTTTTCCGCTCACAACTATGTAAATTTGGTTTCACTCTTTTTTGGCCACAGTATAAACAACATTTCAATAAAAACTTAATTCTTTCTTCATAAAATTTATCGCAAAAATGTTGACCATCCCAACTTTTAAAAGTTCTTTTACAATATTTACAAGTTTGTGATACCACATTAAAATCTCCTCTAACTTCACCTTTAAAAATAAAATTAAATATATTATTGAATGTGACATATATTTTATCTTCTTTAATTATATAGTTAGATTTATCATTGACATTGATATCTATCTTTTTAACAATCATTTTTCGAATCATTTTATCATTCTCGTACAAGTAAAAGGGTTCAATATTACTAAAATCATCATACTTCGGAATTATAGCTTTATATTTTGAATATTTTTTAAAATTCATCAATTTATTAGCATTATCAATATTCTCATTATGTACAAAGTACAATTCTGGAACAAAAAACAATGGTAAAGAACTTTTTTCATAATCTTTAGCATTAAATTTGTATTCGTCTAAAGTTTTTAAAGAAGAAGTTTGAGGTTGTGTTGGGGTTTGTTTATTATCTACAATAGTATGATCATCAGTGACAAGTGTTATATCAAATTTGTTTTTGTCTGAAGTTTTTGAAGAAGAAGTTTGAGGTTGTGTTGGAGTTTGTTTATTATCTACAATAGTATGGTCATCAGTGACAAGTGTTATATCAAGTTTGTTTTCGTTTTCTGAAGAAGAAGTTTGTGTCTGTGTTGTTAATATAGATTGAAAATTTGTATTTTCAGCAGGTAATATAGTGCAACTTATTATGTGATCTAAATAAAAAGACTCTAAAATTAAGCTATTACAATTTGTACATGTTATAAACTCTTGATCTATCATATTTTGTTCAATCTGTAAATCAATTGAATTAATAATAGTATTTTGTTGTTGTGTTGTTAAAGAAGAAGTATATTGTTGTTGTGTTTGTTGTTGTGTTGTTAAAGAAGAAGTATATTGTTGTTGTGTTTGTTGTTGTGTTGTTAAAGAAGAAGTATATTGTTGTTGTGTTTGTTGTTGTGTCGTTAAAGAAGAAGTATATTGTTGTTGTGTTTGTTGTTGTGTTAAATATTTTTTTTTGTTTAAAACCTCACTGTTTCGTGTATTTAATATTTTAGAATACTTTCCAACGTCGATATTAAATTTGTATTGCTTATATTTTTTCTCAACTTTATCAGAAGCCTCTACCTCTACACCTAAATCTTCACCTGTATATTCATTAACCATTTGAATAAGTGCATCATATCCTCTTTCTTGTATTAACCTAGCTAAAGCTGGAGGTGGATTTGGTGGATATTGAGGAGGGTTTGTTCCTTCTATCGGTGTTAAAAACTCTACAGCCGGTAAAATAATTGCAATATCTGATACTTCGCATTTAGGTAACATATTTAAATAATTTATGGAAGTTAAAGGAATTCGGTTTTCATTCATATATTCAGGTGAATAAAAATAATGAGGTCTAAAAATATTTCTGTCTATTGAAGAAAGATCAAAAGTAAAACTTATTTCTTTTGATTTACGTTGATATAATTCAACCTTTTCATAATTAGCACCATAAAAGTCATCAAAATATTTAGATTCAATTTCATTTTTTACTATATATTCATTTAAACATCTACCAGTTAATTCTATATCATTTAATTCTAAACATTTAATTAAGAAAAGGTAAGAAGTAAAATGATGATTTACAACAAGACTATACTTTTGTAACTGAGGGCGTTTTATATAATTTTTTGGAAAGTTTTTGTCTAACTCTGCTACACCCGGATAATCATCCGATAGATAAAAAAAATCTAAAAAATTAGTACGAATAAATTTATTCAATAAGTCAATCGCTTTAGTTCTATAGTCTATACTATTAGGGTCACTATTTAAATCATTATAAGCTACTTCACGAACAAATTTTTCCAATAATGCTTTCAAACTTTCTTTAAATTTTTCAGTCTTACAAAATTTTTCAAACACTATATATTTTAAGTTCAATTCTTTTACTATAGCACTAACATACAAGTTTAAACCTATTCTAACATGTGTTATTATCTTATCAACACTATATTCGTTGTATTCAATATAAGAATTAATATTATTGTAGTAATCGTAAAGTGGTAATAAAAAATTTTGAAATTTATAATTAAATAAAACTTCAAATAAGGTATAAGTTAGATAACTTTTTTCTCCTGTTATTTCAATCATCTTTTTAATTTCAATTACATTCATATCAAAAAGAAAATCATTTACATTTCCTGAATATTTTTTTTCAAAAAATTCTTTAACGTAATGATAACTTGTAACATGCTCGTTTATAAATTTTTCAATATTATTGTCATATTTATCTAAATAACTAACAAAATTGTTACGTCTATAAAAAAGTACTTCCAAGTTATTTAGAGAACCTTGGGAAAATGAACTAATTTCTCCGAATATATTTCTATTTGTATATTCTGCTTTTATTTTTTCAAAAAATAAATCTTGAATAATTGGCTCAGGTTCGGTGTAAAAATTTAAACAACTTAATATTTTAGTACTTAATTTATCTTCTTCTTCGGACATTTCAAAAAAATTTTCAGGCTTAAGTTTTTTAATTATTTTTTTTACACTATCAACTGTGGCATGCATTTGGTTATGAATTTTTATAATATCTTTAAATTCTATTTTATTATAATTTGAGATTATGTTTAGAAAAAAAGAAATAAAAGTTTTGTCTTTTAGTTCAGGATTATTTTCTAATACAAAATAAAAATCTCTTAAAAAATATGCACATTCTATTACATCACATTCTGTAATTACCAAAGCATCTATTATAAAACATTTATCAAAATATGTAAGCTTTTTACCCACTCTATCACTCACATTGGCAAACTTAAAACTTTCATTTAGCAACTTTTTGAGTATAATTTTAACATGATCCTGTTTTAAAAAGCTTAGAGCTCAAAAATTTGCTAAAGCTACTTAATTCAACTAAATCTTTTCTTTCTTCAGGCTTATCGTTTTCGTTTAAATTAAATCTATGTTTCTATCAATTAAAAATGTTTGAATCTCCTTTAATATATCATAATTGTTTAATAACTCTGTTGCATGATTATAATTTATTTTCTCATTTATGTAATTTGTGTTTAATACGTGTTTCTGTCTTTTGGAAATTAGTATCTTAGTAACTTTACCTTTTCTCCAAATAAACCTATCACTTGATTGAGGTTTATAGATTTCCAATTGATTACTGTCAATTTGTGTTGAACTACTACGTATGATTCCATTTTTTGTTAAGAAACCAAATAATGTCTTGTTTGATAATTGAACTTTATTCTCAAATGTTTATACTGGATGTCAATCTTGAGAAGTTCTATTTCATTAACATCTACGCATTGTGAAACAATTAGTTCACCATTATTATTATATTTAAATTCATTAATGTTGAAAGTGCTTATTCCAAAGTACTCGTCACAGTTGTTAAGATTACTATTAATTATACTTTCTCTAAAAAAGCAGATTTCTTTACTAATTTTACTAGCAAAATTTACCATAACAGAAAATAATTTGAAAGAACGAAAATCAATGTCGCTTAATAACAGTTGATGCACGTCATTTTTAGGCTTCGGAAACTTTTTAGCTTTTTTATCCTTCGTTAAGTATACACCCTCTGCGGTTGTGTATAAGCTCATATTACATTCATTCGTTGATGAAACTAATTGAAAAAGCTGATTATTAGAGATGGCTAAACTATCGGTTACATTCAAAACTTTCTCCGAAATTAGTTTAAAAGGACATGTAAAGATTATATCTCGTTCCCATATATATGTTGAATAATCAACTTGACAAAATAAATCATTAGGCAAACATGATGACTTAGGATTTGCGAATAATGTTGAATCCAATTAATAACCTCGAATCGGAACTTTGTTAGTATTACAATGATATGAAACGTAGGTTAACTAACTTAACCACTCGTAATCTATCGAATGCTCGTTTTCTGACTTGCAATTATTATTTGTGCAAATCATATCATGACTGTGACATTTCTTTGTTATTTTGACATATTTTGTTATTATGACAAACAATCATCTCTTGTTAGAACTTCTTTAATGAGAATTCTATTCTTTGATTTTCTTCCGAAAAATGATACGTAGGTTATTACCCTAATAATATCTCTAGTACATAAATATCCCCAACCATTTGCATGATATGTTAAAAAATTTGTTTTTTGATGTCTGATACAGACTAGGCAATTTTTAATGAAAAAATCGACATCATTCCACATTCCACGCCACCAATATTTAGATGACAAGTCTTTATAAGTCTTTTCAGTTCCAAAGTGTCCAAGAAGGTGAGACGATTTTATTAATTCACTTCTTTCACTTATTTTAGTTAATATCTTTGTTTCACCAGATTTGTTTTCTCCATCGTGATAATAAATAATACAATCACTAAAAGTAAGATTCTTTGCTCTTTTTGTAATGCGTTTGCATTGTTTACTGCTTGAACCTGGGACAAATTTTCCTGTTTTTAGGTAATGTATTAGATTATCGTCTTCCCAAATATCAAGATCTTTAGTTGAAACGTCTTCTCTAAGATCATCTATATCATCAGAATTCGTACTAAGGACTTCCGCTTAGTGAAAAGCTCTACTTAGCGCATCAGCATTTTTATGTTTAGATCCCGCTCTATGAAAAATTTCAAAGTTGTAGGTTTGTAATGTGATTGACCAACTTGCTAGTCTTCCATTAGAGTCTTTGATCCTCATTAGCCATTGAAGAGCTGAATGATCAGTAATTATCCTAAATTTTTGACCATGTAGATAGATTCTAAATAGTTTGACTGCCCTAACGACTGCAAGACATTCTTTTTCTGTTATTCCAAAATGGATTTCAGCGCCTCTTAATAATTTTGAAGCGTAGGCATATACGCATTCAATATTGTCTTCATCTTCTTAAGATAAGATGGCTCCTACTGCTAAACCAGAAGCGTCAGTATGAAGAGTAAATGACTTTTTTAAATCTGGAATTCTTAGAATAGGGTAAGAGACTAATTTTTCTTTTTAAATGTTGAATACATCATTGCAATTATTACACCAATTGAATTTTACGTCTTTTTTGGTTAATCTATGTAGTGATGCTGCTATACTTGCAAAATTATGTATAAATTCACGATAATAATTAGACAATCCTAAAAATTGTTGAACATGTTTAAATTTTGTTGGAATGGGCCAATTTTTAATAGCTTCGATTTTACTTTGGTCCATTTTAACCGAATTATTACAAACGATATGTCCGAGAACTTTTACTGTTTTTAATAAAAACTTGCATTTTTTGTAATTAAGTTTCAAATTTGCTTTCCTTAATCTTTGGAAAACTATTTCCATATATTCTATTAACATTTCATCATTTTTTGAATAAATAAATAAATCATCAATATAAATGACAACAAATTTTAAATCTCCAAGGGCCATATTCATAATTCTGCTAAAATAGCCTGGAGCATTTCTAAGCCCAAATGGTAAACGCAGAAACTTAATGTCCGTCAGGTGTTGTAAAAGCTGTTAAGGGAATGGAACGCTCATCTAGCTCAATCTGCCAGAAACCAGCTTTAAGATCCCATTGAACGAAACTGTTTGCATCTCTAAATTTGTTTATTATATCTTCCGGGTTTGGTAACGGAAATGGATCATGAATAGTAATTTTATTTAGTGCTCTGTAATCAACACAGAAACGTTTCGTACCGTCTGGTTTTTCGATAAGTACAACCGGCGAGGCCCAAGGGCTTATTGATGGTCTAAATATGCCATATTTAATCATTTTGTTGACTTCATCATTAATGATTTGTCTATCATTTAATGAAGCTCTATTCGGCATTAATTTTATTGGATTATTTGATATTATTCTAATTACATGCTTGGCAACAGTGCAAGTTTTTCTAAGATCCTTAAATGAACAGGCGAATAAATCTTTATTCTTGTTTAATGATTTCAACGCATTCTGATTTAATTCATCCCTCAACGTTTCGAATTTTTCAAAGTTAATTTCACTTGGAAACTCCCTAACAGGTGGGTCCAAATCTACTTCATCTTGTTGATCAAGTACTTCCGTTATATTAACTTGTAATTCATCATCATCCGAATATGACTGATCTTTATCTACATATTTTCTTGCTTTAAACCATATAATTCGATTTGCCGGATCAATTGTAGCGTTTGTTGCTTTAAACCAATCAAAACCGAGTAATATATCTGATCTTGGAAAGAGGAAATTAAGCCCTTAAAGATAATTTGTATATGTTCTGTTAAATAGGTAGTTAAAACTTTTTCATCAGCAACTATTGCATCAATTTTATCTTTTACCGACCAATTGTATTTTTTAACAAGGCTTTCAGGAATTACTGATCTCTTTGCACCAGTATCGAAGATTGCTTTTACCTCCTCTTTTTCATCACCAATCAATACTACACCTTTTATAATATTAGGAACGTTATCAACAGTACTATAGTGTGCACTATTGATACCTCAGTTTCAACCAAATTATTTATATTATTTTTATTATTGCTGACATTACAACTACTATTTATACTACTAATACTGCTAATATTATTATCAATATCTTTATTGATTTTATTTTTATTATTATTACCAGCGCTACCACTACTATTTATACTACTAGTACTACCAATATTATTATTTTTCCTAGTGTTGTGGTCCTAATTATATAAGACCTTATGTATGATAGGGAAATCAATAAATTAAAGACTTAACTGACTTTTTAATAGTTTATTGGAATCCGAATTAATTGTTAGTAATTAGTTGTTTATATATTTAGATAAGGATGAGTTTAAGGTTAGTAAGAGTGGAAGGACTAGAGACAAATAACAGTAGTGTCTAAACTACGGTCTCAACACTAGTTTTATTATTATTATTATTACTAACAATACCACTCCTATTTATACTATTAATACTACTAACACTTTTATCATTATCTTTATTAATTTTATTTTTATTATTATTACCAACAATACCACTACTATTTATACTACTAGTACAACTAATATTATTATATTCCCCAGATTTATTATTTTAATTATTATCAACATTACCGCTAGTATTAACACAATTAATATTACCAATGCTATTATTATTATTATTATTACCATAACCACTAATAGAAGAATTGCTACAACTTAATTCGGTATCGATATAATTTTTTATTAATTGCTAATCTCTTATGAAAAACTTTTTGAGCATATTATCTTTAACAACCCAATAGAATTTTCTACTTTCCTCATCAATTCCATATTTTGTACCATTATTTAATGCGTGAATAAATTCACTATTCAACTTGGTTTTTTCGTTTCTTATTTTTCTAGAATCCTCTCATTATAAGATAAATCTTTGTTTATATAAATTCTAGGGTTATTATCCTTCAAATTCTTAGCATTCTGCAGCGCTAATTTACTAAAATCATGACCAGACAGTTCAACTTTAATATTATTAGTTTCAACAAAATCATTCCCAATTCTTTTTTTTATTCTAATAACATTTTTTACATTATGTCTGCTAATTTTCAATTTATCAATTATAGATAAGGTTGTTTCTTTATCTTCGATAGCTTTATCTTTAGCTTCTTTAGCAAAGAAACTGGTACACCACTCAAGATGATGTTATTCTCACGATTTAATTTGTCTTTGTTTGCTTTAGCGATTGAGTCCACAACAAACGCTTCAATAGCTCGTTCTTCATCTTTTTTGTTTTTATTACCAGACACTACATCAGCAAAAGAAAAAGCTAATGGAGTGTTAAAAACCGTTGGTTGAATATCTACTTTAGTTTCCACTTCACAAATTCTGAATTTCAAATTAGATATTAATGAATCTTTCTCTCTTATAACATTATCTTGTTTGATTTTCTCTTCTTTCATCTCATTTATTTGGAGATGAAGCTTGTACTTCACAAGATAAAGGATTACAATCAGTTTCGTACTCTGAATTATTGTGATTCTGCTCATCAGTTGACATGTAAACTTTACAAATTAGACTATCATCGTGCATATACAAATACATACGAACTGGGCAATTCGATTTAATTTCCATTTGAAAAACAAGTATAATATCTTTTATCACAATATATCAAATTTCCTTTTCTCCATTTCTGATTATCAAAAAGTTCCTTCAGCTCTTTATCAGCTATTTCAAATTTACAAAATGAGCAAAAGGCAACATAGTTTTTGTTTTTACCTCTGTTCTTTTTAGGTCCATCAACAAATTCTATAATTTCTTCTGCATCATTAAGAGATACTCGTAAATTGTAGACTTTTCGGACATTATTTGATAATTTTAATTAAATTTGGTCACGTTTTTTTTATTTTCAGTAAAAAGATAATCATAAAAATGCTTTTTATAATTATTTTGATTGAAAATAGTGATTGATAATTAACAAATTTTATATATTAATTTTAATTTTAATTAGTTATCAGAAAATTTGAATCAATGAATATTTTTTAAAAACAATTATTTCTTGTCACAGTCGTAATAATTGTATTTAGTAATTAAACGAATATTTTAATATAACTAGAAATACCACAAAAAAAACTGTTTTTAATATTTTTTAAAATAATTTCAATACTATTTTGTCTTTTTTATTAATTTTGTGATGTTTAGCGCCAAATAAAAAATATCTAATTCTTTAGACTAAAAATTTATTACAAAAATAGAAAAACAGTTATTTCAACTGTTTGGTTGTTCTAGTTAGTTTATAATTTTTTTTCGGCACGTAAAAAGAATTTAAAAAAAAAGAGGATATTTTTATTTTTTAGAAGTATTAACCAATTTTATCCAATAGAGTCCAAAAAATAACGTTTGAATTAAGGGATTTGTTATAAAATTAAGAAATAAAAAACAGTTAATTTAACTGTTGGTAGTTCTAGTTTTAAAACTGTTTTTATCTTTTTAAGCTTCAAAAATATCAGAAAGCTCCTGATTAAGTAAATTTAAACAAACAAAATGATTTTCTGGAACTATAAAGAGACATTTAAATTAATGCCGTTTTATTGACTATTATTAGGTTTATCAGATAATGGGTGTTTTAGTACAGCTTGAATATTTTAAATTTTTTTGAGTTTATTTTTAATTGAAGCCTTATTTTTATACATTTAAGATATATTAATGAATTCGTATGAATCGTAAGCGAAAATGCTTGTTTTGTTTATAAAATTATTTTAATTGACGCTAATAAAATGTATTTGATTCATGTAAATATACTTAAAGAAAATAATTTAATTAATGTATAACTAAAATTAATTTTATATATCATATCAGTTGATAAATTATCATTTATAATAAATAATTAACATTTAGAAAATAAACTTAATTTAAAAAATAAAATGAATTTAATTATGATCATATTTTCTTTATTTTTTAGTGCAAATTGTGCTAAAAATGATTGGAATTGTTCAATAGCGGAAAAAAAAGCAGCTGAATTATTTAAAAATAAAGTTTTATTAAATCCATATCCTTTATTTGAAAATGATCCATATTTAAATCAAACAAGTGAATCATATAAAGAACTAAATAAAACACTTTTAAATAAAGATTTAGTATGCGCAATAAAATATAAAACTGATGATATAATTGAGTATTGGATAAAAAATTTTGAAAATAGTTCAATAGCAATGGAGAATGATTATATAATAACACATCAAGGTAGATGTGGTGTTTGCTCTAGCCTTAATGATCTAGCCATCTATTTAACTGTTAATTTAACATCACCAAGTCGTAAATGTGGAATGATTGCAGCAATTTCTGAAACAATGGGAAAAAATTGTTTTTTGAATATTGGCTTTAGCGAGCAATGCGCTCAAATATGGTTATTTAATACAAAAAATACTCGAAAAAACTGCTTCAATGCATGCATGCTAGCATGGATATTAAATGAGCCATTTAATAAACCAGACGGTTCTTTAAACTCATGTCTACAATGTGACGAAGACAATTCAGGTCCTGTTTTTAAATATTTCTCTGGTAGAACTAGAAGAAATTCTGGAATAAGAAGTGAAATAGACAGACCAAGTGATCAAGTGTATAATATAACACATTGTTATTATTAAAATATTTAAACTTTAATATTAGAAACAATTTAGAAACTTTTTATTAAAGAATTTAATTTAGTATCAACATGTATTTTTATATTTCCAAAAGATTAATTCAAGAACTTTATTTATTTAAATAATTTGAAATTAAATATTTTTTTTAGGAAACCTTCAAGGTGTCTTTTTTAAATCAATTTTTATTATCCACTTTTAATAAATTTTGAAAATTATATATGAAATAACTATATTGTTTTAAAATAATTCTATAATCACAATTCTTTTTCTAAAATTTCATCACTGTTTAAAAACTTTTTTATTAACTTTTAAAGGCTTTAATCAGAGTCTATAAATAAACCGAAAATAGGAATTGTAAAAAATGTAAATTTTTGATTTATATGGGTTCTTGTATGAGCAATATAAGTAAAATAGATAAGATATTGCTTATAAAAGATTTTCGATATTTCTAATGGGATCTTTTTTGAAATTATTAAAAAAGAAATAATTTTTTTTCAGAGATTTTATTAACAAAGTTAAAAGATATGTATTTAAGCTTGGCCTCCCATTTTATAATTAATTGATCAAAATTTAAAAAAAATAAAATAAATTAATAAATAGCGATAGAGGCAAATTCGTTGAATAAATTTAAAGAAATAATCGATCGCAATATGTATTCCTAGCTGTTCTACAGCTTTTGTTATAAGAGTTTGCAAAGCGCTGCTAAAATAAGCATTTTAGGCTATTGTGCTAGTGCACAATCATTATTGATATATTATCCATTCTGTCTAGCAGTTCATACTAAATAATTAATATTTTTTTTGTCTTTTATTTTTTTAAAACTTTAATTGGTGACTATTTGGCTAAAATAATGACAATTTTGATTACTGGCACGTTGATTTCATGGACGCAATATGCGCTTGTATCTATGTACAGTGCTTTTATAAAACCAAACAATATTCAAGGACTTGTTAGTCTTAATATTATTTTAAATCATTAATCCAATTCAATTCAGCTAGATTTTATTGTTTACTAATATTCTTTATAATCTAGTTTTGATTTAAACACAAACATTTTTAACTTTAAAATCTAAAACTATCAAATACTTAACACAAATAGTTAGTCTACAACTTATTAATATTTAAAATTAAAGTATAATTTCAATAATAGTAATAATAAAATCAAACAGAAATATTTGAAAATCTATCATTCTCTTTAGTTAGGAATTTGCTTTATGAAATAATTTTTTATGGATTAAATTATAAAAAAAGTATAAAAATTTCAAAAATTGTTAAATAGTTACAAGTCAAGAATTGATAGTGGGTTTTTCAAACTAAGGAAAATAAAGTAGCTGCTGCAATGGCACTAGTTTGTCTAGACATTCTCTAAACTGCAGCATTACTAATACTACTACCAAATACAACATACAAATGTCAATTATGTTATTGATATTGATGATTACTATGAATAGATCAAAATTAGAATTAGAGCAACTGATGATTGTTAAAGAACAAAAGATTTATATTTGAATTTCTATTTTTATCTTCGAATTTAAATATCGACTTTTAAATCATCAACATAAGCTTGTACTAATATATATAAATCCTACGCCAAATATGTATTTGGCATGGTTTTTTACTATAAATCTAAAAATAATTCATCAAATAAAGTTAATAAATAAAATTAATTATAACTCCATCAATCTCAATGTGAAAGCTCTATGAAAAAAGCTCTTGTAAATATTATATATTTTCTAGAGATGTTATTTGGAGCAGTTTTATTTGGATAAAAATTAACTAGCTATAAATTTTGTTTAAGTGTCTAAATAAATTTCAATAATATTTATTTTAAAAATTAAATAAATAAAAAATTTAAAAAATAAACCAAATGAAAATTAGATTCAAATATCTTATCCATATTTTTAAAATATGAATAAGAAATTCAAATAAAAATCTAATTTAAATTATGAACCAAATAAAATTTTCGTTTTTGTAATGATTAAAATATCTCAAATTTTTATTATTTGAGCAGTTTTAAAATTTTCAGCTTTTTTTACTTATTTTTTAACTTATACTGTATTAAGTATTAAAACTTGTATTAAAATAAATAAAAATTGCTTGAAAATAAATATCTAAAATATTAAATGGAATCAAAAAAGTATCTAACAAAGATTTTAAAAAAATGGACCAGATAGATTTGGAAATCTTAAGATACTCTTCTGAGCCATCAAAGGACATAGATCCTTTAGAATTTTGGAATCTAAATCAAAATTCTTATCCAATTCTGTATCATGTAGTAAAAAAATTGTTTTGTACGGCAGCAACATCAGTTCCAGCCGAACAGCTTTTTTCGCATACCAATAACACACTTTATGACAGACGTAATAGACTGAAGCCTGATAGATTGAATAAAATTATGATTATTTTTGAAAATCTTTAGAATATTTGTTTGGTTAAATTTAAAAATTTTTAAATAATTTTTTCATTTATTTTAGTTATTTAGTTAAACTTTGACTCAAATTAATGTTTAATTTACGAATTTATTTAAATACTAATTCGAATTTTTTTTTTAATTTGTTTTTAAAATTTTAGTATAAAAAATTCGAATAATAGTTTAACTTTAAAATTTATTTAAATTTAAATTTAGTTTTAATTTTAATTTATGGTTCTTACTCAAATATTTTTTAAATTTATAACTTAGTAAACCGAATATATTTTGAAAATTTCAAATCCAAATAACATCACTAATATTTTCCAAATTTTATCTTTAAATCTGAAATGATATAAACTTTACCAAGCTTTACCAAGCCTAGAACAACTACAAGCTACTAATAATACTTTAAATAATTTAAATTTTTTTTCATTATTTTTATTTTTTATCTACTAAAATTGATTTTAAAAAAAGAAATTAAAAATAATAAATTTTTAAATAAAAAATAATTTAATTTAATTTAATTGAAATTAAATGAGCCAGAGTTTTAATAATTTAAAAAAATAAAAATAATAATAGGAAAAATCGAATTTTAATTTATTAGAATTAGAGTTATTAAATTTGAATTTGGCTCTTAAATATTTATAGTTTTAGAATTAGAAATTCAAAATTTGGAAATGTTTATTTAATTGTTTTTTTGTTGTTTTTTGGTCTCATTTAAAACTATTTCATATTCAGGTGGAATAGATTTAGTCTCTTGATCATCATCATCATAATCATTATTATTATTATTGTTTTTAACTAAAACTTGTTGATAAGCAGGTGGAGCATTTAATTTATTAGTAAGATTTGATTGATTGTTATCAATTAAACTAGATCTATCCGAAGTAATTGCATACCATGATTTAATAGAACCAAATTTTGAATTAACCAAATCACTATCAATACTAGATACATCCATTTTGTGTGCTTTATATTTTAAAGTAGAATATCTTCTCTTTCTAAATGCTCTAAATGTAATTAATATCATTGACATTATAAACAAGATTAAAGCTGAAAAGAACAACATGTGAATAAAAGTTCTAAAATAAGCAGATCTTTTAAATTTCATTAAACTCATCATCATACATTCTTTAGTAGATTTAAACAAATTTCCTTGTCCATGTTCATTAGCTATTATTACTTTATCTCCATTATCTGTTTTAATTATCATTGGCATACCATCTTTAATATATTCATCATCATCATCATTTAAATTATTATTACCATCTTGTTCTTCTATTGAATCTTGTTGTTGTTGACTAAAATCAAATAGATTTCTAAATTTATCCATCATTGAATGCATTGATAAAAAGTGATTATTTATATTTAAATCATCTTGACCAGTCATCATCATTGATGGATGATCTAATTTAAATCTAATCATATCAGGATCATTTTCACCCCCAGAACCTAATAAAATTTTATTTCCATTATGATCATTATTACTATTTATATTTGTATTTGAATCATCAGAGAATAATTGTTGTGGAAAATATCTAAATATAAATAAACTTTGTCTAATTGGTGAATTAGATTCAGATTCAGATTGTTGTTGATTTAAAGAAGAAGAAGATTTTAGGTCTTCTTCAACAGGTCTTGATTTCATTAATAGAATACTTAATATTCCTTTATTTTCTGGTTCTTTTTGAGAATCTTGTTGTTCTTGTTGTGGTTGTTGATTTAAATTGTTAAATATATCAAATAAATTTGGAAATATTGGTAATATGGGATTTAGAGATTTTGTTTCAGATTCAGATTCTAATTTATTTTCTATTTCAATTGGTTTTGCTATTACTACATCTTTTGGTACATCTTTAGCATCTATTTGTTTAACATCACCTGTTACAAATATTTTAACATCTTTTGGCTTCTCTATTACTGGCTGATTATTCTCTTTATCGATTAATTCATTATTATTATTATTGGCTAAATTTAAATCAATAAATAAACCAAATAATAAAATAATACAAAATACCAAATTTAATATTAATTTGGTCATTTTTTAATAAAATAAAATAGTTGATTCTATAAAATAAGTAAAAAATTTATTTAATTTTATTAAATAAATAAAAAATGGAAAAAATAATTTTCGCCATTTTAGTTAAACTAAAACAAAATTTATTTTTAATAAAAAAATAAAAAATAAAATGAAAATGAAAAAATAAGAAAATAATTAACATATTTTAGAATTTTTTATTATAATTTGAAATTATTTATTTATGTATTTTATTTTTATATACTATAAATGTTTATTAAAATTGATTTAAAATCGAATTACGAATTAACTAATTTTTTAATATTCACTTGTATAATTTGATATTGAATTTTTATTATTCATTATATACTTTACACTTTATAATTTAAATACGTAATTTAATTTTCTAAAAGCCTATAAAATAAAGTAAAATTTATTTTTGTCTTTTTCTTGATTGTTTAATTGTTTATAATATCATAAAGATAATAAATAAACTATTATATTATTTTTTATTATTTTATAAATAGTATTCAAATTAAAATTTATTTTAAATAATTATATTAAAAATTCTAGATTTTCATACTTTTTTCTGATGGAACTTTACATACAACAAATAAAAAACTTTATAATTTATTTTATTAGAGTTATTATAGTATCATTAGAAATCTTGGCAGTTTTTAATTTAAAAAATTTTCTATATTTTGAATTTTAATTTTTTTGCAGCTTAAAAATAGCTTAAAAATAATTTAATTAACTTTTAATAAATTTATTTATATGTAAAAATTATTTTAAATATTTTTAACATTTATAAAACATGTTCATTTAAATTACATTATTTTTTTGGAAAATTTTTCAACATGAAAGTTTATTATTAAGAAAATATATATAATTACCGTATTCCTTTGCTAGATATTGCAGTACCCAAAGTTAAAATGCGTCGTTGGAGCATTCTCCAAATACTGCAAGTTTTATACAAGTACCATTTACTATAGTGTCTTGAAAACAATTTTAATTAAAGATATTAGAAGAATTAATTTGGTATAATTTGTTTGATTTTAAATTCATTTTAAAAGCTACTTTATATTGTGTTTATATACATTGTAAATATTTATTTTTTTACAAAGACGATAAAATCTTAGATAATTCAAATATGTTTTCTGGTTTTTAATTAAACATACTTAGGCTTGAAACCTTTTTTCAATTTTTAACATTAAATTTAATTTTAATTTCTAATAAAAAACTATTTCTGCTAACAATATAACTTGTTTATTATTTATTTTATAAATAAATTAATTCTTTACAAAAAATATTTCATAGTTTAATTACTTTTTTATTTAAGATTTAAAAATAATCAAACTCAGAACAAACAGTTTTATTTTTAAATATAAATTTTTAGAAAAAAAAGAAAACTTAAAGTTTAAAAATAATTCAATTGTGTTAGTTTGTTTATATTAATCTTAAATTAATTCCAACTCAACCATATAAAACAAATAAAATAAAAATTTATTACAATATTTTTGTTTTAAAAGAAGAAGAAGGAGGAGAAGAAAAAAAAGCAAAGATATGCTCAATTTGGATTCAATTAAGACTTAAGCTTAAAATATTTATTTGTTTAATTAATAAAAATAAATTATTCAAAGTTTGTTTTTTAGGCTCAACAAACTATAATAAAATAAAATAATTTAAATGAGTAATAAAATTATGTAAACGAAAATAGTTTTAGTTAAATTTTAAATTTTAAAAACTTTTAAAAATTAAAATTGAAATTTTTCAAAAATGAAAATTTTAAATATAATTTTATGTTTTATATTAATAATTGCTGTTGCCAATAGTAATCAATCTAATAATAATAATAATAATAATAATAGAAACAAGAATATTCCACACGTAGAAAAAGCAGATAATATCAAAATTTATGTTAATGATGAAACTGTTGAAATAAATCCTTTAGAGATACCAAAAGATGCAAAAATTGTTAAACCAATTAGAGCCAGAAATTAAATTGTTCAAGATTTAATTTAAAAATACGATTATGTTTTATAATTTATGTTTTTACAGATTAGTCCATTAAATAAAAAATTTAGCTACAAAAAAAATATTTTTACCCCAACTGACGGTATTTACAAAAGCCTTTATATATACCGTCAGTTGGGGTAATTGCGTTAGTTTTTATGTTTAAAGCCAAATTACTAGCTTCTAATTATTCCAAATATTAGTTTTTTTTTTATTTATATCAAAAAGACGATTAGTATTCGATTACTAAAAAAATTATTTAAAAAAATAAACAAAAAAATAATTACATCTAAAAATTTTAATTTTATATTAAAAATAACAAGCCCTGGGAGGTGCTACATCTCTCCCAGGCATACTATAGCGTTACTACCTTCACTGTAACCACCACCACTGGTTCCATCACCAAGCCATCCGTTGTAGACGGTACCCTCGGGCGCGAAGTGCCGCTCCGCCGAACCGTGTACCGTTTATTAGCTCTATTAGCCTGGGATGGTCATTGACCATTTCCAGACTAATTAATGTGCTCCGAGTTAGGTCCCTGGCGGGGCCAATCCTGCACTCGAGGAGCTTCGACAGCTTTTTTTTTTCGAAAAATTCCTCGAGATCTTCCTTGAAGATCTGTATGCCTTTGTGGAAGTCTGGTATATTGGATAACACAACCTGGGCATACAGAACTAACGTCTTGATTTCCATCCCGTTCCGCTCCATGTCCAGTTTCTTTTTTTTTAAATTGCGCGATTATAACATGTCCCAATTTCACTGTTATTAAAAAGAAAAAAAGAAAAATTCTCAAAATAAAATTAACTTCACGTCACCAAAATAAAGTCAGAGATTAAACATAATAAAATTAAATATAAAAAGAAAAAAAAATGGGGCTAGTCAAAACAACGAACAGCTGTTCACTAAATTTACATAATAATTTTTACTAGTAAAAAATAAGAATTTTTTTAATAATAATTTTGACGAACACTTTTTAAAAAATAAATAAAAATAAAATAGTGATCTTAATTTTTACTTTTTGAACAATTGTATATTGTTTATACTCAAAAGAAATAAAACGCGTTTAAAAGCGTTTTTCTTTATCCAAATCTAGTATACACAACTATCTTAAAAACCGACAGATTTTAATTAAGCGTGGTTTTGAAATTTTTAAAGACTCTTCCATATCAATTAATTTTTTTTCTTTAGTCCAAAATTCTATTACTTACAAAACACTTTTGATAGGTAAATCAAAACGTTCAAAAAAGAGCCATTTTTTACAGAAAGAGATCTTTTCGTCTTGTACATCGCCAATAATATTGTTCTGGTGAATTTTTTTTTTAAATAACTTCATGGATCTCAAATTAGGACACTTAAACAATTACGTTCACCTAAAAAAATTCCTTAACTCATCAAGATTTCAAGAATTCAAATGGTTCCAAGCTATTAAAAAAATTCAAGTAAATTCTAAGAGCAATAAGAGGTTCTTATTTTTTACTAGTAAAAATTATTAGGTAAATTTAGTGAACAGGTGTTCGTTGTTTTTACTAGCTTTAACAACTTATACATAAATACCTCTAACAAAAAAGATAAAAGAAAAAAGTAACCAAAAAATTTAAGCATCAACACACCATGAAAAAAATAAAAAAAACTATAAAAACAATAATCACACACAGAATACACTAAAAATCATTCATTGGAACTGTTTTAAAATGACTGCAAACAGGTGTAAAGAATTAGAAGAATTTATTAAACAGAACCACTCTGATGTTATCTCATTAAACAAAAAAATTGAACCAACAAGAAGCGAACATGTACCTAAACTTCAAAAACTACTCAACCTACTACAGACCAAGAGAGAAATATAGCCAATTCGGTGGTGGAGTTGCTTTAATTATAAAAAACTCAGTTGAGCACGAAAAATATAAAATAACGAACTTAAACAAAGAGAGCAAAGTGAAAATTAAGCTAGCAAGGCAAAAATATTAATAATTACTTACTATAACCCACCTGATAAAAATTTGTCCAAAGAATTGTTTCAAAAGCTAAATGATAGCAAAAAAAACTATATACTCTGCGGCGATCTAAATGCTAAGCTTTTCGCAACTGGCTGTATACATAAAAAATGTCCTAATGGGAAAATACTTGAAGAAATATTAGCTGAGTTTAAATATAGTTAATAACAATGAACAAACCTTTCACAGAATATATAAAGATCGAGATGACTATACAGAATTACTTGACTTAATCATCTGCAGACCACTGCCATCAAGCAAACTGATTGATTTTAAAGTTCTGAAAGATCAAGAACTTATAAGTAGTAGTAACTTTTCTTAATTCGTATAAACATGCAGCAATCGTTCCAAATCCTTCTATAAAGCGTCTATAATATGACAATATGCCCTAAAAATCGTTTAACTTCGTCTTTCGAGTTCGGGGTTTTTAAACTCGCAATTGCTTTTACCTTATTATCATTAGATTTCAGTCCATTTTTTGAAATTTCAAATCCTAAATAGTCAACTTCGTCCATCTTGAAAAAACATTTGTTCGGTTCTAGTCTTAAAAGATGCTAATTAAAATCTTTTGAAAATACAATTACGTCGTCTAAATTAATCAGACAGGGTTTCCATGTAAAATTTCTTAAAATCGTATCCATTTGTCTCTGAAACGTTGAAGGAGCATTACATAACCCAAATGGCATCACTTCGAAGTGATAAAGTTTATGATTCGCACTAAAAGCTGCTTTCTCTTTATCTTTTTCGTCTAAAGGAACTTCCCAATAACTTATCGCTAAATCCAACGTTGTAAAATACTTCGAACCACCCAATGCATCAACGGTCTCATCTATCTTCGGTAACGCGTAACTATCCTTAACACTTATTCGTCTAAAACATTTTAATCTTAGTTAAATGCTAAAACGGGTCAAAATTGACCCGATTTTTTTTTTTTTTTTATAAGTTATTAAATGCTGAAACCGGGTCAATTATGACCCAAAAAAATTAAAATTTTAAAAAATTTGATTGGCAGAATAAATATTTTATTGAATAAAATTTACTAATAAAAAAAAATTACATTTATATAATAAAAAAAAAATAACCAATTAAAATTAAACTGAAAATTAATTTTTTTTATTTATACAATTTTTACATAAAATAGTAATTATTTTTTCTGAATGATTTGAACACGAATAATTATGACAATCGGCACAAATATTTGATGTTTTATTATCTGAGCCTACACAAATTGCGCATCTACTACGTTTTCTTGTGTTGTTAGGTGAGTTCATATTATCATTTTGTTTCATTACTTGAAAGCCAATTCTTTTAATTGATTCGATAATGGGTTGTTGCAAACCTACAAACCGATTTAATGATGCTAACATCACTCTTTCAGAAATTAAAGGCTTACATAATTCCATTGCTAAATTCTCAAGACATATTCTTCTAAAACGGCAAATATTTGATTGATCTTGTTTGTTGATTTTCAAATTAAATAAAACAAATGAATTATTTGAAGCAATATCTATCAGATACATAAATGAATTCATTGGCCATCTCTTGGTTTTTCTCCTTGATGTGTATTTTTCGACCATCTGATCTAATGTATCAACGCCACATTTTGTTTGATTGTAATGAATAATAATATCTGGCTTATTTGTATTTTTATCAATCGATACATTATTGTGCATACTTGAAAGCAAAATTACCGATTTATTTTTTTTTGGCACGTACGAAACAAGAGTCAAGTTCCCATTAAAGCCAAAAAGACTTGAATCTACTTTTCGTTTTTTTGATGCTAAAAATTCATTTGGTATTTCTTTTTTGTTTGCTTTAAGTGTGCCGACTAAATAAATTTTCTTTTCTAATAAAAATTGTGCCAATGGAATGCTGCAAAAAAAATTATCAACAGTTAGAGCTCTTCCTGACTCTAAGAAAGGCTCACATAATGTTTTAACTACTGTTTCACCGACTTTTGTTGATTTAGATACATTGTCTGACGTTTTACCTAAATAGATGTTTGTATCGATTAAATATGAAGTTGAAACATCTACTAAAGACCAATATTTTAATCCATAACGAGCTGGCTTTTTCGGAACATACTGACGAAAAGCGCATCTCCCGCGAAAAGCATATAGTTGCTCGTCTATACATAATTGTTTGCCTGGTGTAAATGCTCTTTTGATATTTTTTTTAAACATTTCGAATATTTCAGAAAATTTAAAAAATTTATTATTTATTGAGCTGAAACGTACCAAACGTGTATCAATATCGTCAAATGTAAGTACGCTAGAAATAAACTTAAAACGATCCCGGGACATGGTCGCTGTTGCATAATCTAAATGATGTAAAGAATCTGTACTCCATATTTCGTCTATTTCTACATCATTCTTTTTTGTTACACCAAATAAAATAAGAAGACCAATAAATGCTTGTAATTCCAGCTCCGAAATGTAATTTTTACTGTCGGTTATTCGTTTATTAGTATAAGTTATAATTTTTCGTATCATTATCGAATCAATTAAAAATAAAAAAAATTGACTAATTTTCGAAAAATTAGAAACGCAGGTGTTAATTTGAGGTTCAAGATTTGAATTAATCATAGTATAATTATTGCTAGGATTGGAGTTCCATTCAAACTGGTTTTTCTTTCCGTAATATTTGACATTTACAGAAGATTGATTATTGGTAATATTTTCATCAAGTGTATACGTTTGAGAACGTGGTATATTTAAGGTTCTTGTCGACACTTGATTATCAAATTGTTCTTGATAAAAAGAGCTGATAAGGTTTAATGGCGTATTGACAGTTTGAACAGTATTCAGGCCAGTATAAACAGGACCTATTTGCTCTTCTCCGGACTCATCACTTGATTCAGATGAACTTTTATGATTATATATATTTGAGTCTAATATTTCCTCGCATTGATAATCAAATTCATCTTCACTAATTTGCCCAGATTCGTGTAAAAAATTTGATAAAACTTGTTCTGCGTTAAAGCATCTTCTACTTTCCATTTTTTTTTTATTATTTTAAAATTAAACTTATTGATTATAAAATTTTTTTATACGATAAGAATATCGTCAAGTTAAACATTTATATATAAGATTCAAATAATTAATGAGTAATTAATTAATTAATTTTAATTAGTAATAAGGTAAAAACATTTATTCCGGTTTTTTCTTATTAATTAATCATAAAGGAACCGAATTTAGTCTTTTGTCTAATTATTTAGATAAAATGTTATAAATAACATTAAAAAATAAAATAAATATTTGATCAATTAGATTATTATTGAAAAATTTATCAAAAAATAAATATATTTTAACTTTAATATAATTTGAACTTTATTGATTGGATTTTTTTTAAACCAATTAAAAAATTACGGGTCAATTTTGACCCGTTTTAGTTTTTTCATATTTAAAAAAATATATCGGGTCAAAATTGACCCGTTTCAGTACTGATAAGGTTTTCGGGTCAATTTTGACCCGGTTTTAGCATTTATTTGATTAACTTTTTTGATTAATTTACATAGGGTCAGTTTTGACCCGTTTCAGTACTGAAAAGGTTTTTGGGTCAATTTTGACCCGGTTTTAGACGAATAAGTGTTAATTGTTACTTGGTTTAATTTTCTAAAATCGATACATAATCTAAATTCTGGTTTACAGTTTTCTTTTGCTTTCTTTTTGACTAAAATAATCGAACTAAACCATGGACTCTTGGATTCTTCTATTACATGATTATTCTGCATATTTTTAAATTGTTGATCCACCTCTTCATTCGCCGTTTGCGGCAACCGGTTTTATAGGTATTGCATTTCCTGTATTAATATTGTGCTTGGCTTCTTCTGTTCGTCCGGTCTCGTATTCGTTCCACTAAAATACAGGTTTGTGTTTCAGAATTTTTAATAACTCACTCCGTTTCAACTCAGTTAGATTTTTATTTATAACCAAATATGTCCTCGTCAACAATTTCGGCTTCATCCATTTCACCAATATCTACGTCATTGTCAAAGATCAACTTGTCACTTGAAGTGTTCAGAACTCTTGTAAAAATAGTTTTATCTTCTTTCACATCGCTCACACTCGATGCCAATTCTATACCCCTAGCTATATCTGCTTTTGTAGTCAAATTAGGTTTAAAGATAATATACTCACCACTTTTAAATCGTTCAGGTACTCTTACTTTGACA
This sequence comes from Brachionus angularis, assembly GCA_021432725.1. Classification (NCBI taxonomy): domain Eukaryota; kingdom Metazoa; phylum Rotifera; class Eurotatoria; order Ploima; family Brachionidae; genus Brachionus; species Brachionus angularis. The sequence goes on from JAJVDD010000007.1 coordinate 2,277,438, forward strand.
AGGTTCTTTGATTTTGGCTTTAATACTACTTTCGTTGCTAAACACATCCCGTTTCTTTTATTAATCGACTCATTTCGTTTCACTAGATTGTATTCACGTCCGTTGTCATATATAACTAAACTCTTATTACTAAAATTGAATTTTGTTTTTCTTTAAAAAATCCATGCCTAATATCGCCGTATCTGTTAAATCTGCAAAAACAAATTCGTGACTTCCAAACCACTCGTTTATACTAAACTTTATATTCGCAACCGCACGTTTCGAACTCTGCGTACTCAAAGCTGATCTAATTGATAAATAAACTGATTTCAGGTTCAAATCATTTTCATCTATATTTGTCAGTTTAAAATATTCAATTTTACTTAATTAATGGATATGTCGTATTAAATAAGTAAAAAAATTAATTTAGCTAAATTAATAAGAAAAATTAAAAATTTAGTTAAACATAAATCAAGTTTTCTATTTAACTTAAATATGCTACTATATTTAGCTAAATTCATATACAATAATGCATTTAGTTTAAATAAAATCAAAATAAGGAACATAAAAATAAATTAAAAATTTGAAATTTTGTATTGTTGTATTTTATTTAAATTTAATAAATTAATATGAGTGGCTTTGTACCTAAAGATGCATTTTACCAAATATTAGAAAAAGAACTTGTAAATTCAAGAGGAGTATATACACAAGAAGATATCAAAAACAAAATAGAGATTATTCAAAAAGAAAAAATCAACCCGAACACCAAACAAAACGGAGCGTATTATTTAATGAACCAATTTAAAGTGATGGAATTGAATGATATAATCGAGCTGGTCAAAATTGAACAAAATAAAATTCTTAAAATAGCTGCTTATGAGAATCTCTTTGACATTATAGATACTGAACACAAAAAAGGTCATGGTGGAATCAGTAACACCTACAAAAGTTTAGCTGCTGATTATGCAAATATAAGTGTTAAAATTGTACGTGTTTTTATAGAATTATGCACAATATGTCTTAAAAAAAACCAAATGTGCTAAAGAGGTTGCATTAAAATTAATTGATTTGTTTACATTTATTGGCGCTCCTAACATTTTACAAATGGATAACGGTCGAGAATTTGTTGCAAGAATAATAGAAGAATTAAAACAAATATGGAAAGAAATGATAATTGTTCATGGTAAGCCAAGACACCCTCAGTCACAAGGATCAATCGAGAGAGCTAATGCTGATGTTAAAAAGATGTTATCGAGTTGGATGGAAGATACAAAAAATAGAAATTGGTCCTTAGGTTTGAAGTTTGTTCAAATGTACAAAAACAATTCATATCATCGAACTATTGAAAACACTCCTTATTTTGCAACTTATGGTAGAGAAATGCATTGTGGAATAGGCAGAACATTAATTCCAAAACAGTTAATTTCTCACCTTACAACAGAAGAAGATTTAGATAAAGTTCTTTATTTATTTAATTAATTAATTAATTTAATTTAAGGTATTAACTCAAGTACCTGTACATGTCGATAATCAATCTGAACATGAAGAAGTAAAATTTTTATTTTAATTCTTAACTAAACTTAGTTTAAAATTTTGTCTGACAAATTAGATTGTTCAGAAAATTCAAGAAACTGAAAAATTATTAATTTTTCCAACAAGTAGATGAAGAAGATGAAGAAGAACTGGTATCAGATGAAGCTGTTTTAGAAATTATTGGTTTAATTACTGAAGAGTTGGTAAGTAATTGTTTAGATTTACTTGTTGTTGATTTGAGTAAGACTCGAAATAAACCTGGAGTTAAAAGAAAAACTTGTTATATCGATAGAGATGGTGATAATAATAAAGAAAATACACAAATATATGAGCCAGCTTCAAAAATAAGTGTTTTCGATTTGAATGCTATAAGAATTGCTGATATTCAAAATACTTGTTCTGAAAATTTGAAAAAAAAAGCTGAAGAAATGGCACAACAGCATATTCACAAGTTAGGAGAGGCTAAGATTGGTGATACTGTTCAAGTTCCAGTTCTTGAGGTAGATAGAGGTCCAGCAGATCCAATTAACGTATTAGCATATATAACCAAAATTAATAAAAAATATATGACTTACCAGCTGGCTACTAAATATGGAATTATTAAAGGATGGCATTCTAGAAATACTTTTCATATTTGTAAACAAAAAATTTTACGACTAGATGAGCTTGATCTAAATACAGAATTAACCCTTAGAGAAATAAACGCTGCCTATTCTATTTCTGGTGGTCAAGGGTTTTTAAAGTGTAACTGTCGTGGAAAATGTGAAAAGAATTGTACTTGTAAGAAAAATAGTGTTTATTGTAATTCTAGATGCCATAAGAACTTAAATAATAATACTTGTACAAACAAAATTTAAAACTATTTGGCGATTTGTTATTATTATTGTTTTGACTTTACTCTTACTTAATTTTTTATGTCAGATACTTTAGGAAAATTTATTATTTTACTAGTTTTATCCTTCATATAAAATTTATTTTTGCTTAAATAAAAACAATTTTACTTAAACTGTTTGATTTAGTTAAAATTCAAAGTAGAATTAATTATTTTACTAAAATAAAAAATTCAATACAAATTTTAGTTAAATCATCTTAATTTAGCTTAAACTAATTGTTTTACTTATTTAATACGACAGATATATACTTAGATTCAAATCAAAGGGCCAAAATTAAAATAATTTTTGTTATTTTTTAGTTAGTTTTAAAGTAAATTATAATAAAATTAAAGTTCTTATTCAAAATTTATTTTCCTTTTAACTTTCTGATAATCACCTATTTTTTTATTCAGGTGATAAAAATATGTATAAATCGGTTATTTTTAATTAAAATATATAGTGTTTTTTATACTTTAAAAATTTACGATTATATTCTCTGATATAGACTTATATAGGTAGATTTAGAGTATAATAATCATAGGCAATATCCAAAATCATAAATTAATAACCGTAATTTTTTCTAAAAAATTTAATAAAATAAAAAAATGATGGAAAAAAGTACTTAAAATCAACAAATGTTCAGGTTCCAACTCGGTATCATGTATTAATTTTTTTTAAATTTTCTATAGTAATGTTTGGTATCAAACTTAATCATTTTATAAAATTATACAGAATAAAGTACATAAAAACCAATAGAAAATCGAAATAATTTTTAAAATTTTTTTGTAAAATATAATAAATAGCAGGTCAAACAACCACAAAAAAATATGTATGGCTATATCAGCCTATATATATTTGTTATTTATTATTCTGCCTTTTTAAGTTTAGAAACAAACTAGAATAATTTATAATTTTTATAAGTCTAACTCTTTTTCTCAATTTTTTTTATCAAATGTCTCAATTGAATTAAGCTGGTTTATTTTCATGAACATAAAAATTATCGTTTTCATAGTCTATGACCATTAAAAGGTTTAAAAGGTTTTTATACAGATATATTTACTACTACTTTATGTTAAACTTAAATTTTGCTAATGCAGTAAAGTCAAGTTTAATAAAATGTAAACAAACGATTTGAAAAGACAATTTGATAAGATTATAACCTCATCAAGTGTATATCATGTTTAGGAATTAATTTCTTTAGACTAAAAAAATATTTTTAAAATAAATTATAGAGTTTTATTTGAATAAAAATAAATAAAAAAAAAAAGATAAGCTTATATTCAGTTGTATAAATCAGTTTATAATATAATATATATATATATATATTAAATTGAAAAAAATTTAAACTAATTCCCATTTATTCTTACTTTGGTTAATGCGTATTTTTTTATAATCTCAATATTTGTGGATCATTTTGATCTTCTAAAATGTAAATTTTTTTTGTTTCATTTTTAACATAAGTTTGGCTATATTGTGAATTATCTATAATATTTTTTCTTTCTAAATTATTTGTTACACATGTACAACCTAAAATGGCTGAACCAATAACTGCAGCTATTATGCTACAACCAAAACTTGGTGTCATCAACCAGAAACCCCAACCTAATCTGAATGCAAATGTTACTGAACCTGTAGATTGTTGGCCTAAAACTCTTATATCTTGATATTGTGGATAGAATACAAAAAACCATCCAATTGAATTAAAAACTAACGAAATCAATGTTGCTATTTCGGCACCAATAACAAAATATAATGCAAAACTGTCTTTAAATCGGGGCCAAAATAATGCAATCTGTGCAATTATAATTAGTAAAAAACTTAAACAATTAAGTGCTGTTCCAGTAGCTATCAAAGCTGGAGGATTTTCTTTAAAACATTTTTCTCTGTTGGTTAAACAACTATACCATAGTGAAGATGTTCCATCTTCCCCCCATGTTGATGATGCTATGCTCACATAATTTAGAACATTAGATGCACAAATAAAAAATAGCATAGAAACAAGACCAACTTTAAATAAAGATATTTGGAACATTTTTTTCAAATTTTTTTTTCGTATTATTTTAATTCTATCTAAAATAAAATTTCAATGAATCATTTTTTGTAAGATTTTAATTAAATTATAAAAAAATTTTTGTACTTATTTATTTTAAATCAATTTGCTATTTTTTTAAATTTACTATTTATATATATATATTTTAAAATATCCTTTAAATAAATTTGACTTTTTTATGAATAATATTTTTTTTATTTTAAGAGATGTTTATTATTTTTTTTAAATCTAACTAATAAAATTCATATAAAACTGAATAATCATTTTCACTTTTAAAAATATACTATTTTTATTTTATTTTATAAAATTAAAAAATAAAGATTATTAAAAAACAAATATTTTTTTATTACAATATAATCTGAATAATTATTAAAGTATAATAAAATTTGAAAAATTTAAAATAACCTTTAATAAAGAAATAATGTTATAAAGTTTTTAAAAATATCAAATTTCTTGTCTAAATTTATATGAAAATTTAAAGAATTTTATTCTCTTTTGTAAATTATTTATAAAAATAATTTAATCATTTTCTAATTTTCTAATAATTATTTTCATACTTTTTTATTGAAATGTTTTATTTTATGTTGTTGCACAATTAATTGCGTTTTCTGTTAAACAATTCTACTTTATATAAAAAAGCTATTAAAAATGAAAAAGCATGAATTTCAAAAAATATAAATACTATATACAATTAAAATCATTCATTATATTTTTCAAATAAAAAAAAAAATTGTTATATTTAATAATTTGTTTTGTAAAAGGATTAAATTTTTTTAAAAAAAAAAAAAAAAAACTAATTCAAATTTAGACATTCAGAAAAAAATTTGAATTTTGTTTTATTAATATTAGCAAATTTAAAAAAAAATACAAAATGCAATTTTTTAGGCAATAAAAATCTCAAAGTTTAATCAATTTAATTTAATCCTCATTAAACAATAAATAAATTTTTAACCGACCTATATAAAACTTTGTTATAAAATAACATAAAAGAAAATTTAACAACTTTATTTTATTATTCTGATTTATTTTGTCAATTTAAAAAAAATTGTAAATTATTAAATAGTTAATCCTTAAGTTTGAGAAACTTATAAGAAATGAAAAAATTAATAGCTACTATGAATAATAAATCTTTTTATGTAACAATTTTTTTTATTTAAATTAATACCTAACAAAGTAGTTTTTTAAAGCAATAATTGGCAAATAGAAAATTTTTTATATATAATCTTTAAAATAAAATCTTAATAATAATCTTATTAAAAAAAGCATTTAAAAGAAAGTCTGATTAAATAGAAAATTTTATAGCCAAAACAATTATGATTTCCAAATATTATTTGATAACTAAAATAATTTAAATTTTTCATTTTAATCATTTATAAATGATTGTATTTAATAATGTATAAAAAGTATTCACTTTTTTTGAAAATGTTTTTCTGATTTTAAATGAATCCTTGATAATTATTGATAAAATATGTTTTGTAGAAAATCCTCTTTTCTATTAATAAATAATTTAATAATAAATTTGTAATAATGATTTAAAGATCTTTCCAATATTTAGATTTTCAAGTAAAATCGAGTAACTGCTTGACAAAAAAATATTAATAAAATGAGTAAAATAAAATGAAATTCAATTTATACAATTTAAATTTTTTTTAAATTTTTAAAATTTTGTGTTTTGAAAAATTATTTTTTAAAAAAAATAATTCAATATTTTTGTATTTTTTATTTTATATTATTTAAATTAAACTAATTTATTAATTCAAACAAATAAAACAGTTAAAATAAGCTAAAAAGTCATAAAATTTTAAATACTAAAATTTAAATGAATTTTTTTTTACAATATTTTAATTTTATTTAATATTTAATATAATAAAATTTTAAATTTGACATTTTCAAAATTATATGAATTTTTAGAATATTTTTATAAAATTCATATCATATCTAATAAATATATAATCATATTTTTATATTTTTTAAATCTTGAATTTTTATTCTGATTTTTATTAATTTGGTAACTGCGGGAAAGTATTATAATTAGAACCTAGTGTTACAGAAATGAATAAATTTTGGAATTTTTTTATTTTATGTAATGTAAAAAAAAAAAAATGAAAACTTAGTATGGTTGAAAGATGGTATGGGCGTATAACCTTTAAACTGGGTTAGATAAAATTCAAAATTAAATTTAATAAAATTTTAGATTTTTATTAGACAATTTTTTATGGGCAATTTATCAAAATTTTATATGATTGAATTTTATATGTAACATTAATACAGTATTACAGTATTACAGTATACATGTGATTGAAATAATTTTTAAATATTTATGAGTAAAAATTAATTATTAAACAAATCAAAATAAATTAAATAAATTTTAGGCTTTTATTCAATTGAAAAGAGGTCAATATTTTAATAATTATAAAATTCATTTGACATTTAAATTTAAAAAATTAATTAAATTAAATATTTTTGTGAATCTCTATTTTAACAATATAAATAATTATGATATTATGTAAATTTTTATCATGAATAATTTTAATTTTTAACATTTTCTAAATAACATTTTAAAATTTCTTTATCACATGGACATTCAAAATGAACACAATGGAAAACTTCATTTGCAGTATTTTGAGTACCAACAATTCGAATAAATGATGCAGGCATTTGTTTAAAAGTTATTATTTGCCATGATTTACATGTTTCATTGCGTTTATCACAAACCATGTTCCAATTTACTTGATCAGTTGAAATTTCAATATAATAACTATACGATCGGTCATCACAATCCCACAACAATAGTCTCATTGAGCCAATTATATATGGTTGAGCTAGTTGTATGGTTATAGAACCATTTCCCAATTGATGACATGTATAGCCTGAATCCCAATCATAATTTTGATAATCTTCGTTTATTAATGCATTTTTAGTTCTACTAACACCTTCTAAAACAAAAGCAGATTGATTTATGGATGCAACATTAAAATCAGGAACTATAATTTGATCAATCAATTTAAATTCATTCAAAACGTATCTAACTTCTAATGAAACTAGATGAAAAATTCTATTAGCCGTATTTTTAACTCCAACTATTTTTATATATTTTGCCACAACAGTATTGAAATAAAGATTTTGCCATGATCTGCATAAAAATTCCGAATAATTCTTTATTGTTTGCCAGTCTTTTTCATTCATTGAAATTTGAACAAAATATGAATAAGATCTTATATAAGAATAAATACAAGTTAAATTAAGTAAATTTTTATCTGAAAAATCTTAATATTTATATTAATACTGTATATAAAATTAAAAATTAAATTGTGCTTTATATACATTATACAATATAATAGCATAAAATAGGCGATTAATATTGGCACAGCTCAATTAGAATATTGGAAATTTTTATTATTTTTATTGGTATTCTATTAAAATATAATAATCTATAAAATATACCTTAAATCCTTATCCCATAATAAGAGCTTTATTTGATTAAATATTGTTGATCTACCTAGTTTAACAATTATAGATTGTTGATTAGGCGATTCTTCAATTTGATGATAAGTAAATCCTTTATCAAAGTCATAATTTATATTATCACCATCTAATAATGCCGATCTGAATTCACCCTTTATCACTTCAGCATTGTATTTTGATGTTGCCATATTCTCGTTTGGATATAAAACACCTCTTTGTCTTAAACTAGTATCTGAAGTTTCATATTTTATTTTAATTGCGTCTAATATATCATCTGATTTAATCATATTAGACATACGAACTTCATTTAAAAGTTGATCTATTTCCATTAAAGGAAGTCTTATTTTTGAAATCAATTCAATTTTATCTTGTGACTTATTGTATTCATGCCAGTTTTTAACAATTCGAAATATTTCTATTTCTGGTACACAAAATGAATCTCGATTTATAATTGAAGCTAAACTATCGCATGACAATTGTAAAAATTGATTTTGTTTTATTAATGTCATAGAATTTTTTTCTATAAATGCTGAACATGATTCTTTTAAAGACTTTAACTGATATAAACCAGATAAATCATAAATAGAACAAACATTTTTTATATCAAGTATAGATTCAAGATATTGTGAAACAGATTTTTCTAAATCTGTAAATCCGTATAAATGAACTATGCTCAATAAATCAAGAAGACAATTTTCTTTTAAATCTCTCAAATTCACTTTGCCCGTATAAATGTATTTTAAAAGAACTCTAAACGAATCTGCTTTCGCTTCTTTAAGATAAATTACTTCAGATTTTGATTCGCACAGTCCATTAAACAAAAGAGCTCTGAAATATTCTGATCTAGATGCTAAAATAATTTTATGAGCCTTAAATTCAACCTCTTCAATAATTATTTTAACATCAGAATAATTCGTATTTAAAAATAAGTTTCCAATATCAATTGATAATTGTTTTACATGATCTATTTCATAAGAACAATTCAATTTTGTTATCGTTTCATTATCATTTTTTTGACTATTTTTATTATTCTTTATTTGATTTTCATTTATGTTTAAACTGTTTAAAAATAATTCATTTAATGTCTCCATTTTTTAAACAAATGATCATTTTTTTTTTTCAATTTCTAAAAATTAAAATTTTTTCTTTTTTTTATTAAAATTGAAAAAAAAATTTTTTTGTTGAGGTTTGTTTCAAATCAATTCAATTTGTTTACATTTAAAAAATACTTTTTTAGACTTTAATTATTTTTATTTTTTATTTATATTTTATATATTAGAAAATATTAGAAAATTAATGGTAAACTATTACACTATTATATGTAGATTAAAAAAAGTTGCTTGTTTTTAAAAAATTATGAATTTAATCTTGTTTAAAATATACGAGATTAATGATAATTTATTTTAAAACAAAAAAAGCATATTTTACTTTACAAAAATTGAATTACACTTATGACAGTTTTAAAGCAAAATAAATTTAATTGCTTCTAATCAACAATTTTTTTTTGAAGGCTTTAATTGTTGGAAACGATTGTTATTGATAATTTAATAAATTTAAAATTTAAATAAAAAACATTTAGCTCATAGAATAATAAAAATAAATGTATAAACTAAATCATATTTAACCAAAGTCATTGTAAACTAAAAACACTCTGGAAAGTAATTGAATTTGCGAATGTATTTGTATTCTTATTTATCAGTACAGATACCTACACATGATTACATGTATTTATTTATTTTGAGCTTCACCTCAAGTTTATGGAGCATTAAAATACGAATAAAATGAAAAGATAAGAAAATTACACAATGAAATAAAAGAAAAGAAAAAAGAATAATTACATAATAATAATAATAATAATAATAATAATAATAATAATAATAATAATAATAATAATAATAATAATAATAATAATAATAATAATAATAATAATAATAATAATAATAATAATAATAATAATAATAATAATAATAATAATAATAATAATAATAATAATAATAATAATAATAATAATAATAATAATAATAATAATAATAATAATAATAATAATAATAATAATAATAATAATAATAATAATAATAATAATAATAATAATAATAATAATAATAATAATAATAATAATAATAATAATAATAATAATAATAATAATAATAATAATAATAATAATAATAATAATAATAATAATAATAATAATAATAATAATAATAATAATAATAATAATAATAATAATAATAATAATAATAATAATAATAATAATAATAATAATAATAATAATAATAATAATAATAATAATAATAATAATAATAATAATAATAATAATAATAATAATAATAATAATAATAATAATAATAATAATAATAATAATAATAATAATAATAATAATAATAATAATAATAATAATAATAATAATAATAATAATAATAATAATAATAATAATAATAATAATAATAATAATAATAATAATAATAATAATAATAATAATAATAATAATAATAATAATAATAATAATAATAATAATAATAATAATAATAATAATAATAATAATAATAATAATAATAATAATAATAATAATAATAATAATAATAATAATAATAATAATAATAATAATAATAATAATAATAATAATAATAATAATAATAATAATAATAATAATAATAATAATAATAATAATAATAATAATAATAATAATAATAATAATAATAATAATAATAATAATAATAATAATAATAATAATAATAATAATAATAATAATAATAATAATAATAATAATAATAATAATAATAATAATAATAATAATAATAATAATAATAATAATAATAATAATAATAATAATAATAATAATAATAATAATAATAATAATAATAATAATAATAATAATAATAATAATAATAATAATAATAATAATAATAATAATAATAATAATAATAATAATAATAATAATAATAATAATAATAATAATAATAATAATAATAATAATAATAATAATAATAATAATAATAATAATAATATTAAGTTATTTTATCAAAATTAATTTCAATTAAATTATATAGAAAATTTTTGAAAAATTTAAATTTTAAATTTTGTTTGTTCAAACAGATAAGAATAGAATTACATATACCATTATTTTTGATTTATAGTTCTTTTTTTAATATTAGTCCATAATATTTACAACTTCTTATAATGTAAGAAATATTGTTTTTATTAAGCAGTAGTCTTTTTTAATTCAGTTGTTTCTTTTGTTAGATTTTAAGTTATTAGTTAGATATTTAAATAAGTTAGAACATAGTTCATTATTAAATATTTAGTACTGATAAAGATTATCTTTTTTATATTTATACTTTTAATATTTTTAAGATTAAAAAATTTTTTGCAAATTAAACCGAAACTAATTAATACTTTTTTATATGATCTTTATTGATTTATTTGAGAAAATTTCCAAAAATTAATTTTTTAAAATGCAAATTGAACAATTTTAATTTTTAAATCTAATTTTAAAAATAAAGATTAATATAAAATTTTCTAATATTTTTCAATTTATTAAAAATTTAATACAATTTTATTCTTAAAGCTATGCAAAATATAAAATTGTTAAAAATTTATTTTAAATTGGTTTTAAAATTGTTAAAAATTGCAATAAATAAACTCATCATTATCACTTTCTTTGTTTGATGAATCGGAACTGTATAATATTTTATCATTATCCCTATTTTCTTCATTCATTTTATTATTATTATTATTATTATTATTATTATTATATTCATAAAAAATGTTTTCGAATGATTCTTCTTTAGCGAGTGGAGCCGAAGATGCGTCTAAAATATTATCTTGACGAAAATCAACAATTAAGGGTTTAAAATCATTATCATTTAAATTTATATTTTTCCTATAATCATTTTCACTAAAAAATTCTAAAATATTTGATTTCTGCTCATTATTTTCTAAACATTTGTCTTTTTTTTCTGAATCAAAATTATTATTGTTATTTTCCAATTCTGTAATTCTATTTAAATAAACATCTAATATTCCTTCTTGGGCTTTTTGAATTATTGAATTTTTTCGTGATAAAAATGGAGAAATAGATAACGAATTCGATCGAGTTTCATCATATGGAGATCGTGATTTTGAATTTGGACTACATGATTGTAATGATGACCAAGATGGTAATTCTTTTAAATTACTCCATTTTCCATTTTCTCTACTATTCGATTTTTCTTTTTTTATTTCATCATTAAACTTAAAATTATTAATATTATTAGATAATGAATTTAATGAAATTGTCTTTAAATGTTTTAAATGTTGATTAATTCTTAAATTATTAACACAAATTTCTGATTTTTCAAGATTATTATACAAATTTATTTTATTGTAAACTTTTAGATTTTTTATGTTTTCATTGATCAAATCTAAATTTGGTTCGGATTTATAGATTTTTTTTGTTGTTAAAACTATGTTCGAATAATTTGAATCTAAATCTAAATTTTTATTGACTATTTCATTTTTTTTTCTAGGTAAAGTATTATTAAAATATTTTATATTTTCTTTTTCATGTGTACTTTTTGATACACATTCAATAACATTTTCAATATTATCAAAATATTTTGTCTCTCTTGAATTTTTTCCATGAATATAACAAAAAAATGAATCTTTTTTTATTTTAAATTAATTAATTAATTAATTAAGTTTTTTGTTAAATCAATAAATATATGTATAATTACAATTTGAAAGAAAAGGATCTTTTTTGAGAATAAAACTATCAATTTTTAATAAAGAGTTACACAACTCACATCTAAAACAGTTTACATGTAATGACAAATTTACAAGAATCTTTTGCCTTTCTATTGAATGTATTGTTTTGTTGCATTTGTAACAAGTATCACAAGCTATTTTTTCTTTTGTTCTCAAATATTCTAAATCAATATCAATTGGATAATTTATATTCGAATTTGATTTTAATTTTTTTTGTTCATTTTCGTTATAAAATTTTATTTTATTCTTAAATTGACTTGTCTTTATTAAATTTTCTTCTTTCAATAAATCATTATTCTTCTTCTTCTTTTTATTTATTTTTATTATTTAAATTTAAATATTTGGTATCTTTTTTAATTAAAATAATAAAAATATTAAAAATTTACATAAGCAATTAAATTTGAATTTCTTCTTGAAATTTTTAAACTTGAACATGGCTTTTTCACAACTTGATCTATATCATAATATTCTTTATTTTATTTTTTTTTTAAATAAATGAAAATAAATTTTAATTATTTAATTTTAAAATTATTGATATTAATAACATAAATAAATTTAAACCTGAAAATTGTTCGCATTTAAATAAATCATACAATTTTTCTAATATTTTCATTTCTAATTCATTATTTGATTTATCATTTAGATAATTTTTTGGATATTCTAAATTAAGTTTATTCTGAATAATATTTATTAAAAATTCTAAATTTTCTTTTGAATTATTCAACTTTAATATTTTATAATCACTTGATAAATTAAAATTAAAATTAATTTTATTTAATTTAATTTATTATTAATAGTAATTTTTTTTTTTAAATTTCTAATTACAATAGATTTGGTCGAAATCGGTGGATTATTGATAAAAACACATGACTATTTTTTATTAACAAATTGTTTTCATTATTTATATTATCTAATTTTATTTTGTATGGTTGAAGAACTATTTGGGCCCAATTCAATAATGTTTTAGCTTTATTACAGTTTTTATTCATTGTATTTACATCTGCATAAACATTTTCTATTTGATTATCATATAAATGCCTAATTAGACTATAATCATTAATAACTAAATTTTTTTTTATTTTTAAATTTAAATATCTTGTTTTTGGATCAATTGTAAATTCATCATAGTTTTTTGATATATTTTCATGAGTTGTTTGCGATAATAGTTGATAAATAGTTTCACGTTCATACAATAATTCAAAAGGATTTTTGTCACATGCAAATCCTTTGATTTGCCATGCTGTATCAAATGCAGCCAAGAAACCGCGTGCTATTCCGGTTCCAAGAGGCCAAAATGGCTTTTAATAGTAAAAATAGTTTTATTTTTTATAAATAAATATTTTATATTAATTTGTTGCAAAATTAATTGCGCATATTTTCTTTTGTTATAATTAAAACACAATTAAATTTGCAATTACTTAAAAATTAAATTTAAAACTAAAAATTTTTTTTTACTTCTAACAAACTATCACCAACTAAAGATAAAAGCAACTTTTTGTTGTTTTTTTCTAAAATTCTAGATGCATTTTCTGCATGAAATAGAGACGTAAAATCAAACATAGTCACATCTTCTTGTCCATAATGATTCAAAGCAAAGTCTAGCCTAGATAGTTTATTATTTGTAGAAAAATATGCTGCCTCTCTTGCATAATCACACAAATTTTCAAAATTTATATTTTCTTTACTCAATAAACTATTCGAATCAGCAAAATCTTGTTTAATAACACCTTTTTCTAATAGCGAATGTCTTTTTGCTGTCATTACAAAATAATGCGTATCATCTTTATAATAAACAATATTTTCTAAATCTATTCCGGTTGTTTCATGTAAACTAATAAAAAATTTTTGATCAAATATAAAAGAAACACCACTTCTTTCTTGTGCTTCGACATCATCTATGCAATTATAATTAATAAAATTAGCAGTAATACCAATCGCTAGTCGACCTCTAAATTCTTTTCTTTTAAAACCAGGCAAAGAATTTCTTCTACCATTAGCGCCAATCATAACATCAAAACTAACCTTTGTTAATGGATGATTTTCAGGTATTAAATTTACTCTCCAATTGTCATCTAAAGATTCTAATATTCCTTCAAAAGAAGTATTCAAATAAACCCTAACGCCCATCAAAAGAGCACATTTAAGCAATATACATTGAAGCTTGCGTATGCTTATATGATCTATAGAACCTGCGCAAAATTTTCCATAAAACAATTTTGCACCCAAGTTTTTAAGATCATTTATAGTAAACGGCCACAAATGAAGAACATTATTTCGAGAAAAATTATCTCTTTTTTCAATTATAGTACATTTAAATCCAAGTAAAGCACATTCAATTGCAAGTCTTAAACCAACCGGTCCACATCCAATTATTAAAATATTTAAATCTTTTTTGGAAGAAGAATTTATATTATATACTTTGCAATTTGATTTTCTATCATATTTTTTCCATAACTCATTTGATTTCCAATAATCTGTTTTTGATTTTATTATTTTATATATCAAACGAGTAGTTATTTCTATACTACGATTTTTATTAGAATAAATAGCTTCTTTGTTCGAATAAATGTGTTTGTTAATATTTATTTTATAGCCATTTTCATGTACATTTTGTAAATCAATATTCAAAAATTTTGTCAAATTATCAAAAGATTTTATAATAGATATAGCTGTATTAGAATGTATAAAATTATCAAATAACTTTTCAAAATTTATTGAATCATCATTCAAGTTTCTATTAGTTGAATTCATTTCGCTTAAATAATATTTTAAAACTAGAAATCAACATTGCTCATTTTGTTTTGTTGATATTATTTTCGGCATATAATATTAATTAGTTATTTTACATTAATTATTTTTATCTAATATTTAATTATTCTTGAAACAAAAAAAAAAAAAAAAATTATTTTAATTTTTATTTAATAATGTTTTAATAATGTAAAAGATATTTAAAAGTTGATTATTTTTTTTACTATTTTATATTATATTATATTATATTATATTATGACAAAACTGACATAATAATTTTTTTCTTAAATATTTACTTGATAAAGCTGACAATATAAAAATATAAAAATTATTGATTACAATTTTAAAATAGATTTTAATTTTTTTTTTAAAAATTTTAAATTTTCGTTTGTTTTATAATTTTTTTTTGAAATTAATAAAAAAATAAATATATATATATTTATCTTGATGGTCAATATTATTAAAGTATTAAATTTAAAGGTTAATTATTAACATTTAATTTAGATTCAAATGGACTAATATTTTGTCTGATCTAGGAATATTAATTTAATAATAAATTTTGACCGAGTAGCATCGAGTAGTATGTAAAAATAAGTTTTCAATAAAAAAAAAAAGCAATCAATTCTTTAAAGTTTAAGAGTTTTATCAGTAGTTTATCATAGTGAATACAAAATCTTCTTAGAAAAAAATCTACTGATAATTTGTTTATTTTTGACCTCTTTTTTATTTCTTAATATTCTTAAAATATTTATCTTTTTTTTTTTTGTATTTGTATTTTTATATTTTATACCTAAATTTTTATTTTAAATGTAGATCAAATTGTTTAAATCACAAATTAACTGATTCCAAATTTTCTCTTATACTAATAATTTTTATTTTAGTTAATTTAATAATTAGATTTTTTTTCTATCATATGAAAATTGACTAAATTAAAATTTAAATTAAATAATTTTTTTACAGATTTTTTTATTAAAAAATAATTTTTTTATAACATTATAGAAATTATTTTAAAAATAAAATAAATTTTGTTGTTTTGGTATGTTTTATTTTTTGTCATATTCATTTTTAACAGATTTATCTATTATTTTTCCATTCTCTCCTAAAAGCCAATACGTAGTAATTACACCTTTACCTTTCATTTCAACTGGACCTCTTAATTGAATATTAAATGTACCATATTTTTCTAATTCTTTTTTAGTTTCAGGACTTATATGTATTCTTAAAGCATGGCCGTTTGATTCCATTCTAGAAGCTGTATTTACTGTATCACCAAACAAACAATATCTAGGCATTTTTAAACCAACTACTCCAGCTACACACGGTCCCGAATGTATTCCTATTCTTAATTCAAGCTTTTTATTAGGCAAATGAGGAATTTTAAAATTTTCTACATTTTCTAATAACGCTAAAGACATTCTTGCTATTTCTCGTGCATGATTTTCGTTACGTTGAGGTAGACCAGATACAACCATATATGCATCACCTATTGTTTCAACTTTATATACTTCAAAACTTTCTATTATAGAATCGAATAAAGTGTAAAGCCCATTTAATAATTGTACCACTTGCATTGGTGTGCTTTCAGCAGATAATTTAGTAAAACCACATATATCACTAAAATATATTGTAACTTTGTTAAATGATTCGGCTTTTACTTCATTTCCTAACATTAACTGAGAAGCTACAGTTCTGAAGTATAATTTCAAATTTAAATTAATATAAATTTAAATTAATATTATTAATTATTAAAATATATACGTTGGCAATAATCTATAAAGTAAAGCTTCGGCTCTTTTTCTTTCATTTTCACAAGCTTCTGTTCTTTCTTTAACCAAATCTTCTAAATTATTTGCATATTTTTCCATTCTAGCCAACAAATTGTCCAATATATTTCCCGATATTCTTATTTTTAAGTATTTTTTTTAATAATAATTAATTTTTAAAATAACTTTACTAGAAAAAATAAGCTTTACTTTATTATTTTTCGCAATATATCTCTAATTGTTGTAAAATCTGGTCTTTCTTGGAAATTATCTGACCAACATTTTTTTAATAAATCAATCATTTCTTTAGAACATACATCATTATTTAGTGAAGGTCTAAGGCCATTTTTGACTTTAGAAAATTTTTGTTTATTTGTTATATTTTTATTAGATTCAGATTGATGCAAATTAGTTTCTTGAACAAAATTAAAATAAATGCTTTTGTCTTCATCTGTGATATAAAATACTCCTTTTCTATATAGGATTTCTTGCACAATAACTGAAAAACTATACACATCACCTTTTTGAGTTCCATTTAAATTATGATTCATAGAAGATGCATAATAATCCGATTGAAGTTCAGGTGCTTTCCATAACTGTTCTATATTTGTTCAAATATAAATTTATTATTTTTTATAGGTTTTCATTTGTATTAAATATATAATATACTTTTGTAAAATTCATCTTCAGTTAAATATGGTTTACAATTTAGCATATGCAAACCAAAATCTGTTATTTTTAAAGTAAATCTACTGTCAACTACACAATTTGCGCTTGTTAAATTACCATGACATTTAATTTCGCTACTATGCAAGAACAACATACCTTTTAAAATATCATGAATCAAATGGTGTTTAAATGTTTCTTCGAGCTCAATTTGTTGATTTTCTAATAAATCCTTAGAAAAATATAAAAAAAATTTATTTTCAATTTATTTTTGAAAGTATAAATTTTACTTATATAATAAATTTACTTGTAAACTTCCTTTTTGGCAATATTCGGTAAAAATATATTGCCTATTGGCTTCAAGCGATATACCAATAAACCTAGTAATATGATCATGTTGCAGATCTTTTATCTTTATAGTTAAGTTTCTATTTATGAAATTTTTGTCAATTTAATATATTAAAATATTTACTTTTTTAATTTCGAGAAGCAAAAATCGATTTATTTCAATTTTTGATTTATAAATTTTCTTAATAAAGCACCAATTTCTCTATTTAAAAATGAAATCAATAATAAATTAATATAAATTTTTATAAAGTTTTAAATTAAAAATTTTTTCAACTTTGTAAACAACTGCTTTTGAAGAAAAACTTTTCAAGTCAATAGATGTTAATGATACATTATCATCAATTTTATTATTTTCATCCAAATAACTGTCATAAAATTGAATCCTTTTTTTCTTGTTTAATTCTTTTTTTTCATTAGATAACATTGATGTTGTAACATCTTCCCATTTTATGAGCCAATTCATAGCATTCAATTCGGCTTCAAATTTTGCTTTTCTATAAAATTAAAATAATTTTAATCTATTTTCTATAAATATTTTTATTTTTCTTATTACCTATAAAAAACTATTGAAATAGCCATTATAACAATCATTAAAATACCCATTGTTATTAAAAGCCATGTCCATAATGGTAATGGTTCTTTTATTGGACATTTAGCATTATTGTATCCACATTTTGGAGAGTCTGGAAAATAGCCCGAGTTAAGTTTAGTCCAATATATAGGTCTTTTAATTTCATTATATTGCAACATAATATCATTATTATTATGAATTGTAGATGACATTACCAATTCGAATTCAAATGTATTCGGATTCATATCATGCATTGCAAATACTCCTATTCGTTCACCATAAGAATCAATAACAACTTTACCTGTTACACCTTCGAATTCCATATTCCACATATATTTCAAAATTGAATGAATATCATTCAAATTTTTATTATTAGACATTATATTTTTATACAGAGAATTAATATAAATGTGAATAGCGTCGTAAAACGAAGCCAAGAAATAATTCACTTGTGTTATATTAGTAAATATTTTACTATTATTGACTAAACGTTCTTGAAAAGTACGATAATGACCATGTGAATCTTCTATTTTAAGAGTAACTGTAAGTAAACCTTCATACGCTAAAATAGTTGAATTTGATTTATTATTTTCATCAGCAAATGAATTATCATTTATTCTTTTCCATGGCTTCAATAGTCTATCTTCACTATGCATTTGTGCATATAAATCAAAATTAATAAATACATATTCTCCATTAATAAAACCAAGTTTATAAGCAGCTAACATTATATCATGAACAAAATCGGTTGATCCACATAACAATACTATACTAAATTTATTTCCAACATAATCAATTAGAATAGTTTCAATCGGCCTACGATCTTGTTTCTCTCTTATTTTATAATCAACATTGATTTGAGAATTTAATAAGGCTGCTTTTAAACTTGCCATTGTTAAATAACAATTAAAATTTGTAATTTGTTCTTGATAATCTTTATCAAACAAAAAAATAACTTGCTTCCAGCCAAAATGTTTGAATACTTTAATTAAAAATTTATCAAGCCAATACATGGTCGCACCAATATTTGTTAACGTTTTGTATTCAGTAAATTTATTCTTACGAAAATCTTGAGCTAATGCTCCCACTGTTAGAACAGCTACGTTCCAAAATGGAGCATATCTTGCTACAGGTGCTAAAGAACTTTAATATTAAATTTTTTTTAAAATTTGTATAATTTTTTTTTAATTTTTAAATCTTTAAGCTTACTAATCACACATTGGACCAAAAACAGCTTGAAATATTTTTGTATGATTACGCTTGCCAAATATGTTCTCCATCGCATTTACTGGAGCTTTAATACCAGTACAATCGCAAGTATCTGAAATAATCTCAATCTCAAAAATTGATCCATAATCTTTTTTTTTTAAATCATTAATAGCTAAATTCAACGATGCTAATACCTTAGATTGACTAAATTTATATGTTTCATTTGTCGGCAATAATAATAATATATTAACAGGTATTTTTGACATTTTGTTCGATTCATGGCAAAATAAAATATTTAAACAAATTAAAAAACAATAAATTCTTGTGTTAAAAAACATTTTTGTTTTTCGAACAAATTCGATTCAAAATAATGTCAAAATAATGTCAAAATTATATCAAAATACATTTCAAATTTTTATATTGTATTCTTTTTTCTATAAATACATAATTCAATCTAGATATATTAATATTGATATTAATATTAATATATAAATATATGAATTTGATTTCATTAAATTTTTAAATCAAGTCATCAAAAATTGAAATAAAAACTTGTAAATGAAACTTGAAGCGAGAATTTTTATTTTTTAAACCTCTTTTAATTTTTATTAAAATGACAGAAAAAAAATTATTTGAATAATTATTTTTATATTTTTAGTATATTTAGGCTTTTTTATTTTATTTTATTTTATTTTATAAAGAATTCAACTTTTTACAAAATGTTTTTACTTAAAAAATTTTTATTTTTTTATATAATTTTAAATAATACCAATTTTTTTTTTTTTTTTAATAAAAAATTAATAAATCAATTTTTTTTCTTTTTTACTTCCGATTTATTATTAATAAATTAGAAAATTAGATAGAGAATTAATTAATAATATTTTTAATTTAAAAAAAAAAAATTTCATCATTTAAATATGTTTAATTAATTTTTTGTTTTAAAATAAAAATGTTAAAAATAATTTCCTGATTAAATAAAAAAAAAAATTGAATATAACCTAAATATAATATATAACTATTTACTTACACTTCATTGATTAATCAATCATTTTAAATATTATTTGCAATAAAATTATATTTATTATTTAAAATAAATTTTTTTAATAAATTTTTGCTGATATTTATAAATTATAGTTTTAAAAGTAATAATAAAAATTTATTATTTGAATGAACCAAATTTAAAATAAATCAATAAAAAAATTATTCTCTTTGTAGAAACAAATTTTTTTTTTTTTTTAAAAAACAAATGTAAATTTAATCTATTTGTTTAAAAATATTTTTATTTTAAAAAAAAAAAACATAAAATAATAATTGTTAAAACAATTTCAATAAAGATAAAAATAAGAATTGTTTTAATAGTTTTATTTTTATAAACATACAAACATACTACTAATAAATACTGTATTAACTAAAAAACTATACGAAACTAAGTAAAAAATATTTATTGATGAATAAAATAACTCATTTATTTTTATTCATTTCAAAATAAAAAATTTTCAACACCGTATTAAAAAGTTAAAAATGACCTCATTATAAAGCTCATTATATACTCTATACTATGTTTTTTCTTTTTTTTCTTTTTCTTTTAAATTTGAAGCAATAGACTTGATGTACATTTTAATAATAAATATTCATTCAAACAAAATATTTATTTTGAATAAATTAAAAACAACATTTTTTAAATATTTTTAATAAAAATAAAAAAAAAAAATGAGTTAAATTTAATAATTTGAATAATCTGTAAATTCAATTTTAAAAATTGGATTGATGTTAAAAAAAAAAAAAAAAAAATTTTATTATTATTTTTTAAAAAATATAAAGTTTTTTTTCTAATTATTGATTTTTACTTCTCAAAATTTGACTGACCTGATTATTAAAGTTATTAAAATATAAAAAAAGGTATACATACATAAAAAATTCTTTAAAATATTAATTTTTTTTTTCTTTTTTTTTTACTTTATTTTAATTGAAATTCTAATCTGATTTAAATTAAAAAAAAAAAACAAAAAACAAAAAAAAAGAAGATTAAAATTTCATACTTAAAACTTAAAAATAATCAATTTTTTAAAATTAATTAATATTTTTAAAGTATATTTTTAAAATTTCAATTTAAAATAAATAAATAAATTTATTAGAAAAACTGACAATAATTCACAAGAGATTATTTAGAAAAGATTATTTCATAAACTGTTAAGTATTTTATTATAAATATTAATACAATTTCAATTATAAATTTTTTTTTTTTTAAATTTGTTTTATTTTAAAAACAAAAAGATTTAACTTTCTAAATAAATTCTTTAAACAATGCCAATTAGCTTTAATAACAAAACCATAAATTAAAAACAACAAAAACATAGATTAATAAAATTCTTAGATTTTGCTAAATTTTTGGAATTTGCAGAAAATTTTATTAAAGTTATAAAAGTAATTATTAATCTTCTTGGAAAAGTTTCAATTTCAAATGTTCTTTCTTTTTCTAAAATTTAAATGAAAATAAAAAATTCGATCTAATCATATATATTTTAAGATCTAAACTTTCTTTTCATCTAAATTTAAATTTGAGATAAAAAAAAAAAAATGAAATAAATAATTTGAAAAAAAATCAATTGTTTACGAATGAACAGTTCAATTTCAAATATAATAAATTAAAACTCAACAACATAGTTAAATAAATTAATCTAAAATATATTAATTCATTCTTTGTCAAGAAATTTTACAAAGTAAATTATGATTTTAAAAATAAGAAATATTTTTTTTTAATTACCTCTTATCAAAAATAATTAAATAATTATTGCCACGATTAGATTAGAAAAAAAGAAAAGAAAATAAAAGATAAAAAAAGAATTCTAAATGAATATAATGCTAAATGGATAGAAATTCTATCGTGTCTAATTACAAATTAAGTTTTTAATTTTTTGGAATTGGTTTGGAATTAGTTGTATTTTAGTTGTATTTTATTTTATTCAATTGTAAAAGTATATTTACAGTATATCAATATACCAATAGCATTTTGCTTTGTACATACTATGAAGTTATATGTTAAGTGTAGTTG
The DNA here is from genome assembly GCA_021432725.1 of Brachionus angularis. Lineage (NCBI taxonomy): Eukaryota > Metazoa > Rotifera > Eurotatoria > Ploima > Brachionidae > Brachionus > Brachionus angularis. Next base: position 2,300,437 of record JAJVDD010000007.1, read on the forward strand.
ATATTAATAATATTGGTTTTTGATATTTAATATATATAAATTAAGATTTTATTGCTTAAAAAATGATTACAGTATTTCTTTAATTTTATTTTTGTATTTTTTAATTTAAAAACAAAATTCAATTTTTGAAATATTAGCTTATGTATTAATCAAGTATAAGATTACATCTTTAATTCAATTTTTTATATTATCTAAACATAAATATAAAGAATAATTGATGCTTATTTATTAAATAACCCAATCATAAAATTTTCTTTAATCTAATTACAAATTGTATATTTTTTATGAAAAATTTTTTTTTATACAAATTTGTATTGTTTGAATAAAACAAGAATGTTTGTTTGTTTAATAATCTTAAATTAATGCTTAAACGATTTATAAAATAATTTAAATTGATAACTATTTCGGAATCAAAAGTTTTATATATTTTTGAAGAAAGCAAATAATGGTGACTAGTTTATGAAAGCTTAAAGCTTGAAGATTAATACATATAAGCATCGTATAATATCTTCTTTTAACTAAAAGCACCAACTACTAATTATCCTTTATTATAGAAAGCAAAAAAATTATCATCAACTTGAATATAATAGTTGTCATAGAAATTCTTAAGCATTTTCATATTTTATTTTCACAAGAAGTTTTATTTTTAAAAGCAAACAGTTTTTGGGCGAAATCAAACAAAACTTTTTCTTCAAAATGTAAATTTATTAAATTATAAACATTTGATTATTTTAAATTTAATAAGAAAAACTAACAAAAGAATAACAAGCTTTATTGTTTTAAAATTTGAAAAAAAAAAAAAAAAAAAATTTACTTTTAAGAAAACAAAATTCCAATTCTTGTGTTATTTTAAAGTATAATTAATAAAATTTTTAGACATAAGCATTATTATTGTTTTTATTTTGGAAAATTTGAAATTATTCTTAATTTAATAATTTCTTGATTTTAAATAATAATTCAAAATTTATTTTTTTAAAATAATACTCAGTATTAATTTATAATTAGTATAAACAAATTTTTCAACAAAATTTTACTTCTTAAAATTCATTGAATTTTTATTCTTAAAACATGTTTCAAGATTCAGTTTTCAAACAATCATATAATCATAAAGGTATTATCCATTTTAACAAATATAAATCTATTTTATCTAATAACTAGCTTATAAGAAAAAGACTGATATAAAAATATTTGAAAACTTTTAAGACCAGAGTCTGCTATGACCATGAAGATTTATTTGATTAAGCCATGCAAATATCTTTACTATTATTACCGTAGTTTTCATGTTATAACTGGCAGGGTATGTTCAAAATTTTCGAAAAAAGTGTCAGTTATAATATGAGAACTACTACGGTACTACGGTATTTAAAATATAAACTTTAGTATAATGTATTTTGTTTTAATTTTTAAAACCTTAAAAGCATATTTTTTTAGATGTATAAAAACTATATGGAGAATAAAAATTTTGCAAATAATAAAAAAAATAAAACATTAGTTAAAAAATGTTTATTTAGTAAACTAAATCAGGTTATTTTTACAAATGGAATCGACAATTTATGTGAAGAGAAAATTTGTTTGATTTTAAAATCTCCTTGCAAATTAGTACCAAGATTAGGCGCAAATTTAAAAAAATTAGAAATAGCTGATAATATTTTAATAGATATAGATGCGCAATCAACTTTTTTACCAAATTTTTGCGATTATTTAATTATTTATCATGGTTTATTTAAAAGCCAAAAATCTAGAAAAAATGTATTACATACTAATGATTCTGTTAATAAAAATTCAGCAAATTTAAATCATTTAACAAATAAAGATAATTCGATTTTAAAAGATGATAATTTTTCAATTTTTCAAAATAGAAATAAAAAAATTGATAAATGTATTCAAGTTGATGAAGAAATGTTTCCAGAAATAAATAATAAAAAATTTCAAATAAAATATTCTGATAAAAATCTAGGAGAAAACACTAGTAAAGCAACCGACACTGATGACATGATTTCTTATATAAATAAAAATACAAACATATTATCGTCTTGTGTAAATGCTTTTAAAGATTTTGAAAAAAATTTTGCATTAAATGCAAAAATAGATAAAATAGATAAAATAGAAAAATTCAATTCAAAAGATTCAAATAATGATACAAGTGATTTGATCAATTTTATAAATATTAGTTTTTTTTCTATTGAGAAAATACTTTCAAATAAAACAAAACTTGATTTTAATAATGAAAATAAGCCAATGGTTAAAAATTATCAAGTCAATCTTAAAGATGAAAAAAAAATCAAAAATTGTATACTTAATAGTAAAAATGATTCTAAAATAAAAAATAAAGATAACAATCATGTAAATATTCTAAATGGCAAAAAAAATAATGTAAAAAATTATCAAGATTTTGTTTTATTAATAGACGAGAAATTAAAAGATTTAAATAAAATAGCAAATAAAAATACATTAAATTTAAATAAAGAAAACAATTTTATTGAAGAAGAAGAAGAAGAAGAAGATGAAATTAATAAAAAGATGATTGAAAGAAAAAATATTTGTAAAAATTGCATTAAAGCTAACCATAAAACAATTCAGCATGAAAATTTGATCTTAACTAGAGAATTTAATAATAAATTGGCAAAAAAAAATAATTTAAATCTAAATTTAGATTTAAGTAGATATTTAAGAAAAAATCATGATATGAGTTTAACCATGTATTGTTAAATTTATAAAATTTTATTTATGTTTTTATTATTTTTTTATGAAAATTTATTTCATACATTCAATTAATTAAAAGTATAATGTAGTCTTAGTTTTGGATGTTTCAGATATAAAAAAAAAAAATTAAAAAATAATTAATTTTTAATATTTAATTTTATTTAAATAAAATATAAATTTAAATTGAAAAATATAGATTTAATAATTTCATTTCATTTTTAAAGAATATAAGAGAAATTTTTATCTGTTTTGAATAAATCAAGATAAATTACTAAAAATCAATATTTCTAATACGATTTTAGGATATTTAAAATTTCCTTTTCATTAAGCCACAAGTAAAGTTTTTAAAAAAAAAAGTAGTTTTTAAATTCATCATGTACAAAAATAATCTAATTAAATTTAAATTAATATTATTGTTCATATTTAAAAGAAATAATTGATAAGCTTAAGAATAGGCTGCTATTTAATTCTTTGTAAAAAAAAAATATGCTAAATAAAAATTGTAAAATTATCTATGATTATAAGCTATTAAGACAATAAAGACCATACAAATTTATATATTCACATTGGACTGGATCAATTAAGTAAGGTAAAAAAATAAATTATAAAATACGATAAAATACGGATTTTCTAATAAATTTAATAATTTAATAAATTTATTTAAATCTAAATTTAAATTTTAATATAACCAAATAAACCAAATAAATTTTTTTTTAGAAATATTTCACCCGATATATATATATATATATATACATATACAACAAAAATTTTGTTTGTAATAATACACTTTTAATTATTTGAAATATCTTTATTTTGTTCATATGGAGGGAAAATTTTGAAAGGTTCGTCTAAATTTTTAACAACTCTAAAAGGGCATGTTTGAACATGTAAATTTAAATTGTTTTCTTTGTCAATAAAGGTTTTGATTTTTATTTTATTTGGTGGTTTTATATGTTTTGAAAATGAATATACAAATTTTTCAATTTGCCATTTAGTTTGTTTTAAATTTGATTTATTTTGATTGTTGTAACTTAACTGCGTATTTATATTGTTATTGTTGTCGTTTTTGGCTACTTTGATCCATTTTGGATAAACAATTCCTCTTAATTGTAAAAATTGTTCACAAATATTTCTCATTAACTTTAATTTTTAATTAAAATTTTATGTTGTATGATTTAATTATGTTAATAAAATTTAAATAAACTATAAAAAATACTTTTGAAGTTATTGAAAGATTAAAAAAACTAAATGAATCCAATTTATCACAAATTTCATACATTATTTCAAACGGTAAATCTTGCAAACTAATTTTATTTATATTATTCTCATAAATTTTATCTAGATTTTCTAAATTAAATGTTATCTGATTTGTCATATCATTATGAGATATAAAACCAAATAAACTATTGTCATTATTATTATTATTATTATTATTATTATTATTATTATTATTATTACAACAATTTTGTATTTGTTTATTATTTGAAAATATAAAGTCATAATTTGTAATAAAAAAATTGCATCCGTACATTTTAAAAGGACATGATATGTGAATAAATTCTGAGTTATTCAATAAAAAGTTATGATATAAATCATAGTGTTGTGAGAATTCATCTCTTCTCAATAGTTGATTGCAATCAACCGAAAAATGTGTATCATTTAATCTATATGTTTCGTATTGTAATTGAAATGCTTCGCATGGTAATTCTTTAGCTACATTTAGCTTTAACATGTTATCAAGCTCAATACAATTTAATAATTCTAAATTAGTTTTATTTAGTTTTTCATTAAGCTCTTCTATTGATAATTCATTTGTTTCTTGATCTTGATTTGAAATTTGCTTATTAGCTGATTCTGAATTGTTTTGAACATTTGAATAATGTTTTTCATATGCTTTTAAAAATTCATCATTTAAATAAATTTTTTTCTCAACAAATTCTTCATAAGTATAAATGTTTCGTAAATAAGTGCTAAAATTAAATATATCTTTTCTGAGTTTTTCAAAACGTTCTATTTCTAAATATTTAATTCTTGTCTGACAAGCTATACAACCAACATCGTCATTAAATACTATACAATTTTCTGCTTCTATATCTTTAAATATTCTACTTTTGACTGTTTTAAGTAAATATTTCATAAAACTAAATTTATATTCATCTGAATATGGATTTAGCTTTAAGCCAATTAAATATCCATACAAACGTTGAAACTTTAATGCATTTTCAATTGAAAATTTATTTAAACTTTTATAATCTTGTTCTAACAAGTAATCACTCAAAGTTCTTTTCTTATTGTTTAAATCATTTGAAGAAATCTTTAAATTTGCATTTAATTTTTTTAATTGAGTTTTTTCATTTTCTATTGGATCTGGATATTTTAAATTTTTATATTTTTCATTTTTGTTTCTAATTTTACGCATTTGAAATGATGTACAATTAATCACATTAGCACTACATTTTTTCAAATGTTTTGCTAAATCTTTACGTTTGCATTTTAACTTACATCCGTTTATTTTATTAATACAATCGATTTCTTTTTCTAGACAAGTTTCTTCTAAATGTTCTTTTAATTTGCACTCATGTAGTTTGAAACCACATTTTGATTCGCATTCAATTATGCTACAATTTTGACTAATAAACACGCATCTAGAATTAAAACAATTTTGGCAATGTTCATAATGATGTAGTTGATATTCGTCCGATGATTCATTTATATTTAAATTCATTATAATTTTTTATATCTATTATTATTTTTTATTTTATTTTTTTAATTTCTTTCATTTATTTTAATTATAATAATCTTTTAAATATTGGATTTTATTTATTTTGTGATACGTAATACGAATTTTGTATAAAGCTATATACAATATATTATGTAACTTACAAATAATAGATTTTACTTGATTAAAAACAACAAAATTTATTTGTTGAATATTATTGAATAGCTTTAACTTTATGCATTTTTAATATACGTAAAAACTAATTCATTTTCTTAAATAAATAATAATTTTAAGCTTAAATATTATATATATATATAGAATCATAAATAAAATAAGGAAAAAGGCTTTTTGTTTACTTTTTAAGGTATTGTTCTTCCTTTGATTTTACAATTACATCTATATATATATATATATATATATATACAGTATAGTACTTTTATTTAAATATTTAAATATTAACATTACAATAATGTATAGATTATAGATTATACTGTATATTTTTTTTACTATATACTATACTGTATTAGTGTTAATCATATATACTGTTATCTTCTATTTATTATAACTAGTGTAATTATGAAAACTAAATTAAAACTTATATTTATTATTTATATTATATTTATTGAATTCAAAATGTATTCTAATAAATTGTTTTTTTTTTTTTTTTTTTCAAAAGGTATTTTTCAAGAAATGTAAGTAAAACAAAGGTATGTAAAATAAATTTTAAAAAAAAAGTTAAATTGAGAAGTATAACTAACATAACTCAAATAATAATAAATAAAATAAAAATTTATAAATTACCATATAGTCTCATAATAAAATAAATATTTTGCTTTAGAATCTTAAAATTGAAAAAGCAGTTTAATATAAAAAAAAAACTTATTAAATTAATATGATCTGTTTATTAGGTTTTGAAAAATAATAGTTTTAATAATATAATTTAAAAAAATATTTAGTTCCAATAAACTATTTTATTAAAATTAAATATTTAATTTTTTATTTTTTAATTTTGACTTAATTTAATGAAATTGGTATTTTAATTAACAAAATAATAATAATATACCATAAAAATAAAAACACAAGTTTTTTTTTTTATCATTTTAACAAATAAAATGAGTTATACGATCCGAAATTAGAAATAAAAAAAAAAATTCAAAAAATTTAAATGCTTTTTTCATCAATATCACATTTTTCACCAAGAAATCCTTTGACACAATAACAATTACCCATAACACAAAATCCCTAAAAATTATTAAAAATTATTAAAAATTATTAAAATTAAGTTATATAATAAAATATAAATTAAATAAAAATCTATTTGTTTACGTTAATATTATGACAGAGGCCTTTTCCACATGGCGAGTATAAAGTAGATTCACAATATTTTCCAGTATAAAATTTATCGCAATCACATTTAACTTAAAATTTTAATTTATATTTTAAATTAGTTTTAATCTTTGTTTAAAGTTTATCTGAAAAAATCCATTTTTCTTGATATAAATTTTTAATAGTTTAATGATGTATGAAAAATAAAATAGGATAATTATATATTTAGCAAACAAAAATGTTGGAAGTAATAAAATTCTTACAAGCTCTTACTATTTGCAGAAAATTTTATCTTAATCGGAAAAAATTCAAATAAATCTTAAAAGTTTATCAACTCCCACATAGTCTTGTTTTTCAACACTAATTCATCTACTATTTGTATTAGTATTAGTTTATCATTAAATACTTAAAACTCTATTTTTCGGTTCGAGTTTACATAAATTATGCCATAATCTATCTATCTATCTATCTATCTGCTTTAAGCAATTCACAAGTGAAAAAAATTTTACCAAAATTAGTGAATTTTTCATTTTAAAAAATATTTTATCTTCGTAATTCTTCTCTTAAATAAAAATTTTAAAAAATTTTTAGAATAATTTGGCCAATTTACATTTAACATTAAATCAGTTCTGCGAATAATTCCATAAGAGAAAACTTTTCAAAAAATATTTTTAGATTTCTAGGTTTAGCAAAATTGTTACATTTTGTAGCAATTTAAATTTTTATAAAATCATTTTTAGATCAAAAGTTATTAAGATTTTTCCGAATTGAAATGAACTTCACATAGCCCCAATTTTTAGAATAACTTATGTGAAGCTGTTAAAATTGATTGAAATTTAATATGAAATTTACCTTGCCCAGATTTAATGAAACATTTTCCATTATTTTTACAAACATTTGTAATACAACCTTCTTTTTTGAAGCTGCTTAATTTAAATTCACATCTTGGTCCATAATAATTTCTGTTACAAACACATATAATTGAATTATTCATTTCCAAGCATTTACCATCATTTAAGCAACTATCTTGTGTACATAAAGGAGTTACAAATAGTTCTTCATCATTACTTTTACAATCAAAGCCATGTTTTCCATTATTACAAAAGCACCAATATCCATTAGCTTTTATATTAAATATACAATTTCAAATATAAAAATTCATTACTTGTTATTATTATTTGATTTTACTAACTTGCCGTAAAACATATTCCATTTGATCCGCACGGATTACTTATACACGGGTCTATAGCATTAACTGATGATGTATTACAATTTTTTCCGCTTCGTCCTATTGGACAATCACAATAATAGTCATCCATATAATTATAACATTTTGCTCCGCCATAACAAGGATTACTTGAACAAGGTAATTTTTCTAAATCCAATGAATCACAATTGGGTCCTGCTACGCCCTTTAATAATTTATAATAAACATATTAAATAAACGAATATTATAAATCTACAAAATAATTAATTATACTCTAACACAATGGCAAGAATAATTTAATGCATTATTTACAATTAAATTTTCACAATTGCCAAATCTACAACTAAACCGTTTACACGGTAATCTTAAAACTGGTAATTTTATTGAAACAATTGGCGAAGGATCAACTTTTGAAACAAATTTTTGATTGTTTTTACCTTATTGATTATTAAAAATTGGCTTTTAGAATAAAAAATTTTCAATTCTCGCATTGGATAATTTAGAAGAAAGAAAAAATTTCATTTTTTGCAATATATATATATATACTGTATATATATGAATGCTATTACTTTATCGATTTGTTCGAAAAGTAATTGCGTTATTTGAAAAATATTTGTTTTATATACATTTTATAATTTCATTATTAAATAATGATTATGTAATTTTTAATTTAAAAAAAAATTATAAAAAGCGAGAAAATAAAATTTAAAAAAATTGATTACTATCCAAATATAATTGAGTTGATTTATTGATTAATATTAAAAAACAAAAAAATTTCATCAATTTTAACATTATTTTTTTTTGCTTTTAAATTAGTTTTAAATAATCTTAAATTAAATTAATAATAAATATAAATTTAATTGAAATTTGTTTTAAATATTTAAAATTTATAGTTTAAGCGTTTCTTAAAAAAAAAAAAAGAAAACTCATAAAAATAAATTTTTTTTTGAATTTAAAAATTGTTCTAGGTTAATAGCTATTTGAAAGCTGATATTTATAAAAAACTTAGTAGAATAAATATTTAATTTGATAAAAAGAAAGCAAATAGCACTAGTGCAAACAAAGACATAGTTTAATTTCATTGATGAGCAGTTCAATTTGTTATTAAAGTAAGCCAGATTAAATAAAGCAAATAAGAAACAGGTTTAATTTTTCTTGCATGCTTCAAACAAAATACAGATACTTTATTTTATTGTAAAGAATTATTTAGAAAAAATTAATCAGAATTCAAATAAAATCTAATAAATAAAAAGGATTAAATGTTTTGTTTTGTTTTGTTTTAATTAAAAATTATTTCTTAGAAATTTTTATTAAATTAAGAATTAAATCACGAAACTAAAAGGATATTTAATCAAAAGATAAAAATATTTTAAGGAATATTAAAAATCAATCGATTAAGAATTTGAATTAACCTAGAAGACTATCGAAATAGGTAAACATAATACACAAATTTTTTAGATAGAATATAAATATTATGTTTCAATTTTATATTAAAAAGTTATATTTAATTTAATTAGCACCATCAATTTGAATTAACAATTATCAACTAGTAATTTTTAATCAATATTTAAAAAAAAATCTAAAATTTTTACAAAATTATTAATTATCTTAATTAATAAAAAATATTTATTTAAAGCTCGTAAAAAACAGCGAAATTTTGAATGTACAAAAACTAATTGATTTTTAATAAAATAATCTAGCATAGAAAATAAACAAAAGAATAATATTAATATGACTTTTGTCTAATTTTTATAATATTGTATTTAATTTCAAGAATTTAAAGATTTATCCAAAAAAAAAAATTTTATAAATTGTTATTGAAAATATTCATTTTAAAAATTTTTCATCACAATTTAATAAATATATTAAAAATTCATAATCAGATAAATCTTTAATTTAATTAATATTATTATTACATTTTTTTTCATTAATTTTTAAACCTTTTTTCGGAAGAAAACTTTACTATTTTGTTGACTGCAAGTTGTAATTTTTAATGTGGCTGTTCCTAGTGTAGGCTTTCCTAATTGCTATATTGTCTGCAAATAAAGCAAATTCTACTAAATTTTGAGAGTATTTTCTCAATATTGTTCATAAAAATCTTCAATAGTAGAAGCGATAGCGGGACCCAATTTGTAATTTTGGTTACTTCAGCTTTAATATAAAATTAAGCTTTTAATTTGAACTAGAAAATTTCTCTCTTTTAAGAATGACCCATAGTCTGATTTTCTTTGGACATTTGAACTTGCTTTATCAAATGCTTTCTCTATATCAAATATTACAATACTGATATGCAGCTTTTTTTTAATCCACTTTTAGTCGATTCTATAATTTCAAAACTGTGTAAGATTATTTTTTCTAAATCCGGATTGGTTTGGATGAATTACTTTACTTTTTTCAGCACATGCGCATAGACAAGTATTTATTATCTTTTCTAGTAGCCTTCTAATAGTGCTTAGAATCGAGATAGGCGGATAAGATGTAAGTAGGCCTTGATTTAGTTTTTTTTTTGTTTAAGAACAAATATTGTCCTCCTTTATTTTATGTATTACAGAACCATGATTCGTGGAAAGCGTTGAAGTCGCCTAGAATAAAGATATCAGTTTATTTATAAAAATTTTTAAGAATTCATAGGTTGATTTACTTTTAGGATGAGCATATATGTTTAAGAGTTGCAATTTACGGTTGATGTTGAGTTGAACTAATTTCTTGGAGGGATTCTAAATGGTTTTTCAATTTGTTTTTCGAGATCTGCAATGTTCTCTTTTGATTTCTTTTTTTCCTTACAGTGTAGATTCGGGAACTAAAAACCAACGGGAAAAATTGGAAGGAGAAGTAAGATTTGCAACGAAGAAAGATTTGAAAATTTAAATTTCTGACAGCTTTCAAAATTTCAATATTTTCAATTTTTTTTAAATAAAAATGATGATTTAGTTAGTTACATTATTCTTAAATTAATAAATACCAAACTAAAAATAAATTTTCTAAACTTAAATTAATTTAAGCAATAAAATCTCAGGTGATTGTGTCCTCTTTATTGGCATCAAAAGTTAATATGAGACTAAGTTCAATTAAAATTTAATAATATTCAGTATCAAAATAATAATAGCCAATAAGCAAATATAAATATAGATCTATTAGAATTATCTTTATATCTTTAAAAAAAAATTTATTATAAAATACTTAAAAAAAATTATATTAAAATTAAAAAAAAACGGTCGGGTATTTGAATTAATAGACTTTAAATTTTATAATTATTTAGGTTACTAATTTAATCAAGGTTATAATATTTTTTGTTTAATTTCCATATATTTTTTTTTAAAGTTATCGAGCTTTTAACGCTTTAAAAGTAATTATATTATCTTTTATTTGCTCTAATTGAATTTTTTTTTCAATTAATAATGTAACGACTTTGGCGCTTACTAAATGAGATTTTAAATATTTCAAATAGCCAAAAATCAAAAACAATAAAAATATATGAAAATTAAACAAAATGAATTTTTGGTATTAGATTAATAAAAAAAAATTAAATTAATTTATCAAAGATTCAAAGAATCAATTTTCGTATTTATAAATTCCTATTGAAAAAAAAAAATCAAAAAAAAAAAATATTTAATTTAATTAGGCATTTCTATTATTTTTTCTTTTGGTTGGTTATTATTATTGTTGTTATTGTTAGTTTGAATATTTGTTTGGTTCGTTTGACCACAACATGTATTTTGATTACAAACTTTTTTACATTCCAAAATGCAATTTTTATTATTTAGTTCATCTTCAAATTCTGTGAATTCTGGTTGTATTGTAGTTGAATGAATTCCACGCTTATGAAACAAATCTTTAAGATCTATTGCTATCCTCATATATTCAGCTGAATTATGACATGTAACATGAGCAGTAGCGATTATTTTATTACCAGATAATTTCCATACATGTAATTCGTGTACTGCTAAAACTCCATTTATCTAAATAAATTAATTTTTTATTAAATAGAAACAATTGTTTTAATTTAATTTAATTTAATTTGAAAAAAAAATACTTTTTGAACTATTTCTCCTTTTAACTGTTCAACTTCAATTTCTTTAGGTACAGTTTGTAAAAGTATTAAAGCTGATTCTTTCACTTTAATAAAATTAATTAAATTTATTAAGTTTATTAAATAATTTATTCAATCTTTGTAAAATTCATTTTAATTTTTATTTAATAAGTTAAATTATATGAATATATACCAGCGGTAGAACATACCAAACATGGTAATTAATATTCATTTATAGAAAAATTTTATACTTTCTAAAATTATACTGGTACATTTAATTTTAATTAAAAAAATTTCACAAAGAAATATTCATTTAATTGTTTTAGAATTAATTATTTACACAATGGTATCGTCGATAGAAGAATTAAACAAACAAAAGCTAAACTTAATAATGGATCTATATAAACTATAATTGTTCTTGGTATATTTAACTGATTTTGATAGATATTTAATAATGCGCTAATAATTACTATTATAGAACCTAATGCATCAGCCATAACATGCAAAAAAACCGCTCTCATATTCATGTTTGCTTCTTTAGCTAAAAAATATTTTTTTTTTTTTTAGTAGTAAAAAATTATTCTAGCTTTATTACTAAATAATATTTACATAAAATATGACATTTTGCAGTTTTGACTTTTTTTTCTTTATTTTCATTAATTTTCTGACTCTTTTCATTAAACAATTCAAAATTTTCATCTGATTCTTCATCTTCATCAGTGACAGCAGGTAAATTGTGTGAATGTGCATGTCCAAATATAAATAAGCCTAACAAATTAATTCCTAAGCCAATTGAACCAACAATTAACAATAAATGTGCATCTTTTATTGATTTTTCTTCAAATAGACGTTCTATAGCTTCAATAGATATTCCTATACATAACGACACTAAAAATACTGAATTAATCAAAGCACCCAAAATTTCTGCTCTAACCCATCCAAACGTATTTTTGTTTGTTTTTTTCTGAGAAATAATTAAAGAAAATAAACCTATTACTAATGCTAACGCATCGGATAACATATGAAAACTATCTGTTGTTAATGCAATCGATTTTGTTATTTGACCTGCAATAAGTTCAACAACAAAAAATGAAAAAGTCATTACTAACATGCACGTTAGTCTCATTTTGTTCGTCATAGTAAAACAACCACAAAACTTCTCAGAATGATTATGTGAGTGATTATGTCCATGTGAATGTCCATGTCCGTGTCCATGTCCATCTTCATGTCCGTGTCCGTGTCCGTGCCCATGTCCATGTCCATGATTGTTACCATGATCGTTATTTTTATTTTTTTCTTTATTAAATAATCCCATAACTTGTATAAATTGTATAAATTGATTTTTTAAAAAATTTATTCTTAATAAATATTCATTTTCTAGTATTTAAAAAAAAAAAATTTTAATTTTATTTGATCACTAACTATAAAAAAAAAATAACAATAACAATAATAATAATAATATAAAAATTTTTTAAATATTTGCAGTCTTTGTTTTATCTTTTCTTTAGTTTAAAAACGCTTTATTATTTTAAAAGTTAATATATTTTTTAAATTTTAATTACCATAAGAAATTAAAGACTTTTTTTTAAAATAATTTTAAAGAAAAATTTGATACTTATAAAAAATAATGCTTATGCTTGAAAAAAAAAATAAATTATAATAATCAAAAAATACTTTTGTGTTAACAAATAGCAAAATTTTAGTAAAATGCAGAGTGTATTATAACTTTAATGATAAAAAAAAAAACAAAAAACATCGTTTATCTTAAAAGATTATAAAATAAATGATAAGAAATAAACTTTTGTTATTGTGACTTATAAAATGAAAATTACATTTATTAAATCAATTCAACAAAAATAAATACAATCTTTAATAATTTTATTAATTAGAAAAAACAAATAAAAGCCAATTTTTTATATTTAAAAAAAAGATCATCATTGTTCTAAAATAATTCGCAATTATTAAACAAATTAAAAATAAAACTAAGATAATTTATATTTAAGATATAAATTATTTTTAAACAATTATATATTTAAGCCAACAATTATAATTAAACTATAAGCAATTGATTAACCACATATAAAAATATTTTATTTAGAATATTTTATATTAAAAAAGTTTTTTTCGACATGAAAAATTTTTGAAAAAATCGTAAAAATAGAAATATGAAAAAAAGATTATTGCTTAAAAATAAAAATAGTTAAGTTTCATGTCTTAAAAATTTACTTAAAATTATGTTCAAGAGTAATCCAAAATTAAGCATTGATTAGAATCAGATTTACCATTGTAATCTTGTGCGAGCTATTATTGTAATTGTTTTTTAATAATTATCTCAAATTGTAGTTTAAAAAACATTTTTCTACTTTGGCGGCTTAGTTTAAAAACCTGAAGATTTTTGTTAATTCTAGAAGAGATTTTTTAAATAAAATTTCCAATATTTAATTGAAAATGAATTAATTATGAAAAAAAACTTTCGATTTAAAAAAAAAATAATGTAAAATTATAAACTTTTGATCAAAAAAAAATTTATTGGTTTTAAATAAAAGTATAAGTTAATGTCTAATGAATTCTAAATAATAAACTAATTAAAATTTTAAAAATAAAATAAAGTTTTAATTAAAATCTAAAACAAATTTGTGATTCGTACAAAACACGTAAAATAAATTATAATATAATACAAAGCTGCGACACCGGGATCACTCGCCATTGCTTAAAAAAATATTTCTTTATCTATATAATAACTTTAATAAAAATAATTAAAAAAAAAAAAAAAACTAAACTATTTAATAAAAAAATAAAATTTAAATATTAAAAAAGCAATTTAACATGATTAATGTGAAAAATAAATAAATTAATGATTTAATGGTCGTCTAAAATTTTCACCAGCATATCTAGCATCAGAACCAAGTTCTTGTTCAATTCTAAGTAATTGATTGTATTTAGCTAAACGTTCTGATCTGCATGGTGCACCTGTTTTAATTTGTCCAGTGCCAAGACCAACTACCAAATCAGCAATAAATGAATCTTCTGTTTCACCAGAACGATGACTAACCATAACACCCCAGCCATTTGATTGAGCTAATTGACATGCTTGTATTGATTCAGTTACAGAACCAATTTGATTTACTTTTAATAATAAACAATTGCATGCTTTATGTTCTATAGCTGAGCGTATACGTTCAGTATTAGTTACAGTCAAATCATCACCAACTAATTGTATATTTGTTTGTGAATGAAATTTAGTCCATGCAGACCAATCATCTTGTTCAAATGCATCTTCAATAGATACTACTGGATAATTTTTAATCATATCTAGATAAATATTTGCTAATTCATCTGAACTAACTATTAATGATTGATTTGGTTCTTTTGATTTAAAATCTAAATTATATTTTCCATTTTCATAAAATTCACTAGCAGCAACATCCATGCCAATTTTAACTTTACCAGTATAACCAGCTTTTTCAATAGCTACTTTTAATAATTCCAAGCCTTCCATATTATCTTGAATATTTGGTGCAAAACCACCTTCATCACCAACATTACATGCATCTAAACCATATTTTGATTTAATTACACTTTTTAAATTATGATAGATTTCAGAACCCATTCGCATAGCATCATGAAAATTAGATGCTCCAGTTGGTAATAACATAAATTCTTGCATAGCTAATTTATTACCAGCATGTGAACCACCATTGATAACATTAAATGCTGGTACTGGCATTATTATTTCTTTATGACCAGCCAAATTAGCTATATGTCTATATAATGCTAAATTATTTTCAGCAGCTCCTGCTTTACATACAGCTATTGAAACACCTAAAATAGCATTAGCTCCTAGTTTAGCTATTTTTTTTTTTTTTAAATTACATAAATTTAATAACATCATTTTTATAAAAAAATATTTACATTTGTTTTTTGTTCCATCTAAATTAAGCATAAATTGATCTATTTTCTCTTGTTCAGTTACATTAAAATTCTAATAATAAAATCAATAATAATATTCAATTATTATTTGAATTTTAATTTATTTTTTATTAATTAAAATACTTGAGCAATTAATGCTGGTGCTATTATTTCATTTACATTTCTAACTGCTTGATTAACACCTTTACCTAAATATTCTGTTTTTACATTGTCTCTTAATTCTAATGCTTCATGAATACCAGTTGATGCTCCACTTGGTACGCCAGCTCTAAATAAACCTTTGTCTGTAAATAAATCTACTTCTACAGTTGGATTACCACGACTATCATAAATAGCACGAGCTTGTATTCTTTTTATAGACATTTTTTCTTTTTTTTTATTTCCTAAAATTAATTAGAAGCTTTTTAAAACTTCATGATATTTTTACAAAGCTTTTTCGATTTCTTTAAAAATAATTTTTTAAATAATAAAAAATACCATAATTATGTTTTTAATGTATATTTTATGTTTTATCGATTTTTTTCTTTTCTATTACATAACATTTTTATTTATATATAATTTTATACCTTCATAATTTTAAAACTAATACAATTTAAAAATATTAATAAATTTTAATAAAAATGTTTAAACTAGTACCATTTTTTTCTAAAATTTAAAAAAAACATTTGATATCTTCATTTAATATTTTAACACTACTTCAATCTTTGATATTTTATTCCATATTGATTTGGTTAGTTGGTCTTGGACTAATTAATATTTCTAAAATGTATAAATTAAGTTTTTTATATTAATTATCTGTTGACCGAGTTTAATAATTTTCTTAAAAATGTATTTATAATTTTTGAAATAAAAAAATTGCAATATTCTATAAATATTTCTGAAATATATAATTCTCATTTCTAACTCTTTCAATTTAATCAATCCTAAAAAATATTCTTATATTTGATGTAGTTAAAATTTTTTAAAAAATTTAAAAATTTAATGGATTTTATTTTGTTTTTAAAAAATTAATTTAATAACAATATCAACTTTTATTCGTTATTTAAGCTATTTACTTGAAATAACAAAATTTTTTTTTCAAATTGATTTTGTTATATTATTTTTAAACAACTTTTATAAAAAAAATTTCTTTCGTTTGAGTCTAAACATTTTCTATTTTTTATTAAGTTACGATAATAATGGTTAACACAATCAAACAATTTTCAATTTAAAATATGAGAATTGAAAAAAAAAAATGTTACATAATAGTTTTTTATTTTTGAGGGTTAAATTACGTAATCAAGGCAAATTTAAAAAATTTTTTTTTGAATAAAACTAATAATTATAATAATAGGTTTAATTATGATTGCAAACTTAATAGAAAATTTATATTTGAATTTAAATTAAAAATATTATTTTTTTTTGGGCTAATGATGTAAAAAATATTAATTAATTTAAATTTTAATAAATTATGATGATTTCTTTTCAAAAACAAGATTTTATATTAACATTAGTTAATAAATATAAATATCAACATGCATCAAAAATCAATAGTTTTATTATTTAACTAAGTTTTCTTTTAAAAAATTTACTGGTTTATTTATTTAAAAATTTATTAAAAGCTTCAAAGTTATCGGAGAAACTGTTTACTATATATACTATTGAAAATGTACCCTAGACGCAAATATTTTTAACTTGAAATTTTGTTTGAATAGGAAAATAAGTTTTTATATTCAGCTATAAGCTAAATTAATATCGGTCAAAAATTATCTTATCCTTTTCTTTCAATGTTACAATAATAAGCTTTAAGTTTATTTATAATAGGGAACGATTATAAATAAACTTAAACTTCAAATTACTTTGTATTTGAAATCTATACGGTACGTCTTTCTTGATTTATCATTTGTTTCAAGATTTGAATTTGCAGAATCAAAATTAATTTGAATTTCTTGGCTCTTTTTTTTTTAAAAGAAAAAGAAATTTTTTAAAAAATAAAAAATTTAAACGATATGTTTTAAAATCCAAACTAGTTTGCAAAACAAATTTTTTTTTTTTAGATTTCTATAAAAAATTTTTAAAACCTTTTTCTTAAGACTCAATTTTTAGTGCCGCATCAAAAACTAAGAATTTAAATTTTTATAATAAAAAATCATTTTTTTATTTATTTTTAATTTTTTTAATTTTTGGTTTTTACTTTATTTTAAAAATGATTTTTGAATTTAATTATTTTGAATTCAACTATAAATATTACAAACAAGTAAAAGGCGTAGCTATGGGATGTAGATGTGGTCCATCGCTCGCCAATATTTATGTATATATACTTGAAAAACATTGGCAGATTTATTGATGATATTTGGATTGTATCAAACACTAAGATTAATCTAGATACTTTTAAAAAAACATTTATATATTTAAAATTAAACATTAATAGTGATGAAGAAGTAGATTTTTTAGATCTTTTGATATCTTATGATGTTTTTTTATGTAAATTAAAATTTAAATTATTTATTAAACCGACAAATAATGGCACATATTTATTACCAAAATCAAATCATCCATCTCATATTTTCAGCAACATCCCTTACGGTTTACTAGAGTTAAAAAAATTTGTACTAATTTTATAGATTATCTTTATTTTTCTTTTAAAATTATATTATCTTTATTAAAAAGAAATTATGATTTTAATTTTATATGTACAATATCTCATAAGGTACATAATTTAGAAAGATTGGAATTGTTACCTTATAAAACAAAGAATAATTATTTAAAAATTAATTGTATTAAATCATGTTTAACCTTCAATAAAGACTTATATTTTCTTAAAGATGTTATAAGCAATGAATTTAATAATCTTTTTGAAGATTATAGACTTAATTTATTTTTTATTTAGAATTGATCTCCTAAAGAAGGCTTTTTTTAGTCGAAATAGGCCTATCGGGTTCATACTAATATAATATAATATAATAAAATTAATAATTTAATAAAAATTTATATTTTTCTTATTTATGATCAAGACTGTGAATCAGTAGATCGTTTTAAAAATCAAATCAAAAATATGCATTTTGAAAATGTGTCATGGAGTTTTGATGCAGTTAATAGACTAAGTGATGTGGATAAGCATGTCTACAATTGCAAATATGCAAAAAAAGGGTGTTAAAAAACTGTATATATGGAAGTTAAAAAAAAACGAAAATTCTGATTGTATCTTTATATCTGATAATAACCACATCAATCATCTATTATAATGTATAGAAGAAAACAGTTCTGTGCCTTTGGATATCAAAAATGGTGTGAAGAGCATTATACCATCCCAGAAGATGACGATGTTGTATTTTTTGGAAAATACGAGTATTCTGCATTACCAACTCAAATGTGTAGGGTATTTTTGACAAAAAATCGAATAATAAAGATAGCTGATAAAAGTGAACATCCATTGAGTGATGCTACCTACAAATTAACTTAAGAAAACTTTCATAAAATTATCACAGGTGGATCTACTGACCGAAACAAAAATTTTGATCCATATGGTATTGCATTAACAAGAAACCGAGGACGATTTTAAATTTTACTTCTTGTCTGTAAAAGAAACTTACCAACGCTGTTTTAATGATTATGTAAATTTTACAATTTTAATAATTGACAATGCTCATGCCATCAAAAATGGTTTCAAAAAGGTTTTTGATTACATCATATGTGTATGAACTCGGACAATCAAGATAAATACTTGTTTCATCCATATTTACAACTTTAGCCAAATTGAATCAGCTTTAATGTAGCCTATATAAGATAACAAATATTAAATTAAATTTAAAATTATTATATTTCTAAAATTAACTAATAGTAAAAAAAATGGTAAATGAAAATCTTCAAAGATTGAAATACTAATTTGATAATTTTAATGAATGAAGCAATTTTAATATAGTATAGAATATTTTGAATAATGTTTATGTTGTAAGCGGTAATCATCACCCTCCTACTCTTACCCGGGCTTGGGACCGGCAGTGGCGTAGTTATGATGATATTACGGCTACATACTCTCAATAAGAACGGGGGACGTTCAGCACAAATAACAACCACTCATCTGAGCCGAAGCTGCAAACTCGATCATTATTTGGCATATAGCTTGGAACCCCAAACCAAGCGCCTAATTTGACTTTACCTTGCCTTATTAAGAGTATGTGCAAAGTGCCAGCGTTACAAAACAAGCTCCCGCGATCGTTCCCAACCTACTATACTCCGTGATGGTCAAAGCCAGCGGCACAGACGTACGACAGGATTTGAGATAAGGCCCGTAGACCTCACCACCCGTAATGTACCACACTTTGCATAATACCACCACCCCTCCTACTTTACCCGGGCTTGGGACCGGCCTTGGCGTAGTTAGTGGCTTTTTTAAATAATAAAATTTTTTATTTTTAAATCTTTAATAAAAAAATATACAAATATTACAAAATCTGAACTTTAACATAACTCATTCAATTTTTAAGCTCCAGAAATGCCTAATATCTTATATTGTAGATAATATTCTATTTTTATAATATTAAGATAAAGAAATTAATAAATTACTTATGATTTCAACTATAAAATTCTTCAAAGATTGAAATACTAATTTTGGGCTTGGGACCGGCCTTGGCGTACTTGTTGGCTTTTTTTAAAATAAAATTTGAAATTTAAATTTGTTGAGATTTAACTTAATTTTAAAACACTATATTTCTCTAGATTTTAACTAAATTGCTTTTTAAATTGTCGTTCTGGAGTCTGTTGGAATTGTACACGACTCGAAAAATATCTTTTTAAACTTTGTTTTATTCAATTTCTTATTTATTTAATATTAAAAATTATTGTAATTTTAAAAAATTTTATCTTTTATAAAATTTTTTATTTTATATATATTTTTTTTTTTTTTTAGACTCTGATGAAGACTTTCTAAAGTCGAAACTAGTTAGTTAAATATATTAATAATAATATATATAAAAAATTATTTTTTTTTTTGTAATTTTTATTTTTATATTTTTTACAAATTAATAAAAATTTTTTGTTTTTATTTAAAAAAAAAAAAAAAAAAACTATCTTTTATTTTTTATTCAAACAAATCGAACAAAAAATACACTAAACTTCTAAACAAATGTCAAATAATGATAGATTTTGCAGCTTCGGCTCAGATGAGTTGTTGTTATATTTTCTGAACGTCCCTCGTTCTTATTAGGAGTATGTAGCCATAATATCATCATATTTACGCCACTTCCGGTCCAAAAAAGCTTGTATTATATATCTCGTTTCTAACCGACTTGTACTTCTTTTTATAAAGTTCTTATATAATCATTTTTCCTACTTTCTGAAAGATTTTGTATAAAAAATAGTTATGGAAATTATCTTTGCAATTGTATTTTAGGAAAATAGATACATGATGAACAATAAATAAGATTTTATAAGTTTTGTTTTTTTTTGTTGTTGTTCTAAAATTGAAGCTTTGGAAAGCCAACCATCACGAGAAAAATAAACACTGAACAAACAACGTTCTCCACTAAATTGATCTCAAATCTGCAACAATCGAAAATTATCAAACATCAAAACTTCATCCTCTTTTAAACTTAACCTAAATTCATTTTGTTCAGCTTCTTAATGCTTTGTAAAATAGTTTTTTAATTGATAAATTAAATGAACCAAATTGAACTTGTTGTATGGATTAAATCAAAATAATTTAAATTTGAAAAATTTAATTTTTAAATTTTAAAACCTTATTTGATATAAATCTTTTATTTCGTGTACTTTTTTGCTCGAATACCAACAAATATCTGGACCAAATACAATAAAACAATGTGAGTCGCAATGTAACCCAGTTTGGACTAAATCTTTTAGTTGCAACTTAACATAACCACCACCACAGTCGATACTTTGGAATTTTTTTTAACTCAATCGACTTTTTAATATTTTTGTCTTCAATTATAAAATTACATTTTTTAATTCAATTTATTTTAATCAAGTGTTGACATATTTAAATATTAAAATTATTAGATTTTTTTTACTCTTATTTGTCTAAGTATAGGTTTATCTATAACCAATGAAGCCAAATCTTTAATATAATTATCTGATCAGTAACCATTAGGCAAATATTTATTCGACCAGAACCAAACATCATCTAGTTTAGAAATATCAGCAAAACTTTTTGAATATTTATTAATACCAAACAAAGTCTTTAAATTATTTTGATATTTATAAGAATTGAGATATTAATTTGTATACGAGACAATTATTAAAATAACCAAAAAGAAAAAGTAAATGAATATTTTTCTTATAATCATAACAGCTTTTTTTTCTTTTTTCATTTTTATCATTTTCACTTATGTAATAATTAAATGAATTAGTTCTTTAATCATTTATTTTAGATATTTTTGATCTATTTTTTAAATGAAATTTTTCATTATCTAAAATTATCTCTTTTTTTATTTTTTTATTCGACTGATTATCTTCCTTATCATCATTGTCTTCATCAAAATTAGTAAAATTATCCAAATTAAGAATAAACAACCCAATAAAATAGTTTACAAAGAAATCTATTAGATATTTATTTTGTTATATTTATTTAAAAAAATAAAATTTTAATTTTAAATAAAAAATTTACTTGAATAGGTTGACTTATAAAAAATGATGTTAATATTGAAATCCGCATCAAAAACTAAGAACTTAAATTTTTATAATAAAAAATCATTTTTTTATTTATTTTTAATTTTTTTAAATTAAATTTTTTTTTTGGTTTTTAACCCGGCATCTAAACCCAAAAACTAAATATGGTAACTTTCAATTTAATTTTTTATTTTAGATATAAGCGTACCCTTAAGTTAGGTTTTTTAAATATTAATGCTGCTTTAAGTTAAAGTTTTTGGGTTAAAACGTCGGGCTAAAACTTGAATTCTCGGTTAGTTATGCGCGCATCAATAGGTAGCCGATTTTAACATGGAATCGATGGTAACTGATGCACGCATTAATATAATAAATAATAAATATAATAAATTTTTTGGTGAGAACAAAAAACATTTACAATATTATTAATGTAAATTTTTCTGTCTATATTTATTTATTTATTTTAAACTATTTAGAAATGAGCAACGAAAACTTATGAACAAAAAAAAAGATAAACTAACAAAACTCCTAAACTATACATACAAGGACAAGATAAAATTTTGGAAGATAATAAAAAAAACTAGGAAGCAGAAAGCTAAAACAGAGCTTCAAATTGATCTACTGGAAACAAATTTTAAACAACTATTTAATGATAAAATTATTAACACTGATGAAAAACATAACGAAAATCTGAAACAAACTGAGAGAGACCTGACGAACTATGAAACAAAAATAATAGAAATAGAGGAGCCATATTCCATATGTAAAGACAGTATCAGAAAGATACTAAAAGAATTACCGAATGGTAAAAGCGTTGGCTTTAGTGATGCACAAAATGAAATGTATAAATATGGACAAAGCGAAACTCTAATTGATCCAGACAATTACACGCAAAATTTTTTGAGTTTGCGTGTGATTTGAGTGAGTGTCACTTAGACTCAAACTCACACTCAAACACGCAAATCTTTTGCGTGGAAAACTCAAACTCACACTCAAAATCAAATTTTTTGAGTGAAAAATTTCAAAATTTTTTTATTTATTTCATTTTTAATTTTTTTTTAAACTAATTTTTAATAAATTTATGAATAAAATCTTAAAATTTTTTGTAAAATTTTATCTTTTTCAATTAAAAATTAAAATTTAAACCTTACAAATATTTTTTAAATATCAAATATTTATTTAAACTAAATTTTTATGAAATTTGCATGGTAAGGTTAGTAATTTTGTAGATTTAAGTTTATGAATAGCTTTTTTACACAAGTTCGAATTTTCTTTCCTGAAAATTTTTAAGGAAATAAAAAGAATAATTCCAATTCTTCTTCTTGATCTTTTTGGTTATAAAAAAAGTTTTTAAAAACAGCTTTTAACGATCCTAATCCATTTGTTAGAATATTTTCACAATAACTTTTCGTAAGCCATACATCTACTTTTGCCAAATTTAAAACTGTTGAAGCCTAAAAAAAAAATTATTTATTTATTTATTTATATTATTATGTTCGTCTCTTTGATTTAATTCAAACCAGGCTGTAAGCATTGTGTTCCTCGGAGGTTTTTGGGCTATTTGATCAATATTTTAAGCTCGAAAATCTGATTTTGTCGACTTTCAAGATGAATTAGAAGACGTGTAATTGAATGTCACATTTAGATTATCATTTTCTGTTCTTTCAATATCAACGTTAGGTAAAACATCATAATTATCTATTTGATGTTCAATTTGTTCATAGTTTTGATCTTGATCCAAATTTAAATCTTCATTATTATTAAGATTATATTTGTTTGGTTGAACAATACGTAAGCGATGCTCTCTAACATTAACAAAATCATTCCCTATGTGAGTATAGTCCATAATATACTTCAAAGAATTGAGTAAAGCAACAATTTCTACATTAATGTGGAATTTGAATGTTTTTAAGAGCTTTGGATCGTATGGTATTATGTATCTATTGTCAAGAATATAATTACGTCTCAAAAATGTGCGCCCATTTTCTCTTCTTCTATATAATGGATAGTCATTTCTATAAAATGGATGTCAATAATGGTTTTAGGTTGAAAATTTTTTTGAAATCCTTTATCTAACGATTTCCAAACCTTTTCATACATGGACTACCAGCAAAACAATGACCATGTTCCATTAACCAAATCATAAAGCTTTAGATCTTAAACCGAATCAAGAATTTCAGCACTTATAATTTCATTTTATCTCTATCAGACAACCAAAAAATACAATAATTGTGTGGAAGTCCCTAGTTTGATATTCAGGTGTAACCACATGGGCCACAGTTACACCAAATCTATGATTTGAATTCGTCTCTTCTAGAAATTTATTAAATCTTTTTATTTCTTTAAAAATTTTCAGGAAAGAAAATTCGAACTTGTGTAAAAAAGCTATTCATAAACTTAAATCTACAAATTTACTAACCTTACCATGCAAATTTCATAAAAATTTAGTTTAAATAAATATTTGATATTTAAAAAATATTTGTAAGGTTTAAATTTTAATTTTTAATTGAAAAAGATAAAATTTTACAAAAAATTTTAAGATTTTATTCATAAATTTATTAAAAATTAGTTTAAAAAAAAATTAAAAATGAAATAAATAAAAAAATTTTGAAATTTTTCACTCAAAAAATTTGATTTTGAGTGTGAGTTTGAGTTTTCCACGCAAAAGATTTGCGTGTTTGAGTGTGAGTTTGAGTCTAAGTGACACTCACTCAAATCACACGCAAACTCACGTTTTTTTGCATGAAATTGTCTGAATTGATCTAATTAAACTCATAATGGAAAAAATATTTCAATTTGGCATATTACCTAAATTTTTTAATATTGGAATAATTAAACCAATAATCAAAGATGAGAAAAAATCACTAAACGACCTAAACAATATCCGACCGATCAAAATATCTGATACAATTTCCAATATCTTTGAAAAGATAATACTTAATGAGATTGAAAAAACACATCAAGACTCTGACAAACAATTTGGATTTAGGAAAAATAGCTCATGCTCTCATGCGGTCTTTGCAGTAAAAGAGACCATAAACTATTGTACTAAAAGAAATAAAAGAGTATATAGTTGTGTCATTGATGCCAGTAAAGCCTTTGACAAGGTAAATAGGAAAATACTGTTTAAAAAGCTGATCAAAAAAATACATCCTCAAATATGGAGATGTTTAAAGAAATATTATGACGACTCAGCAGCCATAGTTAAAAATGAAAATGAAATAAGCAAGCTCTTTAAGACAACAGTTGGAGTTAAACAAGGAGGCCCACTTTCACCCAAACTGTTCTCGATATATGTAGAAGATCTGATAGAAGAACTAGAAAAGGAAACAATAGGAACCAAAGTACATGATATATTCACAGGTATTATAATGTATGCTGATGACATCTTACTTCTTGCTACGAACTTAAAGGAGCTTCAAAAATCAATAAGAATTTGCGAAAAATATGGCTAAGAACAAGAAATCAAGTTTAACCCGGAAAAGACCCAATTTATTATATTTGGTAAAAAAACTAAAGCAGAAAAACTAATTTTGCCGAAAATGTACGACCAGGAAATCAGAATGGTTGATAAAATTAAATACTTGGGAATAATCCTAAATAAAATGAACAATGATAAGGACAATGTTGAAATGAGAATCAAATCAGCAATTAAAGCCTCAACTTTGATCAGGAACATACAATGTGAAAACAGAAACTTAGCAATAAAAATAAAAATACATCTCTACAAAGCCTTTGTAAAACCAATACTTATGTACGGATTAGAAAACTTCGTTCTTACTAAAAGGCAACTAAGAAAGATACAAACAACAGAAGGAACAATTATTAAGAAAATGCTAAATCTACGAAAAAACTCACGCACAACAAATCTCCTAATTGCTCTTGGACTAGATAAAACAGAAACTAATCTAATTAAAAGAAAACTTGGCTTCCTTCATAGAATTTGGCTAAACAACACGACTAAAGAAATTCTAAAAGAAATAGAAAGAAATGAAAAAGAAACGAAAAATATGAGTAGAAAATCGATCGTTAAAGAAATAGTAGAAAACGTTAATCTCGCAGAACTCAATACGACTGAAATTTTCTCAGAAATAAGAAAGAAGGAATTGAAACAAATTGAACCTAATGGAATTAGTGACTCGATTAAAACTTGCCTAGAGAATATAAAAGACCCTTCCTATCAAAAAATCTTAGCACAACTGGTGAAATCGCATTAGAAATAAAAATCAGTAATAAAATAATCATATTACCTGTAATCATCTCATCTGAGCATTTAAAAACACGGAAAAACGAATCATTAAGTTTTAAAAATAATCTAAAATAATCTAAAATAATTATTTATTTTAAAAAAAAAAAAAAAAAAAAAAATAATAATAATAATAATAATTTTATGAAGCAAATAATAAACATTAAAACTGAATAATAAATCTGGGGACACCTATTATTATATAAATAAGAAAAATATTAATATCATACATGGAAAACTTAAATAACTTAACTTAACTTAACTTTTATTTATTTAATTCGCTATTCATTAAATTTTTATTTTTCTCATATTCTTTTCTTTTTATTTATTTTACTAACAATTTTTTTTCTTTAATATTACATCGCCTGATCAGGCGTTAATTGAAATAAATAAATAAATAATAAATCTTATCTTATTCATCCTATTAATTCTATAATGAATATAAAAAATGATAGATAATAGCAATTGAAAATGTTCAATAATAAATAAGTATCCATATCATAATTAACATCAATATAGTTTTTTTTTATTGATTCAAAGAAAATTTTAGTTTTTTTTGTTTACAAGGAAAAAAATGTTAAATACTTTGGAAGATATAGAATTTGAAATTCATTCAAAAGTTTTAATATAATTTGTTAAAATATTGGGTCTTATTAAGTTTTATAATTTTTAAAATAAATATTCAAATACATTATACAGTAGTAGGCTCAAAAAAAGATTTTGATTTTTAATTAAGTATAAAATAAAAATGTTTCATTTTGTTATATTTAATGATTTCAAAAAAAAATATAATTATGTTAAGGTTTATATAAAATTGGTTATGGGTGTGTAAATTAAAATTATTTAACATTGATAAAGATAAAAATAAACTCAAATAATATTTATTATTGGAAATAAGTTTATTTATAGAATAAAAAGTTATATTTAGAAAAAAACAAATTAATAATTTTGTTTCATTAATATTTTTTTATAATTTATATAAAAATAAAGAAAAGAACAAAAAATATAAAATTCTTAAAGCTGAAAGCTTTTTATTTCAAAAAATATTTTCAATTTTCAAAGCGTTAGTAAAAACAATAAAAATTTGAAATTTTCAATATTTATTTTTAAAGCATTCTGTTTGGGAGAATATTTTTACATAAATGTATATATATATATAAAATAAGCAGAAATAATTAATTATGTTAAAATGAACGCTATTTTGTATAAACATTAAAAAAACATATATTTTGGTAATATATAGAAAGAAAGAGTCGGTCTTAATTTTTTGAATAGCGTTAGTGCCAAATATATATTTTAATTTATTTAAAAAAAAATTTTTTTCTTATATTTAGTTATTTTTCAATTGTTTTGGCTTGAGTTGCTATAAATAGAATATATTTTTCTATAAAAAAAATTTTTATTTGAAAATTTGGAATTATTTTTTTGTTAATTTTTTTAAAATTGTATTTGTAATTTTAGAGTTAAAAAGTAATAAACTTAATTTAAAAAAAAACGAAAAAAATGTCTATAAAAAGAATACAAGCTCGTGCTATTTATGATAGTCGTGGTAATCCAACTGTAGAAGTAGATTTATTTACAGACAAAGGTTTATTTAGAGCTGGCGTACCAAGTGGAGCATCAACTGGTATTCATGAAGCATTAGAATTAAGAGACAATGTAAAAACAGAATATTTAGGTAAGGGTGTTAATCAAGCAGTTAGAAATGTAAATGAAATAATAGCACCAGCATTAATTGCTCAAGTATTTTAATTAATAAAAAATAAATTAAAATTCAAATAATAATTGAATATTATTATTGATTTTATTATTAGAATTTTAATGTAACTGAACAAGAGAAAATAGATCAATTTATGCTTAATTTAGATGGAACAAAAAACAAATGTAAATATTTTTTTATAAAAATGATGTTATTAAATTTATGTAATTTAAAAAAAAAAAAAATAGCTAAACTAGGAGCTAATGCTATTTTAGGTGTTTCAATAGCTGTATGTAAAGCAGGAGCTGCTGAAAATAATTTAGCATTATATAGACATATAGCTAATTTGGCTGGTCATAAAGAAATAATAATGCCAGTACCAGCATTTAATGTTATCAATGGTGGTTCACATGCTGGTAATAAATTAGCTATGCAAGAATTTATGTTATTACCAACTGGAGCATCTAATTTTCATGATGCTATGCGAATGGGTTCTGAAATCTATCATAATTTAAAAAGTGTAATTAAATCAAAATATGGTTTAGATGCATGTAATGTTGGTGATGAAGGTGGTTTTGCACCAAATATTCAAGATAATATGGAAGGCTTGGAATTATTAAAAGTAGCTATTGAAAAAGCTGGTTATACTGGTAAAGTTAAAATTGGCATGGATGTTGCTGCTAGTGAATTTTATGAAAATGGAAAATATAATTTAGATTTTAAATCAAAAGAACCAAATCAATCATTAATAGTTAGTTCAGATGAATTAGCAAATATTTATCTAGATATGATTAAAAATTATCCAGTAGTATCTATTGAAGATGCATTTGAGCAAGATGATTGGTCTGCATGGACTAAATTTCATTCACAAACAAATATACAATTAGTTGGTGATGATTTGACTGTAACTAATACTGAACGTATACGCTCAGCTATAGAACATAAAGCATGCAATTGTTTATTATTAAAAGTAAATCAAATTGGTTCTGTAACTGAATCAATACAAGCATGTCAATTAGCTCAATCAAATGGCTGGGGTGTTATGGTTAGTCATCGTTCTGGTGAAACAGAAGATTCATTTATTGCTGATTTGGTAGTTGGTCTTGGCACTGGACAAATTAAAACAGGTGCACCATGCAGATCAGAACGTTTAGCTAAATACAATCAATTACTTAGAATTGAACAAGAACTTGGTTCTGATGCTAGATATGCTGGTGAAAATTTTAGACGACCATTAAATCATTAATTTATTTATTTTTCACATTAATCATGTTAAATTGATTCTAAACTATTTTCATCTCGTATACATTATTTATACTCTCATTTAGATGTTTTTATTATTTGATTTTAGTTTATTTATAAAATATAGAGTTTAATACTGTGTTTAGATTTATCGAATTAATAAAATTTTAAATATTTGCAAATTTTGCTTTTTACAATTTTCCAAAATTTTAAATGCATTTAAGAGATATTTTATTTTAATTTAAAATTAATTTAATATGGTTTTTACTATAAATTTGAATTTAAAAAATCTTAAATTAATTCCTAATTATCTATTGTGAATATATTTACAATTTAGTATTAACTGAAAAAGTTTTTAACCTTTGTTTTATAAATTGTTATTTTAGAATTCCTTTGGCTCTTTGAAAAATGATCATTTAGTTATTTATATTTCGAGTCCTTATTTGATTTGAGTTACTTCCTTGCGGATCCTGAACAAGAATCAAGTGGGAATTTTGTTCAAGATCATAAGCTAGTTTAGACTGCTTTTCTGCTGGCAACATTCACAAGTATTTGTGAAAGCTGGATGGGTATAAGGCGCCAGGTGGTGATGGAATTAACCCTTACGTAATGAAAAGTTGCTCAACGTCATTTGCGTTCGAGTTAGAGAAAATTTATAAAGAGTCATTTATGGCAGGTAAACTGCCAGAGAAATGGAAAGAAGCAAACATAACTCCGTTGTTTAAAAAAGGAAGTAAAACTGAAGCGATAAATTATAGGCCAGTTTCGCTTACTTCAGTACCATGCAAGCTAATGGAGAGAATAATTAGGGATGCGATGATAGAGCACTTGGTCAAGTATGATTTAATAGTTAAAGAGCAGCATGGGTTTGTGATGAAAAGATCTTGTTTAACCAACTTGCTGGAGACATTAGATACAACTTCTGAAGCTATGAATCGTGGTTTTGCAGCAGTTATTGTTTTTATGGACTTTGCAAAAGCGTTTGACAAGGTTTCACATAGGGCTTTATTAGCAAAATGAAGAAAAATGCAAGTTTATGGTATTTAGCAATAAACTTTTCGAGATTGAACTCAAGTTGAATGGGAAATATATGTACAGAACCGAGAAAGAAAGAGATTTAGGTGTATTCATTTGTTCTAATTTAAAATGGAATTATCAAACTACGCTAGCAGCAAATAGAGCAAATTTCGTGCTTGGACAATTAACCAAATGCTTTAAATACTGGTCTGTAAAGACTTTCAGGAAGTTGTATGTTGCTTTCGTTCGACCACATCTAGAATATGCGATTAGTGCTTGGTGTCCGGTAGTCAAAAAAGACATAAAGATATTAGAAAGAGTTCAAAGAAGGGCAACGAAGCTGGTAAAAAGTATTAAAAGTGCGACGTATGAGAAAAGACTGGAAGCATTAGGACTGACAACTTTGGAAAAGAGGCGTGAAAGAGCTGATCTGATTGAATACTTTAAAATTTCTAATGGGCTTAGCGTTGTGAATTGGCATAACCCTAACAAGTTAATGAATTCCCTGTATTGTATTTTAGCTAGAGTTTTTATTTTTTTCTAATAATAAAACCAAAAAAATTCTACAATAATATTATTTTAATTTAATTTTTTTTTATCTTTTTATTTAAAAAAAGGATAGCTGAAAAATCGACATCACTCCATTTTTTGAAAAACTAACACCCGGGTGCTTATCAAGACGACACCCCAAACACCCCGAATTTTATTTTAAATTCTAATTCTACATAAAAAAAAGTAAGAAACACCAACTAATGAATGTTTCCATCTTTGCCAGTTTTCTTCAAAACTAATTAAAACAAACTAAAACATGCATAAAATTCAATTTTTTCTAAAATTTTAAAAAATAAGCAATAATAAATTAGCCTTAAACTGGAAAAAAAACTTAAATATGGGTACTATTCGAAAGCTCGTGAATAGATCTATAAGATAAAAATATTTTTTTTTAGTTTTCTTTTTAGCTTATTCGTAATCTACATTAAATTAGCAACATTTTTGTATATGGGAAAAAAAACTTAGAGATGATTTGTTCGTAAAGCACCTGGGCGTAAGTTTTTCAAAAAATGGGGTGATTGGATCTTGAAAGATCTTGTTTAAAAATCAATAAAAATAAAGAATATCATAACTATTTTCCCATTAGTTTCTTTTTTTCCTTTTAAAATTTTATGACGAAAAAAACATTGTTCCAGTTCCTGTATGATTTTCAAGGTAACATGATCCTTAACAATCCTGTACAGGAAATAGGAACTGGGTATGGTAAAAATTACAAAAATATAAGAAGTTTAAAGATTCACTTTATCTGATAAAAAGCAAATTGCTTAGTTGACAATAATAGCTAAAATAAATAAAAAATAGAAAAACAATGAAAATCCCAAGTTAAGTATAAAAAATTGAAAAAGACTTTGGTTCAATAAACATAAATTAATTAGGAAAAATTTTTTTTTTTAAATTTAGTTTCAACTGATTAATATTTTATTTTATTTTGCTATTAAAAATCAAAAATTTTTGATATGTTTAGAGGTTTTTTATTTTTGAAATTATTTAAAACCATGTTGAAAAATAAATTATTGAAAAATTAAATATTTTTTTCTTATTAAGATTATTATTCTCACTTAAGATAAAAATGAATGATGATACCAAATCGGAAACTGCATCCCAGCAAACAGCTAAACATAACACTGGAGCAGCTGATTTAGAAAAAGTAACAGATTATGCAGAAGAAAAAGAAATATCAGCAGGCAATTTAGACAATGCTATAAATGCGATCACAGACAAGCGTAAAAGAGATGCTGATTTAAAAGCTGAACTTGAGAAAAGATTAGCCAGTGTAAAAATTAAAAAAGAAGATTTAGAATTGATTTGTAACGAATTCGAAATTAGTAAAGCACGAGGTGAAAGAATCTTAAAAGAAAATAACGGAGATTTGAGATTAGCATTAACTGCTTTGGTTAATAGTTAATGCGGCGAATTTTTTAAATTAAAACATTTCAATTAATTAAAAAATAAACGTTTTATCTAAAACTTGTTTTTTTTTAAACATATTTTTGATATAAAAAATCAAAAAAATTATAGATCCAGGTTTTTAGTTGGATTATTTTAGTTTTTTTTTATTTGGTAAAATAAAAGCTTTCTTTTTGATTTAAAAAAAGACCGAAATGAGATTTAAAAGAAGATATTTTTGCGTCGAATTGAATTTTAAAGAAAATGATCTTAATTCAATTCAAAATAAAATAAAAATTAACAAACTAAAACATAATCAATTATCAGAAGAAATAACGAAATCAATTAGTAATTTTTACGGAGATTTAGGAGCTGCTGAAATGCTTCCATCTTTTAGCATTATATATTATAATTCAGCTACAAATTTAGCTATATTAAGAACAGCTCGAAATTTAGACAAAAAATTTCATAATTTATTAACATTCATAAAAAAAATCGATCTTTTTGACGTAACCATTAAAACTATTCACAAATCTGGAAGTATAAAAAAATGCAAACAATTTTTATTAAGTTATTGCAATGAAAAGTTATTTGTTTTGTATAAACAATTAAATTTTGAAAACAAAAATAACCAAAACGATAATAATGAAAACCAAATAATAACTGATGTTCTAGAAAAGCTTGTAGAAGCTTGTCAAGAAACTGATTTAAATTTCAATTAAATTTAAAATTAAAATTTTGAAAATTTTTTTTAAATGATGTAAATTTAAAGTTTTAAAATAACTATTAAACATTTAAATATTTTGGTTTAGCAAAATTAATTGCTTTTTGAATAAAATGATTCTTAAAACAAAATTCGGCTACTACTAAATCTGATAAACAAATATTCAAGATATTTTGCTTTTAGTTAATAATAATTAAAAAATAAATCCCCTTCATAATTGTTTGAATGTATATTTAAATAATAAAAGACTTAATTGGCTTTAAAAAAAAAAAATATCCAACAAATGCCAAAAAAAGAATCTAAATAAAAATATAATGGAGAAAAATTGATAATAACAATAATTCATTTTTTTTTTAAGATATTAATTTTATTATTTATTTAAATCCCATAGCACTTAATAACATATTAGCGTTATCACTAACATAAGCAACATTTGGAGATTGTGATAATTGATTAGCTATATCTTCGGCTGTTTCTATACGACGCAATTCAATCAAAGCTTTAGAAAAAATTTATTTTAATTTTTAAATAATTTAAATGGAATAAAAAATATTAATAATATTTATACCATCACCAACTTCGCTCAATGCCTTGGCTATTAATTCTGCTGCCTTTGAATCACCTTCAGCTGTAATAATAGCTGCTTTTTTTGATTGTTCAGCCTTTTAATTATTATTATTTAGAATATGTCATAAAATAATTATTTAAATAAAATTTTACTTTTTCGACTAAAAATCTAGCTTTTTCAGCTTCTTGTTGAGCTACTTGTTTAGCTTCAACTGCATTTGTAAATTCTTGTCCAAAAGTTAAATGAGTCTAATTAATTGTTTATTTTATTAATTTTGATTTTTCTTTTTTTTTTAAATACGAATAATTAGTATATTACTATAGAAATATCATCTAATATAAGACCAAATTGATTAGCTCTTTCAGTCAACATTTTGTTTATTTGTTGTGATACCATAGTACGTTGAGTAATCAATTCACTAGCATCAAATTGAGCCTTTTTTAAATTCGCTTAACTAATTAAAAAGATTATACTTTAGTTTGATATTCACTTACAACAACAGCTTTTAAAACTTCATTTATAATTGATGGCAAAACTCTTTCTTCATAGTCAAGACCCAAATTTGAGTATATATTAGGTAAAAATTCGGCTTTTGGTCTATACAATGTACGTAATGATATATTAACTGTTTGCAAATCTTTACTACCAGTTGATACAGCAACTGATCTTGGTCTAGTTCTTATATCAAAAAGAACTGGTCTATGTAACCAAGGTATCATGAAATGAGTTCCTTCACCAATTACATCTTGTTTAATACCTTGAAACCTATCGAAAATAACTGCTCTATGACCACCATCAACTAATCAAAATGTTTTATATTAAAATAAATTTTATAATTTTATTTTAATTATTTAAATAACCATTATAAAGCATTGAATTTGCAGCTCCGCCAACCAAAGCAATACCAACACCTAATCTTGTCAAAGCATTCATTAATTTTGACATTTTATTTTTCTTTGATTTTACCTTTTACTTTATCTAAACAAAGATTATTTTTCAAGTATAAAAATTTTTGGAAAAATTTAATTTCATTTTTTTTTTTTTAATATAAAGAAAACACACGCGCTGATTTCATATTTCATCATAAAACAAATTCAAAAAATAATTTTTATTTCTATAAATTTTATTTAAGACTAAATAAAACAAATAATATTTGAATGCAAAAAGAAAAATGCTAAACTAGTAGGATTTTTTGTTTTATAAATTTAGCTTAAGACTAAAAATGTCTTTTTTTTTTTTTTAATATAGAATATATATAAATCTCTAATTTATAAATTAACGTGCAAAAAACAACAAATATAAAAATTTTTTTATATTTATAAATATTTGAATTCAAAATTGAAAATAAATTTAAAAATTTTAATTAAAAAAATTTCCGAAAATGGAAATATCAGAAGAGCAACTTTTTGTATTAAATAAAAATAACAAATTCAATCAAGATGATTTTGATTTAAATGATAAATATTTACGTTTAAAAAAAAAATCAATTCGTAAATTGATTTCTTTGCCGCCAAAGTATTTAGGAAATTTAAGCAAAGGTATAGAAGATGCTATATTTAGAGCAAATCAAGAAATATTTAATGAGTAAGTTAATTTTTATTTTATTATGAATGTAATAAATTTATTATAAATTAAATATTAAATAATAAAGATTTGATGGTATTCCGATTGCAATTGGAAAAAAAACTCTTTTACAAAATGTTGGAACTAGCATTGATGATCATACATTTATTCAATTTTACGTTGATTTAGAATGTATTGTTTTCTCGCCAAAAATTGGTAGAAAAGTTAAAGCAGTTGTAAATAAAATTGGAGAAACATATTTAGGTTTTTTGACTAAAAAAAAAAAATAATTAAATTAAAGTTTTCATTTTAAAAATTAAATTATTTATTCATTTTTTAAGGATGTCTAATTTGTGATAGAATTAATGCTACTATTTTTAAAAAAGCAGTTAAAAATAATAAAAACACTTTTGAAAATATTCAAAACGAAGAAGAATATTTTGATAATCTAGAAAAACTTAATATTGGTGATAAAATATTAATTAAAATAAAAAATCTCAAACAAGATCAAAATAATTTGTTTATTACGGCTACTTTTGAAAAATTAATTTAAATATAAAATTAATAAACTATTTTAAAATAATTACAACCGCTTTTTTAGAAGAGACTAGCAATTTTTAATTTAAATAACTTAGTTTAATCAGTAATTTTTGAATTTAATATAAAATAATTTAGGTTTTTAAATAATTTAAAAGAATCATTTAAATGAATTAAAATGAGCTAATTGATTCATATTTTCTATTAAATTAATTTATTAAAAAAGTTAAGTTCCGAAATTGTGTAAAAAATCCGAATTTCTACAAGAATCAAGCACACTTTTTCGATTCTTTAATTAATTAAACTGTAATAAATTTTTTAATTACTATCTATTTGGTTATATCTCAAGCACAGATCCGGGCCTCTGAAAAAGGACTCGAGGACCCGGAATTTTCAAACCTCCTCAGAGCATGCCCTAAAGACGCATCACAATACAAATAACACAAATAGAAGAGAAAAAAATTTATTTTTTCTTCATCCAAGCCTAAAAAGTGAAGAACAATGTCCAGCTGGCCCTTATTTATTATCTTTTAATGCTTTAGATGAAATTGTATTATTCAGAACTCAATTACATCACCATATAAAAATTAATATAAGAAGCTTTTCAAATCAAGCAAAAATGATAAATTATGTGAATATAATTTGAGAAAGTCTATTTATGAAATTTTAAGAGATGAAGGAAATAAAATAAAAATATTTATAATAATGAAAATGAATATAAATCGAATATTCAAGTTTTCAAAGAAACAAAACTACTTCTAAGTTCTTCTAACTTCTAATTTAATAAAGTTTGTTTTTCATTAATTAAAAAAAAGATGTAGAAAATTTGGGTTTAACATGATCTACAACAACTCATACCACACTTGCTTCTGATCCATCTAGTTCTATTAGGAAGTCTTTTATTCAAGTTTTTGGTGATAAAAACTTATTAATAATGTTTTAGACTGTTGTTCGAAGAAGGGTATCAAAGCATTTAAAGTTGGTCGATTCTGATTTTCAAAATAATGTATTAGAAGACATAGGTGCGAGAGAGTTGACTAAAAGCAGTGAAATTTTTCCTAAAGCCATGAATCTTTTTTTTAAAAAAGGGTCATAAAAGAAAAAAAAAATTATAATGCTATATGACAAACAATGATTTGACTCTCATCAAAACTTATAGCTTCCAGTACATCAACTATAGTTGATGCAATTATTATAATAATTGCATTCAAATTTTTGTTTTGCTCATTAAGAAAATAATACACATAACGTGAACGCTAACTACTTTCAAGGTATTTTCTGATTTGCTTGAATTTAAGTGAGAATTGGTCAAAGAAGTTAGTAGTAATATACCTAAATCACATATGGCTAAAATTAAATATAAACTTAAATAAAATTAAATATAAACTTTATTAAAAATAACTGCCATATTAATAAATTATACTACCACGAAAAATTCAAGCCATTAAAAGCAATTTAAATTTCTTATAGCTAAATAATAAATTATAAATTTTTATAGTTATTGTTTATAAAAGTCAATAAATAATTTAAATCTTTTTTCTTGTTATATTTTCAACTTAAAATCTAGATTTTTTAGCTTCAACTGCATTTGTAAATTCTTGACCAAAAGTTAAATGAGTCTAATTAATTGTTTATTTTATTAATTTTGATTTTTCTTTTTTTTTTAAATACGAATAATTAGTATATTACTATAGAAATATCATCCAATATGAGACCAAATTGATTAGCTCTTTCAGTCAACATTTTGTTTATTTGTTGTGATACCATAGTACGTTGAGTAATCAATTCACTAGCATTAAATTGAGCCTTTTTTAAATCCAATTAACTAATTAAAAAGATATACTTTAGTTTGATATTCACTTACAACAACAGCTTTTAAAACTTCATTTATAATTGATGGCAAAACTCTTTCTTCATAGTCAAGACCCAAATTTGAGTATATATTGGGTAAAAATTCGGCTTTTGGTCTATACAATGTACGTAATGATATATTGACTGTTTGCAAATCTTTACTACGTGCTAATACATCAGCTGATCTTGTTCTAGCTCTTATATCAAAAATCATTGGTGCATGCAACCAAGGTATTTTAAAATGTATTCCTTCACCAATTACATCTTGTTTGATACCTTGAAATCTATCAAAAATAACTGCTCTATGGCCTTCACCAACTAAATAAAATATTATATACTCAAACAAAATTTTATATGTTTAAGTTTTTTTAAACCATAATAAATCATTGAATTTGTAGCTGCGCCAACTAAAGCAATACCAACACCGAATTTTGTCAAAGTAATAATTTTTTTTGACATTTAATTTTACTTTGGTTTGACTCTTTTTTTTATTTAAGATAATTTATCTAAGCAAAGATTGCTTATGAAGTATAAAAATTATTGAAATGATTTCTTTTTTATTAATTAATAATTACTAGAAAAAAATTACTAAAATCAAAAAAAATTTCTGAAAATTTTAATATAACAAAATTGAAAATATAATAAGAGCTAAATAAATTAAAAATAGGATTTTTGATTCAATTCACAATATTGCCTAGTTACTCTTTAAAAAAACTTTTAAACCAAAAAATTACACACCTTTTCTAAAAAGAGTTTAAAAAAAAATATAAATACTAAGAATTTAATTTGAAAAAAAATCTTTTCAAATATTTTTTTATCTTGAAAATGTTGAAAAATCAAATTATAAGATTTAATATTAAAAACTTGAATTCATTTACTTTTAAAAGCTTATCTTCGGCTTCTATATTGGATTCATTTAAATCTCACATTAACGAACAACTAGATTCAATTAAATCAGCTGGTACTTTTAAAAATGAAAGAATAATTTTGTCAAAGCAAGGTGCTCATGTTAAAGTTACTGAAAATTCCAACAAAACTATTTTAAATTTTTGCGCTAATAATTATTTAGGATTATCGGTAGATTAATTATAATCTATTGAATTATATTTTTAAAACAATTATATAATTTTATTTTATAGAGTCATCCAGAAGTAATTGAAGCAAGTAAAGATGCTTTAGATAAATATGGCGCTGGCTTAAGTTCAGTCAGATTTATTTGTGGTACACAGGTATACATATGATAAAAATAATTTAAAGAATATATAAAACTCTATATAATGGAATAAAATCTAAGGACATACATAAAAATTTGGAATCTAAACTAGCAAAGTTTCATAATAGAGAAGATTGTATTTTATATGCTTCATGTTTTGATGCTAATGCTGGAATATTTGAATGTTTGTTCGGAGCTGAAGATGCAATTATATCAGATGAACTAAATCATGCTTCAATTATTGATGGTATACGCTTGAGTAAAGCAAAACGATTTAGATATAAACACAAGAATATGAATGATTTAGAAAATCAAATAAAAGAAGCTTTTAATTCAGGATGTAAATTTAAAGTTATAGTAACTGATGGTGTATTTTCTATGGATGGTAATGTAGCACCATTAAAGTAATTTTAACAGAAAAAAAAAATCATTTATTCAAATTTATTTATGTATTGATAATTTAGTGAAATATGCGATTTAGCTGAAAAATACGAGTGTTTAGTTTTTATAGACGAATGTCATGCAACTGGTTTTTTTGGTGCAACTGGACGTGGAACTGAAGAATACTTAAACGTAGATAAAAATAGAATTCATATAATAAATTCAACTTTAGGTAAAGCTTTAGGTGGAGCAGCAGGTGGTTATACAACTGCTTCTAAAGAAATAATTGATCTTTTAAGACAACGTTCAAGACCATATCTTTTTTCCAATAGCTTACCACCTTCTGTAGTTGCTGGAGCATCAAAAGTATATTTAAAACCAGATTGAAAAACAAATTGAAAAATTTTAATATTTTATTTTATCAAGGCTGTCGATTTGATTATGGAAAATACAAGTTTACCAAATAAAGTAGCTGAAAATACTAATCGTTTTAGAACAAAAATGAAAAATCTAGGATTTAAGTTATCAGTAAGCTAAATGTTTTTAATCTTTAATAATTTAATTTAATTGCTTTTAATAAAAATATAAAAATATGTTAAATAAAATTTTAAAGGGAGACAACCATGCAATTAGTCCTGTAATGCTAGGTGATGCTAAATTAGCTGGACAATTTGCTGAATTAATGCTAAGTATATTGAATAAATATTTCTATATTTAAATGAGCATATAGAACTAATTAATTTATATTTATTTAGACGAAGGTATTTATGTTATTGGTTTTAGCTATCCAGTTGTACCAAAAGGTAAAGCAAGAATAAGAGTTCAATTATCAGCTTCGCATTCATTTGAAGATATTGATAGATGTGTAGCAGCATTTGAGAAAGTTGGAAAACAATTAAAAACAATCTAAATTTTTTTTTTTTAATTATTTTAAAATAAATTTGTTTGAAAAAACTTTATTTAATTTAATTATGTTTTTATTTATCATTAGACAAAGTTAACAGCAATTTTTTAAACATGAAAATAAAAACATAACAAATTTAATTATAAATGAAATAAAATTTTTTTAATACATAGAACATTTATAAATAAAAAACTAATTAATTTATATAATCTTAAAGAATTTAAATAAAAATTAAAATATTTATAAAATGCTTTATAATAAAACAACAAATTACCAATTTAACGATTGGTTAATTGAATCTTCTAAAGGCAGAATATTGGCATCAAAAGGAGAAATAAGAGAAAAATATGAAAAAGACATAAATTTACCTCATTTACCAGACATGTTATTTGCTGATAATTATTTAAAATTAACACATAAAAATGGATTCGGAATCGAATTTAAAGCATATGATTCATTAAAACTAGTTGATCCAGCAGCTGATTTAATTAAAGTTTCTGTTGCCAAGGAATGGAAAGAATCACGAGTCGATTGTGAATTTATAGACAAACTAATACATCCGTTCGATTGGACATTTACAACACCATATAAAGGAACTCTAATTGACAAAAACGAATCTCATAAGTTAACAGTTAATGAAACTACAGAGAGAATAAACTTAGAAAAGCTCAAAATACCAGAAACAATTAGTTTTTTTGATGAGGTATCTTTATTTGACGATGAACTAAGCGATCATGGTATTTCGTGTTTAAATGTTAAAATAAGAGTTATGCCAACCAGTTTTTATATATTGCAAAGATTTTTTTTAAGAGTTGACAATGTTGTAATAAGATGTTACGACACTAGGATTTATTATGAATTAAATAAAAATTATTTAATTAGAGAATATACTGAAAAAGAAAGCTTGATTCAAGATTTGAAATGTTCACCAAAAGTATTCACAGAACCGAATGAAATCGTTAACTATCTTAATTTAAAAAAGTTTACCGTAGAAAAGCTCGAATTTCCGACAAACTAGCTTTAAAGATATAAAAAAAAAACAAGATTTTTATTTTATTTTATTTAAGTTTTTAATTGGTTTAACCAAGTCTCGATTATCTATTTAAATTATAAATCTTTTTTATTTATATTTAATTCGATATTATTAATTCTATAAAATAAATAATACTAATAAATCATATAAATTTTCGTAAAGTATTAATTTAAAGAGTTTAAATATATTTTAAAGATATTAAAATAAATCTAAGCATTAACAAAATCATGTTTCTATGACATTTTAATTTATGAATTTTGTCAAGTTCTAAATAATTCTGAATAAGTCTTTCTGAATTGTTTCTGATTCTTATTAAAATTTTCAACTTGAATTTATTTATAAAATAATTTAAGAACATTTTTTGTTTAAATGTAATTTATTTAAAGCTATATTTTATAAATATTAATATAAAATTATTAAATATATATTTATAAAAAAAAAATATTTTTGTATCTAAAATAATTTAAAGCAATCAACTTTATTTAAACTTCTGATTCATTTATTTTATTTAAATTATTTTCTGTTTTATTTTCTGTATCATTGCTCAAAGTAATATCATTAAAAATATTTGATTGTTTCCGCTTAACAACATAAACCATATTTGGGCTTGGTAAATTATTTGAATCTTCTTGATTGCTTATAATATTAATACGTATTGATGAATTTCTTTTTGAAAATAGCCTTATATTTGATTTTCTATTTTTTAATATTGTCAAAACAGCATCATGATTAGTCGGATAAATATTATGATAATCAAATTTTTCTCGAAATGTATTTTTCTTAAAAACTCTGAAAACACAACCTTAACAAAGATGAAACAATTTGAATTTATTTAAAATGGCAAAGTTTAAATTAATAAAGAAATTAATCTTACGTTTACAATATGTTAAATGCATAGTAACGCCGATTTCTTTAAAAGATTCATTCAGCTAAAAATTTAAAACAAAATTTAAAAAAAATTTATTTTATTTTTTAGAATATTTGCAAAATTAATAGCGCTATTTTCTATATAATTAATTTTATTAAAACCGCAATTAATATTGCAAGTTTTACCTAAATTTTATAATATCAAAATAACAAAATTGTAAATACTTGTACTAAAGCATTTACTCCCATTGAGTCAAAAAAGTTTATACAACTAAAATCAATTATTAAATCTTTGATACTTATTGAATTCAAAATTTCATTTATTTTAAATTCAAATTCTTGTTTAAAGCTATCTAAATTAGCCTTAAAAAATAAAAACAAAAAAAGTTAATAAGCAATTAACATTTTGTTTTATGACTTACTTCATGATCAAGAGTTGAGTCTAAATTGTGTTCATCTTTAGAATATTTATTCTTATTTAAAAATGAAAAAATACTCTTCTAAAAATAATATTGTCAATTAAAATTAAATAAAAATTATTGAAACTAAAACTAAAATAATTAATAATTACTTGTTTAGTATTTTTATTTATAATTTTATCATATTCTTGTTTCTTTTTATTTATCTTATTGATTATCTCTTGTCTATTAATACCACTTAATTTGTTAATTTTGTATATAAAATTATCCACATTTGCATAATAAACAGATGCTTCATATCTTATTATTTTAATACCTTCAAATTCTTTAGCCTTAATAATTAATAATTTGTATTAATTTAAAAATTCAAAATAATTTTTATATAAAAAAAAAAACTGAAAATGACTTCTTCACAAATGTCGATGTTTTCATACATATCAGTGTATGGTATATTGCCTAAAACAGATGTAAACGCTCTTTGTGATTGAGCTATTACTAATAAAAGTGAAAAGCATAAACCAATATAAAGACCATAATCAACATCTAAAACCATTACACCCAAGAATGTAACTAGCCAAGCAAGCTTTTTACATCAATTAAATAAATTATTTATTATTCAATTAAATTAAGATTTAATAAAATTACTGATTCAAATTTGCTCCGTTTATAAATTACATAAAGTTGTCTAACTTCTATTAATAAAGAGATTAATGCGATTACAATAATTGCAGCTAAACAAGCCTTTAAAAGATAATAATAAAATAAAATTTAAATTT
This sequence comes from Brachionus angularis, assembly GCA_021432725.1. NCBI lineage: Eukaryota > Metazoa > Rotifera > Eurotatoria > Ploima > Brachionidae > Brachionus > Brachionus angularis. Next base: position 2,343,930 of record JAJVDD010000007.1, read on the forward strand.
GACAATACAAGAATGTTAAATTCACATTTGGTAATGATTTGAATAAAGGACCGATTCCAACTATAACAATCAACACTAAAATACTAGATACGATGGCATAAACTTGGGTTTTAGCTCCTACACTATCTAATATAACAGATCTTGATAAACCAACACATGATGGAAAACCTCTAAAAAATGAAGATATTAAATTTCCGATTCCATATGCAAATAATTCCTTGTTGAATTATTTTAGAATATTTATACAATTAACTAGTTAAATTTATTTTAATAAATTGTAACTTGATTTGAATCCAAATCATATTTGTATTTTTTGGCAAATAGTTTCGCCATTGATATGTTTATAGCAAAAGAAACTATTGCAATACTTATTGAATTACCTATTATATAAGTAAAAATACGCAAAGGTGGTGCAGTTGGAGCTGGAAATCTTAAATTGTAAAACAAAATTTTAATATTTTTAATTGTAGAAAATTTTCAAAGAAATTGTCAAAATTCTGTTAGGTTCAAATGAATACTAACAAAATATCATTTAGATATACAATTAAAACAGATATTGAAATAAAAACTGATCAAATTATTTAAAATATGTGTTTTTTTTTTAAATGTTTTTATATGAACGTGAATAAAAGATTAATAAATTTTGAAAATTTACCCTAAAGGTATATCACCAACAATAACAACATTCCATCTTTCTTTAAATTTGAAAACATAAGAAAATACAGTTCCAGACACTATCTTTAAAAATTTTTCAAGATTTATCTATTTAATTATCTGATATATTTAATAAATAATCTAAAATTTTTATTATACCACAATTAAATCAACTGGTATTGGAACTATCATTTTATCTTTATATCTTTCGTTAACAAAATGTTTTACACAATATAGAAATATCATAGATACAATTGAAATAATTAGAGTTGCTATATTAGTATGACCAATGTGACTAAAAATTTCTATAAATTCACCAATTAATTTGAATGGAATATTCATATTTTCAAGTTTTATACCTAACAAGATATTTATTTGACTAACAACTATATGATAAGCAGCACCTTTTGAATGCAAACAAATTTTTATTTATAATTATATATTTCTTATATTTAGAATAATCTTGATTATGATTTACCTGTGGTAAATGCAGCAACAATTACATCTGATAAATATTTAGTCACAAAACCAACATGCAATATAGCAAAAATAATCTAATAGTTATATCAATTTAACTATAATATTTATACTTGATAGAATAGTTATTATATACTTACTTGAATTATTCCTGTATAAAATGCTAATGACATTCCGATCATGATTTTAGCCTCAGTTGGATTTAATGATATATAATCTGGATTTAAATCGGTAATATTCATATTTGTTACATTTAATTGATTAAATTCAGATGATGTTGGATATAATTTACCTTGCAAATTGTCTATGCATGCTTTTGTCATTAGAGAAATAATAGCATAGATTCCTTGAAATAATTTATTTTAATATTTAATTCAACTTGAAATTTGAAAAAATTTAAAATTTACCTAATGACAAGTGTCTTGAAGTACCAACTAAGACATAAACTATTACAGTAAAAAAAGATACATAAAGACCTATTATTGGAGGTAGACCAGCCATTAGACTATAAGCCATACCTTGTGGTATTTGAATAATTCCAATTGTTAAACCAGATATAAAATCTTTAAATAAATTCTGCTTGTAATCATAACTAGTTATCCATTTAAAAAATGGAACTCTATTAAGAAAATAACCAAAAAAACAATTTCTACTTGGCTTGTAATATTTTAGAAGATATTTTTTTGAATCATAAAATGGATTGTCTGACTTTATTGGCTTAAATGAATATATTGATTCAAGTTGTTTTTCATTATAACCTGATCTAGAATAGTAGCTTGTATCTTTTGGTTTTTTATTGTCTACTTCATGTTTTATTTGAATCTCATCAATTGTTTCTAAGTTATTCATTTGATTTTTTTTATATCTATTATCTGATGTAGATCAAATTTTTTTTTTAAATATTTCCTATTATTCTTATTTGTTCAATTAGTCTAAATATCAAAACAAGTACATTAAACTATTATAAATAATTTTTAAAAGAATTGATTATTTAAAATAAAATGATTTTTTATTAAGTTTAAAAATTTAAATATCTTAATTTGATTTTTTTAATAACAGTTTAATTGAAATTTATTTTTATCTTAAAAAAAAAACAGTAGTATATTACAATACCATTAACGAAGAAAACTGGTTTTTGAATTTATGTAAATAAAACCAGTAATATATTTAAGCTTCCATAATGGAATTTAAATCTAAATTCGCAATTTGTCTGCTTTTAAAAAATTAGTTTTATATAAGAAGTAAAAAGTTTATTATTTAATTTTGAAATTATAAATGGTAAAAATCTAAACTATATCTTTTTTGCAATATAGGTTTTAATCATCATAAATTTAAATTCGGCCTCATCTTATTATATTATAGAAACTTTTTTTTTCCTACCTATACTGGCTATCGATTAGATTAATTTTTTCAATTTTATTTGAATAAATAAATAATAATTCATTTGATTTTAGTTAAAAATTGCTCATTTAGAAAAAAAATTTATCTTCTTTTTTTATTAAATTTCATAACAAAATGATAATAGTTGATAAACTACATTAAACGATTATAAATCATTATAAAAAAAATTTTATTTTATTTGACTTAATTCTTTAAAGAAAAATGATTTATTATTTTGTCTTTTATATGCTTATATTATCTAACTTTTTAAAAGAATTTATTATTTAATGATCATTTTAAAATTTATTTAATTTAAATTTTGGCTTTATTTGATTATTTTTTTTTATACCATATATTATATCTGATATATGGTTGATTATAAAATTTTATTAACTAAATATACTAAAAATTTTCAAAAAACTCAATATCAAAAATTACAAGTTAAGGCATATAACTTTTCAGTATAAAAATGTAATTCAAGATTTTTTATTTAGATAAATGAATTTTATCTTTTAAAAAAAAAACATAATGTTATATTAAAATTTGATTAAAGAAAAATTTAAATTTTTAAAAATTTTTTTATTTAAAATTTGAATTTTTTCAAACTTATAAAAGCTATTTAATTTTTTTAAATAAGGCCAAGATCTTTCTTCATCTGTTCGACCATTTTAAACTTTTGCACTTTACCGTTGGCATTAATTGGGAACGAATCAACAAATTTTATATGTTTGGGTATTTTAAAATAGGCAATATTTCCTTTACAAAATTCAATTATTGATTCCGTAGTAGTTGATGAATTTGGTTTAAGCTTAATCCATACACATACTTCTTCGCCTACTCTTGGATCTGCTAATCCAAAACAGTAAGTATCTAACACATTAGGATGTGTTCTCAAAAATGATTCAATTTCAGCCTAATTTTTTTGTTTAATAAATTAAAAAACAAAATAAGATAAATTTAAAAGACTTGTTAAAATTTTATTTATTTACTGGATAAATATTTACACCACCTCTTATTATAAGTTCTTTGGCTCTAGCTTTAAATGTTACATTTCCATTTTCGTCCATACATCCTATGTCACCAGTATGTAACCACTTTTTTGTTTTATAAATTAAATTTGAATAATAATAATTTAATATAAAGCTTAGCTTGTAATAAAATTACTCCGTTTTTATCTATTGCTTCAGCAGTTTTTTCTGGTTCATCCCAATACTCTTTCATCACATTATAACCTCTAATACAAATTTCACCATCGGTGTTTACTTGAGCTAATTTTCCAAATGAATCTATTATTTTAACTTCTACAAATGGAAAAGGTTGTCCAATAGATTCATATGCATATTTTTCATTATCATTTGGTCTGGTTATAGTTCCTGCTGCTCTTTTTTAAATTTTTTAATTATTTTATTTAACAAATCAAACATTAATTAATTAATTAATTTATTTATTTATTTAAAATATATTTACGAGCTTTCAGTCATTCCGTATCCGACTAAAACATGTTTCAAATTTAATTCTTTTTTTATTTTTTGCATTAAAATTTTAGGTACATTGCTAGCTCCTATTAACATGTATTCAAGACTGCTTAAATCATAATTTTTTCTTTCTGGATGATTAATTAAATCAATAAATATTACAGGTGCTCCTTTGATTGCAGTACATTTTTCACTATGTATTGCTTTTATTGTTGTTAATGTATCCGGTAATAAATGTGGAAAAACAGTTTTTCCACCAAATACAAGAGGTTCTAGAACACCTCCAATTAAACCAAAAGAATGAAAAATCGGTATAGGACAACAAATTACTTTGCTTGCATCGACCAATCCACATGCATAAATGTCAAGATATGCTGAATTAAGCAAATTATAATGCGACAAAACTGCTGCTCTAATTAATTAATATTAATATTTTTTAAAATTCTTAGATTCTTATTTTTTTATATTGTTGCAAAATTTATCACGTTTTTAGCTTTTAGAAATATAAAGCGCAATTTATTTTGCAACAATTCAATAGAAGCAAACATTTTTTTTTTTTTACTTTGGTAAACCTGTAGTTCCACTCTTAAATTTAAGAAGAAAAAAAAGCAAAACTTTATAATTACATAATTCTAAAAAAAAATAAAACTATTTAAAAATAAGTTACAGTAAATAACATCACAAGCGAATCATCGAAATCAACATTTGGTATTTCAACGCTTGATCTATTAAAATTTTGTATTTCTTTGTCAAACGACCATGTGCCGTTATATTTATTTGAATTATCATTAATTAGTTTATTATTTACTAATATAACATGTTTTAGATCTGGTAAATTTTTCGATATTAATTCACCTTTTTGAGCTGTTAATAATTCGGGACATATTTTGGTCAAAATTTCGTAGTGTTGAAGTGTTTTTAAATTGTCTAAAATAACTATTCCTTTTGATTTTGTTTTTTTAAGCATATATTCGATTTCGACTAATTGATAAGCTGGATTCATTAATACAACTATAACACCTATTGATGCACAAGCTAATGAAATCAAAACTAGTTCTGGTACATTTGGTAAAATTACAGCTAATCGATCGCCTTTTTTAAAACCCATATTCAATAAGCTTTGTCCTATTTCGTCTGTTCTTTGTTTAATTTCTTTAAAGCTGAGACTTTTTTGAGTTAAGCAAAACTTATAAGCTATATTGTCTGGTTTTTCTATTGCTAAACTGTTAATTCGATCACCAACAGTATCACATAATAAATGTAAATTAGTAGAATTACAATGTGCATAGCTATATTTATTATATTTTGGACTTATCAATTTGTAGCTTTCTCTAACCACAATTGGTTCATTTTTACCATTTGTACAATTTGTAGAATATCGATAAAAATTAATTGGTTTTTTAAAAAATTTAAATTTGTTTAAAAAATTCATTTTTATTAAATTTTAGTTAAATTTTAGATTTTAATAAAATTATACTAAATTTTTGTAAAATTTACAAAATAAAATTTTAAATTTAAAAAATTATGATAGAAAAAAAAAAATAATAAAAAAAACATTTTTAAATATTTGAGCAAAGTTCAATATTTGTATACTTATACGTAGATATACAGTATACTACTACACCCTTATACAATTAAAATAAAATAATAATTTAATTCTACTTTTTACTTTTTAATGCAAAAAGTAAAAAGAAAAAAAGAAATTTGAACTTTTTAATGAAATTTTTAATTATTTTTACTTTATTTATCTGCTTTTTATAAATTAAGTTTTCTTTTTCTTTACTACATATTTATTGAATATAATTTTGATATAATAAAATTTAAAATAAAATTGAATAATTCAATTTTTTTGTAAAATAAAATTAACTAATTTTAATTTATTTATTTATTAAACAAAATATTTTAAATATATTTTGCCAAGTTTTTAAAATTTTTTAAAAAAATTTGTTCAAAGTTCAAATTTAATTTGTTTACACAAGTCGATAATAAAATTTAAATTTAATTCACTTACTTAATTTTTTATTATTATTTCATAATTAGAGTAAAAATGAACTAATAACAAGAATTTAATGAATATTTTATGATATGAAATTTTTATTTTTTATCTTTTAAAAGATAAAAAAAAATATTCTACGTCTACTTTAGCAAAATTTACTTTTGATTACTTTTCATTTAAACAAAGCTAGAACAAATTTATTTTTCTTTATCAAAAAAGAAAAAAAAAACAACAACAACAATATCATAATTTTTATTTTTATTTTCAATTAAAGCAATAGTCTTTAAAATTCTTGCAATTTAATCGCGAAAATTCAATCTATTCAATTGAATTTTAGATGATTTTAATTTGATAAAGTAATTTATACAAATAATCAACTATTAAAATTGTAATTAAAATTCAATCCATTTATTATAAGCCCTTCTTTATAAAAGAAATTTCAGAATGCATCCTAAGTATTCCTAATATTTTTTAAAATTTAAAAATAGTTTTATTTTCCTTTTTTTCTTTGAAAAACTTTATAATAATTTATCAAATAATAAATTCTTAAAAGTAATAGTTTTACTTTAAATATTAAACAACTATAACCCGGAAAATGAAATTTGATATTATTTATCAAAATATATTTTTAAATTTAAAAAATTAAATTTGAATTAAAAATTGAAACAAAGTAAAAATTTTGAAACAGTTTAAATTCGTGTAATATTTCTATCATTACTTATGATGACTTTTAATATTAAATAGTAGTATTAAAAAGCATCAAGTAAAGCTAATTTAATGTAACTTGAATAAGAAAAAAATTTTATATTAAATTAATATTATTTATTTAAAAATTAATAAAAAAAATTAAAAAATATGTGTAAATCTTAATAAATCTACTTGGACGTCTTTTTCTTTAGCTTCATAAGATAATTTTCTATTTCTGGTTTCTATTTTTGGTATATTATATTTAAGCTCACATACAACATCGAATTTTAAATTCCATTTTTTAGCCAAATTTTTAATATAATTTCTAGTAATACTTTTATGTATCGAATAGATTGAATATGAACTTAATTTAGATGCAAGTTTTAGAAATTGCATATCAATACCTTGTTTTTTTTCATCATCATTAGACATTTGATTTTTGGTTCCGAAAGGTGGATTCATTATACAAGTATCAAATTTGTTTATTAATTTCTCGTAATTTTCATCCTTATTTAATAATTGTTTACAATCAACATTAATTAAATCAATTAAAGAATTTAATTCAAATTCATTTATATTTTTATGACATATTTTTAAAGCATCTGAATCAATATCTATGCCTAATATGTGATCAGGTTCAAAAAAAGAAGATGCAATCGACAACATTCCAGTGCCAATACCTAAATCACATAACGATTTTTGGTATATATCATCATAAATTTGATTTATATTAAATGTTATTCCTGCTGCTAAATGTGGTGTTGTAATGTATTGTTCTAAATGTAATTTTGGTTCTGAAAAAGTTTCTACTCTTTGAAGATATGATTCTAGTTCTTTTAATTTCATTTTTTTTTAAATTTAAAAATATTTTTAAAATTAAAATCAAACTTTTTCTATTTTATTTTATCTTCTATTTTAACATAAATTAATTTTTTTTTTTTTGCAATTTTAATATTACTTTTTATTAAATTATTAATAAACTTTTTCAAACTAATACAAAGAAAAGAATATAGTATTAGAAAATATTGTATAAAAAAAATGGTATATCTATAATTTAGGAAAGTTTTTAATTTAATATTTAAATCTTAAATCAATTATTTTTACTTAATCTTATAAAATTAAGACAATTTTGTTTGATATTTTTTTTTTTTTGAATTAATAAAAACTAATTTTATTATATTTTTAAAAATTAAACGTGTTTTTTTTTTTTGTTGAAATTTAAATATCAAGATGGCTGATAAAATCACTAATATTGATGTTGATAGTACATTTTTGTCGTTAAGTTTAAGTGAACGTTTATATTTAAACGATAATCGTTATCTTTCTAAAAATGGATTTAATATTTATAAACCAGAGCCAATAAAACAAAATAACTCTCAAAATTTAGGCTCAGAGTCTAAATTTTTTAAATACACTTTTCAACCAAATAATTTTGAAGATGTAGATTTAATTAAAAAGCAAGCATTAGGTTCTTGTTTAAGTAATAATCATAAAAATCAAAATAGGTATTTTTCATTTATCTAAATGGACTTTAATATTTAAATAATTTTATTTTTAAAAAAGAGAATTAAAAGAAGAAGATATAAATTTTTTGAGAAATAAAATTTTAGAATCGAATAAAAACTTGAGCGAAATTAAGAATAATTTAAACGATTTTCAAAATATTTTAAACGAAAAAACAAATTTAAAAGAATTTAGTAATTTATTTAATGAAAGAATTCAAGAAATTAAATTATCTGCTTCTAAATTAGAAAATATGATTTCAATAGTATATATTTATAAACTTGAATAAATTAACTTAAAACACTCAAATATTGAATAATAATAAAATTTTTTTTTTCTCAAGTTACCAATGCAAATAGATAATTTAATAAGCTCAAACTTGAATAAACATTTTCTAAACATAAATGAAAAATTAAACAATTTTTTAAACAATGATTTGCAAAACATATTTGATATATATCAAACTAAATTAAATAAAAATTTGGAAAATTTAAATAAACAAATTACAAATAATGAAAAGTCAATTGAAAAATCAGATCTTATAAATAAAACCAGAAGAAATTTGTTTAAAAAAAATAAAAAATTTAAATTGAACAAACATATTACAAATTTAAAATCTGAAAATGAAAAGAAAATTCAACAAATATCTTCACAAGAAACAAAAACATGTATATTTGACGATTTAATCATGTCAGGCTATGTTACTTGTGGTAAACGAAAATTTGAACCAATAAATGAAAAATTGGATCATACTCAATCATCATTTAACTTTTTTTGTGAATTTGATGATGTTAAACAAGAAATTAAGCTCAAAAAAGAAAATACTTCAGATTCGGATTCAATTTTTGAATTAGATTTTTAAAATTGTTTTTTTTTTTTTAATATTTTTTTAATTTTTGTAATTTTGAAAACTTATTTTGAAATAAAAAAAATTTAAATTTTAAAAACTATTTAATCTTATTTTGATACTATTCTTATATTTTTAAGGGACTTGCTTACCGAAGTGACTAGGTCAGAAAAGTTAAAAATTAAAAGCTAAATAAGTCAATATCTAATCAGAAATAAGTAGGAAATTAAGTTTTATGGTATCTAAAAACGAAATGAATAAAAAAATATTTTATTTATAAAAATAAAACCTGAGTTTAAAATAATAAATTATTTAGTGTTTGTCAAATTTTTATTTATTCAATTGTTGCAGCTCTATTTCGTTATCATCATCAAAACTATCTGAATTATTTTGAGGAGAAAATTGAATCATTGATTTACGTATTTTGTTATTATATACATTTGACAATTCTTGTTCATCGATTTCATTTTTACTTTTTTGACATGTATTTATAATAGCATATGTTGTATATAAACAAAATGATATAAAAACACAACCAACTGAAATAATAACTAAAAAACCGTATTGTTTAACATCCGAAAATATAATAACACAAACATATTTAATTAAATCAAATATCATATTCAAAGATGATTGAACACCTCCAACAACTCCTCTTTGCTTTTCTTGAATATTTTCTTGAAATATTTGATGTATGACTAAATCGGTTAACCATAAACCAAATCTTGAAAACGCCATGGCTGACAATAAAACTAATATGGACAAATAATTAACACAATTATCGTTCGTTTCAAAAAGCTTATAAATATAATATTCTAAATCAGAATTTGAAAATGTTGAATTTTCATTTGAAATGCTCAATGAATCATTGTTATTAAATGAATAACAATTTGTATTGTTTAAATTTATGAATTTGTTTGCTAATATAAATGGACTACCAGGTAAAAATATACTAACTAAGCATAAAAATAAAAATAATAATTGAATAATATTTCCAATAATACCAATCAATGGTAAATGTAATTTTAATTTGTTATGAAATAGAGTATAAGCAATTGTTCCTAGAATACCCATTATTGAACCAATACCTTGTAAAATACTAATTGAAAATTCTTTTAATTTTTGCGATCTAGCATAACCTATTGTAATACCATCAAAACTTAATACTGTCAAATATAATAAAGATAATGCCAAACTTGGCATTAATATTTTTCCTTGTTTAAAATAAGTTTTCCAACCATTACGAATATTTTTTAAAGATTTTCTCAATTTTTTGCAAAAGTTAATATTTCTTTTTTTTTCTTCTATTTTTATTTCTAATTTAGATTTTTTTAATTTTGGCACTGATTTGTAAACGTTTAACAATAGACTATATTCGATAATATAAGAAAATATATTCCAAACTGCAAAAAATAAAGCACTTAAAACGATTCCATTAAACGATTGATTTAAACTTAAAAATGACATTATTAAGCCAGCAACTAAAGGTGCTACTATATTTGTGCTAAGATCTATTCGTCTAACAGTAGCATTTATTAAAGCTAAATTTTTTTTTGAATTTTCTTTTTTAACTATTTCATCATTTTCTAATGATTCAATTTCATTTTGATTTATCTCGTTTTCAGCTATCACAATAACCCAGTCTCTTTCAATTGCAATTTTAGTTGTTGTACTTGATAATTTACTAATTACATTTAAAACAATTATCAATGATTGACTTATATATATTAAATAACCATTTAAATTATTTTGTATAAAATCATTAAATAAAACGATCAAAACAACCAAGCAGCAATTTAGAGCTACTGTAAAATTTTGTATAAATAAAGAATACCGGACAACTTTAATTAATTTATTATTTTAAATTGTATTTAAATAAAAAAATTTTGTTGCAAAATGAATTGCGTTTTTTTATAATTAAATTATATGTTATATACGCGCTATTAATTTTGCAACAATATTGTATTTAAAAAAAAATACCATTTATTCTTTGATACTTATCTACAAAACCACCAATTAATGGTCCTAAACATATTGAAACTATATTACAAATCAAACCGTTCAGAGCAGTTACTAATAATGAGTCTTTGTTTATAGTTATAAAATATATACTTAAAGCAAAGAACCATAATCGATCACCCCATGAAGATAATAAACATGATAAATAAAATTTAAATAATGTTTTATTAAGACATGCCATTTTCACCAATAACTCTCATTTAAAAATCATTTAAATTAAAAACAACTTATCTTATAAAAAAGAAATAAAATTAATAATATAGCTGAAAACGAAAAAACAAAAAAATGATTAAATTTTTTTGCTTAATTATGAAAAATTTTTTATTTTTTTTTTTTGAATTAAAATTTATTTTAGTTCATAATTAATTTCTATTTTAATTTATTTGTGCTTAGCTATTCAAAAATTTTTTATTACTATTTTTTGTTAAACAAAGATAAAATTTAAAAAAAAGACTTAAAATAATAATAATAATAATAATTATCAAAATGTTTTAAATTTTTAATTTATTAATTATAATATTTAAAAAATATTTTTCAAGAGTTTTACAATTGTTTTCATATACCTTCTAGACGTGTTAAGAATCTGTTAGTAAAATATTTGAAATTTAAAAGTTAAAGCAATTTGATGATTAATTTCAAAAAATTACTAATTCAAATTTTTAATTTTTTAATTTTTAAAGATAATGAAAAATTTATTTAATCTAAAATGATTTTGATTTGCTGATTTTCAATTTTTTATACTTCTTAATTGGTAATAAATAGATCTAGTTTAAATAGATAAATTAAAATATTTTATTGAATATTTAATGAATTTTTAAATACAAAAAAGCTTTTTAATATTTTTTTTAATCAAATATGTTTTGTGCACCTAGCTATAACTTAAAAATGTGTTTTCTTCTTTATATATATTTTTTATTAAAAAAACTTTTCTTTTTACAAGTTTATATATAGTTTATAAAATATAGGATAAACTAGCTTATTTCAAACAAGCTGTAAATAATTTAAAACATTATAAACATGCGTTTACAACATGCATACAATACACGACATCACATCCTCCCCACAACATTCAAAAGGTGCTGCAAACAGTTAATTTTGGCATCAATAATTAGTAAATAAATATTTGGCTAAATAAGTTTTTAAAATATGAAAAAATGTCTTTCTAAATACTAAGCACTTAAATATTATGATTAATTTTTTAGGCTAACTACTACTTGCTCCTTCTGTACTTTCTAGCCTCTCTTCTGTACTTTCTTCCCAATTGATCCAGATGTCCCAGGATTATCTTTTGGGTCAAAAAAGCAGCCTTCCGATGCAACATCTTCATTCGACGACCTCTCCAGCTCGCCATCTTCCGACTCGGTTTCTCCACTTGCTCTAGAGTTTGACAAGTGTATTCCAGACTCTAATACTGGGAATTCACCATTAACACCATTCTCAGCTTGAAGGTATGGACTCGTTCCCGAACATTCAGCCAGCGCACCTCCTAACAGGATCTTCTTGAAAAACGAGCTGTTCCTGGTTACCTCCCTTTTCTCGTTTTTAGCCGTTATCATTGTCCCTTTGACTTTGGTTATTAGATATGGATCCGCTTCATACTTTGACTTCAACTTGTTTAGCTTCTGCTGTTTAATCAGTACCCAGTCACCGATTTTTAGTTTACATTCAAAACTTCTTGCTCCTTTAATACAGCGTTGCTCTGCCTTTGCAGCCGCTTTTGAATCATTTTCCGTTACACTTATCATCAATTAAAATGACCCGAAACACTTACTTATTTAAAGATTTTTCAAACTTTAATATTGTTCTAAACAGATTACGAAGAGGAAATTTTATTATAAAATGGAAAGTAATTAGAGCGGGCTACCGGTAGCCCGCTCTAATTACTTGGGACATAAGGTGGCCACCTTATGTCCCAAGCACTTTATATTTTAATCAACTTATTGAAAACGCTTTTAAGTAACCAATTTAGATCATCTTCTAGATGAGATAAATGAGCTTATATCAACCGACAACTATTAAAATGGCAACAAAACTTAAAATCGCACACTTTAACGTTAAAAATAAATAAACGACTAAATATACGAAAACAAAATAGGTATTTTGAGTATAAACGAAAAATTTTTAAACGGTATGATTGATCCATTTAATTATTGGAATGAAAATAAATTAATATACCCAAATAAATTCAACATATAATGCTTAATCTTATGAAAAAATATCCTTCAGTTAACGATTTGAAAAAAGGTTTTCATCATATGGTTGGGTTAGAAATTCCTGAAGCGATACAACTTAGTCGTCAGGCTTTTATCTGGCTCAGGGAGAGGATTTCCAAGGGAATGTCAAAATATTGTGCAAGAATATTTTTATCGTTATGTTCCAATTTAGTCTAATCTTAAAAGCCTGATCTCACATCAAAAAAAATTTGATTAATATTTTGGCGCTATGTAGTTATGTGATCTTCAGACATTCATGAACTTTTATATTTTTGAGCTGAACTAAATTGACATAATTATGTGGTCTATGTAAATAATTGAATACAAAAAATAAATTTTCTTAAAAAATGGATTTAAAAAATCAAATGTTTTGGATTGAAAAACTGCAAAATATGGGCATATTACCAAATAATAATATTTTTTCCCGTAGAAAAATTCATTAATTATCGAAAAAGAATCTTACGAGCTTTGAAAAACAAGTTTGATGTTTTACAATCGAAAGAAAGTTTGAAATCATTATATTTAACAAACAAACTATTAAATAAATAAAAAATACTTTTTCAAGAAAAAGCCTTGTGATCTTTATTCTAAAGCTCTTATCTTATTTGATACATAGATCAAAAACCTAAAATAAGAAAGATCACTAAATTGTTCAGTTCACATAATTAAATAGCGTCAATATTGTAAGAAAATAAAGATGAAAAACTAGATTTTAATGATTATTTTTATTCTAATGACAATTATATAAAAAACGAATTATATAAAAAAATTTACAAACACATTTCAACTTAAATTTTACTTAGATGATTTTAATACCGTAAATCCTTTATGTTAACAGCAAAAATTTGAATGTCCAAGTATTAGACAATTGAAAAATTTTCTTGCAAATAATCGACGTAATAATAATTGAGAAAAAAGCAATACAATAAATGAATTAGTTACATTCGTCAAACCAAGGTAAGAAATTCCAAATTGGTTGCATCAAGCTTTTGTAGCAGGTTACGAAAACGACGCAATAATTTTCGAAAAACGGTCGTTTAGAGTTTTTATTACATCTAAAAGATTAATAGGATTAGCAACTAAAAACAAACATTTATTAGCAGACGCTACATATAAGCTTGTATACGAAGGTTATCAATCACTTACAATAGGAACAACCAATAACAATAAGCATTTCCATCATTTTGGTATATCAATAAGTACAAAAGAAAAACAAAAAGATTTCGCATTTCTTTTTAGCGCGCTAAAAACGACTGTTGAAATGAAAATGAACTAAAACATGTAGATTTAATCACACTAGATAAAAATAAAACAAGACATCTTTTCATATCTACTAAAAAAATGTTCGAAAAAGCGGTAAAACTCTTTAAACTAAAATGGCAAAATTCTGAAAATCCAAAAATTAAAGGCTTTCTAGAATATTTTAAACAATGGTGCCATGCAAGTAAAAATGGATGGTATGAGGCGTATCTACCAGGGAAACCAAGTACCAGCAACGCTTTAGAAACAAAACATACAAGTATAAAGGATTTTTCAAATTGTCGTCTACGTAAGCGTTTACCTCTAAAACAATGTCTTCAGGAAATGCTAAATTTAGTTGAAAAATGTTAAAGAAGACATAATCCACTCTCTTTGGTCAAAAGTTCTGATGGAAAGAGAATAAGAAAATTGTGATAAATGGGAAATGAGTACTTAATTTAGTATTTTTGTTATTTTATAAATATTAAAAACATTAATCATAATTATAAGTCTATCGAAAATGATCTTAAAAAAATTAACCTAAAAGGGTCCGTATCATACATAGTAACAGATAACTTAGCATCTAATAATATAGCAGGCCTAATGTGAATGGTTTTTGTAGATTTTGCACTATAACCAAAGCGAATAAAATATAGCGAAAATTATGATTTTCGGTTTCTTGGCAAATAAACCAAATTATTTACATTTTGCAAGTTTAATTGAAATATTTAAAAGCTGAAAAATTCGAGGGACAAATTCGCTTTTTATAAATCGATATCTTTTTGTGGCATAGAGTTTTTATATTTAAGATATTATAGTTTTAAATGTAATAGATAGCATACCTAATTTTGGCCAAATTGATGATATTATTTGCAAAAAGTTTTCGAGAATTATCTTTTATTGCGCACTTTTCAGGCAAAATAAAAGATAATGAAAGGAATCCCAGGAATCGGTTCCTGAGATATTAAATAAAAAATTTGTCTATTTTATTCCCAGTATTCATCAAGAAATCAAAACGGGAAGTCTGCTTTTTTAGGGCCGAAATTTGGAAATTAATAATCGTAGAAAAGTTCCACTATTTATTAGAAACGGACTAAGAAAATTAAAATAAATTTTATTGATAATTCTTTATTAATAATAATTTTTCATAATAAAAATTAATTTTAAACTTGCTCTCGATCGCAAATCAATTAATATGAGTAAAATTCTTGATGAGGTTTGTGACAATATAACTCAAACTTCGATTGGTTATATTCCTTTTTTATGCAATGCAAAATAAAAAATGTATTACGTGAAGAGATTATTTATTTAATCAAAAAGAGAAGAAAAACAAGAAGTTTTTTTTTAAACGAGAGACATAGTCATTAAAACAGATTTTAACCGAATAACTGCCTAAGAAAAAGAATAGGAACATAATAAATGGTGTAAACTAACTGAAAGACTCGATAAAAATCAGGTGTCTTCTAAACCTTTTTGTAATAGCTTTTCAAGTAGAAGCTCTAAGAATAATAGAATACCTAGTCTGATACATAATAACATTAAATGTGAATCCAATCTAGAGAAAAGCTTACTTTTCAGTAATTTACTAAAAGAGACTCTCTTGATCGATAAGTATGAGTTTTATGTTAATGAAATTAAGCTAATTTAAAAATCAGTCAATCAGAAATCAAAAGTGCTAATTAACTCATTAAGCCTCTCTTCAGCGGCCGGCATTGTTGGTATATATAATCATCACATCAAAAATATCTCAGAAGTATGTAGGTTTTATATTGGAGTTATTTAATAGATGTCTAAGTTATGTTTCAATCAAGTGGAAGATAGCTTAAATTACAATGATACCTAAAAAACTATAAATGAAGATCCGAATAACTACAGACCTATTAGTTAAACGAGCTCTTTAGGGAAACTCCTAGTAAAAGTTAAAAGCCGGTTTTACTCTTTTTTAGAAGAAAATAGAATGATTATACAATCTAAAGATAATTTACTTTATATGTCTCAAAAATTTTCTGACAACTTTAATAGAACCAAAAAAACATGTGGTTTTTTTTCAACATATCAAAAACATTGGACAAAACTAAGCATGATGGTCTACTATATAAGCTTTTAAGTATTGGGATGCCTGCTAATAAATGTAACTTTATTATTTTCACGAAAGACACTAGAGATAAATCTAGATTAAGTCTCAAATTAAATGGCGATTTAATACCATTTATCAATAATGTAAAATTTCTTGGTATCACTTTTGATAACCACTTTAATTTTGAAACACGCATAAAAAATATTAGAGCTAACTGCGAAAATAAGCTAAACGTTATTAAAATCTTGGCAAAGAAAAAATTGAATATAGGAAAACATACACATATACGAAATATTTCCAAATTTTTTTTATTTTATATGCATGAATGATTTTTATTTTAAAAGAAAAATAAAAATAGATTTTATATCTAATTATTAAAAAATATACTCTTTTAAATAAATTATCATTAAAAAAATTCAAAACTGGCTTTAAAGAGCCAGTTCTACAATAATTTTAATTTAATAAATATTATAGTGCAAAAGTTTAGAAACTTTAATTTTTTTCCATTTTAATTTGATTTATTCTAAATTTCAAAAATTAAAAAAATAAGTTATAGTTTATATACTGTGCTGCTATGATTCGATGTTCCAGAGTAAATTTACGTAAAATAACGTAATTTTACGTAAAATTAAACATCGAACTGGAACATCGAATCATAGCAGCACAGTATTAATTTATTAATTCAATTATTATAATACAACAACAAAAAAATCAAAAAAAAAAATCATGGCATAAATTATTAAGTATTTCTTTTCTTTAATATTTAAAATGTTCTCTTTTTTCTTTGTAACAAGCAAAAACTCTTTTAGGCATAGATTCGATAAGTCTCTTTACGTATTCCACAGGTATTTTAAGCCATTCCCTTTGAAGTACTTCTTTTAGATCACTGATTGATGTTATCTTTAGGTTTACCATCTTTGAGTCTAAAAATGACCATATATTTAGGATTGACATCAGGAGACCGGGCACACTAGGCAGAACCTCGATATTATGGCTACTAAACCAAGCCTTAACGGACCGAGCTGTATGAGCTGGAGCCACGTCTTGTTGAAATATCCAGTCCAGTATAAGTTGCATATTCCTGTACCTTTAAAAGAAATACAACCCCATATGCCTCCTCCGTTTTGTAATCTTGGGACACAGAACTCATCGCTAAAAATTACCTTAGCCCAATCATTAACAGTCCATCTTAATTTTTCTTTAGATCATTTAAACCTTTTTAACCTATCTAAAGGTGTAAGCAGAGGCACATTTAAGAGATACTCCTAAAAGGGTGGCTATTTCGTGTTGCTTTTTATCACCACTCTTTAATAAGCCAATAATCGAAGGTGATACAATTTTTTTTCCCATTTTTATGGTAAAAAGTTTTTTTTGGGTTTTAAGTTATTTAGAACAATATTAAAGTTTGAAAAATCTTTAAATAAGTAAGTGTGTGGGGTCATTTTAATTGATGATAAGTGTAAATAAATTAAAAAGGTTCGATTAAAAAAAAATCAATTGAAATTGACCAAATATAAACTATTGATCAATTACTTTTTTTGAGTTTTTTTGATGTTCTAACAAAATTAAAGATTTACTAAGTAAATAAAAATTTTAATTTACTTAGTAAATCTTTAATAATGAATATATCAATTCCAGATGTAATATATCAATTTGTAGTAAAAAAAAATGCTTTAAATTGATGTATTTAGATTTAAATTATTTAATTATCGACAGAAAAAAGACGAAGAGAAAAAAAAAAAAATTTCTAAACTTTTGCAATGTACTGTATATAATTTTAAAGAGAATATTTTTTAAAGATTCTCAAAAAGGATTTGAATATTTAAATGAGTATTTTCTGCTATCTTATTAATTTTACAAGATATTTTCAGTTAAAGAATTAATTGGGTTTGTTTATATTATTAATGTTTAATTTATGATTTTAATGATTTAACTTTTAAATCAATTTTTTTTTTTTTTTTTTTTATTAATAAATCGAGAACAAAAAGTTATTAAATAAGTTAATATAATAAATTATTATTAAGTTAAGAAATTATTAAATAATAAAAGCGTTTATTAATAATTATCTATTAATTTTAATTTTTTGATTTTAAACAAGTATATAAATATAGAAAAAAAATTGAATAGAAAAGTTTTAAATTAAAACTGATAGTTTATTCGTAATCTGCATTAAAAGACCAACATTTTGGTATATGGTAAAAAAACTTAAAGATGATTTGAAAAACACCCGGGTGTAAGTTTTTCAAAAAATGAGTTGGTGTCGATTTTTCAGCTATCCAATTTTTTGCATAATTTTTTCTAATAATACTTTATATTTATTTAATTGATATTTGAAACTAGATTTACCTTTTTTAAAATTTCTATTTAAAATTATAACAACATCTTTTAGCATAATTACTTTTTTCATCAAATTAAAAAGATTTTATTTTAGACAAGTCTAAAAATATAGAAAAAAGAAAATTATATAATTTGTACTTTGGACTTAATTGAAAAAATATTTTTTCTTATAAAAAATTTATAAATCAAAACAAAAATTATGTGCGATTCATGATATTTGATTCTTTGGAAAATGCATTTAAACAAATTATTAAAATGAAAAATTTTTCTTTATAAAATATTGAAAATTTATTTATAAAAGTTAAATTTAAAAAAAAATTAAAAAAAAAAATTATATTTAAGTTTTAGCTCCTAAATAGCTTTTCAAAAAATAGCTAAGCAGTCGTTCAATCCAAAAATGGGGTCTAATGGTAATCTGACTGAAAAATAAAAATTATAACAGAGATTAATTATGAATCTATAAATTTCTTAATTATTCTTTAAAAATTTCTTTATAGTTTAAATAAATTTTTTTAAAAATATTTTATTTTAAAGTTATCCTTTTGTCAAATGTATTTGGTTGGTATTTTTTTACAAGCTTAAGTTGTATTTGTTCAAAATTGTATTTAAATCTAACAAATGATCCACATTTTTTAACATTTTGTTGTTTTCTATTAAGTTCAATTATTTATTATTTAATCAATAATCCTGATAGGAAAAATTTTGAAAAAAATTTAAAAAATAAAACCTTTTTATTTTTGGCTTTTTTCAATATTGGATGCATATTGTATACAAATATTGGTATTAATCAAACAAATGTATCATTAACATATATGATCAAATCTTCAGAGCCTGTTTTTGTTTTATTATTGAGTTATATCATTATTTTAGATGAAAAATTTAGTTTAAAAGTAAATTTAACTTTAATTCCAATATGTTGTGGTGTTTTCCTAATTGTTTATCAAGATATAAATAATTTTTCTTTAATGGGAATATTCTATGCATTTTTATCAAATATCTCAACAGCTACTCGTAATGTTTATTACAAATTTGAATTAACAAAAAACAATTCAAATTTAAATAATTCCATTAATTTTTATCTTTTGTTATCTACTTTATCTTTTGTTTTGTATTCACCAATTTTTATATTTATAAATTTATTCCGAAATACAAATTATTTAGGAACAAGTTTTAATTTTGAATCATTCAAGTATTTATTTTTTGCAATTACATTTAATTTATCATATAATTTATTCTCATTTAGTATATTAACTAATCTATGTCAACTAACTCATTCTATTTTAAATATACTTAAACGTGTTTTAATTGTAGTTAGTTCATTAATTTATTTTCAAATTAAAATAACATGTACTCAATTTTGTGGTATTTTGTTAGCTGACATTGGTGTTATTTTATATTCAGTATTTAAAATTAAAAATTACTCAACCAATTTTAGTATTATTTTATATTTTATCTTAATAATAATATTAGTATTATCAACTATACCAAGTTTTTTTACAATCAAAAATAATTCATTAACTTTTTCATCTAATTATGTTTCTAATAATGATATAGAATTAAATCGTTTAAAATGTTTGAGTAAAATCAAAGAAGAAATAATAGATAAATTTAAAAGTTTGAATATACCTAAAGATAAAGATTTACATATTGCACAAATACCATGGCATAATAATCATGGTGATTCTATGATATGGTATGGTGAGATGATACTTATTAAAGAATTAAACCTTACATATAAAAGCTCATTTATTATGAATACAATAAAAAATCACCAAGATATTATTTTAATACATGGAGGAGGTAATTTTGGAGATTTATGGAGAGAATCAACAATCGATCGGAACAAATTAATAACTGATCATAAAAATAATTTAAAAATAATTATGCCTCAAACAATTAATTACAATGATATGAATCTAGTAGCAGTTGATTCTGAAATATTATCTAATGATCAAAATTTGATTTTAACACTTAGATCATTTCAATCATATGAATTTGCTAAAATGTATTTTAACAAAACTAGAATACTTTTAGTTCCCGACATGGCATTTATGATAGGAGACATCAAACCTTTAGCAGAACCAGAATATGATATTATTTTTTTAATTAGAAATGATCATGAATCAAATAATAGTTATGAAACATGGAAAAAAGCAGCTGATATAGTAAAAAATAATGGATATTCGTATATTATGAAAGACTGGATGGATTTAAAACTATCAGATCTTGTTAAATTTGAAAACTGGTTAATAGAAAGAACTAACTTAGCAAATCAACTTTTATCTTTGGGTAAAGTAGTTATTACAGATAGATTACACGCTTCTATATTAAGCGTTTTAATGGGAAAACATCATGTAATTGTAGATGAAAAATATAAAAAAATTTATAATACCCGTCAAACAGCATTTCATAATAAACCTGAATGTCATGAAAAATATTTGAAAGCTTATTATTCCAATGATCCGATTCACGCTGTTAATATAACTCTTTCATTTCTAATTAATAATACTAATAATAATAAAGCAAAGGATAAATTTTAAAAAAATAAATTTTAGTTAAAACAACTCATATAAAAAAATATATTTTTTTAATAATAAGTGAAATTAATTTACATTTATTACATCTATAATAAAATTTTTAAAACAACACATTTCCATATTTTTTAATTTATCATATCTACTTTAAACTCAATTTTAATTTTGGTTTAATATTTTAATTAAAAATAAATATAATTTAATTTAACTTGCACTTCTTTTCTTCTTTTTTTGTTACCAATAATCTCGCAAATAATATTTTTAAAACATCAAATTTTTTTTCTTAAACATATATTTCTCAAAATGGAATTTTTTAAACAATTAAAAAAAAAAATTAAACAAAAAAAAGTAAAAAATTGCTTTATCACAAACAATCAAATAGATAGCCTTTTTAAAACATAAATATATTTTTAAACATATATTGCTTAAATTAAATAATTATTTGTTAGATGTACTATAAATCTAGAATTGGCATATTTTTATGGCCCTGATTCAGTAAGAGTAATAAATTAAGATCATAAAAGCTGTCAATTTGGATGGTTTTTGGTCTACGCCACTTGTTCTCATCTGTTCCTAAACGTCAAAAGCTACTCGTAAAGAAATTAGCGGTTGTAGACCAAAAAATATAAAAGAGGCTTTGAATTTTTATAAGCCTATCTAATTTGCGATAAAAAAATATTTTTTCTGATATTTTAATTTAATTTTCGTTTGTTATAATAAAATTTTTCTATTAAAGATTACTGTTTGAACCTAAATAAAATAATTTCTCATCTTATTTTTATTTTGAATATTTCATGTCAATTAGCAAAAAAAACAATTGATTAAAATTGTAGTCAAATAATAAATTATTTTTATTTTATTCATGTTGAAGAAATTTATAGTATTAAAATCTATTGAAGTATGATTTTTATTTTACATATCACTAAATAAAATAAAAATTTAAGCTTAAATTTTCTATTTCAAATATGTAAAATTTGAGAAATAATATTAAATATTAAAATAAATAAAATATTAAATAATAAAAATAATGATATTGAATAAATTAATAAAATAATAATTTAAATTAATCTAGAAATAAAGCAAAATTAATAATTTAAAAGCTTAACTACCGAAATCAATTTATTTATTTAATTGTTGCAGCTCTATTTTGCTATCATCTTCATCAAAAGTATTTGGATGTTTTTTAGGAGAAAATTGAATTATCGATTGACCTTTTTTGTTATTATATACATTTTTCAATTCTTGTTCATCGATTTCATTTTTACTTTTTTGACATGTATTTATAATAGCATATGTTGTATATAAACAAAATGATATAAAAACACAACTAACTGATATAATAACTAAAAAACCGTATTGTTTAACATCCGAAAATATAATAACACAAACATATTTAATTAAATCAAATATCATATTCAAAGATGATTGAACACCTCCAACAACTCCTCTTTGCTTTTCTTGAATATTTTCTTGAAATATTTGATGTATAACTAAATCGGTTAACCATAAACCGAATCTTGAAAACGCCATGGCTGACAATAAAACTAATATGGACAAATAATTAACACAATTATCGTTCGTTTCAAAAAGCTTATAAATATAATATTCTAAATCAGAATTTGAAAATGTTGAATTTTCATTTGAAATGCTCAATGAATCATTGTTATTAAATGAATAACAATTTGTATTGTTTAAATTTATGAATTTGTTTGCTAATATAAATGGACTACCAGGTAAAAATATACTAACTAAGCATAAAAATAAAAATAATAATTGAATTATATTTCCAATAATACCAATCAATGGTAAATGTAATTTTATTTTGTTATGAAATAGAGTATAAGCAATTGTTCCCAGAATGCCCATTATTGAACCAATACCTTGTAAAATACTAATTGAAAATTCTTTTAATTTTTGCGATCTAGCATAACCTATTGTAATACCATCAAAACTTAATACTGTCAAATATAATAAAGATAATGCCAAACTTGGCATTAATATTTTTCCTTGTTTAAAATAAGTTTTCCAACCATTACGAATATTTTTTAAAGATTTTCTCAATTTTTTGCAAAAGTTAATATTTCTTTTTTTTTCTTCTATTTTTATTTCTAATTTAGATTTTTTTAATTTTGGCACTGATTTGTAAACGTTTAACAATAGACTATATTCGATAATATAAGAAAATATATTCCAAACTGCAAAAAATAAAGCACTTAAAACGATTCCATTAAACGATTGATTTAAACTTAAAAATGACATTATTAAGCCAGCAACTAAAGGTGCTACTATATTTGTGCTAAGATCTATTCGTCTAACAGTAGCATTTATTAAAGCTAAATTTTTTTTTGAATTTTCTTTTTTAACTATTTCATCATTTTCTAATGATTCAATTTCATTTTGATTTATCTCGTTTTCAGCTATCACAATAACCCAGTCTCTTTCAATTGCAATTTTAGTTGTTGTACTTGATAATTTACTAATTACATTTAAAACAATTATCAATGATTGACTTATATATATTAAATAACCATTTAAATTATTTTGTATAAAATCATTAAATAAAACGATCAGAACAACCAAGCAGCAATTTAGAGCAACTGTAAAATTTTGTATAAATAAAGAATACCGGACAACTTTAATTAATTTATTATTTTGAATTTTGAAAGTTTAAAAAAAAATTTTTTTTTTAAATTAGCGCTCAAAAATTTTGAATTTATGAGTGTGAGTCTAAATGACACATGAAATTAGAAAATTTTGAGTGCTTATGTCTGTTGCAAAATTAATTGCGTATAATAATTAACAATTTAAACATGAAAAAACGCAATTAATTTTGCAAGAATATTATATAATACAAAAAAGTTACCAATTATTCTTGGATATTTATCTACAAAATCACCAATTAAAGGTCCTAAACATATTGAAACTATATTACAAATCAAACCGTTCAGAGCAGTTACTAATAATGAGTCTTTGTTTAAGGTTATAAAATAAATGCTTAAAGCAAAAAACCATATTCGATCACCCCATGAAGATAATAAACATGATAAATAAAATTTAAATAATGTTTTATTAAGACATGCCATTTTCACCAACAATTCTCATTTAAAAATCATTTAAGTTAAAAAAAACTTTGAATATAATATAATATTTATATTTAAAAGTTAAGCAATTTGATGATTAATTTTTAAAGATTATTAATCCAAATTATTAATTTCTAATTAAAAATTTATATATTTTAATTTATTTGTGCTTGACTTTTTAAAAATATTTTATTACTTTTTATTAAACAAAGTTAATTACAATAAATTCTTTTCAAAAAATAAAAAAAATTATCAAAACTTTTTACATTTTTAATATTTTATTTTTAAATGATAATAATCTGTTAGTATAATTTAAAATATTATATACCGTATTTTCTTGCATGCTACTATTATAAATAAAATTATAGCATGTTTTCGATCGGTAGTTTTTCAAATAAAAAAAACTTGAATTTAATTTAATTTCTAAGAGTTGCAGACAAGAGAATATAATATTTGATTTTAAAGCTTGATATTTAATAATAATAATAATGATGTTAAGGATATGGAGTAAGAACTAGGAATTCTCACCCGGAGTGCACTGTCCTTGTGCACTTTAATAGCCTGGAAATATATCATAATTAATAAATTTCCCATCAATTTTATTGGTTGGTCTGTTGGTGAAAAAATTTGATCTAATCGAACAATTTCTGACTAGTTGCTTATCTAAGGAGTAAATGTGGCTTCTGGTATCGTACGATGAGTAGTTATCTGACTTAGTGAACTTCACAGGGTAATGCCAATTAATCACATCATGACCAGTACAAAACTTAAATTGTTGAATTATGTCTCCTCTAATGCGCCTTCTTTCTAAACTTAATAGATTTAGCTTATCCAATCTTCCTTCATATGAACAGTTCCTCAGAGGCTCAATGAGTTTAGTTGCCCTTCTTTGTACCCGCTCAATATTAGCTATGTCTCCCTTCAGATGAGGACATCATACTTGGATAGCGTATTCGAGATGGGGTCTTACTAATGATATCTAAAGTTTCTTTATTATTTCTTGGTTTCTGTATTTAAAGGTCTTTTTTACGAGGCCAAGTGCACGATTTGCTTTTTTTTTAACTTTTGCTACCTGCTCCCTCCACTTAAGTTCATTAATGAAAATCACCCCAAGATCTCTTTCAGACTGTGTTTCTTTGAGAATGTGTGCCTGATTATCATTCTGATTTAAGTAATACTTATAATTTGGGTTGTCAGGACCAATATGCATCACCTTACATTTTTCGCCATTAAAGCTCATTAACCATTCAGAAGACCAGTGGCTTAACTCATTCAGATTATTTTGTAGAGCTTTATTATCTTATGACAGTACCTTAGTATCATCAGCAAAAAGTTTTGAAATGTTTACTACTTTGTCGGGCAAATCTTTTATATAAATTACAAAAAGCAGAGGGCCAAGAACAGAGCCCTGCGGTACACCGCTAAAAACCTCCTTCCAATCTGATACTTCTGAGCCTAGTACTACTATTTGCCATCTCCAACTTAGAAATCTATTTATCCAAATGATAGCTTTCTTTTCAATTCCGTATCTCTAACTTGTACAATAATCTCGTGTGAGGTACTTTATCAAACGCTTTGGCAAAGTCGATATAAATAATATCAATAGGGATCTTCCGATGTTTATTCTCAGACACATAATCCAAAGTCTCTAAAAGATTAGTGAAACAGCTTTTTTTTGGAATAAACTTGTGTTGTTGGCTAGCTAACAATTTATATGATTGCAAGTAGAGTAAAATATTGTTTTTAATCAAACCTTCCATTATTTTGCAAACGACTGAAGTAAGCGACACTGGTCTTTAGTTTGATGGTTCTGTTTTACTACCTTATTTGATTAATTTCAAATGCATGGTTTTTAACTCAAATTATTAATTTTTTATTTTTTAAAGACAATTGAAAATATATTTAAACTAAAATAATTTTGATTTTTTTATTTTCAAATATTTAATTGATGAACATAAGATCTAGTTTAATTAATAAATTATTGAATATTTAATTCATTTTTTAAATATAAATTTTTGAATAATTGTAAAATAAGACTTTTTAAATTTGTTTTTTTGAATTAAAGAATCTAATCTTAATAAAGTTTAAGTTTAAGTCCTTGTTTCAGGTACGCTGATGATTTCATACTGATTTGAACCGTAGGAAGCACATATTCAATGTCATAAGAGAATCAAAGTGATTTATAGACCAATTATAACTTTGGGCTGGGTTATGATCAACTAAATTAAATATTCTTAAATTTAAAGCTATTTATTTTGCTAGACGAAAACATCACAGTGAACACTTTAGGAATCAAAGAATACACTTTAGTAGAAGCAAATGAGGAAAAAGATCTTGGGATAATCATATCGAAGGATCTGAAGTGGAAAAAACAACTGCGACCAATTCTAACAGGGTTTTAGGTCAGATAAAATGTTCATTCTCTTATCTTGGTAAAGAATGGTACCATTATACACGTTCTAGTGAGACCTCATCTTGAGTACGCTGTGAGCTTCTGGTCCTTCTGGTCACCAATCGCAAAGACCAGTATATAAATCGTTAAATAGTTTTAAGTCAAAAATTGGTAGTGAACTTTCAAACCAAGGAAAAAAAAGTAGCAGCCGCAATGACCCGAACAAGGACTAAGTGCTCTGGCACCGGTTAACACATTGTCTTAACTCAGCATTGCTAATACTACTAATCCTAATAATAATAACAAAGATAAGAGACAATTTTTTTTTATTATACAAAAATAATTATAAAAAGAAACATTTTAATAAATTCTGACTCGTAAAAAATTCAATAAAACAAATATACAAAAATAAATTCAATAAATAAAAAGTAAAACTTGATCAATAATAAATTGGAAAATATAATTTATTTAAAATACAATTCGGAAACAGAACTTAATTTTTATTTCTTGAAAAAAAAATTTACACTAAAAATTTAATTTTTTATTGTTTGATTGTAAAACGAATAAAAAATTATTACTTAGAGCTTTAAATACAAAAATTTAACTGTTAAAATAAAAAAAAATATAAAATGAATAAAAAATATTAGCTAGCATATAATTGCTTTTATTTTAATTTAAAAATCAACCCATTATTATACACCATTAAACTCTAAAATCTTAAAAATATTTTTTAGTCTAATGGCCATAATAAAAAGAGAGAAAAAAAAAGAATTTAGAAAAAACCAAATGACAATTTTTTTTTATTTTTACTTAAAATGCAAGATAAGAAATTTTATTAATTATAAAATTAATAACTTTTCTTTATTATACTCTTAAGAAAGAAAAATATTTAACTAGGGTTTAAAAAATTTTTTAATTTATTGGCATTTTTTTTTTTAACCAAAAATATTCAAAAGATTAAATTTTTTTTTTTAATTTCAAATTAATTATTTTCAAGGGTTTTTTTTCAACAATTGTAATTTTTGTAATAAATTCTAAATTTTAAAATAGATATTGTTAATAAATTGATTGTTTTTTATTGAATATTTAACTATAAATGAATCTTGAAAAGAGTATTTAAACATATTCTCATTTTAAGGTTTGTTTGTCAGTTTGAAATTTTTTGAAATCTGAATTTTATTTTATTTTTTTCAATATATGTATTCATAGTCAAATATCATTGTTTAATAATATTTGGCATGATCATGATTATTTAACCTTTTTAAAACAAAAATTTATACTAATCGCTTAATTAAATCTCTTTTTATTTTATTTTATTTTATTTTAATATCTGTTATACAAGTTTTATAAAGAGTTTTTTTTATATTTTTTTATATTGTTTGTTTTGGCTTAGTTATGCAATATTAAGTTTTATTGTAAATATAAATCCTTTGTTATATTATTGCGATTAATTGAAAAAAATAGTTTTTGATGAGAATTCAAAATTAAGTAAAAAGTAAATAATTTATTTTTATAGAATATAATAAGTGTTGTTTAAACGAATATTTTCAATAAAAATTTAATAAATTTTTTTTTTGAAACTTTTATTTTTTAAAATCGAATTATAAAGTATATATTTTATTTGCATTAATTTTATTTGATTTTGTTTTATTCAATAATATACAAGAAACAAAAATAAAATATTTTAAATGAATGTGATTTTGTGCTTTTTTTTTATTTTTAATTTCTAATTTTTAGAAATTTTTTTAATAATAAATTATATTGATGATTTTATAGTTTATCTATCTATATAAATTAAAAAAAAAATATATAAAATAATAAAAACTCTTGTTAATATTGGGTTGGGATATTTAAAATTAAAGAAAAACAAGATGAATTATTTTAAAACTTTAGGATAATTTGTATGAAATATACTTTTATTTACCAATATAATATATATTGGCTATTGGTTCGTGCATTTTTCTTCCACATTTACAAATAAATATATAATCACAAATTAAGTATTGTATTGATCGAGCTAATCATCAAATATTGTTTTATATTTTAATGTTTTAGAGATGTATGTAGAGATGTATTAAAACTAATTCAAAAAAGTATAAAAAGTGTAAGAATTTCTCAATTTATTCTTATTTTGAATTAGATTTTGAAGTACCTTATATAGATAGAGTCAGTCAAAGTTATCTTTAAGAAATTTATTTATTAATTTATAGAGATTGTTTTCTTATTAGATTATATTAAAGAAAT
Organism: Brachionus angularis; assembly: GCA_021432725.1. Taxonomy (NCBI): domain Eukaryota; kingdom Metazoa; phylum Rotifera; class Eurotatoria; order Ploima; family Brachionidae; genus Brachionus; species Brachionus angularis. The sequence goes on from JAJVDD010000007.1 coordinate 2,373,084, forward strand.
TTATGGTAAACTATGGACGAAGAATGATTTTTATTTTAAATATCAATTTTAAATTGATATTGATTAAAATTTCAAATTGATTTTTAATTTTCTATTTTAAAGAATATGTAAAATTTGAAAGAATAAAGATTAAATTGAATATTAGATAATAATAATTAATAATAATAATAATTGAAACTCAGTCTAAGTTAGAAATAAAGCAAAATTAATAATTGTTAAAAAGCTTATCTATCCAAATCAATTTATATTAATTAAAGAATGTAAAAATTTTTAGTTATTTTAGATTTTATCAGGAGACTAGCAAAAAACAAAATTGGTTGAAAATTAATTATTTAATAGATAAATCTTTGATTTAGTTGTTGTCTAAGGGTTAGTTATTTTATTTAAGAACACGTACTGATTAGTTTTTGATTTCATAAGTTTAAGATCAATTTTTCAAATAAATACTATACCGTATATTTTTTTTTGTTGATTATTATTATTAATTAAATCTAAACTCATATAAAAACTCCCAACAAATAGCTCATAATTAAAAAAATAAAAACTGATTTTGCAATAATAATAAAAATAATAATAATTTTCATTTCTTGAATTTAAAGATGAATAGATATTTATTAAATTTCAATATATAAAATCAAAGAAGCGTCTGCAACTATTTATTTATTTATTTATTGTCAGAATAATTCAATATAGATCAAAAACATGTGTAAAACCAAATAATATAATATAAAAAATTAATAAAATATAAAGAAATTTGTTACTTGTTGATATTTCAACAAATAATAAAAATAAAATAAAACAGGTGAAACTGGTTTCATATTTAATACAAATTAAAAATCTAGGTGAAGTGAAATTTAATTTTTGTTTAAAATTTATCAAAATTCTTTATTTTTTTTTGGATTTGTTTTATGGTAATAAAAAATAAAAAAAAAAAAAAATCAAAGTTTATAAAACAATAAAAAAACTTATGGTCAGTTAAATAATAAAAATATTTTAACTTGATAATTAAACTCATTCTTAATTCAAAAAATATCATAAAAAAAAAAGAAAAGAAAGAAAAAATTTTTTTGTTTAAAAGAAGAGAGTTGAAATATTACTTAAAAACAAATTGTGATTCTAATTATATAATTTGTAATAAAAATAAAAGCGACTAGACTTTTTTTATTTTATTTTATTTTATTTTATATTAATAAGAAAACTTTAAGCTAAATACAAAATTTAAATTTGTAATTTAAGTTTTTTTTTTTCAACATAAAACAAAATTCAGTCCATTTATTTGAATTTTTTATAAAAAAAAAAAAAGAGAAATTTTTTTTCTATTTACTTTTAATTTAAATTCAAAATGAAAAAAAAAAATTTTAAAGTTTAAATTAGGTCCAAATTTATTTATTTATATTTATTTATTTTATGAAGAAAAATTGAACTTGAATTTTAATTGTAAAATTAAAAATATAATATGTTATTATGAAATACTAATTATATTTTATTTTGTTGTAATTTAATCTTAATGACCAAAAGAATCAAAATCAACAAAAAAAAAAAATTAGTATTATTTTATTGTTATTATTAGTATTATTATTATTATTATTATTATTATTGTTGCAATCCTTGATTAAGTTTCGTATTACTTAAGCAAAAAGATCAACATCTTACAATTTCAATTTTAATAGAGCATATATTTATATATATATTTAAATACAGTATTATATTTCTGATGAAAAATTTAAAATCAAAATAGAAAAAATTAATTTTAAAATATTTAAATTTTTTAAAAATAGCTTAATTGGATATTTTCTTAGATTTTGTATTTTCTATTATTAATTCAAATAAATAAATGTAAAATAGAAGATATTTTATAAAAAAAAAAAAAACAAAAAACAAATGCTTATTAATGATATTAACAAGAGTAATACAATTATGAAAAATTCTAGTCCAAACATGAATTCAAGCAATTTTAAATTTAGTGCAAAAAATTATAAAAATTTAGATCCAATGATGAAAAATAGAAAACGATCATCGACTCGGTTTAGAGCAAATCAAATTAATGATGATTATTATTATTATTATTATTATAATAGTCAATTAGACGAAAATATAAATATATTACCAAATCGTTCTAAACTATTATCGTCTGTTAAAGATTTAAGAAAATCGTTTAAATCTTTAATCGATCAAAATGAGTTTCAATTTTCAATTACAAATAACAAGTAAATTATTTATTTTATTTAAAACATTTAAAAAAAAATATTTTTAAATTAAAAAATAAATAAAAAAAAAAAACCCTTAAATCCTTAATTTCTAATTTGTATTTTAAATTTTAGTAAAATGAATAAATTTAAGCTTATATACTATACTGTATATACATAATCTCATGTTGAATTTATTTGAATATCTTTTCTATATTTTCTCATACTGTTCTGCTTTTTTTTTAAATTTAGTTTTTTTTTATTTATTTTGGTTTGTACAAAAAGAGTACACAAATTTAGCTAAGATCTAAATGTTTTTAGGATATTAATAAGTCAAACCATTCAAGCCATATTTGTTAATTTTATATTTTCTGGCAAATTTTAATTTTAATTTTGATTTAATTAAATTAAATTAAATTTACTATTAAAACTAAGTTTATATTAATTTTATCAAAAATTGCAATTGCTAATAATAACCAAATATTACACAACAAAACATTTATTTATTGATCGATTGATTGATTGATTGATAGAATGATGACAATTGAATTGAATTGATTTATTACATGAATATTTAAATTGTATAGAATAAAATTGTATTTGTTTCTTTATTAAATAAAATAAAATTAAATCATAAATCAAATTTTGAAACTCTATTTGATTTGTATTGTTTGGACTAAAGGGTTTTTGATTATTAGAAAATAAAAATTAAAAAAATTTAAAATATTTGATTAGATTTATAAATAATAAAATTGGTGCTTTGAAAAGAAATGATGATATGGAATGTTTTCCAATATTATGTAGAACAGATCGTCTACGTAAATTAGAAGAAGCATATTCATATTCAACAACAACAACAACAAAAACAAAAACAACAACAACAACTACAAATAAAGCAAAAATTGTACAAAACAATAATTTTAAATTAAGTAAAAATATTTATTTATTAATATATTTAAAAAAAAAAATAAAAATAAAATAAAATATTAAAATCTGAACGAGAAACGTGCCATTAAAGTTTTTTAAAATTATAGAATCAAACACAAATACAATTAAATCAAACGAAGCTACAAATTTATTAACAAATAATAAAAAAGTAAAAAAAAAATATTTCTTTTTATTTTTTTTTATCTAATTTATAGTGATATAGAATGAGAAATATGTCAAAATTTTTTCTATATCTAATTATAAAAAAAAAAAAAGAATTTTTTTAAAAATTCCATTTTGTTTTATTATTATTAATATTAATAGTAATAATAGTAATAATAGTAATAATATTAATAATAATAATAATAATAACCTATATATTTTAAAAGATTTCAAATTAAACATATAAAATATTTCCAAATTTGATTTTTTATTCAATAAATGATATCGAATTCAGTTTAAGATTAAATTAATTAATTTACAAACATATAGCATATTTTTTTTGTATAACTTTCAAAATTTTTCAATTAATTACGGTTCAATTAAAATTTTGATTAAATCAAGTTATATAATTTAATTTATTTTAAATTAATAGCTAAATATAATAAAATATAATAAAATAAAAATAAAATAAAAATAAAAATAAAAAAACCCGATAGCAATTTTAAAACTTGTATTAATTATTTAATAAATAAATAAATAAATCAATAGAGATTTTATTTTATTTTATTTTAAAATTAAAAAAAGGAAATTGAAGTATCAATTGAGCAATTATTATCAACTAATAATAATAACAATAATAATAATAATAATAATAAAAATACAAAATTCAATTCCCAGTCTACAAATGATATTAGTTTTTTAAGCTCATCATCATCATCATCATCGCCATCACCATTGCAATCATCTCCATCCTCATCGTCGTCATCAAATTTTAATAATAATGATAATACAAAAAGTAATGACTTTTTTCTAATATTTATTATAAATATTAATTGACACTTGTTAATTTCAAATTTTTGAAATATTAATTAATATATATAGATAAAATGAATAGGAAATTAATTTTTTTCAAAAAAAAAAAAAAAGTTTTATTTTTTTATTTTCTAAATAGTCAAGTCTGATAAAATCAAAACTAATGTCACCTTTTCAAAAAGCATAGCCTACAAGAGTCTAGTCTCTCTTTTTTTTTTTAAATATTTTTCAATTATCAAGTTTAGATACTAAATAGTTAATTTTTTATATGTAAAAATCTAAAATAATTAAAAATAAAAATACTGGAATATAAATATTTTTTTAAAAAGGCTTCTTTATTTTATTTTATTTTTTTTTTTCGATATGAAATGTTTATAACCTAATTGTTAATAAACTGTTTATCTTAAATTTCAGATACAATTAGAAATAAAATTAATTTTGAAAAAAAAATTTCAAGGAATACAAAAATCAAAACAGAAACAAATTTTTCAATTAAAATAAATCTTTTTTTTTTTTTATTTTTATATTTTTTTATTTCTTTTTTGCACTTTTTGTTTTCATTTCATTTTATTTCATTTTATTTCGACTAAAATAACCTTTTGTCGATAAAGATTTTTTATTAAGATTTTTTTAAACAAAAAATAATTATTAAATCACTTGAAGTTATAGAATTTTTATTAATAGAATTTTTGTAATTTTTTTTGTTAAAAGTCTTAAAAATAATAATAATAATAATTATAACAATATATTCACTCTTTGTTTATTTCTTTCTCTTTTATTTAAATATTACAACAAACACAAACAATTTAAACCTTTATTTAACAAAAAAAAAAAATAAAAAAAATTAAACTTTAAAATAATTTTTAAATGTTTCAATTTTAAAAAGCCGATTTCTAATATTTAAATAAGTGATTTTGGACTTTTATTTTTTTTTTATTAAACAAAACAAAATATTTAATTAATTCTTCTAAACTCATAAATCAAACTTGAGATTAACAAATTTCTTTTTTTTAAAAATTAGATGACGATGAAAAATACAAAATAATTTCAAATAGTAAAAATTCATTGTTGACATATTCATCATCAAGTTATTTATCATCAACATCATCAACATCATCAAGATCTTGCTTAACAACAAACTTGAAAATGGGAAATAAACAAGCTTCTAAATTGAACAGTTCTAGTAGTATATATGATTATGATTATTCAAATGAAATAATAAACAATTCAACAAATACATTGTTTAAGAATAAACATTTTACTTTGATTAAATATTCTCTATCTTTTCCTGCTAATTTTCATTCAGAAAGTACAAATTCACAAAGTTTAAAGGTTTATTATTAATTTATTAAATTATTAAAAATATCTACAACTAAAATCAAAATATCTTTTAATACAAATTAAAGGACATTCAGAATAATAGCAATAATAATAGCAATAATAATAATAATAGAGAATTAGGAGAATTAGAAGAAAATAGACAAGAATCAAATATATCAGACATTGGTTTTACAATTAATAAATCAAAAAGATTATCGTTAAAAGAGAAATTGATTAAAATAAACAAACGTTGGTCTTTATCAAATTCGAATAAATTTATTCAAAATGAGTTTGAAAACAAGGTATTATTATTATCTATTTTTACTATTTCTGATTTATTTTTTAAAACTAAAACTAAAACTAAAAAATAAGTATTAATAATTGAAATATAATAAAAAACGCCTATAATAAATAATTTTCTATTTTATATTTAGATTTAGGCGTATATTTAGATTTTTTCAAGATTAGATTTTTTTCATCTATCTACAGTATCTATAGTATCTATATCAACCTGATTTCTAGATTGAGTTTCTATTTCTTTTCTTTTCTAATTTAAAAAAAAAAAAAAAACAATTTTAAGATTAAATTTATTTTATTAAACCAAATATTAATTAATAATTTATCGATATATTAAAAAAAAAAAAAAAATTTCTTGTCCATATGTACAATATAATTTAAATAAATCCACAAACATGGATATCTTAAAGTATGAATATAATGGTAAAATCAAAAATATCAAATTAAAAACGTATTTTAAATATTTTTAGCATGAAAACAAAAAGTTTTTATTTCTTTTTTTTACTTATTTATTTCAAGTAATATAATTTTTATTAATAAAATTAAGTATTTATTTGATGATTATTCAAAGCTTGTATGTCATTTTATTTAATAAAAAGATATATTATATAAATAACTTTTAAAATGAGAATTTATTTAATAGTATTAGATTGTGTTATGAAAAATAAAATGCTTCATTAGCTTAGCTATATGTAATTAAAATAAGCAAAGACGAAATAATAAATAATATGTAAATACTTTTGAGAAATATTAAATAAAATTAAAGGCCAGACGAATTAAAGCATGTTTTGAAGATTTCATTTTAAATATTTTAAATATTGTTTTTAAAAAAACAAAAAAAAAAAAAAAAGAAAAGAATCAGTAATTTATAAGTAAGCCTAAAGCATGTGATTTTAAAAAAATGAAAATAAATGAAAAATCAAAATGACAACAATCAATCAATACAACTCGACTACTGGCTTTATATTTATATATGCGATAATATAATAATAAATTTGATATAATTTGATAAAATTTCAAATAGCAAAAATAGCAAAAAAGTAGCCAAAACAATTTTAAAATTTTTTATTTTATTATTTTCTTATGAGAAAATAAAAATTTGATATTTCTTATACACACAAATAAATAAATCTATCTAAAGTAACTTAAAAAAAAAAAAGATCTCAAATGACTATTTATGCTAAGATTAATAATAAAAAAATCAACTCTCAACACGCTTTGCGATCTAAAGATAATTTCTAACTTGTAACTTTTTTATATATAAAAGAGTTTAAAATAAAAAATAATAATAATAATAATAATAATAATTTCTTTTGACTAAAATTAAATAAAATATTTTTTATCTATTTTTTTAGTTTGATAATAATAATAAATTGATAATAATATTTATTAATATAGGCTATTAAATAAATAAATAAATAAATGAACAAATTAATAGTTTATTGCCTAGAACTAAAAATATTTCAATTTTTATAAAGATGATGCTTCAATAGATTAATTTTATTAGATAGTCATAATCATAATACTGTATTATGATATAAGTTAATATTATAAGTTTATACAATAAATTGATTGACATTAGAATATAAAAATAAAAATAAAGATAACTGAAATTGAAATTGAAAAGATATAATTAAGATTTATTTTATTAAGATCTTTTTTCTCTCTTTTTCTTTTATCTTTTACTCTCTCTCTCTTTCTTTCTCTCTCTCTCTCTCTTGAAATAACACAAATTTTCGAAATGATGATGGAAATTTTCGATATCTTAAAAAAATTTAATACCTCTTAATATTAATTTGATAATCAAATTACAAAAACAATTCGGAATATTGGCATCAAATTTGAACTTTATGTGTTTAAAATATTTAATCTTAAAAATGAAAATGAAAAAAAAAAAAAAAGAAGATAAATTTTATCATCATCAAATATTAATAATAATTTTCTCTTTCTCAAGTGCTTTTTTTTCTCTTTATAATTATTTAAATTTTATTAATTATATATCTTTTTTTTTTAAGTTATATAATCAAAAAGATAATGAAAAAAATTGTCATTTAATAAAAAATTCAAATACTACTACTACTACTACTACTACTACTACTATTACTAAGGATAATAACAATATTAACAATAATAAGAATAATAATAATAATAACAATAGCGATATCAGAAACCGGTTTTCGTTACAATCGGATTTTTATTTTAATGATATTAATAATAATAATAATAATAATAATAATAATAATAATAATAGTAATATAAATAATAATAATAGTAATAATAATAGTAATTTAGATAAAAAAAATTCATTTATATACGAATCATTTACAAATTTAATAATTAGTAAAGCTTTAGTAATAAAAGAATTTACACCAAGTCCATACGATAAACAATCATTATGTCTAAGACTAGGAGATATAATTGATGTAATTGATATGAACGAAACAGGAATATGGACTGGCATATTAAACAAAAAACTGGGAAAATTCAAGTTTATTTATGTTAATATAATTGAAACATTTTCAAACAATTACAATTCAAATTCAAAAATATCCATTTCAAATTTAAAGCAAAACAATAGCTCAAATAAAATTAAAAATAATAATAATAATAATAATAATAATAATAATAATAATAATAATTATAATTATTATGATAAGCCAGATGTTTTGTGTTTGAAAAAAATCAATAAATCAAAATCATATGGTTGTTTACTATTTAAATTCAATAATTCTAATCAAATATATATTTCAAATTTAAAATTAAATTCTAAAAAATCAAAATCAACACCCGATTTATTATTATTATTTAAAACAATTCAACTAGAACAACACAAAGTATTTTAGTTTTTTTTTTTTATTTTTATTTTTATTTTAAAATAATAAAATCAATATTTTATTTTATTCTATTTGATTCTATTTGATTCTAAACTACGTGCAAAGAATATTAATTAAATGAAATTTCCAAACATTTTCTTTTCTATTTTTATTTTAGAATAAATTTATTTAAATTCATTTCAATCAATAATTTATTGATTATTAAATTAATTAAATAATCTTTTTTTTTAATTCCACCAAACAAGGTCATTTTTTCATATTTTATTCTATTTTCTATTTTTAATTTTTATTAATATTTAATATTAATATTCTCTGTATGTTTAAAATTAATATATAAAACAAAATACATGTTCAATAAACTTGAATAGTTTATTCATTATTAAAATTTTATTTATTTAAAGATTGAAAATAAACAAGAACAAGAACAAGAACAAGAACAAAATCAGGAAGAATCATTGTCTAATTGTAATTTAATAAAATTCGGATTGACACAAACAGGTTTGAATTTTTTATATTTATATTTCATATTTGAGTTTATTAAATTCTAAAAAAAATATTTTTTTATTCATAAAATAAATTATTATTCTGTCTGATCGAAAATAAAACTAATTTCAAAAAATATTCTTCGTGACTAATAAATTGAAAAAATCTAAAGCTAAACTAAACTAGACAGGTTTTAATTTAAAATAAATTTCAAAATAATTTTGTTTTTGTTATCTTTGTTTCAATTATAATTAAAAGTAAATAATTAATTTATTTTTTTATTTTTTTTTTTTTATTAAAAATAAATGCAATTAAATAAATTAAAGACGGTCTTTAAAGTATTCTTCTATTTTTTTTAAAAGAAAAGAATACATTTTTATAAAAATGCCACTTAAGCTTTATGTTTAAAATCTAATAAATAACATTTTATTTTTCTATATTTCATTTAAATAAAATAAAATAAAATAAAATCAAAAAAAAAAATAATAATAAGCCTTAAAATAAGTTAAAAAATTTATTTAGTTAAAAAATAAACAACAACAAGAACAACAACAACAACAACAAAAATAAAACAATTTTATTTTAAATTTAAAACAAAACATTCAATTAAAATTTTTCTCAATTTTGTTTATGTAATATAAATATAAATATAAATATAAATATTATAAATATATTCTATATTCTAAATTTTTACTTTATTTTTCAATTTAACAAAAATAATATAGGTATATATAAATAACTAAAAATACGTATTTTGCCTAAAGTATAATGATTTATAGAAAATTTATTTACAGTATATGATGCATAAAATAAAAATTTTTTTTTTTTTTTAATTTATTGTTTTTAATTCATATTTTTTTTTTTCGTTTAAATAAAATTTAAACTTGTTGTTTATTTTTTGGATCAATTTTAAAAAGGAATTCAAGTTATTTCAAAGATTAAATAAGTTATATATATATATTTGTATATATTTGTATATATTTGTATTATATATATTTAATTTATATTTAATTTATATTTAGAAGAATACTTTTAAAAAGTCTGTTTAATTTAATAAAATACAAAAAAAAATACAAAAAAAGATTTTGTCAAAAAATTCAATTAATTAAAAAAAAAAAAAAAAAAAACTTTTAAGTATTAGTATTTGTTATTTTTAATAAAACTAAACTCATATGTTTTTAAGTTTTTTAGTTGTTGATAAGAATCATATTCATTATTATTATTATTAATTTTTTTTCTTCTTGTGATTGTAAAAAAAAAATCCATTTATTTTAAGAGAGAATCAAGTAAAAAAAAAAAAATAAAAAATTAAAGCAATTTCGGAATTTGTTTCTAAGTTTAAGTTATTTCTTGTTTTTTTTTTTCTTTTTCTATTTAATCGCCTTTAGTAATTTATTTGTTTGTTGCAAAATAAATTGCGCTATTTATATGTATGAATGAATTATATAAACCGCAATTAATATTGCAACAACAACAACTAAATAGTATTATATAATTTAAAATAAATAATCTTGTATAGAGCCAAGTATTAATTACTATTACTATTATTATTATTATTATTATTATTTTGAATACCTAGTACCAAACTATTGTTTTATTATTATTATTATTATTATAGTATTGTATATATGATTGTTTAATTTATTTTTGAAATTAAATAAATAAACCAGAACGGATCTAGAATGGATAGCAAAATTTCTTCTTGTTAATAATAGTAGCATTTTCGATTAATTAAAATAACATGGAAACATAATAATATATATATATATATATATATATATGATAAATAAATAAATAAGTATATAAATATGTATTTGATTCATTTATTAATTATATTGTCAAAAAGGAAAGCAAAGGAAATTGAATAATAACAATAATAATTAAAATCTTGTTTATCATACAAATAATAAAATATATAAAATGATGAAAATGAAATAAATTTTTATAAAGAAATAAATAAAGAAAGAAAGAAAAACTAAAATAAAAACTAAAAGCCAATATTTGACCTATACTAATAAATAATAATAAAAGCTCATGATATAAATTAAGTCTATTTTTAATTTTTAATTTTAATATTTTTTTCATTTGTATTTTCTTTTGTATTTTCTTTTCAATATAAAATTAAATGCTGAATATCGATTAATTGATTGTTGAATACAAATTGATATTATTTCAATCAAAAATCGATATTAACAATTAATTTAAAATTAATATTTTACTTTTAAAACGAATACATTTACTGTATATGATCATTGATCTTAAAAATAAAAAATACACAAAATATATATATCTATAGGTATATCATTGATCAACTAAAATAAACCAAAATAAACAAAAAAAAAATTCAATTTTTCCAAAGTTTTTTTTTTTTTTATTTTTTAATTTTAATAAGGATATTAATTTACTTTGTGGTGGTCGAGAAAATTTATTCATACAAAATAAAATAAAAAAAAAAATCGATTAATTTATTTTTTAACTGAAAAAAAAATACATATTAAGTTTCATATTATTTTGAGACATAAGTGAGAAGCAAGCAGATAAAATAAAATAAAAAAAAAAATTGATTAGTTTTCAAATTAAACTTCCTTCTTTACGAAATCTAAAACTATTTAATATTATTGTAAAAAAAACTTCTATTAAACTCATATTTCAAAAAAACTTATTCATTAATTGACCCTTATTTATTTTATTACCTTTTTTATTTTTACTTTATTTTTGTTTTTTTGTTTTAAAGCCGATAAAAATAATGAATATTTTAATTACAAATCAAAAATATACTCATCTAATCAAGAAATAAAAAAAAATAAAACTTTAATAAAAATGGGACATAAACAATCAAAATCATCAAATGATTTATTAAACAATTTCAAAGATCAACAAGAGAATTTATTGAAAATTAAAAAAACATGTTCATCTAGTTCTTCTTCTTCTTCTTCAGTGTCTGATTCAACAAACAGTTCAAAATCTAAATCAAATCATTATTCACATATATCACATGACTCTGGTCGTTACTCGTCTTCTCATTCTGGCTCATCAGTAATCTGCTTATTCGATAATCCAGACACAATTAAATTAAGACCTAAACTAAACTCAAAGCAACAAATTCAAACAACTTTAATTAATAATCATCATCATCATCATCATCAAAAATTAGAACATAAACGCAATTCAGTTTGTGATTCTATTTTACTTTCTTGTTCGTCGTCAAATTCTTCTTTAAATATTATTGAATCAAATGATGATGCTAATTCGAAAAGAGCTCAATTATTATGCGATCAATTGAACCAAATTTTAAACATAACAACAAACAAAAATGAATTTGAAACTACAAATACAAAAAATTCGGATTTTAATTTAACAAAACAACAAAACAACAACATCAACAACAATAACAACAACAACAACAATAATAATAACAACAATAGCAATAATAACAATAATATAAATCGTTCTCATACATTTAATATTAATGAAACAAATCGAAATGCAATAAAAAATTTCCTATTAAGCACATCGAATCGTGAAGCAGAAAATTTACTCAATTCAAACAATTCGGATAATAATAATAATAAGATGAAAAATTCAAAAAAATTATCTAATTTTGTAATTAAAAATGGCCGTCGTTTGTTATTATTAAATAATCAAAAAAATCGAAATAGTTTAATAATAGAAAATCATCAAAATTTTGGACTATTAGATAAAATATTAATTAATAATAATAATAATAATAATAATAATAGTAAAAAAGCAGAAAATAAATTAATAGATTTAATAGCAGCTAAATTGTTAAGTGAAAATATTGATTTGTCTAAATATCCTTATACCGATGAGGTAACTAAATTCAATTTAAAATTAAACTTTAATATTTAATATATTAAATATTTATATTAAAATAAATATGTAGTTGGGATTTTGTAAAATACCAATTGCGCTAGTTAAACGCTATTCAAATGAGCTTAATTATGATATTGAATTAGTTTCAAAATGCATCGAAGCTGAAAGATTAAATCAATTGGAAAAACTAGGAAAACTTGGAGTAATTTTTTTAAAAATAATATATTTTTATTTCAAATTAATTATTTTTATTTTTATTATTTTTTTCATTTCTAATTAGATTCCTAATGATTTTTTGTACAAAAAGTGTAAATGTAATCAAACTGATTTAAACGATTTATTATTATACAAAATATGTAAATGCGATTTAAATACGACTAGTTTAGAATCATTTTTTATAAGCTTAGGCCTTCCGTTTTATATTGAAAAAATACGTAATTGTTTATTTAATGATATTAATGATGATGTTGATGATAATTTAAATAAATTGTTATTAATGAATGAAAAACAACTAAATGAATTCAAATGTTTGATTAATAATAAAAATCATTTAAGAATAATTTTAAATTCAGTTCAAATTTTAAAATGTTAAAACTTTCAATTTTTTAATAAAGAGTTGTTTTTTTTTCTAAATAAATATTAAAATTTTTATTTCTAAATTTTAAATCGATCGGTTTTATTTATTAAATTATTATTAGGAAATGGTTGTTTTATTAGACGAAAATGTTTTTTTATATTAATTTTTCACAAGAAAATATATACATAAATTGAAGAAATATTAAATTTAAAAATTCAATTTATAACCACATTAGTTTTGATTATTAAAAATTTTTATCCATATTCAATAGGTAAATAAATTTAAAACTGTGTTGAAAAAATTTTATTCAAATTACCAAGCTACTTTTTACTTAAATACATATATTTTTTTATTAATTAAATAATTATTAAACAACAGTTTAGCTCGAATAAAAAAGACTCTTCAAATATTTTTATTTTAATAAATCAAATAATCAAACATCTAAATTGATAATTTTGATACAATAAAATAAAAAATGTTATTTACTTTTTTGTAGAGGTCTAAAATAGGTTCTAAAAATGTAACAAATTGAAACAAACTTTGTTTTGCGGAAAGGTCTGCAAAATAACTTGCACTAAGCTATTGAAAATTAAATTTCACAGAATTTTCAGACCTTAACCAATGATGAAGCAAAGCTTTACGATCTTCTCGAGTCATTTGTTAGTGCCTGCTTATCTTATGCGGATGATCTGGATTTGTGAATGAACCGAATTCAATATATATATATCATTTGAACTACAATATGATTTGAATAAATTAGTAAATTAGTTAAAGTTTTGGTCTACAGAATTAAATATTCTAAAATGTAAGGCCATGTACTTTGGTAAGCCTAGAACTCACAACGGTTATCATCCAACACTCGGATAATATTCATACATTAATTGAAACAGCAGAGCAAAAGGATCTTGGCATAATTGTATCGAGGGATTTGAAATGGAACAAGCAATGCGCGGTAGCGGCGGCAAAAGCAAACAGAGTCCTAGGTAGAATTAAAAGCTCATTCACTTATCTTACGCAAGGATACATTACTACCACTGTACACAGCGTTAGTTAGACCTCACTTGGAATATACTGTAAATGTCTGGTCCACAGCGTCGAATTCAAACATATCAACATTTGAAAAAGTACAAAGAAGAGTTATTAAAAAATTAAGTCGCTAAGAAAAATGCTATATGCTGACAGATTGAGAGCCTTAAACTTGTAGACTTTAGAAGAACGCAGATTAAGGGGTGATTTAATTCTTTTATACTTTTAAAATGGGATCTTATCTAAACTGCAGTTTTCTACTAGTACTACTACTAGTTTAGAAAATTCACAATCTCATTTTATTTATTCTACTTGAGAATATATGAGATGAATACAAAATGCAAAAATTAAAAGATTTTAAAATTTTAATATTAATCAAAAATAATTATAAAATTGGAAGCAGATATTTAACAAATTAAAATAAAATAAAATAAAACTATTCTATATAAAATTCAAATTTAATTCTTTATAGCTTTGTCTATTTATTAAATTCCATGCAAGCTCATAATCCATACCTTTATTTATTTTATATATATAAAAAAACTTGCCCAAATTTTTCACATAATTTATTGATTTTTGTTCGATGTATTTTATTTTAATATCAAAAAATCTAGTATTTAAATTTTGTGCCAAAACACCAACAAATGCATCATCGTACCATAAAATTTTTTTCATTTTAAACGACTCTTCATACAATTTTAAAACTAAATCATTTGTCATTATGTACGAATTGCCTGAACACATTTTAGGAAAAGTATTCCCTAGATATTCATCAAATGGAGTATAAAAAGGATTTGTCCAATTTCTTTCTACTGCTAAATTATTTATAACTTGGCAAAGAAATAAATTTTTTAAATTTTTATTCAAGTTTGCCAAAAATGGAGCTAATTCGTATAAATTAACAGCTACAGCAGCATCTGCTTTTATAAAATATCTTGGTTTAGAACAATTTGTTTTGATCCAACTCCAAGCTGCTATTGATTTATAAGACAAATTGCGAAAACCATCTATAAAATCGCCTTGTAATAAATCACCATGTTTTGAATTTTCGTATTCAATTAAGCGATTCATAGATTCATCTTTTGAAAGACCGATAACAAAAACAACATTTATAAATGGAAACTTTTTTCTATCACCCCAAGTATTTCTAATTTGTAATCGTTGTTCAAAGCTCTCAATATTTACGTAAACATAAGAAAGAATTAATAAATTTGAGCCTTCGTTTTGACACAAATTAAATGGCTTTAGTTTTAGTTTTAATTTTTTTGCATGATTTAATGTTTCATGGTTAAATTGGTCTACTTTTTTTGGATAATAAACAAAATAATCTTCAAAATTGAATTTTAATTTATTTCTTTCGTATAAATCCGATTGAGTTAGTTGATTATTATTATTAATTGTAAATTGTGAATAAAAATAAAATAATATACATAAAATAATAGCTAAAATGATTAAAAATTTATAATTTAACTTAAATTTCATTTTATTATTATTATTATTATTACTAAATCTATGAAATATTTTTGTTTAATTTTTAACTTGAGTTTCTTTTAATTTTTTTTATTTTTTAATATATTTTATTCATAAAATTCAAATTATAATTTTTCAATTCATTTCAATTTTTTTCTCTTTTGTTAACTGTCATTAGAAACATTTATATATTTTTTTTCTTATTAGCACATTTAAAGCCGTATCTCCAGTAACTAAACTATTTATTAAATTATATAAACTATAGAAATTACGTAATTAGTTATTGCAAACTCATAATAATATAAAACCTAAGTTTTTAAATTAAAAAATTTTTTATTATAATTGATCTTTTTTTTTTTAATATTTTTTCTTATTTTAAATTGTAATTACCTCAAAAGGTATTTGAAATATAATTTTAAAAATTTAATTTATGTTTTAAAATAAACAAAATGTTATAATTTTTTTTTTTAAAGTAAAATCTAATAAAACTGTTTAAAATTTAAATTTCAATTTATTTAAAATATACTTTTTAAACTTTTTTTATTTTATTTTATTTTATTTTAGATAAAAAGGTGTAAAAAACCACTTTTTTAGTTAAAAATTTAAAAATTTTTTTTTTTAAAAGTTTTCTTAACTAAAAAACTGCAATTAAAAATAATTTAAAATTCTATTTTATATCACAATTTTAAGCCTTTTTATGACAAAATATTTTTTATTTATTTCAAATCAAATTAATAATTACAATTACATTTTTGTTAAATTTATTATTAATTCTTTTTTAAGTTTATTTTTTAAATTTTTAATTAACTAATACTAATTGTTTATTAATATCTTTAAAAAATTTAAATAATAAGTTTTTTGAAATAAACTAAATTTATAAAATTTAACTATTTTTATTTTAAAAGAAGAAACTTCAAATTTTAAAATTTTAATTGATATTTTTATGTTTTGTATGAAAAAAATAAATAAGAAATTATTCCAAGTTTTATTAAGTTATCTCTGTTTGATTAAAAATTGGAATACTAATTAATAATTAATTAATCAGAAAAGTTAAATAAGCAATCATATTCAAAAAAAAAAATAATTCAAATATAATATTAAGAAATTTGCAATTTCAAAATTAAAAATATTGATTTGATTTGAATCGATTTTTTTCGGTAATGTTTTTATATTAGTTTGTTATACCTTCAATATTTGGAGTAATATTAATAAAATTTAATTTTAATATTATTTAAGTATTGCATAATTAAATAACAAATACGATTGCCAATTTTTGAAAGACTTTCTTTCATATTAGCTATATTAGTATTAGAAAATAATTAAAATATAATCTTTTTTAAAAGAGTTTATTCTCAGGCAACAAGTTTTATTTTAATTAAATAATTTAAAATGCTTTAAGTAAAACTATTATAGGACATACTGTTAATAAAGTTTAAATCAGTAATAAATGTACAATTAAAAAAGTATTCAAAGTTAAATTGATTATGGAACATGTTAGGATATTAAACATTGGAAAAAACTTTTTGAGATCTATAATTTGACGAATAAATTTATTTTGTTTAATATTGAAAGTTATAATCTCTAGATTAAAACTAAAAGTATAAAATAAAAGATACATTTTTGAATATTTCTAAATTTGTTTATTTCAATCATATCCTATACAGCAGAAATTTAGTTATGAATCTAAAATAAAGCTTAAATATTTAATATTTAATTGACCACATTAGAAATATACTTAATGAATAAAAATACCCGCTTGTCAAACATAAATTATTTTGATATTTATTCGAATTGATTTTGTTACATTTTGATTCAAATTTAAATAAAATTTAAAATATGTCAATTGAAATATAAAAAAATTATTCGTCTAATCTTCAATGCACTTAAATTAAATATAATAATCATTAAAATTACCCAATAAATAAAATAATATTAAACAAAAAATAGTAGTATGTAAAAGAAATTAAAAATTTTCATTCTAATAATAATTATAGGCTTTTTCATAAATGATAAAAATATACTATTTGAATTTATCTCTATGTAGATTACAAATTAAAATGAACTAAATTAAATTTAACAATTTTGTAATAAATGAGAATAAGAAGGAGATTTTATAGATAAATTTAAATAATAGTGATAGAGCGATTTGAATAATAAACCAACATATGTTATCAAACAGACCAAATGCATTTTGTTTATTAAAAGAAAATACCAAAGATAGATTATATATAAAATCATGAATGGTCGGATTATATTATCAGATTAAATTAAAAAAAAAATTACTTTTAATAAAAATGCATACAAATATAGAGTAGGGAAAACGATAATTAAAGAAAATTTTCTTACAAAAATCTAATTTTTATTATATTGCATGCCTACTCTACCATTTTAAATATCTGCTTTTATTTCATCTTTTTTTGTTTCCTTTTTTCCTTTCTTTATTGTTTTTTTCGTCGTTAAAGCACACTTTTGATTTTCTCGTTTTGTATGTTTTTATAAACTAAAATAATATCAAAGCAACAATTCTAATATTAAATATTATATTTATTATTTCAAATAGTGATTCAAACAAGATTTAGAGCCTAAAATTAAAATTACTATATTATTTATTTAATAAATAAGCTTTGCAAAATATTACTGGATTTAAAAATAATTGAAAAAATGCTTCAAACTATATTTTTAGATCTTTTTATATTTTATTTTATAAAAATTAAAATGCAATTTGTCACTATTTGATCAAATATTCGTTTACAAGCATGAAATTTATTTTGATATTATATAAAATAAATATATTTAATCAATATACTAGTTTTGTAATTTATCATTTATCCATAAAAACAAATTTATAAATTAAGTAAATCATTTGAAATTGAAACTAAATTAATCATATAAAACTAATAACTAATATTTTCTTTAGTTTAATTTCCTCCAAAAGATTTTTGTATTTAATAATTTAAATTAAATTATATTATAAAAATAAAAAGCATAAATTCTTTTTAATTAAATAAATACTTAGAATTTTGAAAAAAAAAAAAAAAAGTTTTAAAATATTTCATTTTCATTTTGATTCCATCAAATTTTTATATTATTTCATAATTTATGCTAATAAAATTAAAACCTAAAAAAAAGATAATTTAAAGATGAAATATTTTTATATATATTTTGTAATTTTGAAAGAATTAGATGAAAATCGATAATATTAAATAAAAATAAAAAAAAAAAACATAATTTTGAATTCAAATATAGAAAATAATAGTCAAGAAAAAATATAATACAAACATGCCTAAACGTAAAATCAGCAGTGATTTTACAAATGATGATAATGACGAAATAGTTCCAATACCAGTTCAGTTCTTTTTTTGGAATCAGACAAGTTTGTTTATTAAGCAAAAATTTGGAACTTTAACTGAAGCGCATGCTTTGGTATAAATAGAACAAAAAAAATTTATTTATTTATATTTTAATATTTTTAATTGGTTTTATAATTTTTTACTAGAATTTCGAAAGAGTTATAGTTCAAAATATATTACATGGACTATCACCTGGCTTATCGGATGCTATAAATAGTATTACTCGTTGGGCTTTTATAAAAGCTTCTTTTCCACATATTATGCATGCTTGTGCATCAACTTTAGCTTATAGAAAAGATAATTTACCAACAGCAAAGCTAAGTAAAACAGAGACTAAATTGCTTTATATATTACATTGGCTTATATTAGATGCAGCTTCTGAATGTGAAGATAATGCAGTAAATACAGCTAGTAAAATATTGTCTATGAATCAAAATCAAAAAGGAAGTCAAAAACGAAAAAATTCTCATTCATCATCAGAAACAAATAATAGCTATTTGCATTCAGTATCAACAATACAACTATTTGTTTATTTATTTATACCTTTATTGAAAAGTTTAACATCAAACGATTTGGATAATTTAAAATTAAGCAATGGTTTAAAAATTTGGGAACCATTATGGGGTTGTAGACAGCCAAATATAAAAATATTCAATACACCAGTCAAACAAAAATATGATTTTAAATTGAATGATGAAGTGAATAATAATAATAATAATAATAATAATAATACTAATACTAATAGTTATGCACAAATTGTCAAAAGTGAAATTAAACCTAAAGATAAGAAAAAACAATCTAAAGATTTAGGTGATATATACATGGGTCTTAATAGTACATATAATAATAATAATCTTAGCATGCTTAGTGATTCTAAACTTATATGCAAATCAGACGTTTTAAATGATAGTTTTAATAAATCACCATCTGAAATAAGCTTAAATCAAACATTTACTTATACTAACACTAATCAAAATTTAAAAATAGATAAAACTATTACTGAAACAGATAGTTTTCAAATGAGTCAAATTAGTGATTTTGAATCAGATACAATTCGTGATAGTTTAACACTTATAAACGAAATTAAGAAAACAAAATGCTCAACAAATACGTTCCAAAAAGCACCTTTGGCTCATATGAGTTCAATTTGTACTATTTCAGATGCATCATCAGCAACTCTAGTTGGTCTTAGTAGCAATAGTAAAATTGAAAGCAGAAAAAATTCTTTAACATGTCCAAAATGTAATAATCTTAATCCAAATTGTATGATGTGTAATTTAAAAAGAGTTTCAACCAAATCAAAACCAAGCAAAATATTAGAAAATAAAGCAAATTTTCAATTTAATAGTATAAATAGTTCGACTATTAGAGATGCAACTTTTTTCGATATAGCTGTTATGAGATGTTTATTAAGTCCTAAATGGCAACCTGAAGGTTACTTGTGGTGTTTAGAGTATTTGTCTTGTCGTGTTGTGGAAATAACTGATTTTACTTTGAAAGAGCAAGATAATTTTTTTAGAATTAGAAGTTTATCAATACCAGCAAATTTAGAACAATTGTGTATTCTTATGGGTGTTGGTGCATCAGATATAGATGATAATTTAATCGATGAAGATAAATTTAACAATAAAAATATAAAAAATTTAAATTTAACAAATGAATTTATTGATTTAATTAATCATATTTATATTGAAAACGATTTTTATAGTTTCAATTTAAATGCAAATAAAAAGAAATCTCCTTTTAGTTATGAAAATATGATTTATTATTCAAAAAGAAAAAAGTATGAAACAAGCTTTCAAACAAGGATTAGGTAAATAAAAGAATATTTTTTTTTAAAACCTTTTAAACTTAAAACTACTATAAACAATACTTTTTTATTCTATCTCTTTTAAATTTATTTTTATTATTAAATTCTTATATTTTTTAAAGCATGTGCTATCTATTTTAAAAAAAATCTCTTTTTTATTTATTTTAGTAATAATAATAATAATAATATAGTTGACTTTAATGGTAAAAAAATTTACTTCAAAAATGGGTATTGATCTTAAAAAATAAATATATACTTTTTATTTAAATTTTTTATGTTTTATTATTATTTATTTTGAATGCACTTTGTTTATTATTAAATTAAAGTTGGTTTCACTTTTGCATGTTCTAGAGAGCATGAAATGGATAATATTTTGGATAAAATTTTTAATAATTGTTTTATTATTCTATTATAAAGGAGAATAAAATATATAGACGATGATATACAAAGACGCCATCGTATATCAATAGAAAAGAAATATAGACAACAACTAGCAACAACACCATTTACAAATAGTGAATTGGAAAATTTAAATCTAAACACTGACTTATTAAGAACTAAACTAAAGCAGGATAAAAATGAATCAGTACAAACAAGAGTAAAAATTTTTATAATTAAAAATCTCAATACAAAAACTGCTTTCTTATAAGCTTACTTTGAAAAATTCATCATTTAAGAAAATTTCTTTATTAGATTAAAATAAATCTATCAAAAACACAACTAATTTTGCAAATTGGTAAAAACCTATCCGCATGTGTTAATCAAATTAATAACATTAATTCAGTAGTTCTGAAATTAAAATAAAAAATTTCTTTAAAATAATTATAATTTTTATATTTAAAATATTTAAAATATATAAATTTTATTCTTAAAGAGAAATAATTCACAGTTTATTGAATGGTCTAAAGATTTTGATCAAAAATTTAATTATTTGAAAAAAAAGTTGCATCAAAAAGAAAACCAACAAGAACAATCGGATGAAATTTTAAATTCTAAAAATACAAATGATACAAAATTGACGAAAAAGAGTTTTTACTTGAATAAATATCTTAGTTTCAGTGATACAAACATAAATTATCAAGAAAGCTATGAACAAACTGAAGAAGCATGTGGCAGTGCTGGTCTAATTAATTTAGACGGAAGTCTGAATTTAAATATGATTTTAAAAGCAGCACATTCGGTTTTGTTAAAAGAAAACTCAATAAAACTATGCGATTTATCATTAAACATTCTAGAAAATTTAATTACTATCGACATTTTACCTAGTGAAGAAATCGATGAAAAATTAGAACTAGCCAAAAATAATTTACATTTATCAAACACTTCATATGCTTATTTAGAAGACTTGGAAAACAAATATAATCAAAATTTTTACATAGCTACTGATTTAGCATTAAGAAATATAAAATGGTTGGGTTGTATCTATTGTCATACAAATTCCAAATCATTTCAAAATGATCAATTAAGAGGAAAAATAAAACTTATTCTTGGAAGATTATATAAAAAAAATTCAAAAAGATTTCAAGAATTTTTCAATAATTTTATATCTACAAGCGATATTAATCATTTAATGGAAACATTTCATGCTTTGTTCGGTTATTGTCATGATCCTTTGTCAGGCTATGGTCATTACTATCCACATGTAACAGTACGTATTGGTAATTCTAGAAATGTGCCAAAAAATAGCATGTATGAAACAAAAGAGCCAAATAAAGAAGAAAATGATGAAAATGCGTTCAATATTGAATCGATTATGATTGAAATAATAATCAAACCTTTAGTTCAAAGATTGATTGATATGAAAACTCAATTGACTAATCAAGAAAACTTGGTAATTAAATTAAATCAAAACAAATCAAATCAATTTTCTAATCATAAATTAAATATTTTATATTTTTTTTTAAATTTAGTATTTATTTAGTGATATTAGAAGTCTATTAGGTTATATAAAAGAGAATCATGGAAATGTGTTTCGTAAAATTGCTTTCTCAAGCATGATTGATTCGTATGTTAAATTAAATCAAGAGATAAATATGAAAAATCTAAAATTAAAAGAAATAGACGATAAAATAAATGAATTAGATAAATTAAAACTAAGCATCAATTCTCCATTTGGCAAATTAATAAGCAAATCAATGGAAGAACAAGATAATAATGTTGATGTAGATAATGAGATTCTACTTAAAACCGAATCAAAACAATCTGGTATAAAAAATAATTTAATAATTGGTTCCAAGACAAACTTGGATGATCAAAACTTGAGTCAAAATTTATCGTTTAATTCCTTGGAAACAAATCATTTAATTCAGTCGAATCAGTTTTTAATTTTAGGTAATAGCATGATTGGTTCAAGAAGAGGTTCTGATTCTAGTTTTAGAAAAATAACAAAAAAATTAAAAGACAATAAGCCAAGTTTTAGTATCACCGACGAGTATGATACAGGATCAAAAAATGATGAAAATGAGCTTAAAGAAGATCAAAAATCAATCAAAAAAATAAAAAGTAATAATTTAGTTGCAAATTAAATTGCGCTTTTTTGTGAATATTTCAAATATAAAAAGCGCAAATATTAATTTAAAAAGCACTTTTTTTGTTATAAATTATATTTTCTTTCTTAAGATAATAATGATCTTGAAATTTTAAACCAACTTTATGAACAAGCATTTTTATATAAAAAAAGAATACAAAACGAAAAATTGTACATTAATTCTCGAATAATTTACAAAGGATTAGAATACTATCGTTTTTTGATGGAATGCTTGCCACCAGCTTCAATACCAGATGTTCCATTTATGTCAGCTTTATTAGAACTCGAAGCACCAATTTTATCCAAAGCGTCTTTTCTAATTGAAACTGCTTATTTCGTAAATCGTTGCAATAGAAAAGACTGGCCTGAATGGATAAAAATGAATATTAGCATGTGCAGACCATTTGGATCATTTATAAGCAACAAAAATTTACCAAATACATTTAAAAGAAATAAAGTTTTTCAATTAGCTGCTGCTAATATATTTTCTGCATGGGGTGAAGTATTAGCTAATAAATTAGAAACAATATTAGCTGAGAAAAAATACGATCTATCCGAATCGGATTTTAAACCAGAAGATTTTTTTGATGATAGTATGATTTTTAAAAATTTAAAATATTAATTTAAAGTTAACTTCCAGAATCAGTAAGTTTACATTATTTTACTTAATATTACATTATTTTAGCTAAGATAAAATTAAATTACATTCAAATTACGTTTGTTGTAAGAAAATGAAATTTTACAAAAACTGAGGTAAAATTACGTAAACTTTAAGAAAAAATCTAAAATTGCTTACATCCATTTAAACTTTAAAAAATGAAAATAAAATTTTACGTAAAATAATGTAAACTTACTGATTCTGGAAGTTAAATTTAAACACTGCAATAAAATATTGATTTTTTTTATTTTATACCATTAAGGATTAGTTAATCCGAATGGAAACAATTGTCCATTTGGTTTAATAAACATAGTTTGTTTATTGCTATTAGAAATAACTAAATTTCTTAGAGAAACATATCAATACATGCCCAAAAAGTTAAATAACAATATTTACAATTCAAAACATGAAAACATCTATTCAAATACAAATTTGAATAATTCAAATCAAAAACCAAGTTTGCGTGATAAACACAGTCCAAGAGAAAACAGAAACATAGGTAGCGTATTTTCAAACGAATCATCACAATTTTCATTCGCTGTTAAAGATGCAATACAACAAACATCACAAAAAACTGAACAAATACAAAAGATATCTTCGAATGATAACATAAGCATTAATTTAAATGAAAATGAACAATTTTCAGATAATTCTAAACACATTAGTTTTGTTCTATTTAAAGACAATAATGACAATAAATCATTGAATAGTATTGCAAATAAAATTGGCTCTGGTATATTAGAAAATGATAATAATGATAATGAAATTGTTCAAGGTATGAATCGACTCTCAACTGGAGCTGTAGTATCTAAAACTGGCCAAGCTAGCACTAATTTAAATCAGGATAATCATAAAAGTTCATCGATTTCTCAAATAAATCAAAAAAGAACAAGTATTAAGAGAAGACCAAGCTTGAAATATAGATCAGATAGAGCGCACAGAGTTAGTAATATAAATAGTGTAAATACGTCTGTTCTAGGCCGTAAACTAAGTCATGGTACAAGTATTGGATTTTATTCAGAAGATAAAGCCGAATTAGATAATCCTGCATCAGTTATTGGCATTGAAGATAATACTCTATTAGTATCCGAAGATGTAAATCAAAATACATCGCATGGTATTAATGGAGTTACATTTAGCGGCGTATCTTCAGGCTATACGGTTCAAAAAGATCAAAGTGAACAGCAAACAAGTGAAATATGTGAAGTAGATGAGATTGATTTTAATCGTTGTTTTCCATGGATCAAAATAGTAATTAAAATATTTAATTTGATCAATTATGAATGTGTTCATTTAAGTCAAAGCCAACCTCAAACTAATCAAGCATCTCAAATACAAATTAAAACACGTAAACATCTAAGCGAAACATGTACAAATGGCTGCTATTTAAAATTATTCAGGAATAGTCATTCGTTAGTTGAAGCTATATTAAGAATGTATGAAACATCGAGAAATTTAAATTTATACGAAAAATACAAAGACGAAATTGAAGTTAAATCAAAAGATAATTTAAATACTAGTCATCCAAATAATAGTCATAAACATGGTTTGGATAAGCAAAGAAAAAATTCTCAATTGTCTTCAAATTCACAAAAAATATTTTTTATAAATAATTTTCTTAAAAGAAATCAAAATAACAATACTCAAACAACTAATATTAATACAAATATTAAAGAAATATTCAATAAATCATCGATTAATAGTCGAAATTTAAACAATCATATGATCAATTCAAATACAAATACAAATACAAATCAAAATCAAATATTTGATTTGAATAATAAAAAATTTAAATTTGATAAACTAAATGAAAAACTACAAACAATAGATTATGTGTATAATCAGGCACATTATCTAAACCATATACCACTTCAAATATTATGCAAATCGGCACTTGTAATGACCGATGATTTGTTTTATGATGTTATTAAATTTTCTTGGTGTCTTTTGTTAAATTCTGACCAAGAAGTATCCAGTTGTGCTGGTATCATTTATTTTTGTTTTTTGAATTCTATTAATTGTCTCATAATTTTGTTTTATTTTTAATTTACAAGCTACTTTATTTCTAATTGGATCAATTAAACAACCGTCATTTGTCGAAGAATTGATTAGAAACGAATTCAAATCTAAGGACGTTGAAACAAGATTTAGAGCTGTTTTAAAGTAATTTAAAAATATTAAAAATTAGTTTTAAAATTTTAAATAATTTAATTTAATTTAGATTTGAAATTTTATGGAAGTTTCGATACCATGTTTGGCCAAGACTTGAATCAAATGCTCATAATTTATTGAAAATATCACCACCGTGTATAGAATTTGTTTTACCATCGCCACCTATTGGCTTACAATTTACACAACCAGTTGATCCACCATGGATGCCAAAAGCTAAAACTAAAGTTGAAGAAGTTACAATTAATCAAGAAGAAGTCGTAAGTCTTTTTAAAAAAAATAAAAGTTTTAGACATAAACAAGTTTTAAATAACATTAACTTTATAAAAAAGAAAGCAGTTGTGACTGCAAGTAAATCAAGAAAAAAACATCAACAAGAAATATTGCATCGAGCTTTAGAAGCAGATAAAATGAATAAGAAAATTGCCAGAGAAAATTTCTATTTTACTAATTTAAGTTATTTGCAATACGCTTCCTTTGAGCCATATTTATATCAATCAAAAGAAGAAACTGAAGAAGGTTTTTATAATTATAATTTTTATTTATTAAATTTTTTTTTTAATTAAAAATATACAAAACCCGCTTCTTGTCTAAATAAAAAATTTTGACACTTTTTTTTTTAATAAAAAAAAAAATTTGTCAAATCATTATGCAGATTTAATGCATAATGAAGAGCATGAATTACCAACTCAAACTAATGTTAATATGAGAAAACAGTCTATAATGGTTCTAAAACGACCTCAACGTAACTCTGTTATATGGAACAGAAAATCTATAATTACTGAAGGTTCGTCAATTAGTATTCAACAAAAAGCTAGATAAATGTTAAAAAAAAAAAATATATTAAGAAAATATAAATAGCCAAAAATAAATCTTTAATTTATAGACCTATAGAATAAAAATTTAAAGAATGATAAATGTTTTACAAATCGAATAGTTCTATCCTATAAAAATAAAAATATTCTATATTAGCACCTTTTTAAATTGCATGTATAAAGCTTTAATTAAATTAATTTATTAGCTATTTTTTATATATATTTTAGATTTTTTATGTCCCTTTTTATATAATGTATATTTCTAGAATTAATGTCAATTTAGAAATTATTTTTTTGAATTAGTAAACTATTGTAACTTTTAAACAATTACTTAAAAAGGTGGTGAAGAAAATGCAGATGGTGCGAATCAAAATTTGACAAATGATATACAACAAAGTCAAGCTGTTTTTCCATCATCATTAAGTTCTGGTGTTATTTGTCTAATTGATCTTTTATTTGATTATGAGCTCAATTCAAATAATCATTCAGTATCTTCATTGGCATACAGAGTTGTATGGACATGTTTAACTGAAGATGCAACTTTATTTTTGAGATATTTTTTTGAAAAAATAACTCAAAAAGATAAGAAAAACTTGCTTATTCAATATTTGAAAAGATTGATTAATATTTACATTGATTTACCACCACAGACAGCTTATGTAATATTTAATTATTTACTTGGAGTTGTAATGTTTTTTGTGCGCAGTAATACTGATAGTAGTACAGAAGCTGTGTCTTCTATATTGACAATTATATGGCGAATAGCTTCGAATGTTAATGGTATAATTTTCAAAGATTTGAAACAAACTTTAAGAAAAGAACAATGTGATGTAATAATATAAAAAGTTTTATCAAATTTTACAAAAAATTAACAAGTTTTTTTTTTTTATTAAGCCATCTTTATTAATTACTGCTAATGTTCCAAGTGCTAAAAAGTTAATTGTACATGGACCTGATTTATCACAAATTCCAACCCAATTTCCGATTTATGACAATACACAATTCTCATTTATAATACAGGAAAGTTTTGGTTTTTTCAAAATAGCCGAATCCAAAAGAGATAGATATTTTTTATTTGATATTAAAACAAATCAAATTCATTTACCTGATACATATGTTAGGAATTTTTATTTTTTTAGAAGAAATTATTATCCACAATTAGGTCTTGTTGAAATGGATCCCAAAGAGGCAACTAAATTATTAGAAAAAGCTGTAAAAAATATAAAATAAAGATTTTTTTTATCAAGTTAATAAATACTAAAATTTTATTTTTATTCAAGTCGTTTAACTTGAAAATATTAGAACAGAGCAAAGTGTTGTTTTTTAGAAAACTACTTGATAATACACCATACAATCAAGTTAATACAACAGCTGCTTATTTACATGATGAATTGATCAAGTTACCTCTATTTCCGCGTAAAGCACTTGAAGCTGATTTTTATTTATTTCCTAAACTAGCTGATAGAGAACTATTAACAACAGACATGTTACATAAGTATTCTTGGTGTCAAGTAAATAACAATTTTAAAAGTCTTAAAATTAATAAAAAATTTATAGTATAATTATTTTAGCTTATATGGTCTTTGTTTTCTTCTATTGATAATAAAACAGCTACAACTTGGGATATAACTTTATTTTTGAGCGTTGTTAATGGCTCTTTTGTTCTTCATTGTGAAGATTTAAATATGATAAGAACATGTTTAGCTATTTATATAAATTCAGCTCAGCATTTTCAACACATATTTGCCACTAATGGATTTTTATTAATAATGCCAACACTAATGAAAATCTATTCTAATATGCAAGCAAATCCAGTTCTTAAGAATGCTATTGAATTTTCGTGTTTACAATTTTATATAATGCATAGAATACCGTTTATTTTACAAGTATTACATTTTATATAATCAAATCAAATAAAAACAATTCAATTTTCTAAAATCAAATTTTTATTTTTTTATCAAGTTATTTGGTAGTGTAGCTCCAATATTGGATACAGTTAATGATAAAAGTGATGTTCTATTAGACACAACCAAAGTTCAGTCATCGAGTTTATTCAATTTGTTATTATCGATGGAAAATAATTTACAAGATAATTTAAAAATATTGGATTTGGTTCGTATTAACAATAATGAAAGCATAAGCACTAATTTATCTGGTGGAAATTCATCATCTTCATCGAGTAGTTCATCAAATGCTAACAATCAAACAAATTTGATTGAAACATTAAAATCAAATGAACCTAATCAACCTCAATTTTCATCACCTGCTAGTCTATTAACAAATGCTGGTTCACCATCAGCTGTATTAGCTGTATCTGGTATATCGGCTACTAATTTGTTAATAACTAGTTCTGGAGCTTTAGGTTTCAGTCAACTAGCTAATTTAAATGCTGCGGTTAATAACAATTTAAATCAACAAAATACCAACAATGATTCAAATAATCAAGACAATTTAAATCAAGAAAACAAAAATTTAAATCAAACAATCAACTTAGTATCTACTTTAAATCCTAAAATATCAGAAAATAGTTTAAACAATAATAGTAATAATAACAATAACAATAACAATAATAACAATAATAATAATAATAATAAGCCTATAAGAGCTTTGGATTTTTGTTATTCGGATGATCAAAATATTAAATTTAATATGATTGATTCAATTAATTTATGTGTTACTGTAATAGCTTATGCAACACATGCTTACAGAGCTAATCAAATGTTGACCATATTGGATGTTATAATACCACGTTATTTTAATAATTTAAAACAAGAAACAGACAATTGTATAAATATGAATAAACCTGCTGGTTTCTCGTTTATGATGAGTCCAATCGAGAGACAAACAAACTCTCATTTGCAATCAGAAATAACTCAAAAAGCTAAACAAGAGTTTGTGCAATTACAAAAAATATCTGTTTCACTTAAAACTTTGGTGAATTCGTGTGATTTTTTAACTAGAACTTATACAGGTCCAAGAGTAGATAATATGAATACAATTAAGCAACAAACAAGTGTATCAAATAATCGAAATTCATATAATCGTTCGCCAAGTATAATGCCTGACGAAGACTCGATGAGACAACCAACTGAAGAGAAAAGAGCAAAGCAACCAGATCAAGCCGAAGACAAAACTATAAAAGAAGAATTTCGTCTACCAAGAGACACTTTATTGAATATAGTCAGCGAATTTGTTTATTTCTCGTCTAAACGTATAAAAGAATTATATAAACTAATTAATGATCCAAGTTTAAAAGTAAATGAACTATTAGACACTAAAGCACATTGTAAACTAGTAGAAATAAGTCATACATTATTAAAACTTTGGGATGATTCAGTTACTTTAAGTGGTAACGGTTTGAAAAGCTATTTTAATAAGCTAATACCAGTTACTAATTGGAGTCAAGAAGAGCTAAAACCAGCTTTTAACAATCTATTAAGAAGAATCGACAGACTATTTACTAAAATATCAAAACGACCAACATCTAAAAAACAAGTTGATTGGTTTGCTGTTGCTGATATTTTAAACGGATTATATTCAACATTAGAAAAACAAGAATCAATTGCCAATTTGCCTTATTTTAAAATGCTAATTAACAGTACTTTAACTCTTATCTTAAACGAAACACAATCATCTGATTTTTCTATGGGTTTTTTAAATAGTGGAAATTTATTCGCTTCCGGTACGAATGCATTAAAAAGTGATTTTCAATTACCAATTGTGTTTTCTAAATCTTTAATTAAACTAGTCGGAAAATATATAACATGTTTGAAAGATCAATCGAATTTAGAGCAATTGTTTGGTGGTGCTAGTGGTAATCCAATAGCACCCTCAATGCCTTCTGGTTTGGCTTATTTACTCAACTTTTTACTTCCTCTATTATTTTGGAGTGCTAGCGATCGCAAAGACTCGCCAAGGCTAAATTCAAATGATATATCATTTGTTGTCTCAATTGTGCTAAATGCTTTAAAGCCACCGTCTAAATTAGCAGCAACACTTTTACTACAAGCACCTAAACAACACAATTTGTTTAATGCACTTGATTCTAATACAAATGCAAACAATAAATCAGCAAAACAAATAAAAGATTTAATAAGTCAGAGCACATTTTTGGCTTTAAAATTATTATGTTTTAGTTTTAGCAAGCAAATTGATTTAATAAAGATAGCTAGTACTATTAGACAAATATGCTTCAAAGCTAAAAATATTTATTTATGGAAATTTCTAGATTTTATAACTACTAATCGTACACCTTTATTTTTATTATTAAAACCATTTATTGAAAATTTTATTGCTACTCAAAATTGTGAAACTGATCAAGAGATTTCAATTAGAAATATAATACAATTAAAATTAAATTGTATAATAGCTACTAATGTCAAATGTAACAATACTGTTTTAAGCGAGTTAATTGACGAGTTGAATTTGATCAAAATTGATCTATTGGGTAATTTTAAATATTTCATTTTTTGTTCAGTAAAATCTATCACGTTCTAATAAAACTTCTAACAATTGAAGCAAAAAAATATGCCAAGTTAATTTAAAATTAATCTTTATTGAAAAATTTAATTAAAATTATTTTCTTATCAAATAAATTTGACAAATAAAATATAAATAATTTGTTCTTGTAAATAGAAACTAAAATGAAAAACTAATTGAGTATTTTGAATTTCTTTTCAGGATTTCTTTTCAATTAAATTAATTTTTTCTAATTTTTAAGCTTATATTTTTAATCAATTAGCTCCTAATCTTATTATTATTATTTAAATACACTTGAAATCGAAAAGTTTGAAAAAAAAATCGATAAAAAATTTTTTAAAAAATTATGTCAATAAATTAAGATTTATTGATTTCTTGAAAAAATAAAATTTATTAATTTAATAAAAGAAAGACTAGACAAATAAATAAAAAACAATTATTTTTATTTTAAAAAAAGGGTGTAAGCTTTTTAAATAATAAATAAATAATATTAATTTAATAAATTTTGTTAATTTTAATGATACTAATATGAATATATTTAAAATATAATTTAGCTGATTCAAAATTAGATGCTACAAAAGTAAATTTTATGTATCCAGAAGCAGAAGACAAAGATACAGAGCAAAAAAACGAGCAAACAGAAACAAAGCAGCCATCAACAACTACAACAACACCAAATCGAAATATTGCGTTTAAATTCAATAAGAATAAAAAAGATTTTCAAAACAATTCATCAACAAATACTGCATCTTCATCGAATTCGTCAACACCAAGAAAAAAATTTGAGAAATTGAATTACAAAAGTGGTGCTGATATTTTAGAAGTTTATAAAGCTAAGTGTAAAGCAAAATTATTGGAAAAAGAAAACGAAAAAGAAATGGATAAGCCTATGAATATAAATTTAATACAAACCAGCGATTCATTGTCAAAATTAAAAACTGTCTCATCTGAGAAAGACTTTGATCGTTTTTCGAATAAGAGTTATTTTAATGAAGAAGTTAAGAAGATTGAACCACAACAGCCACTTCAAGAAAAGCAAAATGAAAATTCTTCTAATAAAGAAGAAGACAAATATGAAGATAAAAAAGAAGATTTATTGGTTAGAAAAGGAAGCATCAAATTAAAAAAAATTGTTTTTATTTAATTTTTTTATTATTAAACCAAATTAATGGTTGAAATTTATTTAAAAAAAAAATAAAACTAATAGAAATAAACAAAATTTATAAAAATTATTAAATTAATAACATTCGTCTTCTTCAAAAATTAAATAAGTAGTTGTTTTTTGATCTTCGTTAGGTTTTTTATTGGTGTTGGAGCCTGATGGGCTAACTGAAGTTTGTATGTTATAGTTACTTGAATTATTTCTACTAATAGAATTCGGAATTAACTCAGCTTTTGATGAAGATTGATTAGTATCGGTCAACAACTGGTTTTTAACTTTGATAAAACTTTTTTTTATACTATCAATCCTATTAAATTCTTTTTTTTGTTTATTTGTTACTGTTTCTACTGGATTTAAGTCTTCATCTTCATTCGAAGAAGTTTTTTCTTCACTATTTTCATTTTCTTCTTCTTCATCCTCTTCCTCGTCTTCATCTTCATCTTCATCTTCATTTTGTTCAACATTTTCTTCATCTTCAAAAGCACTTATTGTGCTTTTTTTAATTTTCTTTTTTTTTGTTTTAATTTCACTTAATACAGTCTCATTTTCATCGTGTGAAGTAGAAGCATTTCTACTTGTTTTTTCAGATTTATGAAGCAAATTATCAATGCTTTTGAATAGCTTTTTACCAAATTTATTGATCAAATTTGAATGTTCCATATGCGATAGATTAGTATTATCTTCTTCTAGTTCTTGTTCATGAGCCATTAATGGTATGTTTTCAGATTTTTGATATTCTGGTGTTATAATTAAAGCATTTTCTTGTAAAACATCTTCTTTAATCTTGGATTTTTGTTTAGAATTAACTAATATAGAATTTAAAGGCTTTTTGGTTGATTCATTTAGAGTTGATTCAGTATTTGTTGGCGTTGATGGTTTATTTGTGCTT
Organism: Brachionus angularis; assembly: GCA_021432725.1. Classification (NCBI taxonomy): domain Eukaryota; kingdom Metazoa; phylum Rotifera; class Eurotatoria; order Ploima; family Brachionidae; genus Brachionus; species Brachionus angularis. The sequence goes on from JAJVDD010000007.1 coordinate 2,406,872, forward strand.
GAAATAGTTGGTGTTAAATTTGACTCTAAAACAGGTGTTACATAAAATTCAACTTTACGACCATGGGTATTATTTGAAGACGGTGAAGTGACAATAGTCGTCTGAGGTTGATTTATTTGGTTTTGTTTTGGTTTTGTTTCATGTTCTTTTGTTAAAATAGAACTATTGTAAGAATTTTTATTAATTATATTAACATTTTTTTGATTGATTCGTTTCATTTTTATCCATTCTTTGAATAATTGCCAATCGCCAAAGCTCATTTTTAGCTCATTTTTAAGTTCATCTAAATCACAACTGCATAAAACTTTTCCATTTAAATTTTTCTCTTTAATTAAACTAGTATATAAAGGCTTAAAATCTTCTGATAATAAATCAATACTATTCAGCACTGCATCACAAATATCAGCTAAAGACATTTCTGATAAATTTTTAGACATTTCTATTTTACAATAATTGATATCATCATTAGATAAATTAATCAAATTATTGTTGTTATTATTATTATTATTATTACTATTCAATTCTAGTTGTTGAGTTTTTCTTAATGTTAATTCACTGTTATTTGTATTCACAAACAAAGGTGCATTGCTTAAATTAGGACTTGGTAATGTTAGTCTTGTTAAATTTTGACCATGACAAAAGCTCAACTGATTATTAGAACTACTATTAAAATAATTATCTTGTTGTTGATTTAAATTAATCAAATTAGAAGCAGCTGAACTTAAATTATTATATTGAGTAATTAATCTATCTTCTTTAGCATCGATTGAATCTTTAATAAGTTTTATTAAAAAAGGATCTAAATTACATGTGCATGGAAGAATTTTTTTTAATATTGTACATGTCAATTTAGGTTCACAATTTTGAATAAATTGCTCAAATTTTCTAGCATTTCGATCTAATTCTAATAAAGGTTCATTCGAAGTTGGAATTTGTGACTTTATTTTATCGTAAACTTCATTTATAGTAGATTCTTCATTAAAATCTTGTTCGTTTTCTTCATAATACATAACTATCCATGAACACCTGTAAGGCCATTGTTCATTCAAATAAATCCATGAAGCTAAAATACGCCAATTAAAATCAATATGATAAGCTCTTAGTAAACGACCAGTTAAAGCTATTATGTTTATTAAGCGTCTCAAATTACGCGGATTAACATCAGAAAAGTAATCACTTTTGATCAATTGATCTGTTAAATCGATTGCCGACATTGGCTTAGTCGAAGTACGTTTTCGATTTTTTTTATTCTTTTTTGCCTTGCCTGAATTTACTTCAGCACCTATTTTAGTTAATATGTCCTGAGAAGATCCTATTTGAGTACTATTTCGTTTTAATTTTGTATTTTGAAGTTTCGATAAAGCTTTTGCTTTTGATAAGTCAACTTGAAGATAAACTGGTAAATGTATTATTGTTCTTAAATAATCATGTCCATTTACATTGCCATTTCTGAATGCTGGAATTAAATTTCCTTCTATACCTTTACTTAAAACATGCGGATCAACAGCTAATATACAAACAAACGGGTCCGATTCATGTGTAAACAAAACATGAACTATTTCTAATATTTGTAATACTTTGGCTTGCTCACAACTATCTAAACCATCGATTATAATCACCAATCTAGTACAACTATGTGAAAAAGCGTCGATTGTACGTATTGTATGAGAAATCAGATCTACTTCACGTTTTAATTTGAATATATAGCTTTCTATTTTAGATGAATCTGGGTATCGTTTAGTGTCTTTGGAATTAACAGCGTTCATAATTCGATAAGAAGGCGATCGAATTAAATACCATAGAATTTTGGACCAAGTGAACGAAGAGCCGAGTATTGAAATTAAAATTATAAATAAAATAGTATATAAAAATGCTTCATCTTCAGGCTTAAACTCTTTTATATTAACACCCTTAACTCTGACAAAAATAGCAACACCGAGTATTAAAAAAATTACTATTATAACTGGTATAAAAGTTGGTATACAACAAAAACGACGATATTTAGAATGTGAATGAGTCTTGTTATAAAAAACACGGCACAAACGAGTTATAACAGTTCCAATTTGAGTTTCCATTTTAGTATTTAAAGAACTTATCATTAAAGCCAAAGCATTTTCACCTCCAATAGTTGATATTTTACCATATTCGGTGAATATAAATCTCAAATATTTGTGTTCAATATTTTCACTACTTTTGTAATTAAAAGGATTCAAAAATAATATTCTTAGGAATAATTTTAAACGTGTTAAATGCTTTTGTATTTTATCGCATAGTCTTTCGGCCCATTCTTTTTCTCTTTTTTCATAAAAAAATTTACCAATTATTATAACAAGAGTTGATATAAACAAACTAGATAGATACAAAACAAGACCGTATAACCATTTCCAGAAAAAAAATGGCAAAGTTATAAACAAGTTTAGGAATAATATTGTTAAAATTAAAAATATATTTAATTTTAAATTAACAACATGAGTTAAACTAGCGAATGATTTCATTTCAGATTTTAATTGAGCTAACAAAAACGATTTGCCGCTACCCCATTTGGCGTATAGGCCAACAGTTATTGGTGTATGCAAATTTGGTTCACTTAGAATTTCAGCTAGCGCACCGCTATACAAATCATAGCCTAATATACTATCTTCAGTCATATTCAATTGTCCTTATTAAAATTAAAATTAAATTTTTTGTTGTTGTTTTTTTTTTTTGTTGAAATTCTTTAAATTACTAGCTCCAAATATTTGTGTTAAAATACTTTTTGGATTCGATGCATCTATTTTGTATGGTGTTTCGCCTTCTTTATTTGGTTTATATAAATATTTACTGTTTTTAGGATTAGATAAAATCAATTCTGTTATTTCGCGACTTTTGTTTCTTATGCATATATGAAGAACATTATCTCCATTTTTGTCTGTTGGTGAAACTCTACTACCACTGTTTAATAACTCGTTTACAATAGCAGCATTCTTTTTTTTTACTGCTAATAATAATAAAGTGTCACCATCATTGGCAACTATTTCTAAATCGGGTTTATAGGATAAAATTAGTCTTATGATATCTAAATTTCCTCTCTCTATGGCATGATGCATAGCTGTTTTACCTTGACTACCAACAGCATCTACTTCAACATGCTTGCTCAATAGTGCTTCAACAATTTCTTTTTGTCCTCCTTTAACCGCTGTTATTAATATGCTATCACCTTTTTTGTTCGGTATATTAACGTAAGCTCCTTTTTCTAGTAAACTTAAAACTATATCGATTTGGCCCATTTTGGCTGATATACTCAATGCTGTATGACCATCTTTGTCTACATGATTTACATTTATATTATTAAGTTTTGATAAGTACAAAGCCACATCAATGTGTCCATTTTTGCAGCTTATTATCAATGGTGTCAAATTATTCTATCATATGTCATATAAATAAATAGAAATTAAATTTTTTAAATTAAAAATTAGAATTTATTAAATAAACTTTGCCAGGTTAATATTAACTTTGTGAAAAAAAAAGAAAGCAGAAGGAATTATTTTTAAGAAATTAATCACTTTAATAAATTCACTTATACTTATAGAGTTAATTGAAGTAAAAATAAAAAATAAATTACCATTCCGACTAAATCTGGATTAGCACCTTTCTCGATTAAAGCAACAACAATTGGTAAAGAGCCTTTTCTAGCAGCCTTTTAAGAAAAAAAAAACAAAACAATATACTAAATTTTAATAAAGAAATATTGATTTTTTGGTTTATTAACCCAAAGTATAGGAGTAGAACTATTCTGGTCTTGTGAATTTATTTTAATATTAGGACGTTTCAATAGCTCATTAACAATTTCCAAATATCCTCTGCCAGCTGCCCAAGATAAACAACAAATTAAATTTTTACATTGTGAATTTGGATTAGCATCATATTTCAACAACAATTTTACAATATCTAAATGATTTTTGTAACAAGCCCACATCAATGGAGTAAATCCACCCAAGTCTTTATCTTCTAAATAAGCTTTGTTTTCTAATAACAAATTTACAAGTTTTAAATTTCCATTTTTAGAAGCATTTAACAATGGACTCCAAGAATCCATATCTTTACTGTTTACTTTAGCACCGTTTTTAATCAACAACTCAGCTATCTCGTATGAATTATTTCGTGTAGCGATTATTAATGGTGTTTGCTTAACTTCATCGTGTATTTCAAGATCTAGTTTTGTTTTAAATTTTGATGTAAGTGTTTTGTAAGCAGATGAAGCATTAGTACTTGTTATTGTATTATTATTGGTTATATTATTTATTGGCTTGGACAAAAAATTTCCATCACTTGAACTATGACTCAATGTTTTATGATATTCTAATATCTCTCGTATGAAATTTAAATTTCCATCTTTAACACATTGTAGCAAAGATTCGGAAGAATAATCGGTTAAAGTGTTCGCATCGTTCGGTGATTTGTGATGGCCTACATGCAAATGATAATGATGATGTAATGGATGAAATATACTTGAAAATGGATTTGTGTTTGTTTGAGTTTGCTTTTTTGTTATTGTGTTTTGATTAGATATTGAATCGTCTATAGTAGGAAGTAAGGCTGTTGATTCTAGCTTTAATAAATGAGTTGTCGATGTATCTTGTTTTAAATTTGAGTTTAGTATTAAATCTATTGGCTCCATAATATATTAAAATCCGTTTTAAAAACACAAAATTATTCAATTATTTTATCATTATTTTTTAAAAATTTATTATATATAAGATCAATATTAATATTGATAGAGTTAATTTTTTTGCTTTTTTCAAAAGAAAATAAATTTATAATTTATTCTTTATTTATTTTGATAGAAAATTTTATGTGCACATAATAACTAAAAATGAAAATAAATATAGAAATTTTTAGTTTATTTTTAAATGCAAATGCAAATTTCAAATTTTTTTATATAAAAATTATTTCAAAATTAAAAATATTGCATACTTTGTAAAATAAATTAAAATAAAAAACTTTTTTTTATAATTTTGTTTAGATCAGGATTTATGAGCGTCTATTCAAATATATTTTATAAAAAAAAATGTAATCTTATCATTTTATTAAAATAATAAAGAACTTTTTAACACTTCAGATAAAATTTTAGTTTTTTTTTTTGTTATCAAAAAATTTTTAATTTTAATAAAATTTTGATTAAGATCAATAAAAATTTTTATTTAAAATTAAAGTTGATTAAAAAAAATAAGGTCCTGTACGAAATTTTTAAAATTTAAAAAGTTTGAAATTATCTTAATTCAAAAAGGTCAATTTTGACAATTCCGGATAACTTAAACAACAAATTAAATCATTCCTATTGATAAATTGAATAGTTTTATTGCATAATTTTAGTATTAAAGATAAATATCATCTAATTAAATTATGTACACGTAAGCTCTTACCTATAAATATGATATATTCAAAGTCAAAGATGTAATTTATTAAACTTAAAGTTGAGAATTAATTATGGTGATATTTTTCCAAAACAAGATCATAAAAAATTTTAAAATGTTTAGCAAATTTTTTTTGTTCTATAGTATACAATAATTTCAAGAATTAGAACCCTTTTAGCTTATTCAAAAATAAAGTTTTTGAAAAAATATTTTTTCCTTTACGGAAAAAACTAATTATGCTTTATGTAATTTATTAAAATACTATCCAATTCATTGATATAGATAAGAAATTTTATTTAATGGCTTGACAAAATCGTACTGAACCAATAATAAATACATGTTTTGAAATTAAATAAACATTAAAACAAAATATAACCTAGAGATTCTTGTTGCCAGAAATCTAAGGATCCTGAGATTTTAGGATATTAAAAAGTACAAAAAAGTTTTTAGAGATTATTTTACAGGTGAAATATTATTTAATTTTAAATGTTAAGATTAATTGTTTGAACTTTCTGTTATTCATCAAACTAGTCACGCATTTATGAATTTTGTATCAGAGAAGTTATAAAATAACAAGTAAGCTATTTTATCTAATATTTGCTATAGTTTTAAAATGAATGAAAGATTTTATACTTTAACAAAGAATATTCTGATTCAATATTGTATTTATATCCCATTTGTGTATTACTCTCAATATCATCTGTCAGTTTAAAAAGTTTTCTTAATTACTCAATACATCAATTAGTAGAAAAGCATATTATAAGACAAACATTTTCTTGTGTACTCAACTGTACTCAACTCAACTAGTGTACTTTAAATTAAGTTTATATTTTGTAAAAGTTTTCATTAAAAAATCAATATTTTATAACATAAAAAATTTTTTAAATCTTTAATGAATGAGCAACCATTTTATTTCTTTTTGGTTTAAAGAAATCGATTCGGAATTCTTCGTTCCAAGTGTTTTTTATTATCAAATTGTTATCATTTGCATAAACATTTTTAATGTTATTTAGTTGTTTTAATTCGGCGCAAAAATCACTCATTAGAAGGTTAAATTGTCATTTTAAATAAATGTTTTTATAAAATATATAAATAGACTTGACTCCTTTTAGTTTTTTTACACATGTTAAATATACATACAAAAACAATGAGCTTATAAAATAAGATTTTTAAAATTTTATCTATAAAAGAGAATGTAAAATAAAAATTAAGATTATATATAAAATAACAAAGAGTAAAAATATTAAAATAAACTTTAAAATTATTCAAGTAAAGAGATATACACAAATAATGAAAATTAAAAAAATTCCAGTAATTGACATTGGGCCATTATTTAGTAATGACATTAAAGCAAAACGAGAAATAGGCCAGCAAATAGATGATGTTTGTCGTAAAAGTGGCTTTTTTCAAATATCCAACCATGGTATTGATAGTGATTTATTAGAAAAACTAACCGCCGAAGCATTTGGCTTTTTTAAAAATCTAACTACAGAAAAGAAAATGAGATTAGCTCGTAGACGGTTTAATCCGCAGAATGATAATAAGTACCGTGGTTATTTTCCAGCAAGTGCTAATGGAAAAGAAGGCTTCGATGTTGGTAATCCGGATGAAAATCATGAAATTTTTAAACAAAATTTACCATTGCATGAGTTAACTCCATGGCCTGAAATACCTGGATTTAGACCATTCATTCAAGATTTCTATCAAAAAATGAGTGATTTGGCTCAAGTAGTTCTCAGAGGTTTTGCTATCGGCTTTGGAAAAGAAGAGAATTTTTTCGATGATAAAGTCAAATATGAAGATTGTATGTCAACTCTCCGTTTAAACTATTATCCTTTTTTGGATGATATTGAACCTGTTGAAATTTCTTCAGATGGCATCAAATTAGGATGTGAAACTCATCGTGATAGTTCACTTATAACTATTTTATTTCAACCGATCGAAGGTCTTCAAGTAGAAGATGATGAGTCCGGTTGGATTGATGTTATGCCATCAAATCAATATTTTGTAATAAAGTATTATTTAAATATAATTATTTTATATTAAAATGGGACGAATATATAATTTCTATTTATAGCACTGGTAGGGTAATGGCTCGTTGGACAAATAATGTTTATCAAGCTGCAAATCATCGGGTAAAGTTTATCAATGAAGAAAGAGTGTCTGTACCATTTTTCACTGAACCCAGCTTCAATTGTCTTATTGAGAGTTTTTCTCCAAACAAACCTGAAGATCCACCAGTTTATCCTGCTATTAAATATGGTGAGTGGATACTTGATCGCTTACAGTATCTACCTGAATATAAAGAATAACTATTTTGATGATATCAAAATAAACTTAAAAACTAAACATTTTTTATCTAAGTAATTTTAAGCAATAATTATTAGTTTTGAGTTTGATAAAAAAAATTCTTAAAAAAAGTTCTAAATAATAATTTAAATAAAAGAGAATTTTTTTTTACTTTTTTTGTTTTTCAACTATTTTTGCATGTCTTTATACACAAATCCTTGATTTCAAAATTATAACAGTCATTGTTTGAAAAAAAATTAAACATGTTAAACCATTTGGCACATTTTCGAACAAGAGCTTGTAGCAAAATTGCGTTGTTTGTCTGAATAACCAGATGGACAAATTGAACATTTTAGACTACGAGCAATATCCATCATTTTGATCCACAATAATTTGAAGTTAAATGACATAAATTCTTTGATTTATTTTAAAAAATTTTACTTATTGAAATATAAGTTGAGATAATATTTTTGAAATTTCTACTTTAATTGCAGAAGGTTCTTCCGGTACCATTTTGACCTTTACCAGGGAAGATCACGTTATTTTTGTAATCGTTACTGGTATCTGAGTATTGGTAACGAAAAATTTGTAAAGATATCCTATAAATATGATATATTGATTATTTTTAGCTAGCAAGAAGGTGTTTATTGGGTCGTTATTTTCGTCTCCCAAAAAGTAACGATCCTAAGTTTGAAGTTTTTAATAAAAATATTTGTATAAATAGAACAGAGAAAAAGATTCTATTAAAAATAGACATCGCTACTTTCAGTTACCAGTAACGGATTACTATTAAGTTGTTGTATTACTTTTAGTTAGAATAAGTTTTTGGCTAAATTAAATGACTTTACAAAAAAATATACTCCAGAAAAAAATTGTCGAACTAGTTTATCAAAATGATAAAGAAATCGAACAAGATATAGAACCAGTAGTAGTAGAGACAGTAACCAATTAATTTAAATTGGTTTATGTTTATTTTATAAACATACACAGTTCCATTTGATCATAAAGTGAATAATTTTTTTCTTGGCTTCACTTTGTCTGTGATTTTTTTATTTGAGTGGTTTAGACTAAAATAATTTTTTATATTTGTAAGAATTGATTCTTGTTGCAGCATAATTGAACAGTGTGGCTTAGGGGTATAATGCTGTCTTCTGTTTTCTAACTGTTTGTGAAGAGTGGCTTTCACCGGTTGATACATGAGATTGATCAGTGCGTGCTTTTTGTTTGATATTGCCAACATCGACATTATCAATGCTTGTCCTACCAATATTTCTTTTTGAGTTGAATTTGGATTTGATTGCTTTTATTGAATTCAAACTTTCTGCTTGATTTGGTTGAATAGTTTTGGTGATTATTTTAGGAACGGCAAATGTGATTGTGCTTTCATTTAGGCTAGAAAAATTATTAACACTGCTTGAATGTCTAAGTTGGGTATTTTCTTGTTTGTTGGTGTTTTTAATAGTTACAGATGGTTTTAGATTTGAATTATTTGGGTCCGTTTCATTTTGCAATTTGCTCGAATCGGATTTTTTTTCCATCGCTTGATGTATGGTCGTCGTTTACTTCATCTTGCTCATCTTCATAGTCCATATCATCATCTGAGTTCTCTTCTTGAAGAGTTTGTTTTAGTCTACGAGCTTGATTACATTGAGCTTCATCGTCATTTTTTCCGTTGCATTTTGTAAAGATTAAATACTTAATTGGAGAATTTTTAGCTGGATGTTCGAAATTATTGCAGTGTCGGCATCGCTTTGGATAACCATTTAACTGTACTAATGCTTTTATTGATTCTATTTCAATTCGCCCAATTAGGTTAATAATGAAATCATTATCTACGATTGAGTATTGAATTTTTATTCTTATTATGCCGTTCTCTAAGTGGCTCATTTCGTCTTGGAAATGCTCTTTTCCAACACTATTTTTCAGGAAGTTCAGTACTTTATTTGTGCTAAAATTTGGTGGTAACCAATGTATACGTAGAACTGCTTTCAATGAATTTAAAATAAAAGTAATTTCTGTTTATAAAAATGGAAAAAGCATGAATGAATGTGCAAGAGTTTTCCAGCTTGATCGCAGACTTAATAGCCGTTGGATAAAATTAGAACCAAAAATATTGAAAACAAAATTAAAAAACCAAAATATGCTGTCATGTCTGATATTGATAAATCTCATTTTTCAATTTTAAGAAAAAAACTGGTGCAATTGGATTTGTGAAAAGAGACTTGGAGGAGCTTATTTAAGTGTTACATTAGTTAAAATGAAAGCGATACAAATTTATAATACGATTTGCGCAAGAACAGATGAATCAAAGCTAGAATTCAAGTGCTTATATGGATGGTTTAACAGCTTTTGTAAAAAAAAAATTTAGTTTTGCGACGTATAACTACCACTAGTAAGAAACTATTAAAAAAATTTTTGGTGATTGTCAAAAAATTACAAGCAGACATGTTTTACAACATGGACGAAACGAGCATTTATCTTGACGAGCCATCAAATTATACATTTGATGAAATAGGCGTAAAAGGCGCCTGGACTAGAAAGAACCAGAATTTCTGCTATTTTTAAGATGTTATCTTTTTATGTAAATATGAAAATGAAACATTTTCCTTAAGTGAAAGATATTGTAATTGTAATATTCTATTTCGATCGAATATGAATTATGACCACACTGTTTTATAAGAGGCCGACTTTTTTGAGTTAAGTGCTGGATTATAAAAACATCTAAACATTTCAACTTTGAGAATTCTATTTCAATCTCTTGTTATTCGAATCTCAAAATTTGTGAAAATAATAAATACATCAATCTAATTGGTGTTTAGATGCCAAATGATGATCTATTTGCTCTAAAATTCGTTTATAATGTGAAAAGTTTATACTTCCATCTCTTTTTTCCATATGTCTGATTTCTATCATTTTAACGTCTCTTAATCTTGTAATTTTATGATTATCTCTCTTAACAAAGGTTTTATATCTAGAGAAAGTAGATAAATATCCAATCTTGCCAATCTACCTGTTGGATCCGTTATGTTCATCACATGTTGAATGCTCCTTTATAACTTGAAATTAATTCCCATACAGATAAATTCTTAACTGCTTGATTGCCTACACTACTGCAAGGCATTTCTTTTCGGTTATTTCATAATTCAATTCAGCTTCCTTGAGAGTTATGCTTGCGTAAGCTCAATTCTTTATCATCACTATCCTTTTGTGATAGGATTGCTCCTAGAGCATAACCAGACGTATCGGTGTACAGTAAAAACTTCTTACCTACTTCATGTTGTCTCAGAATTGGATATTCCGTGAGTTTCTTTTTTAATTCTTCGAAAGAAATCTGCTGCTCATCGTTCCATTCGATTTCTCTTCTTTAATAATCGTGTAAGAAGTTCTGCTATTTTATCATAATCTTTTATGAATCTTCTATAATAGTTTGATGATCCTGAAAACTAATTTTTATTTTTTTGTCTTTTTTTGTATTTAAACTAAACTTTTAATTTACTTAAATTTGCTATTTAAAAAAGCGTCTATAATCTAAAAAGCGCTTAAACTTGGATTGTATATTTTATAAAATTATGAATAATTAAATTAATGATTAATAGCTAAATTAATAAAAGGTAAAACTCACAAAATTTTCCATTTTCACAACAACACAAAACTACCACAACCACTTAAATGAATTTATCCATATTCCAGCTCGAACATTTGATTACACTCCTTACCAAAACATAGCTCTGCCTTATTAACTCTACTCGTCACAATCAACAATCAGTGCTCCAATCATCAACTTCCCCTCAGCATTAGGATTTTCTAACCAGAACAAGCTCAGTTATAACACCAATCAATTCACATCACAAGACAAAGGCTACAAATCACATCAACAACTAAACCTAGCTCAAGTCAATACAAATACACCACTTTCAAATCAAATAGTCATTCAGAAAGACTTTGTAGAAAACCTTTACATGTTTACAGGACAAAACGATATTAACGAATTCATAAATGAATTTAACAAGTTTTGTAAACTGTCCAAATAGGATCAAGCCAGACAAATGAAAATATTATATTGTTATCTTTCAACTGAAAAATTCTATAAACATATACAAACAGCCCAACAAGTATTTCAAACATTAGTCAAAATTTTCTCCAAAGAACCGAGCCAGTATTTAAAAGACTTTAATGAAATCAAACCCAAATATAATCAAACTATAAGAGATTCTCTTTAAGAATTGTATGAAAATTCTCTTTTCATACATTCTCTTTTCAGAATTTTCATACAAACTTAAAACATTGCTTCAAAAAGCCATTCCAGAGTTAGACAAAATTCAAAAAACGATATGCTAAAGAGCAGATTTCTAAACACTTTACCAAGTAATATTAAAAACTTGATTTATTTGACACAAACTAACACAGGGTTCGACGAGATGATACGAAATACGAAAAAATCTATCCAAGATTTGAAACCGAGAATAAACAATTTATGGACTTTAACAACATAAAAATAAAACCAAACTAAAATAATTACGTTAAACAAACGAAGCAGCAAAATAATCAGTATGAGAATAAAGAAAACAAAAGCATTTATTCGTGCTATAACTGCAACCAGAATGGTCATATAAAGCGAAACTGTCCCAAGCCAAAAGAAAACGACCAACGAACAAATATCCAAGACACTAGGAACGAGAGGAAAATTTTTAAACATTCACACATTACAGAAACAGGTAACGATGTTTTATTTAACACATTTAGAACATTTAGTTGTACAATCAAAACAAATTCATAAGAATTGGGGAATCAGTCATTACAGAGAAAAGTATTTTAGAGAAAAAAAATTTTTTTTGCAGAGAATAAATTTTATTGAAAGTCTTTAAGTGGAAAAATACATAGAAAAAAATTGCAGAGAAAAAATTCAGTTAATTAAATAATAACTAAATTAATCCTTTTCCAAATTTATTTGTTTAAATTTTTCAAATTTTTTTTTGTTTAGCCATTAATTTATCAAAAAAATTAAACAAATTATTTTTGTCATAATTTAACAAGTGTGATTTTAAATCTTCACCTTTCTTAATCTTTTGTTTACGGCGATTAAATATTACAACAAGTTTTACCTCGTTCATCAACAACTCGGTTTATTGTTGCTCTTTTTTTAAATGCTTTAATAGTTATATAAAGCTAGGATGACTCTCTATATCCTGGGATAAAGACTTGCGCCAAGCTTCAATGTTGTTGTTTGTACGAGGTAAATCTTTAAGCAATCGTTTATATAAGTTTCAAGTTTTTATAGGATAACTTGGAACTAATCGTTTAGTTTGATCATCAGCTATTGGTTTTCCTATATAAAATTTTTCAAAGAAATCTAAAATTAGTGATAGAGAATTAGATCGATTTTTATATATAATATTATCGACTTTTTCTGGCTCTGGTGAATGGTGATGACCTCTTTTTGATTCATATATAGGCTTGTTGTTCAAATCTGTGTGTAAACGAGCACCACATTTTCTATTCATGCGATAATTATTGTAACTGCATCTCCAGTAAATTTTGTTTTCATATCTTTTTTCTAATGTATAAAAATAAGATCCATAAATTAACATTGGCTTTTCTCTGGATGTTAAGCTTTCAATATATTCAGTCGTTTCATTTTCGGAACTAGTAACACTTTCTCTCAAGTCTGATTCATTAGGTGATATCAAATCATCCTCTAAATACGTTTCAATTTTTCATTCTTCTTCATCAGTTTCACTAGAAGAATAATTCACAATATTTAGTTTTGAAAAATCATCGATTATTACTGTGGCTGTGGCTGTTGATGTAGAAGAGGTTGAGGTTGATTTTGCTGTTGCTGTTGCTGTGGCTGTTGAAGACGTTGTTGTTTTTTTTAAAACATCGCGGCTTCTAAGCCTAAGATATGGTGATTGTAAATTTTTTTTGTTCAAATTTTCAAAATTCATTTATTAGTAAATTTTTTAAATTAATACATTCAAGATTTTTATTTAAAGAATATTTTTTTTTGCATTTTTTTCTATATATTTGTCAATTAAAATTGTCTGTAAATTTTCTCTGTAAAATTTCTATGTAAAATATTTCTATGTAGTGACATGGTCCCAAGAATTTCTTTAGCTTTACAAATGTCGCCAAGGACGTTAGACTAAAATCTTTTATAGAAAATGCAGTTTCATGCTCTTTTATAAACTTTAAGGCTTTGCCACAATTTTTTAAGAAACAAAATTACCAAATACTTTTCGAATCCATCAAACAAAGCAAATGAACTAGGCTTAGAAGCAGGTATGCAATCGTTATCATTAGTTAAAAAAAATAACGGTTTTAATTAAATTAAAATTTTCAATTGATGTTGATTTTTTATAATTAATCCCCTGTTTAATCACCATATTTATTTCATAAAATTTAAACAAGATTTTGGTTACCGCTATTTTCGTCAACAAATAATTTTTTATTCTCTTTTGATTTTCGTTTCTTTATTCTTTTTTTTTCTTAAAAGTAAAAATCTCGTATTTTGAATACCGTTAACATTAGTTAATTTACGATTAATAACGTTAACGTTTTTTAACAGTAAGATATATTTAACACTAGAAATACCAATATTTTAATATTACTCGAAATACCACAGTTAAAAAAACTGTAGTTTTTTTAAATAATTTCAATACTAATTTATCTTTTTTTATTAATTTCATTTGTTTGATCTTTTTGTATCTTCTTTTTTTCTCTCTTTGCTTTTTTTTCTGCTTTCAATTTTCTTTTGACATGTCTACCATAACAATTAACCGCTGATATCACACCCAAACTTGAGGCATTTGTTTTTTCGTTACCTCGAATCTTGCCTTTTTACATCACTGCTTCCAAAAATAAAATAAAATTGATTAAATTTTTTTTTTAATTTTATATATAAAAAAATCCAAATATCACTTTTTAATTTTCCAATTCGAATGGGGTCCGTTAGTTTTCCCCTGTTGTTTGATTCACGACGACTGGTTTCATCCCAAAGAATATTATCATTATAGTTCTTCTTTTGTGAATAGTACATCTGCACATGCGTATGAAAATGTTGTTATTTTATCTCTTTCAATTGACAGCAAATCAACATCGCAGTAAATCTTCAATCAATAAAAATTAAAAATCTTATAATAAAAAAAATTTTTTAAATATTTACTATTTCTTCTTCAGGTATATATTTTTTGTTTTTTTCTACCAATTTTTCAAGCCTTTCAATTCGATCTAATAAAGTGTTAAAAAAAAAATTAATTTTTATATTTAATTTATTTTTTAAAAATCAGAGATCTTTCTGCTTCTTTAGATGTTGAAGGTTTCAATTTCCTTTTAAAAATAATTATATAGAATTTAAGAAATATTTTTAAAAATCAAAATTTACCTTAGAAATATTTGTGTCCTTTTAAAATCAATTATTTTTTTTTTTTTAAATATTTTATATAATTCTTTATTTACTTTATTTTGCTCATCAAAAATCTCGGTTAAATTGTAACTAATTTCAATATCTCGATTAATTGTATTTTCATCAATTTTTTCTCGTTACCTTCAACAAATTGATTTAATATAAATAAATTAATATTAAAATTTATTGTAATTTAAAATAGGGGAATATTTAAATGGCAAGTATTTTTTAAATAATTGATCAGTAAAAAAATAATAAAAAAATCAGTAGAAAATAATTTTTTGGTCAGTATTTTATTTAAATGGTGACTATTAATTATAATTTTTATCAGTAAAAAATAAAAAAATTAGCAGTAAAAAACAATTTTGAGCTGTAAAATTAATTATTATACATATTTGGTCAGTATACTGTCGTTATTTAATAACTATTGAAGCAATCGTTATGATATAGGTTAAAAACTGTTTAAAAATAAAATAATCATCCAATACTGACCATTAATTTATTTTACTTTTTTTTTTAATCTTTTTATTAACCATCTAAGTGGTTTACTTACCATCTAATTTAATTACAGATCAATAATATTTTTTAATGCTGATGAATTCGACTGACAGATCAATTATTGATCATCAGATACTGACAAAAAAAAATACTGACCCATTAAATAGGAGCCTTAAAAATATACCTTGAATTATCACAATTCCATTTAAAAATCGATCATTAATTTTAAACATAACTTTATTTTTTGATAACTATTTAAAACTCTTTTTGATCCTTTAAAATAACAATCAGGAAAACTTAATCAGTAGGAACATAAACCAACTTGATTTGGACATTTTAATCAAAAGTTTTTTTAATTTCAAAATGATTATTAATTCAAAAAAATTTTTTTTTTATATAATTTTTACACTGGACTGTGTTTGTGTTTGTTTTTTCTTGCATCAGATAGAAGTTTTCTATACCTATATAAAGCCAAGTTTTGGATTTCTTTTTTGTTTAGCAATAGGTTTTCTCTTTGGATTTCAGTTAAAATGAAGCTTTGATAAAAATCTCGATGTCTTAATAAGGAACAAACGCATATTTATCTTATAAAAGTTTATTGACGAGAATGGCCAAATAGAGCTATAGAAATCATATTAAACAAACAATTTCCGTCAGCCGTAGTTTTAATTGGTCTGCATAAAAAGTCGGATGAAGTTTATACATTATATTTGGATCAATTAAATTAGTAATGTCGATTGTGTAATATATAGGATCAATTTTTTTTGTTTTAACAACAATTACGTCCAGTTTTTCGCTTATAGAATTAATGAATTTTTCTAAAGCTTTTCGTTGTGTTTCGTGATCAAATTTAAAATCGTTTATTTCAAAATTGCTTAAAACAAATTCTTTTATTTTGTTAAAATTGATTATTTCTAAAAACAATTAAGATAAATTAAATAAACTTAAATAGATTTAAAAATAAATATTTACTCTCAATATCGATTAAAAATGGTTTAGCATTATTTTAATCTAATGGGTCTATGAGTTTTGGTAAAAATTAATTTTTTTTTGGTATATCGATACATTTTTTTGCATAATAAAACCCCCTCATTGTATTATTTTTTTTTTATAAAACTCATTAATTCAATTAGTTCTTTATCTACCTTGATGGATTCTTTTATAAATTTTTTTAAATGTAAATCTTCTGAATTTTTTACTCGAGACAAAGCTACAGGCTTGGCCTATCGAAAAAATGTTTTCATCTATAGAACAATGACATTTTTTAAGAGTAGTGCCTTGTACCTAGTGTATTGTTTGAGCATTTGCATTCACAGTCGGGAATTGAATTCTGAAAATAGTTTCTCCAGTTTTTTTAATTTTGATAATTTGTTTATATTTAGATAGTGGTATTTTTTTACCATCTTCGGTTTTTATGATTAAAACCTACTCATTACTACAAATATATGTTCCATAAACACAATTAACTATTCCGTTAGATATATCTATGTTTTTGTTTATCATTATAGGCATTCCTGGGTACAATTCAAGTGTTCTCTTCAAAGTCCCTTGATGATTATCTATTAATTTTTTATAAAATTCAGATAAATTATATCCTGCTAAATTTATATCAACAACAGTCATAACAAAGAAATCATTTTTATTTATTTTGACCAAAATACATTTATTAGTAACTTATTCAATTTTTAACTATTTCAAAAATTTCTGATAATCTTGATTTGTTAAAACCTGCGCCACTTCTTTATTAATATTATGAAATTTTTTTTTTATTTAAAATTAAATTTTGAACATACCAAAAAATTTGATTTTCGATTAAAATAAAATTCTTAATGTTTCCATATTTTTTTTGGCATAGGATTACCATTTAAGATAAAAAGATTTAAGTTACTAGATAAAATAAAAAAAGATAAAAAAGATGAATATTACTATATAATATTATTTATTGATAGATAAATGTATTAAGTTGATAAAATAAGAAAAAAATAGATTAAAAGATAAAAAAGAACTTTAATTTGTTACAATTTTCTTTTTTTTTATTTCTAGTCTGTCTAATATTTGATTCCGTATAGTTATGCACCAAACATTTAGAACTTTGCTCTGTTATATCTTTTCTTGGTCTACGGCGTTTTTTTTATTTTACTGGAGTGATTGTTTCTATGGCATTATTTTGAACTGTATTATGTTCATATCTGACTCAATGTGAATATCACCGGTGTTGTTAACTTGAATTTGAGCTTGATTATTCACTGGGATATCATTAGTATCTTTATCATTGGAATCACTTATTACTTCGGACGGCTGCAAATCAAGGCAAGATGCTGTACTTTTAGACCTACCAGCTTTTCTTTTTTGACCTATTGGAATTGATCTTTCTTCTGGAGAGAACTCATATTTTTCCATTCGTTCAGCTGCTTGCAAATATAATCTTTAGCCCATTTGAAACAACTTCAGCGACTTTTTTTCCAATCTTCATCATCTAGTTCAATAAAATACATAGTTCGAATATTTGTTATATATTGATCAAAAGTAGACCAAGTTCTATTTTGAAAAGTTTCATAAAAATGTGAACAGAATGCGATATTCCGAGATCAACAATACTTTTTAATAGCAAAAAGAAAATACGTCAATGAAAATTGTTGATAATTTCAATTTATGGGAAAAATTTGATCAGAAATCAAATAACAACAATGTATATAGTGAAATAAAAAGCGAAGAAATAAAATCATATAATTCTAGTTTTAATATGTCTAAGATAGACCTAGAAGCGTTAAAAGAAAGGGTAATAAAGTGGAGTGAAAAAATAGCATCCAAGTATCTGTGGAGAACAATGATTCTTTTTCTAATAATAATTCGTTAATAGTCGTATACATGTTCTGGAAGTACTTTGCCAAGAGTTCTGCTTATAAATACTTCAAAAGCACAAGAGAACAGTAACAGTACCCAGTTAATAGAGTTCGTAGCGAGCCCTGAGAAGGATCAAGAAACGGACCAAGCGAAAATCAGTATAATATGGGATCATATAAAAAATGAAAGAGAAACACTTATGAATATCAAGAACGAATTTGAACAAGAAGAAGATAGAAGAAAGAACAAAAAGCAAGAGAACGAGTCGGGACGACTCTTATTTCTCGGCGGGAATCCTGTTACTGATCAAAACAACCTAGCTAAATAACTTTAATGTGACAGTTATAAAAAGAACTATAAAATATAAATGCATTATAAAAGTTTAATTTTAAAGAATATAAATAGTTGTATTTGTATTTTATAAGAGGAGTTCTAAGAGAGCTAAAATTTATTAAATAAAATATTAAAAATTAAAGTCTTATATTTTGTTATTTTATCCTTTTACAGATTTAGAAGAAAATGATGAAGAAGATGAGACAGATTCTGCAAAATTAGTAAAAACAGATTCGGTGTCAGCCAAAACAGATGAAGGATCAAGTGAATCAGATTCTAGTATAATCGATTATGAAAATGATAATACTCTAAGTCTTAATATTCAATTTGAAAAAATGCATTTACAATCAGCAAAAAGCTGAAAATTATAAAAATTTAGCGATGTCAAAAAAATTTTTGGTAAGTGAAGAAACTAAAAATGCTATAAAAATTGCAATGAGTAATCAGAAAAATACTGTCCCATGTGAAATATGTGGGGAATAAATGAAAAACAAAAAAGGTGTTAAACTTCATAAATCTAAAAAACACAGTAAAAATTAAGTATATTTTGTATATCTATTAAAATTACTTTTTGTTCACAAAATATATATACTGGTCACGAAAATATTTTTTAATTTTTATGCTTTTAAAATTTGTTCACATAATAAGTGAACAAATTTTTGGTGAACAAAATGTTCACTTACTTGATCCAAAAGTTTACATATTTTCTGAACAATTTGCACAAAGTTACCCAGACCCAAAAAACATTTAAAAAGTACATATTTAAGAAGTTTTTTTTTTAAATAAGCAGTATAAAACTCAAAATATGCAGTTGAAAATTTAAAAAAGCTGTATAAAAAAGAAGCAGTATAATTAAGAAAATGAGAAATATAATATAAAAATATATATTTTTTAGTAGTAAATATTTTTGAAATTGTATTTTAATGAGTAAAAAGTAAAATTAACTGGCTAATAAAGCTTTTGAAGCTTTAATGGGTTTATCACGTTGTCCTTTCTCTCCAATAGGAATTTGCTTTGCAGATGGTGGTGGTTTAACATATTTGAGACGTATTGCTAAACCAACAATATGTTTACAAACATTTTTTTTGAAACAGCACGGATATGTGCAGTTTCCTTGAATCTAATGGGCTTGCTCTATTGGTAGTGTTGTTACCCAAATGGAGAAAGCTCTTTTGTTTGTTCAAATGTATTCCATCGCATTTCAAGTACATTCGATATGTCTTCATTGGTGCATTTAATTTAATCAGCTGGTGCACAAAAATATTGAATTTTTTTATCAAATTCTTTTGATGTTACTTCCTTGCTACTTTTTGCCCAATGAAAGCTCTCAGTCCAAATTTTCAGATCGATTTTAGGCTGAGTGTTTATAGTTTTGTCACTATTTGCATTGTTTTGACTAATTTTCGCACATATTTATGCACATTTGAAAAAATCTTGCCAGTCGATAACGTTCACGTATGTTCAATGTATGTTCTTTTTTTATAGCTAAATTAAAAGATTCAAGACAATTGTTTTTTGATGGAACTAGTTGAGCTATCCCTTCGTACCAATTTGATGAGTCTAAAACCATTGTTGTTTCATATATTCAGTAAAGTTTTTTTGTTTTTTTTGTTGCCATTTTTTTAGAAAAAGTATCTGTGCTTTTTCAAAAATTTCTTTGTTTTCAGCGAATTGCAAAGAATCTTAATTCTGTATCTAAAAGATGCAAATGCTTGGTTACATTTCCTGTTTAATTTATCGCGATTTAAAAAAAACTTAATTGATTTAAATTCAAAATAAATTATAAATACCAAAATTTTTTAAAATTTTGATTATTTTAGTAAATATTAATTGTTGGTTTAAACTGAAGCCATGTTTTGATAAAATTCTTTTTAATTATCTATTTCCCTTATAAAAAATTTTTTCACCAATGTTTTTGATAGCCAAATAATTTTCAATATTTAAATAATAGAAAACTTGTTCAGCAACTCCTTTTGTTCATTAAAATTAAGAATTTTGCATTCTTTAATAAAACTTTCAAAGCAAAATTTGTGCATAGGGCCAAATCGCAAAACTTGATCAGGCAAATGTTGATGAGCATGTAAATTAAACAATAAGTTTTCTTTTCCATAAAGTCCTTTAAATCTTTTGATAAAATCCCAATCATTTGATAATTCGAAAAATTATGCAAATTTTCGAAAAAAAATTTTTTTTTCGTAAATCTTACAATTATTTTTCACATGCTTATTATTAATCTAAAACTTAAATTTAATTAAATATTCGTATAAATATTTTTTTTTATTTTTATAAGACAATTTTGTTGTTCTTTCATTTTTTTCAAATTTTTATTTAAGAATTAAATTTTTAACCATTAAAAATTTAACTCATAATTTTAATTTTTTATTAAAGATAGTGTTTTAATTAAAAATTAAAAAAGTCAAATAAAAAAACAATCACTGTTTTAATGCGGTCTTTTTTAATTACTTTATCTCATAAATAAAAAAAGATCACTTTAAAGATCAATAAAAAATAATTATACATAATAAAAAATTGTTAAAAATTATTCTTTTTTATTTACTTTATTTTTATCTTTAAGTTACCGATGAGTTTTAGAAGAAGAAATTATTTGACTATTGGTTCAAAACAAACAATACCTCGTTCATCAAAACATCTGTTTTTATCAAGACCAGATGAAAGAAATAAAATAACCCTTCAGAAGTTTATCAAACAAACATTTTTATGAACAAATATAATAATACTATTAGTCATAATAACAGTTATTCCGAAATAAATATAAGAGAAATCTACTCAGAATCCAAAATATTCTGTGCTGAACCATTATTGAGTAGATCAAATGCAGCAGAATACGAACCATGTTTAGATAAAACCAAAGAAATTTGTTTTGATTTGTACAAATTGTATATCAATCACAAAATAACAAAATCTTTAATAAAGTTATTTCTTTATTTCGTAAATTTAATCCAGAAATAAAAATTCCGGCTAATATTAACAAAATTATAGAATTTTTATCGGAAAAAAGCCAAGTATCGCTAGAACCTAAATGTTTCGATTTTTGTCATAATTGTAACCATGTATCTTTATCAGTCAAAAACTTAATTCAAGAGTGTTCAGAATGCGGTAAGTTTAAATCAAAATTTTATAAATTAAGCATATTAAATCAATTTAAAAAAATATTCGATTCTAATTGCAATTTTACTAAATTTGAAATTTCAGAAATCTATTCTAAAGTTTCCGAGAATCAAGAATGCAAATTTTTTTCGTTTACATTAAACACCGATGGAATTTCACCTTTTAAATCTTCTAAATTTAGTATTTGGCCAATTTATTTGGTGTTAAACGAAATAGATATAAAAATGAGGTTTGATTTTGCCAATATGATTTTAGGTGGTATATAGATCGGTCGTAAAAAACCCCCTTTGAGCACTTTTTTGATCCGATATTACAAGAGTTAAAAAGTTTAGAAAGAGGCGAAATTTTTTAAATAATCAGTCGTTACGAGCTAACTAAATTTTTCCTCCTTTTTACAGTTTTAGATAAACCTGCTCGATCTTTAATTTTAAATATGAAGCAATATAATGGCAACTTCGGTTGTACTAAGTGTTTTCAATCGGGAGAGACTCTTTCTACAACAAAAAACGGTCACATTCATGTCTATCCTTATAAAAATTATAATCCAGAAGGACCAATTTGAAATCACATCTCTTATCACAAAGACTTATTAAGTAGCTTAAGTACAGGGAAAGTTGTTAGAGGTGTAAAAAGATTTTGTATTTTAAATGAGCTTAAATATTTTTTACCAATAGAAGGCACTATGATAGATTATATGCACTCAATACTTGAAGGTGTAGTGAAAAAGTTAACTGAATATTGGTTCGATACAAGTTTTTCAAACAATTGTTTTTCATTAAGGCTCCAAATCGAGAGGATAAATCAAAATTTAAAAAGGATTCGAGTACCAAAATTTGTTCCTAGATTACCTCGTGATATTGAAGAAATCAAATTTTGGAAAGCAAATGAATTTTTGGCATTTATAATATATTATTCACTACCATTATTTAGAGGCGTAATGGAACTCGGTCAATTAAATCATTTAATAAATCTTGTAATAATTTTAGAAAATTTATTAAGAAAACAAATTAATATAGAATATATAAATAAAATTCAAATATTAGCGAGAGATTTAGTCAAAGATATGAGTTTTTTTTATGGATCAAAATCAATGCTATCAGGGACTCATGAAATTTTGCACCTTGTTAATGACATAAAAAATATAGGAAATTTGAATGAATTTAACTGTTTTCCATTTGAAAACTTCACCCGTCAATTATTACAATTGATTCATGGAAAACATTCAATCTGAATTGAACTAATTAACCGATTTAATTCCCTGAAAACTTTTAGTTTAGTTCATAATATGCATAATTTTGAGTTAAATTCAGATAAATTATCAAAAAACGATTTGGATTTTAAATATAGTTGTAAAAAAAAGATTAAAATTTCAGAATCTGAAAAATTAAAATTAATAAATTTTGGATTAACCGATAATTATATTAAAACTAGTTATGTAATTCAAAACGGTGTTTTTTATTCATCTCTGTTTTTTAAAAAAACTAAACGTCTAGACTACTGCATAAAATTTAGAAATAAATTTGGAATAATTAAGTATTTTATAATTTATAATGAAAAATGTTTTGCAGCTTGCTTTTTATTATCTTGTCTTCACAATCCTTTTTACAATCCAAAATTTCCAGATATCAAGTCTGCTATCTCAATTTGTCTTAAAACTGAGTCAATTTTTATTGCTCCAGTAATTGAGCTTAAAAAATGTGTGCTTATTACTGTTAATAATGTAATTTATGTTTCCGATATGAGCGTGTCGCATTTATTTAACTAATGTATATAAAAAGTTTAATTTTTTTAAATTTTTTTTTTATTATATTTCAGTTACAAAATCTTAAGCTTTATTTGTTAGATTTGAAATAACTCTAATAAAAAATATAATATTATTAGTATTTTTATAAAGCCAAAAAAGTAAAATGAGCAATTTACACGCTATTGTTTTTTGGTAAGAAAAAAAAAAATGAGTTTAGTATTATAAAAATAAATGATATTTTTTTGAACGACGATCAAGACGAAGTTGGAATTGAAGAAGTTTATCAATTTAGAATTAAAAAAAAAGTTTACAACGATGCTGTAAAATTTATTGGTTCTAAAAATAAATGTGAATAGTATTTTAGACGAAGAAACCGAATTATCCAAATCACAATCGTCAAACATAGATTTTAGGAATATAAAAAGACAACTTGAGGATAGAGACTTATTAATAAACACATTAAAGGAAACAATAGAAAAGCAAGATAAAAAAGATTGATGAGCTGGATCAAACGGTTTCAGTTTATAAAGAACTAGCTGGTATGGAATATTTATTTCTATAAAAATAAAAAAATTACTCGGACCAAGTCCTAGCTGGAACCCTAAACCAGCAACCCATCTAGGCCTTACTTTCTTACTTAAGGAACTAGTTTTTATGCCATAAACTAGCTTTTAGTATATTATACAATAACATTTCTTTATATACTTAACAAAGAAAAAAAATAGCAAAAAGTTCTTTTAATTAATTTTTTATTAAATAAAATAAATATAAAAATAAAGTGGCATCTATAATAATATAGTTTTTAAATAAATATTTTTTTTAATACTAAGAGCAACAAAATTTTTTAAAAAAATTGGTTCTAAATAAAAATTGTTTTAATTTTTTTATTTTTATAGAAATAAATATTCCATACCAGCTAGTTCTTTATAAACTGAAACCGTTTGATCCAGCTCATCAATCTTTTTTATCTTGCTTTTCTATTGTTTCCTTTAATGTGTTTATTAATAAGTCTCTATCCTCAAGTTGTCTTTTTATATTCCTAAAATCTTTTTTTTTTAATATAAATTTTTTATTTATATAAATTTTAATTTACATAATTTTTTTTTTAAGTATTTCCGTTTTAAATATTTTATATATTAATTTGAAAATGTTTTTTTGTAAATTTTAATTTATTTAATTTTTTTTTAAATATTTCTTTTTAAATTTTTTATACATTAATTTTTTGTATTTTTAAATTTTATAAGAATTTGTCGACATTTACTTGGAATTCGTATTTTATTTCTGTTTTATTTTGCATACATTTCGATGTTTGTTGATGGAATCTTCAAAAGATATAAGGCTATTGAGAACGAATATCACCAATGCATATATGAAAATGATAACAGTTATTTTAGTTTATTAAAAAAAAAAAGCTGTGAAAATAGCATCTCATATTTTAATGTAAGATAATTAGAAAAAATTTTAAAAAATATATCTATCTTAATTTATTTAAAAAGGCATTTAATGACATTTTGATTGATATTTTGAATCAAAGTTGTCAATCATCTGGCCTTTGCATTAATTCTTTTTTGGCTGGTTTATTCAATGAAATGGGAATTTTAGGTTTTTTTAAATTAATAATTGTATTTTTTTTTATTGTAGTTTTTTTTTTGATAACAAAAATAATTTTTTTATATTTTGATTTCATAAAAAATAAAATGAACTTATTATTTAATTAAATAAAAAAGAAAAAATTTGTTAAATTAAAAGTATTTTATTTAAAATTATTAATTTGATAAATTAAAATCTCTTTTGTAAATAAATCCTTGAGTAGCAAACCAAGATATTATTTGTTTTTTTGTTAAACCAGTTGTACTCTCAAGCATTTGAACTTCTTGTTTCTTTGGTTTTTTTTTTTGACAATTAAAAAAATCTGTTAGTAATAATTTATTGTTTAATGATATTCTTTTATGGTTTTTTTTTTTTTTTGCTTTTTACGCCAATTAGTAAGCCAATTTGAAACCTGTTTTTGAGTAAGATGAGTTTTTCTACAAAGATCTTCTTTAGTTTTATGATTGGCGTATGGATTTGTGATGTTTTCTTGAAACCAATCTTCCAAAATTTTTTTATTATTTAGTTTTATTTGATTTTTTACTTAATTAAAAAATTTTAAACAGTAATTAATTTATCTTACAAAATAATTTACTTTTTTTTGAGTTCAGGGTAATGTTTTTAGAACTATTTTTTTTAAAAAAATTATACATTTTTAAAAAATTGATTCATAAATAAATACCAAAAAAAATTTTTTTTTAACCCGATATGAGTAAAAAATAATTTTTTGTATGAAAAAAAAATTTTTTTTAACCCTTTTTAACATTCTTTTTGCTTTTTTCGCTCTTAATTCAACTACATTTTTGTTTCGGTACCCAAGGCAGTTAACATCTACCAAAAAAGTTATTTCGGCTAAAAACACAGAAAATAATCATGAAATGAATTTTGTTTTAACTGTCAATGAAGCACGTTTTATTGCATGTGGTTCAACTGAATTATGTCAAAAAGTAGAAGATTTTAAAATAACAGAAAATGCATCCTTTTATTGTTATGATAAATACCTTCCTATAATGTTTAATAGTATATCTGAAAATAAATCAAAGTTACCAGTTTATGGATTTTTAGAACAAAATAGTTTTTTTATTTATATTCAACAATCTCATTCAAATTTATGCAGGAAAATAAAAAGGTTTTTTTTTTTTAATTATTAATTACAAAAATTTAAATTATGATTTTTAAGATTTCAAGTAAATGATAAGATAGTTATTTGTTAATAGAACAAATGATAGAAAGAGAACTTTATTTAAATTACGAATATTTTACTCTTTTTTTATTTAAACTAGGAATTTACCACGAAGAAAATGATAAAATCTTTTTTTCAAAGCCATAAAAGTAAAAAGCTTTTTATTTAATAGAAAATACATTTATTTGAATATTTTATATTTTTTAGGAGATTACTTTTTATTCTTTATGTTTGAAGTGTATTCATATTTTAGCAACAAATATTTTTTGTTTCTACAAATGTGTCAAGCTGATAATTATTAATAGTAAAAGTATA
The DNA here is from genome assembly GCA_021432725.1 of Brachionus angularis. NCBI lineage: Eukaryota > Metazoa > Rotifera > Eurotatoria > Ploima > Brachionidae > Brachionus > Brachionus angularis. The sequence continues at coordinate 2,433,592 of JAJVDD010000007.1, forward strand.
CAAACCAAGTTTATTAGCAAGAAAATGAAAAAAAATTAATTTTTAATTTTACTTTTTAAATATTATTAACGAAATCATTTTTGTTTTGACTAGATTCGGTCGTTGTTGTTCGTAGACTCGAATTAGCATTAACTTGCTTGGTCGATGTTGAAACAAAATCATTTCTAATTTGTTTATTTTCTATAAATAGACCTCGTCTTTTCTTTCTGTTTTTGAGACATCAGCTTTTAAATTTACATTTTTATATTCTTTCAAAGATTTTAGTTTGTATTTCGATCTAAGTAAGTTTTTCACTGCTACTTCATTTTCAAGTTCACAAATTAAAGGTGGGCAATATTTTGACTCTAAATTTTTATTTTCTAATCTTTTAACACTTAATGGTTCTTTTTCTTTTAGACAGCCAAATATAATTTTTATGTGCTTCATGTCATCAAGTTTTTAAAATTTAAATTTAAAATGAATAAATTTTTGCACCTTTTTTTTTTTAAATATTTTTCTTCATTTATAATGTTTATCAAAGTAGCTCTAAAATCCAAATTTGATAAAAGACTGCTACATTTATTCATATTTAAATATGTACCGTTCAAACCATTATTAGCATACTCATCTATTTTGTTATTATTTATTTTCAGGCTCGATTGAAGACCTAATTTTTCAAGTAAATCGTTCATCATCAATCAACCGTTTATATGTAGTTAAGCTAGACTCAATTATTTATGCATTTGCTAATCATGGCATTTATACTAAAAAAAGTTCTCGATCTTGTCGAAGACATCTTGACGAATTTGGCTTTATACGTAGAGAGGAATTTCTTAAAATACCAACCAAAATTAAAAAACATTGTGCTGAGACTATTTTATTACTCAAAGCTTTAGCTGTTAAAGATCGTAATTTTAATTTCGGGATGTTTGATAAATTTCGCAATCTAAGCACTTTAACAGATGAACATTGTATTAAGGTTACTGGTTGGTCAAAAAATATTTTTTTAAATTTTTCATCCTACATAACAAGCATCAATGATAGCGTTGGAAGAAGTAAAGAGCAATTAATTGCATTGTATCGTTACTGGCTACGTAAAGGGCTGGATCAAAATACATTATCTTCTTTATTTATAGTTATAAAACCCAAAGTCAAATAAGCAAATATCTAAGTCAAATAAGAAGATCTATATATAAAGATTTTGTTCCATATTTTCTTGGAGCAAAATCAAGGCCAAGAGAATTTTTTTTGCAACATAACAATAAAATGACAGAGGAATTGCATTCAATTGATAAAGATAGTCCATAATTGTTGTTGATAGCACTTATAGTAGATTAGAAAAAAGTGTTAACAACGATTTTCAGTACTCATGTTTGAGTCAACAAAAAATGGACTTATTAATAAAACCTTTTTGTATTAGTTGTGCTGATGGGTATTTTATAGATTGTTATGGGCCATTTAAAGCTCATTTTAATGATGCTGAAATATTTGATTATATTTTAAAAACAGACAATGATTTAAAAACATTTTATTGCCTAAAAAAACATGTTTTTTTAGACCGAGGTATTTAAAAAAAAAAATTTTATTTTTAAAATAATCTAATTAAATTAAGGTTTTCGGAATATATTTAAAAAAATCAAAGAACAATATGAATATTTGGCTTATATTCCAACAAAAAAGTTGAAAAATTCTAAAACAATAGGAGTAGAAATTACTTCTAGGCATAAAAGAAGTAAAATAAATGAAAAAAAAAAACAATTAACAGTTAAACAAACCAACGAGAAAATTTTTCCTTAGTAAAATTTATTAGAATAACTTTTAATTGGTTTTTTTAAGTGTCGATTTATAATCGAGAATAAATTCGCCGATTTAAAAAATAAACGAGCTTTAGATAACTTGCGTAATACACAAGCGGGACATATTCAAATTGATTATAGAATAGCTTGCGCTATGAGCAACTTTGTTCATAAACCAATTTGTCCTGTTCAGGAAAATTTAGAATTTATAGCTAAAAAAATAAAAGAAAAAATTCTAAACGAGAAAAATCCTCTTGATTTTTTATTAACTAAACATTAAGACACTCAGATAGTACGAGGAATAAAACTTAGCGAAGTAAAAGATTTTCCTAAGTTTACTAAAAATGAATTAGTTTAAAATGTGTTTTTTGGAACCTTCCAATTAAAAATCTGCGTTAGTTATATTAGCGATTTAATAAAAAATGGAAATGCCTATATAATCGATAAAAAATTAAATAAAAAAATACAACATAACTTAGAGTGTGATAAAAAGTTGAAAAATTCTAAAACAATAGGAGTAGAAATTACTTCTAGGCATAAAAGAAGTAAAATAAATGAAAAAAAAAAATTTAATAACAAAACGAACGAAAGCAAAAATAATTATATTAAAAATTTTCGGAATAAATATAAGGTATTTATTAACTATATCCCATACGTTAACGAAACAGAATCTATTAAAGGTTATATTTGCAGCTGTAAATCAGGGCATAAAATTGCTGGATGTTGTGTTCATGTACCTACTATAATTTATTATTTAAGTTTTGCTAAATATTCAAAAATTGTAACACCAGCTGAGCATTTAAATTCGATATTTGTTGACATTGATAAGTTGGAATCATCGAACCAGCCAAAATTAGTTAAAAATAAAAGAAAATTTTTTTTTTTTTTTTTTTTATATTTCAGTTCAGGCAAAAGACATCTGTCATACCCAAGGGGCAGCTGAACTCATTTATTTAAAAATATTTAAAATAAAGATTTAATTTACAAAATATTTATAATTCAAGTCAAATTTATCAAAAGTTTTACAAAAATTTAAAAAGATTAAATTAATATTATTTTTAATTACATTATTATAATGATGAGGTTTTAGTTGTATATCACTTTTAATAATTTTATTAACTAATTTAATAAAAAAATATTCAAATGTATTCTCCATACAGTCACTTCCCTTTTGATGGTAGAAAATAACAATTATTATTCCTTAAGTTATAATTACAAGTCAAGCTCTGCTTAAAATGAGCATTTAATAATTTTGGTAACTTTACAGTTAAATATTTTATAGATAAAAGATGAGAGTCTAATTATAATACGATGTTGAAAGCAGTTTAAGTTGTATTCTTCAAGCCTGTTGTTTAGAAAGTTAAAATCTTCCAAAGTTAAAATAGTATGATTTATTTTAAAGAGTTTATATAAACAGAAATTGTACAAATTAGCAAGTTTTTGAATAGCTTTCTTAGAGAAGTAAATAGTTAAAGTACTACAGTAGTCAAAATGAGGAAGTATAAAAGATTTGAAAAATTGAAGTTTAACTTTGGGATTAAGATAGAATAATCGATAAATTGAAAATAACCGTTTATTAATTGACTGCTTCAGTTCATCTACGTGTTTTAAAAATTTTAGTTTATCATCAATAGTTACCCCAAGTAGTTTAAAATGTTTTACAACTTCAATTGAGTTATTACTTATTGAAATAAAATTTGGGAAAAATAAATTTCTTTTATTGGAAATAAACATTATTTTGGTTTTGTCCCAGTTTATATCAATTCGATTGTATTTACACCAGATTAACAGTTTGTTGATAGAACAATCGAAGCATTTGAGTAACTCATTTAGATCTTTTTCCGATTTAAGAAGAGTGGTATCATCAGCAAATAATTTGCAAATAAACGGTGATAAGTAAGATGCTAAATCGTTTATAAAAATTATGAACAATAGTGGACCCAAAACACTCCCTTGCGGTACGCCAAGCTTAATATTTTCAAGACTAGATGTATGACCATCAATTTTAATCAACTGGAGACGATTGGTAAAGTAGTTTTCCAATAAGGATAGAGCATTTGTGTTGAATCCATAATGCCGAAGTTTTTGGAGAAGCAAACTAGAGTCAACCGAATCAAATGCTTTTTTGAAATCTATAAATAACAACATACCGATTGATCTTTGACTTCTTATTTTATTTATTTCAGAAATTATTTCGTGAAGTGCTGTTTCACAACTATGATTATTTCTAAAGCCATGCTGAGCTTCTGTTAATAAGCTATTATTGATAAAAAATTGTTATTTGAGAGGCAAGTAGCTTTTCAAAAATTTTAGCAATAGGTGGAAGAACCGAGATCGCCCTGTAGTTATTTAAGTCATCATTAGTACCTTTGTTTTTAAATAAGGGTGTCACGACCGCTGTTTTCCAGTCAGTTGGTATTTCAGCCGATAATATACACGAGTTAAAAAGATAAGTTATGGCGTTCAGAGTACTTCCATTTGCTGATTTGAGCACTTTAGTAGGTATTTCACAGAATCCAGGACCACTCGAAGGTGACAATTCTTTTAAAATGCCTTCAATATCTGAAGTATTTGTCAGGCTAAATTTAAACTCAGAATTTTTAACTATCGAGTCTTTAAAAACTTCATCAATAAAGACTGATGACTCAGTTTGAGTTGTTTGTGAAGATGAAGAGATACAGTGTGCGATTTATCTGACTTTACTTTTATTTTTGATGCATAGAATTGCCAAAATTTCTTTGAGTTTTTAAAGTCATTAATGGATTGATTTTTAAAGAATTCAATCATTTTTAAATCATTTAATTTTTTAAATTCATCTTTATAATAATTATAATCAATTTTAAAATTTACTGTTCCAGTACGAATAAATTTTTTATACGAAGAGTCTCTTAAGTGTTTAAGATAAATTAGGTCGTTGTCATACCAAGGAAACTTATTTATATTCTTAACATGAATACTTCTTAAAGGTGCTATCTCGTTTATTATATTTAACATTTCTGTTTTTAGATAATTCCATTTATCCTCAATTGAGCAGTAATATTTTAGAGGTTTAAAATCAATTTTATCAAACAGCTCTTGAATTTTTAATATGTTTTGATTCGATAGATTCCTACAATTTAATGTTTTATTTACGTCAGTTGTTTTAATGAGGGTTAATGACGAAACCAAAAAACAGTGGTCACTAAAGGGACAATTAATCACCGATGTTTCATTAACCAGATCACCATTATGAAGTATAACATCAATCAAGGACTCTGATTGTAAGTAGAGGGAAAATTATGAAATGTCTTTGTTTCTACTCGGTTTACTTGGTATTCTCTTTAACAAATTATACCGTAGAAATAACGTCAAAAATCGAGTTTAAGTAGGTAATATATTTTTTTTTATTTTTTTACAAACGTAAAAAAAATAATGCTTGCGTGGAGAGCTTAGCAAGTTATGTTGCGGAATAATCTAATATGTCTATGCCACTACACACTTCACACGGTATTCGTATTAACGTTTGTAACAATAGAAATACCGTCAAAAATCGAGTATAAGTAGGAGATATATTTTTTCAGTTTGTTATTACGAATACCATATTAATTTTTATCTACACTTACTCTTCAAGAGATATGGGCTGAATTAAGGTACTAAAAATTGTAATATACCTACGGCAGGTCAATTTTATGAAAATTAATAGTCGTATAGTCTAAAAATGGTCTAAAATGATAGAGAATCAAATTCTCTACATGATTAAAGTAAAATAACTAATTGTGACTATATGGTTGACCTAAAACATAACTGAGTACATCAAAATATCATCTTCAAATATTAAATTGTGTAGTTTAAAAATTAAAATATACTTAAATGAAATATAAAAATAATATCTTGATGCTGATTTATTTTTCTGATTAGATTTGGTATATCTATATTTTATAGCAGATATAAGGCTTTAAAGGATAAATTATTCATTAAGATATTTAGTAACCAGTCTTTAAACAACCTATAATATTTTCAAAATTGTGCGAGAGATAAAAAAAAAATATTCAAGCGTGTAGAACTTGATGAGTATACTAAATAAAATAAGAAAATTTCTATTTGGCAACTCGGTCCCTCGGTATTCAAATTTTCCGTAGTAATACTGTCGAAAATCGAGTATATTTTTTTAAATAAATAATTTTATAATCATAAGATTAAAGCCTTAATAACTGGCCTAAAATTGGTATTTAAACTTTGACAGTTTTTATTTTGGTTTTATACATTTAATAGACTTAAGTTGTTTTAAAATGATAGAGAATTAATTTTCTACATAAATCTAGCAAAAAATCAACATGTGAATAAATGGTTTGATTATAACTAGCTAATAAATTTTAAAATCTTTCTCAAACATAAAGCTTTAAGCTAAGTAATGTTATTAGTAAAGTATACTCAAAAATTTAATTTCTATAAAATTTTACAATGCTTATTTCATATTTTTTCCATATAAATATCATAATAGTTTTTACCATACTTTTAATAAAAACCAAAACAATTATAGGGAGACATTTTTTTTATTAGCTTTAGTAAAGGTATTTAATTTCATTTTTTTTTATAAATTGATTTTATGATTTCAAAAATCTTTTAAGATATTTTATTAACTTTTATCTTTGTATGAAATAAAATTAGTAACCAAAAAATGAAAGTTTAGCTACTCTACTTATAAGAATTTAGAAGTAGTATGAGTTGAAAATGATGTTTGTCAGTTAAAATATTTTTTTAACAATTCTCAGTCATTTTTAGTAGTTGATTTAAAATTGTGTATGAATATGTGTATTTCACTTAACGTTTATACGATTATGGCTTATTAAATTTACTAAAAAAAATAGATTCTTTAATAAAAATCATAACAGTTTGTAATGCTCGATCAGATTTGTGTATACACTTTTTATTATCAGAATTTTTTATAAAATTCAGTTTTTAATAACAAAACTATGTAATAATAATGAATTCGATTCATCACATTATTCTATCACAAAAATACCATAATTTATTAACTTAATTTTTAAAGATACTGTTATATAATATCCTGATATAATTTTTCCTATTCAAATGATTTTTTTATTAAAAACTTTATGTATTTTTTTTGGTCTTAGACAAAATTGATATGAGCATTTTAATTAAATAATGTTTCTAATTAAAGAATCAATTGATTCAACTATTTGAAATATTTAAAGTTTTTTTTTTCTATAGTTATTTTCCAAAAAAATGCTGATTACTTAATCAATTATTAACTAAACTATTTAAACAAGTAATATTTAGAAAAGCAAATAAGTCATACAATACCTCAAATCAAATGTTAAATATAAAACAAACACGTCCCTTACAAAATTTTAAATTCTTACATATTTCAAACGTAATTTTAATAATATTTTAGATTTTTAACCAAAAACTGTTACAATTCAAAGTATTTTAACAAAAATTTTACCCTAAAGTCAATATTTTGCACAACAAAATGGAGCATTTTATACAGTTATTGTTAACGCTATTCAATCCAATTCTTTTTACCAAAAAATGTATCAAATTTCCTTAAAAACAATTAAAAACTCTTACGTTCTATAAAAAATTTATTTTTTTAATATCCATAATAATTAAAAGTTCATAGATTATAATTGATGATTGTTTTTATGAAAATGATAAATTCAGATTGTGTAATAATGGAGTAATTTTATCTTTGATTTTTTAAAAAAAAGTATTAGCGAATTGATCAATCCAAAATTTAAACTAAAATCTTTTTAAAATTAAATTTCTACTAATTTAAATTCTCCTAATAACACTAAACTGTAACTAAAAAAACTTGAAAAGTATGCATTTGCTAGAAACGAGGTAAATGCAAAGCATTTAGTAGATTATATCCTTTTTTATTCAAACCTTTTTTCTTTATTAAAACAGATTCAGCTATCTCCTATACAAACTCGATTTTTTACGATGTTTCTACGATTAAATGATTGATAAGAATTCAAAGTGAAACAAGTTGCTATAAAGTTAATCTTAGCAACATAATAAGTTCAGAAACTGATAAATTTGCTAGAAACTAGGTAAATGCAAAGATTTATTAAAATGTTTTTTATATTTTTTATTATAAAATTTGTAACACATTCAGCTAGTTAATTAAAATAAATTATGCTAATTATAAATGAGCGTAAAATATTAAAAGCCCATTTTTTTCATTAATGTTATAAGGATGGGAAAAATGGCTTATATTTCTCGTAGTAGAAAAAATAGATTCGGTGGAAAAATTTCTACTTAGAAAAAAAACCAGTTAAAATTTACTAATAAAAAAAATTCAAATTAGAAAAAGTACTAATGGAAAAATTTCCAGTTGGAAAAATATTCAGTCGAATAATATCTATTAAGAAAAAAATAAAAAACGAAAAAGAACAAGTGTAATATTAACTAAAAAAAAATGCTAATTAAATTTTAATCAAAAATTAATTATTTTAATATATAATTGAATTAGCTTAATTAAAATAAGTAAATTATAATAAGTGAAATTCTAATTAGGCTTAATGAACTTCTTCTCAGTTTATATCTAAGTTACTAGTAAGTGGTAGTTGATATAGTGCTAAAATGAATTCAAGGCATATTTGTTATATCTGGACCATAATAAATTATTATAAAATCAGTTGAACAGCGCAACCAATATTACCAAATCAATCAATCTAAAATAATTTAACAAACATTAAAAATGGAATCTTTGCCAGAAGAAATTTTTTGTTTTTTAGACCCAGAAAAATCAGCTGCTCATTCTTCTGAATCTATGACAACTCTTGATTCTGGTTTGTTTTTAACAGAAAATCAATGGTTGTCTGGTTCTCATATAGATTATGCAATTGAATATTTCACCTTACAATTTAATAGAGAAACAAATTTAGTTTGGTTTTGGCAAACTTGGCGTATACAACAATTATTAGCTGAAAATTCATTTCAAGTTTGTATCAGCCCTGATCAAGATCAAATATTTATATTAAATGTTGATAACAAGCACTGGATACTTTTAACAAATATAGAACCAAATGGATTTGAGAAAGAAAATACTACTGACAACATTTGTGCACAGCGTAATTGGTTTATTTATGATAGCTTAAATGATCCAAATAATGCAAGTGTTACAAAGCCAATACTTAGATTTTTGTATCCAGAGAAAAATCTTCATCATGTAGCTATGGTCGAGGTTATTCCACAAATTGGCTCTAGTGACTGTGGCTTATTTACAATCGCGTATGCTTACGATTTATCACGAAAAATTGATCCATATAATTTATTATATGATCAGACAACAATGAGAAAAAAATTTAATGATTTTGTTAAATATAAAATATTTCAAGCATTTAGCTCAAGACCCATCACTAAATCAAAAACATTGATCAAACTAGTAATTTAAAATATATTATTTTTTTATAAAATCTCCACATTTTTGGTTTACCTGTTTCTGTATCTTTTTTTTTAAAAAATTTAATTTTACTATATTATATTATAATAATAAATTTTAAATAATTCAATAAAACTCTATTGGCTAAATTAAATTTTTTTTCTTACTTATTTTTTTTCTACTAGTATTTTTTCAAAGTGTATTTTTTTCAACTTGATTTTTTTCAAACTGAATTTTTTTCCACTAGATATTTTTCAAACTGAATTTTTTTCCTTTTACTTTTTTTCTATTGAATTTTTTTCAACTGGTTTTTTTTGGACTAGAAATTTTTCCTATTTACCGAAAAAATATTTATTTTTAGTAGAAAAAATATTTTTCACAGTAGAAAAAAAAATTAATTAGAAATAATTTAATTTAGTAGAAAAAATAATTTAATTAATAGAATAAGTATTCATATTAGTAGAAAAAATATTTTGATATTTATACTAATATTTTTAATTGACACTTATTAAATAATTTAATAAAATGTCAATAAATTGGCATCCAAAGCATATTAATAGGTCTAAGTTTTTTAAAATTATTATTATAATCCAAACTGTCTTTAAAAAATGGAAATACAAAATATTATACGAGACGATTCAGAATCATCGACCACATCGATTATCAGACGACCAACAACTAATAATCAAGACGATACAGATAATGATTTAGATGAATTTGTACCAAAAAAATCAAGAAAAGAAGCTAAAGTTTATGAACAATACAAAACTTATGAAAATTTAAATGATTCTTTAATTGAAATTAAAAGTGAATTAATCGAAGAAGTCACATGGAGTGCAAAAGAAAAATATATGACCGAATCAGGAGAAAAAAGATTCTTCAAATGCACCAGATGTGATAAACGACTCTACATTTTAATTCATAGAACAAGTACTCAAGTAACAATTTATCTCCAAGAAAGAGAACATGATAGAAAAAGATCGCATTATACCAACAAAGACAAAAGAAAAAGTAATATCGATGTACTTTGATGAAAACAAAAAACCAAAAGAAATTGGACGCTGGTTGAGAAAAAATATGAACGAAGGCTATATAGAACTAAATGAGATTCAAATCAATAACATAATTTATCGACAAAAACGACAATTTAGTGAACAAGACCCAGGCAAAAGTATTGAAGCTCTAAAAACATGGACTGAAAATAACAGTGCTATTCCAGACGGAGATGATCAAATGTTTGTTGTTTCAGCGTTCAACCTAGAACCAGAAAACATATGTTTCCGCATATTTATGACAACTAAAAGGTTGATCTCTCTTACAATGAAAGCAACACATATAGCAACTGATTCAACATACAAGCTGAATTGGGCTAATTTTCCTGTATTGATTTGTGGAACCACAGATAAATCTAGAGCATTTCATCCTTTTGGTTTATTTCTTTCTAGAACAGAAACACAACATGATTTCGAATTCATGTTTACAACTATAAAAAAACTAGCAAATCAACTTTTTGATTTTAACTTCGAACCAGACATTCTTTTAGCTGACGACGCAATGGCAATTACAAATGGTTTTAAATCAGCATTTAATAATCTCAGAAAACGTATTGTTTGTTGGGCACATCGCAGAAGAAACTTGGAAGATTTAATAAGGCCTCTTAATCAGATTTTGCAAAGAGAGATTGTTGATGACTTTAATTATATTCAAGCTTCAACATCTAATGAACATTTTTCATCTGCATATAATCTTTTTAAATCTAAATGGAGTTCACTAAATGATTCAAATATTATTAAGCTATTTGAACACTGTAAGAAACACTGGCTATCCGAATACCATATGGGTTGGTATGAAGGATATGCTGATGGTTATCAAAGTACCAATAACGCGCTAGAATCAACTAACGAAGTCATTAAAGATGAGGCTACACTAAGAGATAGACTACCTCTTCGTCAGTTTGTTTCATGCATGAATAAGTCTTTTGACCGCAATTCTAATTTTAATACAACCAAAAAGTTTTGTACTAAGCCATCTATTACAACCCACGAGTGGACATGTGGATTTGAATGGGCACGTTTAAAAAAACGAATAGTTAAATACAAACACTTTGATAGCACAGTTTATATGGTAACTTCTTCTACAAGTGATTGCGAAGCTACAAAAGACATGTGTAAATCATATTTTCAACAATCAAGTTGGCAAACTTTCCAAGAATATAAGAACTGGAATGATTCAATGAGAGTTATAGCAATAAATAATGACAATTGGGAGTTGAGTTTATGTAACTGCCCATATTGGAAGAAACACTTCATATGCAAACATGTTGTCGGCATTGGTTATGAATTATCATTGTTAGTGTTTCCAACTCTTGATTTAGATATAGAAAAAAATTCTAAACGAGGTCGTCGCAAAAAAGCCTTACCAGCGCTTGAAAGGAATTCTAAAGGGCCTTTAAATATGCAAATTTTTAGACCAATTGAAACAAATGTTGATTCATCTGTCCCGATACAAACTTCGGATTCTACAATAAGTATCGAAAGAATTATTCAATCATCAAACAATACTGAAATTACTAATATTCAACCAGAAAAACGTAATAGAGGTAGACCCAGAAAAAATAACTTGTAATTTTTATTTTTATATTTTTTTCTACTAAAAAAAATATTTTTTCTACTATAAAAAATATAAGCCGGGAAAAATTAACTAAAAAAATTTTCAATCGTTCGCTCTAACCGCGCGCGTACGGTATATATTTTTTGTGGCATTGTGAATTTTAGTACAAAAATATAAATAAAAAAATAGAAAATGATATAACTTTTATTCTAGAGGTCCAAAATAGGTTCTGCAAGCGCAACAAAATGAAACAAACTTTGTTACACAATTGGAAAAGGTCTTCAAAATCTCTGCAATTTAATTGCGAATTTTATTTTCAATGCTTTTAGTTTTAGTGCAAATTGCAGAAAAAAATGCGCTTTTTTGCAGACCCTGTCCGATGGTGTCCAAAGTTTGTTTCACTTTGTTGCGTTTGTAAAACCTATTTTGGACCTCTAGAATAAAAGTTATATCATTTTCTATTTTTGTATTAAAATTCACAATGCCTTTTTTGTAAATCCTCTTTCTTTTTACAATTCAATATATATAGTTTATAAAATTCTTGCAGGCCCTGTTCAGCTTTCTTCCATCTGATCTGGACCTCACCCAACCAGACCCTGAAGTCTTGTTTTTAATAATCATTGTTTTTTCTTCTGCATCCAGTATCCACTTGTGCGTTGATAAAAAGTAATTCCCGATTATATCCTTCGGATTTCATTTCACTGATAATAAATCTGTGAATTCCTGAACATTTGTTTATCTTCTACTACTACCTAATTCTCGCAATCTACATAACTGGTTTCTTTGAAAAACTCACCATCGACTGGAATTCTTCTCACTTCTAAACAGGCATGCTACCTTTAAAAATTAAAAAGTTAAAAAACGCTAAAAATTAACGGTTTAAAAAAATCCATTTTTTCAAACAATATTAAATTACAATTTGCTATTCATTCAAAATTTAATTATCTAACTATTTAATATCGTTTTATTAAGGTTATTTCAATTAATTCAGTTTGTGAATTAATAAAAAAATCCAAATAAATATAACATGACTGAAAATAAGCCTTTTTTTTTAAATATTGATTATGATGAAGATGGTAGAATTAGAATCGGTAGAGGTTCTGATGAAAATCATTTAATGATATGTATTACATCTATTAAGCTTCTTGAAAACTTAGACAGTGATTTACTAGGTAGTTATCATATAGATGCTACTAATAAATGTATAAAGAATGGTTTCCCAGTGTTAGTGTTTGGTAGATCTGACATGCTTCACAGAATTTATCCTATTGCTTAAAATTTAAATATTTATTTTTTCAAATTATTATTAAATCAACAAATTTTATTTTTGTGTTGTGCAAACATTTTTGGTTTTAACACATAAATTTTTTGTGTTAAACATACTTTTGTCTTCAGTAGGAACCACTATGTGTTAAAAATTTTTTTTTTGTATTTTACAGATTTTTCATTTTGGGTATAAGGTAGACCCAAATTATAATGTTTTTCAAATTAATAAATTTACAAATAAATGTTTATATTAATTTTTTAGATATTAAATAATCTTCTGCTGTTTTTTTAACTTAAACCTGAAAAGAAAATGTCAAATTTTCAAGAATTTTTAACTAAAATTGATAAAAAAAAGTAAAAAAACATGCTTATTAATAAAAACTTTCTGATATTTTTGCATATATTGACTCAAACGTATTTAATAATTTTTGAAACAAGAAATCAAGAAAAACATCAAACTAAATTATTAATCATCATGTATTTTTCTTTTATGGATTTATTGATTTTTTGATTTAATATTATATTATAACTGAATTTTGTTTGTTTGGTTATGTTAAAAAAAAGTGTTTCCTTAATGCTAAATTTATTAATTTAAATTTTCTTGCAAATTAAAAGTGTTAAAAACATAATAATTTAATTGTCAATCAATTAAGACAGAACAACCTTCAATGAGTTTAGAAACACTTAAAGATATTTATTAACATTTTACAATTATTTTTTCTTTTAATGAATGGTTCTCTGTATTAAAAGATGTTACTGAAAAAAGTTTAAAGTTGAATTTTCTATTTTCTTGAATAGAAAAATACAAGATACTGGTATTAATTGTTTGCTTAAATGTCAATACAATTGTTTCAAGAAAATTGATAGCAAAAAACAAAATTGTTATTTCTCGAAAGGAATTTATTTTTGTGTTCATAATGAATGTCAAGCTGTTTTCAAAGCTACTATTGATAAAAATCCAATTGAAAGCGACTATGTTAAAATCAATATTTACCATAATTATATAAAATTTCATGAAAAACTGAAACCAAAGGTTCGAATATCAGGAGACGCTCGAATTGAAGCAGCATTAAAATCTTTTGGCCTAACAAATTATTATAATCAAGAGGTATTAGAAAAGAAAAATGGTAAGATAATGAAATATTTAAAAAAAAATATTGATTGAAATTTTTATAACCATTCAAAATTTTAAAATTGATCCAATCGATCCTATGGTTACTAAATTTAAGAATGCCAGTTTAATAACCACACTATCGCTAAAGCTTTTATATATAGTTGATTCTCTTGTATATAGTTGTCAGTACCAACCAGAGTTTTGAACCCGGAAAAAAAAAGGTTTTAGGTTAGGATGGGTATATTTAACCATATTTATACTTAATACCGAAAAATCTATTTTTTCAAGGTATCATAGTTGACCCGTACCTTGAATTCTGAATTATTTAAAGCTATTTTTTAAAATTATTCATAAACATCACAAAAAAAGATTTAAATTTATTTAAAAAAATCATATAAAAAAATAAATTTAAACTTCTTATTATAATAAGAAGTTAAAGTTGTGAATAATCTTATCAAAGAAAGATGGTTCGAAAATCAATTGAGAATTCAAAAAGCAATAAAACCGAACGAATTAAAAAATTCTTTATTATAAATATTAAAGGTTTATAAGATTTTTAATCTTTTTTTTTAGAAATAAGTGCAATTAAAAGGTTTTTTAAATATTAATGAATACATTTTAAACTCAGGGAGGATGTGGACAAAAACTGGCAATCAGTCAATGAGTTGGAGGTAAAATTAGAATCGAACAATAAAACATTAACCAAATTTAAAACGATTCAGTACCATAGAAAAGACTTTTCTCGAGTTTATCTGAGAGCTCTGTCCAAGATATGTTCGAATTGAATATAATTAATGAGGTTAGAAATGAGCAGAGTGAAGAACACAAAAAAATGAGAAAAATAAAACCATCTTTGGTTCTAAACAAAATGCGAAAAAGGAGGAAGACGTTAAAAAAGTCCGGTTTTGTCACGGGGAAAATTTTCTCCGGAGCCTACCGCTTAACCGTCCTCCGCTGAACACTAGTTTGATCCTAGTTTGTATGTACAGTTTAAATATAAGTCTGGTTAGCTTTTTAAGCCCTTTTTTGAACCATTTTGGATTTTTTCTTTTTGATATATTCTCAGTTGAGACAACACTCGTAGGCACATATATAACCCCTAACCCTAACTAATGGTTTTCATTTGGTCATATTTTTAAACGTTGAGTTATGTGTTTCACACATGTTATAAGAAAAGTTGATGTTCAGCTCAAATCTTTTGTAAACCTGATCAAAAAATTGTCAAATAAAAAATCCTTCAAGATATTTTGGTTTTGCAACTCTGTGAATCGGCTATTATTTTTGATGCTGCTATTAAACTATTTTTGGATAAATGGCGAATTCAGATTTGGTTAATCGCTTTTTGGATTATTTTGTAAAAGAATGGACAACCAACTTGATTGGTTGGTACGAAGGCTATTGCCGTCAACAAACAATGCGATAGAAGCTTCGAATTTGGTTATAAAAATAGAATCAACAATGAGGCAGCGAAACAATTTAGGCATTTTTCTGTCAATCGTTGAAAAAGACATGATTGGAAGGTGGTCTAAAGATAGAGATCCTGAAAATGTAAATTCTGTAGAATTTTCTGAAGAATTTGAGGTTGATCTTCCATTATTTACACTAGCATTTCAATGGTCTTCTACTATAAAATCTGAGCATATTATTAAGTTGAAAGATGAGGATAAAACGTTCTTTTTTACTTCAACCAATTTAAATTATCCTCTCAATAAAGAACATGCATTGACATATCTAACCAATAAAAAAATCTATCTTGGACCTCTTTTGATGAGTTTTGTGAAGCTTCTTCAACAGTTCTTCACTTGTCTTGATAAGTCGAATTGGAAAAACAGAATTCAAAAAAATTTTCCAAAAAAGAAAAAAGCTTCCAAAAAAAATACATATGTTTACATGTTATTGGAATTGCCTATAGATATAAGCTCATGTCTATCACAGATGAAGCTAAAAGCATCCCAATCGACCAAAAGCGTAAAAGAGGAAGACCAAAAAAAACAAAAGATGCTTTATTTTACCAAAATGATCTAATAGAAATATCAGAAAGTGATTCAGAAGAAGAGGATACAATATATGACAATGTTCTTCAGGGATTAAATACTTTTTTGTTAGAAGGTAAAAGGGACCTAATTCATAGCGTAGAAGGGAGTGAAAGACTAGTAAAAAAAATTAATGATAGGATAAATTTTTTAAAAAAGAAGTGTGATGAAGATGTTAATATAAGAGGAGAAGACGTTAGCAAAGACATTCAAGTTGGTACTAAAGTTTGTGAATTTTGTGGAAAATCCATAAATATAAATGATCGAGATCATGAAAAATTTTGTTCAAGAAATTTAATTAATCAAGACCAAGACATATCTAATTTTGTAAACGAAATATCTAAAAAAACTGGTTTCCAAGATGTACAGTTTATTAAAAGATTTGTGGAAAAAAACCAAAAAATGTCAATTGATTCTATTATTAAATACTTTATAGATTTGGAAGATGAAAGTGCTATTGAAAAAGAAGAGAAGAGAAAGGAGGCAATAAAAAAAGCTTGGTCTGATGCATTATCTATATCTGTAATGGAAAAAGAGAAAATTTTAAAAGCTGTTAAAGAAAAAATATTTTATATGAAAGATTGTGTAGAACAGACTGATCAATATATTACTGAAAATATTAACAATTTTATTAAAGTAAATAATATAAAATATAATATTAAAGTTGACCATGTTATTAAAATTTCTGAAGAAATAAGCCACAAAAATAAAGCCATTCTTGCTGAATATGACGATGATTATAAGTAAATATTACATGCATAGACATGATCAAAAAAAATGTACAGAAATGATTTTCTCAGATGAGGAAAGTTCTAAAAATTCAATGTTTGATTACTTTTATCAATTACTTTCCTGACAATGTCAGGAAAGACATAATTTTATTAATATTATCCATATCAATGTCAGGCTGACATTGATATGGATAATATTATTAATTTTTTTTCAAAAGGAAAGGAGATTAGGGAAATGGAAAATATGTTTAAAGATTTTAATTCTGATTTTATTTCAAAACTTTTTGATGTTGAAAAATTAGATTCTTTGAAAGTTAAAGCTGTACTTAATGAAATTACTAGTATAAAAAATATTATTAATAAATCTTTAATAAACGTTAAAGGCGAAAAAGGAAAAATTATGAAATTTATACTTGAGAAATATACTAATGTCAATGAATTAGAAAATATAAACCAATTATATTCTTTATATAAAAAATATATTGTTATTAAACAATTTGAATATAATCATATCAAAAATTTACCTGTACATGTAAGTTTCAATTATCTTAATGATAATTTACTTATTAAGCACTTTAATGATAAAATATTTTTAGATGTAAATACGATTAATGACAAGATAAATGAAGAAATGAAGAAAGATTTTGAGAGATTTAAAAAAAATATATCATTTTTAAAAAACGATGAGATACTACAACTTAATTTAGATTTTTATTCAAATATTTATTTTTATGTTAAAGTAGATTATACCAATAGTGTAGAGTTTGATAGTCTTTCAAGTGATGGGATTTTAGACGAACGTTTATTAAAATTTTTGGAAACCAAGGAATCTGAAAGAAAAGAAAATATATTGACAAATATAAGGAAAAATATTATGGATAATAAAACTTCAACAACAAGTGATAAAGATATATTAGATATATATAAAAAATATAGCGATAAATTAACGGTTTTTGACAAAGTTGTTCAAAAGTTTAATGAAAAGAAATATGACGACTTTTTTACTATGATACTGGTAGAGCATAAAAATAATTACAAACAATTTTTAAATTTGTTAAAAAATTATAAAACAGGTTTATCAATAAGTGACTATTTCTCTTTAGATAAGAATTACGTTATAAAAAAATATGCAAAGCTATATTTAGTTGATGAAATTGTTACAGTGTCATCCATTATACAATATTTAATGCATCGAAAATTATTTTTAGAAGTATGTTTGTCAAATCCTTTTTTAAAATATTTAGTAATCAGTGAAAAAATGGATAGTTTTTACAACATAAATATTGAATCTTTCTATTTTGAATTTGTTAACAAATGTCTTGATAACACAAATGCGTTACAATTATTAATAAACGCAATTCTAATTTAAATCCTAATGTTGTACCACTTGGTACTCCAACAATCATTACAAGACCAAAAACACCACCAACATCTACTATTACAGCACCAACATCTACTATTACAAGACCAAAAACACCACCATCTAATACAACACCAACAATATCATCTGATCCTAAACCAAATATTTTAATTATTCAAAATCACTTTTATAAAAATTATAAATGACCCAAATAGTGAAAAATTTATTTTGAATAATAATTTAAATGGATCTAATTGTGATGAATACTTTAGTATAATAATAAAATCTTTTAATAAAGATTTATTTCCAGAAGATAGTATTACTAAAGAAATAGATTTTTTTGTTGATAAACAAATTAATGAAAATAAAATAAGCCCCAATGATAAACATAAAAAATGTTTTGAATACACATTAAATAATATAAAATATATAAGTGAGTTTAACAATTTTAAAAAAAAATATTACTTAACACAGTTAAATATTCGATCAGGTCAAATTTTTCCCAATAATAAAATAAGTCAATTTAAATGTTTAAGTTATTTAACTTTAACAATGTATCAGAACTCTATTTTTTCTTCAAGAAAAGATTTAAAGAAGAATTTGTCAGAGCTATTGGAAGAAAACTTTGAAAATGTATATAATCAAAAGAGTTATAATCAAAATAATTTATTATTAAAAGAAGTAGAAATTGATACTGTTGACCAAAATTTATTAAATACTTCACTAAATGCGTCATTTAATACATCATTAAATGTTTCAGATGAAAATGATGATTCATTTTTTCTTGATCAAACTTTAGATATTAATGAATCTAGATCATCTAAAAGAATGATGGGGAATGATGGAAGAAGTATATCACCTATAGGTTCTAGAAACTCAAGTAATGAAAATTTGAGTAATATTCCTGCCAAGCCTGGTAAGAGACCACGAAATGGCAAAGTAGAAATTAATGATGAAAAAATAAACAAGTACAAGGCTTTAATTGATAATTTTGATAAAAAAATTGTTTACCTTATAAGATATATTATAAATGATGAAATGTTTTTAAATGTCAAAGAACTTTTAAAAACATTTTGTTTTTTAAGAATTTTATGGCATGTTAACTATACAAACTATAAACTTTTAGATTATAAAATTACTAAAGAGAATTCCCCTACATCTTTAATGACAACAAGTGATAAAACTGATATTTCAATTGTTAAAAGTCTATTACAAAAAATTTATGAACTTTTATATAAGAATATTTTATTTTTGTCAAAAAATAATGATGTTAATATTTATGATGTTGATATCAGTATAAAAAATAAAATAAAATTATACTTAGTTTCTTGTATCAAAATTTATAACTCTATAATGGGTCATTTGAAATCTTATTCTAGTGAAAATAAAAACCCACCTACAACATCAATTGTAAAAAATAAAGATAAAGATCAAATTGAAAAATTGTATGATCTTTTTAAAAATCTAAAAAATGATATGAATGAAGATATAAAAGATTTTGTTATACCATTAAATAAAATTAACTTTAATAATGAATTTAAATTGCACATAGAATGTTTTGAAATGATGTTGCAATATTTTCAAAACGGCATTATTCAAAATAATATTTCTAATTATTTTTCAAAACTTATGATTAACTATTCAGTAACACATCATACAGAAATCAATAAATCTTTATTGCAATTAATGTTTGAATTATATTATTGCTATTATAACATAAACAGTGAACAGTATTTATATGATGTTGGATCTAATGGAAAAATAAATAACAAAGAAATAAACACTTTTATTGTAAGTGAATACAGTGAAAATAAATATAACTATAGCATTACTGAAAGTCCAGAGTTAGAGAAGCAAGTAGAAATTATAAACAAATTTGATAAAAGATTAGACAACGCCAAGTTTATGAAATTTGTTGTCAGCGAGCAGAATTTTAAATTTTTTTATTTGCAAAAATTTTTATCTTTAGACTATTATAAAGATAAAAATTTAAAACAAATTACTGATCTATTTAGTAAAACTGATAAATATAGAAAAAATCAAGAATATTCAATAAAAGATTATACTATGTTAAATATTTTTATATCTTCTAATTTTGATGAAATAATTATTTGTAGTGAAATTGATATTTTAGTATTGTATTTTAAGATTTTAATTGATAATAAAGATAATAAAAAAAATATATATATTGATTTGGGAAATTTTAATATATTGAGAAGTAAATTTTTAAATCAGAATCAATTAGGTGAAATTCCAAAAAATATTGAAAGGCTACAAAAAGTCTATATTTTTTTAAACAATAATTGGACATTAAAGTCAAATAATTGTGATAGCGTGAATGGATTTTTAGATCTTTTTAAAAATTTTAACTCAAAAGAAATATATGAATTCCCTATTATTTCTACATTTATTGAACATATTAAAATTTGGACTGATGCAAAAATACTGTATAAATCTTTTGATATTAATGATATTGTATGTACTTTTTTGGTAACAACATTTTTTAATTTATTAAAACAATCTATAAAAATTCAGACATTGGACCCTTCGAATTATTTTGATACGCAAGTAAATTACTTGTTTTTGGATTATTTTACAAATTTTCCTAAAAAGATCATTTTTTTGCCATTTTATAAAAATAATCTTACTTTTGATCAAAAAACTTATCAATATGTTTTTCCGTTAAAAATTAAGGAAAAAGGAAAAGGAAACGAGCAAGATAGAAATAAAAAAATTGTTATAGACTATAAACAAAATAATTGTTATATTAATGTGGACAAATTAATTCCAATTCTCATTAAATTTTGCAAAGATTGTTATTCTTCTGGTACATTAAGCAAATTGTGTAAAAACAATTGTAGACAATTTATTTTTCCTGAAGAATACACCATTGAAGCATATCAGCTTTCTAAAAATTATACTATATGTAATTTATGCAACAGAAAATTTGATAACGATGATATAGTAACAATACATGATAACCATAGCGTTTGCAAATTGTGTTTAACTAAATATGTTTCAATTTATTCTGTTTCTAATAGTAATACAATGTTTTATTGTTTAGAATGTTTAAGAGAAAATGGTACAAAAATTAATTTCAATGCTAATGCCACTATGAAAAAATTTAAATTAGATACTTTCATAACAGCTATACAAGAATATTTAGTTCAATTAGATAAAAACAAAGATTTAAATTCATTACCTTGGGAAAAAAGAGTTAACAAGTACAAAAACTATGTTTTGTACAAATATTCACCAGATAAAGAAAGTTAAATATTCTCTATTATTTTAAGCAGGTTTTAATAATATTATTGAAAAAATTTATATACTGAATCATATGGAACATAATTATATTGATAATGCTATGGAAGTTTTAATAAACGGAATAGGACATAAAAAAATTCTAATTTTTCCTGACGATGATACTAGTGAAAAATTTACTCTTGAATATTGTAATAAACAAACACCAAAAGATATTAAAAATATATCTCTAAAAATTGACGTAGAGATGGAGAATAAAATTGAAAAACTTCTTCAAATTTTGAGAAATCTCAATATCAAAGAATTGAATGTAAATTCTTATTCTTCTGTAGATCTAGATTTTCCATTGTCAAAAATAAATTGTGAAATTTTTAAAGAATATTTTGGTTTTGATATAAGTGATATAAGCAAAATTCAAGAATTAATAAACATTTTAGTGATAAAGACTCAAAATCAACATCTAGTACTAGTAGATAGTTCAGCCATTAAGGTATTAGAATATAAAAATAATGAAGAAATTGCAAGAGTGTATAGTTTAGGTGTTTGTTTCATATTATGCACTGACAAAACTTTAGATAAAGGCCATTGTGAAGTTTTTTTAAAAAAATATTTTGGTAATAATGTTTATTTATTTTTTAACTCTTTTGTTTACACTGCAATGATAGAATTAAATTTAATACCACCAAAAAATTACGAAGACGCTGAGCTAAAATTTGTAAAGTCATTCTTTTCTGATAATAATTTTCATATCTTTAAAAGTGTTTATGCAAATTCTGCAGATTTTTTTTTTTTTAACAACCTAATTCATGCTGAATTTAATTGTGATTGTGCAACTAGCAAGGTTTGCAGTAAATGTAAAGCAAGTTCTCTTGAGTTTGGAAAAATATTTGGAAAAATATATAAAAGACAAGAATTTACCGCATTTATATTTATTCTTAAAAAAATGGAAATTGAAAAAAAATATGACATTAAAAATGCTGATATAACGCAAAATATAGGTTATAGTCTTTTTTTAATTCTTTATTGTGGTTATGCTGTTACTAAGTTTGAAGAATTTGCAAGAGAAAGTTTAGTTTATAAAAATTATTTTGATATAAATAATGTACCAAAAGCGATGACTCTTAACTTTAAACTAGCCTTTATACATGTTGGTTTTTTATTTCGAAATAAAATTAAAGAGGTAGATACTAAATATCTAAAAAAGATTTTAGATTCAAAGCCTTATTTTATTGATTTTATGGAAAATCAAAATCCAGCATTTTCTTTTTACAATTACGCAAAGTATTATGATCATTCGCAATTTATTTATGAACGTTTAATTTTATTGTTTTTTTTAACAATAAGTGAAATTTCTAAAGAAACAGTTTTAGATTTTGATCTAAACATTGATACTAGTTATTATTTTGCCTTGTTTGAATATATGGTTTCTTTTAAAAAAATATCAATAGCTGAATATTCTCCATTTGAAAATTCACAATTTTATACAAAATACCCACAAAAAAAAATTGAATTTGACAAAATAAAAACTGAATTTGATATATTTTATAATGTATTTATTTCAAATATTAGTATACCATCTAAAAATAAAAATTCATCAATGTTTGAAGATTATTTAAATTTTATGATTCAAAGAAAATCAAATAATCTTAAACCATTTTTTGATTCAGTATTGGGTAATAAGGATTTTAAGCAAGCATTATTGAATTTGGATTTAGAAAAAAAAATGTTTATTAAAACATGTTGGATTAATAATGCAATAGAATTTTTATTGGAAGAGTTGAATATCAATACTTCTGATATAAAAAAATATATAGGATATGATTTAAACAATAAAGATTTATATACATTTAATAAAAATGATACAATTCTAATAGAGAAAGATTTTTTTCCTTTAAAACTGTTATTTTTGTCTAAAACTGATGAAATTTTTAATTCCTTGCTGGTGAAGATGTGAGTTTCTATTTTTTAACCATTTTTTTTAATCTACATAAGAATTGGCAAAGACAAAAATGCTACTAGTATAATAAATAAAATTGGCAATTATGATTAATATGATAATAGTAGGTATAAGAATTTTAGTCAGGACGACATTATTGAAATATTATGAAAATTTTTTTTTTTATTATAACATTGAAACGTAATAAATAATATTTGGTTTTTAAAATTTTTATGATCAAAACATAATTTTTTAAACTAAACTTCTTTCTAAAGAAATACAAAATATTTTTCAATAAAGATAAAAATTCTTAAGCTCCATGAGAGCTTGTTTTGTAACGCTGGCACTTTTATACATTACATACTCTTAATATACACTTACATATTCTTAATAAGGCAAGGGAAAGTCGAATTCGATGCTTGGTTTGGGCTTCCAAGCTATATGTCAAATATGATCGAGTTTGCAGCTTCGGCTCAGATAAGTGGTTGTTATTTGTGCTGAACGTCCCCCGCCTTTATTAAGAGTATGCCCCTGTCAAAATATCAAATTGATCTCATTTGAGATCTCATTAGAATCTCTTTTCGATCTACATGAGATCTTCTATTCGATCTTGTGAGATATCAGGAAAAATCTTGGTTACCAAAATCTCAATATTCCTAATTATATCTAAATGAGATCTCAGGCCTTTTATCAAAGTTAAAAAATTTAAACCATATTCTCATATTTATCTCATTTGGTATTGATGAGATTCTATTACAATTATCCTTGAATCATTTTTTTCTTAATCTGATTGAGATCTTAATTGATTTTCTTTGAGATCTATTTAAAATCTCAATGAGATTCTCATCGTATGCTATCTCATGAGAATCTAAAATGAGAACCTGACAAGGCTGTAGCCATAATATCATCATATTTACGCCACTGCCTGTCCAAAAATAATGTTATGGTCATTTTTTTAAATTATGAATATTCTTTAAATAAGTTTCTATTTACCTCGTTTCTAGCCGACTGGTACTTCTTTTTATAAAGTTTTTATATAAAAATTTATAAATTAATACTTATAATTTATTTGATTTTATCAAACCTGGTGAAATACTATTCAAATGTTTTTATTATCCATGTTTCTTTATGGTAAATTTCTTGGTTTAAGTTAACATGTTCAACAACATTTAACAAAATGTTGTAAAAATAGTACCCGATTTAACTTGCCATAAATCAAAACATACAATGAGTTGTTAATGAATACAAATTATAAAAATATTTATTTGGTAGAGTTTTAGAATTACTAATTAATTGACTACTTTTAAATGTATATTGTTTACTATTAAACTTTGATTAGTAAAATAAAATAAGTTATCCAAATATATATTTATTTATTTTATTATTAAAATAATTTGGGAGATATACCCCGGGAAGTTCAGAACGGCTCAAGCCTTCTTTTCAACCCCCCTTTATACAATTTAGTTTATTAATAGATTGCATATTTAATATAAAAAAAAAAAAAAAAAAAAAGAGAAATTACAAGATAAATATATATATAATGAATAATAAATTTTACAAAATAATAGTTGATTAATGATTTAAAAAATGTATTAATTCTGTTTCTGTAGATTTTCTGGTATTATTATCACATAGATCAGTTTTAAAAACAGCAACTTTTAAGTTTTCATTATTATGATAATTTGTTGAGAAGTGAATTGCAAAATTATCATAGTTACTTGATAAATCTTTACTTCACCAATATAAAAAATATTGCACTTATTTTAATTCATTTAATTAAATAATTAAATTTAATACTAAATTTTGACAGTTACTATCTGCTAGTAAAGGAATAATTATTTTTTGATATACAATACAGTATGTGGATTCTATATTTTTGCTTATTTTATAACTTAGTTTTTTTCAAAAACTAGTATAATTTTTTTTATAATTTGATTAAAATTTTAAAATGGGAATAAATATTGAACCCAAATTTTCATTAATTCTGTTTATAAAAAGCAGATTTATATATTGTTTTCGTTTTTGATGTTCATAAAAGCTGTTTTAAATTCTTTTTTAACAAATTCGAAATTTTTATTAAATTTATAAAAACATTTGATATATGTATTCGTATTTTTGATCTCTTTTATTTTATATGGTAATAAATCTGTTCTATCAAATTTGGTAATTTCTTTAACAATACCAATTTTTTTATAATTATAACCTGTTTTAGTTACGAGCATTAAAAAGAAAACCAGTGTAAGATGTACAAATTCTTCTAATTCGAATAAATAAAGATTTTGGTATATTTTCAAAGATATGTTTTGTATGATTTGAATTTTATAGGAAATATGGTTGACTGTTTGTTGGCTTGAAATATAAATTAAATGATAACATTTGAGTAAATTTGTCAAAACTAATACTAAGATCAAGGAAGATAACTGAGTCACTAGAATTGATATATAAAGTTAAATATAAAAATTCTTCTTTTAGATTTTCTAAATTAATTTCATAATTTGATATAATTAAAATATCGTCCATATAAATCTTTTATAAATAATATTTTTGTTTAAATTTGTCCATGATTCTTCTAATATAAAAAGATAATAATTAGCAATTAAAGGCCTGCATTTGCACCCGATTGATAAACCTTTTATTTGGTTAAAATATTTATTTTCAAATTTAAAAATACCAATTTCAAATATAATTTTTAAAAAAATATTAAAGGCAACATTATTAAAATATTTGTTATTTGTAAATAAATTTGTTTTATTTGTTAAATATTCGGTAATAATGTTCGTATGTTCAGGATCTATATTCGTTTATAACGACTCGAAATCACATGAGTATAAATAAATTTTCGCAAGATTGTAAAATCTTTTGAGAATCTTTTATGACTGTATTGCAATTACTAACTAATGGTTTTAATTTTCAATTAATAGATATGTTCCTTT